>JAGXJF010002573.1:0-1459074 GCA_019208055.1 Stipa capillata
GCCGAATCCCAAAGGGGATCCTCCCGGACAACCGACGCCGACGTTTAGTCGTCGACAGCGCTGCACTACGTCGTTGTTGACGGTCGGCCTGTATGGAGGTTTTTGTAGTCGTGTGTAGCAGCGTGCTGTGGGATGTAGACAACGGCAGCGGCTGCGCTCCTGAGCGGTGAGAGCTCGTCGAGGAGAACGCGTTGCTCCGTTGTTTAAAGAAGCTCGTTTTTAACTGTACCCAAACATCAGTTTCCAATAGAGTTGTGTTCCAAGCATTTCTTCCATGCATAGTAAAATACAACCGGAAGCGCTTTACAAGCATAAAATTTACCAACTTTCTAATCGGGGCCTTATCGTTCTTATCCTGGAGAACTAATGTGCCAAACGAAAATTCATACATGAATTTAGGAGTATTAGCATGATTACTATTGGTTCCCGCTTTGAGGGTATCAGGATAAATATCATAAGAGAAAAATTTCTACCACTACTAAGTACTCTAATTCCCTCCATGCCACTGATAATGGTATATTTCCTACATGTCACTAGATAATATGTTTGAGTTTTGTCTATACGATATCTTTCTGTTAGAGGACCTTAGTTTTTCTAAAAAAGAAATATCTGCTTTTTGCCCAAACAACAACGAGCGAATCTCAAATATCCAATTTTTTACACCAAAGACTTAGTGGTAGAGAGGGAATTAGTGTACAATTAAGATGCCATTATTTTTTTACATTAAACATGGGCAAAAGTGTCTTTTTACACACTTAACTGAGCTCCTCTAACGGAAAGATAACAGAATAGTATAGAAGAAACTCAAACATCTTATTGAGTTGTAACTAAGGAATAGGTCATTCACTAGTTACATAAAGGAAATTGAAATATTTAGTAGTGGCGAGCAGGAAATTCTCTCATATCATAATGTTGTAACATTATATTCTAAGGATAATTTCTGCATGATACATTGCAAACCTGTCACATGAGGGGTGCGTGTTCTGCTGTTTCCTTGAAATCACAGGGCACAAATTGATGATCAAAAGTTTGTCACACCCTAGCTAAGGTAGGTTTCAGTGTTTTTTCTATACCAATAAAAAAGATATGAGTTTGTGGAATCTAGATAATTTAAACCGTCCATTCAACTCTAATTTAATGGCTCACAAATTTAGTTTGATTTTTACAAATTTAGCCATAGTTGCACATTAACTCCCATAATATACCTTCCTAAATCCTTTCAAATTCAATATTGATTGCTCTTTTTTACTAGATTGCTCCATGATCAGCTATTTACATGACAATCATGAAAAAAACAGATCCATAAAAGTATTCGGCAGAGAAACAGTTCTTGTCTCTTTCCCAACATCAAGATAACTGCAAGGTGCTTTCCTTTGTACACTAGATCACTTGCATCCTCTATTGCTTCTCAAATTGACAATGCATAGTACAGTATCTCGTATATGAGAAAGTATCCATATATGATTCTCTGGGTTATCGGAGTACAATACGTGTCTGGTAAGGATCCTAGGAGATAAGGTAGCCCTCCGTAAGGAGGAAGGACATCCCTTAAACTAGGAAGTCAATCCCGACGGTTAAGAAAGCCAGGGTTCTACTCGGGCATAAGACCAGGTCCGGTACGACTCGAGGAGCCTCCTATAAAAGGGTCAGCAATCTTATAGGGGAGGGGAGAGAAAGTTAGATCTAACAGGCCTTAGAAGGAAGAGAGATCCCAGCGATTTCCACGAGAAGACCCGCCACCTCGAAGGAGTCGAGACCAGCGGAACTAGTCGTCGTAGTCTCCGATTAGGCCTAGGATAGCCACTGACATATACATCACTTGTAAAGACATTCTCTGATCAATATATACAAATAGGATGTAGGGTTATTATCCTGAGGGAGATCCGGACCTGTATAAAAAGGACGTTTTTCTTGCCGTCAGATCTCTTGGCCTTGTGCCCTAGAGGTCCCTATCGCCCAAGTATCACCATTCCACGAATACCATGAGATCGACGGTTTACCAATCGTCGACAGATGGCGCCGACCGTGGGGACCTCTCCCGCTCGAGCCGTCAAGGAAGCATTAGAGTCGGCAAGATGTGCAACTAGCCGCGATCGGTCCTCGTCGCCGATGGCACGTCCCTCCCCGGTTCGACCCGAGGAGGAAGAAGCAGGCTCGGCAGGAGAAACGATCGCCTTCACGCAACGCACCGGGTACTCGGACCAGGGCTTCTACGACAACTTTGGCCTGATGGAGCCTTACCCGGTGACTGACCGCGTAGATTTTGGAGAATATGCCACTGGCGAGTACTCGGATTGTGAAGTCGATCACTTCAGATCAGAGTGCGTCAGGGCCTTCGAGGGAACGTTGGTGTTACACGACAATTCCCAGGCAGGAGCAACCAGCCTGAGATCAGGGCGGTCGCCCGCAACGTCTAATCGACCAATAGATCAAGGTTCCGATCACAGCATCCCTCCCTAGGGGGGACATAATGGAATGGGAATACACCCCATCCAATCCAGACCTTCGGATGGTTCTCGCGATCCAGGACGATTGGGCAGATCCCGAAGACCAGGATCAGGAAGGGGGCTCACAACGTCAGAGTCCGATGGCTACTCCCCTTAGGAACGAGAATAGGCTTACTGCAGCACATAGAACCCCTCAAGGGACGGGTGAGTACGTGTCCCGAACTGCTCGAACAATCGCCGAGGTGCGCAATCTGCTGTTACGACCACCAACAGAAGATCTGACGACACCCGACGGAGCACAATGGCTATGACGGCTGGGGGCTGAACTACAGCAGGCCCAAGACCAAGCTGAATCTTCTCGACTCCAGTCGGGGACACATAGCTCCGCCCGAGAGAAAACCCCTCTCCGACCAAGGGAATCAGACGGAGAAGGACGACTTCCCAGGAACAAATCTCGCCGGGACAGACCGCACGTCGATCTCCACGATAGGATCAACGAGCGCCGATCCCAAAGGCATCAGCGAGAGCAGACTCCTCCCCGGAGAGACCATCAGCACCGCGCTAATAATAGGGGATGATCGCCGACCCCAATTAGCGACGAGAATTCGCCTTATCGGAGGACCATCAACGGATGCCAAGCGCTATCCCAAGAACTCCGACATGTGCGCTGGTCGTCCCGCTTCAAACCCAGGGCCCTCGAATCGTACGAGGGCACCACGAATCCTGCGGAGTTCCTGCAGATCTACACTACGACGATCGAGGCCGCGGGCGGGAACGAGAAGATCATGGCCAACTACCTCCCGACCGCCCTTAGAGGAATGGCCAGGACCTGGTTGACGAACCTACCCCCAGGAACGATCCGCTCCTGGGGGCAGCTTTGTGACATGCACCTCGCCAACTTCCAAGGTACTTTCACACGTCCTGGTCGGATCGACGACCTATTCCTAGTCGTCCAACGACCAGACGAGACCCTCCGAGAGTTCACCAAGTGATTTAGTGCTATTCACAACACTATTCCCGAGGTTACAGACTCGGATGTTATTCGCGCCTTCGTGCGAGGCAGTAGAAATGAGATGTGCACGCACAACATGATCATGCACCCTCCCAAGACTATGTTACAGCTGATGGATCTAGCCGAAAAGGCCGCCTGTGCAGAGGAAACCCTACAGTACATCAAGCAGCAACAGGGCAGGGCGACCAGATCCCCTCTCCGGACCAGAGACGACTCATCGAAGACGAAACGAAGGAAGAAACCCTCCGGAGGTATGGGAGAAGAAGGCTAAAGCCGACGAGGTATTAGCCGACCTTCCCAAGAAGCGTGCCTGGCGGCCATGCGCCAAGGACAAGCCGACTACTTCCTCTAACAAGGCAGGAAAGCTCTGGTGCGACTTCCACCAGACCGATTCACATGATCTCCGTCAGTGCCGCATCTTCAAGAAATACCTCAAGGAAGAAAGAGAGAAATTTCGCGAGGAAAACCAGCAGGTCGCAAACAACAGTTGAGGCACTACATCTGACGATGATGACTCCACCCCTGAGCCTTTCCAGGGACATATCAGAGCAATCGAGCATATATTCGGGGGCTCGTCCTCTTACGAGTCGAAAAGGCAATACAAGGCCGTTGCCCGAGAGGTTCTCGCGAACATACCACAAATCCCTCGGACAATCAAATGGTCGGAGGTCACGATCATGTTCGACCAAACCGACTGCCACGAGAACTATGTTCGACCAGGACGATACCCAATTGTTGTCGAACCAACAATCAACAACTGCCGAGTGGCCCGGGTGCTAATAGATTGGGGGAGCTTCCTGAACATCCTATTCGCCAATGCCCTCGATGCCATGCAAGTACCACGGTCGTCCGTCCAGACCGTAACACAGGCGTTCCACGGTATCACGCCGATCGGGCAAGTCACCCTCCCGGTTACCTTTGGTACACGGGAAAACTTCCGAACAGAGAAGATCCTGTTCGACGTAGTCGACTTCGGGACGGCATACAACGCCATCCTGGGACGCCTAACCCTGGCCAAATTCATGGCAGCAACACACTACGCATATCAGTGTATGAAGATGCCCGGCCCAAAGGGCGTCTTCACAATAAAGAGCTCCCCCCATGAAGAGTTACTCTGCGACAAGCGCAGCCTTGACCATGTGCAAGTGTCCCAAGGGAATGAGGGACACACCCTCTACAAAGCCAAAACTACCGTAAAAACTCGCGGCGAGGTAAAAACCATTCCCTTGGACCCAGATGAACCATCCAAGGTGGTCAAGATCGGCTCAACTCTCGATTCAGATCAGGAACTCTCGCTCATCACCTTCCTCCAGGACAACTCGGATGTTTTCGCATGGCAACCTTCCGATATGCTCGGAATCCCCAGGGAGGTAATTGAGCACATGCTAGCAGTTCGCCCAGGCGCCATGCCAGTAAAACACAAGCTCTGACGGTTTGCACCCGATCGGAAGGAAGCCATTAAACTGGAAATCGAAAGGCTCCTGAAAGCTGGATTTATCCGAGAAGTCGAACACCCCCAATGGCTCGCCAACCCCGTTATGGTAAAGAAAGCCAATGGAAAATGGCGAATGTGCGTCGATTTCACGGACCTCAACAAAGCCTGCCATAAAAACGCATTTCCATTACCTAGAATAGACCAGATAATAGACTCTACATCCAGATACGATTATCGAAGCCTCCTCGACGCTTACTCTGGCTATCACCAGATAAGCATGTGTCGAGAAGACGAGGAGAAAACCTCCTTCGTAACTCCATTTAGGGTATTTTGCTATTCGAAGATGCCTTTCGAACTAAAAAGCACAAGCGCAACATATCAACGCGGGATGCAGCTCGCCCTCCACAGCCAAATTGGTCGGAACATTGAAGCCTACGTCGACAACCTCGTCGTAAAACAAAGAAGAAGGAAGACTTGCTCTCAGACTTACTAGAAACCTTCACAAATCTTCGAAGAAATAGGATAATACTAAATCCTAAAAAATATACTTTCGAAGTCCATGCAGGGAAATTACTTGGATTTTTGGTTTCACACCGAGGAATCGAAGCAAATCCCGACAAGATACGAGCGATCGCAGATATGAAATCACCAAAGTCCGTCCGAGACGTTCAAAGACTCACGGGCTGCATGGCAGCCATGAGCTGATTCATCTCCCGATTAGGAGACCACGAAAGTCCTTTCTTCAAATACCTAGGAGAACACAGCGGCTTCGAGTGGACAGAAGAATCAGAAAAGGCATTCCAAAGCCTAAAGTAATACTTAACAACCTCCTCCCCCCCCGTGCTAGTCGCGCCCAGCCCAAAATAAAACTTATTCCTCTACATCGCTGCTGGTCCATCAGTAGTCAGCGGAGTATTAATGGTAGAATGCGGGACTCCAGAACAACGCGAGAAGGTTCAACAGTCGATCTACTACGTCAGCGAGATACTACATGGTCCAAAGGAACGTTACCCTCAAGTTCAAAAACTCCTATACACGGTACTCACCACATCACGCAAACTTCGACACTACTTCCAGGCTCACATGATTACAGTCCCAACCACCTACCCTCTGGGAGAAATTCTCCGCAACCGCGATGCCATTGGCCGAATCGCCAAGTGGGCCGTCGAGATAGGAGAGTTCGACATCTACTTCGTGCGTCGCACCACTATAAAATCACAGGTACTCGCCGATTTCATCACCGAATGGTCGGAGCCCGACCACTCTAGCGAATCACCAGCAGCAAAAGAAGACATTTGGACCCTACACTTCGATGGTTCCCTAACCATCGAAGACGCGGGGGCTGGAGTAATTTTAACTTCCCCAACCGGAGAATGCCTGCAGTACGCACAACAGATCGACTTCCTAGCCACGAACAACGTGGCCGAGTATGAGGGTTTGCTCGCCGGCCTCCGAGTCGCTTCCGCACTTGGCATCCGTCGCCTACTGGTGAGTCAGGACTCACAGCTGGTGGCGAGGCAAGTGTCCAAGGAATATCAGACCTCAGACCCCAACATGGCGGCTTACCTTGCGGAGGTGAGGAAGCTGGAGAAGAAGTTCATCGGCCTCAAAGTACGGTACATCCCAAGTAAGGACAACTGCCGAGCCGATAGTCTTGCCCGCCTAGCTTCCTCACGCTCTCCATGCCCACCCAGAACCTTTATAGAAAGGATTTTGACACCGCCCATAGCCTCGAACGAGTCCACGGACGAAGGAATGACTGCCCCCCAACCGAAGCACCATTCAAGGGTGTCACCAGGCATTGACGCCCCAAAGGGAGTGGCAGGCCGACTCGTTGCCCCCTCGATCCGGAAGATTCATGAATAGATCCCATCCGCAGGTACCTTCTCGATCGAACTATGCCTGAGGATGATACACTATCCAAGAAGCTTGCCTGACGCGCCAGGATGTACTCCCTGGTCGATGGAGTCCTCTACCGCAGAGGGTCTCACGGAGTGCTCATGCGGTGTATACCTTAGAAGAAGGGTACAGAATTACTCGAGGAGATCCATGAAGGGGTGTGCGGGGCACATGCATCTTTTCGAACCCTGGTCGGAAAGGCCTTTAGACAAGGATTCTATTGGCCGACGGCCCTCTGTGACGCGAGCGAGTTAGTGAAGCGATGCAGTCAGTGTCAATTTCACCGCAGACGCATTGACTAGCCCGCCCAAGCATTACAGATAATACCCTTATCATGGTCTTTCGCCACATGGGGTCTGGATATTCTGGGACCGTTCCCAGTTTCGCCCGAGGGCTACAAATTCCTATTCGTCGCAATCGACACGTTCACCAAATGGATTGAGGCTGAACCAGTCATACAAATCACGTCGGAAGTGGCCAATTGGTTCATAATGAAGAATGTCATGACTTGATTTGACGTCCCGAGCAGGATCATAACCGACAACGGCACTCAGTTCTCTAGCGCAAAATTCATCGAATACCACACCGGCCTCAGTACGAAAATATGCTACGCCTCAATCGCACATCCGCAGAGCAACGGGCAAGTCGACCACGCCAATGGACTCCTCTTCCAGGGCATGAAAACCCGCGTTTTCAATCGCCTCTCCGCACACACAAAGGCATGGGTGCGAGAATTACCCTCAGTCCTCTGGGCACTTCGGACGACTGCTAGTCGGGCCATGGGAGAAACGCCTTTCTTTTTGGTCTAAGGGGCGGAAGCCATGCTCCCCTGCAAGCTATCGCTCAGATCACCACGAGTAGAGCTGTACACAGACAAGGAAGAAACCCCTTGACGAGAGAACGACCTCAACTTCCTTGAGGAGAAATAGACTCAGGCCTTAATCCGAGCCACCAAGTATCAACAAGACCTCCGTTGCCATTATGAAAGACACATCCGGCAACGCTCCCTGCAAGTCGGCGACCTCGTTCTACGACTCGTTCAGAACAGAAGTAACAGCAACAAGCTCTCCCCAATATGGGAAGACCCTTATACTATAGCCGAGGTTACTCGACCAGGATCGTTTAAATTAGCCATGGAGGATGGCCGTATTTTAACAAATTCTTGGAACATCGACCAACTCCAAAAGTTTTTATGTGTAGAAACCTAGGACTGCCTACTCGAGGACACTTCTCGAGAACACAGTCGGGGGCTAGACAGATCGGGGTGATGAGTATAATAACTCGTCGGAACCCACACAAAAACTCAATCAGCAAAAGCCCCGGGCAGGTTGGCACACTATTTTTACAGAAGTACAAGATCTGTTAGACCTCCAAAAACCTGGGCTACTTCTGTGAATTCCACTAGTCAGTCCGAGAAGCCCTTGGTAGCCCGGAAGTGCACCCCGGCTGCCTTTAAGACCGCTTCAAGACGATCAGCCACCAACGAGAGTTGTTTTTCAAGAGAAAAAGATTTTGCCTTCTCCTAAGAAAGGCCATCCCGAAGCTCTCGAATCTCAGCGCACGTAGACTGCCACCTACCCTGGGCGTGCTGGGGAGAACAACAGGGTGAGAAAGGGAAAAGGGGTCACAAAGGAGCTTTTTCAAGTAGGAAAATTACCTCCATCAAGGGACCGATGGGCGCGAATGGATCGTCGTCCACCGAAGTCTCCCCGGGTGGTTGACTAGGGGCTGATGGAAGCTCGGCGGCTAGAGGTGAGGTGGTCTCTGCAGTCGCGCTCCGACTAGGTAGGAGTTTGCGAGTAGATATGTGCCTCTTCTAAACTACGGGCTAGTCGGATCCCGGCGAAGGTGGAGGGCTTGCCAGCGGCGATCGTCCCATGGCCAGCACGGACGACTCCCTGCAATTAGAAACTCAGTGTCACCGAGACAGAAACCGATGGTGAGGGATAAAAGATGGGCACCTTGCTCTTTTCAAACCACGCGTGGTTTCCGAACCAGAGGAACCGCCGCTCCCCGAATAAGGGGGGTCACAGTCCCAGTCGGAGGGGTTCTGCATGCCTTTTCCTTTTTGGACAGAGCCACCGATCAGAAATCGGGAGTACTGCTGAAAAGATGGAAAAAGCTAAGAAACTTATCGGAGAAATCCAAGAAATCTGTCCCGGAGCGCCTGTGTGAACCGCCAACTCTTCGCGCACACGCTCCTCAATCTGCTTGGGGCCACGCTCGATGTCCCCGCAGGGTCGGTATCCAGTAAAGGCCGCTTCACGATTAGCGATAGAAGGTCCCGCTTCGGGATCCGTGATCCCGCGCCCCTCGCGCTGGAAATAGTTGCTCGAGCAGTACCACCGTTAGCACTACTCGGAAGTAACAGTAGATGTCAGGAACAAAGAAAAGATTACTGCGAGAACCTCTTCCCGTTCTTGTTGAGACCGAAGGGGCAGCGACAAAGGAACGTCCTGACGCCCCGGAGAATGCGTATCTTTAAATAGAATCGCCGTCTTCTCAAACACTTCAGCCTCCGGGAGGGCTGCTCAAAGGAAAAAGGGAATTAAGATAAAGCAGGCTCTAAAAACTTAGAAAAACCTGCAAATCATACCCATTTTCCTATGCCTATGGTAGGGATCGTCGATGATCATCCAGGCACCTGTCTCCCTCGATCGCAAGGGACACAGCCCACGCCTGATGAAGTCGGAAGCTACGTCGAAGGATGTCAAACCACGCGACCTGAGATCTCTGATCTCATTGATCAGACGTTTCAGGCAAAAGTCCAGTGCCGTCTCGTCGGTCCACGCAGATGACACTCCAGGCGGACCACCCCAGTACTTGATACTCAAGGCGGACGGTGGGCGGCAGTAGCACCACTCCTTTTCCCATCCCGGGAAAGGGTTGATCTCTCCGATATCAATATACTCTGCACCCTTCCCTTCCCGCAACTGGACGCGGGCGCCTCCCACGACCTTATACCCGACCCTCTCAGAATGTGATAATATCGGAAAAGGTCTAAAGAGGGACGGACTCCAAGGAAAGCTTCGCATAGATGGGCAAAAATGCAAAGAAGAGTTAATGAAGCCGGGTCAAGGTTAACTATCTCGATCCGGTAGAACTGGAGAACGGAGGTAAAGAAGGAAGATGGCGGGAAGAAAAATCCACACCGAAAAAAATCGGGGAAGATAACCAACCAGCCGGGATCGGGCCTGGGAACCCGCTCGTTCCGAACAGGGCAAAACTCGGCTTGATGAGCCGATTGGAGGAGGGTTAGCTCAAATGATGACGCAAGTCTCACAGAGGTTAACTCCGAGCGCGGCCATAGTCTTCCAAATGAAGGAGGTCCGGCCATGATAGAAGAGGCTTGAAAGCAGGAGCGCAAGGAAACGGATGGGGATGCTGGGAGACAGGAAGCAATGTGGGCAAAACCCCAATTCCCGGTCTCTTAAAAGATTCAAGTTTCGCCTGACCGGAGCGCGGTTAACGGCACGATCTGTTCTATCGCATTTAATGCGGACAGTTGCTTTTCCCGCATGAGAGACGTTGTGCGCGGGAAAAAAGATGTCTGACAGACCCACGACCCCGACAAGCACGTTGCGTTACGGGTAACGTCAGCCAAACAGTAGCGCAAAAAAGGGAAGATTCTTCATCACCACGCGAAATTTCCGCCACGACGGTTCGGTCTCCAAAAATCTACCAGGCGAACGCGTGTCCGTGATCGACGGATCAGATTAAAACAAAAGAAAAGCTTTCTGAGTAAGTTAAAACTCAGAAAATTCCCTGGAGAACTCGGAGATTTAGGTCGACCAGGATGGCACGAATACCCAGTAGAGATTAGTTCCTACTTGGGAATCTTATCGATAAAGTACTCGGTTTCGCCTAATCGAAGATGTTTCCCGACAAGGGCAGATTTCCGACAGAACAGTCATGACTTCACTTCACGTACTAATGGGGGGCTTGACGATGTATAGTACAGTATCTCATATATGAGGAAGTATCTGTATACAATTCCCTGGGTTATCGGAGTACAATACGTGTCTGATAAAGATCCAGGAGATAAGATAACCATCCGTAAGGAGGAAGGACATCCCTTAAACTAGGAAGTCAATCCCGACGGTTAAGGAAGCCGGGGTTCTACTCGGGCATAAGTCCAGGTCTGGTACGACTCGAGGAGCCCCCTATAAAGGGTCAGCAATCCTATAGGGGAAGGGAGAGAAAGTTAGATCCAACAGGCCTTAGAAAGAAGAGAGATCCTAGTGATTTCCACGAGAAGACCAACCGCCTCGAAGGAGTCGAGACCAGCGGAACTAGTCGTCGTAGTCTCCGATTAGGCCTAGGATAGCCACTGACATATACATCCCTTATAAAGACATTTTCTGATCAATATATACAAACATGACGTAGGGTTATTATCCCGAGGGAGGCTCAAACCTGTATAAAAAGGGCGTTTTTCTTGCCGTCAGATCTCTTGGCGTTGTGCCCTAGAGATCCCTACACCCCAATTATCACCGTTCCACGAATACCGTAAGATCGGCGGTTTACCGATCATCGACACAAATTATACCACAATAATGGGAAGATTGTTCTCATCATCTTGTGTCAGTGTTTTTTTAGCTGTTTCATTGCTCTTCTTTTTGTGTTCCTTGCGTGTATGCATGTCGTGATGCTGCTGTTGGTACTTTGGCATGAATCGTTAGGATTTAGAGTGCTTTATTATGATTATATTATTAAATTTATAATTCTCATCATAGATTGTATCATTATAAGCCTGTAAGATTGCTTGCTGAATTACAAATAAGAAAAAGAATTGATTGAGATTGATAGCTTTTTTCTATTGAATATTGTATTTCTCTATATCAATTATTTCGTAAATATAAATGCGTGTGGCAATGCCTGCATCCCCGTTCTAGCAGTGGATAAAAGGGCCTGTTTGGTTGGGCTGTGGCTGTTGATGAAGCTGTTGTTGGCTGGCTGTTTGGAAAAACTGTTGTTACTATAGAAAAGTGAACATATGGCTGTTGGTTGATCCAAATCATCTACAACATTTAGAAAATGAGCATTGAAGTTTCAACACATTACAAAAATAACAAAAAAATATTTTTTTAAAATATCTACATTTGCACTGCAAAGTTCACCGCTACCGTTGACAAAACCTATTGAAAAGCTAACCGTTTAATTAGACTATAGCCTTTTTTTCAATAAAAAGCTACTAAGAAGATCAATTAAACAGGACCTAAGAACAAGAGCAGTCCGACCTGCAGTAGGCTGGTATCTAGCCTAAGAGCCCAGAATATGCTGGTTAGTTTGACCAATACGATGGTAACGATAGGTGCTATGAACATGAGCTGTTGAGCCTCAAATATGAGTAAGCCAACTGGCCCATAGCCCCATGGCCATAATAAACCTTTTAGCCCATAGGCCTGGCTGAGACTGAACCGTCCAACAAGTCCACTACATCGTTGCCCATAGGCCATTTTGCAAAGCAACGCAGTCGCCAATCAGTACTCAGCAATGTGCAGCATTCCGACGCAGCAAAAGAAGTTCCCCAAATTATAGGGAGGAAATCAAAACACAGATGCTACCGAGACATGCGTGATAACATTCCAGGACCTAGTTGCTGGCACGTGGTAGCTTCGAGACAGGGAGGACATCAGAACGCAGATGCCTTACATTAAAACACTGCAGTGATGGTAAATCTTACAGGAATTTGCTGTGGAAGGAAATCAGTACTTGATCCTGTGCATCGCTCTTTTGATCCAACGGATGGAAATAGATTAGTACTCCCTCCGATCTAAAATATAAGTAGTTTTAGATATTGATACGGTCTCCGAAATGATACTTTAACCATTAATATCTTCAAAAATATCTCACTTTAAATAAAAATAATTATATATTACCTATTTCTAGTAATATCAATTTTTTATTGTTTATATTGGTAATTTTTTCTATATTGATGGTCAAACCTAAAAATAGTTGACTGTCTGAGATTCTAAAACTGCTTACATTTCTGATCGAAGAGATGTTTCTATTAGAAATATTTGGCCAAAGCATATATTAATAATAATTCCTACATAAATCCCAAATGCCCATTAAGTATAAGACATGTGTAAAACTTTTTACTCTAATTATTAGTGGAGGTGGAAGGATACCAAATTATAAGGTAAGATGTGTCACACCTCTTTGTAACATGAGAAAAGAGAGAGATAACACATGCACTGACTCACTCGCTCGCCATGCTCGTCCCTTATTTGTGCCTGAACGGCAGAACTGTGATTATTAATGTAACGGAAAAAACAACAGTAGCATGCCGAGAGGCTACATAAAGAGGAGTCTCCGCTGTCCCTTGAGAGTGTGACTACTATCTGGAACATATGTTTAACATAGATATGCTTAGTTGCTATTTAGTGATTACTAACATTCATGTTTACATCTTAATATTATAATGCTTGTAGCTATGTTTTATATATGGACTAAGAAAAAATCTAAAAATACTAATTATTCCAACAGTTTTATCCGGTACGCACCACTCTCCTGGACTTCAGCCGTCCAGCCTACCATGCACGCTTTAGCAGGGGCGGAGAGAAGGGGGGGCGGGCAGGGGCCTGGCCCCCCTATGGTTGTGTAGGTGCTAGTACTAGTAGAGAATGAGAATCAATCAATGACAATAAATGCAAGTGACTAATTAACTTAATGGAAAAAATATGTGGTAGATTAGTAGTAAGGCTATGTACTGGGATAGTGAAAAATGACTGCTACTTTAGGAGTCTCGTGTATGTTTCTCTTGTGTCTAAGGTAGTTTTTGGTATTTTTAATTTGCTTGTTGTATGTAAGAAAATATATGGAAGTAATACATGCTAACGAGATAGAAGATACAAATGCACCGAATATCGGTTTACATCTATGCAACATACTTAGATATTTTGGCTTGCGATGCCTTATATTTTCAAATATAGCTAGAAAGCTATATGACTTATAAACTGGACTAGACATACTTTCAAACGTAATTAGGATAATACTGATATGTCTTATAAATGGATTAGGCGGAGTATAATATATTCTGCTCGTATGTGATGCATACCATTAGATTGTATTTTTTCTTAGCGGTGATCTGATTAGCTTTTCGATTGCTTGATTATCCTTCAATCTGAACAGGCGCTATAAAAAACACTTCCATTAAATTACACATGATATTCTTAGTTAACTTTTTTTTTGTTCGGCCCTCTCATATCCAATTCCTGCTCTGCCCCTGCGCTCTAGTAAATAAATCCGCACATTGCAGCCAAGTGTACAGACCGTGTGTACAGCTTGCTCGCCACCAACAAAATCTCTGCTGCACGCTACAAATCCCGTAGAGATGTCACGGAGATGAATTAAGCACAGCAAGGCATCGGCCATGCACGTACGGGCAAGCTGCCAGATCACGCAGCAGATCGATTCGAATTCCGGCCGGACCTTTGCCAGCTCCGGCGTCCGAATCAATTACAACGAGCGCATAGAGAAACAAACGGACGGACGCTAGCTGCAACCTTGTAACGTATCACAACGAACTTGTTCGAAAGGCGCAGCCGCTGCGCTAATAATCAAATCCTCTCCGCGAGTTGGCAAAAACCGTCGTACTGCTCGACAGAGACGGCAGGCTGCGCAGGAGAAAAAGATAAGGAAAAAGGAAGAGGCCAAATAAGCAAGCAAGCGAGCCAGCACAGGATGATGGTTCTTGCACGACATTCGCTGCCCGGCCAGCCATCCAGCGAAGATTCACTAATGACGGGAACAGAGCAGGAGGATGATGAGGCGATCGTGCAGTCCAACAAAACCTGAGATGGATGGGCGTTGGATGTTTTTTTTTCCTTTTTTTTAAGATGATGGGCGTTGGATTTTTGTCACTTTGGAGTACGTCTCTCTGCTGCAGGGGATCTTCACCTCCTTGTTGCTTGTTGCTAAAGGAAGAAAACTAAGGTTAGTACTTGCAAGGAAGGAGATTTACTAGGGCTCGTGATTAATAGCGACGGCTGATTTAGCTCAATTGTTAATGCATGGTTGATGGAAAGAGAAAAAAAAATGGCGTTCTTGGGCTGGTGGGGGGCCTGCGGCTGAATTGGCAACAGTGTGAGACTCCATGTTGCTAATTTGCAAACCCTGTCCATCTGGATTGCTTAGATGACAGGTTGGTAATTAGCGGAAAGGACTAGCATATCTATATGTCGCTATTATCCCCTTTGCATATATTTCGGTATTCCTGGCCGCATCTTGGCAAAAGAGTTCCGAGTATTTCCACCTAAGTCCGCAAAGGTGGATTTTTTGTACACCTGGTTGCGTATCAACCCAAAATCTATATTGTGCATGTCTGCATTGAGATTCATGCATGATATAGATACATCATAGTGCCACGTATACAGTAGACCCCAGTACACCCTTGCATGTCTCTCCACAAAACCCAACCCCCTCCCTCTCGGGCTCTTTTATCCTATTCACTTCCAATTGGTGGCGTATGCACCAACGGGCTTAGATCCGACAGCATCAAGACCGGCAAGGGCTAGTGAGCTTAATTTTGGTGGCGTAAAGTCCAACGAGGGCCACAAGTGTGGAGGCTAGATCAAGCTACGTATGATGTCGGGTCCAAGCGTTATCCTCATCACTGACAATATAATCTACTTGACATGATCATCATATTCTCAAGCTTTTCCTCACTACAATGCATCTCATTCGCTTCATAGTGCTAGTCGAGGACGAGGTCATGATGGGCGGATCATGTTGCATCTCCTCCTCGAGTGCAAGTGCATGTTCGGTTGTGCAAGTACATCTCACCGCCACCCTTGCTACCATAGTTCATGCCCAATATGACTTGGGAATGCATCTCCTTCTCATGTCTGACTCATGGTGTCCTTGCCAAAATTGTCCTCATCACCGCTGAATTAAGGTACACTTGTTTCACTTGTGAGGACTAAGAGCAAGTCCAGCAGCGCCCCAATTGCCTCCTCGATAGCTAGAATAGGGGAGAAACCTGCAAAACGGCTCTCCAGCAGCGCCCCAATTGCCTCCCCGACTATAAGGGCTCCCCGAAATCGAGCTCTCTCTCCCCTACCTTTGGGGGCAGCGGAGAGGCTCCCCGATCCGCTCGATCCGTGCAACGGCTCTCCAACAGCGCCCCTGGAAGAATCCTTCCCGCCACCACGCTGCTGCCTCCCTCGAACAGGTTCGTCCCCATTTTTCTCAGATCGAGTTTGAGAGAGAGAGAAATAGATCTGGGGGAGAGCAAGAGCTGGCCACCGTTCGTCGTCGATCTGGAGCGCGCAGGACGCGGAGTAGCCGGCTCCATCTCCTCCATCTCCTCCGCCCGCCTCCATCTCTTCCGCCCGTGCCGGCTCTGGCCTCGCTAGCCCCCGCCCGCGCCGGCTCCGGCCTCGCTAGCCCCCGCCCGCGCGGCCTCCATCTCGTCCACCCGCGCCGGCTCCATCCCCTCCGCCCTCGCCGGATCCACCTCGCGCCGGCTCCGGTCTCGGCAGCCCCCGCCCGCGACTCCTCTTCCTCGGCGCCCGCGCCGGCTCCATCCCCTCCGCCCGCGCCGGATCCACCTCCTCCGCCCGCGCCGGCTCCATCCCCTCCGGCCGCGCCGGCTCCATCCCCTCCGCGCGCGCCGGATCCACCTCGCGCCGGCTCCAGCCTCGGCAGCCCCCGCCCGTGACTCCTCTTCCTCGGCCGAGAGCGCAACCGGCCCCAAGCCGAGCCGGCCCGCCGCCTCTCTCTCCCGAGCCCTCAATTTTTCCCCTCCCCTCTGCTTCTCCCGCACCCGCCGAGCCCTCTGCAGCTTGTTTTTTTTTGATTGCTACGGTGGCTTGCTGATGCACTCCTGCATATATAGCATATAAAACAATTATTGCTTGAAATGCTGAAATATTTATGGATACAACAATTCCAAACACCAATTAAGCAGCAAATATTTCCCATCTTAAATGGCAGGTTTTCTGTTGAGAATATCCCTGTTTATGATTCTGCTGATGATGAACATACATGCATTCCAGTGGAAGTCCTCATAGCAAAAGATCAGCCAATTACCCAGGGCAGCAACTGCAACATAGGCCAGGGCACTGAGAATCCTGGGATTGCGAGTTCAAATGAATTCACACCAATGACTGTTGAAACATTGCCAGCAAGCTCAATTGAACTCACACCAATGATTATTGAACCATTGAATGCTATTCCAATGGGAGTTGATTTTATTGAGAATTAGCATGTGTAGCTAGGGATTTTTTTGACAATCAAAGGAATGTTTTTTTGACAATCAAAGGAATGTTCTGTACTGCCGCATGCTAAAGATTTTTGCTAATGCACTGATTGCAATTGCTTCATGATATGTAGATGTGTATGCTGCTGCTGCTATATTTGTTTGTTGCTTCTCATATATATGTATCCATGTTTATGCAGATTGTTGTGATGGATAGTCAACAATATTACGACCTTTTGCAAAGCGATGTCGGATTGAATGATTTGAATTGGAGTGAATCACAACATGTCGATCTCGATGGACCTGAACAATCTACCCCTCCCGTGAAAGCAAGCTCAAAGAGACAAAAAAAACTTCAGTGTGCTTGAAGACGAGGTTTTGGTGGATGCATATCTCGAGATAAGTCAGGATCCAGTCATAGGAGTCGACCAACCTCGTGCTTGTTATTGGAAAAGAGTCCATGAGTACTTCCATGCCAACAAGAAAGAAGAATCGGATCGAACTCAAAGTTCTCTCCAACACCGATGGGCTGTTATTCAAGAACAAGTGAACAGGTTTTGTGCATGTTATGCACAGATTTTGAATAGAAACCAAAGTGGGATGACACAAAAAGATAAGGTAAAACTCTATGCTTTGCACGGTTTTATTCTAGTGTTCTGTTATATTGTACTAATACATATGTAGTAATGCAGGTAACTCAGGCATATATTAAGTATCGAGAAGATGACAAGGGAAAGAAATCATTTGGATTGATGCATTGCTATGAAAAATTAGAAAACGCCGAGAAGTGGACATCGCGGTTGACTCACAAAAAACAGAAGACGACCTCCATGGCTACTCCAGGTTCATCTGCTCTTAGTACAAATGCTAGTGAGTTCGAGGATGACGCTACATCTCCCTCGAAAGATGTTCCCACACCAAGACCAATTGGTAACAAGGCGGCGAAACAACTATTACGACGAGGTAAAAGTTCTACCTCTACAGGAAGTAGTGTGATGGAGGCATTTGATGGTATGTTATCAGCTAGGGAGGCGAAGAGACAAGAGCGTTTTGATATTGCTATTGCAATGGACAAGCAGATAGAAGAACAAAGGTTGGTAGAAGAAAGGAAAAAGACTGCAATAGAAGAAAAAAGGGTGGCATTAGAAGAAGAAAAGATACAACTCAAGAGAATGGTGGAAGAACGACAAATTATGAACATGGACCTTAGTGGCATGGATGAGCAACAACAAGAATACTACAGGATGAGGCGGAGCCAGATCATCAGTGCATATCGCAACTCATCGGATTGACCTTCACTATTTAGGGGAGACATTTTAGGGGACTTGCTGGACTTGCCCTAAGAGGACAGCCCATCTCCTTGTCGCGTCGTCTGTATGATATAGATGTCACTCTCAATGCCTCGTCCTCACTGTTGAGCCCCGGTTCATCTCTATCACGCTATTGCCACCACACCGCGTCTTCACCGACATGACATTGTCTTCCATATCTCTTCCTGTCCAGCGTGCAACAATTATATTTGGTTGGGTGTGAGATTTCTTCTCACAAAATTGTATCTTGTATGCTATTTTCTTGTACATATATTTAACGTTTGAAAGGAATTTCTACAGAAAAGCGTCCGTTTGTCTGCAATAACATATATTTGTATTATTGTGTGAGTCTGGTGTGAAATCCAACATTGGAGGGAGGGTACACTCAGGCGGTCCCGTCAGTTTTAAATACTCAAATACACCGCATAGCACAACTCTCAACGCACATCGGATGGTGCAGGTTTTCAGGTGCAAATGCAACCAGACGCGAATTGACATTTTCAGCTTCTCTCTCCACTATATTTTGCAGGCCACAGTAGATCAAGGTTTTGCTAAGAGGTCAAGGCGAACATAGCTTATTTTCTTGTAATGCTGTCCAGGTCAGCATCAGGCTTCGTCAGCAACATGCAATTTACCACACCGGACGGAAGCATTGCTGACGTGGCGCCAATGACCCACTAATCGTGTGGATAACGAACAACCAAATTTTCCTCTGCCATCACGGCCCACACACAGAACAATAAATGAAACGACCATCTCCACGGTCAACTCGAGGCTCGAGAGCAATCAACTTGTGTTCTTACGAGAATTTGCCAACTATACATCCATACTACTGAACCCCACTGCCGCTCTTTAATTCGACCTGCTATAAGCATTGAACAGGAACTCCTTTCTCCTAATACCACCGTAAGTAAATGATACACGCGGTACGTGACATAGGTCGAGCTCGATCGTACGAAAACGCTATTGATTAGATGAAGCCGTGTGTTTTATTACTCCTTCCTTCTTCTTCTATATCTTATAATATAAGACATATTTTAATTAATTAAGATAGAACTTTGATCAACGATTACTTATATGAATATGTAGTTTATGTGATATAAAATTGATATTATTAGATTCGTATTTAAAAATATTTATTTATAATTATGACTTTGTATTACATAAATCATAAATTATATATTAATAAAGTATTTGATGACTAATTTTTTTATTTTAATCAATTAAAATATATTTTATATTAGAGAGCAGTGCATATAGTGTCAAAGAAGGAAAAAAAACAAATTAGCGAGGATGATGGCTGGGCATCGGAGACGACGCGCTGGTACAGTAGTATTTTGGTAGCGTGCGGATCTGTCCACACGAGGCAGAATGAAGTGGCGTGGGCGATGCGGCCGGGCGAGCAGGATTGCGGGGAGAATCAACTCCGCAAGCAACCACGTACAACCGAAGCTAGGCAACTATCTAGGTCGTCCAGCCTCCGCACCACCGGCGGCGCCACCACCAACTCGTGAATACGCGATGGATTGAGCAGACCGGCCGATCGATCGATCGATCGATGCGGGCCTCACGCACCGACGCACGTAAGCCGCCGTTTTAATTCGCTAATGAGTACGCACGTTACTACGTATTGCTCGGCTCGGGGTGGTCGCCCGAGAGCGACAGGGAGAGGTCGTCCACCCTAGTGGGGGAGGGTGTGGCAGCTCCGAGCTTACATTACCTTAATGCAATTCCTTGATAAAAAAGAATTGAATGGAGTACAACAAGGAGGCAGGATCTTATTATAGCCCATTGGAAACTAGACTAGAAAGGGTCGGTCATGCAGCTGTCATCCCACACCCGAACACTCTTCCAGCGCACAGCCGCAGCCCCTTCCCTTCTTCTCCCTCTTTCCACATAATTAACAAATCCCTGTTCCCATCTCTTCCGAGGTAGAGAGGCCGGGAGGTTATGGAAGAGTATCTCCCCAGCACTTGGAAACCGAAGACGAGGCAGCAAGCGCGCGAGCTGGGCAGGTCTGATCTGCGCGAAGCCACGAGCCGGATCGGACCTACCCGACCCGCCCAAAACCACTAGCCAGCCACACACCCATCGGGTAAAAGACTAGGGAGTCCAGGTTTAGCTATAGCTTTGCTTATATGTTTGATCGATCCCGGTGATCGAGTCCAAACAGGAAGCGAGACAAGACTCTGCGCGCGGGGTCGTGTGGTTGCGTGCAAGCTAGAGATGGCGGCTTCGTCGTCGTCCTCCCCTGGCGGGTCGCCGGCGGCACAGGCTCCGGCCGGGGCCGGCGGCGGCGGCGGCGGCCTGCCGTACCACCGGTCGCGGTTCGGCGACACGACGCTGACCAAGGTGTTCGTCGGCGGCTTGGCGTGGGAGACGCCGTCCCAGGGGCTGCACGACCACTTCCGGGAGTACGGCGACATACTCGAGGCCGTCGTCATCACCGATCGCGAGACCGGCCGCTCCAAGGGCTACGGATTCGTACGTCCTCTCCTCTCCGCCCCCGCCTCCCTTGCTCTCGCTATACACCCCGGCCGGCGATCGATCGCCGCCGTTATGCGCTTGATCTCATCGGATGCTTGTGTACCGTGCTTTATTCTCGTCAGGTGACGTTCCGGGACTCAGAGTCGGCGCGGCAGGCGGTGCAGGACCCGAACCCGGTGATCGCCGGCCGGCGCGCCAACTGCAACATTGCGTCGATGGGGCCGCCGCGGCCCTCGCCACAGAGAGGTGAGCACAACACGGAAACCGAATCAATGCTCTCTGCTCTCTCTCTCCTCCCTTCTGTTCCACGCAAGAACAGGGCACGCGCATGTGCATGGCAGTAATCACCAGGACATGATTAGCGGCAATCGGCAGTACGCGATTCACGGGGATAAGCTTGATTAGGGCCTGCGCTCCGTGTTTTTCTCGTTGCGTTTTTTCTTCCTTCTTCCTCCTCCCACCTTGCGTGCGCTGCGGTTAGGGGATTGTTAATCGGCAGATGGGTGGGGCCAGTTCCAGCTGCTAAAAGCCTTGAAACACCGTGCGCCAGCACACGGGAAGCAGGAGGACGACTTCGAGTACCACGTCTGCATTGGGAGGGGAGGCATGCTCGGACAGACACCAAGCATGGCTTATCACTCATGGCTGTGCTGTGTTGTGCTTGGCCAGCCTGGCCTCTGCATTCAGTTACTATTCCTAAGGGGCTAATTGGTACACCTCTGTCCAGAAATATAATACTACTAGCTTGTTTTGATTTTAAGCAGGCTTCAATGTGATATTTTGCGATGTTTTGGACCATCATTTTCAATCATAATATGCTAGCGGATGCGGATTATAGAAGAATACACAGATAAATCCAATGAAATTAATTCTTCTATAGTCAATCTATGCAATTTTGGTCGAAGTTTAAAAATGCTGACTATATTTGTGGTAAGAGGGAGTAGTAAATAGCATACCCATATGGCTGGATGGCCATTACGAGATGGTTGATGAATGGTGCTGAACTGTTTTTATTTTTCATTTTTCGTTGTTGTTCTTGATTATTGGGAAAGGATTTGCTTTGATTAAATGGATGTAAGTGGTGGTGTGAAATGAATCGTTCCAGCGAGAATGCGGTGTAAAGGGGATGGAGGTTGTCGCTGGAGAATCAGGAATCCAGCCGCTTTTCTTGTGAAAATTGGTGCACAGCATTACAAAATGGTTCCATCGCATATACTGCTCTTGTAGTAGTCTTTGACCGGTTTGGGTGGGTGTCAACGATTGGACGAATAGGTACTACTTGATGTCTTGATGTTGCACATGACATGGGTTCAATTTTTCCCTTCAGTTCAGTTCATTTGTGCTGCTTCAATATTCGTGATCACATGATTTCAATCTTGGGTGCATTTGGTGCTTAACTCATTTGTGCGTGAGTTCGCCTCATATGACTAGTTCATTTGTAATGCTGGATCATCAAGTCTTTATTTGACACTATATGTATGGTTCCTTTGAAATGAACGCAATTGTTTAGATTAGTGCACTACAGCACAGAAGTACCAAAATGGAGTAGGTTGTAGTGCAAGTTAGCTAAAAAAGTCTTGAATTATTTGGCACTGAGTTAACCTATGCAATGTCCACTTAAAGAAACCCCCATTCTTCCATTTTTCTTCTTCCGAAAATGAATTGACCAAATGCAGACTTCATTACAAATAGGTTATCCTTTTGTGCTAATAAAAGGTAATTTGTTTTTGTTATCCAGCTAACCTGTGAGAAATTATCAAAATCATAGTAAATAAACACACAAACACACAGCGCACTCACGACTGCATCTAGTCAAACCCAGTCCAACGCAGGGCACATGGCGATACCTCCCTGCGCAGGCCATACAACTGTTTTGCAACCCCTGCCCTCCTCTCGGCAGTGCATAACGTCTGCTGCCTTTGCACAGTACATATATTTGTTTGGTGTGTGTTGCTTCCTCTGCAGCCTATAGCATGCAATGCCTGAATTATTTCCTCTCGTTTTCTCTCTCTCTCTGCAGGGAGGACCCTCCGCGGGTCCCGCTTGCCGGATCAGCCGCCCCTGGGCCCACCGCCTTACATGGGCGGCAGGATGCAGTCGCAGCAGCAGATGGCCACCCCGCCTCACACCGTGTTCTACCCTTCTCAATACGGGTGAGTGTCATACTGTCATGTCGCTATATATCATATTGGCTCCTCTTTAAAAGCTCTGAAACTAGGCAGCCAATGCAGCACAACTCAGAGTTCACGATGATGTATGGATGATGCAGCCATTAGTAAGTTGTCATCGTGGGATCTGAGTAGACTGCAATTATGAACCTTATACCTGGGTACGGTTTGCTGTGACAGCGGATTATATCGCTGTCACCACAATGTCCTCGTGGGGTTTGCAATTGTGTTCCTCTCTCTCTCTCTCTTCCAGTTGAAATTCAGACAAATGATAGGTAAAAAGTGTTGTTAGAGTAGTGAAGACTCCATATCGTAGTGGTCGCCATCGGTGGTCCAGAGAGACGTATACAGATATGGATGTGAGGTAGACAGTACCTTTGATCCCAATGTAGAGGGCTTACATGCTGACCTCGAGGTAAATGGGGACCGATAGTTTCAGGGCAGCGAGCTGAGGTCGGGTTGCTTTCTCGGCGCAGCTTACGGTTTCCGTTTCCTTGATCGGACTGATGTGTTCAGTCTCAGTCCCAGATGCCAAGGTGCACAGGCGGGCCCACGTGTCCCCCATTTCCCCACGTGTTGGGTCCTGCGATGAGGCCCATTGAATTTGGGCCTTTGTGAGGGAGATAGCAGCCAGCAGTGGGCATTCAACTCCGGTGGCCCCACCGTCTCTCTATCTGCTGCTCTAGACTGCAAACACTCTCTGCGCTTTCTTGGCTTGCTGCAGAGTTGAATGCCTGCATTGAGATCTTTGTGCCACTTGGCTACCTGAGGGACTTGGCTACTATTTTGCTAGAACACTGCTCTTGGGTTAGTGTTTCTGTATTGTACTCCACATCTCAATTTATTGGTATGGGCCTGTACAGATCGTTGGAGACTCAGTAGGATTACATGACCAGTTTGGGACTTTAAATTGGTGGCTTTTGGCCAGAAATAAGTAGTTGAATTGTTTCTAGAAAATACCAAGGTGCACATGCGGGCATATGTGATAGACTTAATCCTTTAGCATTAACGTAATGAGTGCCTAATCTCCATCTAGAACACCTAATGGCTAATGCGGAAACGTGATTACCAGTGATAGGCGAACCCATCGGTGTCAATGCGAAGACCTGCGCCTGCTTGATGCAGGCGTGATGGTGGCGTGAGGAAGAACGATCGAGACGTAGTCGTAGGCGTCGCAGTCGTGGGTATCGGCGACCTTCGGGGCGCCACCTGCATTGTCCGTACGTCGGCGACGTCCTCTCCGTGGTGTTGATCTTCCCGTCGTTACAACGCCGCTTAGATCGGATTGGGTGTAGGGATCGTGACCTCAGCGAACTCTGCTTAAATGTGAGGGGCCGGACTCTTCCCTTTTATATGGTGCTGGCGACAGGGGACCAAAACCATTGAGTTGGTTTTGCGCTCCCGATCAGAGCGCGAACGTGTGTAAGGAGTATCCCTCATATCTCGGTTTCTGTTAGCCGAGTTCAAAACCAACAATATGAACTCATTAGAGTTTGTGCATTTCAACCATAAAATCTGAAAAATATCATATATCTACATAATGGGATGAAGAATGTATCTATAAATTTTGGTTAAAAAATTATGATCATTTGCGACATGTGTTAAGAAAAATATGTGCTTTCTTTTTTTAGGCTACTATTCACTATTGTACAATACCATTTCTTGTATTTTTCTCACAGGTTGCAAATAGTCATATTTTTTAACCAAAAAATTTACAGGTGCATCCTTCATCCCATAATGTACATGCTTGAATTCTTTAAAGATTTTTCAAAAATTTAAAGTGTGCTTTTGGAAAAAAAATTAAATAGTGGGTGCACATGCCCCTTGTGCAGAAAATCCACACCCAATTGTTTCTGCACTTTATTCACATGCAAGTCAGAAGTAGGTGGTTTAAATGTTTAATTACTGAGCTTAATTTTCAGGGGGGAAAGGTTAATGATGACACGTGATATTTAGACATTTCCATTTTTCAGTGTAGATTATTTAGGTCAAAGTATATTATTTTTTCTGTCAGGAATTATGTATGATTAGCCAGCTAGGTGCTTTTAGGTTCGTGCAAGTGGAAGAATCAAGGCATCGAGCACCTTTTTGTATGAACTACTAATAACATCACTACAAAAATGGAAGTACAAGAAGAGTGAAGTGTTTGTTTGATATGGTCCTAGTTTTAGCTAAGACATATATATATATATATAGTGTCTGAGATAAGTTTGAGCTTTACAACCATTATGGTTGGTACATATGTCACCGAGAGACAATGGTGGGCTCGTGCTTAGCCCAATCCTTGTCAATCTTTTATAACGCACTGATGTAGTTATGCAAAACTTTTGCAGGTACTGGTACCCACCTGAATATGCATACCAACAGGCAAGCATTCCAATCATCTCCTCTTTCAATGTCATTTCTGTTCTTTTACTTACATTCCATGCTGTTGAACCTAGCTACACGGACCTCCAATAAATTGCAAGAGTACCCAAAATAGAAGGCATAAGTTGCACTGTTTAGTGTTCATGGTCTGAAACTCTGAAATCAGGAGATCTGAAGGCACCTCCTAAACATTGAATACTAGCATTCTTCAGCATCAAAGCTTGGATAGCTGCATGGAGTTTGTTTCAAATTAGAGCATGGCATGTTATACTAATGTTTATCAGAATCAGAATCAGTCACCACCACAAGTACGGATCATCTTATTTTCCATTTGCGGAACTAACTGAAACCATGCAATGTCTGACAACTCATGTGCAGGCCTTGTACAATTCTCAAGTGCAGCATTACTACCCTCAGCTGTATGGTCCAACTTCCCCTTCAACGTCACCCTACCCATACATGGGGTACATGCCAGGTGCCCCGGGTCCAAGGACTGGCTTCTCACCAATGCAGCAAGCTGGACGGCCGCCGTTCTTTCAGCAGCCGACGACGCAGATTGAGGGTTCTTTCCAGACAGCGCCTTCGCTTCCGTCTAATTTCAGACTCCAGTTACCCCCTCGTGCAATTTCAAGGCAGTCTGATGATATAAACGGTATGTCACTGAGTTGGCTTTGTTATTCGCTGTTGCGACAACACGAACAACAAAAGGAAAAAAAGTCGGTTGATTTATTCTGATGTCATCTAGAAATGTGCTATCCCTATGACATCCCGGTATCACCTATTCTGTTTCCAGTTTTTTGCACTTTGAAGAATGGGAGATACTACAGTGATAGTTTTGACGGTTAAATGTACCCCCATAAGTGAACTGCAGCATAATTTTTCTGGACATCACCAGTATGTTTTCAGTAAAACTTTCATGCCTTAATTACTGCTGACATACGTTGCAGGTTCCCAATCAACTTGCACAAACCCTGCAACAGCGGCTACAAGCACAGACAACCAGGAAGCGTCAACGCCTGCTAAAAGATCAAATTCAGATCTAAACACCTCCAACTGACTTGCTGAACTGAAAATTCTGCCAAAGTGACTTGATGTCGATCTGGTGCGGACTACAGGCGGTCCGTAACAGAGTTCCAAGATACCAGCTTCTTGACTGAAAAAAAAGGCATCCAAAGATTTGTTCTTTCATTATTTCTGATTCTTTTCCAACTTATGCAATGCAGTTATTTGGTGAATCCATTGTACGGCTAAACTGAATTTCACGTCAAAAAAATGGAATTTGCCAGAATAAGTTCCGGAGGCATGCTGCTGTTAGTTGTCTTATTCTTGGAAACCTATTAGTACTGTTACAGAATGGAGAATAATGCATCATATGTTCTGTAGCGCGATACGACATGTGAAACTAGAGATAAACCAGAAATACGGACAAAACGTCATCGTGGAAGCAGAGTTTTTTCCAAGAGAATTCCTATGTATCACTAAATAACACATCTTAGTTTTTTTAATACCACTTCGTTAAGTTTTTGTTAGTTTAGTGTCGTTAAGTGCCTTTGAACGTGTTAGATTTTCAGTAATGACAAAACCACCCTTGCCTTTTCAGCAAACACCCGCAAAATAAAAAATCTACTCGAGCCGAAATTTCTGTTTCAAAGGTTTAGTGGTAAGAGGAAATTAATGTCTACTTTGGATGACGTAGAGAAAATTGCATTACAAGTGAAAACAGGGGCAAACGGACTTTTTATCCACTAAACGAAGATGGTTGGATGAGAAACTAATTAACAGAGTGGTTAGAGGGAGCTAAAATGCGTTATTCAGTGATACGTAGACAATTGAGTGTTATTCGATAGTATAGATGGAATTGGAGCATTATTCAGTGGTATATAAAAAAATTTCTGTTTTTTCTTTCATATTGCTGATCTTATTTTTTCACTTTTGATTCCAGAATATATGAACACACGATAATTTTGAATAGTGGAAAATGGTTGCATCATACTCCAGTTTTCATATACACATCACATGATCAGGACTGGTTCAACAACACAGCAATAAATATCTCAGCTTTCAGGGTCACGTTCTGCAAGCAAGAATTTGACCAAACGGCCAATGTTGACACTCGAAGTCCCTCCTTCCTCCGTTGCCGCCATGGCCTTCTCCTTCCAAAGCATCGCTTTCGCTCTCATATCCTTGCCTTCCTCACCATCCATGGCCTCGAGCACGAGCCGCGCCACCTCCTCCCTCCTCACATTGTTATCGATCTCCAGCCCAATGCCCCACTTGGAGCAAGCGTATCGGCAGTTGGTCATCTGCTCGGCGAAGAACGGCCAGCAGATCATCGGCACGCCGGCGCAGATGCTCTCCAGCGTCGAGTTCCACCCGGAGTGTGTCAGGAACAACCCGGTCGCTGGATGCCTCAGGACTTGTTCCTGCGGGCACCAGCTCAGAAAGATCCCTCTCTCTTTAGTCTCACGGACGAACTCCTCCGGCAGGACGGCCTTCTCGCCGGTGACGAGGTCCGGCCTGATGACCCACAGGAACGGGCGGCCGCAGCGCGCCAGGCCCCACGCGAACTCGGCGAGGTGAGCCGACGACATGACGGTGATGCTGCCGAAGTTCACGTACACGACCGATCCAGGCCGCCAGGCGTCGAGCCACTGGAGGCAGCTCGCGTCCTCCTTCCAGAGGTTGCCCCCCGATCGCGCCCACCTCGGGCCGCGCCCGCGCCACAGTGCTCGCAAACGTCAGGAGCGGGCCGACGGTGTACACGCGCGGGAAGATGCGGCGCAGCGCGTCGACGACGTCCTGCTCCACTGCGTCGAACGTGTTGAGGATGACGCCCTGGGCGCGGTGCGCGTTCTGCGCCTCGCCGCTGTCGAAGTTGAGCATGACGTCGTCCCGGTCGGTCGTGCGGACGAAGCTGGGGATGTCTCGCAGCCGTATGCCCGGCATCCCGGGCACCCAGTCCAGCACGGTGTCCAGGTATCCGTTCGTCAGGTAGCTCTCATCTACGTACGACATGTGCAGCATATGAATGCAAACCGAAGATTCTGGAGTTCCTATGCACATAGCAATTTATAGTATCTGCAGCAAGTAATCTTCTTCCAAGTGCATATACTGTTTGACACTTCAGGCTTGTGATCAAGTATCCTAGTATAATCATACCTAAGATGCTTGCTTCCAACATAATTAGGCCGTGTTCTAAAAAATCTCTTTGTTCTCAAAACAAGAAGAAGAAAAAACACTACGGTGTCAAGAACTCCCTCACTCGATATTGTTGCAGTCAGTCACGTGCCACATACTACTTGATACTAGGTCGTACCTTTGAGTGGCACGTAGCCTCTGTCGATGAGCTCGGCGAAGTGGAGGTACCCCATGAAGCCACATGCGCTGGTGGTCCAGAACACCACGGCCGGGATGCCCAACTCGTCGGCGACCGCCAGCGTGAAGCTCATCACGCCGTCAGGTATCACGCAGCTCACCGGCGGCGGCCTCCCGGGCGCGCCGTCGTTGAGCCTCTCCAGGAGGCCCCTGAAGAGCGCGACGCCGTGCCTAGCGAAGGACGTGCAGAGCGCGGGGATGTCCTGCGTGACGTCCTCGCTGTCGCACGGCGGCAGGCCGTCCGGGATGGTCTCGAACCGGAGGTCGTCGAGGCCGGCCAGCGAGGCCGCGCCGCAGGACCGGAGAAGGCGGCGGTGGTTGTACTCGGAGTTGACGTAGGTGATGTAGAAGCCCCTGGAATGCAGCACCTTGGCGAGGTGTAGGAGGGGCGTGACGTGGCCCTGCGCCGGGTACGGGATCAGCACGGCGTGGGGGCGCGAGTTGGAGCTCATGGCAGTTTTCCTGATCGGGTGACGCCGGCGAATGCCAAAATTTAGTGTTGCGGGAAGAAAGAGGGGGTAATATATATTCATGAGTTCATGATGATATATATTGACAGGAAATGCATGCGTCGTCTACACTAAAGGTCAAAATTGTATACGTGCCACAATATGTAGTGTAGTGTTCTACGATATGAGTCGATTAATCAGCTAAACTGCTAATTAAGCCACATCTTTTTGGTAGCCTCTGCAAATGGTTTATTCTATTCATGCTGATTTCTCTTATGTATTGTGGTAGATGTTGATTTATTTTATTTTTTATAGAAAACAATTCCTTATATTTTGGCCTTTTTCGTCCGAAATCACCTCACCAAAAGTTTTCCCAAATCTCATCCCACATTCCCACCAACAAAACTCTGAACGGAACTCTCTTACCAGTGAGCACTCATGGTACGTAGGATGTCACATGATATCTATATTGTCCGAAGTGTTATAAGATTCTTCTAGAATATTTGGACGATCATTTTATGTTTACATCCTTTTATTTTTATGATTTTATAATATTTTATTCTAGAGAGAAGAGAAAATATGCTTTTATACATCATTTGTTCATGATTTTTATATATGAACAAAAAAAATTATGAACATAATATTTTGTTCATGAACATGGAAAATTTTGGTTCATAAACGGTCAAAAAAAGACACTTTGTTCATGATTTCTTTATTGATGAAATCATTACCACAATATTTTTTGTTTGAACATGAACACTCTCTGATGAACTAAATCCTCATCAAATGTTACTAAGTATTATAATAATTTTATTATTTATGAATTAGTTGTGTGCTCTCAAGCTCAGGAGAAAGGAGATAGTGGATGAATAGATAGATAGAGCAGATGACTTGAGAATAAAAAGAGGATGGATTGGAGGGTCTTTTACAAAACAAAAGGACTATATAATAAAGAATGAATAAAGTTAGGTGTTTCTATATAAACTTAGCACGAATTTTAAATTAACTTATATAGTACGGATTGTCAAAGGAGCTACATCGTAATGATCCTGACTTTGAATCATACCGAAGCCGTATTGCTAACGAACTGCCGTATCCAACATGTAATCTGATTCTAACTGATTGTAAAGTCCTGGGTGAATACGCATCAATGAATTGGTCTATTTAAGGCTGGCCGTGTCCAGCGTTTTGGCTGCATGAGTTTTCTCTAAGCTCTAGCTAATCTTTCATGGATAGACGTAAATATCCAACTATAAGAGGTATTATGTTTCTTTTTTACTAGTACATGTATCATAAGAAGGATAACATAGAGAAACTTTTCCTGTGGAGAATACGGCAAAACCCAGGAATTTCGCGATCAAACGTTCGGAGAAACGGACACGTTATGCTCTTGTGCATATCGCCCACTAGGCTGCAAATTACGTACTCCCGTCCAGCACCTCGCCGTCACTCGGAACCTTGCCTCGGAGAGCCGCGACGAAGCGGTCGCTGCATGCTTACAGCGACGGGCTGGTTTTTGTTACGTTTTTACTGGTTCCGGATTGGAGAATCGCGGCTGCCGTCCGCCGGCGTTGGCCACCAGTGCTCACTCATTGGAGCGGAGTAGTGGACAGTGCTGGTATTGGTCCAGGCCTGGAGAAGTGGAGAGGCCGTAGTTTGTGTGCGTACGTATCTTGTGAAAACTACTGTCTCGTGGTACATCCTTATCGTTTTATCGAGATCTCTGACAAGCAGACATGCAAAAATAATTTGGTGCAGCATGGGTTCGGCAAGTGAGTCTTGCTTTTCCCATATATAAGCTCACGGAAAAATTAACTGGAAATAGTTTAATTCTCGTTGGCATCCGAAAAAATTTCAGTGTTGAAAACGGGACCTACTACCAAAACGTTGCAAAGGAATGTGTTACCCTGGTTTGCAACAGAGATCCAGTGTGAGTGTGTGACAAGTATGCAGCAAAATTTGCATGAAATGAAAGAATGCCAGACAAACGATTCTCATGAAGAGCTGGTTCTGAAGAGACTTGGGCTCCTTTAGAGCTCGACCACATCTTTATTGGTCCAATCAATTGTCTAACGGCCTGGCCAATTAGTTTCGGCCCAAACAACACTCCAGGATCACGACACATCGTGATTTCTTTGGCATTACAGGCAAGCCTAATACTGACAAAATGACATCGCAGGATTTCGCTCCTTAGGATCTGTTTGGTTGAGCTGTGGCTGTTGATAAAGCTGATATTGGCTGGCTATCTGGAAAAGCTACTGTGACTGTGGAAAAGTGAATATATAACTTTTGGTTGATCCAAATAATCTATAACATTTTAGAAAATAAGCATTGAATCTTCAGCATATTGTAAAAAGCTGACAGAAGGCAGCTTTTCCAAATAGCTGAATTTACACTATAAAGCTCATAACTACCATTGGCAAAAACTGCTGAAAAACTGACCATTTAGTTAGACTGCAGCTTTTTTTAGTGAAAAGTTACTGAAAAATCCAACCAAACACCCCCTTAGTCTGTCTAGCTCGTTCACTCTGACATGAACACAGTTCTTACTCCGGAGACACCAAATGTCCTGATCTGGAACCCACTCAGCTCGCATCATCACTGCTTGCACGCAAGAATTCGATCAGCCGGTCCATGTTCTCGCTCGACGACCCACCTTCCTCCGTCGCCGCCCTGGCTCTCTCCTTCCACACCGTCGCGCTCACTCTCATCGCCTTACCTCTCTCGCCGTCCATCGCCTCGCGCACGAGCCGCGCCACCTCCTCCCTCGTCACGTCGCCGTCAATCTCCATCCCGATCCCCCACTTGGCACACGCGTACCGGCAGTTCGTCGGCTGCTCGGCGAAGAAGGGCCAGCAGATCATCGGCACGCCGGCGCATATGCTCTCCAGCGTCGAGTTCCAGCCGCAGTGCGTCAGGAACAGCCCGACTGACGGGTGTGAGAGGACGAGCTCTTGCGGGCACCAGCTGACCAGGACTCCCCGTTCTTTGGTGCCGCGGACGAACTCCTCCGGCAGCACGGCCTTCTCACCGGACACAAGGTCCGGCCTGATGACCCACAGGAACGGCCGGCCGCAGTGCGCCAGGCCCCACGCGAACTCGGCGAGCTGGACCGGGGTCATGACCGCGATGCTGCCGAAGTTGACGTACACGACCGAGCCGGGCTGCTGCCGCTGGGCGTCCAGCCACCGGAGGCAGCTCGTGTCCTCCGTCCAGAGGTTCCCGCCGATCGCTCCCACCTCGCCTCGTGCGGCCTTGGCGAACGCGGGGAGCGGGCCCACTGTGTAGAGGCGCGGGAACGTGTGGCGCAGCGCGTCGACAACGTCCTGCTCCAGCGCGTCGTAGGTGTTGAGGATAAGCCCGCGGGCACCGCGCGCGTTCTGCGCCTCGCCACCGTCGAAATTGAGCATGACGTCGTCAGGGTCTGTCGTTCTGATGAAGCTGGGTACGTCCTTCAGACGGATGCCTTCCATTCCGGGGATCCAGTCGATCGCAGTGTCCAGGTATCCGTTCGTCAGGTCACTCACATCTGGGAATTTACAGATAAAGAAACCCAGTTCAGTCTTTCGAGTCGTTAATTAATTTCACCATCATTTGTGTTCAGATAATGATCATTAGGAGCAATTTCTCTATGCATCAAAGAAAAGTGCAATAAGTCAAGTAGTACTGCTAGAGAGCTGCTAATCGACGGCTCATACCTTTGAGTGGTATATAGCCTCTGCTGATGAGCTCAGCGAAGTGCAGGTAACCCATGAATCCACAAGCGCTCGTAGTCCAGAACAACAAGGCCGGGATGCCCATATCCTCCGCGACCCTATGCGCGAAGCTCATCACGCCATCGGCTATGACACAGCTCACCGGCGGCCTACCTGGCGCGCTTTTCAGCCTCACCAGCAGCTCCCTGAACGGCGCGGCGCTGTGCTCGGTGGTGGACACGCAGAGCGCGGCGATGTCCTGCGTGACGTCGTCGTTGTCCGACTGCGGGAGGCCGTCCGGAACGGCCTCGAACCGGAAGCCGTCGGCGCCGGTCAGCGAGCCCAGCCCGCGGGACCGGAGCAGGCGTCGGTGGTTGTACTCGGAGTTGACGTAGGTGACGCAGAAGCCCCTGGCGTGCAGCGCCTTGGCGAGGTGCAGCATCGGCGTGACGTGGCCCTGCGCCGGCTGCGGGATGAGCACCGCGTGGGGCTGCTGGTGATGCGTCTTGGAGCTCATCGCCGTTTCAGATCTCCGGCGTGGATTCGCACTAGCGATCGACAGGTATTTGCAGATGATCGGTGATCCGGGCGCGCTGTTCTTAGAAGCTAGCTTAGTCAGGGAGTTGAAACGTGGGCTCCGTGGCACGTACCTCGCAGCACAGGTGGGTTTGTGCGTGTCTCTGGATCGTGAAAATATTGTGCCAAAGCAGTGGAACGTGACGGTGATGGCTGGTTATGTTAATCCTGGCGTGGAGAAAGAGGAGGCTCGGCGTGGCCGCATCTAGGAGCTGGGTTTATCTTGGAGTAAAATAACGAAAAAGAGACAAAAGTGGTTGCTCGTCATCCTGCAGGATTGACCAAAGCTCGTCGCTAGAGATCTTTTTTTTTCCGGGCACGAACGACGGACCTCTAGATAAAAACGAAATTTATAGCAAGATACTCCAAAAACCGTTGTTTCTGACTCCGTTCTTCACATCTGTTTTTTCATGCTTTTGATAAAAAAACATATAAAATTAAATATGTATAATTTTAACTAATCTCAAAGGCTTTAAAAAGCTGTATAAGCTGCTCACCCCAAGAGGTGAGAATCTTAAATCGTTGGACGGACTGTGGCCAGATACACCTCCTTGCAACGCAGGATGCAAAACCTTTGCTTTGTTGTTAGATCACCGTGGAAGAAAACCAAGAGCACGAAAGGATAAAACATCACCGTCGCTCTCACCATCGCCATGTTAGACCGAGGAGCCAGACGATAATCCGTCGGATCATGAGTCGTCGGTCCGCGGGACAAAAACACCATTGGCTCACTAGCGTCAGCCACGACAGCCACGCCAGGACAAGAATAGAGCTGGGAGACCTTTAGTTCGTACATGCTGCCGCCTCCACTGTCAGGCCGCCGCCGCCAAGGACAGACAAATCTAACATAGTAGGAATCTAATCTCGACGACAAACGTTAATCCAGGGTTCCCCTATCTCCAAGCACCTGATCGACCACGGAGGGCAAGAGAAACCGGCAAAAACGCTAGCAAAAAGAGTGGCTGCTCTCTGCTCGACACGACATTGGTTGAGCCCAAATAATGGCAAACATATCTTAATATATGACCTTTGCCGATGACACGGCCCCTTCAAAAATTATTGGGCTTCAACCGTAAGTTTACTAGCCAATCATATGTATTCTACGGATTTAGTCAAAGTTTCCCTTAGAGAACAAATTTCAGCCCAATTGATAAACTGGAGCCCAAAGATTTGTATAAATTTTTAGACCCAGCCCAAACGTCCAACAATGTAAACCTAAGGAACTTTGTTTCAAAATCTCTTCAAGCATACTAATCTGAGGGCAAGTACGACTGTGTGGCGTCCGCTAGATCTTTGTTATGTCATTATTCAGAAAATAGGCATTGTCACCCACTTTATTATTAAGTCAACTAGCATATACAAGGTTATAGTTCATGCCGGGGGGACCAGCTAACAATGACCCCAAAAGAAAACAGAAACAACCATGCCTCTCTGAAGATACTGACTAGCTAGCACCGGCCGTGGTGGTAGGTTGGAGGAAGCGCACCTAGTCACACAGCCTAGGGATCACTCTAGAAATCGCCTCCTTGTCTCTATCCTAGCCAATTGAACTCCAAGGTTGCAAGTATGAGAGCATTTTGTATAAGGCATTAATAGGTGAATTGATAAAACAGTTCTCAATAACAAGCTTGTTCATAATATTCCAAAGCGTCCATGATTGAGCGGCAAACCCAAGCTAAAGAATACGACGCTCCAGGCCCTCAATGTCGTGGATGAGGGTGAAGAACTCCTAAAATGAGGTCGATGTTCAATTACACCCCAGGATCTCTCGGATGTAGCTCTAGGTCGTAACGCATGAGAACATGATGTGGCCTGTATCCTCATCTTGCCACAGAGGAGACTGAGTCATTGCGTTTCCTCACTTGGGTACCTGAAGGCAACCTCCCCCGATTAGTTGCCATAGGAAGATCCTAATTTTTAGTGGCGTTCTTGTGGCCCAAATCTTGATGACAGGGATAGTGCAAGAGCTATATCAGAGATGTTTGTACATGGACTTCACGGAATAGATCCTTGAAGGCTCTAGCATCCAAGAGATTTGGTCATCCTCGAGGAGAATCGAGATGGTTGACAAATCCTGCAAGATGGTGGACCACGCGTGGGATTCGGCCATACCAAACGACTGACGAAACGAGCTGTTCCATGTCCCATTTGCGTAGGCCACAACCATAGAGGTCTCTGGGTCTGAGCAAATGTTGAGAAGGGAAGGGAAGGGAACGCTTCTTGAAGAGGTATGTTGTGTAGCCAGCAATCCTTCTAGAAGAGGGTCACAACACCATTACAGACCCTATGTTCTGTCCCTACCTGGATGTCTTGCTTGACGTTGTGCAGAGAACCCCTTAACTAGGAGCCCCTAGGCCTAGAGGAGGATCCAAACACACCTTGGGGTAGGTATTTTCGTTGGATAAGGTCAAGCCAAAGGCCACACTCCTTACGGATCACCTTTCATACCCATTTCGACATTAGGCAGGTGTTCATGATCCTAGTGTTAATAATGGCTAGACCTCCTGGTCTTTAGGTTTGTAGATCGTGCTCCATTTTGCCATATGGTATCTTTGCTTGTCTCCAGCTCCCGGCCAAAAAAAGCAGGATCAGCCATTATCCATCTCCCCATGAATTCCATATGGCAGCAGAGAGAAACCCATGGTTTACATTGGCAAGCTGGAGGGACCGTCGTTAGTTAGGAATGTCTTGGCCCCGAATGATAGGAATTTGCTTTCCATGGTTCGACCCTCTTTTGAACCCTGGCTGCCACGTTTTTGAAATCCTTGGAGAAGATCTTTGAGTTTGGTATCAAGTTCTTGAGGTAGGTCATCGGAAGGCTACCCAGTTTACAATTTAATTGGTTGGCAATCAAGCATTAATGGCTATCAGAATAGCCTAGGATCACGACCTCGCTCTTGTGGAAGTTAATCTTCAGACCTGACATATTCTCAAAGCACATCAAGAGAAATTTTAAATTGACAATATCAAGGAGTGACCATTCGATCATGATTAAGGCATTGTCGATGTATTGGAGCTGAGAGATCCCCCAGCATGGATTAGATGGCTGACAAGGCCCTTGATGTGTCTAGCCTGCTTGGCCAACTCCATATGGTAGCTAGGCCGTCAGCAACCGGTTTAAAAAGGAGAGGTGAAATAGGTTCCCCTTGAGGCACACCTCTTGAGGTAGAGAAATAGGGGCCAATTTCACAGTTGATGTTCACAATGGTTTGCCCCCCTGGGACCAGCTATTTAATCCAACCAATCCATATGGATTCGAAACCCTTTCATTATAGTACCCTTTCATTATAGTACTTCCCGCGGGAAGTCCCAGTTAACGCGGTCATATGCCTTCTCAAAATCTTATTTCAAGAAAACCTTTTTTAGGTCTTTGACTTGTCCCGTGTAGCACCTCGTCAAGAATTCCTCTGCCCTTGACAAAGCTAGATTGGTTTGGGTGAATAATCTTGGCTGCTACCGGGGCAAGGTAGATGGCATAGACTATCGAGAAGATTTTTAGGATCACGTAAATGACCGCGATCAATTGTAACTGTTTGATATTAGTGGCCCCCACCAACTTAGGAATGAGGGTAAGAACCCCATAATTCAATCTTGAGATTTCTAGGACGCCCCTGTAGGATTCATGGAACATCTTGAGGAGGACAGATCGATGGACCCCCAAAATTTCTTAAAGAAAATGACTGGGAGTCCATCAGGACCCGGGGTAGATCTATATTTCATGGCTGATATTACCTCTTCTATTTTCTTTGCGGAGAAGTGCCTGGTCCGGGTTTAGTTATCTTTGAGGAGGACATGAAAAGAGGAGGTCCATGTGCTCTGGCTAAGGCATGCCTCATCTCCCTTTGGATTCAAACAACTGAAGATAGAATTGATAGATAAGAGATTGGAGCTCGTCTTTTTCTGAGATTAGATTGGTACCTAAGGAAACTAATTGCACACTTCCAACATCTGCCTTTAGCGACAACGTGGAAGAAGACAGTATTGGCATCACCCTAGAGAATCCAAGTATGGCGACCACGCTTCTACTAGTCGATCTCTTTCTACTTGTTGATTGTCATCAACTCACACTTAATCTGGTAGCAGAGGGCCCAAGCTGACGTGTCCAAGCCTCTGGAGTCTGCCTGATTATCAAGGGCCTACAGGTGCTCCAAGAGGTGGGCCTTTTTTTTCCACAACTCTTTCCCTAGGTTAGCGCCCCAACGAGGTGAGGGGCAATGAAGTCAAACCATGAAAGCACGGTGTCCTAGACAAGCCCGGTGAAGGAGCAGTGGATTCAAAGGTGGACTCCAGATTTAAGGAAGGAACCACAAAGGATGCATAGATGATGGGTGTGGCGGATGTGTGCCTATTGGCACTCCATGACGGGGTTAAGAGGGAGAACGACGTAATCCTCACGTGGCCCGGAGTTGAGGTCACCAAGGCGTGGCATATTGACGAAAGGTGGGGGCGGGCCAGCAAGGTGAGGAAGACTTGCGTTGCTTGCACTCGCACGACGTGTGGAAGAACGGAGACAAACGGAGCAGCGAGTGGGATCGCGGCAGAAGGCGGCAATCTGACCAAGAGACAGGCACTTGTTGCACCGATGTTGTTGGTTTTTAAGCTTCTTGAGTCTTCTGGTGGAAGGTTTCATGCTGGTAGGTGGGGATCCCAAAGGCCGGCTCGAGTGCTGGAGGGAGGAACCCGTTGCCCGGTGTGAATGCTGAGTTGAAAGCATGCTTCTTCGGTCCCTGCGCCACCAATAAGGAGCTCACACCGACTACCATCCTCCATCGACCTCGTGCCCTATGCAGTTCACGATATGCGGTGCAGGCATAGCTGTGGAGTGTAGCAGGTAGGGTTGAATCCTCCGAGCCCTGTTTCTTGTGCGCTACTTTGAATTGAATGTGTAAGGTGGCATGCTTGCCTTTAAGGTAGGACCTCAATGGCACAAGGGAGGAGGAGGAGGCAAAGCAGTAAATGCTAGGGGCAGTGGGCCGCGGGGGTGACATGGGAGGCCATAGAAGCGCGGCAAAACAAACCTGCTCGAGGGGCTCAGAGGGGCCTTGGGCAGCGGCGGCGGAATCGGACACGCCGCTGTAGATATGGATCTAGGCCATCACAGGGGATAAGAAGGGCGTGGAGGGGGGGCTTTCTAGGTGGAGACGCGGTTGGGCAGGACTCCGGTAGGGATGGGGGGTGGGGGAGGTTGGTGTTGGTGTTGGGTGGTGTATGGCAGGACGCAAACTGCGCGATGATTTGGAGGTGTGCCTGAGCGCCCGAGCGCCAAGATGTGAGAGGAAGCTAGGCATATTGAATAGCCCCGTCGAGGTTTGTAGAGATGAATACTGGCCACCAGAAAAAAAATCCTAACATCAAATAATCGACATATTACTTGAAGTTTCATTCATAAAAGAATTTTGCTACGGAACGTATCTAAACCATAAGTAATACAACTTAGATTAGGGAGAATGGATGACCTATAATATCTTGCAGTTCATCACATGTCGTGAACGGGCCTGCTCAGTCTGTTATGTTTTTTTTTGAGGAACATGGTAGGAGCACTGTCTTTCTTATAGATGAAAGAGAACGAAATACAAAATAAGGCGCAAATTACAAAGAGGATCACCGGCCGAAGCCCTCGAGAAGCTACCTAGCTGAACTAGGTCTGAAGCCACCAAGGGAACAAGCCCTTGCACCAAGACCCTGCAACAAGGCGCCGGGAAGCTACCTAGCTAAACTAGGTCAACAGCCAGACCCGACGAGACAACAACACTAACAAAGCCGGCCAACTCAAACAAACACAGACGAAAAAAACAAACTCAATGTTTGCCTGTAATGTCATCGTCCATCGCTCATCACACTCCCTGCCTGCCTGTAAACTCACGATCAAGCGACTTCGACTTCATCTCAGCAACCAAAGAGCACGCCCATCTGTCGCGCTGAGACAAGCCCGCCACGGCCACACTTGCCGGAATCAACGACACCCGAAAGGGAGGTCCTGCACTAGAAAGAGAAAGAGGCGAGGTCCAGAGATGCCTCTCCAGCACCGATAGGACCGACGAAAACGCACCGCTCAGTGTCATCTGCACATCAGCCTTGCCGGCGCAACACGAAGCCCCAACACCCACCAAAATCCGATTCTCATGCCGACCTCGAAACAGCCAAATCCAGGACTCCAAGGCGACGCCCCCAAGGGGGGAGTGACGTGGAGACGCCACCGTCGCTCGAACCAGTGAGCCGGTTCTTCGGATTTCTCCTGGAGATACTTCGGATGGTGAGATCCAAACGACAATGCCTTCAAGAAGGGAAATGACGCAACAGAGCGTCGCCATTGCCGAGGGCTTTCGCCCAAAGATCCTAAGCCAGCCAACAGCAGCGGCCTCCATGGCCGGAGCGCCCAGATCTGGCTAGGGCTGGGCTTCCCGCGCCAGAGCCCGCGTCAGATCCGGGTGGCCGGAGCCCCGGGAGGGGCAACTACAGGGCCTGATGGCAGCGAGGAGAGAGAGCGGCGCAGCGGGGAGAGAGGCGGCACAGCAGATCCGGCCGAACGAGGCGCCTCGGGCGGAAGTACCGCCGGGGGAAGAGGAGGAGAAGAAGCCCCGTCGGGAGAGGAGGAGGAGCGAGCGGAAGCTCCGCCGTCGCCCTCCTTGCCAGCCGTGCGGCTTGCCGGCGACGAGCTCCAGCGACGGCGCGGCGGGGGCTGGGGAAGGACGGTTGGCGGCGCGACGGGCGGAGTCGCCCTCGAGTCGCCCTAGCGGGGCGACGCGAGGGCCAGGCGTGTTTCCGTCGCTACATCTGTCACATCCTAATTTGTGATACTGTAATACTCTGAGTCTGTTTTGTTTGCTCTACAGGTACAAGGGCTTCTAATTTCTCAGGATCACATTCATCTTGAGGAACCCCATACACGCAGACGTCACATGCCACCCAGGATTTTAAACTCATTGTAACAAACTTGTTACTTAAATCATCCAAATATAGTCCTTCCGATAAGATTTTCGTTTTCGTATCGACACGTTCCGTTGCCATTTCCGTCTTTTCCGGAATTTTCATCCCTACCCGCAAGTAGCCAAGTCCCCGGCAGCAGGCGGGAGCGACCCGACGGGACTGGCGCGAACCACATGCAAAGCGCGAGCGGCGTCCAAACTCTCTGGTCTTTAGGCCCGTGTGGGCTCGTTAAGTCAGCCCGTGTAATTCAGCGTGCGTGTGGTTGCGTATAAGGGCTTGTTTGGTTACAGGCTAAAATTGCCATGCCTAAAGTGAGGTGTTAGCCACACTCTTGGCTTGCCACAATCTGTGGCAAAACCAAATTGTTTGGTTGGTAGCTATGCCTCAGGTTAGGTGTGGTAGATTCTGTGTGGTGTGCGTTTGGATTGCTCCCACAAATGTGTGGCAAAAAACTTTGGTTTGCGTTTGGTTTGCTACCCTAGTTCATTAGAATCACCTTGGTGCTAGAGTGGTGCTCTCCAGGAACTATCATGCAAACAAATGTGTTCTCTCGAAAAGTTTGCACATGAACAAACTCATATTGAAATGTACACAACAAATTTCAAAAGAAAAGAGAAGAAATCAAAGTTCGCACACGAACTGTTCAATGGAGTAGAATACAATCATCATTGGTACTATACTTTCTATGCATAATCAAAATCACAAGACACAGAAACTGATGAGCAGTTATGTGAATGCGACAATAGCACCATACCACCAACCATGATCATCCTTCCATGTAATGATTCTCGAACAAAGAGAACCAGAGATACTGCAGAGCTGATTACAAAAGAAAATTAGAATATCGGTGTCATTACCAATTCAGCAAGGCGGTACCTATGTCATAAATTTTACAAAGGTAATGATACTCAAATCACCTGGGGAACAGAACCATCCTATGCAATGCTTTTGCCCTTTCCAAAGGAGGAAGCACTTCAAACTCGGATGCTGTATACGAATACCCTGTAAAGTCATCCAAATGCTCAAAAGCACCAATTTGCCGACACAGAGATTCTGCAGTAGACTACAATAGCGCATATTTATTTTCTCACCAGTAGCAATACATCTCAGTGCAAAAATAAATCAATATTTCCACCAACCTTGTTATCCCCAGTTCTATAACACGACTCCCCGCAGACATACAAGACTGGATAGCATCCCGAACTTCTTCTCTTGCAGGATCGCGCATCCCAACCTACAGCAGTAGCAAAAGAACTTGTTTTCATCAATTACTATGTCTATTATCTTAAACAAATCAAAACACTGGTTGCTATTCTGATTGTCCTTGGACAAGTGTGACATGCTTTTTTTTTGGAAAGAAATGTGTCGTACATTGGAAAGGAATTATTCTTCTTAGTATAATATTTACAAAAAATGGCACATCCTCTCCTCTTTACAAAATGCGAAGAAATGAATAACATTCAACAAAACATTTAAACAGAAAATATTTGAGATATCGTTGTGTACTGCCACAAGCAAGTGCAAGTCCGGTCTCCACTTTATCCAGTGAACACTAAGCTTTGATTATTGTCAGTACAGAAGGTGCCTAACTAGACCATGAAATAGAAGATGACCACATTACGGTGATGATATTCTGAATGATTTGGAAGAGGTGTCCTCTCCTCATCTTACTTGACCTGCTTGCATTAACCTCCAAAAACAATAGCTAGTTCTAGGTTCACAGGAAACCACAACTAATTATGAAAACAAGCATCTGTTGGGCAAACCGAGGTATTACAAACAAGAAAATATGCATGATACAAAGACATGTACACTAACCTTCCAGGTGCTAAGTCCAGGACGGCGGACCAATTCAGGTAGCTCATTAGAAACATCAAGGAGTTCAACAGAATCCCCACACCTCCGTAGAATCTATATATATGAAAAATATGGTCAATGTTACAAAAAGCACAGGACATACATAACAAGAAGTATACAAGAATTTAGAAAAGCAATATGCTGAAAAATGAGCATGTCTTGTTGGTCAAATCTCAATACACTTCTCTGGCAATGGACTTGCCATGCACTGAACACCATTTCAGGAGTAAACAAACTTCGAAAATATAACAAAAATAAAAGCCTTACAAAATCAAACATGAAACATTAGTACAGTAAATATCAGAGAGGGAAATCAAGCAACAAAAAATACCTCAGCAACAACAGCTTCATTTTCAACAGGATTCATTGAACATGTCGAGTAGACCATCCTTCCATGCACTTTAAGCAAAGCAATACCTGAAGAAGCAAAAAAAAATACAAGACTTAACTTCTTGAGGTAACAAATCATTAACAGGGAAACTAACATATCATTTACTCATCATAGATATTTGATAAGTTTTGGTGAACCATAAATTGTAGAACAAAGAATTCAAGGCAAATAATTGAAGCAGTAAGTTGGTTGAAAATTGATTACTGCAAAATTTCACCGAATGCAGCAATCAATTGAACAGTCTGGATTCTATGAGATCTCATTATACAACGTTTAAGGGACAAGCATGCTCTCGATAAAGCATGGTTACATAACTCTATGCAGAAGAAAATTGCTAAGTTTAAATAAAAATAAAGCATGGTTACATAACTTTATGCATGAGTTATTTAGAGACAACCTCAACCTCCAACGACTTCCTGAAGTCATTTTCTAACTGTGAACAAATGTCCTGAAAATATCAAGGGCATAACCTGAATTTATGCATGAGTCATTTAGAGACAACCAGGAAGGCATATTGCAATTTTTGATTTTTCATCTCGTGCATGCTTGTGTTCCCTGCATTTACAAAGCAAATTCACCATTAATACAGTATTAGCATTTTATGAGTACATGCTAACCTGCCAATCTCTGATTTCCCTGCATGAAATGTATCAGAAGTCCTGTGATAGGGTCAGGTACCTATGTCCAAAGTCCAAAACAAATCTTTTCTATGGAAACCATGGTAGCCTACCAATCTCTGATTTCCATGCATGAAATGTATAAGCATAGTTTTACCTGGTAGGAAATCCCTTCATGAAATCCTGCAAAAACCATCTCAATAACATATATCAAAGTTTGCCAACTCACTACCATTACATCAGAAGCAACATCAGAGTTTGGCACTGTCATAGCATTACATTACAGATTTTTACTAAACATCAGAAGATCTACTTCCCAAAAGCCATATCACTAGTTCAACTCCCAAAAGCACCATGTTGCCATCTTCTAAACACCATCTTTGTCGCATAAGAACCTCCATACCCAAGTTTGAAAAGTTGTATCACTGGCATTACATAACCAACCACGCAAACCTTCGTTGTCCTTCGAAGATAAGTGCTCACCAACAGTAATTCTTTGCTCTGTGGTGACTGGGAGCAACTCCAACCTCTGCCATAAGCTAGCATGAGGGTCAACAACTTGGGGCATTTGAGGATTAGCAGTGGCAGCAAGGGATTGCTGGAGTGACCTCAATGTACAGTTGATTTCTTCAGCGGTCTCTGCGAAACGGCTCTTGACTTTGTGCGGCTTCTTACCAGGTGACCTGGTGCCTCTTGGGCGTTTCATACCAACTCGGCTAGTGCTAGATGAGGAATTATCACCACTTGCAGCAGTTGGAGCCTTTTGGGACCACATGTTGTTGGCAAGGTGTCGGAATCCTCCTCAAGGGGCCCTTCATGTTGTGCATAGCAGTTAAGGTCAAGCAATCCCTGAGAAACATCGTTATCCGAGTCATCAGAGTCTAGCATGCATGTATGCTGGTCCGTGGCCAATGAACCATCAGCACTACTGCCCGTGAATAGCTCCTGCATCTCATTGAAAAACTTGATGGGCTTACAAAGCAAGCGCCTAGCTCTGTCCTGCATTTCATGCCAACAATGATGTAGGTTCGTAAATGCAATACACCGATAGCTTTCAAAATAGAAATTAAATTATGTACGTACACTGAGGGAAGACTTTTCAGACTCTGAAATAGTTAACAAGCATCTAGTGGCATCGAAAGTATTGCCACTCTTGCTCAGTGCTGTAGCAACAAACTTCCAATTTTCTTTGTAGTGCCTGAAGTGACGGTCAACTTGAGCAAGTGTCACCCCCATAGCAAATTTTCTATTCAAAGCGTCAGCACACTTCATGAGATGTTGCTTCTTGAACCTAAATCCTGCATGTTGTCCCTTCATGTATTCAATGCACCAATCCAGCATAAACTTAGTCTGATCATCAGCCCAAGAAATGGTCCTCTCACGAGAGCTTCCATCGCCATCAGAACCAACCTTCCCCTTTCCCTTGCCCATTGCTGTTTCGCATGGAATGAGTCATTTTGATTAAAACGTGTGAGGCAACTAAGCATAAAACAGCACACAATTTTACTTACGAGACAAATACAGTGAAGCTAAGTGGTACAACTTAACAAATGTACGACCAACAGTCAGACTCCCACGAGTCAAATCCGTAGCGACCTAACATAAGAAAATACCAGTCTAACATGTTTCATACATATAAACATGGCAAATCACATATTAATTTCTCTATCAACTTGATCTTGAGTTGCTAGTTGGCCTAATTTATCCTCCCACATTTGTTGAGCTAGTTCGTCCCTTTTACGTGCCCATGCCTGACTCTCCTGGTATACGTCACGATGGTGTCGTCTACTCCGTGGAAGGGCCGAGTACCAAGTAGCATCATCGTAGACATACTCATCAGGACCATCTTCTAGGACCCAGTTATGGAGCGCACAACAAGCAAACACAATTTTTACTTGTGTTTTCAGAGGGAAGAATGGCTGGCTTGCAAAGATTTTAAATCGATTCTTCAAGGTACCAAATGCTCTTTCAATGGTTGTTCTAAGTGAGGAATGGCGATGGTTGAATAGCTCCCTCGCATTCTCAGGCTCTCTAGCTCCCCTGTACTCTTTTAGGTGATATCGAACGCCCCGATATGGGGGTAGTATACCAGGTCTTGCAGCATATCCCGCATCCGCAAGGAAATATTTACCTACATTGTGATGGTGCTAAAACATTAGCTAAGAACTGAAGGAAGTTCTGTATCGAAGCCAGGGGTTAGAATCCCACCTTCTGGAATTTTAAGGCCAGTGGGACGTGATAGCGCATCTTGTAGCACATAAGAATCGTGGGCTGATCCCTCCCATCCAGCAAGAACATAGATAAACCTTAGGTCGAAATCAACAGCTGCTAGCACATTTTGGGTTGGAATGGACTTTCTACCCCTAAACCTATCCTGCATGTGGATAGGCACACATGCTGGTATGTGAGTACCATCCAGGGCTCCTATGCATCCCTACGAAAAGAGAGAACTAGTTTCAAACAATCTGAATGGAGCCTATAAACAAATTGCAGATACTAGTGAATAATTTTGGATGTACCTCAAAGTAAGGGTGAAATCTGGGGCTACTTGTTATCTTCGAATGTGTTTCGACAGTTCTGATGCGTATGAGATCACGGGCAAGAAGACAAAAGGCATCTAAAACAACATTGAAGTACCTACTAACTGTCTCGCCCGATCGATAGAACTCAAAACCAACTGATCTGTTTGTCCAACTATGACCGACAACATGGATGAACATGGCAACTTGCTCCTCCACTGTTACGTGGAATGTGTCAACCAGCAGACGACGACGTCGCAGCCTGGCACACAGCTTGTGAAAAACAACTTTTCGCATGCGCAATTCACTAATGCAATGAGCATTGCTTCCGTAATACATACGGTTTAGGCGGGACACCCTTTCGACATCTCGATCGAGCATGGGAGCATAAGTTATAGATGTTCTCTTCCTTTTCGGATATAGATCCTGTACCAGTACATGGCTAAACACAAAATAATGGCAGCAAGCAACCTTCTCCTCCACATGTGGCAGTGATAGTAATTTATGTAATACTGCAAGCATAATCTTCTTGGACCCATGTTTGTAATACTGCAAGCATGTATAATATGAATGCATTCCTCAGTAAATTTGGCATGCGTAGGACTATTGAATACTCGTAGTACTTTTACAGTATATATGTATGATTATATGCTTCAAAATGCAGATCAGTAACAAGCATAGGAACCAACATCCAGTTTATTTACCTGGGAGCAGTATTTACCTGTTTGTTTTAGACAATTTCAAACAATCTACCAGCAGCAGCAAGCAGAGAACTGGACATCTGCAGGATAAAAGGAAAATAACTCTTTCATCAGATTTAGTAGATACTCTTACGCACATATATATGCCAGACCCTCACTTAGGGAAATAGACATGCAAAATTTTCAGAAATTGGCAAGCCTCTACAACTTGCTTGCAGATGTTTGTTAGAAAGAACTGAAGAGGACAAATCACTCATGGTAAAAATGCATATCAGTAGAATTTGGTATCTTTTTTTACCATGACCATTGTGAAGTTCTAAATAGTCGTAATAACCCAATAAGTGCATGCATTCCAAATCTAGTTGACCGAGCTGAATTGGTCCATGAAAAATGATACACGTGACAAAAACATTTGTGTATGATGGGAGTAGGAAACAACAAAGTGAAGGGATTGTGATATAGGTCCATCCATAGTTTGACATGATCATGCTCAAAGGGAGGTGACACTCAACACGCTGTAACAGGTTGAATTATAGCCAAATTTTCACAGAGATTAGAAAAAATGGCAAATGCATTGCTTCAAATTGGAAGTAACCTTTACATTGCTAAGGTTGAGAGATTAGTGGGAGGGGGCGGCAGGGGTCTAACTTGGGGGTCCTATGACCCCGAGCGTGTTCCCGACGCGGTGAACTGACCCGCCGTAGGAGTTGAGGACGCGGTTGGCACGGATCTTGGCCGTCTCCCCGGGCTCGGCTCCCCTTGCGGCGTCGCAGAGCCCCATGGCGGCGCCGGCGACGGCGCCGGAGAGGTAGCCGATGCCGATGTAGTAGGTGAGGTTCTCGCCCCAGGACCACCGCTGAACGAGGGCCTCCTCCTGGAAGAGGAACTCGGGGAGGTGGGAAGGTCGTGCAGGTTCGTGTAGGGGATGTTGAGATCCTGGTACGGGTTGTAGAGGCGGCGGCCCCAGGCATCCGTGGCCGCGCGGTCCTCCCGGCGAGGGCCGGAACCCGGCGGGTACAGGCGGGGGATCGGCCATGGCGGCGGCGTGGGAGGCAAGAAAGGAGGGGGGGAGGGTTTGGGCGAGTTGATTTGGGCGAAGATTTGTGGGGCTGGGGAGCTTCCAAGCTCGGTGGGCGCCGCGGGAGGCGTCGCGGTCTGCATCGGAGGTCGTCACAGATCCAAATCGAGCAGCCGTGCCCTAGGGGTGAAACGAGAGGCAAGGAAGACCAGAGGAAGGGAGGAGGCGTACCTGGAGGAGAACAGGTCAACTGCGGCGGGGAGACTTGCCAGCGGCGAGGGAAGGGAGCACCATCACGAGGAAGCTCGGGGTAGGAGACGCGAAAGAAATGAGGAAGAACCGAAGAAGGGAGCTCGGGGTGATTCGCGGGGATTTTTCGCCTCCTTTGGCGCGCCGCGGACGGTGTGGCGGCGAAAAAGACCGCCACACATTTGGCGAAAATTTCCGTGGCGAAAAGGGCTTCCAGTTGTGGCGAGCCTGACGTTCGTTACGAACCAAACAAGTGCCTACCGAGCTGTGGCACGCCAAATCTGAGGCGTGGCAACCTAAGGCTGGGAACCAAACATGCCCTAAGTTTGTACCACCGCAATGGTTCTAGGCGTCGACGAAATTGGCTGTCCCTGGACGGCTGAACCGGCCTCTTCTTCCTCCCTGAATCTTCTCTTCCGTGGCGATTGAGATAATATTATCTGGGTGCAACCAGCTCCTCGGTCATGGGCTGATCGCTCGTGGCGCATGGCCTCTTCGGCGCCTTTGACTTCATACGAACATCAGTATGGTCAAACAGCAATACATCATATATTCATATCCCATCCCATCTTCTGGCGTCGTTGGGGTCGGTGTTCGAGTTTTGACCTCAGATGAGTTAGCTGTCAGTGAGTTAGTCGGCGCATGCCAAGCGCGACGAAAGAAACGGCGTCATGCTCCGATTCGTCCAAGCACGTCTTAACAAATCAAGTACTTAAAATAGATGTCGTAGAGGCTGCTAAGGGCGTTTCTTTTTGTCTTGGGCTGGCTGCTACGTGCGTTGATGCGTAGGTAAGACACGAAAAATAAGCAGAAGTGAGTTGATACACAGGAAAATGGATCGGCGTAAGCAGCTAAGCGCATGAGCCGGCCTATCCGCTCTCCCCGAGGAAGGAAATGAACAAAAATGCAGAGCGCAGTGACCGTGACAAAAGAGAAATGGAATACCGTTGCGTTTGTTTTGAACAAACCGTTGCGTTTGTGAATGCAACCGACACGCGATCTCCACTGAAGCAAAAGGTGCCCTCTCGATCAATTGTTGCTGAAGACAAGCATTCAAGCAGTCCTCACATCTCCCCGTCCATATTATTTAATTGCCAGTTCTCTCACAAGTTGCAGGAGCGCCAAATCATGGACAGCAGCGCTCGCCGCTGCACGTTCATGAATTGGAGCTAGCTGCAAATAAGAGAGACGGAGTGCACTGAATCTGAACCTACCAGCTCGATCGACCTACGTAGGTATGAGAATTATAAACAGTTCGACTACGCAGAGACATGAAAGTGAATAAGTGATGATAACGCTACTCAACCAAGGTTACGTATATTAACCCCCCTCAAAAAAGGAGAAGAAAACAACCCTACCACCAAGCTTTAGTCTGATTCGTTTTTAGTGTTTCTTAATTGGATATTTCTCAACCATCTCTCAAAATAATAGCTCTTTGTAACTGTTTTCTTGAAAAAAGAAGAAGAAAACAACGTCCTCTACTTACAAATGCGCGCAACTAGTAGCATTGGGGTTACCTAAATTAGTAGTGTTAAGGTTTTCATGGAAGTGTATAATCCAGTGCAAGACTGGTACTCTATCACATCCTGATTTCTAATAACAGAAAAATATAAATTTTAAAAAATTATTTTTCTTATTTAATTGAATCTTAATAATATTTTATTATTTAACTTTTAATTTTACTAAAATATGAAATTGGTACGTATAATCTCAAACCGTTTCTCTACCCAAAAGTTTGGGTATGTATGTTATCATTATTTCTTGTCCTCTTTAATTATTTCTTTCTCCTTTTTTATACGCTGTGTCTTTTCCCAAAAAACCTCTAAACCTAGAACTTCTTAAATAATATATTTGGGGAAAATATTCCTAAACTAAGTGGAATATGAACACTCGGATATTTAACAACATTCCATGTCATATTTGAACAGTACATAACCTTTTTTAATCAGTTTAATCACTTTTCATTCTAAAAAATTGGAGTAAGGCTGATTCAATGATCTATCATCACATGCTGTTGTTTCTCCTCCAAAATTTCTAGTAAATCACACAAGACTTCTGAAATCAATCCTACCCATATTCCAAAATAATAACTTGACCTCCAATGCAAAAATTTAAAAATAATTCAAATCTCTGTTTGAGCTACATTTGAATTGTAACTTGTTTCCCTAACTTTTTAACCTCAGAAAAATCCCGAAACATCAAGAGAACACCCTCTCACTATCCTAATCTCAAATCCATGATCATCAACCCTTGTCCAGTTCAAAATTTTCAAATGGTTTCAAATTTGAATTTGCGCCAGATTTGAACATAACTTGTTTCTCTCGGTTTTGAACATCAGAAAATCCAAAATAATTATGGGAGTATCTATTCAGACCTCTAAACCCATTTTTGGCATTTTTGACATCTGACCTCATCCTCTCCGCTCAAAGTATCTTCAAACTTCAAATATATATACATTATTTATGCGATGCATGTGCGACACACAATATACTCACCTGGTTTGTTGATTTGGCCAGATATGGAAGATGAGCAGTAATACTACGATTTCTCTAATAGTGACTACAAGAACTTGGGGACAATTCTAGTCGGTTGCCTGTGGGCTTCGCATATCACTTGCTACAGAGTTATCTTATGTTTTCCTTCCACTACAAACCTTTGATGATATTCGGCCTCTATGGCCCCATATGTAAGTATTCAGCTACAACAGCTGGCTCCATTGTATTATTTTATGGATGGACGTAATGTTCGCTTTGACTATAGGCAATAGCTACTGATTATGAGACTATTACTAGTTAAGCACAGAGTTGGTCCAGTCATTAGAGCCAGGTCCCTACATGCTCCTAGTACTATACTGCACATGATGCTTTTGGAGAATGAGCGGGGGGCATCTCAGATGATGAATATGTTATGTTCAAAAGTATAGTTTACTATGGAAAATGGTAACCCAGCTATAGTAGTCAATGAAGCGTGCGTGTTACACTCATAATTGCCACATACTTAGGTCTTCAACATGAACAACAACGGTTTCAAGGAGACGATGCACGTATATTGTCGTTGTCGAATTCAACCGAAGAGCATGGATCGATGCTCAAAAGCTTCCCAAAATCCTTGTCGGCAGATCCAACAATGAAGGTCAGACTGCCATCTGCACGCCAAGCCTCCCAGTCCACCACTAAAGCAACAACCGGTGTCGGATTTGACCGAGCTAGTAGACCTCCACCTCATTGGACAAACCCAACTCGTCGACGAATGGAGGAGGAAGGGGACGCCACGAGCCACCGTCGGGATCCACCAGATCCGGCCAAGCTTGTGAGCACACCTCTGGCACGCCACGAGGCCGCTGGAATTGGCTCCTTTGCTGGTGCACCACCATGCAAGCCCACTGGCACCGGCCCTTCCATGCGCCGAGCTACGGGGCCCGCCATATCCGCACCGGGGGCACCAAATCTGTGCCGCCCATACCAGATCCGCATCCACCGCCGACCATGGAAACCACGGTAGCCACACTGCCAACGCCACACACGCACATGGATGCCAGCAGATCGTGACAGAAGGAGCACATGACGGTCAGTCGCAGGCTAGACATCATCAAAGCCTGCTAGACCATGAGCCAGCACAACGTCACCGAAAACCGAACCGTCGGACCTCCAACGCACAACGCCCACTCCCAGAACACCCACAGCTCGTGTCGGTCAAGCATGCTAAAGCAGGCCGCTTCCCCAGTGCCCTGCGTGAGAAAATCGTTCTCGCCACTGCCACGGCAAGAGCTGGTGGTGGTGACGGGAGGAGATGCGTGAGAGGATGGGCTTGACAATGGCTAGGGTTTCACCTCTTGGCTACTCAAACAAGGTGACACAAGAATCTTTTTTCCTTGATGTTGGCAATCCAGCCTTCATTGGTTGGATCCAGCAACAAGTATTATTCAGGGTGAAAACCCCCGATCTGGCCTTTATTGGTCGAACTGGCAACATCGATGTACGGGTGTCATCTCTTTCTTGAAGGTGTTATCTTGGAAGATGGCGATATGCGTCCTAGAAGGATTGTCATTGGTTTGGACTGCACTGTTTGGACTAGGCTTCGATCTTTTCTTTTTTCTCATAGCTTTTGTAGGTTTCGAGGCTGACCGTATTTTAACAATCTACTATCTACTATATACTAAAAGTAGAATACAATAGAAAAAATAGAGAAATGCTAGAAATTCTCACAAAAAAGCAAAACATCCGACCTTTAATCTGGTGGACCCTTTATTATTAGTAGACCAAAATCGATAGATCTTCATAACTGTACTAAATATATCACAATCAATAGATCTTCATAACTGCATCTAAATAGGATCACAACTGATAGATCTTCATAATTGTACCTAAATATATCACAACCGATAGGTCTTCATAACTGTACCTAAACAAATCACAGCCGATAGATCTTCATAACTGCACCTAAACAGATCACAACCGATAGATCTTCATAACTGTACCTAAACAGATCACAACCGATAGATCTTCATAATTGTACATAAACATATCATATCCGATAGATCATCATAACTATACCTAAATAGACGACTTGGTACAATGACTAGCAGGCCGGCTCGCGATTTAAACTTTTTCCTGTACTAATCTAATATCAGGCAGGCTCGCGATTTGAACTTTTATTTCCCGTACTGATCTAATATCACGCGTACAAGTAAAAAAATAAAGATAAGTAAAAACATTTCCCGCACAATTAGTAATGATCTAATACGCGTACAGGTAAAAAAGATAATTAAAAACATTTCTCGCACAATTAATATTGATCAAGAAGAACAGAAGCAAAAAACACTGAAGAACAGTGAAGAAGAAGAAGAACTAAGGGTAAGCCATGGCTGACTCCGATATTCAGCACATGCTTACCATCTTGGCGACGATCAACGTCGCTGGAGCAATCATCCGTCGGCTTCTTGCCATCTTGGGGACGATCTCCTCAACGGTGCCCGCGACTTCACCAACTGGCTCGGTGCTTACCGGCCATGGCCACCCTCCAGCGGCCTCCGTCCGGCGGAGCCCTCAACCACGGCGTCCTCTGGCGCACGCACCCCGGCGCGGGCAGCTCTTTGGACCAAGGCGCGACACCACGCGGCTCTGGCGGCGACGCTCGTCCGCATCAACCCCCCACTGGCGACCCATCCGACAGCTTCACCCGCGGCGGCGACTCTCCCCGGGGCCGCTCAGCTCCAGCCGACGGGCCACAGTCGTGAGCGACGGCGGTGTGGCTCCGGCGGCGGCCGACCCGCCGCTTCAATCCATCCCAAACGGCGCACCCGACGGCGGCGGGGTCTTCCCATCCGACGCGCAACACCCTGGAGGCGGCCTCCCTCCGGCGGCATCCACCCGGGCTGCTTCTTAAGACCCGGCGAGCGGCGGCTCCTCCGGCCGGCCTCATCCGCCGGCGCGGCTCCCTCCGGCGGGCCAGCACCAAGGCTCCGGCGGTAGGCACCGCGGCTCGGCGGCAAAGCCTGCGGCAGCTCGGCTCCGGCGCAGGCCCAGCACCAAGGCCCAGCGCTCGGCGGCGTGGCCCAGCGGCTCGTCTCCGGCGCGGGGCAGCGCCAAAGGCCGGCAGCGGTGGTGCAAAGGGGTGGCGGCGGCGGTTGGGTTAACCTAACCGCAGCCCCCCACCCCCACATTTTGTTCCCTCCCGAACGGGCCTTCAGGCCGGCCCACCGGCCCTCCGGCCACCCCACTCCAGCGCGCACCCCTGGTGGGCCGAAAGGCCGTCTGGGCCTCGGCCCAGGTTGTCTTAGCCCACCAGCGGGTAAAATAAAATAAAAAGGGCTGCACTGCTGTTTTGCATATTAACCCCTATATTTTCTAGAAATTGCAAAAACAGCCTAAGGTGCAGTTTAATCTATCAATTTATTTGATGTTTTCGGTATTTCTTAGTACTGTAATTATGTATTTCAGACCATGTTTGTCTAGAAATCTAATATATGTCCAATGTGTTTGTTCTTTTTAGCATTCCCTATGACATATAATTATTGCTATTTCACAATTAAACCAAATTTTCTTGCAATATATTTAGTAATTCACCTAAAATTAAGTCCATTGACTTAATCCATGGAATTACATATGCAAGATCATATTAATCTGTTTACCTCCATATGATAATTGGAATCACAAGATAAATGGACAAGGAATCTACTGTATAATTGCAGATTATTCCCCATTTGCTGTAAGGTCTATGTTATGTCCATATCGGCATAATGATTACCTTCAATGTGATTTTCCAGTTATCCATGTTTAAAGTCCAACACAAGGTGAATAGGATATGACATCTACTGACCATGTCAGATTATGTCCCTATTGACTGTGAGATCTACACCTATGGGTGATTATCTTTAACATGTTCACTTTAAATTAAGAGGTCTCCATCACTTCATTCAAATTCTTCAATTTGAATATTAAAGTTTTGCATATACTATTACAACATACCCATGATGATTTTAATTTATCCACAGGTAAATTAATAAAATCTCTGGCCTTAATTCCATGTAGATTAAGATGACCAAAGAATTTGAAGAGCTTGCGCTCGATGGTCACAACTATCCTACATGGACAATGGATGTTAAGGTCAGCCTTGCGTCTCGTGGGATTGTAGTGACACTCAACGCTCCCGTTGAGGGAGTACAATCGCTACCAGAACATCAACAATACTCTGCTTTATACATCATAAGGCACCACATCCATCCGGACCTCAAATTCAAATACCTGATGGAAGAAAATACATGCATATTATGGCTAGCACTTAAAACCAGATACGAACAGCAAAAGGCGGTTATTCTCCCTGAAGCTACTCAAAACTGGGTACAACTTTGACTTCAGGACTTTAAGTCCATTGAAGACTATAACCATGCTGTTCACAAAATCAGTTCTAAGTTGCGCTTCTGCGAGAAAGAACCCTCTGAGGCAGATAAGATTGAAAAAAAACCTTATCAACAATGCTTCCATCTGATCGGATCTTGCAGCACCAGCACCGTGCCAAAGAATTCTAACTTTATTCTGACCTTATATATGTACTCCTACAAGCGGAAAAACATGATGAACTCACTCTGAGGAACCATCATCAGTGCAATGTCGGTGCAGCCCCGCTCCCAGAAGTACATTATAACAATCAGAATAACAACAAGTTCGCTGGCTCTTCCAAGCGCCAACAGCAGAACTTCAAAGAAAAGCGCAAGCGGAACTGGAAGAATAAGCCACGTGCCATGGACAAGGGGAAAGGCATTGAAAAGCCAAAATTTGACAAATCTGAAATATGTCAAAAGTGTGGATGCTACAAGCATTCCACAAAACAGTGTCGCACCCCTTGACACCTTGTTGATCTATACCTACAATCTGTGGGACGCAAGAAGCAAGTTCAAGAATCAAAATTTGAAGCACACTTCAAACTTCAAACTGACAAGTCAAAGGAAATCGGTTGTTCCACTGCAGTTCTCCAAGAACCCAAGGACAACCAGCATCTCCAACAATTTGATGATCCGCTGGACACGGAGAACATGATCATTGAATTTGCTTCGAATGACATGTTGGGTGACTTCGAATAAGTCCCCCCACTCCACCAAAGTTATCATAACATCCAAATGATATTATTATGTTGTAATAAGTTAATTGCCATACTGTCATCATATATTATATATCACAATAATATATCAGCACATTGGTACAAATATATTTGTATGTATTCTATATATCTGATAAAGATTTTCATACTAGAAATCATCAATTCTATATATAGATTTCTACGGGAGTCAATCCGATGAAAGAAGATATGTGCCTTGTGGACAACTGCACCACAAACTCTATACTTAGAGAATTAAAATATTTCCACTCTTACTAGGAGAAAAGGAAAAATTTAACAATCGCTAGACGCGATGATGTAATTGTTGACCCTGCTCGGGCCACAATTACTATCCTATGGGTACTCAAGTAATAATCGATGATGCTTTATTGTATCTCGATTCAAATTGTACCTTACTAAACTATAGAGATATCCGTCAGAATGGTTTCCATATCGAAACTTGTGATGACAACAAAGAGGAATATCTTTCTCTTTACCATATTCAACGGATATGGCAAGCACATTCTCTCCTTATCGTCAAGATTGTACTACACATACATCAAACCCGTAGCACATGTTGCGTACAAAATAATTTTCCAGAATGTCATTACATTCTAAACTTGGCTTACTCGCCTTGGTCATCCCGGCATGGGGATGAAGCGGAAAATTATCAGCAATTCCATTGGTCATGACTCAAATGATGCTAAATTTCGATAATATTTGGATTTTATGTGCACTGCATGTGCCATAGGGAAGCTAATTTTAAGGCTCACGCACCTTAAAATCCAAGCTGGACCACTCAAATTCCTTGAACACATCAAGGCGAGGCATGTCTTCTCAACCGTTGACTGGACCGTTCAGGCATTTCTTGGTTCTAATAGATACATCTACACGATGGTCTCACATGAGCCTTTATCACATGAAACCATGCATGAGCTCATTATCCTGAACATTGAATTCAATCAATTCGAATGGACAACGCTACAGAATTATCCTCACGTGCCTTCAATCACAATTGTATGGCCTTGGGATTGCAATTCAACACTTTGTCCTATATGTCCACACTCAAAAAGGTTTGGCAGAATCCCTTATCCAAAGAATTAAGCTCATTACACGACCCTTACTTCAGAATTGCAACTTACCAACTTCACGTTGAAATCATGCAGTCTTACACACTGCTGACTTGGTTCAATTGCGACCAAAACTGCACATCATAGTTCTTCCCCTCTATGATTAGTATGTGAAAATCCACTAAGTATTTTCCATCTGCAATAATTCGGTTACATACCGATATCACCATCCCGGCATACATCAATGGCCCCTCACAATATATTTGGGATCTATGTGAGAATAACTGTATTTCCGTCAATACCTCAAGCCCCTCACATGGGAAGTTATTCAAGGCCAGTATGCTGATACCATGAGGACTATTTTCAGGCATTAGGGGGAGATTCTAAGTACCAAACAGAATGCCAGGAAATTAATTGGAATGTCCAAGATATTTCTGCCTCAAATCCACGTATTCAAAGCTCTGAACCCCATGTTCAGAAAATTTGCAACACATTGCAGATAACCTGCCAAATTCATTTATTGACTATAAAGGTGTTACAAAATCCTATAATCCTGCAGTAATGCGCCGGAAAGAGTGGAGGTACCAACAAAAAGCACTCAACTCTCCGTTCAAAGTAATAGGGGGAGAAGTATGGCCACACATCAGGATTCGGCTTCCTACAAGCAACAAAGGATATCGAGGCCTCCGAATCAGTAAATGCAAGTCAACTCCACGTTGACAGACACCTAATGGGTTCTATACACCCGGTGGATAGGCAAACTCCACCAACCTAGCTCAATAGTGCATACAATGACTGGGACATCGAAAAACCTAGACTCAACCGCATTGGGAAACCACGAACAGTCATCAAGGGTAAACGATACTCCCATCAACTATATACATATATATAGATTCTGGAGAAACATATAACCGAAAGTCTACAATTATCGACATATACTTCTCAACCAGATTGCAAATAACCTTCCAAATGATTTACATCCGAAGACCATGGCCATGGCAAAGTGTGAACAACACTCGGACTGAACTTAATCGAAGGATGCGATCCAAGTAGAAATAACCTTGCTCAATAAAGGAAGGTATTCACAAAAGTAATACCTACACCAGTTTTCTTCCTAGAACGGAATGAGAACAACAAGGTGGTGAGACACAGAGCGAGTCGTGTAGCACAAGGGTTCACATAGATACCCAAACCTATTCTCCAGATGTGGAATATCTTTCGATACTTTATCTTAATGGTAGTACAAATCATCCATCTTTGCAGTTGATAGATGTAGTGACCGTATCTCTTTATGTGTCACTTGATTCAGTTATATAGGTTCCCTATGGAATCACAATGTTGAATCCAAACACAAAATGCAACATATATTGTGTAAAAATCAATAAGTCACTACATAGCTTAAATTAGTCGGAACATATTTGGTACAACCGACTTAGTGAGTTCCTTATACAAAAGGTTACTCCTACAATGATGATTGTCCATGTGTGTTCATCAAGAAATTCTCTACAGAATTTTGCATTATCTCAGTGTATGTTAATGAGCTATACATCATTGGCAACGCACAAGATATTGACGATGCACGTGATCATCTAAAGACGGAATTTGAGATGAATGATTTGGGTAATGCCAAATTTTGCTTGGGATTACAACTCAAGAACCTTCACTCATATGTTGTGATACACCAAGCTGTCTATATCCAGAATTTATTAGAGAAATTCAATATGGACAAGATTTATCCATCCAAAACTCTCCTGGTTGTTCGATCTCTAGACGTAGAGAACGATCCTTTTTAGACCATGAGACGCTGGAAATAAGATATTGGGACCCAAGGTTCCATATCCTAATGCCAGACCCAACACAATTGGTTAGGAGTCGAGAATATCTTTCGATATCTCTAAGGCATGAAACATCTTGTCATATTCTTTCAATTTCAGAAAAAATCTAGACTTCAATATCATCGGATACATTGATCAGATTCCTACTATGTCAGATCACAGACAAGCTTTGTGTTCCTACTCTGTGTGATAGCCATCCCATGAAAGTCTTCTAAACAGACCTAGTGGCTACATCCATCAATCATTTTGGATTATATGAGACATCACGTGTATACGTGTGGCTCCGCAGAATGATAAACCACATACAGCAATCATGTGGAATTGATTCTATTGAATCACCAACCATTATCTCCAAGATAATGTTGCTTGTGTTGCTCAGATGCAAAAAGGTTACATAATGAGCAATATCACTATATTGCCCATCTTGCAAATTAGATCATGCGATAACCTCGCTGATTTATTCTCAAAAATCTATACCAACTTCAAACATTTCTATGGTATGTTAATACAATTGGTATGCGAGGACTTCCAGATTTGCAAGAATCAGGGGGAGTTACTCTCTAATTATTAACCTATTCATACATCATATTACACTCTTTTCCTTTTATGAGTTTTCTCTCAAGGTTTCTCATAAAAGGTTTTTAATGAGGTAATATCAACACAAGATTATATGTCGTATCTTCTATTTTCCCTACCGGAGTTTTTAAAGGAGATATACAAGACATACATATTGTTCTCTAAACTCACTTATGGGTTTTTCCCTTAATAGGTTTTCCTCATGTGAGTTAACAAAGAGACAATAACCATTATATGTTGTAATATTTTCTCCTTATTCTTCCATTGGGTTTGAAAGAATTTTAGCAGCATATCAAACTTCATTCCTCATATTTTCCCACAGGGTTTTTGGAGGAATTTTCAGATGTTCATTATATACAAGTTGAATTGATCAAGGGGGAGTGTTAAGAATCAAGGGTTGTGATCAATTGTAAACTACTATTAGCAGTTGCTAAACATCCCTTCAAATGTCAACTACCATCCCTTCAGATTGTATATATATGTAATCAATTGAGAAAATGAATACAAGAGATCATTTCATCATATTCTCTGAGTCCTGAGTTCTATTTACATTTACATTCAACAATTTTTTTGGCTGCATGGTAAATATCTCTCCGGATACAGAAAAGTATCTTCTAAACTAGCGGTGTTCACGCCTTGGAAGTTGTACCACGATTAAGGGCGACAAGCAAACACGAGTCCATCAGGCCAATGGTGTTGGTCGACGTTTCAGTTACGTGGCGAAGATGTCATCATAGGAGTAGCAAACGCAACTATTATTTGCTCCTTTTGACCTGCACAGTTACACTGTGTATGCCGTGGCCGTCCTTCATGGCCCCATTCTTGTCTGTTGCATACCATATACAACTACACAAGTAAAATGGGAGCAAACCAAAAGCATTCAAAGAGTTTTTGCCATCTTCCTTTCTCTCTTGAGTTGCCGAATCCCTTGTTTTCCTTCAATTAATCCGCCAGAAAGAGGCAACCTGAGAAGTTTCAGGATTACAGAGTCAAGGAGATTTACGAATTTGCTAACGATTAACGAAGCTGGTTCAGAAGCACGTGCATGCGCAACCAATGATGATCTGAGAGTAAATCACCAACGCCAGTGTGGTCAATGCCATACCAGTGTTCTTATCGCATTACGCATCACATTTCGCAACGTCTCATAACTTCGATTGCACAGGCAACTGAACAGAAAATATGTTTCGGTCGATTTTCATCAATTTGATTTTTAAAATGATCCTTCTCTATAATCTCAAAGCAAAACAGATGTCTGAGATGATCGACTAAAATTTGAAAAAAATTCGATGGCGCACCAGCAGTTATGTAACTTCAATGTACGCATAGTTGTGCGGCGTCGTTTTGACATGGCATAGATCGCGAAGATGGTAAGAACACCACTGCGCGTCCACATCTGACGTGTCCAGAGTCGGAGCGCACTGGTAGTTTGCCATTAAGCGTGTATGTATGCGGTGCGCACGCTTACCACATGGGCGGTGCAGCGAGAGTCCTGGGTCGCCTAACCGGCCGCCGATTGTCCATGCGCCGTTGCGCACGTACCGACATCACGCTGATCCGTAAATGATGCCAGCCTGGGCCGGCTGCTTTCTGGAGCTGGAGTGCTGGACCATAGAGTCTGCATCCTCGAAGCCTCGAAGGAGATATGGCAATAAATAAACAATATATCTAAAGCAGTCCAAGACGTAATCACTTGCGTTGTCTTTATTTCATACCAATGCCAATTGCCATTGACATCCCACCCTGCCGTATTACGTGCCTATAAATACCAGCGCCCCTGCGGCCATGCCAAGCCAGTTCATATCCCAAGCTAAGTTACAGCGAAGCAAGTAGTGACACAAGAATCGAGTCGCCGTAGTACTGGAACCTGCGAGATCTCGCTGCCATTCCGGCTCGAAACACACGGAGGAGCCTGCGGAGATGGGTTCCATGGGAGCGGCGGAGAAGGCGCACGCCGTGTGCATGCCGTACCCGGCGCAGGGGCACATCATCCCGATGCTCAACGTGGCGAAGCTCCTCCACGCCCGCGGCTTCGACGTCACCTTCGTCAACACCGAGTACAACCAGGCCCGCCTCATCCGGACGCGGGGTGCGGCCGCGGTGGCCGGCATCCCAGGCTTCCGCTTCGCCACCATCCCCGACGGCCTGCCGCCGTCCGAGGACGACGACGTCACGCAGGACATCCCGTCGCTGTGCAAGTCAACCACGGAGACATGCCTCGGGCCGTTCCGCCGCCTCCTCGCCGAGCTCAACGACCCCCGCCACGGGCCACCCGCCCGTCACCTGCGTCGTCTCCGACGTCGTCATGGGGTTCTCCATGAAAGCCGCCAAGGAGCTCGGCCTCCCATACGTCCAGCTCTGGACGGCCAGCGCCATCAGCTACCTCGGATACCGCCACTACCGCCTCCTCCTCGACCGTGGCCTCGCCCCACTAAAAGGTACGGTTTTCCTGCGTCAATGCGCGCGTCAACCATTTCTGCTCGGCGCACACGTTACGTCTCGAACACGTACGTACTGTGAGTCTCTGCCATTAACAGCTGCTCCCTCTTGTCTGTCTTTACACGCGCAGATGCCAAACAGTTGACGAATGGATACCTTGACACGGCGGTGGAAGACGTGCCGGGGCTGAGGAGCATGAGGTTCAGGGACTTCCCGAGCTTCATACGCACCACAGACCCAGACGAGTACATGGTGCAATACGTACTCAGGGAGACGGAGCGCACGGCCGGCGCGTCAGCCGTGATCCTGAACAGCTTCGACGATCTCGAGGGCGAAGCGGTGGAGGCCATGGAGGCGCTCGGCCTGCCCAAGGTCTACACGCTCGGCCCGCTCCCGCTGCTCGCGCATGAGGACCCGCCTACACCGCGCTCGACCATCAGGCTCAGCCTGTGGAAGGAGCAGGAGGAGGTCCTGCAGTGGCTCGACGGCAAAGAACCCCGCTCCGTCGTGTACGTCAATTTCGGCAGCATCACCGTCATGACCAGCGCGCAGATGGTGGAGTTCGCGTGGGGCCTGGCCAAGAGCGGCAGGCAGTTCCTGTGGATCGTCCGCCGCGACCTCGTCAAGGGCGACACTGCGGTGCTCCCACCGGAGTTCCTGGCCGAGACGGCGGAGCGCGGGATTATGGCCGCCTGGTGCCCGCAGCAGGAGGTGCTGAACCACCCGGCCGTGGGCGCGTTCCTGACGCACAGCGGCTGGAACTCGACGCTGGAGAGCATGTGCGGCGGCGTGCCCGTGATCAGCTGGCCGTTCTTCGCGGACCAGCAGACCAACTGCCGTTACCAGTGCAACCAGTGGGGCGTCGGCATGGAGATCGACAACAACGTCCAGCGCGACGCCGTCGCGGGCCTTATCAAGGAGATCATGGAGGGGGAGCAGGGGAAGGAGATGAGGGCGAGGGCAGAGGAGTGGAGGGAGAAGGCGGTCAAGGCGGCCGAGCCCGGTGGCTCGTCTCACCGCAACTTCGACGAGCTGGTGCGCGACGTGCTCCTGAGCAAGAACTAGCTCTTTCTATCACCATTTGTAATTGTCGTCTAGCATGTCCTATTATGTTTGTTTGTTTGGAGAGTGGCCAGTATGGCTTGTACTGTAACGCAATTAAGTACTGTGCTTGATTGGTTGAAGTAGGGCTGGGAAAACAAGATAGTTAAGTGGCTACATGCATGCATAGTGTGCTCCATCCAAGTCCATACTCGCACGGTTACACCTTTACCTGTTTTTCTTTTTGAAATATTTCTTTGCTTGTTGGCTTGTTGCTATGGCCTGCATTCGTTGGATCGGGCTGGAAGGCGTCAATCGTTGCACTGTCCATATTTCGCATGTTCACCTGTTAGCATGTGTTGAGCACTTGAGACGTTTGAATTGGATTGAAAGGCGTCAATCGTTGCACTGCCTCTAGTGTTGGTAAGGCCCCTCTCAATGTTTCAACTTGGACTGGTGCTAATACATGTCACATAGACAAGAAAATGATATGGCAGGGTAATTAAGAAAGAGAGAAATAGTTTTGGTGTCTCTAGGAAGAAACGATGCTAAGCGCACGGATCTATGCAAAACGCCTATGTGACATCTATATATTGGGAAGTTTAGTTGTTAAACAATTAAATGAAGGAAGCTTAGTTAAAAAAACTAAGCACATATACATTGAGGAGTTTAGTTGCTAAACTATTTTATGCATTTAGCACTTCATCTAAACACCTACACATTGGGAAGGGCCTAACTAGAGTTTGTTCATTCCCAGCCAACCACGATTAGCTGGGTCGTTATTCATGTGGATGCTTTAGCACAATTGTACTACGTATTCTGTGCTTCACGACTCACGAACAACCATTTCTGTTTAGAAGGTAGCATGAAGGAAATATAGGTGTCGAAATCAGAAGCAGCAGATCATGATACATCATTCATTTATATATCTTGGAAAGTCAGATCCGGTGCAAAATTTTCCACATTATAATGTGGACCATTTGTTCGCTTAACTTACGTCAAGCCACTTGGGCGCGTCGCCAATAAAATGAGAGACGTGGATGTAATTCCAAAGCTTTCGCTTTTATTTATAATTTATGATATGTGCCGTTGGATGACCCTGCTCCGGTGCTCCCTGAACACCATACATAGTCGTGTTTTCTAGAAATTTCTTAGCACCAGAACTACTGACGGATCTTCGCTGACTATTCGGCACTAATGACCCATTTTAAGTAGTTACGCAAGGGAATTAACCTCAAACTATTAGTCTATTTTAACACTCAAACTATTGAAAAGGTCTAATTAACTTCGGTCGGTGAGGGCAAAATCCGTTATTTAATCCTATAAAAACATCTCTCTCCGACTACGCACTCTTCGTGGGGATCACCTGGCCCAGGCCGAACCAATAACATGGCCAAGTCAACTAGACAGTGTAAGGGTCGCTTGGGTGGCCGTTTTGTGACTGAAAGCTGGTGTAATTTATAAAGTCCATTTCTTTTTCGAGCAAAGCCCAACCGAGCTTTTGGATGATTCTTTTCGTTTTCTGATTCTCCGGTAAAGCCGGGAATCGTGCCGTGCCGTGCCGGCACGGCACGGACCCGCCGTGCTTCGGGCCGACGTTTGACCGTGCCGGCACGGCACGCCGTCGCCAACGTGCCGTGCCGTGCCGGCACGCGCAGCCGCAGCTAGGGCCCAAACCCGGCATGAAGGCCCGCCGTGCCGCCTCCGGGCCGTGCCGGCACGGGCACGCCACGGGCGGGGAGGACGAGCTGCGCCGGCGGTCGGCGCGGGAGAAGAAGGGGCGAAGGAGGCGGAGCCACGGAGCGCGAGAAGAGGGTGCGGGCGGCGGGACCGCGGGAGACGACGCGAGAAGGGGGCGGGCAGCGGCGCCGACGGGAGCCGGGAGGAGGAAGGCGGCGCGAGGAGGGGGCGGGAGGGCGCGCGGCTCGGAAGGAAGGGGCGGGCGGCGGCGCCGGCGGGAGCCGGAAGGAGGAAGGCGGCGCGAGGAGGGGGCGGGACGGAGCACGGCTCGGAAGGAGGAGGGCGGCGCGGTAGCGAGCGGGAGTGCGGGCGGAGGGCGGGGCGGCGCCGCGGCGCCGGATGAGGGCGGGGTCGGGGGGGATTTTGGGGAGCTGGGAGGGGGAATTTGGGGGGAAGGGGGAAATTTGGGGGCTGGGATGGGGGCTGGGAGGGGGAATTTGGGGGGAGGGGGGAATTTGGGGGGGAGGGTTGGGAGTTTTGGGAGGGAGGGGAATTTGGTGAGTAGGGAGGAAAAAAATTCTATTAAAAAGAAGATAACTAAAGAGAATAATTAAATAATTAAAAATACAAAAATTAATATTAATAAATGAAGTTATCTTTGGAGGAAGACCTAAATTTTATTGATAGATGGATATTGCCTTGTTAAAAACCTTACACTCCAGTATGGAGTACCTCCTGTAAGGAAAAGAGTACAATAACCATGCTTTTATACATATTACTCAATGTCGAGATTTTCGAGGTCGGCTAAAGCCTTCGTTATCTCTGGATCATCGAGCTGATGTTGCTGTCGGGTCCTCTGCCTTGTCCCAGTCGTTGAGGCAAGTAAGTGCCTCTATCATGTCAAGCGTGAGAGATGACCTTCTTGGCTCAATTATCCTTCCTACCATGCTGAAAGTTGCTTCCGATGAGACGGACGACACCGGAACCATGAGTATGTCTCGTGCAAAATGTGATAGCACGGGATATATCCTATGATGGTTCTTCCACCACATGAGTAGGTTGACATCTTGGCCTTCTGCGAGATTAAACTCAGTTTCCGCATAAGGTGTGTCGAGGTAGTGGTTGATCTCTACTCTTGGATTCCATTGCGTTCTGCCAGATGTTTGGGAAGATGATCCATTGGAACTGTTGCCTTTTAGCTTCTTCCACATATTAGCAGCGCTCGAAGTGATTGTTCTTTGTGGGGTTACTGATGCACTTGTTCTTGATTGACCTGTACTGCCAAATTTCTTATAATACAAATCGAAAACATCAAAAAACTCATCATGAACATGAGTGTAAGCATCAGAATAATCTAAACCCAATGCTTCACCAATTGCCTCAAAGGCCCCCTTCAGTCCCTCTAATTTTCTACGAGGATCAAAAATAATACCATAACAATAAAGATGTGGAATAGCTCCAAAATATTTTAAGAACTTAGCCTCCATTGGTTCAATAATTGATTTTAAGAGGCTATCTGTAACATCCCCATTTCCCATTCTCTTTGGTTTGTGCATATCATGGCATGGCATCTTATGCATTGCATTTTGAACTAGAATTTAAATTTCAATGGAGGTCTCAAATTTATTCAAGATCTTGAACTTAATTCAAAAGAAACAAATGAAATTAGAAAAAACCAATTGAAGTTGAAACTTGAATTGAATTGAAGCAGGATTTTTGAATTGGTTTGGCATTTGCAAAACAATTTGTGAAATCAAATCAGAAATCAAAATAAAAAGGAAAAACTAAAAACCCTAAACCTAATCTAACCCCCCCCGGCCGGGCCCTCTTCCCTTCGGCCCAGCTCCCACCCACGCGGCCCATCCGGCCTGCCCGCCGCCTCCTTCTCCCTCCTCTCACCTCCTCTCACCTGGCGCCACCTCCACTCCCCCATGGCCGCCCCGTGGCGCCTCCTCCCTGCCACCGACGCCACCTCGCCTCGGGCGCTCGCCAGCGCCTCCCTCCCCCACAAAACCCTCTCTCGGCTGCTCCGTATTCTCCCGCCCCCTCTTCCCGTTGTCTCCGCCGCCACCTCCATTGCCGCTACAGCCTCCCTCTCGGTTCCCTTGCCGCCGCTCCAACCGAGCCATCGCCGGCCGCGTCGCCGCCTCCCAAGGCCTCCGCGCCGTCGAAGCTCGCTCCCCTCGCCGCTCGTCCCGCCCCGCAAGTCGCCCTCCGTCGCTCGCCTCGGGCTCCCCGAGCTCGCCGCCATTGGAGCCGACGCCTCGGCCCTGGAGCTCCGCCACCCACCGCGTCGCCTCGGTCCTCCCCGAGCCCTCCTCGCAGTCGACGCCGCCTCCGCCCGAGCAACCCGCCCGTCGCCGACGCTTCCCACCTCGCCACCCAAGCCCGCCGCCGATCCGTGCTGCTCCGCCGCCGCTGGGGCTTTGCCCTTCCCTGCCTCCCCGCCGGTGAGCGCCGCCGGCCAACCGGGCCCAGTCAGTAGCCGTCGACCGGCCGGCTGCATTAGCTAGCTTAGTAATTAGTTAATTTAGTAGATTGAATGCTACTGTTGGCAGTTAAATTGGTTAGGTGGTTAGCTGGTTAGTGTAAGTTAGTAGCTATAGTTAGTGTAGTTATGTTAGTTAAGTTAGTAAGTTAGTGAGGTTAATTAGCTAGTTAGAGAGTTAGTTTAGTGTGGTTAGTTCGGTTAGTCGCATAGTTAAGTTAGTTAGTGTTTAATGCTCCTTAGTTAGGGGAGTTTAGGACATCCTTAATGAGTGTATTAAGTATAGTCTAGGTTTAATTCTGCTGGTTGCTGTTGTATTTAGTTAGGGCATAGGTTAGTTAGGTTATTGGTTAGTTAGTTAAGTTGGTTAGGTTAGAGTGTTAATTGCTAAGTCAGCTATTATTATTACTTATCTGTAATGTTAACTGAATATCTGATGATTGTCGCTGATGAGTAACCAGTATATTAAATGGGCTTAACCCGTATGTGTGTATGGCATCTGGGTCCCACGCGTCAGATTTAAGAAATAGATAATAGAAAAGAAAAGTATTATGATCAGTGGACCCGCATGTCATAAGCTCTATTCATGTTGACCCTAGTTGACCCCAGGGACTCACTTGTCATTCTCTGTAACTAGGGTTGAGCTGAGTAACAAATTTAATTCTGAATTCTTTACTGAGAAAAATACAACAAAGGGGTTTAAATCTTGTTAAATTCGTAGAAAATTCATCCGAACTCAGAAAGATGCAAATGATATATCCAAATGTTCAGATAAATGAAAGTCATTCAATTATGTCATGATCATACATGTTTGCATGCTAGAAAAGATGAAAATGTCGAAGAACTTAAATTAGGGTTTTCCCCGAACCCCCGGAAATCCTCAGATCGCGATACCTCGCGCACCGGACTCCGATTAACCTGATTCTAGTTGCATTAGCTTCGACTTTGCATCCTCTAGGACATGGCATACATGACATCTCATGCCGATGTTTTCGACGTTGTATTTATTGTTGCGTTGTTTCGATGTTTTCGTTCTTCCGATAGGACCGGAAGATCACGACGAGTACAGCTACGAGCGGGAACCCGACCTAGTCGCTGAACCGCAAGGCAAGCAGCCCCTTTGACCATATTGCGGATATCCCAGTATTTGCAACCCTATTATTTGTTTTTAAATCCGTATCGCATGCGCTCAACTGATATTTACGTTAAGTTAGCCCTACTCCGTGCATGAAAACTTACTTTGTCGCTCAATCAACACCACCGACCCTCCCAACCTATTTAGAATAGATTGCTTGCTATTGTTGAGTTATTTACGTAGCTACTTATGCTTAGCCATGCTTAGTTGCGTGAATGTCGTAATTCCTGGGATGGCAGATGCAACACAACACTCTGGATGGGTTAGTGGTTAGGTGGTTGTTCACCGGGCGGTTGTTAATAAACTTGACTAATCTCAATCGGGCATCGACGAGAGGCCATGCTGGGAGCATGGTGGGTTGTCTCGTTAATCCCACAAGGACCGGTTCCCGGTGTCCTTTCGAACCAAGATTTGCGTGCTTCTACGCGGGTGGTATAATGGGCCACCCACGACCGAATAATCTGTCTAGGCTTAGGATATGAGCTGCATAGTTTGCCGTTTTCGTGACTTGGGTGCGTGGAAAACAAGGAGGTGGTGTGATGCAACAATATAGGAGTGAGGGGTACACACGGTCCGGGACCGGGGATGTATCACCCTGCCACAACTAGTGGGACCGCGTCGAAGTATCGGCCGAACTGTCGTTCACGGACTAGCCTATTAGGGCGGCTCATACCTAGGTCGAAAACATTGTAAAGGTCGTGTTCAACCTCCCTCTGCTAGCACACCTCGTGAAAGTGTGTTCTCGGTAGCACTAAGAGTCGGTTGATACGCGTAGGTAAAGATGTACACCCCTGCAGAGTTTAAACTATTCGAATAGCCGTGTCCGCGGTTATGGACAGCTTGGTAAGAATCCGCATCGAATTAGACAAGTATAACCCTAATCTAAAACTTGCCAACTTTAAGGATTTGGTTTTTGCGATTGCTTCCTCCCTGGTGGTCGAGGAAGAATCGAGGGTTTCGTGTGTTCGATGGTCTGCTTTAGGTTTTATTATGCAGTTTCAGCTCCTCTCCTTGCAAAGTATTCCAGTAGACGGATTTCAATCTAATTACAGGTATTTTGAAGAATAAATTAGCTTTCTGCAAAAATAGTCCACAGATAGCCCTTTCTTGATACCTGCTGCATCTATTATTATTTTCCCCTGTAAGTCTTGCGGAGTACATTTTGTACTCACCTTGCATTCGTTGATATTATTTCCGTGCAGAGGAAACCACTCCCGCAGCGGAGGGTTTCTACGTTGAGGTAGACGCCGACATCGACTAGTCGCTGGTGATCCCGGGCAGTGGTCCTGCCCTGGGTTCGGCAGCTTGGTTTGTTCTGCCGCCGCTTTTGGCCCTACCCTTAGGCTTCTCAGCCAAACTAAAACTTCCGCTGTGTAAAGCATCTTTTACTTGTATATATATGTTGTTAAGTTTCTAGAACAGCTAGTATTATTGCAGTTTTGGTCGTAGAGTCTCTGTGATGGTACTGGTTTGTTTCTCCCCCTGTGTCATGTGCAATGTGTGTATGATTGAAGTACGTGATGCAGGGAGGATTTCAGGTTTTATATCGCGGAGCTATTAAGTTTTATCACCCCTGTGAAGCGACTCTCCATTGAGATGTTGGGAGCTATATCACCCTACTCCAGCCGTGCATTTATTTGCCGGGACGAGGTCGGGGTTGATGCTCCGGCTCAGTGGGAAAGAGTGAGGGGACCATATCACCCTACTACTCAGTGCATTAAATTGCCAGAGTAAGCTTTGGGGTTGACGTCTCGGGCTATTCGAAGCCATATCACTCCACTCCTCTCGGATTTGACCCCCGTGGGTTGAGGTCGGGGTTGAAGCTCCGACTTAGCGGGTGATTATTCCTAAAGCTCTCCGTTATGGAATCTGGGGTCCGACACTATCATCCCTATTTTCTTTCATAGCTTCAGCCATTGTCCAAAGCCACTCGATGACTAAGCAAGAAGTAGGATAATAAATACCAGATAAAACCGTTGTTGCATTGTAAAATATTTTTAAAAATCACGAAAACGACTAGCAACCTCCCAATCCCCATCATTAATTACCTGCATACCTGCATTGCAGTTCACATAGAGAGATATAATATGCTCGTACCCCTCACATCGCTCTAACATGATGTATGTGAAGTTCCACCTGTTGGGGAACGTGCTACGCAAAACAAAAATTTACCGCGCACAATCCACCCCAAGATCACTATCGAGGTGCAGGCAACGAGATCATACCTTCGACGATCACGTCAATGCAGCGGAGAAGTTGACCGATGTCGATGAAGTCCGCAGACTCCCGCAGCAAGGTTATACCTCCCAGCCGCGAGAGCGATCTCCTCGCGAATAGTTCGCCCCGATCGAACGCCGAAGTATACGACGTCTCCGAGGTATCCACGCGTACCGGATCAGCGACATCACAGTAATGTGTGGACCAACACACAAGAACAGCGGGGATCTACGAGAAGGAGAAGCAGCAGCGCGCCGGCAACTGTACTAGATCCAATCTAGAAGAGAGAGAAAAAAAAGGCTGTGGCCAATCTAAAGATGGCCGGCCTAGGGTTTAGGGCTGCTTCTGGGGCTGCCTTGATCCTCTTTGAGGTGCCCTGCCCCTCTATTTATAGGGGTTGGGGCAGCTCTCCCTAGGCAGGTGGAGTCCTACTCCAGCAGGGACACCCTGTTGGAGTTGGAGTCCAACTCCACTGGAACCTTCTAGAACCTTCTAGAACTTCTAGGACCTTCCGGAACCTTCTAGAATTTCTAGAACCTTCCGGAACCTTCTAGAACCTTCCAATACTTTTCGGAACACTTCCGAACATCACCGAAACCATCCGGGACCTCCCGGAACACTTTCGAGATCATCCGAAACACTTTCGGAACCCTTCTCTCTCGTTCTCCATAAATCGTAGCATTCCTAATGTCGCTAAAACGTTAAGCGTGTGACCCTATAGGTTCGAGTATATGTGGACATGTCCGGGACACCTTCCGGTCAATAATCGTCAGCGGGATCTGGACACCCATAACGACTCCCACATATCCTCGAAGATCTTTATCGAGCGAACCTTGTATTGTCGCATACAATTCCTTTTGCCTCATGATACGTTACACAACCCGAGGCGAGACTTTGACGGTATCCCTGTGATCAACTCCTTGATCACCATACCTAGTTATCCTCGTTACCGGTTTGTACTCTTTTCTCGTTTTCCGTATTCCGGTATCCCCGTGACTAACCTTTTAGTCACAATACCTGTGCAGACGATGCTGGACACCGTAATACCGAGTGGGCCCAGAGTGTATCTCTCCATCGCCGGATGGGCAAATCCCAGTCTTGACATATCTAGAACCACGATATACTTTCTAGTGTACCTGGAAGTCACCTTTATAATTACCCAGTTACGGAGTAACGTTTGATGACCCCAAAGCAACCATCCGGTATCCGGATCTATGATATTCTCATGGTCTAAGGACGCAAGTAAACGTTAACACATCATGAGAAGATACTGACAACATATTGACGAAGTGATCTCGCAGTATCTCATAAGGGGGTCTATCCAACACCATTGTTACCCTAACAATGTGTTCCCATTATTGCTGGCATCCTTGTTACATTAACAATGCCCATGATCAGGAAAACAAGATCATCAACAATACATGAGCTAGTCCAGAGGCCTGACTAGGGATCTGAATGGTGTTTATTATTCCACACATGTAATTAGGTTTTCCTCTGAATCTCATATTGAAGAACCAATGCAATTCTAGCATAGAACATAAACTTAATCATGAACATGAAAATAGAATAATAACAACTTTATTATTGCCTCTAGGGCATATTTCCAACACCACCTTACCTTCATATCCACATTGAATTTTCTTACAACCTTGTTATTGGCCTTACAATAGTCGCGGTATGCTTTGTACCTTGTTGGTGAAGATGTAATGAACATAATAGCAGTACGTATATTATCTAAATTAGGCTTCATTACCTTCAAACCTGCTTGCACTATGAGATTGATGATGTGGCATATGCATCTCTGGTGGATAATATAACCTCCAATGTAGGCTTGCAAAGAAGGTGAGATAATCTCCATAGCGGATGTATTAGTTGATGCATTGTCAAGAGTGATAGCGAAAACTCTATTTTCAATTTTAAAATCTCCAACAACCTGAAGAATACGCTCCGCAATTGCCTCTCCAGTGTGTGCCTCATCTATTGACTTAAAGTCTATGACTCGTTTATTTAAATTAAATTCTTCATTCAAATAGTGTGCAACAACACTAAGATAGGCAGACCTTTGATGGGCGAAGTCCAAATGTCCAACGTTAAAGCGAAAGAAAAACTCACTTTCGTGTATTCATCTTTCAGTTCAGCTAATTTACGATTGTAAAGTGCTACTATGTCTTATCTAGTAGTTTTTCTAGTGACGTGAGTGTACTGTGGGCAGAAAGCATGTTGGATCATTCTCTCAAACCTAGCACTTTCCCCTGTACGAATCGGAAGATTCTCGCTAACTATATATTGTGCTATCTCCTCTCTTGCTACCTGAGGGTTGTACATCCATGTACTTACCGAACCGTCGGGACCAAAGTTAAGCTGGGTCTGGACAGCTTCCCCATCTCTCCGTCCCGCGGCTATCTTTTGCAAACATGCCTGAGCATGCCGCTTCAAACTATCTGTTCCATTTTTTGAAGATACCTTTAATCTCGCTTTGCAATATTTACAGGTTGCATATGATACCGGCCGTTTTCCATTTCTACGGTGTGGTCCATATGCTCCCAGCACCATGCCCGTCGGCTACTTCCACCCCTGATTGCTTGCACCGATGATGCAACGTCGGTGTCCATTGATTCCGGTTTCCCCTAAAAAATGTGTAGCATCCTCGAAACCAGCAATACCATCCATATGACTGTCTTCCATACCGTAGTCATCCATGTCGAGGGAGAGCCGATGAGGATCGATTTCGTTCTCTCCCGTCGAAAGAGCAACATGATGTGGTGAAGTTGACCCGCCATGCAAGGATCGACCCCTTTGTGACGCCGAAGGATGAATGGGAGGACGGCGTCGACGTGCCACCTCGGTCGCCTTCTCTTTCCCACGAGAGAACATATTTTACTTATGTGTTTGTGTCGGTAGAAATATTTCTGTGAGCTGTGAGCTTAGTGTTGAGGTACTGAGGAGATGTCAATATATAGCAATACATGAGCAGTCCAATAAGCTTAAAAAATTTCAAATTTTAACCCGCGGGACTCCCCTATAAAACCCTAAAAGCCTAAATCCCTCCGGACCCCCTATCCCCCTATCCGGATTCCCCCCTAAACCCTATCCCCTGCCGGCCCCCCCCGCCCCCCCCACCCTTGCGCCACGTGGCAGTCTCCCCCGCCCCACCCCCCCGCGCTCCCCTTTCCCGTTGCGCCACGTGGCACGTCTCCCCGGACAACCCCCCCCGCGCCCGGCGCCACGCGCCCACTCACACCCGCCCCTCCCGCCCCTGTCGTGCCCCCCCTTGGCCGTGCGCCACGCGCCCACGCTCACCCCCGGAACCCCCATTTCCCGTGCCGCCACGTGCCCCACGTCCCCACGACCCCACCACCCCGCCCGCAGTCCCGCACTGCCCCCCGCGTCTCCCTCTCTCTCCCTCTCTCTCGTGACCCCCGCCGCCCCGCGGCCCACCTGCCACCTCCTTCTTCCTCCGCCGCGGCGAGGCCCCCTCCAGGCACCCTCTTCTCGGTTCCTCACTTCCTCCCCCGCCGGCCGCCGCTACCGCCAGCCCCACGCCCCTCCGCGCACCTCCTCCTCCCCCGCCGCCAGCCCCACGGGTACCCCTTCCTCCCTGCCGCCAGCCCCCCCGCCCCGCCGCCTGCCCCACGGCCACGGGCCCCCTCCCCCACCGGTCGCCGCCAGCCCCCCGGGCCACCCTTCCCCGCGTCCTCCGGCCCCCACCCCCGTCTCCCTCCCCAGCGCCTCCTTCGGTCCTTCCTCCACGCGGCGTCTCCGCCGGTCCCAGGCCCCTCTGGCTCTCCGTGCCCCGCCGTGCCCCCGTGCCCGTGTGCTCCGCCGTGCCGGCCGAGCCCACCGTGCTCCCACCGTGCTTCCCGGGCCGGGCTGGCACGAACCCGACACGTCGCCCTCGTGCTGGGCCGTGCAGTCCATCAGGCGCAATTGCCGGGCACTGCCCGACCCGATGCACCGTGCCGTGCCAGCCCGGCCCGTTGTACAGTCGTGTCGGGCTCGGGCCAAGCCTCGGGCCGTGCCAGCCGGGCTCGGGTTGGCACGCAAAAGCCCGGCCCGAGTCCCGGCTTTATTCTCCGGTATTAGATTGGTTTTGGGCCACGAGCAAAATTACAAACCGAAGGAGTCCACAATTTCTTTCCGGTGAAAGTTGGGTTCGCCCTCACTGCGTCGCCTCCAAGCCGCCCTCCTCCTCCTCCTCCTGCCACCGCCACTGTCACGATCTCCTCCTCCTCCCGTCGCCACCAACGCTCCACATCTCGCCACTGGAGCGGGATTGCAACGAGCAGAAGGTGGGGAAGCGGGAGGAGAGGGAGCACAAGAAGGATGAAAAGAAGGAGCGTAAGTTGGAGGACTCGGTGACTCGGCGGCGACAACGGGAGCCTTAGCTACGGCAGCGGCGACGACGATTGGAGGGAGCCATAGCAGCAGGACAAGTGGCAGCAGCACAGCCTCGCATCCTCCTCCGCTGACCGCCTTCCCCTCGCGACCTCATCACGTTCCTCTAGAGACCACCTCCGCCTCCTCTGGCTTCTTCCATATCCTCCACCGTCAGAACCATCTTCTCCCGGCTACAGCTCCGCCAGATCCAAGCTTCTCCAGGGATGTCTCCTAGCTGGGCGTTCTCCGATGCTAGATCCAACATCTCTCGACCGCATCCTTTGACGGCGAGTTCGAGCTTGACTATGGCGGCCCTATGTACCTAGCCAAACCCTTCTTCACTTCTTCTCCGATGGTGAATCAGGAGACAACACTCCCTGGCGACCTGCGTTGGATTCCTAGGCAATGTGATGTAAGACGGCGTTGGCGGAAGCACGTCAAGCAGCGAACATAGCTAAGGATTTGGAGGTTGGTGCATGCATAATGGCCATCGGGTAGCCATCTCTTCACCCAATGGTTTGGCGAAGATCAATCATTTGGTTTATTTCCTTGTTTCGTTGATTTGAAGTTAATTCTATTTCATTTCTTTCATTGCGATCTGATTCCTTGATTGAATGCAAAGATCAATATATCGATTTGTTGTTGCTGGAATTCTTTCCTCTTTTCACATATTAAAATTTGATTTTAGAAATCGACTTTTTATCTGTTCTTCGGTTGTATGAATTGATTTCTACACTGAATGCAAAGATCAATATGTGGGATTTACGGTTGCCCAGTCCAAAAATCGGTCTATTGATTTGTAATTTACCGATGTGAAAGCATAGTTCATTCTGTAGTCATCTTCTTGCATGGAGTTTTCGTTGCATTTTGGATCAGTTAACTCAAGTTTGTTTCATACCCAGACACCATTTACAAGCGAATAGAATTTCATTTGTATTAGAAGGTTTTTGTAGTGACATGTAATTTACAAACGGAAAGTGTTTCCAAGGGTGAAAAAAAACCACACTCCCAAGCGGGGCTAAGTGATTTTAGGGCGGTGGCGACGGACGGGCCCAAAAAAGGGAAGCTGTGGAGTCCCAGCGTGCGGCCCAAGGAGATGCAAAACGCTCGCGGGCCGAGTGCTGGACTCTGTTGGCGGCATCCGCAAGCAGGAGGTGTACGTGTATATACAGCCAACGGCGCGGGCCGGCGAACGCCGAATTCCTGCCAGAGTGCCAGGGTGCGGCACAAACACCTGGACCGGACGGCTCGCAGAGCAAAATCAACAACATCATACGTGGATTGTGGAGTAACTAAACACTGACACATTATTGTGCTAATTCCTGCTTCTAGCTTCTCTTGAGACTCTTCTGTTTACCGTAGTTATATGGATTACATACACTGCATTGCCATCTAGTCAGGAGGAGAGAGGCAGAGAAGACTACCCTTGCGTCGTACACTTTGCAAAATTATAATGTCAGGGACACCTGCATCGTCGGTACTGATCGAGGACCAAGAACCTAAGCCGGTGCGCCGCTGCAGTGGGAGGCCGACAGGAACAACGTCCGTGCGGGCAGTTCCAAACGCGGCGAACCCCACACCGGGATCCCTCCCATATGAGCGGCCCAGCGCGAGGGAGACACCTCAATAAATAAACACGTGGCAAAGTTCATCGGAATCGTACCAAGATACGTAATGATGAACAGATTAAAAATCGCAGCAGACTCCACTCATCCATCAGCTACCTCACACCTCGTGCAGGAATCATACAAACCACACGCAATTATTTCGACGACGGGACCCGCTGCTCAGTCGCTTCTGGCGAACGTGTCGGAGACCCGGTCAGCGACGCTAATCAGGTTGCTACTGTACGTACGTGGGGGCGCAACCTTACAGTAGATTCAGGATTTCAGATTCATCAGAGGCGAGTCACATGCAGCCATGCAGGCTTGCCACTAACCTGCCATGAGCAGAGCACTAGTACTAGCATTACTAGGCTACGCGCGTACACATAATTTACCGCTCCCAATCACTCTTACTGTCTTACGTGTATGTAAAATGTTGAAATCAGCATAGCAAAACCAAGAGGGGCGGGATAGATGTTGCTAACTGCATCTCTAAGAATGCAAAACACCAGGGTTGTACACGAGAGATCAAGGAACGGGAGCAGATTAAGTAACCAAAACCAGACCAAAGTTGTTAGTCTGAACCGGCGCATGGCAGTACATCATTCAGAGGCCGCGCCAACATTGAGAACCTAAGCAAGCAAACTATTTAGCCTAGGGGTTGTAGAGGCGGCCGGCGCAACGGCATTTCCACCCCATCGGCTTGTAGTTGGAGTACTGCGCGAACGCGGCGGCGTCGTCGACGTCGGCGACGGTGTGGGTCGCGCGGCTAAACCCCGGGAGCGTCACCACCTGGACGGGCCTGCAGGGGTTGCACGCGTTGCACCGGTTGTGGCAGCTCGGCGGCGTTGAGCCCAGCCGGGACTTGTCCTCCGCTAAGTTCTGGCCACATCAACGCATGCAGTGCGCGTAGTTAGACTCGCCTAGCTAAAAGAAGTGTCTGGTGCTGTGTGTGACATGGTGTGGAAATGACATTATCGTACCTGGAAAGACGAGAGCGTCGACGTGGTGCGGCCGCATGTTGCAGCTCCGAGAAGGAAGCTCAGGAACATGGCCGCGAGGAACGCTCGGCGAGGTGAGCTCACGGCCATCGGACCATCTCGTTACGACCAGATACTACTGCGCATTGGACAGAGGTTTGAAGAGAAGAGAAGCTTCTTGGAGAGCAAAGGAAAGGAAAGCTTCTTGGTCTGAGAAGATCGAAGATAGAACTAGCTTGCCTTGTGTATAGGTTCTTCCACCAGCCTACCCAGCTAACTAAAGTTGCAGCTAGAATTACCTAGCTAGCTACTAGGATGTTGGTTCTTGGAGCTAATATGGCTAGTGCAGATGGTGCCACAGGATCGGAGCCGTAAGAGACGGTGGTCAGTGGCCTATGAGCTATGAGCAAAGTTGCAAAGGGGATGAGTAATGGGACGAGACGGGCATACTCATGTATAAATGAGGGGACGCCACTGCAGAATGGAGGCCACAGCAAAAGACAGAGGGGGTGACCACTGACCACCCCTTGCTGCCGCATGTATACCTGTCGATTCACTCTAGCTCCTTTGGTGCAAACGCACGGCTTCTAGCGACATTCTCTTTCCCTCCTAGCTCGATCTCCTCTCTCTCTCCCCTCCATGCGAATAAAGAGTTAATTAAGGCGCTCTATCGGAGTAAAGGAATTGGATGGCGCCACAACAATCGCTATCATTTCGGGAACATGGCCGGGCTTTGACGCTTTGACTGACTGGCCCGTCACGATGAATGGGCTAGCCGAGTGAGCAAGGACACCCTACTGATAGCGAACAAGCGGCGGATATCACTGTATGCCAATGCTGGCTGCTAGGACGTACAGCTAGCTCAGCTACGGCAGCTAGGAGTATATAGGAAGCGTGTGTATGGGGGCATCACGGTGAAAACTGAAAACAGCTCACGTCTACGTCTACGCCCCTTCTGATGCATTGATGGTCCAAATTCCCTTGTGGCAGCAAAACCGAAGCAGACCGATCGACGACGTTGCACGGTCCATCGATCATCTGGTGACCAGCTTTTAGCAATGGAACGTAAGGCTCTGAATTATCATGCATCAATGATGGCCATCAAGACGTTTGATCAGCTACTGCTAGCACTGCTGGTCAAAGCGTCAGACTACTGCATTATAAAGGGCCAAGAGTTCAGAAGTCCGTTTACTCGCGAGGACGATGAAGCAGGATCGTAAGAACCACCAGGCCTGATGGATGTCGTCGTCCTAGCGGTCAAACAACCGTGCCGTAGTTCCTCGTGTAGGCCGGCAATGCATGACCCGTGAGGGCGGCAGGTTGGAGGTGGTAGATCCTGGTGGCAGCACAGCCGCGCTGGCCAAGAAAAATGGTCAGGCGAGAGCCCAAAATTGTGGCAGAAATGAAAGAAAACACGGTCAACGTACGTACAGCCGCCGCAGTTCCATCCATCCATCGTCGCACGCGATGTCCAGCGAGAACGGAAACCGGCCCGGATCCACCACTCTTTGACTTAACACTGCAAACTGATCGAGTAATGTGCATCGGCGTGGTAGGGCACAGAAGACAAGCACACCATGCGTGTCACCCGCTTTGGAGCTTACTAGCTTTTAAGGGCTGCAACAGTTTGCTGCAGTGGCACGTGGCCTAGTCCGATGGTATTGGCCCGGAGACGCATGCGGCGTGGCTGGCCGTAGCACTGTTCATTGTTCAATGAATTCGTTTTTATTTTCATGCATGGGGCAATGGATTCAATTCGTCATGGCTCTGCCTGTTTTTTGTGGCTAGGATAGCTTCAGCGACGAGAGATTCCACTTTTCTTCCCTTGTTTCATGAAGGATTTTGCAATGGAACCACTAAGAATAAGCAAACAAAATCAGGACCTCAGGGGTGTTGATTGCAATGTGGCAGGGAAACGGTGAACGCAGAAGACAAAGACACGCAAGTCCCAAATTTACAGCCTCTATGGAAAGCAGGGTAGGATAGTGCAGAACCTTCTAAGCTTTCTCGTTGGTTTACTGATCTTTCGAACTTTAACAGAAAGATTCTTTACTCCGAATAGTTAAAACTTCCCTCCTGGTTGCCGGTGAAAAGGAGCATGCTGGTACATGTATAGACCATTGGATACTGTACTAGGCAACAGACACTTCACTCCAAATTTGGTGCATGTCTTGAATTCTAGTCACATGAGTCCCGAGATGCAGTGACCAGGTACTACGGTTTGGTAAGGTGAGCCGTGACATATCAGCGAAGAAAGGTACTAGCAGATCTAACATTCAGAATCATCACTTAGTTCAGAAGAAGGAAAAAAAGTCAAGGGGTTGTGGCTAGCGATCTAATCAGGGATTAAGATATGAGTCCGGGCATTGGATGAGCTCCAAATCTCCCAACTTTCTTGGCTCACTAGAGTAAGGATGTCATCGATTGGTAATAGACTAATAGCCAACGGTTCTTACAAATGTAGGCACTATAAACTCGTGGAGAAATATTACAAGGAACGTGGCTCTTACCTCAGGTTTTAGATGTTTGTCTCGATCTCCATTTTCACCATGCGTTCGCCTCATACGTCAGGTGAGCTGCAACAAAATGCTGCTCAATTAGACAGGTCGCCAGCTTGACATCGTCCAGTTACTTGATAGCTACAACACGAAGCAACCACCGGCCACGTAATAATGTGTAATGACTAATATGAGATTTCGGCTTAGTTTTCATCAGGGCGATCGCAATATATGGTTTATGGCTCAAGACACCAAATAGAATGGTACTTAGTTGTGCTCCTTTGATTAAAGTGCTGCCAGGAACCACAAAAGCACTAAATCATAACAAGATAAATCAAGTTCTTAAAACAGACGAAATAACTCCGTTGAAGATCGACCAATAACCACCATGCATCTAAAAAACAGAAGTACCCAAATTTTCTAACAAGAGCTCGGCTTTACTGCCAGTCTTGTTAAAATAATTATAATCACTAAATGCCAGCCCAGTGTCAAAAAAAAATGCCAGCCCATATAATCTTATATGGCGCCTACGTGGTGTAGAAGTCAAGTCAAGAGGCGGGTCAATAAAGTCAAAATAGGTCAAAATAAGTCAACAAAATTATGAGGCGTATGAGTAGTCTAGTCCAACATAGATCATATACCCTTCCCCTCTCTTCTAATCCACCATTGACTCATGGACCAAGTTTTACCTTCTACTTCTTTTATCTAATCTCTCAAGAGCAGCCATGGTTATTTGTTATGGACCTCTTGCATATATAAACTTCCTATGAGGAATGTAAATCCATCCCATAAATGAAAAACTTGAGAGGGAGAGGCCTAAAACTCCAAGTCCTAAATAGGGGGCTCTAGGCGCGACCTTGGGAAGTCCACAACAGCCCAAGTTGCTAGTTGAATCCCGTACGAGGCTCCCCTCTTGACGTAGAACTAGGCCGTGCTCCACAAGACGGTCGAACTCATTCTAAAAACATCGAAGTGTCTCGTTTTGTCGAGTGTACAACGACTTTCTCATAATGCCATCTTACATGGCTCAATACTTTGCAACATAGCCATCGAACTATCGGCACCCCTCTCTAGTGTTGTTTCGATAATTATAATAGTAGTATCGTCCGTGGGGAACCTAACCAACATGAAAAGTTATGGCTCCACCTAAATAAATTTATACCGAGGTTTCTCTCGTGACATAGGACTAGGCAGTGCTCCATGAGACAGTCAAATTTATTCAAACAACACTAAAGTTTCTCGTTTGTCAAATGTACGAAGATCTTCTCACAATATCGTCGTATACGGCCAATACTATTATGACATAGTTTATTAAACTACTGACATCCTTCCTCCGACGTTGTTTCGACAATGATAATAAGTCTTTGTACAACCGGAGGGATTTGACGTACCATTAGAGCACACAATTGAATCTGATTGCTGAACCATCAGTTTGCAACAGAAGAGAAAGTGAGTGGCGACGCAGCAAATATAGTACAGTACCACAAACAGAGAGCAGCAGATGCTTGTTTTAGGAATTCGATCGGAAGCGAACAACGGGAGTTACGAGGTTGTTGAAACGGAGGCGAGACGCCTTACCGAATGCACAAGGCACCGGTGCTGGCTTCGGCCCGTCCGCCGCCTCCGTATAGTGTGGGGAGCTCGCCGGGGACGAGCCGTCTTGTGCACGCGCGGCGGCGGCGCCCAGATTTGGTGTGCGGTTTCTGGTTGTGGAGGAGCTAAGCCCTCTTGTGCACACGGGCTCGACGCTTCGGCCGCGTTGGTTGTAGAACCTTATTTGGGCCGAACTGGGTTTGTAGTATTCATTGGCCACGGCGATCCTTCGTTCGATTCGTAGCACTGAATTCTTATGGGCAGTAACTTGGGCCGACACAAAAGCGATCTAAACGAACAAAGCAATTTCTTTTTCTTCCAACACGTTACACGTATGTACAACTTCTCAAGCGTTACAGGAAACTCAAGTACGTGTCGTAGTCACACGACACTTTGGACTACACCAGCGTGTTGCAGGAGGACGTCGCGGGGTCGTATAACGCCGGGAGCAGGTACTTCCTCCCGTTGGCGCCGTTGGCATTGTAGCTGGGCCCCGGTGGTGGGGTCGACGAGCAGGTTCCCGGCGTACCCCGGGTACGCGCCGCTGCCGTAGACTCCCGGGCATGCCGTGCACGCCTCCAGCGCCGCGCCCTTGGGGCCCTGGTAGTAGCCGTCCCCGTACGGGTTGCTAACGGTGCCGGCCACCATCGTGGCGAGGACCATCACCATGCCGTCCATTGCGACGTCACCGTTGGGCGCCACCAGGGGCGCGCCCTGCGGCCCGTACTGCGGCTGCGCGAACGGCCAGGCGCACTGCCCCGGGCACTGCTTCGCGGAGTTGCCGATCCAGATGTGGGTGGACTCGGCGCCCGGGACTGACCCGTGCCTGCCGCACCGGCTGCTGCAGAAGCCCTCCACGGTCACGTCCTCGTCGGTGAACACCAGCGCGATGCCGCCCTTCTTGCGGCTGACGCGCCCGGCGAGCTGATCGATCTGGGCCAGAGTGAGCGACCTGCCAAGGGAGCACCGTTCGTCCGATACCTGCTCGGCGAGGAGCACACGCGTGGCGGTCGGGCCGTTGGTGGCGGCGCTGGACAAGTAGAGCTCGCCGATGGTGCCCCACCACTGCTCGACCGAGGGCGTGGCCGCCGCGTTCGGCGCGGCGTTGAGCGAGAGGAGGAAGTCGGAGATGATCGACCTCTGCGCCGGCGTGAACCTGCCGTACCAGAGGACGGACATCGGGATGTCACCGCTGAGCACGCCGCCGTGGTGGTACGTAAGCTGGTCGCTCACCGGAGGGTGGTACAGCTCCATCAGCCTCCTGCTCCCATGGTGAGCTCCGCCAGGCTGAATACCATCGCCACTATCAGAGCAAAAGAAGCCATTACGAGATTGCACCGTGGAAACGAATTGGCACTTTTGAGAGATACGGATCGAGCTTTGTACAAGCTTATGGGTTGTGGTGATGGAATGGAAAGCTTCAGGGCGCTGTATTTATAGCCGTGGTCGTGACCCGTGCCGTGCGTGCCCCATGCGACTTCATCGATGGTTCCTACCCTACGTACGTGCCGCACGTATTATCTGGGGCAGAATGGCGCGGGGGGGAGGGGAGACAGTGCGGGGGCAGCGATGAGCTGTGCAGCGCACACACGCCATCGTGTGTCGCTCGCCGCGCACGCCGCGCTGCCCAGTTGCTTCCGGGCACGGCTCCAGATACAGTGGCGATGCACACGCGAGCCGAATTGCCGCATACTCTATTCGATCCGTCTCTCCATCGGACGACGACGATTTGACTGCGCAGATTCCCGCCGCCTATCGATGAGCTACCACAGCTGGCCGCGGAAGGTTCCCAAGAGCAGAGGCGCGGCGGGTCAGCGCTGGGGCGGGCCACTGATACTAGTAAGATTTGGTGTCTGAGATATGGAGATATGGATATGCCTCCAGGTATGGCGCCGGGGACGGGGAGTGCAAGCTTTTGCACCGGCCAAAACGCAGTCCGATGCTTCGTTAGTCATGGCCGGCGGAGTAGGCAATTATCGTGCTCCACTGTTTGCAAAAACATCCGTGTCGGCTGATCAGTAGGCTGTTCAATTGTTCGTCGGCGGATAAACGGTCATGTATAACATGTGGACGGTGTTTCAGAGTTAAAGTTTGATTTGACCATTTATAATATCTATAATCTTAATCTTCAAACTCAAGATTAAGAATTTTAGTTAGAATCTTATCATCTAATCCCTTCTTTATTAAGAATATGTTTGAATGGTCTATTTTAAAATTTTAGAAAGATCAGCCGATCGAATAAACCCTCCCACCGATTAAGCCCATTTTACACATATTCACACCTTGAGTAGCGCAATTTCTGTCTTGGCCCATATATTCGTGAGCTCACAAAAATCAATATGGTTGATGGGCACACGGATTTTTTCATATTAATAATATAATTTAGGATTTGATATCTACCCATGTCTTTAGGTTAATGAATATGTGTTACTATTTTCTTGATATTTCAATGAATGGTTTTCTAAATTTTAATGAAATTGCATTATGATGATATGTTTAATAAATTTATTAATTTATTCCGTCTAATATACATTAGTCAGGACATATCTTGCATGTATGTGATTACTAGTAAACCGTTAAAAATGTCTCTTTTACTACAATTCAATACTATTCCTTCCGTTTCACTATATGTGTTCTTAACTTTGAGATAATCGGTTCAAAATATTTGTCCATTGAGGATATTAAGAGAATAGTTATTGCAACTTTTTTACTCTATAGCATATTTAAATGCTTTAGGAATGGTTAAATGGTTGTGCTATTGGTTAATAGGGATATGCAGGGTTATTTTTTTTAGCTTTTTTTTAGATTTAGTGTTTATATTGGTCCGTGCACATGGTGGATTGAGGACATATATAGTGAAACGGATGGAGTAATTAACTACAATTTTGTACTAACTATTTTTATAATATATCCAGAAACATGCATAATGTAAAAGAAAATGTTATGTATAGGTAGTCTGATATTCAATTTTAATTGAATGAGTTTTTATTATACGAAAAAATATTTGCATCATACAAAATTTGTTACGTAAAAATATCTTAGAAACTATTTTTTTTTGAGAATGAAACTTCCTTTACTTAATCATATTGGAAAGGATTACAATCCTGAGCGAGAAGCTTGGAGCAGCCCGGCGGGTCCTCCAGCACCCAAACATGGCGAGAAGGATCCCGTGAGGCCGCTTGAGCAAGCGCATGGGCTACAGCGTTACAACCTCTCTTTACATGTCAAATCGAGTAATCAGGGAGGAGAGCAAGGCAGCTCTGAAATCTTTAAAAAGATGGCCCAGCGCAGAGAAATCCATATTAGCCGATTTGATGCCATTGATCATAGTTAAGCAATCTGATTCCACCGTAACTAGGAGGGAAGTATACTCTAGAATGAGACGAACTCCCAACAAGCAGGCTAGCAACTCTGCTTCCTCAGCATTGGCACACACCGAGAGTTTTGATGTTGTAGCAAGGATGGATTCCCCCCGACAAGTACGCACAATGACGCTGGCAAAAGCTTCCCCCGATGCACTCCAGAAACACGCATCGGAATTTAGCTTGAGCCAGCCTTCCTCCAGTGCTCTCCACAAGTTCTCAGCTAAAGCAGGGAAGTAGGAGGACTCTGGACCACCTTTCCTTTAAGATCCTCCTCGAAGGGCTTGACTTGGAGCAAAGCATCAACATAAGACACAAGAAAGGTGGCCGAGGCATTCACAGAAGCGTCACCCTTGGCGTGCAGCACATTGTTCTAGAGATAACAAGCGCGCCAAAACAGCATCAAGATCAACAGACACTGTCGATTATCACTGCACTCCAACAGATTGAGGAACCATTCCGGCCTGGTATAGACGAACTGTGATTCATCCGGCAAGTCCCACCAAGTGCGCAAAGCCAATCGAAGTGCACGAGCTTTGGTACAGCACACGATTGCATGAAAACCATCCTCCTCAGAAGACCCACAGACGCCACAGCAGCCAGACATGCAAATTGCTTGCTGAGAACAGTTGACCCCCGTCGCCAGACCTTCACGAGCCAACTGCCAAGCAAAGACCTTCACTTTCTAAGGTGCCGCAGAGCTCCAGATTCGCGCCCAGCAGGGCCGACTACCATCCGAGCGCCTGCTAGAAGCACCAGAGTCCTGCACTCTCTCGTGCTCGCGCAAAGCAAGGCGGTAAGCACTGCGAACAGAGAAAACCCCGGACTTCTCATAATGCCACACCAGGAAATCATCTTCAATCCGAGTCGGCAACTTAAGCGACAAAATCAAGTCTGCATCATGCGGATAGCACACCCGCCGAACCAGCGCTTCATCCCAAACTGTACCATTATTGATGAGCAAGTCACGAACCCATTTCAAGCGGCACCGAGAAGCTTTGCCCGAAATTGAAAGGCCCTCATCACGCGGCAAACAATTATCCCTCCAGAGCCGGACTTTCGTCCCATCGCCAATCCGCCAAATGAGCCCTTTCTTCAGCAACTCGAGGCCAAACACCACACCTTGCCGGGACGCCGAACAGCCCGACGGGAAGGCTGTATCAAATAGCTCACCAAAAGGATAGTAACAAGCTTTCAGCAATCGAGCACATAGGCTATCAGGGAACTGGATTAAATGCCAAGCTTGACGAGGCAACAATGCCTGATTGAACAAACGCAGATCTCGGAACCTGATACCCCCATGAGATTTGGGCATAATAAGCTTTTCCCATCCGAGCCAATGCACTTTGCGTTTGTTAAGATCATCTCCCCACCAAAAATTCCGCATAATTTTCATAAGCTCGTCACAAAGCTCCGCCGAGAGTTTGAAGACCCCATCGCATAGGTGGGAAATGCCTACAAAATAGATTTGATCAGAACCTTCTTGCCGCCGCTTGATAGATAATGCTCCGACCAGTCTGATAACCGCTTAGAGACCTTGTCCTTAATAGATTGGAAAAGATCAATCCTCAGCCTCCCTTCCGGCACGGGGAGCCCCAAATATTTCTCATCAAACGAATTGGAGCCGGCCTCAAGAATAGCTCGCACTTCCTCCTGAGCGTCCGCAGACACCCCAGACCCGAATAGAAGTGAAAACTTGCTTGGGCTCAGAAGTTGGCCCGTACTACGCTCGTATGTACGCAAAATGTTCTGGACAACACGAGCTTGATCACTGGTCACCTGGAAAAATGACAAGCTGTCGTCTACGAAGAGCAGGTGGGAGATACCCGGAGCTCTACGACATGTACAAAGTTCATGCAATTGATTCCGAGTAATAGCGTCCCTCAATAGGGCAGACAAACCTTCAGCAATAAACAGAAAAAAATAAGGCGACAATGGATCACCTTGACGGAGTCCCCGCGACAGCACAAATGATGATAGAGCTGTTCCATTTAAGCGGACCGAATAGCGGACAGTGGTGACACAAGTCATTATCCAACGAATCCACTTTGCATGAAACCCTAGCCGACGCATAATCGCTTCCAGAGAACACCAATCCACGCGATCATAGGCCTTAGCAAGGTCAAGCTTATACGCATAGAACTCCGGACGACCTCCCCTTCCTCTTTGAATGGAATGCAGACACTCAAAAGCAATGAGAGCATTATCAGAAATCAAACGCCCAAAGATAAAAGCACTCTAGGTCGACCCGATAACCTCTTGAAGTAGCGGTCGCAATCGGTTCACCAAGCACTTGGAGATTACTTTGTAAATAATATTATAGAGACTAATGGGGCGAAAATCCTTGAGTTCTATGGCGTCCCTCTTCTTCGGAATCAGCACTATATAAGTGTCGTTTACTCCTAGTGGCATAACCCCCTCCTCGAAGAACTTCTGAACAGCCAAGGTAATATCAGTGCCCAAGACTGCCCAATTCAACTGAAAAAACCTCGCTGGAAAACCATCAGGCCCTGGCGCCTTTAGGGGACCTATCTGGAACAGAGCGTCCCCAACTTCTTCAGAAGAAAAGGGCTTGCAAAGGAGCTCATTCATCTCATCAGTAACCACTCGAGAGAACAAAGGCAGAAGATTATCAGGAATCACATTCTCATCACGAGTGTAAAGCGCTTGAAAGAAATCAGTGGCTAAAGAATCCATCTCCTTCTGGACCTCCACCCACTGCCCATCAGAACGCCGGAGCTTGCTGATTTCATTTTTCTTCGCACGCCAAGATGCCTTGCGATGGAAGAAACTAGTATTCCGATCACCCTCCCGTAGCCAGGACACTCTGGATCGCTGCGCCCACATGATTTCTTCCTTGTGCAGTAATTCCTCGAGCTGAGAGCTTAATCGCCGGTACTCATGTTCCCCTTCGTCCGACCTCATATGTGCAAGAGCTGCCAGACGAGCTCTACCATCCTTCAGCTACCGAGAGATAGAGCCAATAGATTGGTGACTCCATACGTGCAAGGCCTTCATGGTTATTTTCAGATTGTCAACCACATCTCCTAGGTGCCGCACTGATGTCCCTTGCCTCCAGGCCTGCTGGACCTCCTCCGGCAAACTAGCTTCCCGCTCCCAGAATTTCTCATACCGTCGCTGAGGAACAGCTTTCCTTCTCAACAGCAAATCACCAACTTTTAGCAACAACGGGCAGTGATTAGAGCATGGAGAGACAAGATGAAAGAGATGAGCTGCTGGAAAGGCCTGAGACCAGCTCGGACAAGCAACTCCCTGATCAAGCTGAACCCGAACATTCCTAGCACCCCGCTGTTTGTTATCAAAGGTCCATGGTGTACCGACAAAACCAATGTCATGAAGGTCACAATGGGACAATACTTCACGAAAGTCCATCATCTGTCGCTCGCCTCTCCGGGAGCTAGAAAAATGTTCTCCTTGCCACATAGCTTCGTTGAAATCACCCATCAGAAGCCACGGCCCCGCCGCATGATCCTTAATTCTCCGCAACAATGTCCACATGAGGTGACGGTCTTGCACACGAGCTTCGCCATAAATAAAAGTTCCTCTCCAAAGAATCCCATCCCTTCCTTCTTTGATCCGAGTATCGATGTGGTGAGAAACAAATATTACAGTAGTACGATTGTTATATTGCATTCCTAGAGACCCAGTATTATTATAGTTTGTTTTTTGTATTTCTACGGTAGTTTGATCCTTTGCTAGGATTGGACTACCGAATATAAATCGTGTGAGCTACTAATTTAAAATGAATGAGTTTTGCGCATAACAAGTAACCGTTTGACGGTATATACCATCGAGCGCATACTGCCTGCTCAGCCTCTACACGCATTCGCTTTGCAAGATTGGCGATGGGCGATGATAGTTCTAAAATATACTAAGATCGAGTAGACCGTGGACTCCGTTGCCCATGCACACATGCATGCATGACACTCCTACAGCTGGTTTTAGCTTGTGAGTACGCGCTTCATTGACCGAGTTTCGGTGGTGCGGCATGGAGATCAAGCCGAGATCTTAAGTGCACGCGTGGCGAGAAGGGGAGCGCACACGAAGTGCATGTATATGGTCAAGCAATGCAACGTTTGTGCATCTGGATAGGATTGATTCATCGATTCCCAGTGCTTCGTTGTGGAGCGTGATTTTGTTTATAATCCGATCTTCTTGTGGTGACCGCTTGCGTGGCGTTCTTGCACCAGCACGAATATTTTTGTGCTGGGATTTGGGGGAACAGGCCACGCTGGATGGAAGGAAACCAGACTCAGATTTAAAGTTTGAATGGGATTCTAGTGGAAGACTGGTAGTATTAATCCTAGATGTATAAATTTTGTTACGGATTTGCGAACTTACGGTTGTAAAAGAAAATAATGTAACTCTTGGTTTAAAAACATGCAACTACTCAGTTACACATCTATAAATCTGAAGATACACATAATTTTTTTAAAATATAACTACCAATTAATTGTTTGACAAAGAATAAATATAAAAAATTACTAACTTAGAAATAATTATTTTTCAGTGTAATTAGAAATAGACACTCCTAATTTTCTACGTGTGAAGTCTCGTTCACTCAAACCCTTTTTTTTTAGAGTTCCTTAATTTACCTGGCATAATTTACCTGGATTTTGAAGGAATTAATGCTCGACCTGATCCTGGATGCATAGCCTTCCTCGGGGGAAACAAGTTGTGGATTTACAAAACCTGCGTGCATGAACCTAGAGAAATTTTTTGTAACGAGGAGTAAACAATATAGTAACAGGTTTGGTCAGGTATCAAGCGATCACCTGTGTGCGTTCCACCTCCCACGAGGCACCCTGGAGCGTCCGCTGAACATGGAAGGAACGTAGGCCGTCTCTAATATATCATATTAGAAAACGTCTACTTATGAGCCATGGCCTCTAATATAAAATAGTTATTTTATAGATATTTAGATAATTTAAAGGAGTTTAAATTTTTAATTCTTCTCTAAACGATGAAACTAACATAAAAACTGGAATTAATATCCATATTAATAGAATCGTTAAAATTGATGTCTACTGTTAACGTCGCATCGGAGATGGCTTTATCAGACGAATAACCTGACTCCACCACGGTTTACTACTAAAGCAAGGTGATTATTTTTTCCTTCTCAAGTTACCATGGCGTACAGGTACAGCACCGCGTGACTGCGTCCCGAAGACGGGCAATGGCACACAGGCTGTCCGTCGTGCTGCTCGAGGCGCCTCGTGCGCGCCCGCCGAGGCGACGCGTCCGGACTGCTTGACGGGCCGGGGCACCGGCCACGACGCTAGTGGAAGTCATGCGTGCAGTGCAGTGCCCTCGCCCTCGGGAAGTGGAGTCTAGTGCGCGCGCGCGCCCGGCCGGCAACCTCGTGCGGTCTCGTCCCCGTGGTGTCCGTGGCTGCGGTCTGGTGCATGGCAAGGTAGCCACGAGTTTCACTCGTCTGCCGCGTTCCGGCGGTATGCCCCGGCGTGCGTGCGGTTTGACACGCTCCACTTCCCGAGTACCCTGTCTTCGATCTCTACCGGCAGGCGATGATTGCTGTGAATTGAGCATTTTGAAGAGCGCAAGTTTCATGGCCCCATCTATTGCTAGTCATCAGAGCATGCCATGGTTATACATGACTCATAAACTGTCATGATTTGGTAACTGTTCTTCAGAGAGATGGCTTTGTGGTCCTTAGAAATCGAAGTGTGAACGAAGAACGGGCAGTGGAGAGTTGATTGATTCTTTTCCCTTTATTTCCCATATGGGAGGAGAGACCAAGTTCCACAATCTTTCGATAACGAAACATCATCCAAAATGAGGTAGTTCGATTGAATGACTCAACAAATTCAGAATTGCTGGTGCAATTATCCGTAAAAATTCTAAATTAGTCAATTATCTTAGACTTCATATTTGCTTTGAGATCAGAGAGAATGAACATATTATAGAAATCTAAGGGTGGTTGAAATCAACCAAAACACACAAAAATTTAGTTGCATGTGTAATAGACACTTCCACTATATTATATTTTAGGATCAGGTCTATTGTAACGATCAAGGTTCCAGATTGGTTTAGACCTAACTCCGGACTAGGTCAACTCTATTGGGTTTTCGTCCTCGTTTCATGTAAAAGGTTAGCCGGAGTTGCTACCAATGAAACACTTCAGTCATATGTCAGTATCCAACGACTTAAACTAGCAATGTGGGATTATCCCAACCATGCTCAAACACACACATATGGACCACTATTGGTCCATTTCCTAATGGGCTAGGATGTCACCTAACGTCCCTGCCAATCTAACACTAACATACACACAGTGAGGCAAATGACCAGGATCTTCCCCACTTGGCCCTGCATCATAAGCCCGTGCCTTTAACCCGCATGCGTCCGTATACTGTGAGTGTAGGATTTGATACCATTTGTAATATTCTAAATTCTAAAATGCTTAGACATAATTCTACACTGGGTCAACCACGCACACGTAGCAGCTCTCTTAATTTTTTGTTCTCGCTTTACGCAAAAAGCTAACCGGGATTGCATTGGATTTATATGTTAATGTGCAACTATTTAAATTAATGAGGTGAAACTGTTCTAATTATGCTCTCATATACACATATATGCCTCCATAGACCCATTTCTTAATGGATCAGGAAGTCACACGTATGTAGTATATTGGATGGTAAGGAAACACAGTCGCGCTCGCTTGCTCATGTATAAATCCTAAGATTGTCTTGAGAACCACCCGTTGGTCGGGTTGTAAGGGGCAGTGGAGCTCCCAAGCCGTCAGCCCGGGTCCAAACCCCGGCGGTAGCATCCGAATATTAGAGCTCTTGACCAATGATCTAAAAGATTCCATGAAACAATTTGATTTGAAATCCCAGGACTCCCGCAATAATCTATTATACACTCTATTTGTTTTAAATAAAAATCTTTTTAGTCTTGAACACAAGAATTAAGAGTGATGGTAAAACGACAATAATATCGTTGGATCATTTTTTTTGTCCACCTCTTTTTCCTCTCAAATGTAATTACTCACCATATTGAAGCATGCAACATTTATTGCTAAAGTAATATTGATGAAGGACAACTACGGAGCCCATAATTAGAAGTGTATTGAAAGTATAGAAAAACTTGTATTTTGAGAAAGTTTGAGAGGATAAAAAGGCCTCTATTTTGAAACCGAGGGAGTACGATAGAAAAAAAGAGATAGATTAGCAAAAAAAGCAAAACATGTAGCAATTAATTTAGTGGACCCTTTCGTTATTAATGGACCATAACCGATAAATCTGTATAGCTGTACCTAAACAGATAATATCCGATATATCATCATAACTATACCTATACAAGTCACGATTGATTGATCATCATGATTATACCTATAGAGATCATAGCTAATAGGTGTATATAGATCACATCCGATAGATGTTCATAAAGGTACCTAAACGGACCACATCCGATAGATCTTCATAACAGTACCTAAATAGATCACATACAATAGATCTTCATAATTGTATTGGAATAAATCACAATCGATAAAATTTCTTAAATGTACCTGAATGTCATCTAGCCATTGATCTTGTGGACTCCTTTTATTAATAGATTACAACTGATAGATCGTCATAATTGTGTATAAACATTCGGCATTGATCTAGTATACGTTCATTATTAATAGCCGACAACCGATAGTTATTAAGTTTACACATCATACAAAAGCTATATAAGCTGCGCATCGATCTAAAATTTGTGATAGGTGATATATATGAATATTAACTCCACGTACTGATCTAATATCACACACAAATATTCAACTAATCATGATTAGAATTTTAATTCTCTGTCATCTAATATACTGTACAAATAAACTACCGACTCAATACAACGACTGATCAATTGACTCAGCATCTTAACAGTTTATTTTTTCTATACCTATCTTATATTAAGTATAAGTTCAAAAGACGTTTGCCGTCAATTACGCCCGACAGCGTGGTAGTCTCGGGTACAACTGATTCCAATTTTCCGATCAACATTATTGCCGACAGCACGACAACCTCACAGATGAAAGAATCACACGTGTTCAATGCTGACATTTACATTAACTTCTGAATAAACGAACAAAAAAATAATTATGCATCGCCGTTTGCACTACACCAACGTGCTGCAAGCAGATGTGGAAGGGTTGTAGAGCGCAGGGAGCAAGTACTTCCTGCCATGCGCGCCATTGGCGTTGTAACTTGCCCCGCTCGTCTGGTCCACCTTCAGGTCGCCGGCGTATCCAGGGTACGCGCCGGTCCCGAAGACTCCCGGGCAGGCCGTGGCGGCCTCCAGTGGCGCGTCCCTGGAGCCCTGGTAGTACCCGTCGCCGAACGGGTTGGTCACGGTGCTTGCGAACATGCTCGCGAGGTTCATAACCATGCCGTCCACCCCGACGTCGGCGTTGGGCGGCAACAGGGGCGAGCCCTGCGGGCCATAGATGGGCTGGTGGAACGGCCACGCGCACTTGCCGGGGCACTGCGTCGCCGGGTTGCCGACCCAAATGTAGGTCGTGCCGGACTTGGCGTCCGAGCCGTGCAGGCTACACCGGCCCATGCCGAAGCTCTCCACGGCCACGTCCTGTGCCGTGAAGACCACCGCGATGCCGCCTTTCTTGGGCCTGGCCTTCGCGGCCAGAGTGGAGATCTGCGCCAGGGTGAGGGACTTGCCCATGGAGCACGTGACGTCGGACAATTGATCCGCGACTAGGACCCGGGTCTTCTTGCTCGCACCATTGGAGCTTGTTTGCGTCGCGTGGGACAGGTATTCCTGGTCAATGGTGTTAAACCACTGCGCAACGGACGGCGAGGCGGCCTGAGGTTCGGCGGTGAGCGAGAGAAGGAAGTCGAGGATTATCGACTTCTGCGCCGGCTTGAACTGGCCGTACCAGAATACGGACACGGTGATGTCGCCATGGAGCACGGTGCCCTTGTGGTAGGAGAGCATGTCAGCTGGGTTGGGCTGGTACAGCTCCATGCGCCTCCTTGCACCCATGGAAAGCTGTGCCGTGCTCACAAGCATCACTAATGCGAGTAGCACTGCCTTTGCACAAAAGCCAGCCATTTCAGACTTGGGATTTTGATTAGAGAACAGAGTGTAACTAGCTAGAAACCAAAGAGAGCGGGATTGAACTCAAGGAAGGTGTTAATACACATGTGCGCGCTCTGATGCTGAGCTATGAGCTATGAGCCAAGTGGACGAGGAACAGCTTATTTATAGGCAGACTTGGATAGGGCATCACCCGATTGTTAGTACGTTCCCGGATGCTTCCCTCGTTCAGCAGTTTAATGCATGCCATGCAGATCTCAAGGGACAGCTGTCTGCTGCTCGTAGCAAGGTAGCAGCATCTTGAAAAATCCAGGCTTGCTGAGCTGTTGGGGGTGAGACTAGAAGTCTAGAACATAAACAAATTAAGTGTAGGTCAAGGGGTTACAAACAGGCAGAGATGGGCGACAAGAGCTGGTTTGCCTTCCCGGCTGTTGACTCAGCAGACAAAACGACTGCGAGTGCGGGCATGGATCGCTTTGCCAGCTGAAATAATCTTTTAACATCAACGGACGGGGCTTCGGCGTTGCCGCTCGTGTGTTTGGGTGCATCACAGTCAGGCTGGACGTGGTAGAAAGACCGCGAGAATCTTCAGAGATCAGCATCCTTCCTCGGGTGCAGCCTTCACCGGTCCGCCATACGGCTATCTGTAGCACTTGCGAATGATATATTGGTATGGGATCCATGGCCGCTGTTTCGGGAAGCCAAGAGTGTTCGATCTGATCCATATGACCGAGGAAACTTCTCACGGAGTACTACTACCCACCTTTTTTTTTGTGACCATACTTCTACCCACTGGGGGTGGCCCGTGCGGATAAGGGTGCAGCGATCTGCAGTTACGTGCTGTATAGCTTTTGGATTTGGTTCTTTGAGAAGGAACTTATGAATTTGGTTTTGAGGGGAAGTTCATGACGCCATTGCAGCTGTTCCGCACCATGGATGATGGGGTGCATGCATCAATGCGTGTGGTGTAATTGTGTAGTATAGTTGGGAACAGTTACGTGCATATGTGCGACAAAATAGTCTTTGCAAAAGATAAGCCTGTATATTGATGAACGATTTTATCACCCACTAAATCTAGATCATGCAGACTTCGCACGGTTTTCAGTCCAGGATTGCAGTGATCTACACCGTTTTCTTTTGTAACTATTGGTAACATATTGTTTAAATGGTAGTGCTAGTTGTAAGAGTGGTAAAATGTTACGCTGCCGATGGCAGGTTTCTCTTTCGCTGCTGGTCAAAGCGTGACATTTGTTGTCTTTTATAAGCCAATTTCAATCTCAATGTCTTAAGCGTGGCTCGAATAAAATTTACTTATATACATTGCATGATATAGAAATCAAAAGAGCGATCCCTCCATTGTCTAAAAAAAATCTAGTGGTAACACCATGCTCTTAGCAAAAAGTTATAGGGAGACATTAACAAAAAATTAGTTAATGGTCTAAGGCATTACTCCCTCGCATGTAACCGCATTGCTTCAACACAGGCATTTTTCAGTTGTCCTTTATAATGCACGAGAATAGTTTGTTCCCAGCTAGTGTTGCAGACATTTTTATTTATTTTGTTTCGGAAAACACGGCGTTGCAGTTTCTGAATTCTGACACGGTGAGGCAACAGAGGTTCGCAGTTTGAAAACATAATTGTTGATTCTACTATTCTAGATTATACATCCAATCCGGCAACGGCTCTGCCAAGATCACAAACAAGAAACAGAGTATATTTCCAAACAGAACATCACCTTTTGCTTTCAACATCCATATTCCTATCACTCTCTCGTATACACAGTACCACATATCCTTACAGGTTGCACCATGTTTATTCTTCAGTAATCACACCAAAGTTGAACAGGTTGACGTAGCAGGGTCGAACAGCGCGGGAAGCAGGTACTTCCTCCCATGAGCCCCATTGGCATTGTAGCTCGCCCCCGTCACGCGGTCCACCGCGAGGTTACCGGCGTAGCCGGGGTACGCGCCGCTGCCGTACACCCCCGGGCACGCCGTCGCGGCCTCCAGTGGCGCGTCCCTGGGTCCCTGGTAGAACCCGTCGCCGAAGGGATTGGTCACCGCGCCCGCGACCATGCTGGCGACGTTCATCACCATGCCGTCCATCCCGACGTCGCCGCTCGGCGGCACCAGCGCCGGCTTCTGGGGCCCGTACGCCGGCTGGTGGAACGGCCACGCGCATTGGCCGGGGCACTGCGTGGCGGAGTTGCCGACCCAGACGTAGGCCGTGCGTGCCTTGGCGTCGGAGCCGTGCCTGCCGCACCGGCTCATGCAGAAGCCCTCGACGACCACGTCCTGCGCGGTGAGCACCAGCGCGATCCCGCCCTTCTTGGGCTTGGCCCTCGCCGCCAGCACCGGGAGCTGGGAGAGCTTGAGGCTCTTCCCTAGCGAGCACCGCTCGTCGGAGACCTGGCCGGCGAGCGCCACCTGCGTTCTCTTAGCGTGGGCGCCGTTCGCCCTGGATAGGTAGAGCTGGTTGATGGTGTTCCACCACTGCGACACGGACGGGGTCGCCGCTTGCGAGGCAGCGGTGAGCGAGAGGAGGAAGTCGGAGACGACGGCCTTCTGCGCCGGCGTGAAGTGGCCGTACCAGAGGACGGAGACGGGGATGTCGCCCTGCAGCACGGCGCCGTCGTGGTACGTGAGGAGCTCGCTGGGCTGCGGCTGGTACAGCTCCATGAGCGTCCTGGCTCCCACGGAGCGATGAGCGACGCTCAACAGCAACACCGAAACCAGTAGTGCAACTGCAACGTGGCTGTGAGAGGCCATTTTCTTGGAGTGGAAGAAGAGGTTGTACGTGTTTCTGTGTGGTTTTGTGAACGGAAACGGGCGTCGGTATTTATAGGTGCGATCTATGCGCGTGCGTGGAATGGTAGTTGTCCCGTGTACCCTTCGTGGCTATACTTGGGCTGCCTCTGTTTCCGCTTCGTGTGGCTTTGGAGTTGACTCAGTGGGAGGCAGCTGGATTCGTTTGGACCGAGGGTGACGCTCGTGTTGTCGTTTCCTTCGCGCGCCAGAAACCATCATTGCATGCTCGGGTGAGATTGAGAGCTTCGTCATCACTCGGAGCATTTAGCGATAAACAAAATACAGTAGGATTACCGTTCGTTTTGGTGCCTACTGTATAGTACATGCATCGATCTCAAAAAAAATCTTGAGCCCTGCTCTGCGAGGGATCAAGTAAATTAAATTCTGACTTGCTAACTACTACTGTCTGTACTGCAGCTACCTAGCAAGCACAAAAGGAGCGTCCATGTACACGTAGCGGCGTTGTTTGTTTACTCGGCGGCAAATGTCTTGAATTCCCGGGAAGAAAACGGTAGTTTTTTAGACATAAGGCACTCGGTACAGCTTTCTTTCAAAGCCAAAAACTTCGGTACGAGAGAAACGTTATTTATTCAAAACTAATACTAGCAGAAGATAATTAGCATCATGTGGCAACAAATAATTAACCCTAGAAGAAGCAAGCTTAATCCGCTCCTCGTTTTCCGACTGGACCAGCCCATAGCTGCCATAGCTACAGTGATGTGCAATTCGGTTTCACGTTGCACTGCTTCTCCAGTACGTAAGGGACATCAGTGAAGATACAGCCTATACATGGAACATCGAGGGAAGTAACTAGTATAATTTTTTCAGCATTAAAAGAATTTGTATAGGGGTGTTTAGTTAGATTTTTGCTATGATTTTTTCAGATTATAAACTAAAAATCCAATCAAACAGTAAATATTGAAATCTATTTTTAGATAAGCCATCTCCCTCTTTCACATGCTGCACCACGGCTGCTCCATACGTGGTTATTGGCTTTCTGCGGGGTTGCCTTCCCAGTTTCACTACTACAGAATTCATTTAACGGGACGCCCCTGTACAGACGGTTTTTTGAAGCCGTCTGTACAAATAGTATCACAGACGGTTCTAAATGAAAACCGTCTGAGAAAATGAGTACAAACGGTTCCCAACAAGCGGGACGCTACAGTACAGACGGTTCCATCTGTACAAATAGCACAGACGGATCCAAACTAGAACCGTCTGTACAAATAAAACAGTACAGACGGTTCTAAGTTTGGAACCGTCTGTACAAATCTGTAAACAATACAGACGGTTTCTAAACTGGAACCATCCGTACAAATCGAACAGTACAGACGGTTCTAAGTTTGGAACAGTCTGTACAAATCTGTAAACAGTACAGACGGTTCTAAACTTGGAACCGTCTATACAAATCGAACAGTACAGATGGTTCCAAATTGGAACCGTCTGTACAAATAGATGAAGCAAGGCTAGTTGATATCTGCTGCCGCGGCAGCAAAAACTGCAGATTTTCTTGCCGCGGCAGGAAAGTGGCAGCGTCGGAGATGGAGTTTGACAGCTCCGATTGTCAAACGGTTTTCACGGCTGTGAGCGGGAGGCCAAACTCTACGTCTCCAGAAATTTTGAGCCAATTCCGAGAAAGTCGACAAAATGACTAGTAGAAATCCCGGCCCGAAATCGAAGATTTTGAAAACGGCGCCCGGACAAAAGTGTTCGACAGAAGCTGGGATCAAGGTGGAAAGCAAGTCCTCGACTCAAGCTAACTAGGAAAACAAGAATCACCCAATTCGGAGTCCGGATGAAGGAGATATACCCTTCGCAAGATAAAAAAAAGTAACGGAAAAACTTCCAGAGCCAAAAACTCCTACTTAAAAGCCGAATTTTGAGGGTCAAGATGCGTACAGGTGTATACACGTGTATTTTTTTCAGATGCGCGTTGTCGTTAGCTTCGATTTAAGTGGTCGTGGACCCAAAACGGACTTCGTATGAGAAAGTTATGACTGTTTTACTAAAACCTCTCAAACTAGAGTTGAATTTCGACTCAAACTAGCACTTGGAGCTACAGCACAGACGGCTCTAATTTGAAACCATCTGTACAAATAGCACAGATGGGTCCAAATTGGAGCCGTCTGTACAAATCGAACAGTACAAACGGTTCTCAGTTTGGAACTGTCTGTGCTATTTGTACAGACGGTTCCAAATTTAGAACCGTCTGTACTAGAAGCGTCCCGCTTAGTCGTAAGCATGAGTTAAGAAGAAAGCCATCACATATGTATCGCATACTCAGACTAGATCAGCTGGCAACTCCTCTTGCTGGACAACACGAGGTTGCGGGATCGAAACCTGCTGGAAGCATATTGTGCGATTTATATTTTTATTTTTATAACACAATATCACAAACGGGTGCTAATCGATTAGTACAGACGGTTCCAAACTAGAACCGTCTATACTACTCGATTTCTACAGACGGTTCTAGTTTGGAACCGTCTGTACTAATCGATTTGTACAGACGATTCAAACCTGATTTGTACAGACTGTTTCGTACAGACGGTTTGGAAAACCGTCCCGCACGGGAGTTCCGAACCGTCTGTACAAATGATTTCTCTAGTAGTGTTTATTCCTAAAGTTGGTAACTATTACCATGCCATACCTATATATATCACATAAAACAGTTCGCAACAATCACCCTCCACCCATCTCTCCCGATTGCCCCGGATAGAGGTGCTTGGGGCCTGACCCCTTCTAGGGTTTGGCCTCCCGAGACTTCTGGTGATCGTCGCTGGTGAACTGCCGTCCATCCCTTGTGGCCCTCTACGGTCTTCCATCTCCCCAACAATGTCTCAAGCAAAGCCCGCCAGCTCCTGACCTTCTGACCTCCTCACCCTCCGAAGCGGCAGCCTCCCCGAGCCGGCGAACCTCCTCACCATCCCGAGCGGCAGCAACCCGCCGGTCCTCCTCCAACAGGTTGGGTTGTGCACTAGAGTGTGGATTGGGTTGAGTTGTTAATGTTGAATTGCTAATTGATTTGGTGATTGCTAATTGATGTGCATTGGATGTGTGGATTGAATTGCTAATTGATTTGGTAATTGCTAATTCATCGTATGTGGTTTATAGTTTAATATGGGCTGTTATCACAATGAATCCATTGTATGTGATTTAGTGATTCCATGTAGTACAAGGGAGCACTTTTCCTATACCTAATCTGTCGAATGAAAATTAATCACATAATTTCTTACAACTCCTAAAGATTTTCACCAGTAAGGCATATATGTATATATCTATATTTTGATTACCTTTAAATTTGTAAGGTCCACATTACCAACTTGGGGCCAATCAGTGCCGGTCTTTTCATTGCAGCAATGGCGTTAGCACAATGAATTCACCCGTGGGAAAACTTGATAGGCTGCATGCTTGAGCATTTGATCCGGATCTCAGATTAATTAGCACATTAGCCGTCAACTGTACGATAAATATGTACTTCTAGTTGTAAAGTAACTAGCACATTCATTCTTGAAGTGCTTCGTAGGAAGTTAGAAAGCCCACAATCATTCTCTTAAGTTGAAAACTGTCTTTCGAGACCAACTGGAACAGTCTTTCACAACCTATAGACCTTCTTTCACAACTGTGCATGCAAAACTTCAAAAAAATTGCTTTTGGCCTCATTTTAAAGGAGCCATTGGTACAATAGATGGTTCACATATCCCTGTTGAAGTGCCGACGAAAGAGACTGTTAACCACACAGATTAGTATGGGTTTACATCTCAAAATGTGAATTTGATATCAGTTTACTTTTACCGTGGCGGGTTGGCCTGGCTTGGTACATGACATAAGGATCTTAAAAGATAACTTGGTAAAGTATGCAGATAGGTTTTCCTACAACTCCCGCAGGTACCAATTTATGTATGCGATCATAAATGACTCCAATTTTAATGTTCTTTGTTTCTACTAAATTGTTCTAAATTTGTAGGAAAGTACTACCTCCTCGATTCTGGTTATCCAAATCGTGATGGATACATTGCTCCTTAAAAAGGTCAAATTTACCACATATCGGAATTTTGTCGTGGACGGCAACCAAGATGAAAGTATGAGATGTACAATCATGCTCACTCTTTTCTTAGAAATGTGATTGAATGCTCATTTGGGGTCCTCAAAGCAAAATGGCGTATCTTGAAGGCTATGCCAAGTTTCAAGCTTTGTAGACAAAAGAATATTTACCTTTGCTTGAATGTCGCTTCACAATTTCATTAGAGATAGCAACCTACATGACGAGGAGTTCGACAAGTGTGATGAAGATAAGGACTATATTCTCGGAGTGGAACCAGGATCGGTACAACTACAAGAGGATAGCATTCTAGCAATACTTGACGCGGTCAACATGAATACCTTCCATGATAAAATTACAAACTCTTTAATGATAGCAAGAGAATATAAATTTCATTAGTGTGTCGTCAATGTATGAACGGCTACTATGGTTGGCATTGTATTTGTGTGCACCTAAATTAGCATTACATAATTTTATCTATATAGGTAAATGCCATGGTTTACTTGCTGATAAGAAATGCTACTTGTGTGTTGATTTATTAAGTTGTTTAAGAAAAATTGTTGTATGTGGTCGCTGATACATTAATTGGTTACATTCAATCAGCTCGAAAATGAATCATATATAGGTAAATCATCATAAAAATAGATAATTAATATTAAATCAGTATGTACATAAGTTATTAGTAACCTAGGGGTATTTCAGACATCTTTACTCACAGCTACAACTCTGACAGCTAGTTTGCCAAATAGTATTCTAGCTTTCTTATAGCAGACAGTCCATAATAATTTTCATACAGCAGACAACCACAACTTAATTAAACACCTCTAGTAGAACGCAAATTGCGATGCCCCAAAATCCGATACGGATTGAACCATTTGTGCAATTCTTGGTTTAAGAAACCAGACAGCCGATGAACGACTAGATATTAACTCTAAACCTAACCAACTTGTTTGATTTGGAAAAATGAAATGTATCCGTTCATCATAAATTCAGCCCTTTGTAAGCATAATATGTGTACAAATTACGCTGTGGTCACCACCAAAATTTGCGGGATAACACCACTACGGAAGAACACACGTAAGAGTTGGGACAACTTAGGAACTAAGGGTTGACATTAACAATTGACTAGCTATTTGTGGATCAACTTATTGTGGACCGTGGAGTATACTCAGTATATGACATTAGTTGTAGGAGCACACAGGATCCAAATCCCGTGGAATGCGGTGTCACCGTGCCTATCCGGTTCCTAGCAAATAAACAACCTACTACTACAAAACTAGTCCTGCTAGTAGGAGCGTAGGACTGGCAGTACTCATGTTCAGCGGCAGGCCATTTACTTAATCAACATGTTTTATACTCCAGCGCAGGAACAATTATATCTCCTTAGTACTGCAATTTTATATCAGTAGTACTGGATCACTTCCGTAGCAATCTTGCAGGCACGCAGTGGTGTGCAAAGCAGGTCCAAGTGCCCATGAGATAAAGATCACCCAGAAAGTAAAGGACAGGGGGACACGCGAGAGACACGGCGCAGGCAGCCGGTTTAATGAGGCCAAAGAGACGTACGTCCTACGAGATGACAGCCTGGGCACCCAATCCGGCCCTATCCTTACAAGGCTGTAGCAGAGTATGCGTACCAGGACATTGTACGCGTACGTAATTATAATCGTCATTATACGCATCCTTACTTCGTATTTATTGGCTCGTTTCTACATACTACTAGTCGAGTCCCTTCAAGTTGGCACAGTACTTCCTGAGACAGTAAAACAGTAGTTTCCAGGGTGAGCTAGCTAGTCAGAACTCGGTACTGGACGCTAGCTTAATTTGTTGCTAGACTGTTCCTGACTGTAAAATGGCAGTATGCCATCATTGTTGGTAGGTACTCCTAACAAATTGAAGGAGATATCACGATCACGGCGACTTAATGCTCGAGAAAGTTGGACGAATAGCTTTTGATCTTTGTACCCGAAGTACCCGTGTATAACGCGTCAAGGTGTTAAGGTAAACATAGTGCGCTCGTGTATGCCCATCAGCGCCCGGCCGAAGCTCCGAATGGAGCTGGCTACCGTGAGAAACTGGGAAGGTGTTACATGGCCGGTAGGCAACATGACCATACGGAGTAGCAAACTAGCAATGTGTGTTGTGTAGCTAGTAACAGTTAGTAACAGTTGAATCAACAGCCGCCATGCTGCCGTACAGTTACTCAAAGTTCAGAACACGTATTTGTGCGCAATTCCTGCGCCACAGGATCCCATATGCTAGCTAGCCACCAGACAAAACGTTTTCGGAGCACAAAATGCCAAATGAATCCGCATTCCGTTCTTTTGGCTTGGCCAAAGCTGGCGTGCATCATTGCATGAAAGGAACCTAAGAACCACTACTCCTGCAGTCCTGGTCACTATTGCATAAGGACTCTATCATAGATAGGTCAAAATCGTTATTTTAGATTGCTTTTTGGATCCGTCTATGACAAACAACATGTGATGACGAAAATCATCACAGACGGTTTGCAATGACCGGTCTAAAACGTAAATATTAAAAAACTAAAATAAAAAAGTAGGTTGCCGTAGTCGAGTACCCCGATCCGACCTACTTCCATCGTCACCATGGCCGCCTCGTCCTGGCCATCACCTTTGCCATGGAAGCTGCGCTCGAGCGTCGAGACGTTGCAACAGCTACCGCCGACCACCTCTGGCTCCGTTCGTGAGAGTAGCAAGGGTAGCGACTTGGGGAGGCGTCGCCGGCCATTGAAGTAGCCTTGACAGGCCATACTTGAAGCCAAAGGATCTCCCGCCGGATCTCCTCCCCCCTCCTGTGCACTTGGCACACCCGGATACTATTGCCCAAGCTCAGGGATGACGCGTCCTCGTTGGATCTGGCCGTCCCGAGCTCGAGGATGATGTCGTGGCTGTCTAGCGTGTAGGCCGCTGCCATTGAGGTGGAGGCCGAGGTTAGGCTCATCGAGATCTAGATCTCGCAAGGAGGGAGAGAGCAACGTGGTGGAGGAGGGGCTCGGAGGACGGAGTCGGTGGCGGAGGAAGGAGAGGGCAAGGAACGACACGAGCTCAGGAGCACGAGAAGGCAGATGAGAAGGCAAAGGAGAAGGGGAGAGCGATGGGAGTAGGGGGAGGGAGGGGGGTCGATTACCTAGGGCTTCAGGTTGTACACACATGTTTTTACCGTGGCGTTGTTGTGCCTGTTTTGGCCAGATGTTATCAAATTGTTAAGAAAAAAACATCTGCGATGATGGTGATATAATCACAGACGAGTTTTAACAGGAAAAATTGTCTGAGCGATGAGTTAGGGGGAGGGAGGGGGATTGATTAGCTAGGGTTTTAGGTTGTGCACACATATTTGTACCACAATGTTGTTGGGCCTGTTTGGAGCGTAAGTTATCACAAACCGTTTAGAAAAAAGTCGTCTATGACTTTTTTCAGCACAAGAATCGTATGAGATGAGTGCCCACATTACAGACGAGTCAAGTTATGATGTGGTATCAGGATAAACTTTTTTTGAGTGAAAAGTCATCTTCAACGATCCATTATTTCAACCTGCTTATGATGTAACGCATCTTAGACGCGTAAACAGAACCGTTCAAAATGATGTGTTCAAAATGAATCCTATGTAGTAGTTGCTCCACCGGACACGGACGTCAAAGGTGAGACGAAACGAGATGTCGATCGGGAACGACGATCTGTCCGCATGCACGCATAAGAACGTCATAAATGTGGTGACGGGCTCACCGGCCATTTAAGCATGCTGCCACCTCGTCCACAAATCTTGATAACCCAGATCCAACGGCTCACGGCCACCTACGCAATGAAATCTTTCTGATAAGAGGGTTCGCCTGCATGGACGTGCGCACGCCTCTCCCAGGGGACGGCTGGCGCCTGGCGGGCAGGCGCCTGTCCGCCTGCGGCTGCTGCTGCTTGTGCTCGACGAGCGATGAGCGGATTCAGGAGCGCGTCGTGAGGCGCACCGTACGTAGGGCCCGTGTCGCAGCTAGGCCCTCGCCGCTTCACCACCAGCTGGCCAGCCGTACGCAGATCTCTAGGCCAGCCCAACACGTTGGATGGCGCACTGTCGCGCACTCATAAACGTGTGGATAGCGCCTACGGAGATGGGCCGGCCTGTGGGGTCCCGTGCTCTCGCTCTCTCCGGCTGGTTGGACCCCCTGCGTAGATGGGCCTGCATGCGATCTCGATCTGGGGCAGCGTAATGAGAGAACGATGAGAGTACATCAGTAGCGTTACTGGATCGTCTCTTCTTAATCCCGCTATGCCTGTCAGCCACAGCCTTGCATAGATCTTAAAAATTGAGTTATGTCCAAATGATCAATGGCGATCGAGCAACTCCACACTTTCCATTTCACTGTTATCACAGTGTTCTCTCATCCATTTGCCATCATTTCAACCAGAGGGCCAGCCTGGCTTTTGAAAAGTACTAAGTACCAATTGCACCAGTAGTCTCACACGACTTAACCCTAGTGCCACGCTATTTAACAACCCTAATGCCACCGGCGCCTGGTGAGTTTACTGAGCAGCGACGGTGCGAGTGCGACCAACCTACTACTGCAGCGCGGGTACTACTGTACTGTGGTATACGACTGTTTGCCATGCATCCCCTGATGCACCGGGCCCATCAAGCAGCGACACCCAACGTACAAAAAACTCAAATGACCCGGGCCTCCCCAACGTTCGAATTCCCCTGCTGCTCTGGCCCACTTCCCCAGCGAGCAATGAAGCATGTTTCGAACTCCTCGAGAAGACAACCTGCTTTTACCCACTGCCGTAGTCCCCACTTTACCCTATCCCACCGCAATCACCAAACTGCCCCCGCTTCCTTCCCATCTGCCTGCGGCGTCACAAGCTCAAACTACGGTATACGAGGCACGACATGGAGGGCCAAAAGGGTAACGCGCTCACTCCACTACAGCTGGGAGCAAGCAGGCCACGCAAAGCCAGCTGTCAGTGACCGTTCGGGCAGCCCAGCCAAGGACGCCTCTTTACTTTGGCTCAGAAAAAGCAGCGTTCTCACTCATACGTCACGCGGTCTCAGTGTCTCTTCTCCCTCTATAAAAACCCAGCTGCTCCCCACCCATCCACTCACCAATCCACAAGCCCAAACCGAGAGAATCTCTAGGCCAAACCAAGATCTCATCCACCAATGGCTTCCTCCACCTCCGTGGCGGCGTCGCTTCTGGTGTGCGCGCTGCTGTTCCAGACCTGCCTCGCGACGAGGAGGCTCACCGCGCTCGTGCAGGACCAGCCCATCACCATGAGGTACCACAAGGGCGCGCTCCTCTCCGGCCGCATCGCCATCAATCTCATCTGGTACGGCAACTTCTCCGCGCCGCAGCGCGCGGTGATCACCGACTTCGTCTCGTCGCTGTCCACCTCCCCGGCGCCGCAGCCGGAGCCGTCCGTTGCCACCTGGTTCAAGACGGCGCAGAAGTACTACGCCAGCTCCAAGGCCCGCTTCCCGGCCCTGGCCCTCGGCTCCCACGTCCTCGACCAGTCCTACTCCCTCGGGAAGCGGCTCAGGGAGAAGGACCTCGTCCGGCTAGCCGCGCGCGGCGCGCGCAGCCGTGCCATCAACGTGGTGCTCACGGCCGACGACGTCGCCGTGGACGGGTTCTGCATGAGCCGGTGCGGCTCTCACGGCGCGTCCCCGCGGTCCCGCGCCGGGCGGTTCGCGTACGTGTGGGTGGGCAACCCCGCGACGCAGTGCGCCGGACAGTGCGCGTGGCCGTTCCACCAGCCGGAGTACGGCCCGCAGACGGCGCCGCTCGCGCCGCCCAATGGCGACGTCGGCGTCGACGGTATGGTGGTGTCTCTGGCGTCGATGATCGTCGGCACGGTCACCAACCCGTTCGGCAACGGTTTCTTCCAGGGCCCCGCCGAGGCGCCGCTGGAGGCCGCCACGGCGTGCGCCGGCGTGTACGGCAAGGGGGCGTACCCCGGCTACGCGGGGTCGCTGCTAGTGGACCCGGCCAGCGGGGCCAGCTACAACGCGAATGGGGCCCGCGGGCGGAAGTACCTGGTCCCAGCCCTCGTGGACCCCGACACGTCAGCCTGCTCCACCATGGGGTAGATGATTAGACTGTAGTTATAGTCGCGGTGGTGTCGTTACTGTGTGGAGACTGTTCCATGCGCGCTAATCTCTGTGCCTGTAGCGGCAGTGACATGAAATTCTTTCATTTGTTCGATGAAAAAAGTATTAATCTACGACAGTATTGTTCGGAAACTGACATTATTATCGTTTCGGTGTACGCTTGTCTTTGTTCAATTTTCATGGTGTGATGACGCCAACAATCGAGACGGCCAAATCAATCATGTCCTGCATGATCTGAGAAATGTGAAGTGCGTCAAGTCTCCATACGCCTTGGTCAAATACGTCGGTGCAAATCGCAGATTCACAGCCCCTTCATTTAAATACAGAGGAACTCGAGCTAACATAAAAAACCGTAGCTGTCAAGGAAAAAGAATGATGTGTTCTATGTGCCTGGGGACTGGGAAATGCGCGATTATGTCCTCGCTAGTCAGTCCTCAGTCATATGCGAGCAAAATCACGACGTACTTCATTCTATTGCTTGCTATGGACGTGGGCGGTGAAACAGGGCTTGCACGGTCAAAAAGATGGTGACAAAACGTAGACATTCAGCACTAATGACGATGAAATTGAGGTAGGACAAAACCGGGAAAACGCGTGTGCTGCATGGACGGAGAACAACATGAACCGATTCCCAGGCGTTGAAGCAAAATTCGAGGAATGTATATGCATAAAGTGCCCATTTGATTTTTTTTCTGGCAATGCATAATACGTCGATGTTTTGCGGTGATTGGCATCGCCTGCTTATCACTCCGCGTTCTTGCCACTGTACGAGGTAGAACTCGGTCACAATAGCATGAAAACGAGGATCTGTATTATAGAATTAGGCATATAAAATCGAAACGCAAAGATGTATCCGACCTTAGCTCAGTTGGTAGAGCGGAGGACTGTAGTTTGTGCAGATGAATCCTTAGGTCGCTGGTTCGAATCCGGCAGGTCGGATTTTTTTTCCTTTGTCCCCACCGGAATGGGCCGACGAATCCAGCGATTACACCGTTGTCTGTCGCAAGGCGGAGGTGCGGCGAACGGCATCGGAGCACCCAAATGGCGGCGGCGGCTCCGTTGACGGAGGCCTGTTACTTGGCGGCTGTTCTTCCTTCTCGGGCGAAACTTACGGTGGCCCTTCTCTGTGCTCGCTAGGTTTATGTATATGTATGTATACATGCTGCTGACACGTACGAACCAACGAGTAAGGTGTCTTCAGATCGGAAAGAAAATAAAATCGTTCTTTTCCGGAAAAGAAAATAAAATTCACTTTTTAAAGAAAACACCCCGTGACTTTATTCATTATAAGCTATACTGAAGGTACAAAGCAAATATCTGGCGGACTAGTAAACCGAACATGGCGTCCCAGTTGAAGGGATAAATCAGCCCTAGCAATACTGTGAGCTTCAAAATTGTTCTCGCGTTACTCGTAGCAGGAGACCTCCTTGAAGGAGGGCCTGTAGATCATGATTTCTTACAGAACGGCACCATAAGATCAAGGATTATTTAGGTTTATGTCGTTTACTACTCCAAAGCAATCCGTAGCAACCACCATGACATCGCATGCCAACGTCGGCGCTTCTCTACACGCCATCGCCTCCGAGCTCGCCGGGTGAGTTACTCCGTCCACGACGACCACAAAGGTTCCCAGGAAACGGCCATCGGCATCGCGGAAGATCGAGGCAGACGCTCCAAAGGTTCCCGGCTCGACTAACGGCACCATCCACATTTGCTTTCGCCATGCCCAAAAGGTTTTACGCAGTTAATTCTATGGGCTAGCTTGTGACAAAGGCCCAAAAGGTTTTACCCACTTCACAAAGTTCGGACCAGGCTTTATGGCCCACTCGTTTTTAGCTTGTTGAAAATATTTACTTTATGAGGTCCTGTGTTGGGTTTTGTGCATCAGTATTTTTGGGCAAGAGCAGGCCTAGATCGGTTAACGATACACCATTCAAGGCTCAGTTACTCCGTAGTCCAGATTGGAATCAATACACACTCTGCTAGTCAGCCATGGCATGGCAGCCCACAGCCATAGCCAAAGGCCCATATTACACTGCCACTCCCAACCATCTCCCCTCACTGCCGAGCGCCGAGGCAGCAACTCCGATGCCGCTCGCCACCCATGAATGGAGAATCCCTTCTCCGGCTGGCCGGCCATCACCTCTTCGCTGCGCATGAGATAAGCGCGCTCCGCCATGCAGGCTGCCACCAAGTGCAGCCGCGTTACCTTGTCTGCACTCCAGCAAACACAGAGCATGTACAGTTTACTATACCTTCGATCGGTACTGTCCGGCCGAGCGAGGCTGTGACTCCTCTTTGCAAAAGAATGGAGGCATTTTAACTTCTTAAATGACTTGATCCATCGGTAGCTAAAACCTCTCTTATAATTTTTTCCCTTTTCGGTACCATTGATTTTTTTCAGTGAGCACCAACATCATAAATGTTATTATCACAGAAACAACACTAAAAATAGGTACTGATAGCTCAATAGCTATGCCACAATACTATTGTGCTGTGTACGACGGTCTTATGAGAAGGTTGCCGTACACTCAACAAAATGAGACATTTCGATATTTTTTAAATAGATTTGACAATCTCATGACGCACGACCTAGTCCTATGTCGAGAGAGAAGCCCTATACGTGACTTAGCTAACGATTTGGACCGTCTGCGACTTCGAATGACCGCTCCTAGAGCTCCCCGTTAACGACTTGGTTCTCTCGACCTCGCTCGTGAGATTTTCTTATTTATGGGATGAATTTTACATTCCTCATAGTAGTTTATGTAAATAAGATCTTCATGACAAATGACCATAGATATCTTAAGAAGGGAGTGAGAGAGGGGTACCAGTGAAAAATGCCCATGAATATATGATGAACTAGGGAAGAAGGTGTGATGTATAAGTTCATGATTAAATTAGTCCTCACATAGACTCTCTAATGAACTTTCGTTTTTAGGTTTGTTTTTTACCGTCCTTAGACTTTGCTAATAGTTTTTATTGATTAGGTCTTATACCACATGTAAGTCATGTAAGATTTTATGGGCCGATTCATATAAAATGATTATATTCCAACGGCAAACATACGCAGCATCTTCACGCTGTGCTGCTGCTTTGCTCTCTCTGCCTGCAGAGTTGTGCCCTACTCACTGCATGCCAAATGAATGCGTCTTAAAACGTTTTTTAGCCATTGGTGTGACTGCCACTGCTGCTCTGATTTGATCTGCTCCATTTCGTGGAGAGAATTTAAGCCGTCGCCAGAAACGATCAAATCTCCAGGTTCTGCAACAAGTCATCATTTGTGATACAGGTACTGCTGTCTAGTGGCGCTAGCTGCTCGGTGTCTGCAGAAAGATTTACCTGAAGGATTTCTTCTGGGTATGGTGGTAATTGTTGCATATTAAGGGGAAGACCTGCAGCTTTTTAGTTGAAATTTTGCAGGGATAAAGAGAAATTTCCGCACTCCTAACGGGATGCATCATTTATTTGTGAAATTTTTGTATTTGATGTATAGTCACCGTGCAGATTAACACTGAATCACTTCAGAAACTATACAAGAGTGTGCAAGAGGTATGGCGAAAAGTACAGAAACACGCCAAGTGTAAGGACAAAACAGCCAAACGAATCAGTTCTGTCAATTCCCTTTTTTTTCCTGTATGATTTTTTTGCAGACACTGCAAGAATTTTAAATGCTCGAGCTTTTTACTAAGTTATGCTCCTCGACTCTCTGCCCATCCTACTTCCGACCATCTATTAAACTGTTAGCTAGTTACTTTCGCATAACAATTAACAACTGCACAGCTTTGTCCACTGAGAAGTCTTGTAATGCTGCCTGTGATCGATCACCCCTCATCAGAGTCATATAGCTTTTCTTTATTCACTCGGTTGGTGACTCCATTCCCTGCACCAAGCAAGCTGCCGACCTGTAGTACTGCTGTGCCTAATGCTTGCGGTGTGATTGCACAGTGTAAAGCTCTTGACTTAACAGAACATCTACTCAGTCTCATTTGGAAACGAGATGGCAATATGGCATGCAGCTCCAACCGGATTCCTTTTGCATGTGAGCTGACACCGCATGCGGATGCGGACATGCGGTTGCTTAGGGGACTCGGTCACTGCACGGGCCCAAGTTCCCATCACTGTTTTTCAGAGGTGCTTGTTGTAGCGTGCACACGTCCCCCTGTTTCTCCGGTTATTTCTTTCTCCCTGTGGTAGGTGAAACTGTTAAAAGGAACAGGCTTGCAATCGAAGCTGGCTCAGTGGTTACTACTTACTAATTTACTTGCAGTAGTTAGCCTTCCGCTTTCCTTGCTTTATCTTGTGGGACACTCACTGCTTAGCTTTACTTACGAACTGAGAAGTTTTAGTCTTTTAATAAAGCTACAGCTTGAGAAACCAAAAGGCCTGTTTAGCCTAAATTTGTCAAAGAATCAGACTTCAATGGCTTGTTTTCTCTGCAGGCTTTGAGCTTTTGGAACACCCAGAAGAAGGAAGCCGAGACGAGTGTGTTGTGAGCCGTGCCAAATAGAAGCAGAAGTTCACACTACACCAGTGACACCACAACACACACCATGTGGAGAGGGTACCTGGCCGGTGAAGCCTGAAGCCCTGTGGCCCTGCCCGGTTGGCCAGTAGTTGAATGCACATTTATTCCCCTCGCCACTGCCGGAGCATTTAGCAAGTGTATACCCCAATCTTGGATGCAAGCTGCATGCAGCGAGAAAGGGTGAGAGGAACAGAGAGGGGCCTGCATGCACCTGCGAGATGCACAGACACAGTGCCGAAGCAACCATAAATGAAAAGGCTAAAGGCATCTCCCTGTGCGCATGTACTGATGCATGCGTACATCTACACACCTCGGCCGTATTCCTCACAGGTCACACCAAGAGCAAGTCGCAATCGCAAACACTAGTGTTTGCCGGATCGAAGGTAAAACAGTAATAAAATTTGCTCCTTCCGTTTCATCCGTGGCCATGAAGTTACTAGGGCAAAGTGCACAGGTAACACTAGGTCAGAGATGTAGGAGTTACTACTGGTATCCCGTCGAATCTCTGTTTCAGGTGTCTCCGTGTAGTTACGTTCTGTTGACCTACTCCCTGATGCAGTGAGCTAATTGTGTGTGTTCTGCTTCTACGTACATACAATCACAATCTGAATTATGATCCAGAAAATTACTGAAAAGGCAGTGAGCAAGCAGCTGGTGCTACACTTGGGAAACTTCAGCTTTTGCAAGGGCGGGCAAGTGCTTACACAAGTACGTACGTAGCATGCTTCTACGTGCACGCTAAACTGATCACTAATTATCGCGTTCCTGTTGAAGTTTTTGGCTGGTATGTGCCAGAAAGGATGCATCAAGCAGGGCATTATGGGGAAAAAGTTGCACTTTTCCATGTGGAGCAAGAGATACGTAGTTGGAGCTGAAAGGGAATAAGGGATAGAGTAATTAGCGAGCTATTTCATGAGGACCCCATGCAATGGGATGGCTGCAAACTCGCAGAGAATGCCGTTTCGTCTTGGTCAGTCCGGAGCAAAATTCCTTGTTACAGAAAAAAAATTCCGGAGCAAAACTAGATGAGAGGGAAGAAGAAAAAACAGAAGTACGTGTCGTCGTCGAAGGATGTGCTTTAGAGCATGTTATAACAGTACTTGGTTTCACTAGGAAGGACCATGATTGGCAGCAGTTCAACTACTATTATGGAACAGTAACTACATACCATCTTAGAGCACCAGCAAGGCGTTTTCTTTCGAGTAGAGTGCGTCGTGGGTCCTTAAACTATTTAGGTGTATCAGATATACTTTGAAACTATACTTAGATACCGAAAGTATATTAAATGAGTTTATCCAACATCCTTATGAATCCACCATTACAGGCTTGCTATTGTGGTTCTTATGTGGCGTATGACTTATGGACCTGAATTGTAAGAGAGAGAAATAACGGATTTGTTCTTCTTGTCTCTCTCTCTCTTGGTCGCCGCCGTTGCCATGAACGCTGCAACCCCTCCACCTCGTTCTATTCTTCTCCTGCCTATAGCCCCCCGAGGGCCTCCTCCTCTTTGTCATTACCGTGAGCAATGTGTTCTCGCATCGGTGCAGCGGCGAGGATGGGACGACGTCCACAAAGACCGTGTACTCAATGGAATGACCTCACGTGCGTGTCGGTGTTGCCTCTCTCGACGCATGCTCGTGCAATCCTGGAGGCTTGCGCGGAACACATCCTCCACGAATGGGAGGAACATGACAGCAGCTACGCATCGCCATCCATGGCATTGCATTGCACCAGCAATAATTATGTCTCGTGCGGAAAGTCACCGTTCTTTCTCTAAATGGTCCACCACAACCATGAACCGCATGTTACTGCACACCTAATCCACAAAATCACACAAAGCAATGAACACAAAAAATGAACCAATGGATGGACATTCTTATGTTCAAGATCAAATCAGGCGAACCTCGGGCTGCTTGCGACCCTGACAAACGCCAATATCGTCATGGCATGCATGCCAGTGTCGATTGCTATAGGCAACAAAAAACCCACTTTGCAACAGTTTAGTTGTCAACCCACAAATTGTTCACCCTAACATAGAAAAATCCAACCCAATCCCCAACCATAGGGACTCCACGACGAGATGAACATGGGAGCTGAGAAATAGGACTTTCTTGTGCATTCAAGACTACAGATGGAGGAACCGAGGGAGGGGAGGGCAGCCACCGCCTTCGGTGACCATGCCCAGATCTGCATTGTCGTCTCATCGGATACTGATGGAGGCCAACTTGACGACATTGGACCGGGCCATGGCGGCAGAGTGTGGGAGAGCTCCGACCTACAGGAGCGCCTGAGGAGAGAGAGAGAGAGGTTAGAAAGAAGAGGATATAAGAAGAAAGGTAACCGGATGACATGTGGGGCTCATTAGAATTTTTTATTATTCATTTTCATTTTAGGTGGGGAGAGGACAAGGTGGCTATACACGTCTGACTTAGCGGTGGTCAAACGTCCACCTGTGTAGGTCAATCGCCACCTAGTCGACTTTGGACCTCCAGTAATTCACTTAATGTACTTTCACAATCTAAACGTGTAGTTTCAAAATATAGATACCTATTTGATACACCTATAATAGTTTGAAAACTTACGTTGCATTTTACTCTTTTCTTTTCTTTTTTGGCAGTGTAAATAACCTTTGAATTCAATCCTCAAACAAGATATTATTTACCCTTGTGTTTCAAACAATTGCCACATACATACCATCAAAGCATGAGTGAGGAGTATATATTATAGTTTAATCACCGGCTATTTGCAGTAGTGTTTTCCAACTTGGTTTTCTTGTGACACTGTTACCTTTGCTGAAGTTCGAGGTACTAACAAAACCTGCAATTGTAGTTTGTCTGAAACTCGGAACAATATGCTTCTACAAGAAGTGCTTTCAGTGCACTTATACAGCTGCAAATTACTGGACAGATGATATATAAACTGTAGTAAATACCAGCTCATCAGTCACTTCGTCTATCTTAACAGAGAGATGGAGTGCGATAGAAAATAACAGACCACTGAATAATATACTCGTTGGCGCGTCCCCATCACAAGACAACGACGAACCGAGCAGGCGTTACGTTTCGGTTGATTCGACCATACTCTCATGCCACAAAACCATATCATTTTTTCTCGAGAATAATTGTGAAACATTTGGTGTCTTGGATCGGACATCTTAATGGCTGTCAGAAACACTGACTTGTTCAGTGTTGTTCCTGCGTCCTGGATGTGAACTCGTGATGAAAAGTTGCCGTTTTTCTTGTTCATTCAAAATAGTATTATTCAGTGTTCTTCCTGCATCGCCAGATGTGAACAGTAAACTTGTGGGGGTCTGGGGGAATCGCTGCATATAGTACCCAAGGACATCGCACAATGCATGCTCATGCTCATGCAAAACATTGCACAATGCATGCTCATGCTCATGCAAAACATGTCCTGAAATGAGAAGCAAAGATGTCTCGTAAGAACTAGTTGCCTACTAATTGCAGGCTACAACGACGGCCGAAGGGTAGATCACTCTCAATCTCTGATGGATGTGCCGCCGACAGGAGCATGGTGCACGGCCTTGTAATTTAATTCCAACAGGAGAGGAATCCATGCTTGTCCTACTGGCATATTTTGGCAATCTGGCATGCATTTCCTCGTGCAGAATCAACAATCCAAACTCGTCCTGCAGACACATTCACATGCACGCTATGACTAAGTTGGTACGTGAGCAAGGTTTGAAGTACCAGTGCCTATATATCCCCTCTAGCCCGGAGTGCGGATTTTCAGCGCACGGCGGCACATGCACCCATTAGGGTTTTCTCGATTTTTTAAATTATGTATAAGTTTTAAAAAAATCTGAAAAAATTCATACCGGTTTATGATGGAATGAAGTATACACAGGTAAAATTTCGTAAAATAATATGCCTATTTGTGACCTAGGTAAAAAAAAACAAATATGTGCACTGTTCACGCATGTCTACTGTTCACTACTGTTCACAACCCCCAATGTGTTTCCTTATTTTTTTTTGCACAGGTCACAAATAGGTATATTATTTTACAAAAATTTAACCGTGCATACCTCACTCCATAATATACATGTATAAATTTTTTCAGATTTTTTTGAAACTTAAATATATGCTTTTCAAAATTTTGAAATAAGGGGTGTACATGCCCCCGTGTGCACCCCTGACTTTCCCCTCTAGCCCGTGCTTTCCCACCAAAAAGCCATCATCTCTCCATTAATTTGGTAGAAGTGAATCCATTTCAATTTGTTGCATTGGCTCAATAACAATGAATACGACTACTATCTCCAGCATTTATGTAAAAAATACATCAGGACACAGGCTACGCATTACAGCGCCCCGGCGTAGTATAGCGCATGTGCTAGCTCTAATAGAGGATAGACTGACAGAATTCGAACTGTTGCAGCACAGCACTCGTCAGTTATCACATAACTAATTAAGGGTTGAGATGGCTATTCATATGCCTAATCAGGAGGTTGTCTAGTACTCCATATTAGTTATCATGAATGAAACCGTTGAAATGAAGAAATGACTTGAACAACAAAAATTTCCCAAGTCAACGTTATGGCATCTGGCAAAAAATAAAATTTAGAACATAAGCTTATCACAATAGCAATCTCTGATTTAGTTATGTGTGGGGTGTGGTGCGTTGTACATTCGCTTTCAGCAATGTGCCTGGTTCCATGGATATGTTGCATGACTAGATTGATAATTCTCCACGTAAATATACGAAGTTGGTTGCTATTGGTTTGGCTGCTCTGTTTTGGGTAATTTGAAGGATCAAGAAAGCTTCCTTGAAAGGCAATTTTCCTTTCTTCTTAATACACAAAGACACACAAAGTTCTGTGTATTCGAGAAAAGGATGCAACTTTTCTGTGGATTCTACTAATATTGTGTATTTCTTGTGCCATCTGTAGAAGGAAGATCTTCGAAGCAAACTCTGGCAGGGAGCCTGTCATATTTTTATTGAAATTTTACAGATCCACGTGTCATACTATACACAACATTCACAGTTTGTTCATAGTTTTTGGAAACGTTGGGGTGCGTGAACTGATATGGTGTACACGTTCAGGTCATATCCAAATTACTTTAAATATGGAACATTATGCAATACATCAAACTAAACCCAGAGACGAGACATTCAGTGATTTAGAAGTGGATGCCTAACCAATAATATTCTGCTAGTACTGCTTACATGGCTCAATTTAAAAGGCAAATAAGGACCACTACCATAGATTATATGGCAAGCCAAGATACCCTTAAAATGCAAACCCTATGCCTGGTTGGCAATACAATGTAGATGTCTAACTGATGATAATCTTGCCATCCGACACTACCCTCATAATCCAATATGCAGTCTATGCCGAATCCACCCAAAGGATGCTACACACCTCTTTGCCAAGTGCAGCTTTTATCTTAGCCATCCTGGCATCACAACACTTACGTCTGAATCTGGCACCAGACAATAACACCCAAGATCTTGCGACATGGTGGAACTCTAAACTGTTTTAGGTAACCACAAGAAGAAGTAGAACAGCCTCACGATCACGGTCTGGTGGATCATATAGAAGGAAAGAAACAATCGAATTTTCAATAAATTACCTTCAGACGAGCAAACAGTTGCGCACAAAATCTAGGAGGAATTAAACACTTGAATTAATGCAAGACTTCGGATTCCTATTTGAATAGTTCTCTTCCCATTTGTTGTGATTATTTTCTTTCTTTTACAAATTACATTGTACACACAGAACTACGCTTAATATAATTGAAAGCAGCTCCGCTGCGTTTTGTCAAAAAATACGGTGTACACCTGCACCCATGCTCATATAATCCGATCTCTTTTTACACTTAATTTCATGAACTGATCCTTCTCATATCATTTTTCAGTTGGGCCCCCCTTTTACCCCAAGCCATTAACCCTCCTCCACAATTTTTTATCTTTCTCGAGAACGCATGCACACACAAAGCTTAAACCGTAGCCTTCTTCATCAGTCTTTCTACCGAGCATTCTCCCTTCCCAGTGCCACCCTCTCCAGTCTCTCGCCTTCACCAGGTGCTTCCCCTCCTGCAGATCCAAATTGGAATTTGGGCCTTCTCCTCCCCTCATCAATCTGGTAAATGTGCAGGCCATAAAGCACTCCCACTCCCGTGACTGTTTCTTGTAAATTCATGTAGGAAAAATATATAGTCTTCTTATCTTTTACTTTGAGCAAAAAAGGTTTAAGCTTTTGTGTTCTTCCACACAAATATCCAGAGCCATGCCTTTTGTTTGGCTGTGGCGCGGAATAGTACACTGTGTGGGCAGTGGGCACCAATTGGCATCAATACTGGCCCCTCGGCCCTTTCCATCTCTGCAAGACACCTTCTTTTAGATCTGTGCCTTGCTCTTCCTGGTATTATGTGATTGGAGTCTGTAGTTAGCGTTTAATTGAGCTCCTTTTCTTGCCAACTTTTGGATGATGCTGATTATATCTTACTTCTCACTTGATTCTTGGATAGGTCCCTTCTTCTTTTGGGTTTGCTCAGTGTACACGGGCCATTTGCTTCAAGGAAGCTGCTGCCTTTAGCTGCTTCTCTGACTCTCGAGTGATCTCCAAGGTAAGCACCACCGCTTCAAAGAAGTAGAAATGGAACTTTTGGTTCTTGCTTGGAGCAAGAAATTCAAGCTCTCTGTATTCTTCCATGATTCCTGTGTGGAATACTCTTATGGATGTTCCTGTGCTCTTTTATCTGCTAGGGAGTACTCTTTTCTGGTGTGTTCCATCTCCTTACCCCAATTTTACCAAGAACACATAACTCTGATCGTTAATTTGTGATGCTCTAACTCACACCACCTGTTCACAGAATAAACAAAAAAGCATATTTATGATCGCCTTCCATGTTTAATCTGATTTCCTGCAATTGATCTAGGTAGTTGAAAGAAACATTAATGAAATTCATCATGTGCTGCAATCAATCAAGGATGGTCCTTTGGCTGCAGGGGAGAGGAATGGGAGAGTGCGGCAGCGGCAGCGAGTACCGGTGCTGGGAGGAGCTGTTCCCGGACGCGCTGGGCCTCATCTTCCGCAACCTGTCCCTGCAGGAGGTGCTCACCGTGGTGCCCAGGGTGTGCAAGTCGTGGAGCCGGGCTGTCGCGGGGCCCTACTGCTGGCAGGAGATCGACATCGAGGAGTGGAGCCAGCAGCAGAGCAGACCGGAGCAGCTCGTCCGCATGGTGGAGATGCTCGTGCGCCGGAGCTGCGGCTCCTGCCGCCGCATCAGCGTCGCCGGGCTGCCCGGCGACCCGCTCTTCTCGTTCATCGGAGACCAGTAAGTATGCTCTTTGTCGCTGAGAGGGATGATTAGGTTCGAATTCTATTTGATTAGGCGGCTAATTGCGTGTGTGTCCATCATTTATCATTGGTTCGATATCGTTTTAGACCTTGATCTTTGGAGTCTAGGCACGAATCAACTCAACTTTGCCTCTTGTTCTGAAGTCCAAACGACCGGTTTCAGTTCAGCACTCGTTTTCTGTAAGTTCAGCGACGTGTTCCCCTGATGGAAATATATGGAACGGGCATTGTAATGCATCCAATTCATACTTTTCCAATAAATATATAAGCCTCAGCTTGCTCTCATCCAGTTCCATATCCATTAGGTACACTCTACGGAAACCATCTCAAATTGGCTCCCTCCCGATCTCCTAATCGTCTTACAAAATGATACACTTACTACTTGTTGACATAGTGAATTAAGCAATAGATGTTTTGATCGATAATTGAGTGGTGAAGAAAATTTACTGAGGTGTCTCTTCATTTCAACACGCCACCGTTTACAAGTTGCAAAAATGTTGGGAGCACAAGTACAGACACTTGTTCCCATCCACTTCCAAAAGATTACATTTTGCCAACAGATGAACACAAGTAAACCCTTTTTGAAGGCCAACAGAAGTAAACCTTGTAAATTTCCGTTGAGGTCAGTGATTGGACTAGATGCACTGACCCTGCAACATTTTCTCTTGTTTTTTTTTCTTTCTTTTGCAAGTGCACGAGCTCTGAGGACCCTGGAGATTCCGAGGAGCGAGATCAGCGACAGCATAGTCGAGAGCGTGGCGCCTAGGCTGCCCAACGTCACCTTCCTGGACATCAGCAGCTGCACCAAGATCGGGGCTCGCGCGCTGGAGGCGTTCGGCAAGCACTGCCGTTCCCTCGTCGGGCTCCGGCGGGTCATGCACCCCATCCTCGTCGCCGACAAGGTCTGCCAGCACGACGAGGCCCGCGCCATCGCCCGCAGCATGCCGAGGCTCCGCCACCTCGAGATGGGCTACATGCTTATCACCACGGAGGCCATCCTCGAGGTTCTCTCCCGGTGCCGCGACCTCGAGTTCCTCGACCTCCGCGGCTGCTGGGCCGTCGACGACAAGTTCTTGCAGGAGCGGCACCCCGGCCTCAGCGTCCTGGGGCCGCGCGTCGACGACTGCTTCGAGAACAACTACTGGGAGGAGTGCTCCGACTACTCCGACGACGACGACGATATCTACTCGTGGGAGCTCATGGGCGACGACTACTACGCCGTCGTCGGCAGCGACGACGACGAGGCCATATGGGACGACGGCCAGGGCCTCGAGAATCTCGAGGTCAGGTTCTACGGCGGTGGTTTCAGCGAGAGCTATGCTGGTTTCGATTGGCCACCATCACCATGAGAGACCTGTGCTTACCATGACAAAAACGATCCTGCATCTTCTTCTTCCTATGTGTGTGTGCTAGTAGTACGTCAGGATGTAAACTTCGGTGTTTACATGAAGCAAATCAAGATGGTTGAAAATTTGAGAAATGTTCTTCTGCACCCATGCCATGATGGAGTGAGTCGAGGGGTTAATAAAATCTTTCTTTTCAAAAATAAAAACCCATTTCATGATGGTCTCAACCCATTGGAGTTTAGGTACTTGTGTAATTCAAAAGAGTTCACCAAAAAAAAATATCATGGTAGTTTATCATGTACAAGTACCATGAATTTTTAGGAACATTTTTGAATCATACACGCGTACCTTTCCCCTCGTGGTGTAGATACACGTGGTTGCAGAACATACATTGTACTACCAGTTTGTGTCTTTGTGATCTTGTATTTGTTGCTTGGAGTGTCGTACTTTTATCCCTTTTATTATCTGTGTGTGCGGGTACAAAGATGAACTGGCTTCTGCAGCCTTATGTACTGGACGAGACGTGCAGCAGACGTGGCCTGCTGTGCACGCAGGGAAAGAGCAGCACTGCAGAAGAAGAGTACCAGGCTTTCATCTGCATGTCAATGCAACACTATCAGTCTCATTGCATCTGCAGCAGCTTATGCATCAAGTTCTGCATAGCTATAATTTAGCAAAAGTGAAAGAAAAAGGGTCCAGCAGCTTCTGTATTCAGTTCTGCATCTCCTCTCCTTCGTTCCACAATTCTAGCAACCCTCACAGCTTTTTGCATCCACCTAACTGCCGCTCGTGGAGCACTTCACGGCCCATACCCGCCATTCTACTCCACCGGCCGTCCGCTCGCCCCATAGCTCGCTCCGCAGGCCGCCATCCTCCGTCCGAAGCTCGGCCCCGCCATCGACCGCACCCTCCCCCCACCGGCCACCGCCAGCTGCCGTCACAGATCCAGGCGGTTCCCTCCACTGGGACTGAGCCGTGGTCCCGTTCCCCCCCCCAACCACCGGCGGGACCGACGCCACGGGTGCTTCGGCATCATCCGGATCCCACTCCTCCCGAGTGGCCTCCGTCGGGATCCCCTCCCGCCTCTATGTCAATCCGGATCCTCGTCGCCAGGCCTCTTCGCTGTGGTTGGAATCGAGTCCGGCTTCTTCCCCGACGGGTGGAGTGCCTGCTGGTGGTGGTCCGTCTCCCCTCCTCCGACAGGCTAGTGCAGGTGCTACTGTTGAACCAGATCTTCTCCTCCGGCGGGCTCGTGCACGTGGTAGGGTTGGACCGGATCTTCTCCTCCGGTGGGCAGAGCTGGTGGTCGTCGTGGTCCGGCATCTGTCCGTCGACGGGCACGCACTGGTGCTGGTGCTGGTAGCGTCCCCGCCGTTGACACCTCCTCACGGCGCTCACCTCTTTCGGCTTCTCTCCTCAGGCTACCTCCTCCAGTGCCGGCAGCTACTTGCGGCACTGTAAGGTAACATCCCCGCAGCCTCCTCCATGAGATCTTTGTGCTAGAGATGATTGTGCTCTGATGAGATTCGAGTTTATTGCTTGAGAGATTAGGTGAGCACTTTGTGCTATGGGTGGTGATGAGATGACACGCTTGAGATGAGGTGAGGACTTTGTGCTATGGGTGGTGTAGAGATGACATGCTTGCTAGGGTTGATTGCATTTGTGTGATTTGATTCGTGTTATATCTGAACAATCTGAAGATACAATTGATATCTGATCACAATCCATTTGTGTGTGCGTGTTCCTTCGGTAGATGCTGGAACAGTTTGAGAATTGGCATGGTTTAGAGTTTAGATAAGTCTGATTTCTGATATGATTTAAGTACGCATGCAGTGGATAAATCAACATCAAGTGATGATAGTGGTTCGGTGGAGTAGTTATAGAAATTTGAATGCATTTCTGTCCAAACCATTGTGCTGTGCAAATTCCAATTGAATTGATGTTTAATTCCGGTTGAACAAAGCTTACCTGATATAGTGTGATTTCTGAATTTATTTAGGTAAGCACGCACTTGCTTAAGCTAAATGAAGTGAGGACAATGGTTAGGTGCAGTATGGTTTAGGGTTGCATTTCAATTCAAGTTTATGTCCAGTTGAACATAGCTTCAGTAGAATGCATAGCTTGTGCAGATTAGTATATAGTGCTTGTGTAGTTCACCTACTATACCATATCTCTTTACAATTCTGAAGCAAAAACTAACGTAGTGAACTTATCTCTCTGACTTTTTGTCTACACAGCATGGAGATCAACGATCCGAATAGCGAGCTTGCAGGATGGTCTTGGACAATAAAACGATTAGAGAGTATAGTGTGTGACATTAAGAAGTTAGTGGATGATAATCTCGTTCTTGATTCTTGTGCCTATGCTGTTGACATGAACACGGTACTCTTTCAAATAGAAAATCTTGCTGTTGACCTAAACCAGGTTTCCATACATTTGAGCGAGTTGCTCAAAGAACAAGAGCTAGCAAAGGTAGATCGTGTGCTTGAGGAGAACGAGAAGTGTGTAGAACTTGAGGATCTTCGAGCGATTGACTACGAGTCAGATTACAGCGGTAGACGCCTGGACTGGGAGTACCTTGAGGAGGAGAGCTTGTATTCTAACTAGTGGTTAGGATAACTAGTATGTGTTTATGGTTTATTTTGGTTGTTATGTACTAGACAAACTTGCTCCACTATCCAGTAATGAACTTGAAGAATTATGTGATTAATGTAATATAATTAAGTTGCTTGCTTGCTTGAATTGTTCTAGGTATGTATTGTTTTAACTTTTTTATTGTGCTTGTTCACAGAATAGATATTATGGAATCATATTACGTAAAATTGTTGAGTGGGGAAACTGATGTGGGCAATTGGGAAGAGAACCTAGAGGGTAACCCTATTGGCGAACAAGAGTGCCCAGTTGAGGAGGTCCTTCCGTCCAATAAGTCAGTTAGCAAGAGGTCTAAAAACTTTAATGAGAGGGAGGACACCGTATTGGTATCGGCTTGGTTGAATGTTAGTTTGGATGCAGCGAAGGGGAATGAACAATCTCGTTCTACATATTGGAAAAGAATTCATTCTTACTTCTATGAGAACAAAGACTTTGAGTCAGACCGCACCTAGAATTCGCTGTTACACCGCTGGTCCACCATTCAAGAGCATGTCAACAAATTCTGTGGTTGTCATGATCGCATTGAGAGAAGAAGGCAAAGTGGGGTCACAGAACAAGATAAGGTACGTTCATAATTTGTACTCAGCTTAAAGTATATTCTTGTGAAATGTGTTTTTCAATTTGTAATATTGAATCTTGTAGATTGTTCAAGCTTGTGCACTATACAAGGAGGAAGAGCGGAAATCTTTTAGTTCCTCCATTGTTGGAATGTGTTGCAACACCATCCGAAGTGGACAGACAAGTTCTCCCAGAAGAAGCAGAAGGTGAGCATCAGCTCTACTCCAGCAACATGTAGCCCTGCCAATAGCTTTGCAGGTGGTGGTGATAGTCAAGGAGAGGCTCCAAGCCAAGAAGATGTCTCTCTAAAGAGGCCTATTGGGAAGAAAGCGGCGAAAGGTAGGTTGAGGCTAGGGGAAGCTTCTAGCTACTCGGATGGATCAGAAAAGGTATACATGGATGCATTGGACAACATTTGGTCAAGGAAGAGTCAGGCGGATCAGGTTAGAGATTTGAAGAGGGAAGAGCGATACGAACGAGCCTATGCCCTGGAGCAGGAAAGACTACAGCTCAAGAAGGAGGAGTTAGAGTTGAGGAGAATGGTTGAAGAGGAGAAGATTATGAACATTGATACCTCCATGATGGCCGGTCCCTGAGGCAGTACTACATGTCTCTTCAGAGTGATATCATTGCTAGAAGGTGCAGCGGGTCAGGTTGACTTGTTGAGAATGTATCTGTATTATTATGTTGTGTGAACTTTCGTAGAACTCTTATGTTGTTTGATATATGTGCTATGGAACTCAGATTAGAACTTTCGTAAGAACTATGTTGGTTGAACTTCCCTAAATGCAGCAATTGAGAGAACGATTACATTATTCTGATGAGTGCCAAAATGATACATTGAAATAGGGATACATTCAAATAGAGATACATTGAAATAAAGATACATGATCGTACTGATACATTGAAATAGGGATACATTGAAATAGAGATACATCGAACTAGTCACCCCCGAAGCGATGCCACAGATGCTCGACTAAATTGGCTTGCAACTGAGAGTGAGCCTGCCTATTTTGAATAGATTGATAAGTTCAGGGGTCTCTTCGTGGGACACCGTCACGTTTTCCCCGGCTCCGTCATAATTATAGTCTTGTGTGGCTTCATCGCCTTCGTCTTCTATTATCATGTTATGCATAGTAACACAGGCGGTCATGATGTCTCGGAGCGTTTCTTGGTCCCAGAAACAAGCTGGTCCTCTGACAATAGCAAAACGAGCTTGGAGAACTTCAAATGCTCGTTCGACATCCTTCCTTGCACCTTCTTAAGCTTGTGCGAAATATTTTTTTCTTATTATTTTGGGGGCATGGTAGTGTCTTCACAAATGTAGCCCATGGAGGATAAATCCCATCTGCAAGGTAATATCTCATTGTGTAGTTGTGACCATTCACATTGTAGTTAACCTCCGGAACTTGCCATTCAGCTAAATTTGCAAAAAAGAGGAGACCGATGGAGAACATTGATATAATTGCGTGACCTCGGTAAACCAAAGAATGCATGCCAAATCCAGAGGTTTTGTGAAGTCACAGCTTCAAGAATGATAGTGGCCTCGTGTACGTGTCCACTATACATGTCTTGCCATGCCGAGGGGCAATTCTTTCACTTCCAGTGCATGCAGTCTATGCTACCTAACATACCTGAAAAACCTCTTGCCTCTCCAATCTGTAGTAATTTAGCAGTATTTATCTCATTCGGATGTCTCAAATACTCATCTCCGAACACTTCAATAATAGCTTTCACAAACCTTTTAACGCTCTGAATAATAGTGCTTTCTCCAATACGGACATAATCGTCCGTAGCATCAGCTGCAACTTCGTAAGCAAGCATTCTAAATGCAGCGGTTATCTTCTATAGGCCTCACAATATAGCCGTTGAGAATATAGCCGTTGGGAATATACCCGTTTGAAATTTGCTGTTCGAATTTATCCGTTCGAAAATTTTGCCATGCAAATTTGGCAGTTCGAAAAATTTGAAGTTCTAATATAGCGCCATTCGAAATTTATCCGTTGCGAATAAATAGCCGTTGAGGATGATGTGGTAGTTATAGTATATCAATAAAATATAGGATAGTGGGATATAGGAAATAAGATTTGGAAAAGCTGCTAGAGTGAAAAGAGAAATAGAGAATGCATCTTTTGAAGAAGCTCCCTGTATGGAGATATAGGGAACCAAATTTGCATAAGCCGTTGCAGATGCTCTCAGGACAACACAGAACAGTTAAGAAAAAGCAGCTCCACTTTTAGGCCGGACCACGGTGACCACCGGAGCGAGATCCTAAGATTTTGCCCCCAAAATCATGTGATAAAGCGGGATCTTTTCTTCAGAATGTGTGGGGGAAAATGGGAATAATTCCCATGGCAATTGGCGAAGTCGATTGCCCCTTGCAGGATAAGGTTAGCACTGGACTTCGCATGCGTCTCCTTGCCTCTGCAACTTTGGCTGCCGGCTGGATGTTTCCAATTCCAATACCTGCAGCTTGTCATTGTAGTATCTGCTTTGAGGTATGGTCAGGTCTGGATGGATACCTCTGTCTCTGGCCAACTATATTGATGCTCTGAGTTGTGATTCTCTGCGAATTTTGAAATTGTGGGGTCAGGATTGTCTACCTGACATCATGCTAGTACCACTACTATATGAGGTAGTATGATCCTGTGCTGATTCAAGAATCAATGGATAAGGGTCAGGGTCTCAAGGATGCCTCTTTTGCATTTTGGCTATCTGGCAATGGGTATTTCTGAAGTATCCGTGCACTTAACAACAGCTCAAAATTCTGTTCAAGAGAAGATGAGAGAAAATAGTACGACACTGCTGCTAGTCTGCTACTACAGTGATATTTCTGTGGCAAATATGTCACGGTGCAGTGGTTATAAAACATATAATTAAGATATTTCTTGGTTAGGGTGGCCTCAAAAGGATGGAGAAGGGATAAACTTTTGCTAATGGGCAGTGAACACCGATATTAGGATTGTTAATGTGGTTTTCCTGAATGGATGGCTGTACTCTTCTACCCGAGCCATGTTCCCTTCACTTTCGGTTTTGTGTTTTCCATGTGTCGTCGTCTTCGCCTCGCCTCACCTGCCGTTGTTTTGTCCCTTGCTTTATAAACTTTGCGAGATTCTTTTGTTGGAACTTGCAGTTGACAATAGTATCTAGGATTGCTAAAGCTTATCGACTTGTTTGCTGCTTCTGTAACCATCACTGTAACACGTGGAACTCTCATCAGATAAGCAAGCACGTAAAACAAATCGGCCATAATTATCACTTGTCTTGGGCGGTGTAACATAATGGAAAAAAGAAGAAGGCAAAGCTGTAAGACGGTAAGAGTAGCTCCGGTCGTTTCTCAAGCCATGCTACCTCAGTGTTTGAGTGATGCGAAGGAGAGAGAGGTTGGGAAAAAAACAGCTAGAGAAGGAGAAAAAAGCTATAGTCGTTACTTACGGTGATCAAGCACACATGCGATAATTAATAGTCTTAATAACAAGAAAAAAAATTGTTTCTCAAATATTGTATTTAGCACTTTCACATTATATAGATATAAATTTAAATACTATCTCCTCAGTATCTAACATGAACTTAGAGATTAAATGCATTTAGATTTTTTCTCCCTCACAGAACTTTTTGCTTGATCGTGTGCAAATGAGAACCCATATATTGTTAGAGTTTAAAACAAGATACTATATTCACATGTAGATAAAACTTTATCTTTTTTTTATTAATTGCTCTTCCACCTAAGCTCTAATCTAACATGTCATGATTTAGATTGGAGCATTAGGACCGTATTTGAAAATATTGTTTCTTTGCATGAGGTTTATCCTTCACTCTCCTGAGCTAACGAGCTATCGGAGATGCTCAGTGGATTTCAGAGCCATTTTATCTCGGCCCTACGCTAACAGCGAATCAACTTTCCCCGCGGTAAACACGAGAGAGTAAGATTCACTAATCAATACACTCAACAGGTCGGTAAAGGGGGATTATAATTGGTTGAGGCTTGAGATCCCGCTGCCTCATTGGATGGTGAGGTCGGGATCGGAGAAGAGAACGGACAGGTCGGGCGGCGACAAGCCAGCGCCGTATGTTCCGGCGAGTACCAGCAAGCATTGGACGGCGACGCCGTTGATGCTGCTTCACGCTGCCACTGACTCCACTGCAACCAAGATCTGATCTAATATATAGTATGAAACACAGGAACGATGGGACAAGGACTTACCTGAACAGGGGAACAGGAAAATTCCGGCTGAAATCATGTGCCCTTGCGCTTTGTAACAAAGAGTAAAACTGGTGCCGCCAAACTTCGTAGCAGTTGATGTGCGATGACGATGAGATTACATGCGAGAAGTACCACAAAAACACATCACGTACAGGTCAAGAATCTATGACTATTCTTCTTTATCTGAATCCAGTTGTCAAGAAGAAACGACGGCTGAATTAGATCAGCGATCTGGTTACTTACTACGAAGCGTCCGAACTTGTCATAACAGCGGCTTTCGTGCTCACGTAAATATGTAATGAGACAATACGTCTACCAAGTACGGCAAACCAATATCACACAATCAATTCTGGTAGAATACTATGTTTGCATACTGCAAGCTCAACACTACAGGACATTAGTCGCTAAAGCTCACAAAAGGGATACGACAGTAGAAGCATTTGCCCGGACGATTATGTCTACTAGTGAAACAATATAATGAAAACCAGGTAGAATTATTCCCGGGATTGACTTGGACTGACTATAGTTGGCATTGCATTTAACTTCATAAAAACCTCATACTTCAAAAGTACGGCCTGTAGCGCATTGGCCGGCGGAATCTGGGAACTCTCCTGAAAGCAGAAAGAAGATAGATATTAGAAAGGAAGATACAGTTGGACATCCACGTTGTATCAAAAAAGTTCCGCAAAACTCACCCATAACCATAAGGTGGTGGGAAAAAAGGTGCCCCATGTGATCTATAAGGGTAACCATGGTATGGATTGTATCCACGTGGTGGACGCTGCTTCATCCCAGGGACATTAGTCCTCTTTGGTGACACCTGTTGAGCACAGAGCGAAGGATGAGTTTAATTCAAGGGCAAGAGATTGTTCGAAAGAGGTTTTGAACCCTTGAGGTCTTAATGAGGTTCCGTTGAATATTTCTGCACCTTGATCTGACGACCATGCAATTCAGATTCATTCAAATTAAGAGCCTCCTGAACGGCTTCTTGTTCCAGAAATTCCACATAGGCAAAGCCTTTTGGTTGTCCAAACTTGTCAGTCAAGATTGTCACTCTGTTGACAATCCCACAAGCTTGAAAATGCTGCTGCACTTCCTCCGGGGTACACGCATAATCAACCTGCAGTAGATGATCATGTCAAGAAAACGAATGCTAACTGAGTGGACATGAAACAGCAGATATTCAGTTAAATAATTAACTCTGGAACAAGAGCCTAATTAAAATTGTGTTTATCAGGTTTGCATTTGTAGACCACTACAAGTTAAAGAGCAGTTAATTAGTTATGAACAGCTATTTACAGCCATTAGTTAATGACACATATAGCTGGTCTTTATGTGTTACTATTAAGAAAGCAAAATCAAGGTCAATGTAGATAGCATGAAACAGGCAAAATTGCCCATGACACTGTGTAACCGAGGGAAGGATATATTTGATATATAGGTAGGAAGAAAACCATCAGCGATATATATATATTTCTCAAAATGACTAATCATTCCTTTTGAAGGTTTCTGTGTACTAAACAAGAAACCTCACTAAGGTAAGAAATAGCAATACCGAAGTAGGGAAATTTCTTGAAGTCTGTGAAAAATCTATGTCTAACAGGTATTCCAGCGTTGGTAGCATGATACTTTTGGGAGGACATTGATGTCATCAATTTGAGAATGGTAAAATATCATATGTATGAACTATAATTGTGTCTGTGATGTGGTGGATGCCATATGGAAATTTGGAAGTTACGAAACATGTGCAAAGAAAAGCTCGAAAGCATGTTGAGAGCATAAAACCTGTGTGTGCTGTGTGCAAGATGCAAATTCTTTACTTTGAATCTTTAGTTCTCTATAGTCCATACTGCAAGCATTTCAAGAAAAGAATTTAATTCCGAATGTAGTTGAAGAGAAGTTCTATTGGCAACTTAGGATCAAAGTACTGTTAATCTTTCATCTAACTATGGTCCGTTCAAAAACCATTACAACAACAAGGAGATGTGGCTTCCGTGTTAATATCTTCAAAAAAATTTATAGAGGTAAAGGTTTGTCTTCCACATGTTAATCTATATGCAGTATAGAATATCAGGCATTTTACTTGCATGGTAGTAAGAAAGAGTTAAATGTAATCCTTAAAAACCAATAACAATCACATTTATGCTAACGTAAAAGCAAAGGCATCATGTTTAGTTAAATATCAATGGAAAGGGGACCTTTCTCAGAGAGAGAGAGAGTGCATCAATATGTGCTTCAATAGCAAACACAAAGAGTTCTGAAGTGAAAATAGGAAGGATGAAGAGGGGGAGTGGGGGCAAGCAAGCACAAGTTCAGAAAGAGCAAAAGAAGTCAACATAAGGCTCCCATCTGATGATACACTTACATGTCATACCTAAGAATCATACCACATCACACGCAGGTCTGAGTCTGTACAGCAGCTTTCTAGACTTCCTTTGCTTCTTCAGGGAGGTAACCTATCCTAGGATATGTAAATTTATCTTTCTCTTCCTTTTCTTTTTCTTTTCTTTCATTTTCCTTTTTTTCTTTCTTTTCCTTTACCCCGTGCTCCCTTTTTTTTTAAAAAAAATTTCAAGGATAATTTTTCTTCTCTATCTACTAATACTAAAGTATGGGGTAGTATTGAACCAGATTGCAGTTACTTGATTTCATAAGGCTACCCCTGCGACCATCACCATTATTCAATTAATGCACCAGAGCAATAGAACAGAACAACATGTCAACATAATGACAAAGTATAGACTATGTCTGAGTATTGTAGCAAAAAAAAGTGGCAAACACAAACAATAAATCACAAGAGCAGTGCAAAACTACATATAAAAAATATGCTTTGTTGTTATAGGAAATGGTATTAAGCATGAACTAGCTATAATAATGCCTGTTGATAGCAAACACAGGCAGGAAATAAAGCAATTTCAGGTGCCACAGCATACTATATATTGAACACAAGAAAAATGGAGATAATAAATCAGGCCTTTTGATATAAGTATCTGATATCTAAATTATGTGCACCAACGACATTTTGACCTAGCTAGCAGCCAGTAGCCAATATATCCATAGATCCATGCTCCATGTTCTATGCCCCATAGCACAACAACTAAAGGAATACCTTGGCAATGCAACTACATCTACCATAAAACAGACCCACCACTGACATGTGTGTGAGAAAGAGAGCTGATAAAATCTTACATTTCCAACATATACAGAGCGAGAGTCCACCTGCTCCTTTGCCTCAGCTGTAGATGTATTAGCATCTCCTCCTACAAAAGAAAATGAGCAGCTGCATAAGAGAACTTGCTGTGCATACTAAACTAGGCACCAAAACACTGAAAATGAAGTAAACCTTAATACAAATATTAAAGGCTCAGCCGATAGATATTAAGTGATGTTCTCTGGGTAAGCTGGTGTCTCAGTACAGATAAAAACCTTAGAACTTGATGTCAGGGCTAACTTATCCATCGCAATTTACAAAATGCAGTAAACCCTAAACCAAATCTCAAAGGCTCATCCAGATAGATGTTTAATGAGAGAGAGAGAGAGAGAGAGAGAGATGTCCAAAATTAGATCAATACAAGCATACAAATAACTGGAAGAAATCATGCGGACGCCTTCTCCCTCATTTTTAAGATAGCCATCACCTTTACCCCGTGCAAGAAATATATATATATTTACAAATGCCCCAATACCCCAATAAGCACCCATGCCAAAACAAAGGTAATACATAGGGGTGGGCATTTTCCCACCGAGAACCGAAACCGAACTAACCTGAATTAACCGAGATTGCCGGTTAATTCGGTTTTCGATGGTCGGTGCGGCTTTCAAATCCATGCTATTCGGTGTTCGGTCTGCTATTCAATGTCCAATCTCCAGATACCGAATTCCCGCAATACCTGAACTATTACTTGCTCGCATGTAGCCTAGCTCACTGGTTCGCTACCATCTGATAGGCCTACCACCCAAGGTCTATGCCAAGGCCCAGGTCCATGACACTTCAAGTCCTCTACTGATTACGGCTCTACCATCTTAAGACCCGACGCCAACCAGGCCAACCCTAGCCTTCGTCCCCATTCCCCAACCAATCCTTGCCACCGCCCGTCTGACCAGCCGATGACGCCATCTGACCAGCATCGCGTCTCACGCCACCATGTAGGCACGCTCGTTGCTACTGGGCTCTACACTGTTCTCTTCCGTGTGTTCTTGATCTGTGCTAACTCGTTCTTTGTTCTTCCTGCCCACGTGGCTTGTTTCATTGATTCGCTCTTGTCCTGCTGCATGTATTACTAGTTTCACTACCTCGGTTTTTCGGTGAACCGAATAGACCGAAACGAATTTTTTGGCGTATTAGGTTCAGTGTCTAGTTCTCATATGATGACTTCGTTTTCCAATCTTCAAAAACTGAAATAAAATACACCGAATAAACCGAATTCCACGCTAGTAATACATGCAACGGAAGTGTGCAACCACTTGAACTACAGAAGCATGACACCGCCACTTCAATGAAGGCATTATCTTCACTGCATGCACCTAAATTCACTATTGGTGAAATTATAAAATAATCAGTACAAGAAATAGGATGAGTGGCGATCGGTGAATATTATATTGAAGAGAAAAGAGAAAGGGTCCCTGCTAGGATATAAAAGAGAGAAGACAAAGGGAGGGGTTTTGGGAGATGAGGATTGTTGGCAATTGAAATTTAGCACAAAAATTATTCTTGAAGTGCATATTCTGGATATAAGAAAGAAACTGAAAGGAATCAGATATCCAGAGTCCAGATCAGACTGGGTTATAAGTGTAATGCAGTCAGCAAAAGTTACCCAAGTTACATGCAAATCCATAGTTGTGTAGAACATAGAACATAAAACATACTGCTACTGCATGGTTGCAAACTTCACGCATTTGCACTGTATGTGAAAGACACAATTCATCCAATTTACTTTACCTTCTCAAAACAACATAATGGGTCACAAAACAACAAACAAGCCAACTGGCCAGAGCTTAAAATTGTTACAATTTTCAAATTTACCGAGTTAACCTTAACCAAATAAAGAATCTGGTTAAATTTGCTGGCACCGTTCTTAAGTTCATAACCTGATCAAATAGCCTGATAGCCTACTCCACGCACTGATCCTCACAAGATATAGCCAAATAGATCGCGGCTAAACTAAACCGAGTGAACCGTAACAGGCACAACTGTACAAGCATAAAAAATAAGTTAGGTATACAGTGAGCGCATCTGTTCCAACCTTGCATCTCCTTGGCGACCTTGGCCTGCATGTCGCGGAGGGCGGCGGCCTCCTCCTCCATCTCCTTCAGCCTACGCTTCATCTCGTCGAGCTCCTGCAGCTGCGAGAAACCAACAGCGTCAGAGACTCAGACCTAGGGTTAGGGTTTAGCGCGGAGACAACGATGGGGAGGAGATTGACCTTCGCCGTGTTGTCTCCGCCGGCGGTCATGTCGACGTCGGCGCCTTCCATGTCGCCGTCCACCGGGATCTCCTGGCCGTACACCTCGTGCTCCTCCTCGTCCATGGCGGTCGCGCTCCCTCGAACTAATCCGATTTGGTCGCCATGGCTGCTGGGTTTGGCAAGTGAAAACGGGACAAAGCGGGTGGGCCTGCACTTCGGCCCAACCCTCTGTTTTAATTGGGCTCATGGGTCGTGGATCATTTGGAGCTGGTGTTTCACTTCTGGGCCTATAGAACTCGACGATAATACCTGGTAGATGGGCCCAGGCACTATCCCACGGGAAAACGATCCCGATGCATTCCCGCGACTTCTGGAATGTTCCAACTGCAAAAGCGGCGCACCGGTGCCTTCCCGAACCTTCTAAACGCTTCCCCAAGCTCCGCCGCCTATATAATGGCTCTCCAGCAGCCGCGCTGTCTACGTCGTTCTCACCGCAACAATTCAAGAACAGCTGACGAACGCACGTACAGAGAGCGAGAGAGTGTGCCATGGCTTCCGTTGTGGCTTCCAAGAGGATCCCACTGATGCGCGCGGTGGAGAAGCTCCTGGCCGCGTCGTCCGCCCCGGGTGCCCCCTCTGCTCTCAGGCCGGTGGTGATCGCCGGTGGAGCCCGCGGCTACAACTCCGGCTCGGCCCTCCGCCGCTACGAAAGGGACGAATCGGACGACGACGGCAGCAGCCGCCACGGCGCGCGCGTCGACGCCGCCGTGCCCAGCTTCTTCTCAGGTAGTCGTCATCTCGCTCCGTTTGTCACCCACGCTAGCGGATCCAGATCATTCGATTCCAGATGCAGTAGAACGCGTGGCAAAGTGCTAACACCCTTTTTGTCCGTGCAAAATGCAGACGTGTTCCGTGATCCATTCAGCGCACCGCAGAGCCTCGGCCGCCTGCTGAGCCTCATGGACGACATGGCGGCGCCCGGCCGCGCCGCGCCACTGCGCCGCGGGTGGAACGCGAAGGAGGACGACGAGGCGCTGCGCCTGAGGGTGGACATGCCGGGCCTGGGGAAGGAGCACGTCAAGGTGTGGGCGGAGCAGAACAGCCTGGTGATCAAGGGGGAGGGCGAGAAGGACTCCGAGGAGGAGGGGGGCCGCTCCTCCGAGGTACAGCGGCCGCGTCGAGCTCGCCGGGGATGCGTACAGGATGGACAAGATCAAGGCCGAGATGAAGAACGGCGTGCTCAAGGTGGTTGTGCCCAAGGTGAAGGAGGAGGAGCGCAGGGACGTCTTCCAGGTCAACGTCGACTAGGAACGAACTAAGTTTCGCGTTACGAGATTACGAAATACTCTTTTTTTGAGGGTGTGTTAGTACTGTCTGCTTCTAGTTTCTTGTTGGATGTTATGGTTCTGCTAAAGTGTACGATCGATCGACCAAGGCGTCCTGTCTTCGTGTTCGACTTTTTACTAATCTCGTGTTAGGAATTAAATTTCGCCTCTTACAGAATCACAGATTCTCTCGTTAGCACGTCGCGCTCACCTAATTCCATATCGTAATTGGGAAGTGCGCAGCGCGACAACCCGTGCCGAGTCACCGGGTCCTACACGTACCGAAGCTAGCGTCGCCACTTCCGTGGCACACAAACAGACCCGGCGAAGGAAACCAGCGCCGCCATCTCCTTCCTGAGAGATGCCAAGACGCGCTTCGCTTCGAACCCGTCCGTCTACGCGGAATTCCGTGGCCTCCTCGTGCGCTTCCGCACGGGCGATACCGCCGACGCGGAGGCGCTCCTGCAGGGCCAGCCCGACCTGATCGACCGTTTCAACGCCTTCCGCCCCCGCAAGCGCGAAACCAAGCCCACCGGCGAAGATGGGCGTGGGAGTTCGAGACCGAAGCTGGAGGCCACGATGAGACGCACGAAGATGCTCGAGCGCCGAGAGGTTCTCCATGGTATGTACGAAGGTCGGTGGGAACCGATAGAGGAGGCGCTCGAGGACGGCGGTCGCACCGGCCGGGCGCTGGAGAGGATAAAGGGTAGGCCGAGGGAGAAGGAGCAGGTGGCGATGGAGCGGCGGGATCGCACCCGCACGAAGGACAGGTTGAGTCATTGACGAGTTGCGCACGCGGGATGCTCGTAAGAACCAGGCGAATCAGAGCACTGGTGATCGCGGTGACCCGTGCGCGCGTCCGGCCGGCAAGTCGTGAACCAGGTAAAATTGGCGCGCGCGGTGCTCACCTGCTTCTGCGCGGTCAGGATAGGAGGCGGCTCGGGTTTCAATTGGCAATGGACGAATGAACCTGTCTTCCGTCGTGAAATCTCAGGGCAGATCGGTGCTCCGGAGTGTTGAAGTGTCATTTTGTTGTACGTGGAATTTCATTTGGAAAAAACAGTGGACGAGCGAGAGATGTAAATGATGTAGGCGAAGACATTTGCAGCAAGGATACATTTGTTTTGATTGATTTTTTTATCTCTGTCTTGATCTAACACGACAGGTTTTAACTTCAGTGATTTTCATGAAAAAGAATAGCGTAACTATGTATGCATGTCAGTATGCGATCGGCTTGCTTCAGTCATCAAATGCTTCAGAAACATCAAGTATCGACAGAGCATGGGAGGCAGAACTGATGGACCTTTAACATCTCCATTTGAAGCCACAGTGGGGTCTCGGGAGTCGGGAGGCCTTTAGCCTGCACAAGCAGCAGCATAAGCGTCAGCAGGTCTAATCCAGAAGACGGTGTCCAGGGAGTGCTTGGACATCGCCGAGTCGCGTGTCACGCCACCGATTCCATGGCAACCCTTGGGCTCCATGAGGAGCAGCGTTGGAGCGCCAAGGCGGACTGGCGGAGTGCAGGGCAGGGAGGAGCCTGGGAGGATCATTTCGGGGCGCCGCATTGCGGTGAGCCAGCGAGGAAGGACGCAGGAGCGCACGCGGTCGACGATTGGTTTGGTGGGTTGCCTGGAAAACTGCCCTCAGAAAATTCACTCTCCTATAGAATCTGCATCCTTGGCTCAGTTTGAAACCGTCTACGTTATGCTCGAAGTTGGCTTAAAATTGTAACCAATCGATTCAAATCGAACAAGATTATAATTCATTTTGGCTCATTAACTCGGCAATCAAATTGCTTTTAGTAAGTTGTACTAGACAAAAGGTTGTCTGTTCTAAAGTTGCCTCGAATTTTTTTTAAAATCTCAGACATCTAATATAAGCCTTTTGATCAATATTCAACTATCTCTATCTCTACCTCATTTCATATATAACCTATTTAAAAAACTCAGTAACATTCTATTTAGGCTAAGTAACGTGCGATATTAGGTGATTGAGAGTACCAAAAATTTCTAACAAATAAGAATTAACAAAATCAATTAACAAAATATCTCAGGAGCTTGTGTTGATGGAGATGTCCGTGAGAGACCCAAAGCAAGTTATAGCCACTCGTATTGGAGCATACGAGCATAGGTAGTGAATAGCGTCACCTAGGATTTGAGTGAAAATTCTTGACCATTAGGTATAGATCCAACAACTCTAATCATCCCCTCCCAACACTACATGAACTTTGCCCAAACTATAACTCTTTGATCCTTCATTTCACCCTCCTCCACACCATCTCTCCTAGTGTGGCGTCGTTGAGCCTCAGAACTACCTCTTGATGCTACTGTCATGACCCGTGCGCTCACCTCCAGCCACCCAATCATCTCCCTGTTGATTCGTATCTTTGTTTCAATATCGACCCCACTCATCTCTCACATTGTCACTGTCGGTGTAGTAATCCGGCAATAATGAATGCGGGGCGGCGTACGCACAGCAGATCTAGATGAGTGCACACGGGAGACAAAGTTTAGATAGGTTCAGGCCCTCAAGAAGAGGTGTCGAGTGCCGCAAGACCTCGAGAATAGATCTATAGGTTGCTAAGGCTATGTGTGTATGAAAATATGGGAACTGATGAGCTTTTGAGTTTACCGATCGGGGGATCCCTACCTGGCCTTATATAGACGACCGGGGTAGGATTATAAGAGTCTGGATCGGTTTACAGATTGATTTCCTAATTAGTTACAACTGAATCCGGGGGTTGCTGGGTAAGTATTTATCCTTGTCTTGCACTCCAAGTCGATGAGGTACCCCCGTGTAGAGGTCGGACTCTGAGTAGTCGGTCCGGCCCACCCTATGTCCAGAGGGCCGGTACTGTCCTCCTTGATGATACCCGGGTGCTATGTCATCGTCAGTAGCCCCCCGAATTCTTCACGATCTGGCTGCAACTTGTCGTTGTTACATCCAAGCCGAGTGCATTTGCCTTCTTCCCGAGTGGCATCCGCCTGAGCGCGCCGTATTGTGGTCTGTAGGAAGATTGTGAGGGACTCACAAAACTCCTGTAGAGTAGAGAATATCATGGCGGTTGAGTTAATAACGAGTAAGTCCTGGTGGTATCCAGTTTTTTTCCAGCGGATGGAGACCGGCTGATAACCCAGCGGGGGACATACCATGAATCCCGACTAAATTCCCGAATGGCATCTGGTTTCCCGAGTGGTTCGGGTCCAGCTAGTGTCCCTCTGGGGGAATGCCCTCAAAACTCGTGTCAGAACCAGAACACAAGCTGTAGCGCTTCGGTCCCGAGTAGCGGTGCCTAATACCCGGACGTTCCACTAAATCCGAAAGTTCCGGATCCCAAAGATTCCAGGGTAAAGTTCCCGGAATATCTGGGTGGAGAAACCGGTAGCTCTGAGTTGCTCGGTATCCGACTAGCGGCCTGCTGAAGGCGCGCCACAACTGTCCTTCACTCGGGTGTATTCAAGTGATTGTGTTCCCCTAGAGGCCAATCCTCGAAACCCTTCAAAACCATAACGTTCGATCCCGAGTTGTTTGGTAACCGACTAGTGACCCGTTAAAGGTACGTTACAGTCGCTCATTATGGGGGGTGTATTCAAACGGCCGTTATCCCTGGGGGGTTAACCGTCGAACCCCGATAGCGCGGGATCCGGAAACGGAACTTTTGTGCCGTTGAAGCGAAAAAGTCGCGTGGTGAGTGCAGAAGAGTTACGTCGCGCAAACGGAAGGGCCGTCCCACGGTGGCGAAAAATTTGCCCCTGCCAGGCTATCTCCTCTTTAAAACCCGGTCCGTTCACACTGGGTACCTTTTCACGCTTTGTCTCTTCTGCGCACCCGAAACCTTTCGTCTTCCTGCTACTCCGAGTTGAGAGCGCCGCCGCGCAGCAAATCCAAATCGCCGTCGATTCAAATCCATCTCGCCGCCGCTTAGACTCCACTTCGCTGCCATTCCCTGCATTTGCCTCTCCATTCTAGCCGGCCGAACCCCGATCAGGTATCCCACAGAAACCCTAGATCGGATCCGCCGCCGCTGAATGCCCACCTCCGTCTGGGAAGCAGATCCGCTCAAGGAGGAGGAGGACACGGTGGTGTGGGCTTCATTTAGTGAAAGCATCTCCCCCACCAGCTTGATGGCGCCTTGGTCCAAATCCACCGCCACGGAGACCCGGCTGCGCACTTTGGTGGAAGCGGGAGTGCTGCTGCCGAAAGAGCTGATAGAGTAGCATCCTGCCGCTGGAGAGAGGTGCCGACTCCCAACACCAGCGAACTCGACGTCCATTCTTCGTTCTTCCACCAGGGCTTCTCTGTCCCGGTACATCCGTTCTTGCACGGACTTCTTTATTTCTACGGGCTGGAGCTGCACAATCTCAATCCCAATGGGATGCTCCACATAGCTGCCTTCATAACGCTCTGTGAGTGCTTCCTCGGGATCGAGCCGCATTTTGCGCTATGGAAGCAGTTGTTCATCGTCAAGCCGCAGCCGAGCAAGAACAGCCCCGCCGTCGTCGGAGGCGCCGGATTCCAGCTAAGGCCAGGAGCCGTCAAGTACTACCTCAAGCTGCCATTTCAGACTTCCAACAAAGGCTGGTACTCGGATTGGTTCTACTGCAGCAACCCTGAGCCCTCGCTCCTGGCATTTGTGGGCCAGCCCCCTGAGGTTAAGGCAAGTTGGACAGAGCTTCCGCTGGGATGGGAGCAGCCTGCGGTCGAAGTCCTGATGGCCCACCTCTCCCAAGTGATTCAGTCGGGGGTCACCGGGGTCGGTGTTGTAGCGACCTTCATCAGGCGCCGAATCCAGCCCGTGAAGCTCAGGGTTTGGCCGATGTATGAGTACAACGGCCCTCAAGATGTAACCCAGGAGTTGACCGTCGAGCTCCCGGAGGAGGTCAGATGCCGGGGCGGGAAGCTGATGGCCCAGGGCGCAGACCTGGACACATCCAGGCACCAGAAGGAGTCCTTACAGTCTCGCCAACTCTCCAAATCAGGTGACCAGTCAGTCCTCCGACTTCGTCATTTGCAATCTGTGCTTCAAACGAGTCATACTTGGTATCTATCTGTGCACCCAAACCTCGTAGGATCTGTTCGGGTTCAGTTCCTCGGCCCCCCCTTCCGGAGAAGGAGGTATGGAAACAGCCCCAGTATGCTGACGTCCCCAGCGGTGGGCAGCCATCGCAAGGAAGCGCCCGACCGCCGTCTGTTGGTGCCGGGTCATCAGGGGGAAGGGCACCTGCGACGGAGGAGCCCAGCGCTCCTCCGCTGGTGGTAACAGCGGCTCCGGGGGAGGAGGCCCAGGAGGAGGATGATGAGGTTCCTCTCATCCATAGGAGGAAACGTTCGGTGAATGCCGCATTTGGTGGGCAGAGTGACTCTACGGCGCCGCCGGCCTCAGCAACCGCCGCTCCCGGGCGGCAAGTCCCAAGGCCTAGAAAGCGCGCGACCTATCCTCAGTCTTTCAAGTATGTAACGGAGTGAGTCTTCTTTGCTTTTGTATTCCGGAGAATAGGAATAAATTAGACGTTTGTTGTAGGTCGATGAAGCCGATCGTCCCACGAGATACGTCGGGTGCTTCAGATCCTGCCCGGGATGGGGACGGATCGGGGCCGGACGGCCGATCCCCGTCTCCCCTGAGGGCCGCAGGCGCCTCCTCAGAGCAGTCTTCCCCCCGCCAAGGTGGCGCGCCTCCGACTCCGCCGTCCGTCACTCGGTCAGAGGAGCCTAACACCGAAACGCAGAGCTCCGTCGCGACCGAGCGAGCGAGCCCGGAGCGGGCGCACGCCGTTCCGGCGGATCACCGAGGGAACCTAATGCTACCGGTGGAGGAGCTGGAGATTGACCGCGTGCCGCCACCGCCGCCGAGCGTCCAGATGGCCATTCAGCCTCTTCGAGTCCGCTAGGCGGGTCCCTCGGGAGAGGTTGCATGGGAAATCAACGACGTCCGTGAATCAGAAGAGTGGGATGAGGCGATGGCCGCCGCCGCCCAACTCAGAGAGACACTCCGACGCTGTTGAAGACAGTGAAGGAGAGCGCCAACCTGGTGAACGGCAAGATCCGGCCGCTGATGCAGGTACGATTTCTGCCCTTATGCTTCTTCTTTGTTTTTCGCCATGAGTGCAAGGGTGGCACACTCAATGGGGAGTAGCCCCCGAGTCTCTGCCCGACCGTCTTGGTCAGGCGGAGATTCTTTATTAGCTTGTACACTTTGCACTGGGGGCACGATCAGTGCACTCAGTGGGTGTAGCCCCCGAACCTCCGGCCGACTAGAATAGTCGGGCAGAGGTTCTTTTTTAGGCTTGTAAATTTCACATTGGGGGCACGATCAGTGCACCCAATGTGTGTAGCCCCCGAGCCTCCACTCAGTTCATGTAACCGAGCGGAGGGTCTTAATATTTTCTCTCATGGAGCTGACTTCTTGTGTTGTTTATGTAGAACTTAGCCAAGAGGTCCCAGGATAAAACCGGGTTCTTTCAGGAAAAGCTTCCAGCTTTTGATCGACTCGGCTAGCGCCAGGCCGAGTGGGACAATTTGAAGGGTTCCCTCCACACGGTCCAGGAGCAAGTGGCTGTGAAGGAGGCGCAGATCCAGTCCCTGAAGAGGGATGTTCAAGGTAACGAATCTGATCTTCTTCAGTAGCTCCCGCTCGTGCTCATGCTGATTCGTCGATAATTTCTTTTGCAGCTGCTTAGGGCGAGGCCTCCGGATTCCGAAAGGAGCTTGAGGGTACCGCCGAACTGAGGGAGGAGGCTGCCCGACTCAGGACGGAGCTTGAGGGTGCCGCCAAGCTCGGAGAGGAGGTCACCAGGCTTAGGGCAGAACTTGAAAGCGCCGCTAAGCACAAGGAGGAGGCCCCCCAACTCAAGGCGGAGCTTGAAAGCGCTGCCAAACTCCGGCAAGAGTTCGAAGTGGCGAGGGCTTGCATTCGAGAGCTCAAAGAGGAGGCGGTTGCAACCGATGGTTGTCTGAGGAGAGCCCTGGAATCTACCGAGTCTGCGAACAAGCGGGCCGCCGACTCTGCTGCTGGTAAGGGCCTTTCCCTTGTTCCAGCGGTTGGAGATTTTGCCGATCGTCCTATTTAATGTTTTTTGTGGACACCGTGCAGCTTTTCAAACCCGGATTGGGAAGATCAACGTGATGGCAGAGTCTCTGAAGAGGCTGGTCGGGTCGCTTGTGACGCGCTGTGGGAGGATGACCTGACCCCGGATCATGCGGAAACAGTCGTTGATCGCCTTCGGCAAGCGCCTGGTAAAGCGAAGATCTTGCAGAGGGAGTACACCCGACTCGGCGTCGAATTTGCACTGGTAGTGGCTAAGTCCCATTACCCCTTGATTGATATGAGAGACATCGAGGAGGGACTCATGGCCGACTTCCTGGAAGAAGATATCCCGACTCTGGCGGAGGAGGTCTCCGTTGTCGCGAACAATCTAGCTGATCGGGCTAACCTGTAAAGGTAGAGATAGGGCAGATGAACAGTTTGATATGCGTATCCAGGACTCGGGGAAGTCCGAGTGTAATTCGTGGGTACATGCTTTTGGTGTACTTTGTTCTATGTTAAGTTGTTTTCATTCTTCTTGATTATTTGTCCGTGTGTAATCTAGCTCTTTTGTGTGTGCCCTTGCCGATCCGTTGTAGCCCCCGTTGCGCAGAGAGTAGCCGTGGGCTGTTTTTCCCGTGTAGCGCTAGGTTGTGGCGTAAACCGGTGATCAAAGACAAAGGGTTAACGCTGAGCCTTGTACACAGTACTAAAATAATTGTGTGAAGGTAAAAAACCCGAGTGCGGTTTGGCGCACCTAGGGCGGTGTAGCCCCCGAGTGTCCATTATGCGTGGCCGTGGGCGCGCATAGCGGGCTAGTCAGGAACTCTGAGGATTATGTCAACTAGAGCGAAGAAATATTTATTCGTTCGTCCATAATATTGAAATACATAGTTTAAGCATAGAAATGACGTAGCTGTTCAATGTTCCATGTGTTGGTGATGATGTTGCCGTCTTGATCCTTCAGTCGGTAAGCCCCCGGGCGTAGTACCTCGGCGACCACGTACGGACCCTCCCATGGTGGGGAGAGCTTGTGCTTATCCGTGTTGGATTGGACTCGGCGTAGGACCAAGTTGCCAAAGTTGAAGGAACGTCCACGTACGTGTCGGCTCTGATAGCGGAGTAGGCCCTGCTGGTATTTTGCTGACCGAAGGAAGGCAACTTCGCGTGCTTCTTCAAGCTAGTCGATAGCATTTTGTCTCGCTTCCTCCGACTCGGCCTTAGTGTAAGCGCGGACGCGTGGGGATCCATGATCCAGGTCAGTCGGCAAAACAGCCTTGGCTCCATATACCATGAAAAAAGGTGTGTATCCGGTTGACCGGTTGGGTGTAATCCGTAGGCTCCAGAGTAGCGATGGTAGCTCGGCTGCCCATTTACCCGCAAATTTCTTCAGGCGCTGGAAAATCCAAGGCTTGATGCCTTGCATAATTAGACCATTGGCTCGCTCAACCTGCCCGTTAGTGCGCGGGTGTGCCACAGCGGCGAAGTTGAGGCAAATGTTATGGTCGTCGTAGAATTGGAGGAAGGCTGCGCCGGTGAATTGCGTGCCATTGTCGGTGATGATGCTATTGGGGACACCAAACCAGTAAACGATATCCCGGAAGAACTCGGCGGCCCGTTAGGTCGTGATCGTGGCAACTGTCTTGGCTTCATCCACTTGGTGAACTTATCCACGGTGATGAAGAGATGGGTGCAGCCCCCGGGAGCCCTCTTGAAGGGACCAACCATGTCCAGACCCCAGATGGCGAAAGGCCAGGTGATCGGGATAGGCTGGAGTGCCTGAGTCGGCAGGTGTGTCTGTTGGCCGAAGTATTGGCAGCCCTCGCAAGTGCGCACGATGTGCTTAGCATCCGAAACGGCAGTCGGCCAGTAGAAACTCTGTTGGAAAACTTTCCCGACTAGTGACTTTGGTGCCGCGTGGTGCCTACAAACTCCCGAGTGAATGTCACGTAGTAGTTGTTTCTCTTGATCTTGAGATATGCACCGCTGGAGGATTCCAGATGTGCTTTTCTTGTAGAGTTCACATTCGACGACGACGTAGGCCTTGGCGCGCCTCGCGAGGCGGCACGCCTCGGTCTGCTTCGACGGGAGAGTGTCTCGCAGGAGGTAGTCGAGGAAGGGCATTGTCCAGTCGGGATCGATGACCAGAACTTCGTGGGGCAGCTGCTCCGTCTCCGCTTTGATAGAAGGGACATGCAACTCCTGGAGGAAAACTCCAGTCAGGATGATATCCCGACTAGACCCCAGCTTGGCGAGTGCGTCTGCAGTTTCGTTGTCTCGGCGGAGGACATGCGTAATTTCGAGGTCATCGAACTTGGTTTCAAGCTTGCGCACCTCTTGGCAGTAGGCTTCCATGGCTGGGTCTCGGCATGACCAGTCCTTTATCACCTACCGGACTACTAGTTCGGAATCTCCACGGGCGAGAAGCCGGCAGATCCCGAGTGAGGTCGCAATGCAAAGGCCATGTAGTAAGGCTTCATATTCGGCGACATTGTTGGACGCCGGGAAGTGGATTTGTAGCACGTACTTGAAGCGTTCTCCTTTCAGAGAAATGAGCACGACACCAGCCCCCCGCGCCCTGAAGCATTAGTGAGCCGTCGAAGTAGAGTGTCCAATGTTCGAGATCGATGACAGATTGCGGGGACTGGACTTCTGTCCACTCGGCCATGAAGTCGGCAAGAGCTTGAGACTTGATAGACGTGCGGGGGGCGTAAACTATGCTGAATGCCATTAGTTCCATTGCCCATTTAGCAATCCTCCCTGTGGCATCGCGGTTGTTGATGACGTCTGCGATCGGGAAGGAGCTAATCACCGTAATCGGGTGTCCTTGGAAGTAGTGGACTAGCTTCTGAGATGTAATGAACACCGCATAAATTATCTTCTGTATTTGTGGGTATCGCGCCTTGAACTCGGAAAGTACTTCACTGATGAAGTAGACCGGGTGATGAACCTTCTGGATGTGACCTGGCTCGGAGCGTTCGACGACCAAGACGATGCTGGCCACCTGGGTAGTCGCTGCAACGTAAAGGAGTAGCGGTTCATTGGGCATTGGGGAAACCAATACCGAGGGTGTAGTCAGGAGGTTTTTCAGTCCATCGAGGGCGTCTTGAGTCTCAGACATCCATGTGAAGTTATCCGACTTGTTCAGGAGCTTATAGAGGGGCAGGGCCTTTTCGCCGAGTCGGGAGATGAATCGACTGAGGGCCGCCATGCACCTAGTGAGCCGTTGGACATCCTTGAAACTTTTTGGTGGCTCCATTTTGATGATGGCATTGATCTTCTCCGGGTTAACCTCGATTCCTCATTCGAAAATGATGAAACCGAGTAGCTTTCCCGAAGGCACTTCGAACACGCACTTTTCTGGATTGAGCTTCATACTGAATTGCCTAAGGTTGGAGAATGTTTCCCCCAAGTCGGTTAGAAGATCTTCTTTCTTCTCGGACTTGACCAACACATCATCGATGTAGGCTTGTACGTTCCTGCCGATCTATTCCTAGACGCAGCGCTGCATGCACCGTTGGTACGTGGCGCCGGCGTTCTTGAGGCTAAAAGGCATGGAGACGTAGCAGAAAGCTCCGAACGGAGTGATGAACGATGTCTTGATCTCGTCCTCCTCCTTCATCTTGATCTGGTGATAGCCCGAGTAGGCGTCGAGAAAACATAGAATTTCACAACCGGCCGTGGAATCGATCACCTAGTCGATGCGAGGTAGTGTGAAAGGATCTTTGGGACATGCTTTGTTGAGACTCGTGTAATCAATGCACATCCTCCATTTTCCATTCTTTTTGCGAACAAGAACTGGGTTCGCTAACCAGTCGGGATGATACACTTCTTTGATAAAACTAGCTGACAGAAGTTTGGCTATCTCTTCTCCTATTGCCCTACGCCTATCCTCGGCAAAGCGGTGCAACCGCTACTTGACCGGCTTAGCGTCCGGCCGAACGTTCAAAGATTGCTCGGCAGCCTCCCTCGGGACTCCCGGCATGTCAGAAGATGTCTATGCAAAGATGTCCTGGTTGTCGTGAAGGAAACTGACGAGCGCGTTTTCCTATTTGTCGCTGAGCGCAGTCCTGATCTGTGTCGTCTTGGAGGGGTTTTTCGGATCGAGCTGGATTGCCTTGGTATCCTTCGCTGACTGGAATGATGTCGCTGTTGAAGCTTTTTTAGTTAGGGGTGCTTCCTCGACCACGGCCGACTTGAGGTTGTCAAACTCAGCTGCAGCGATTTGGGCCGCGGCAAGGTTACAGTTTTTCAGGTCACACGCGTAAGCGTGCTGGAAGCTACTTTGCACCGTTATTATTCCGTGGGGACCCGACATTTTGAGCTTCAAGTAAACATAGCTGAGAACAGCCATGAATTTGGCGTAACAGGGACGTTCCAGGATAGCGTGATACGAGCCTGAGAAGTCGACGACCTCAAAGGTGAGGGTCTCGGTCCAGAAGTTGTCAGGAGTACCAAAAGTGACGGGCAAGCTGATTTACCCGAGTGGACTTGCCATCTTGCCAGGGACAACCCCGTGGAAGGGTGCACCAGTAGGCTTGATTTTCGATCGGGAAATCTCCATGTCGTCCAAGGTCTTGACATAGAGGATGTTCAGACCACTTCCTCCATCCATGAGGACCTTGGTGAGGCGAACACCAAAGACGATTGGGTCTATCACTAAGGGGAACCTACCAGAGTGAGGTATGTAGTCGGGGTGGTCCGAGCGGCCAAAAGAAATTATGGACTCGGACCACCGGAGGTACTGAGGCACAACCGGCTCGACTGCGTTGACTTCGCGGTCCGTGATCTTCTGGCTTCGTTTGGACTTGTAGCCGTTGGGACCACCGAAGATCATAAGACACGCGGTCTCCTTTGGGAAATCGTCGCCCTCATCTGGAGGAGGATTTTTTTTCTGGTTGGGGATGAAAGGTTTGTTCAGGTTTTTCAAGAGATTGCAGTCGCGCGTGACGTGATTGGACTTCGGCCTATGAAAGTGACACGGCTGACTCATCATTTCCTCAAAAGTGGCATTGCCACGCTGAGGTCGACGCTGTGGAGCACGCTCGGCAGCAGCAACAAGGTCTCCACTCTTGCGCTTCCGGTGTTTTTTCCTAGGCGACCTGTGACGATCCCTTGCTTCAGAGGACTCGGGTGCTTTGCCCTTGCCCTTGTTGTCTTTGGTCGCGCTACGAATAGCTTCTTTGCCAGTCGCGAAGTTGTTGGCGATATCGAAGAGTTCGCGCGTAGTTTGAGGGTTCTTACGCGTGATTTTGTGGATGAGGTTGGTGCTACGAACACCCTTGGAGAAGACGGTGATGACGTCACCTTCTCGGACTTCTGGCAGAGAGTTTTTCTTTTTGGAGAAGCGTTGGATGTATTCTCTGAGAGTCTCGCCCGCCTCTTGGGTACAATTGTGAAGATCCCACGCGTTCCCAGACCTGTTGTAGGTGCCCTGAAAGTTATTCACGAAGAGGGTCTCAAGGTCGGTCTATGTCTGGATACAACCCTGAGGCAGGCTGGTAAGCCAGGCTCGAGCCGAGTCGGCTAGAAACAGGGGTAGGTAATGGATTGCCACATAATCGTTGCCTCCATTGGTCCTGCACGCTGTGTGGTAATCGGCCAGCCAGATATCTGGCTGAGTTTCGCCTGTGTATTTGTCAGTACCGGTGACCCGAAATCGAGGAGGGAAAACAATGTTGCGGATGCGGGAACCGAACGCCTTCGGGCCTACGAAGGCCGTGCCAGTGGGAGTTGGAGAGCAGCCATGGCTAGTAGCGCTACGATCGCTACTGTCACGGTGGTGGCCATTGTGATTATTCCTCCCCGCATCCTGACGAACATTGTATCTGGCACAGAGGGTGTCCCATGCATCGCGATTTGGTCTGAGTCGGTTACGTGCCGACCCGGCAGGGTGAGCGTTTTTGTCCGCGCCTTGACGGGCGCGGTTTCTTGCAGCAATGGTTCCCCGTGCATCACGATCCGGTCCGAGTCGGCTGCGAACCGATCCGGTGGGGTGATGACGGTCGGGGTTGGCACGACGACCTTTTGCGGCCTGATGGTTCCTTGGAGGAGAAGAACGCCGACTCTTGGCACTTGCAGAAGAACCTGTGCGGTCCCCGGAGATCTCGGCGTGCTGGAGGGCTGCTTCCTCCATTAGGATCCGGAGCCATCGGAGTTTGTCATGGCCTAGGGTGCCCTCGGGGATATTGATGGCACGTGCCGCTACCGTGGCGGCGACGATATTGTGACTGGGGAGTGGAAAGATCAGGACGCCGTCCCTTTCACGCATGCGGAGCACGTTGTGAACCTGGCGCCCACGATCCCGCATATCGTTGTTGCGCTCTCTTTCTTCACACTAGCGAGCCAGCGCGGTTTGCTACTCTACCAGTGCCTCCTCCTTGGCAAGGAGGCGAAGCCGAGTGGCTGCTAGTTGCTCGGGAGTCTCTTCTTCGATGGGAACGGGCTAGTCGTTGTTGTTGACCAGCGTACCCAGGTTAGCCGTGAAGACCTCCCGAGAAGGATGGTGGCTTCCCGAGCTCTCGAAGCCGTCCGAGTTGTACTCAAGGACGGGTATGAGGGACTCGATTATGCCTACCAGTCGGGATCCCTGCTCGATGGATGGGAACCCATGTTCGAACAGCAGATCCGCCTTCGGCTCAAACTCGACCTTAGGGAGAGGAGCCGAAGGTGCGGACTCAGGGGTAAGTCCGAGTGACGATGGTATTGAAGTCTCCGCTGATCGGCGGGAAGCCGAGTCGTAGAGGTGAAGCTTGCCGAGCTTGTCGACGATGAAGTCCAGCTTTCCGAATCAGAAAAGCTGTCCTGGATCAGGGACAACATCCAGGGAAGCAAATCTCATGATACTGCCCGGAACGAAGTCGCCGTTGTTGTTGAAAAAACCCATCTGGATCTGTCCGGATGGATCTATGCGCACTTCCCCTACCTAGCGTGCCAACTGTCGGTGTAGTAACCCGGCAATAATGAATGCGGGGCGGCGTATGCACAACAGATCTAGATGGGTGCACACGGGAGACAAAATTTAGACAGGTTTAGACCCTCAAGAAGAGGTAATACCCTACGTCATGTGTTTGGTGGATGATATTGCTTGTATCCCAAGTGCCGCAAGACCTCGAGAATAGATCTCTAGGTTGCTAAGGCTATGTGTGTATGAAAATATGGGAACTGATGAGCTTCTGAGCTTACCGATCGGGAGATCCCTACCTGGCCTTATATAGGCGACCGTGGTAGGATTATAAGAGTCCGGATTAGTTTACAGATTGATTTTCTAACTAGTTACAACTGAATCCGGGGTTGCCGGGTAAGTATTTATCCCTGTCTTGTACTCCAAGTCGATGAGGTGCCCCCGTGTAGAGGTCGAACTCCGAATAATCGGCCCGGTCCACCCTATGTCCAGAGGGCCGGTACTGTCCTCCTTAACGATACCTGGGTGCTATGTCATCGTCAATCACCGACCTCCAGCGGTCCACAGTTTAACATCATCTCACTGCACCTCACCCTTAGTTGTCCACTACCACTATAACCTCCCTCTAGCCCCAACCCGACGATATACATACACGCGAAGGGTAGGGGCACCAGTGAACTAAAAAGACGTCTGATTCACTATTGTAGATGTGATCGCTTCCACTTCTTGCTCGTCGAAGAGGGAGATGGCTTTGTTGGTGCCTGACTTCTCCTTACAAAACGTTTAGCAAATCCGAAATTTAATAACCCCTGGATTATACCTACAAGGCCCCGCTTGAGAGTTTAGTAAAATTTCACACTTATAAAAAGCTTTGCACTGGTAATATACTTGGCCCGAAGAAAACCAGTGTAAACTTTTCCAGGTTATGTTTACTGTTTGGATAGGGATGTAACCCAAAATCTTGTAGCATCTTCATGAACAAACATCAGCAGATGAAGCAAATTCTCTCATGAATCACTGCTTCAAAAAATTCTCCACAACACTGCTTGATTCACTGCAGTATTTGACAAATAAACAACATGAATCATCCAAAAATTCTCCTCACCTCAGCTGCATGCGAGGAATTAGCAAGAAATGGAGGTGCCGGGGGCATGGACAGGCTTCGGGGTAGGGTCGTTGTCGTCGCCTCGAGAGATCCGCAACCATCGCCTCTAGCACCGTCGTCACCACCGCGCGTAGGGTTCAGATCCGTGGGTGGTGACTGCTCGTAGATGGCTTTGTAGAGCGCCTCCTCAGAGAGGAGGAAGAACCGCGCGTAGGGTTCAGATCCGGTGACGGTGACGAGGAGGAGGAGGCGAGCAGCGGTGAAGGCCATCGCGGTGAGATATGGGGAGAGGGGAGAGGCAAAGTTGTGGAGGTGCGCAAACTGGCCAAACGAGTCAACACTGTCGTCGTGGCCATCGGGCGCTCCTCCTCTCGCTCGGGCGCCTTCCGCTCCTCGTGATCCCGCTTTGGTGGCGAGAGGTGGAGCGACTGAATGAGCTGGATCCCGGCGAGGGGAGGCGAGAGCAGGTCGGCAACGACTCGGGTCAACAACGAGAGGAGGTTGGCAGCGGCGGATCTTTGCAGTGGAGGACGGTGGCGCAGATGAGAGACGTTGGGGAGACCGAAAAGGTGAGGGAGAGGTTCGAACGGATTAGAAATGTGACGTAGGCAGCAGTGTTTCTTTTTACAGGTGTATTAGGCAAAACGACGTTTTTGGTTAGGCCAAAACCAGCCATCCAAACTCCTATTTCCAATACAAATTGAATAATTTTCTGGGCCTATGTTTTACACCAGTTTTAGGCCGAATACCAGATATGCAAACATGCCCAAAGTGTTTAGCAAATCTAAAGTTTAATAACCTTTATATTTTCCTGTACTTCAAATTTTCTAATGTTTGATACAGCTACGCTACCCACACAGAATATATTCAACTTTATTCCACGGATCCATTTTTGCGTGCGTGCTACTCCCCTCGTACCATATTTTTCCGAAGAAAACGACTTCTGCTCGGCACGCCTAGCCCACCACCACCATCTTCCTTCCTCTTCCCCGCCGTGCCCTTCTCCAGTTCTCCGGAGACAAAAGAGCCCCGATCTCCCAGACCCCACCCCACCTCGCCACGCGGGAGCCGCGAACAGAGAAGCTTCCGAGCCTGTCGGACTCCGCCACCACCACCGCCGCCTCGCCCCACCCCTCCGCTTTACCCGCTCTCCTCCTCCCCCGGCCGGCGCCGGCCGCGGCCAAGCGGAGGGCGCCGAGATGTGGGTGTTCTACTTGATATCGCTGCCCCTGACGCTGGGCATGGTAACCGTCACGCTGCGCTACTTCGCCGGCCCGGGCGTGCCGCGCTACGTCATCGCCACCGTCGGCTACGCATGGTTCTGCTCCCTCTCCTTCATCATCCTCGTCCCCGCCGACATCTGGACGGTCAGATCTCACATCCCCCTCGATCATCCCCTCCTCCCCCCTTGATGAAGTACCTCGCCGTGTTCCTGATCCACCGGTTTCGTCGTCGGTGCGGTGAGATCCGCCCCGGGCTGAGCTAGTTACATGTTTTAGTTTTGTGCCAATTTAGGCTGTACAAGCGAAGACCGAAGTTTACTGGGAAGCGTGTTAGGGCTTGGAGTTTTCGGTGCTTGAGGAGAAACTGTGCGGTGAATCATGCATTTGAATTGTTGCTTCCGGTCGCGGAATGAGTTCTGAGTAAATAGGGTACAAGGGTCACCCCTGGTGTCCATCAGAGAGGCCACCTGTTCATTACTTAGCTCTTACAATGCAGCATAGACAACGAATTCGAGCTAAATTGGCACCGTAGGATATAGGATAAGCGCATATGTCCTGCTTGACCCAATTAGCTTCCAAGAAGTCTCCCTCTGCACTATTTGATTGTTCGCAGCTAGTTGCCATAGCGGTCCTCAGTGGTCTTGCCATGGGCCTCTTCGATAAACATTTTCTTCTGTTTGTTTTGGAGTTAACCTATTAAACCATCAATTCACACATGACATTCACCATCATGTTAGGTTCATCAGACACATATAGAATGGGGAAAATATCCCTCTAGTTGAGGGTTTACATGACTTTAGCAACGGAGCACTCAGTTGCAACAGGCAGCAGGTGTAGTGGAAAGTGGAACGTTTATAAACCAGGTTTTATCTTTTGCTACCCAGAAACTCTAGGCAGCTACATTTGCATGCCTTAATATTTTGTAGATACATTTTCCATTGATGCCATGCTCATTAGGGTGATAATCACTGAATACCTATACTGCTTCACATACATATTGGGTGTTCATCCATATGAGCAAAGCTGATGCCCATGAAATGGAATAATCCTGCCATTTAGCCTATTTATTTAAACATGGTTTAAGAGCAAGTCAACTATTGATGTTTATTTGTTGAAAAGTTAAAACCGGAACATATCGACATATATGTGCTTCCAATAAATAGTGCAGTCTCTTTATGGCAAACTTTATCTATGCATTGTCTGGAAAATGATCCTCATCTATTTATTTGGTCTAAACTCTTACATCACCTCACGTGCAGACATTAACTGGCTTTGAGAAAGGTGGAATTGGATTCTTTTGGAGCTGGTCGTACTGGAGCACATTTATCCTAACATGGTATGCAACTATCATCATCAACATGTCTTGCATAGCTTTCTGCCATGGTTGTAACGTTCCTGATTGTTAGTCGCATCTACAACTCCTATTGATGCTCATGCCCTTGTATAATAGAAGTTTCTCAGAGAAAGATGTCAGTACTATTTTCAAAATGCAAAAAACCTTTCATTTCGGATGCTGCTTCCTCAGTTCCCAGATCAGTGATCTAGCAAAGCATTTGTTTCTTATAAATGCAACTGTTTCAGCTCTAGCTGAACTTGCTGTGTCTGTACTTGAAAAAACCATTAAGCGTGTTGTACTGCATGGTTTGTAAATAGCAAAATGCTAGAAAAATCCTGCCCCTCCACATGTGCTTGACACTTTCTTACCTGTTTGGTATTTTAAGGTATTTATGCTTTTGTTGTTCCTGTAAGGTTGCTTACTCTATTTCTAGCAGGACAGTTCACAACCCAGTGTCTTTTTGTGTGTGTCTGTGTTGTGATACTACTCTAATCATACATTCATATTCATTAGGATTTGCTAGAATATTTAAATTTTTATGGGATGCAGTAATTTTAATCCTTGCCATTTGCAGTGATGTTTCTATCTCTAAACAAGGCTCGTGTCTATATCTCTAAACAGGGCTGTAGTTCCTACCATTCAAGGCTACGAAGATGCTGGGGATTTCACTGTTAAAGAAAGGCTGAAAACTAGTATTCACATGAACCTGCTGTTTTATTCAATTGTGGGAGCTATTGGCCTCTTTGGACTCGTACTGCTTTTAGTCATGCATAGAGCTTGGTATGGTTTAATCTCCACTTTAGCTTCCATGTTCCATGACTCAGCTGATATGTAAATAAACTTGTGTGCTCTCTTGAAAATTTTGTTTGCCATTTTAATTACGCCATTCTGCTCTTTTTTTATGGCCATCGCCAAACAAGTTATGGAATGTTGTACTGAAACATCTAAAAATTTCAAATTGGAACAAGCTATCCAAGTGTTATGTTTAGGATATAGTCACCTTTGACTGGTAAAGAAACATAATGTGATCATTACTACTGACAAAATACTACTTTCATTGCCACTAAACTTCGTGTTGCCTTGAGTCCTTGAGAAACTAGTTCTGCAGAAAATGGCTGTCATTTAAAATTTTATGCTGTATAGTCTTAACTCCTGACCTGGAATAAATGTTTTTTTGACAGGGATGGAGGTATTGTGGGCTTTGCAATGGCATGCTCAAATACCTTTGGACTGGTGACTGGTGCTTTTCTTCTTGGTTTTGGGTTGAGTGAAATTCCAAGGAACATTTGGAAAAATGCAGACTGGACTCACCGCCAAAAAATACTTTCTCATAGAGTTGCCAAGATGGCTGTAAAGCTTGATAATGCTCATCAAGAATATTCAAATGCAATTGTTGTAAGTACTCCTCTAAATTCTTAATGATTTTCATACTCGTTGCAATGCTGAAGTATTGTTCGTTTTCCAGGTTGCTCAAGCCACTTCAAATCAAATGTCAAAGCGTGATCTCCTAAGGCCTTATATGGATATTATTGACCAAATGGTTGCTCAAATGGTACCAAAGCAATGAGGAGTATTACTTAAAGTTGGATTTAAAACCTTACAATTATAGACAACAACTTGCGATTTTATGTACATTTCAGCTGCGGGATGATCCATCTTTCAAGCCTTCTGGTGGCAGATTAGGCGAACATGATATGGACTATGATACAGATGATAAAACAATGGCCACACTCCGACGTCAACTTAGGAGGGCCCATGAGGAGTACTATAGGTGTAAAAGGTATTATGGAATATACCAATGGAGGATAATCTTAGTCTTCGTGTATCTTTCAGTAATATGTAGCATAACCAATGCAGTTTGGAATTTGTATGGAAGGGTAAAAAGGGCCTGTTTGGTTTGTGGTCTAAGGTTTCCTAATTTTGCCACACTCTGAGTTAGGCAAGTTTGACCGAGTTAGGCGGGTTTTTGGTTCATGCTACAGCTTAGGCAAGCTTCCTTTTCTGTCAGTTGGGTCCTGCATGTCATAAACTCAAGATGTGTGGCAAGATTCCTCTAGGCATGCCAATGTGTGGTACTCAAAATCCTATGTGTACTGTGTAGAGATATGCTAGGCATTGCTGGTGCCCCTATTTAACTGATAATATTAACTTTGTTTTTTGTGATTGTACAGTGAATATATGACTTATGTCATGGAAGCTCTCGAACTAGAAGACACCATTAAAAATTATGAACGCCGTGATTCAAATGGATGGTGAGTTCGTTGATTCTTTGTTTATAGAAAACAATGTGCAAGTTCATTGTCAGAAAAAGGTTATGTACAGAGGAGTATTTTACTCTTGACAAAATAGCACTTACAACTTTACTGAACCATCCAACAGGCACTGTAATGAATCATTTGTCCCATTCCTTATATTTCGTGATAATGTAATTTGGGGACCTTTTTTGCATTGTAATGCTGGACAATGCCACAACAACTTGACATTTATGTTAAATAAGTGATGCTAAGTGGTATGCCGTATGATGGAGGTTTCAATGGCCTGGTTAAACAGAAAAAAAGGTAAACTGTGTACAAACAGGACTGTTGATAGTTCCACAAAAGTTTGGCTAGATTAGTGCATTGGTTGTATAACTATATGTGTCATGTGTGGTGCTGACCAAGAATACTTGATTGGTGGGCTGACTAATCTCAATTGCCATTATAGATGCTTGTGCTTGTCTACACGAGCTGTAATAATTTGCTTGCAAAACCTTGATCAATGTGTACTGCAAACTTGTTATACTCGTCTGAAATCCTTTGAGAGATCCAACCACAAGCAGTATTGATTTAATTTCTTATCTAAACAGGAAATACGTATCAAGTTTTAGGGAGAGTCGATCAGGCACACTGGGATCCCTTTTGGACACTATGGGTATTCCTTCTAACCTATACCAACTATTTTTGTTAGATTTTGTCTATTTATTTATTACTAGTCAAAATGGCTTAAAATCAATTTCTGGATGAAATGATCTAAATTACAACATTTCAAGCTGCAGAGATCCTTAATAAGTTCGAGGTAATGCCTATGGCTGCTAAATAATTGATGGAACTGACTCAGTGATACTTTCTTGCATTATCAGAGTTCATTTGGCGCTGTATACTGAGAAAGCAGCTTCAGAAAGCATTTGCTGTTATTCTTGGCTGCATGTCGGCTGCCATACTGTTGGCTGAAGCAACTTTGCTGCCAAGCGGTGTTGATTTATCGCTTTTTTCTATTCTCGTAAAATCCGTGGGAAAGCAAGAGGTTTTAGTTCAGGTAAGAAGTTGGGTGCTTCATGTAAATACTTAAAAGTTTGGCTATATTTTGTTACTTATGTCACTTTCTGAATTCTTACTATATTTTGTTACTAGTGATAGGCTGATTGCTTTGGTAGTTTGTTTGCACATGGCACACCAATCCTGTGCATCTATCACCTATTGGTTATCTAAACACATGTACACTAATACAAGTGAATATAGTTACCGGTGACTCTCAGAATATCAGACGCATGCTATCCTTTCGCTCTGTTGACATTCATCATATTTGATAAAGTATGAATTTTCCATCTTAATAAATGGAATGCCCCTATACTGTCACCCAGTTGTACATTCATTGTGTAGTGTCAACCTAATTCTGCATGATTTTACATACTTCCTATTTGTTTACAGGTTGCTGCATTTGTCCCTTTGATGTATATGTGTATTTGCACATACTATTCACTATTTCAGATTGGGATGTTAATGTTTTATTCTCTGACTCCAAGGCAAACAAGTTCCGTCAGCTTGCTTATGATCTGTTCGTAAGTTTTTAGTGTTATGCTTTTTTATGCTTCATGTGCTTCCGTTCCGATTCGTTTAACACATTCCAGGCTGTGTACCAAATGCTGTTTTGCAGAATGGTTGCAAGATATGCACCTCCTATTTCTTATAACTTCCTTAATCTCATTCGCCTTGGTGGTAATGTTAAAACTACTTTTGAGAAGGTAATAGTTTTGACAGTTCTTCTGTATTATTTGTGGTATTTACTTCTGTTGTGTGAAGGCAATAATAGTTAACGTTTGGAAAGGGAATGCTCCACAACTCATTGTTTATTAGACAAATAACTCCTAGCTAACCGCAAACAAACCATATTTTGCAGAGAATGGGGAACATTGATGACGCAGTTCCTTTCTTTGGAAGAGGCTTCAACAGGATCTATCCACTAATTATGGTTGTTTATACGCTACTGGTTGCTAGTAACTTCTTTGGACGTGTGATTGACTTTTTGGGAAGCTGGAAAAGGTTCAAGTTCCAGCGTGAAGAAGAGAATATGGATGGTTTTGATCCATCTGGAATGATTATTCTGCAAAAAGGTAAGGACACCATAGATTTGTCTGTGGGCATATCCTTCTTTCTCTTCAGCATATCAGCATAGACTTGTCTGGTGATATCTTTTATTTCTCGTTAGCATATCATTGCTTTCTCTTCGTTCTTTCCTTTTTCATTGCTTGTCCCTTAAGCTTCCACAGTTCCACATGGATCTCAGTTTTCTTGTTTCCTTCTGCAAATGAAAGTCGGTACAGCACTGTGGCGAATATACAGAGCCCTGGGCCTATCTGGCTTTAAATAAATGATGATTTATCTGATCATTATTCCCAAACTTTTTGTATAATCACCGTGCAATTCGTGGTCAAATACTGCCTTTGGTTCTTTTGAAGGCATGTTCTGCCTAAGCAAATGTTATACTTTCTCTGCAGAGAGATCTTGGATTGAACAAGGATATAAAGTCGGCGAGCAGGTTATTCCATTGGCAAGATTCAATGGTGCGGACACAGATGTTGAATCTGGAAAGGTACCGTTGGTGTGTAGCATACTTTATTTTTCCCAAGCTTTAATAATTATATCTATTTGTTCTGTTTCCTAGGTTTGTATTGTCTTCGGCCAAGTTTTATCTCCTTTTATTACTTATTACTCACTGGCATTTCTCCTTATTCATTATTTTTCTTGTTTATGTACACAGATTGAAAATACAGTGGAGATGAAAGCGGGAGCAACTTCTTCCAGAGTTGATGGAAGAGCTGGTCAATCGAAATATGCTCACAACAGGGAGACTAGTTCTAACAAGTATTCATCTGTTAGAGAACAGACTCGGCAGTCAGTTAAGCCAGTGAAAAAGGAAACTGTATCCACATCTCTGCTTGAAGAAAGGAATTCTGAACAGCGCTCGTCTGCTGGAATTTCCCAAACATGGGCCTCAATGAAGATTGGTTTTCAGAACTTTAAAGCGAATATGGGTGCCAAGAAGTTTACTCCTCTGCGCCAAGATCCAGAATTTGCTCCCCATTTGAATGTCTCTTCGCCTGAATCTCTTGATGACATCTTCCAAAGGTTAAAACGTCGCCCTGCAGATATGCCTGTAGATTACCTTGACGATGATGACGACGATACTGGAGACATGGATCCTGCATTTCCAGGATCAAGGAGATAGGCTGTGGTATTCTTGTAGAAGTTAGAATATTAAGCTCAGGAATTAAAGGATTTGGTAGCGCTAGATGCAGAACAGAAGATACAGGATGTATAGATTGGATGATGGTTTTGGTGTGCTTTGTGGAAGCTCAAGACGCCTGCCCATCTGGAAAGCTACAAACATGAAAGCATAACATAATGACAGGCCCTGCAGAAAGGACAGCAGATTCTGCCAACAAGAGATCATGGGACTATGCAGGAATAGGCATTGCTGACATGTTTTTCTCCTTGTTAATTTTAACATCTGTATTGGAGATAACCGATTCATACTCGGAGCCGACGAGTGTAAAGTGTAAAGGGTATGCATACGATACCATAATGTGACAGGTAGTGTGTCTTGAAAACATGCGACTGATCTAATGTATTAATTGAAAAAAGAAGTGCACAGGTGTTTTTCTGTGGCGAAACATCTGGCTTGTATTATTTGGTGGTTTGTGACCGGTCCATGCTCTGTTACGCTGACTGAAGATATGCTTATTTTTACGATAGTTTTCTATGCTTGCTTTCTGCATCGCCCAGGCACAATTGGAGGTAAAACAAACTGCAAGCGGCATACATATACATAGAAATCAAGGAAAGCATAGTAGTTTAACTAAATTTAGATTCTATTTGGAACATAAGACTTCATTTAGGGGCTTTTTCTGGAAAGTAAGAATGCGAATTTCAAGTAAACACATTAGATTATGTACGGGCTTCATAAAAACGTGAATTTCACAAGACAGCTTAATTTCTGCGGCAATGTGGCAAAGATCCGGTGTTCCGAAGAGCGCCTCATTATGTACCTCTTTTCGCGAATCCTCGACCTGTACGGATGCGAAACCAAGTTATTTCTATATAGGAGGTCTATTTCTCGGTTGTCTGACAAATTATTATTTTTAAATCGATGATTTTAGATGTTGATTTTTTATATCGATCCACTAAGTAGTTACTCATTTTAGAAACTATGTATAACTATAATTTAGAGATGTACAACTGGGTAGTTGCACATTTCTATACCCAAAATTGTATAAATTTTTAGGCAGCTGCAAAGGTGTCCATCGGGCGATCTGGAGAGCGGATCACCCCCTTCTCCATCGTTTGTGCTGCTAATCCAACCGTTTGATCTCCTTCTTTTTTTCTCCCAACATCTTCAAGCTCGTCATTTTCCTTCCTACAACAAGCTCTCTCCCATCCCATCTCCTCCGTTGTCTCCCACCCCATCTCCTCCGTTGTCTCCCACCTTGTACTCCAGCTCCCGTGCCCCTGCTCCACACCCCTCTCCTCCTCCTCCTCCTTTACCTCCTCAGGCTTGAGCACACGCCTAATAGCCGCCCGACACAGGTGGGACGCCTCGCTATGGCGCTGGTGCATGGCGGCCATTGCCTTCTCAGGCTCATCGAGGGATGGGGATTGTGAAAGTATCTAGATGTGGTTTAAAGGGGGGTGAATAGACGTCTTAAAAATAATTACAGATTTAGCTCAATTCTAATGTGGAACTAAACTAGCCGGATTTTCACAAGCACAAATCATAAATATATCGGACTCGACTAAGTGCACCAACACCTTATGTCTATATCAAGATTTGCAATCCTACGGTGACAAGCATGCAATTCAATCTCTATAAAGCAAATACAGTTATTCTAGTACAAGTATAAATTACAATTAAGTAAATGAGACAAGAGACAAATGATGTTTGTTTCAAAGTTCAGATATCCACCGATATCATATATCTCTGTTTGATGACCTAATCACTCATGATCAAAGGTGGACTCTCTTTCAAGTTTCTTCACCTCTACGTCTCCTTGATCACTATGGCTAGCTCATTCCTCTACTCCGGAGATGGCGAGCTCCACAACCACTTCACAAATCACTCGGGTATCTTCACAAGCTTCTGGAAGAGATCACCGAGCTAACACCACCAAGCTGTCTAGGAGCCAGTGGACTCTAAGAGTAACAAACCCTCAGAATTTTACTTGAACACAATCGACGTCGAGAGCTCAAACTGATGCAACAGATGCAATCACATAGTACAACCGATACACTAAACTTCCCTTGCACCTCATCAAAAGCAACACATGTACTAGAGGAATTTGGAGAGGGTCAAGTGGAGAAGGTCAACAAATGACCCAAGAGGTAGTGGCGGCCCTTGCAAGCTGGCCTAAGGTGGCTACTCATAGCCACTCCTCAAAAACTAGCCGTTAGGGGTTTTCTTGTGAGGCTAACGTCAGACCAACCCCCATGACCGGTCAGACCGATTCAACACTAACGGTCGGAAAACTAGCTATTGGGCACTCTGAAACATAGAAGGACACTATACCTCCAAAGTCTCCGACACGAACCCGTGTACTTCGGAGGAAAACTTCCCTGACTCACTCGGCTAACCTCAAAATGTCCAGAAAGATTATGCGGGAAAAACTTGCTCTTTGTTACTCCCCCAGGACACTCTAGGTAAAACCCGGAGTGCTTGGCTGACCTGGCTAGGGAGGCCATTCAAACCGCGCTTTAGTCTCGGTCAGACTGACCTATGGACCAGAGATTTTCTACTCTAGGAAACCAGCTCAGATCTTCTAGAACCTCGTCCGGATACCCCGAAAACAACTCTTCCACTATAGCCTTAGTCCGAATACTCCAGAAATGGAACTTCCCGAGTCCCCGAACCTCAGTTGGTCAAACTGCTCACTGGGACCGGTTAGACCAACAAGCCTACACACTTAGTCTAGGGGCACAACTCACGCAAACAACAACCTCCGCCCAAAGCCTCTGAGTACTCATAGCTTGAAACCTCTTGACAAGCTAGAACCTGAAGTTCTAACACCTCTCCACAAAGTAAACGTGAGGACATGCACCATATGTAATGGTTTGAGCACGCAACATGCAGGATGATCAAGCTACTCGTCCGATAGCCCCTCTTGATAGTACTACTATCTATCTTACAATCCGGTCTTCCTCCAAACTCTTTTGAGACTGGTCAAACTAGGAAAACCGAGTCTAGGCATACATTTGCTTTGCGTATTTCACTTGAGCTTGATGGCGTTCACCATCCTTGCTCCAAGCCGGAATCACCTTGATCATCATCGCTTTGTGAAGTCTTTGATTTAGCTCTTCATAATCCATTATGGGAAGCCTTCTCTTGGGAACATCTTCATTTATCCATCTTCACTTGATGGACTGCAAGTTTCAAACATATAACTTCTCATGACGATTATCTTGAAATTGCTTTTCTCAACTTAATGTTCATTATATCATCCTCTCATGAGCTTTCAATGTAATCGTCCTTTCGATGCAAGCCCATGAGTGGCACCTAACCCACACTCTTTTCATACACATATAAAAACATTAGGTGAGTCCAAAAGATACAATACATAATTGCTTACAGAGTCCACTTGATAACACCATGACAAGTGGCATAATTTCAACGTTCGTATGTTGACCATCTTGAATCTAATTCTTGATCAAACTCCATCTTCTATTTAACTTCACCTCAGTCAATCATAGGGCACATCTTGAGCCCATCATTGACTCCTAAGGTAGCTTCATCACATCGTTTGATCATATGACATTCGCCTCTTAAACTTATTGATCTTGATGCATATATTTGATTTGATGGCATTCATCCTGAATCATCCAATATTATTAATGCATCACTTATGAAAAATAATTTCATATCAACTCAAGGAAACCGTTAGTCCATAGAAATTATCATTAATTTCCAAAACCGCTAGTTGCACTTTCAGATAGGCAGGCTTAGATTGTTGCATGGATCTAGCATTGCAACAAATTATTTGTGCCATTGCAATAGGAAACATAAAGATATGCAACAGATGAATATTTTAGTGAACTTATGCAAGAAAAACTCTAGCTGATTGCAATAAGATTGAAACATTAGCAAAACAAAAAGTTGGCCTTATTGCAACATCAAAGATGCACTTGTGCAACAAAAGCGGAAAAACCTTCCACAAAAACCATATAACATTGCAATAGAAATCTTTCGTGATTGCAGTAATATATATACACTTATGCAGCAACAGAGAATCATCGTGTGTTGCAATATCACTGCATATGGCTCAAACAGAAAAACTAACCTATTGCGACAAAAAAAGTTAATACATTGCAACATCACCCTTTTCTGGTCAGCTTCGTTGGATTATCCCCCATCGCCGCCACTACAAGAAGACACCAATAGAGACGTGTAATTCGCCATACCTTCCTTGGCAGCGTCATCTTCCAAGCATCTTCATAGGTGAGAGGGAGGGCGTAAATGAGTACACGACACGTGCAGATGGGTCGATGCATACGCAACAACTGGCATTGGAAGTTTTGGGAGGGAAGGAGAGCAGTGCCTGGACCTTGATAGGGGGAGAGAGAGCAGCGAGTGGCGTGGGGAGAACAAGAGGAGAGAGCTGCAACAAGTGGATCTTGGGAAGGAGAGATAGAGCAGCCTATGGAGATTGGAAGGAAGAGCGAGAGCACCACATGATGTCTCTCGCTTCCGCTAAATGAGGTGATAACGCAATATGATCCGTGGGAAAAGGAAAAAAAGTGGGGTATAGGATGCATGTGAACTATGTGGAGAGCCAATGTTTCGTTCGGACCGGTCAGGTTGATGGGACCTTTTTCTATATTTTTATGTGCAACTTGATTGACTAAAAAATAATAATTTCTCAAACAACTTAGAAATAGCAAATCCATTTCCATATACACCATTAGCTACAACTCCCATGATTTTTTTGAAAAGCAAGTAGTCCCACAATTTTCTGTAAAAAGCTAGTACTCCCACAGCCTGATCTGTGATGGTATAGTCGTATAGCCAGATTATTCTAAACAACTTCGGCATATACACATGCAAAAGCTAACAAAAGAATATCGATCATCATAGTATTTCCTTGGAATCTGTACACAAACATGGATATTGGCCACGTTAGCATCTTCTCCTCCGACGTCCGGACCCCATGACCAAACAAATCCAACGACGAAATGAGCCAAACATGGTCACAACTAGTTAATCTGCATCGCATGCATGGACTCGATCAGAACAGGATCCACTTGGTCGCGGTGCTCCCCTCGGCGTGGAGCGTCTTGGAGTGCGCCAGTGAGCATCGGTCCTCCTTCCTGCCTCTTCCCCCATCGTCGCGCGCACAGCAGCTTCGACCAGAGGCTCGTCCTCTCCCTCCTCCTCCTCACCACCCTCACCACCTTGTCGTCGTCCACGCCCACCACCTGCTCGTGCCTCATCAGCAGCGATACCCATGCGCCGGTGCCGCGCTTCACCTCGCGGTGGAACCCGGGGCTGGCGGACCCCGACACCAACGATGACGCGCTAGTGGACCCCTCCGTCGACGACGCCACCTCCGAATAATTCGAGCAGGAGGAGGCCGCATCCTCCTCCTGATCGCGCGTGACGACAGACGACACCGACACTGAGGGCGAGAGGCGGGACAAGCGCTCCCGCATGCAGAACGGGCAGACCCTCGCGCCCCCTGCTGCCTGTGCCGCCAGCACCGGGTGCCGCCGCCGCCTGTCTTGCGTGATTTCTTGCCCATGACCATGCCTGCCAAACTGCCAATAGGATCGATCACAGGATGTTTCGACCAGTTATTGTTGTTGTTGTTGTTTGTGTGTGGGTGGCGCGTGCGTGCGTGCATATATACGTGGGTGCCGTTGGGCGCACGCGGGGGAGCAGCTTCCTGGAGGTTGCACTGCACGCGAGCTAAACTGTAGTGGAGTTGCGCTGCGATCCGGTTGGGATTTCTTTTTGAAAATGGCATCTCTGTGTAGTTTGATTTTTGTTTCTTGTAATACGAGTTTTTATTGTATGAATAAAATGATTTTGTTACACAGAAAAGATATTTTTATCATATAAACTTTGTTATATTAAAATATCATGTTACATTGATTTAAAAAAATTATCATACATATTGTTATAAAATATTTTTGTCATATAGTAAAAATACTTTTACATCTAATCTTGTCTTCCCCAAACGTGGAGAGGCTTGCCTTGGTTGGCTAGCCATGCGAGCCTTGCTATGCGGAGCTTGGCTGGGTCCAGGGTGGCAGCGCGTGCACGGGCGCTGGACGGGCTGTTTCTCGCAGCAGCAGTATTCTACTAACCACAAAGCATTGTTTCTCTTTCCCTGCATTTTTTGTTCTTTCATTTTTTGAAGTTCTTGCTTTCTTATCTCGCTTTTTTTTTGTAAAGAGATCTTTTTGGAAGCTTCCGATGTACTATATCCAGGATCTGGGATCCCGCAGGGAATTTCGCTTCATTCTTGCCTTCTGTTGGGTTGCTTTCCTTTTGACTTATTGCGAGTGAGTGGCGGACCTCAGAAAAAATGTCCAAATAGGGTTAATGCAGGACCATGATATTGCCTGTGTTCGTGCGCCGTTGCACTGCACCTCCCGGCAGGAAGCACGAAAAACTGTCGTGTTGGTTTTGTGATGAGACACAACACTACGTGTGGGACAAACATGTACAGGAAATGAACTTACATTATTAATTTAAAAAATCAATTCTTATTTCCTCAACTATTAGTCGAATTTAATTTTGATTCTTAAAATCTAAAATAAGACAAATTAGACCTTAACTTTCAAGAGCGGTTTGATCGATGATATGGTGGTAGTTTTATACACGTGGTAGCAGGGTCAGCACAAAGTATTTAGAGAAAAATAAAAAAATAGAAATAATCAGAATTTTTTAAAAAAGTACATGTAAATTTATAAATTAGGTCAAAGTCAGGAATAAAAAAAAAGTGAAATTCCACAAACTTTTGTAAAATATTATCTATGAATTAAAATGGGTTTTCTTTATAAAAATAGAAAAGGGGAAAAAACCATAAGTATTTTTGGAAACATGCAAATAATTGTTGAGCATTCATGAAAAATCATCATATTTCCTAATTTTATGAATGTTCTTATAGTATCTGTCAATTTTTTTGAATTTTTGGGTTTTTCAATGGTACTTCTATTTTTTTTCCTTTTTTTCTTGAAATACATATTTTTTTCAAAAAAAAATAAAAAATATTTAAGGCTTCATAAAAAATACTCTTTTTTTGATTTTTTTTACTTTTTTTGTGGTCATTAAACTACAAACCGCTGTCACGTCATCAGTAAAACCGCTTTGAGTCAGGTGAGAGACCAAATCTTTCTGGATTTAAAAGTTAAAGGTCAAGTTTATCTAGCTTTAGAATTTATCGACCATAACTAGATTCGACCAATAGTTGAGGGACGAAAAATAAAATTATTCCTTAATAAAATATGATAAAAAAATTTCCCTCAACTATTGACAAGATCTAAGTTTAGTCCTGAACTCTATACCGGATATTTTTGGTATCTCAAATGTCAAAACTGTCTAGATTTGGTCTCTTCTTCCACTCAGAGCGGTTTTATAATGACGTGATGTTTCACATACATGGTAGCCAAATCAGCATAGACAATGAAAAAATAATTAAAAAAGGAAGGGGATAAAAAAATAGAAAAAATAGAAATTTGGAAGATTTTTTTTTGGGAAAACTCAACTAATCAATGAAAAAACCCAAGGAAAAACAGATATAAAATTCAAAAAAATAGAGAAAAATAAAATTATCTGATGTTTTAGTAAACTAAACATTTACATAAAAAAAAATAGATTTTTGGAATGGAAATTTACAAGAACAATAAGGAATTTTTTTGACAAAAATAGAGAATTAGAAGGAAATAAGAAAAATAGGCAAAAACTAGGAAATTTAGAAAATTCAAGAATATTCTAGAAAATTCATATGAGAATTATAAAAATGAAACAAATTCAAAATTATAGAGATAGGAAACCTTTTGGATTTTATCTAAGTCCATGGTTTTTCCAAAATATTTTTGAATGTTATGCATTTTTAGAATTCCTAGAATCTTCAATAAATTTTCTAGCATATTTTTGTTTTTTCTAAATTTTTTCTTTTAAAATTTTGTTCATTTTTCTTTTTTTGTTTTAAAAAATTGCTGATTGCGCTGCCATGTATGTGAAACCGTCGCCATGTCGTCGTTAAAACTGTTTTTAGCGGGGGAAAATACCAAATTTAGATATTTTGACATTTGAGGGACTAAAAATCCAGTATAGAGTTGAGGAACCAAATTTAGACTTTAACGATAATTAATAAATTAATATGATTTTTGTAAGCATAAAAACTACACTCAAATCTCGTGTCATTTTTAATTAAGAAGAAGAAAGCAAGCCCAGCCTCGAACGCGGATCGGCAGAACTTTGCGTCACTCCTGATACACAAACCGTCAGGATCGGGACGTTACCGTCTAGCGAAGTAGGTCGCGAAGCAGCCGCGAAAATGTTTCGATCCGATCCGATCGAGTCTGCTAACGTGAAGGGGGCGGCCTGATGTTTTCTGTGGAATTGGTCTCTGCTATGGACCGAACGATTTGACATTTGACAGTTTCCTGGTTCTAACGAAGCGACCCGTGGTTTTGCGCTAGACCGATCAAGTCCCAAAGTTGCCCCGTTCATCTAAATTCCAAGGACATGCATGCGAGGTCAAAGTTTGTTTTCTTTTAACTTGTGTCAAGAATTTGTGGTGCCATGCACGAAACCTCTTGACAGGAACTAATGTATACTAGATAGATAATTGCCCGTGCGTTACAATGGGGTATAAATATTCTAGTACGTTAGCTCGTGATTTACCTGCCCATATTAATGTGATTGTGTAAAAATAGTATGATTTTATTTAGTAAACACATATTTGGTAAGTATTTATTGGCAGGAAGGTTACAAAACAGGAAGGTTGGACGAAGAGTGGGCAAAACGTACTTTGCCGGTAGGAAAGGGAACGCTACTCTTTTTTTAAGTAGTAGAGATACTGATTTGCGCGCCTAATTATGCATCGTCTGACTAAAAAACCTTACGCCGCATCGTCGTGTCAGCACCTCAGAGCATGCACATTGACTTGGTGACACAAATGTACATACTTACACGAAAAAAAAAGTACAATCATTTCAAACCTCACCGACAAAAAGTAAGCTACACAAAGTATATTAATAGATAGCTCGGTTAATGGGGGAGATATTCTGGAAAATATCTCTACAAATGAATGACGAAAACGCACAGCACAATCAGCTTGTCCAATATCACATTAGATGATACAAACAATACTATCCCGTGTAACTATCATGTTTGCATCTTGCATCTTTGAACGCACAAAGAAATGGAATTTTAATATGGCCAACTTAAGTAAGGACTTCGATGGCGGCTCGAAAGTGCAGGCGGCATTGGCTCGTTTCTATAACGTTGGGTCGAGGGAGGCCAGATTAGCTCTAGGCAAAAGTCTTATCTTGACATTTGATCGGGGCCAGTGACACTGTAGACGACATCACCTTCTCAGAGGCGTTGTTGTGGGGCTGCATTCTTTTTTGTTCCCGGGGGCTCCGAGAGAAACCTTTGATCCAATTCTCCTGGATCGGGCAATGACAGCGCAAAAGCATCGTTTTTTTTCTTGGAGGCATCGCTCTGGAGCCCCGCCCCATGTCGGGTGGTGACAGACATTGGCTGGGGGACCGATGAGAGGATGTGCGAGGATGTCGGGGTGTCGGTCCCGGGTCACTTGGTAGGCCGTCTCGTGTGGCTATGACGACAAAGACAAGTGGTGTCTCTCGTCGAAATCGGAATTGTCTTTCGCTGTTCCATTGCCTAACTGTGGTGACTCGGTTGGCATAGTTGTTGTGTTGCTCGGTGCATGGTTTACTTGCTGTGGCGAAATCAAAGTCATCGGATTGTGAACGCAAGAGACGATGACGATGACGCTACGGCCGGTGTTGATGTACGAGGCTCCCAGTGGTGTGTATTAAGTTTAAACTAGTTTTTGCCACCATGGCATGTTGAGACGACGGTGCTTTTGGTCTAGTTTTACTAGACGGCGAGCCTGCTGTTCTCGTGATTTTTATTTTTTTTAATTAATTGAGTAACTCTTTTTGTCTCTAATTGAACCAGCAAAACTTCCGTTCGTTTTCTCGAAAAAATTTCAAAATCAAATACCAAAGTTTTATCGAGTAAATCCTTCCAGACTAAGGCTTTGCGGTGAGGCTACTCGGACGACAGATTCCCGATAAGAAAAGCAAGTGAAGTCTACGGGGTGGTCGGCATGCCGCGCAGGCCCGAGAAAGCCCGTGCCGGGGCGGTGTCTGCAGGCTGGCAGTCCTGGCGCCTTACCCGGTCGACTCGGAGTGCGTCGGCACGCACGCGGCTGGGGCCGTACGTACGGCGTCGGGTAATTGCGCGCGTGCCTCGCTGGTCGTGAGCTGGACATGCGTACGGATCATTAACAATCTAACCCAACCGCGGAACCGCCCCCGTCTTCCCTTTATTGTTGGCATCTCGATCCGTGACATCGCCGCGTCGGTGACGCCGTGGCGGTGCGTTCTGTTCTGGCACCGCGGCGGCGCTATCGAACATCGTACGTACCCAGCCGCGGATACAGCTTGCGCCAGGTCGCTCATGGATTCACGCGATGACGATGTGAATTGATGGACTCTCGTCGCCATGTCACTGTGTTCGGGCCTCTTCAAACGCTGTGTTACCGGTAAACAATCAGAGGTGTACTAATTTATAGTCAACCGTAATAATAATCATTTTTTAATAATATTCTTTCAAATAGGCCATCAAAAGCACACATCTACCTCCACCAAGCCACCATGAGCTGCATCTTTCCTCTCTCCCTTTTCCCACCTCACCATTCCACCTTTGATAACGGTTATGCCTCACCCCTCCACACGTGGATCCGACACGACCGTCGTCGTTGGTGAGCGGTGGTACCGCCAAAACTGGATCTAAGGAAGATCATAGAAATGGACAAAAAGATAGCTTCTAATTAATTTTGGACAAGTTTCAAAAATTTGAGATAGAGTTTTCATAAATTTGGAATCCACTTTGAGAAAATAGAGCTTTCAAATAGAGACGAATTGAGCTTTGCACTAATCAAATTCAACTTTCAAAAATTGAATAATAGGTTTTAAGCACATTTTCAAAATAAGTCTCCCCCAAATCTGAGATTTTCACTACACAAATCCGAGATTTCAACAATTTTACATAGGTTTCAACCTATAAAAAACACCAAATACGGTGAAAAAAAAGACACAAAAAAAGCTCTAGATGGACGCCCCTAACTCATTCGCGCAGCGGCAGCTAGCCATGAGGAGGTCTCAACGGTGGCCATGGCGACAGCCACACTCGCCAACTCCTGACATTGGAGTAGAAAAGGGAAAATCGGGAAAGAGGTGGTCTCCACCATGGCCGGGCTGCCCAATTCCAGCAAGGAGGATGATCAGGGGGAGGTGGATGGCCGTGGTAGCACCCCTATGGCGAAATCCTCTACCTGAGAGGAAAGGAGGCGGAAGACGACTATGGCAATCATGGCAGTGAGGACACCTCTGCCGGATTAGATGATTTTTTTGCTTGGGGAGAAGAGTTAATAAGAAGCACGGGAGAGAAAGAGAAGTACGTGGCAAAAGGGATCAAGAAGATGATGGGCCCAAGCAAAAATATATCGCATTTGTTTGGTCCAAATTGATCGCTTGCACGGTTAACCGTAAAAGAGATTTCTCGCAAGCAATAAGATCCTTTATGCGGCACGCGCAGATGCACGTTGCGCGTCTTGTTGTAGATCAGTTGGGCTAAATATAAGGACCCGTTTGGCATCCATGTATATATATACTCTTGTAAATAGCTTACAATGGTATTTTACTGACCACCATGAATACGATGGATTTTTTTCAGCCTGTAAAGTCCTGTTTGGATAACAAACTGCGGTAAACCAAATGTGGTGAACAAATGGTCAAGATCTCAACTACATCACACGAAATTAACTTGTTGAACAATGTTCTCAGATGACATTCAAGTAAGCTATCATATCCTTCTGCACTTTGATCAAAACATCAGCATCAATTAGTTATCGAAACATAAAAGCCTGCAAGAAAGATTAAAGAGGAAATTAGGAGATTGTGAGAGAAGAGGGAAGAATAGAGAGGAGATCGAGTCTCAAGAGAAAGAGAGATGCGACAACAATATGCTGAAGAGATGGGGAAAGAGACAATGCTGCGACAACAATGTGCTGAAGAGATGGGGAAAGAGACAATGCAGAGAACAAACCTAGAAGGAGAGGTAGAGCAACAACACATGGTGCGTGCACGGAGGTAGTCAACGGCGAGGCGGGTGAGCTCAGTGTCGGGCGCGACCCCCAGCGCGTGCTCCACATAGCGTCCTCCAAACGGAGCATGCGAACGAGGGTACCCTTGCTCTCAGCCAGCGACTCCTGCTCTAGCGCCATCAGGGTCATGCGGAGGAGATCCGGCGCCGTCAAGGCCCCGTATAGGAGAGATCCAGCGCCATCGCGATCGCGCGAAGGAGAGATCTCACGCCGTCGTGGTCGCATGCGGAGGAGATCTGGCGACGTTGGGGCCCCGTGGAGGAGAGATCCGGCGCCGTCGCGGTCATGCGGAGGAGAGATTCGACGCCGTCGTGGTCGCACGGAGGATTTGGGCGACGTCACCGTGGGAAGATTGTCGCTGCGACCCCTCTCGCGCTCGGCGCCGCCGCCACGAGGTCACGAGGCACCGGAGAAGCTAGGAGAAGATCCGGAGGGAGGTAGGAGGCGCTCGCACGGTCGGCAATGTGCCATCGCTTTCTCCTGGTCGAGAGCGGCTCGAGTCCAGCGTAATCCGACGTTCCTCGGATAAACATCAGGAGCTCCGGAGCAGATTTTTCTTTTACCGGTGTAAAAGGCAAAACCGTTGTATTAGACCGGCCCAAAACTGCCCATCCAAACAGCCCAATCCAGCCCAACACGAATTTTTTTATAGGCCTGTAAAATACACCGATTTGGGCCCCAATACCGGGCTTCCAAACGGGGCCTAAGTGGGCTTGCAAAGTGATAATGCCCTGGTCAGTGTCGACTTGAAAAAAAGTTATTTCACGTCGAGCGAGCGGGCACGGCCCAAATTGAAAGTACTCACTTTTCTTTTGTGGGCCCAGTCCAGAAGATGCTCGAGCTCGCCCATGGCCCATATCTGTAAGTTAGCCGAAGAGAACTTGCACTCCCGTGCAAAAAAGGCACAGTACTGTAGCTACGTGTTAGCGTTGGGTAGAAAGCAATCAGCTTCACAAATTCACGGCAGAAACACATATTCACTTCATCCAAATTTATGAAACCTCCTCTCCACATGCAACCACGACAAAGAACAAACACATTACATGCACGCGCCGTGACCTGTATAAGAGCACTGCCTCCGTCCTGGCTAGCTACTGCGCTACAATCTATAACAGTCCGAGCTGCACGATCGCGATACAGACCAGGCCGAAGCTAGCCAGAACCACCGGCGCGAGCCCGGCGGCGCCATTGTACGCCATGAACGGCGTGGTGCCCGGGGTCACCGGGGTCACTGGGGTGACCGGGGTGCCGCCAGAGCACGCTGGAGACGTCGGCGTCGTGTACGGCGTGGTCGTGGTCGGGGTCGGCGTAGTGTACGGCGTGGTCGGGGTCGGGGTCGGCGTCGTTATCGGCGTGGTCGGGGTCGGCGACGACGGCGAGGAGGAGCTGGAACCGGAGCCGGAGACGCTCACCTCGAGCTTCATGCCGCCGGCGCAGTGACCGGGGATGCTGCAGATGAAGTAGTGCTTGCCGGGCGTCTTGAGTGCCACGGTGGTCGCGCCTCTGCTGTCGGAGCCAAGAGGGTTGGCCGCCGCGCACGCCAGGTAGTCGGCCGCGCTCACCTCGACCACCGTGTGCTGCCCGCTCGCGTAGTTGAACACTAGAATTAGACAAACTTGTCAATCAATGCAAGCTTGTTATAAAAGAAAATTTCCAGGTTCGACACTGAGCATGCATGAGCGAGACAACAAGTTACCGAGGTTGTCGCCGACTTTGAAGGATTTGGTGCCGGCCCAGGTGGTGTAATCGACGCCGATCGTCCAGCCGGACTTGTCGCCGACGGTGTAGCTGGTGGCGGCTACCGAGAAGGCGCGGACCACAAGGAGCAGGGCGGCCAAGGCCAGGCGAGAAGTGCCGGAAGTCATGGCCATGTGATCAAACCAAGCAGGAGAACTCTCAGATGGTAGCGTTGATCAGGGAAAAGGGTGTTGCACTATGAGAAGATCAAGAGACAGGTCCGGAAAACATGGCCCTTATATAACAGCATCGATTGCAACGTGCAGTTGGTGGGCAATTGGCTTTCACCGGATGTGTGGGAACGAATATGTCGATCAACTTTACCTATGAGGAAATGAAATGCTTTTGGTTATTATAAAGGGCTGGCGCTGTTCATGCCAACAACCGATAAGATTTTCATGATTACGTTTCAAAAGGCATGTTTCCATTATGATGAAAGGAAATCGGCTCAGCATTGTATAGTTCGAGTATTCATCAGCAATTGTTGAGTTCGTAGACTTTCTAATTTCCATAATCTCGATCTTTTCATCCATTTTTTTATTAAATGCTCGGAGTAAATCTAATTCCACTAGACACTGCGAATCTTTGTTATTGCAGATGGTCAAACTATTCTCGAAACATTGGATGTGTAACGGGTGGCCCTGATCACACTTCACCTATTTTTCAGATGCCCTACTGGGAGATACGCATCAAAGAAACTTTTATAGCTTTGAGCCTATTTCGCCCTTTTATTAGCTGCCATTTCTTTTCATATGATAATTGGCCAAAGTGAGGTGAACCTAATTGTGCCCGGCCGGGCCAGCCGGCCGACCGGCGTCGTGGAATCTTATTTACTTATTCACACGGAGATCATCTCGTCCAAGCCACCTACCCTCTCGATAATGACTTGCAGATCGTCGAGGATGCTTCTCCTGTGGTTGAGATGAAAGCCTATAATTTGAGGTGACATTGATCAAATAAATGGTTGGACAACGAGGAAAGATCGATGCATTATTTAAGAAGGCGTGAACCTGAACGTTGCTGCTGTATCGATGGAGTACTACTCCTATAAGATCAGACCATGACTAAAAGGCAGGATGGAAGTATTTGCTGTTTTCGGGGTCACCTCGGGAGACTGATCCAGACTTTCGACGTTATCGAGCAAGCTACTACCGACGTAGGCCATCTCGAGAAATGGTCGCTCGCCTACCGAGCATGGACCGGATATGTGCACGACGGAGAATCTATGCAACACAAACCACACGATCCATACAACAAGAACACCAATCCCAGGTTCTTTTTGCAGTTCAGAGTGCATATCGCGAGGTTTTGTAGTCTCGAGCCCAGTGAAGCACCGAAATGGTCGATGCGCGCCGTGACGGTGGCCGCCGCTCGCTAGGCATCGTAAAACCGCGAGTTCCGCGCGCGGCCGGAGCAGCTCGGGCGGCAGGGCGCAGACATGTCGTCCCTCCCACGCGGCTCTGGCCTGCACACGTCTCGAGAAAGCGGCGGCGCCGGCGACAAGGTGTCTCCGAGCAGGCGCCGGGTTCGCGTCGGCGCAAACGCTTCATCGATGGCCACGGCAGGTTTGCACGTACGGGCCGAGCTCGCCGGGCTGGAGACGCGCGGCGTGGTGCGTCGCGGGCCGGAGACGGCCATGCCGCTGCCTTGAATTGCTGCTGCTGCTACACGGCGGACACGCGTGGTTGCTGCGGCCCATGGGCTTTTCTTGGTTGTGTAACCGCGGCGATGGTGCCCGTCTTCCCGGGAGCCGTTAGGTAAGCGTGGTCCGGTTCCACAGTGAGAGTTGGGCCCAGACGACAGCCTTGCGCTAACCTACAGTTCGGCCCGACCGGACGTCATTGACCTGACAGACTCCAACGGCCTTGTTAAGCTGTTACGGAGTATTATCTTTAGAGATGAGATCTGAAAGATTGGCATAATACAACAACAGTTAGAGTCACGAACTGTATGGATCATAATGCACTATAGGACAAGAGACCATTAAGATACTGTGTCAATGGTGACGTAGCAAGATGTATATCCGTACGGAATGAACTATACCATCCTTGCTAACTGAATCAAAACCTACCTATCCGTACATGATTTTGCAGCAACTGTTTCTCAGCTGTTTGAGCTCTGAATCTTGCTCTCACTTACTCATATTTTCAAACACTTTGCAACTTTCAAACCCCAACCTTATGATCAGTTGCATGCCGACGCCCATGCTGTTTCATCCTCTCCCTATCCAGTAATAGCCAAAGCAAAGAACGGTTATTATTTCTTCGTGCGAATCGATTAACAAATTAACATAACCTCTCGATCTAGCGATGGGATCAAAATTCAGTGCCACACACATCACAACAGTTGCTCGCATCGCATGCATCTCTTTACGAGGTGAATTTGCTCTCACTTTTCTTTGTAGGCTACTGTTGCATGAGCCTGTCAATCTACAACAGAAGGTGCGTGAGAAATATTCCCTTGCACACTTTGCACTTTTGCAGAGCAGGCATGGCCTGAATGGTCCATAGTACCTACCACTCTAATACTGTTGCCTGCCGCTGTACAATACACAAGTACAATCTGAGAATCTGACGCATTCAGGCTTGATCTTTTTCAGTCCTCATTGTGTTTTGCTTTGCAGTGGATTTTTTTTCATGTAAAAGAGAGCTATGATGGCTTTGTCTACGGCAACACCCTGACAGGTCTTGATGCCACAGCATATGACCTATTTGCCCTACTTGTCGATACATCAGGTAATAGTACAGACAGGTGATGGCACACTGGACCTGCAGACCAGAGAATAGAGTGAGGTACTTGGGTACTCTATCTCTTGGTCCTGAGTGGATCGTGTGGTAGGGAGTAAGATGTAGCAGCAGGAGTATTTTCCATGTCTACATACGGCTATTGCCTATTGGCTGCTGGTGAGCCATTCTGAAACGTGTTTCCCGGGTAATTTTGTTTATTATACTAGGACTGCCTGATTTCTGAAAAGAAACCCTCCTCTTAGAGCATCTCCGAATGCTTCTCTAAAACCCCATATGGAGAGCCATCTCCAAAAGATTTCCTCTCCATATTTCTTCCATCTCCAACAGCTTCTCTATATCTCACTCTCCATATTCCACTCCCCTATCTTTTACTCATACGTTGTAAATAACAATATATTTTTAATGGTTTTATTTGTAACGACAATTTGTAACGGCTATATTTTCAACGGTAATAGTTTGAACGGTCATATTTTTAACTGTTATATTTCGAACGGTCATATTTTCAAACGGCTATATTTCGAACGGATATTTTCAACGGTCATATTCTCTAACGGCTATATTTTCAATGGTTATATTTTAACTGTCATATTTACAACGGTCATATTTTCAAACGGCTATATTCTCTCTCCCTGCCATTCATCCTCTTCCTGCCTATTCCTTCTCTACCACTTCAAAGTCAGTCCTCCAAACTCACAACATGCAATCTTTTTTCGATTCGTCATCATCGTCGTCGGACGATGACGACAGACTAGCTTTTACTATAGCATACCTACTACAGAAACATCACGAGCTTACGAGTGCTCCACGCCATGGCGGTTCCGTGCCTGGACATCGGGTGGTTCATCGCAATAGAGAAGCTGGGCATTTCAGGCTGTACCACGACTACTTTTCAGATTCCCTTACCTACGGTCCAACATTCTTTTGACACAGGTTTGCAATTAGTCAGTAAATATCTGGCGCCCTAGTAGTTCATCCTCCTTTACACGGATCTCCGTTCTTTCCACGCAGATTTAGAATGGCTCGTTCTCTATTTTTTGCATATTGCAAGCCGTAGAAGCCCATGATGACTACTTTGTACAAAAAGAAACAGCGCTGGAGTTCTCGGCTTGTGCTGCACCAGTAGACTGTGTTCCTTCTCATTGAAATTCTTCTATCTCTTATTCACAGGTGGCCTATTGGATGGTCTAACTTGTTCAGTTGGGGTTTGTTGCTCCCTAACGGGGCTAAAAGTTTGAGATCCATTCCAAGCGGCGACATCATTTGTCTCCCCCATCAAGTTAACATAAAATCCCTCCAACCCATCCATTGTAATTTTTCTGAGAACATACAAATTGTATAGAAGTTAATTGACAAGTCGAACATCCATATAGATATTCTTACATACAGTGCATACAAATTATACGAGACCGGTATTAGATAGAATGCATACAAATTCTAAACAGTACATCACCAATAATTCAATAGTACTGTTAATCGGTGTATAGAAAGAGTTAGCAGAATATTGCCCAGATGCATGGTACATCCTAACAGGTGTATCAGGATCCTGAGATAAAATAGTATCTTGCATGATATGAAGAAGTTCAAGCCATTTAGACATAAGTCTATTATCAACACATCTTCTAAATACTAGCTTAAGGTAAACCCATGCCAAACATCTGCAAGAATGTTGTTGTTCGTTACAAGTCTCATACAAAAACCTGGACCTCTCGGTGGATTTTGGATAGTAGTAACTTAGGTTTATTCATGTAAAATTTTGGACATTACTAGCAATTACAGTCAGTTTTTTGTGTTACTAAAGAGTACAAGTTTGCTTTCTTTGATTCAAACACAAGCTTCAGGCAAATTGAATCCTCTATGTCCAGCAAACAAAGTCAGTGCTATATAATATCAGACCATATTACTAGTGCTCAATTTAACAATCAAAGTCAAAAACCATATGATTCATGGATTTGTGAAGGAACATCTCAGGAGTATGAAAGCAGGAGCTATTCAAGCAATTGTTTGAAGCACACGCGCATATGAAGACTTGTTATCTCAAGCCAGGCACTTAATTTGACAAGTGAGAAGTTAGACCAATTTGGCTATGCATGGTTCATATATTCCCAAATTCATGCTCTGCGGCATACATCACCTACTACTAAATCACGAAGACATGCTCAGAAGAACGACCAATAACAACACGAAATCAAGCTACGTGTGAAGTAATCTGCAAGGTGAAGACTCGACGGAGGGAGAGGAAACCGAACCTTCAAGTGTTGATGCTTTGATTCTTCACGGTGCGCGGAGGAGATGAAGTCGGGTGCAGATCCACTGGCACCTACCACCTCGCCGTAGAAGCAAGCCCTTCTTCTCCAAGCTCCCAGGATCTGGAGACGGTCCCGAGATGCGGCGCGGCAACGGGGGGGGGAGCTTCCGAGGGGTAGCGCAGCGAAGGGAGGGAGCTTCGGGTGGCTGCGCAGCGAAGGGAGGGGAGCTTCCGGTGGTGGCACAGCGAGGGGAGGGGAGCTTCTGAGGGGCGGCGCAGCGAGGGGAGGGAGCTTCCAGTGGCGGCACGGCGAGGGGAGGGGAGATTCCGAGGGGCGGCACAGCGAGGGGAGGAAGCTTCCGGTGGCGGCACGGCAAAGGGAGGGGAGCTTCCGAGGGGCGGCACGGCGAGGGGAGGGAGCTTTCGGTGGCGGCGCAGCGACGGGAGGGAGCTTCTGGTGGCGGCGTAGCGAGGGGAGGGGAGCTTCCGGGTCGCGTCGCGAGGGGAGGGGACCTTCCGGGTCGCGGCACGGCGAGGGGACGAGGGAAACCTCCACGCACGCAGGTGGTTGGCCGCCGATCTAGAGCTGAGACTAGGATCCAGAACGCAGTAGACTCGAGAGCGAGAGGGGGCAGATCCAGATCGCATGGGGATGGAGAACGCGTTCCAGAGGCTCTTGGAGAAGGTTTTTTTTGCTTCTTTTGTTAAATATAGCTATGGAGAGCCTTTTCCAGATACTTTTGGAGATGCTGTTACACCCTTAAGAATACAATTCATTGATTCATTCCAATTTAGAGTGTAAGCATTGAGGTCCATGTATCAATCTATCTAATAGTGCGCAACTTGAACTGATTTTTTTCCCATCAGATTACTTGAATCTCTGGACCACCAATTCTCCTTATGATCTTTAGAATATGTTGATGACTGAATAAATATGGAAATTCGGGAACGAATGTGAAAAATCTGATGAGTCAAGTTTGTCCACTGTCCTCGCGAAAATTAAGTTGTCCATTGTCTGCTTAGTGTAGGAAGCTCAACTTACTTTCTCCGATTGCTTAAGCTCAATTCTTGAGGCATACGCCCTGTTTCGAAAAAGAAAAAAAAAGAGGCATACGCTATCCTAAGCTTATCCAGAGAGATGCGTATATGCCACTCTCATTCTGAACTTCTATACGGGTCTCCATTCTCCAACCCTATTGTTTGTTAGATCTGATGCCGGAGATTTTTCTGATGGTAGGGTCATTGGCATGTTCGTCCATTGGAAACGCTGTGGACCACTTAAAGAATTCCTGATTCCTTTCAGACATCACATTGTTCTATTTATGCTCGAGACCTAACCTGCTGTTACAGAGTTGCTGTGTGTTCAATTAGTCCCAGATTTTGTGCAGCCGCATGTGCTCACTCCGTGTAGTCCTATATTCTCTAGGAAGCTAAACCAAATTGCCTGCCTTAGCTAATGATATGTATAATGCAATGGCCTGCTGAAGACAAGATCCAAAAGTACAATGGCTTTGTCTTCCTCTGCAACTTTCTGCAGGCTGGTCCATTTTAGTTAGCACCGTCGCCTAGAAAATTATGTGCGTGAATGATGTACTTGTCCCGTTGAGAATTGCAAGGTTTTAAGCAGCAACGTGGAGTATTTGTCCATTGTTAGGCAACTTCTGGAAATTACTTTATTAATATTCGGATTTTTTTTCCTTGAACTAGCACGGTGTCTCACGAAATTGTGCAAAAATATTTTTAATTATCTTTATTTTTTACCTGTATACGTGATATTAGATCAAAACGGGAAATAAAAGTTTAAATCGTGAGACGGCCTGCTAGTTGTTATATTGAGCCGTTTATTTGGATACAGTTATGATGATCTATCGAATATGATCTATTCAATTATCTATGTTGTTTTACCTGTAGTGATATTAGATCAATACTAATTGCTCGGGAAACATTTTTAATTATTATTTTTACCTGTACGTGTGATATTAGATCAGTACTAATTGCGGGTGAAACATTTTTAATTATCTTTCTTTACCTATACGCATGAAATTATATCAATACTAATTGCACGGGAAATATTTTTAATTATCTTTATTTTTTTACCTATACGCGTGATATTAGATAAGTAAAGGAAATAAAGTTCAAATCGTGAATCTTCCTGATATTAGATCAGTACAGGAAATAAAAGTTCAAATCGCGAGCCGACCTGCTAGCCGTTGTACTGAGCCATCTATTTAGGTACAATTATGATGTGATCTATTTAGGTGTACTTATGAAGATCTATCGGCCGTGATCTCTTTAGGTGCTGTTATGAAGATCTATCGGTTGTGATCTGTTTAGGTGCAGTTATGAAGATCTATCGGTTGTGGTCTACTAATAATAAAAGGGAGTGTCTATTTTCAATTCGACTTAGAAATAACTATTTCTAAGTCAATGATCCTAAACGTTGATTCTTGATCCAATGGTTAATTGGGTAGTTGCACATTTTAGAAATCATGTATAATTTCAGGTCTACAAATGTGCAAATGAGTAAAACTGAACAGTTGTACTTTTTTTGGGGTACAATTTAGGTATAGAAAATATGTAATTGGGTCAACTGAGAAATAAAAATTTCTCAATTGACTGAGAAATAGCAATTCTGATAATAAAAAGGTCTACCAAATCAACGGTCGGATGTTTTACTTTTTAAAAAACTTCTAGCATTTTTATATTTTTTTATTATATTCTATTTTTAATATATAACTAGCACGGTGTCCCGCGCAATTGCGCGGAAAACGTTTCTAATTATCTTTATTCTTTTTATCTATACGTGTGATATTAGATCAGTATAGAAAATATAAGTTCAAATCGTGAACCGGCCTGCTAGTCGTTGTACTGAGCCGTCTATTTACGTACAGTTATGATGATCTATCGGATGTGATCTGTTTAACTATATTTATTGTTTTACCTGTAGCGTGATATTAGATCAATACTAATTGCGCGGGAAACGTTATTAATTATCATTTTTTATTTATACGTGTGATATTTTAGATCGCGTGATGTTTTACTTTTTTGTGAGAATTTTTATTATTTTATTTTATTTTATTATATTCTACTATTAGTATATAGTAGATAGATATAATACACCTTGGAAAATGCCTTGGTAGTTGATCTGGCATAATAAAAGATGCCTCGTTCAACTTTGTGGGGCCTCTTACATGACTATCTGCCGACATATCTTGTCATTCTCTGTCGTACTACAGTTACATACTCGTCTAAAAAAGACTATTATCCACACCCGTCTCAAAAGAAAAGCCATTATCCACACTGGAGCAATAAAAAATAGGCAAAAATACAAGATACTTTTCAATAAATGAACCTGCAGAAATATGAAACATCTTTTACGGAAGACTGCAAAATATACTCTCACTTGCCGCCTAATTTCACTTCAAAACCATGCAGATTTCTTTGTGAGCGTACTGAAAAACTTGTCAAATAAGAAATGGTTGGTTAGTATGATTCCCCAGAAGCAAATGCAAAGAAGGTATTAGGGCAATTCTAATGCTCCATCTCAGTCGTCTCTTAATTTATGTCACCTAAACAAAAAACTTATACGGCGGGGTAGTTATGAAAGAGAGAGAGGAAAGCTGTCTCTTAATTTAAATACAGCTCTTAGCAGTATAATCGATGCAAATTAATTCTTGAGCGATCTCGTGTGGCTCATATCTATACTACCATGTACTAGAGCTATGCCACAAATAGCATGCAAGATTGAAAATGGTGGTATTGATCATTTAATATAATAAATAAAAGCTTTTAGAAAATAATAATAAGATACATATATATTATTAAAAAGGTTGTATCTAAATAATTATTTAATGTAATAAAAGACAATTTAAAATATAATATACTGGCGGTGCCCTTAACACCGTACACTTTCAACGATACTTATTAAACTGAAGTGTTGTTTCTTCTAACATTTCTACGCGCCAAGTGTCAAACTACAGATTGAAGGAACAGATTAGGACGTAAAAAATAGAGCTATTAGCTGTAGCAGCAAAGTTGCAACATACCAACTGCCGAGACAAATGCATGCGCGAAAGACTTTGTTGTCAGAGTAGTACAGTATTATTGTCCATTTGTTCCTGCGCACTGTCTGTCCATAAAAAAAATGTAAAATAGCCATTTCATTCCTTTATAAGTTCAGATCCTTACAATAAGGTTATTCATCGCACATTGATACCTGATGGATACTCCTAACACCCAATCAAGATTCAGTAGCCATGCGCTCCTTAATCACTCACATTCAAGAAAGAGACTCGATGGCAGAATGACTCTAATCCTACTACCCCAATCAGTAGCAGCAACATGACGTGAGAAAGGGCACCAAGCCTTGTTCATCCATCTCGCTACACTTCATCAGATCAATGACCCGATATGCATGCTAGCTACGGAGGCTCTTCATGCGTAAACTCCGAAATCTGAAGCTACCAAGTACATGATCGTTGAGGTGATAGCAACATAGGATGATTGAAGCTGGGTGAAGATTTTTGGCGTTAGGGTTTTGTCGATTTTTTAAATTATCGTATAGGTTTCAAAAAATATGAAAAAATTCATATCGGTTTATGGTGGAATGAAGTACACACAGGTAAATTTTCATAAAATAATATGCCCATTTGTGACCTGTATAAAAAAACAAATATGCATACTGTTCATAGCTTTGTACTGTTCACAACTCCTCCAGGGTTCTTGCTTTTTTTTTGCACAGGTCATAAATGAATATATTATTTTACGAAAATTTAACCATGCATACCTCACTCCATAATATACATGTATGAATTTTTTCAGATTTGTTTGAAACTTAAATGTGTGCTTTTTAAAATTTTAAAATAATGGGTGCACATGCCGCCGTGTGCACCCTGGACTTTCCCAATTGAAGCTGGCATAATTATATCCTACATATTGAGAAATCTAGACGCGAAGAAAAATATTAAAATCTATTTTCGATAAGCTAATTGATACATGCAATTTAGTAAATGCAAATGCGATCGTTAGATAAGAAAGGAAGTGCCCCAATAACTGATGAACAATCAAAGGAAGTCCAGGCCACCACCAATTAATTCATCACCCGTACATATGCACTCGCAGGCATCTTGGCACGCGCAAATAATTGGAGCGGCGAGATACACGTGCATGACTTGATCCGCGTGATGCTTCCGTATGTACCAGAAAAGCTAAGCAGATCCGATCGATACATGTTTACTTGCACGCAAAAGGAGTACTACTACTACCCTGAGTCCCTGACAATGGCGCAAATCGCCAGACTTGTCCATGTACATACGTACGTAAATACTAGGATCGAACTAATGTTACAGAGACACTTCCATTCCCAGCTAATTAGCTAACACGGTCCTCGGCGATCTTGGCGACCATCTGGTGGACTGCCGCGGCGATCTCGTCGACCGACGAGAGCCGGCACTCGTCCTTCATCTGCAGCAGAAAATGGCGTCACGTACGTGCAAGTATGGCTGAATTAATGTCTGACACATGGCGAAGTCTGTCATCGTGCATGGCGTCCAATCCATATATGCCATCTTGGAACCCACTGCACGTTTCGACATAGACATATTTGGAAGCTCAAAATATCCCTCCGCATAAAGATCTTCGTATGGTATCTGTATGGTATCTCTGTAGGGGGTTCTTCTCACAAAGGATAACTTTTGTAAATGTAAATGAGAGGGCAACAAACAGTGTAGTCATTGTAGCAGAGATGAGACTATACAACACCTCTTCATTGAGTGTAGATTGGCCCGCCAAGCTTGGCAGGTGATTTACATGGTTTTTAACATCACAGCACCACGCAACATCCCAAATATGTTTGGGAATTGGCTGGGTGGTTTAGACAGATGAACACGCTCACAAATACTTGTAGGCATTTGTGCCTTATATTTGTCTTTGTGGCGGTGCCGCAATGATGTGGTTTTTAATAATAGTAAAGATTTTTCTTTTTTACAGGTTATTCATCAAGCTATCCACTAGACTCGTATGTGGTCATCACTGCAAAGGCTGAATGTGCGGGATACTATGGAAATTGGGTGCAACCGTTTGGAGATGGCAGCTCAGAATTTTTTTACCCAATTTGGATTGTCTGTTAATTTGAGGCTTTGTAACTCATGAGTTGTTTTGCTGAGTTCTTTTGAGTTTCTCTTTGTAATGGCATATTAGCGTAATAAATATGGTCCGTATGTATCAATTGATACAGAGGCCGGGTATCCTCCTTTTGGAAAAAAAATCGTACATGGCGTCAATATGGCAAAGTCTGGAGCTCACCTTGAGGCTGAAGGAGTAAAAGACCAGGTGGTCGGCAGTGGCGGTGGCGGTGAGGTGGAGCACGGTGAGGCCGAGGCACTGCAGCGCCACCACCATCCTCAGCAGCTGCTTCGGTCGCTGCGGCGCGAGCACCTTCACGTTGGCGTGGCTCTCCGCCACGGCCACCTCGATGTCGGCCACGCCCCGCGGAGCCCCGCGTGAGCCCCTCTCAACGTGATCACCAGAGCCGGTGCCACTGCCGCTGGCGCCTGCGCCAGCGGAGTACTGTGGGAACGTGAAGAATCCGGCGAACGGCGCCGGCGCCGGCACCGACAGCTGGGAGCACCGCGTGCGCCGCTTCTGGGCCTCCAGTGACTGCAGCAGCTGCTCCAGCTCCTTGACGAAGTTTATGGCCCCTGCCACTATCGATGCCTGGTCACCCTGCAGCGCAGCAACGAGCAAACACTACACGCCATTAGCTTGGTTGCGAGCAGACGGTGCAAGCATTTGGCACACGAGAATGTGCGGCTTTCGACCCGTGAGCACGTCGTGGTACACGCTCCCCATGGATGTAAGTACAGATTCTGTGACATATGGAACCAAAGCGGCATGGCGCGAAAGGCAACAGGATTTGACATTTGTTACAGTGAAATGTTAGGGGACAACAACGCGGTGCAAGCCAAGCCGTCCGTGCATGTCGTGACATGACCATGCATTTAAAGCTTTTAGCTAGGATGATACGGATCGATCGAGGAGCGTCGGTGTACATACCCGCTGCGCGTAGGAGGGCGGCATGGCGGACCGGAGCACGGCGAGGTACTCGTTCATCTGCCGTCGCCGGTTGCGCTCCACCGCGATGTGGTTGCGCCGCTGATTCTCCGTCTCCTCCGTGTTCCTCGTCGCCTTGGGGCGCCCGCCGCTTCCTCCGCGCGGCCGCGGCGGCCGCCGCCCCCTTGCCGCGGCTGGACGCTGCAGGCGGCGGCGACGAGGGTTGGCGCTTCTCGTCCCAGCGCTCCTCAACGGCGCCTGCAGGAGCAACGGAGCACGCGCGAGCCGCCGCGTCCCAGGCGGCGACGGCGGCGGCGGCGGCGGCGGCGGCGGCGGCGGCGTGCGCCATAGCTCCGGCCTCTCCTTGCAGCACTACGCCGCCCTTCTCCTCGAACTCGTCAATGACGTCGATGCTGCAGCCAAGTGAAGGCGCGTGCGTGGTCGCAGCCATCTTGGTTGTGCACGCGAGGTGCTCTTGCGGGAACACCACAGCTTCCAGCGCCATGAAAGCTTCGCCTACCCTGCTACCTAGCTATATATATATATATATCCCCTCTCAGCCTTCAATTCCTACGGTCCTAGCATGCCAGCAGCTTGTTGTGGTGCACTTGGTATCAACCATAGCGTTAGTACGTACTAGGAAGGCAAGGAGAGATCAATCTATGACTATGAGCTGAGGAGAAGGTTCGTCATCCCACGCCATGGATGTGCATGGAAGGAAGGAGGGAGGCAGTGTGATGGTCCCTTTAAAAAGTAGTGCAGAATAATATGGATGTGCAATGGAGACAGAGACCCGGTCTGCCACCGGCATGGCGATGAGCGGATGATGGGGTAGAACCGTAGATGTAGAACGGAAGAGGAGAGAGAGGGCGAGGTTATGGGAAACAAGGGACACGTATCCACGTGTCCGCCCTGTCGCCCTGGAGGCACGTATGTACGGCTAAGCTTGCTGGCTTAGCTAGAGATTAAATAGGCATTCATAGTTAATTATTGCCTTTTGGTGTACCGTGTTGCTTAATTACTTCCTTGATTCCTTTCTTTCTTGTCTTGATGGCACAGGTGATGTATGAAATACTAGTAATACAAAGACTCAGAGAATGTTCATGGGAGGTGCTCCAGATCAGACAGTGCGTCACTGTAGTTTCTCTTCTTTTTTTCCAGGGAAATAGTATTTAACTAATTGATTGGGGAATACTGTACTACTAACATACTCCCTCCTTTCCAAATTATAAGGCGCCTAACTTTTGTGCAGGCTTTCCGATTTATAAGGCGCACAGCAGTCTCAATGCACACTGTTCACACTTCTTCCCATAGAGTACTACTCCAGCAGTAAGTGTGAACGGGGCAATAGTTTATTACTGCTGGAGTAGTACTCTATGGGAAGAAGTGTGAACAATGTGCAAAAAATTTCACCTCGCCTCTTTGCTTCCGCAAAAAAATCGTTCGCAAGACTTCCCAACTGTGAGTTGGTCTGCTTTTTCTTCTCCTCTTTTTCACCGGTGAGTTCGAGCGGAGGAGGCGACGGGTTTGGCTGGCGCGCCGACGAGTAAGCCCGTCCATGGCGTGGAGCTGGTTCAGGGAGGTGGCGGGGGAGAGCGGCCTGGAGCCCATCCTTGGCCTCCCCGGAGGAGGCCCTCGTCCATCCATGGCGAGGAGCGGGTTCAGGGAGGCGACGGGGGAGAGGGGCCTGGAGCCCATCCTTGGCCTCCCCGGAGGAGGCCCTCGTCCGTCCATGGCGTGGAGCGTCAGGGAAGCGGCGGGGGATAGCGGCGTGGAGCCCAGCCTTGTCCTCCCTGGCTCCGTCTCCAAGCACGAGCCGTCAAGGCAAGGAGGTACTCCAGTTCTTGTTCTTGGATGCTCTAATGCCCCGTTGTTTGCACTACTAATGACCACACCATCTCTTATCCTCTCTCTCTGTTTCCATGGCTGTGCACAAAGATGCCGGTAAGGGGAGGCACGGCATGTCGACGGATTGGCTCGCCGCGCTAGATGACGACGAAGTGTTGGAGTACGTCAATGAATGGTACGACTTCCTGGACGAGCGCGCGAAACATCAGCGCGGCGAGGGCAGCGACGAACCGGCAGGTGATGGCAACCGGCGACCTGACGACAACGAAGACGTGGACGAAGATGAAGACTTGTCTGGCCCGCGCCATTGCATGGCCCTTCCGTCCATTGGCGGGCGCGTCGGCCAGAGCAGCGTGCGCGGCGATGGGTTTGCCGGGCGCGCCGAGGAGTACGCCGCGCGCGCCCAGGGAGGCGCAGTGCGCGTCGCCCAGAGGAGTGTGGGCGCCGGCGGCTGCGCCACGCGCAACGACATCAGCAACGTGTATGCCAACGGGACCAACTTCGACTCCGGCGACGACGTCCACAAGATGCCCGTCGACTCGGACGCGGAGACCTACGACGGCGAAATCGACGGTCACGACGACAGTGTCTTATTCGTGCAAGACTCTTTGGCGGATGAAGAGTCAGCCGACAAGAACGGCGACGACGTAATCGACGAAATGCTCAAGCTGTTGATCCCATCATACCGTCCCTCAACCAGGTTCAAGTGATAGTGATCTTAAGACATGTGTTTTGGCATTTGTAAGCGTTTTGTCGGGCGACGAATTGTGTTTCCGGCGCCATTGTGTTTGTCCTGCTAGTTACTCGTAGTAGGGGGTACGTATGAATGTGCAGCGCTCTCTAGGCCAAGGCTTCAGATGAACGAGGAAGAACTCCAAGACTTGATTGCAACTGAAACTTCTGTATGAATTCACGATATTTTGTTTTTTTTATGGTGTACAGCTGCATATAGCATTGATGGTGAAAGGAATATGTACTGATTGTTCAACATCACGAAATTCTGAATGAACAAATGTTTTAGCCAGTGCATGCCTGGGCTACCGTAGACTTCCGATAACCATGTGAGATCAAATAAATGCAGCAGGTTCACCGTTGAAACATGATTCATCACACGCTGATTTGCTTGACATTTTCAGCAATCAACACCAGCCCCGGAAGCGTCTATCAGAAGCAGCTCCAGCTAATTACGCTAGCCAGTAGACAAGAACCATCACCTAGCCCGTCCCATTAGTACAGTACAACAATTACCCATTTCTTTGGCACCCTCACTTCAGTCATAGCAAGACCATAAAAGGAAGGGGCAGAATTCAAAGCTTTTCAGACATGCAAAATTAGACCTAAGCAAGTGCTACTGGATGGACTGAATTGCGTCGTTAACAATTGCTTGATCAACTTGCAATCTCACCGGAAGAACCCCATGTCGCTGTAGTGATTCCTTCTTCAAGTGTGGAATACGGTAGTGCTGTCCTCCTTTTTGCCTTAAAACTTCTGTCATGCATGCTTGCTGAGTGAGGAAGATACGGTTGCTCATCTCAACCGGATATTCCTCATAGGATTGGACGACCTTCGCAACGATGTCGTCAAGATTGGTTGGAGAAGTCTTCTAGAACGTGGCTTGAAGGGCTGCAAAAAATCCAAGATCTAGTATGTTGAGGTCGGGTGAGTTGGGTGGCTGGCACATCAACTTTATGTTCCATCCATCATCCGTTGCAGCTTCACAAAACTCAGGATCATCCACTGGAATGTGAGTCTTGGCATTGTCTTGTTGTATGAATATAGGGTAGCCATGTTCCTCCGGAGGCCACTTTTCCTTGATGGCGGGCAAAACCTTCTTCACAACGTACTCACGGCTAACATCTTTGGTTATCGACGGCATAACTTTAGTTACCAAAGTTCCGGCCGGCCTGTTCACACTAGTCCTTTTTGCCGGCTCTACGGTGGTGAATGGAAAACAACCAATCTTTCCCGAGAATGTGACATTCCCATCCACATCAAACCTTGGTCTCGCAACTGCACAAAGAAACATGATTTTCTCTATATAGTTCTTGTTTTGTGTTGTTCTTTCCGGTTCATCTTCATCAAGTGCCAAGTAGAAGCTCTGAGTCTTCCTTGTGCGAAAAAACCATTTCTCATCTATGTGTACAATGTTGTACAATCCATAGAATGTTGGTTCCTGCGGCAAGCTAGTTGGATCAAACATCGATAGGCAGAAACGAACTCTAGCTTTCTTGTTTTCTTCGGTCAAAGTTGATTTGATTGCATTACTGTGTCTTCTAAACCTTCCTTCTTTGAGGCGTCTGAATAAAGTGGTCCTTGACATGTCAAGTTCGTTGGCAGATCGGTGAGTGTCGTTCTTCTCCGCAACGGTACTCGTTTAATTGCTTCGGGATCAAAGTTTATTTTTTTGCGGCCACAATTCTTTAGCTTCTTGCTTACGACAGCGTGAATACCACCACCCTTCTGTCCCTCGTACCATATCCGCTGGATAACCCTCATAGGTACGCTAGTTTCTTCATGAACGGCCTTGCTAACTCCATGATTCAATTTACCCAAGGAAGTTCTTTCAAGAAGCATTGCATATATAGCTTGTCGTTGTTCATCTGTGTACTGCCTTCTACGCACAACGGTGCTATTTTCATCTGCAGGAAGGATATCAATAGGATTAAGTGGAGTACTACGTTGACTTAATGGTTGCATACATTTGTACTAACACTAATCAACACTTGAGTTAAGCATGGGTCGTACCTCCATCTGCATGGACTGATTGTTCATCGCTAGCACGTCCATCGCCGTACGTGGGGACGAGCCTGCCCTGACCACGTCCAGCTTGAGCGAGGTCGCCTCCAGGTTGAGCGAGTTCGCGTCCAGCTTGAGCGAGGTCGCGTCCAGGTTGATTGAGCTCGTGTGCAGCTAGCCTGACACTCCCGCGGCCGCGCCGCGCTTGCCCAAGCCTGCCGCGGTCGCGTCCAGGTTGATCGAGCTCGCGTGCAGCTAGCCTGACACTCCCGCGGCCACGCCGCGCTTGCCCAAGCCTGCCGCGGTCGCGTCCAGCTTCGTCCAGCTCGCGTCTGGCTTCATCGTTCTCGCGTCCGGCTTGATCGACGTCGCCTCCGGCTTGATCGACCGCGCGTCCGGCTTGATCGAGCTCGCGTCTGGCTTGTTCAACCGCGCGTCCGGCTTGACGGAGCTCGGGTCCTGCGAGATCGACCTCGTGTCCGGCTTGAATGAGCGTGCGTGCCGCCTGATCGACCTCACGTCCGGCTTGAGCGAGCTCGCGTCCAGCTTGTTCGAGCTCGCGTCCGGCTTGATCGACTGCGCGTCCGGCTTGACCGACCTCGCTTCCGGCGTCAGCGACCTCGCGTCCAGCTTGTTCGCGCTCGTGTCCCGCTTCATCGGCCTCGCGTCTCGCGCGATCGAGCTCGCGTCCAGCTTGCCTGAGCCCCCCGCGGCCGCGTCGCGCTTGCCCGGGCCTGCCGCGGCCGCGTCCCGCTTCGTCGACTTCGCGGCTGGCTATCCATCGGCCGGCATGACCGCGACCTGCGAGACCGAGACGGCCTCTTCCGCATCCCGCTTCGTCGACTTCGCGGCCGGCTATCCATCGGCGGCATGACCGCGACCTGCGAGACCGAGACGGCCTCTTCCGCATCCCACTTGAATTCTCCCTGCGTCACCGTTCCCGGCGTGCCATCGCCATTGCTGTCCACGGCGAGCGAGGCCGAGCCTGCCTTCTCGACGGCCGGCGCCGAGTTGAGGTACCTCTCCTTCAGCTTGTCCGGCTTCTTCGTCCCATTGTAGATCGAAGCTAAGGTCGTCGACATGGCTGTCGTACTCTTCATATTCTTGCCAAGCGATCGGCTCATTCAGATCAAAATTCCCTATAGCCATGAAGTGGTTGTCATCACAAGTGCACTCCGTGTGAGCTTATGTTCATGTCCGTTTTTGAATGATGAGCTTCACTGTTCTTCCATATACTCCAGCTCAAAATTTAGCGCCATTACATTCCCTCCAAAGTCTTGTTTTATTTTTCCCTCCATTAGCCTGCAAAATTTCCCTCCAAACGGCGAGTAAACTCTCCGCATCTCTCCGGCTCGCAGTGCATGCATGCGTAGCGCACCGGGCATGTATTGGCTGCCGCATGGGCCCACAAATCTCTGCTATGCATGCAGCGCGCGGGGGTGGGCGAGAGCGCGGTGGCGTGGAAGTGCTGACGCAAGCGGGGCGCAATCGCTGCCCATCTTACGAGGTTACGAACACCTGGTTCAGCTCAGAATAGTGAAGTACTGTAGTACCTTGGTACCTGCGATTTTAGGTAGGCGCCTTATAATTTGGAAAGGAGGGAGTATTGGACAGCGACTAGTCTAGCCAGCGGAAACTTAAAAGGAAAAAGCTCTGATTGCCACAGAAAATGACAACCAGGTGCGCAACCCGCCGCTATAACCCAGAATTAAGTAGGAGCAGCCAGCCCAGCTTTCACGCCCCACTACAGAAAGCTGCGTTTGCACAGCCACAGCACTGGCGTCGCGGTTGGTAGCCACGCGATGTTTAGCTAGCCCCATGCAAGAATTCCCTGATGCAGAAAGAAAGTAGACGCAGCTGCCGTGCGCCGCGCGCGACTAACAATGCTCACTTGTACGATCCGGTCTCGTGAAATCCCGGTCTCAAGGGCTTTTTGACCCGGATTTCAGGCGAAGATGAGATTCCGTTTAGCTGTCAATGGTAGCTCATTGTCTGAAAAAAAAGCAGCTAATGCTAGCCCCTCTGGACTGACCCATCAACTTCAGTCTTCGATGCTAACTATTTAGTTAGCCAATACTGATCATGTTCACTAATTGCCCACTGCCATCACTGTTCCTTCCGGGATAGAACTACTCACCATTAGTCTCTCTTCCATTCGCTGATCCGTTCACCTCAAGAGGCTAATCTGCCAAAAACGACAGTCTCCGTCAGGTTCTAAATAGTTCGCTCGAAAAGGCATAATCGCTTCATGGACACTCGAATCCAAACACCATAACCGCAACTGTGCAGGTGTTTTTGTTTCATGCAAACAGAAGGGTGAAGTGATCGGCAGGCGTCCTGCCTGCGCTCTCGGATGCTAAGAGGAGCTGCTGCCCGATCGGCTGGGATTGTGGGGAAAAGATGCAACGTTGGTGCGAGCGTACGCCGCGTGCCAACGCCGGACGCCCGTGGCGGCATCCGAAAAATTCTTGATTCCCCGTCGAGTTTACCGCTGTTGGATGACACTGTTGCAGGTGCTGTACTGCTATGCGCCCCGGGCACTGTTAAAAACCTGGTGGTGCCGTGCCCGTATGGATGGTGCCATTGGCAGGCACGTTGCGGTGGAACTCATTCGCTGTGCGTGGACAGGTGTGGTGATTCATGATGCCACAAGTGATTCTGAACGGAAGGGTAGCGTCAGATGGCGGTATGTACTCTGCGTTGAAAAAAAAGACTTGTAGCAGTATTTTACTATTCTTTTTCTTCTTTTTCTTGAGAGGAAGCAAATAAGCAATTGTAAAGAGCATTGGAAACAATGCTTTTAAAAAAGAAGCTGCATTGCAAATAATGCTTGAATGCACTGGTCTTTCTTACCTCCGTCCGGGCCTCTGGTCTCCCAGTTTTACTCAGTGCTACCCCGAAGGCTCCATGTTAAAGGCAGCCCACGAGTCTACAACTTGAGCTGAATAGACCGACTGACACATGCTACTCGGCCCATACAGCAGGCGCTGCTGCTCTCACATACGGCCTCAGAACGGCTGCTGTTGTCGACATGGAGCCCGACCCAAAAAGGAAGCAAGGAACTGTGCTGCACATCGCCTAACAACGACGGAAGCCTAACGAAACGCGGTGGCAGTGACGGGTACCGGAAATGAAAGATTCAGCGTCGACTAACTATGAAACTAGGTAGGATAATGAGTTCGATTGGAAAGACTCTCTCGTTATCCTGTGACCTTGGCTTCTGTGCTCGTTCCTTGACGTCTGAAAACAAGAACAAACATGCCGAACGATTCTAGATTTCCAGGTTAATTTCGTCTCCAGGAATTAATTAGCGTGCCATCTTCGCCTCTGTGTGCTGAACTGGCTTGTAGATTTGTTGACTGAAATCCCGTGTCACGGTGTCAGTGTCATCGTGGAACAGAACCTGTGATTATAGTCTCTGCCCAAAATAGCGCCGCCGCCATACGTTGCTAGCTAGCAAGCTCTAGATTCATGTCACCGTAAAGTTAATCAGCTTCAATATATGCGCTCATCGATGAGCTAGCAGACGCTAATGACGCTACTGATCAACGATAACAACGAAGGATTCCTCTTCGCAATAGATTAACGTTCCAAAAATTCTACCATGCACGTAAGTACGTACGTCGACCTGACTGAACCGCAACGACCGACGAGATATTTTTTCCACCAAACACCTGTACAGGACGAATAACATGTACATACGTAGGTCAATTTGGAACAACACCTGAAAGCTTCCAGAACTCTCACGAGACATAGACGCACAGGCTGCTCGTCGCTCTTAACCGAACAGTAGTTCGCCGGGGTTGGCATTTACGCTAGCTGACGCCGGCGGGTTCCAGTGTCTTGCACCGTTCAAACAGGGCACCTGGCACCGTAATCATGAGCCGTGCCACGGCGCGTATCCTGGTCACGACACGCCGGCCGGGGACGAACGGATAAATGGTCGTCGCGGCTCCGGAGCACTTAACGTTGCACCGGCCAGACCCCACAAGAAATGGACCGGCGTAGCACGCTGCCAGCTACCAGGCGCCGTGGCACGGGAGTCCGTGTCTATCTTTCCGTGGCCCGGACGGCTACGTAGGGGACTGTGTGGAAATTGTGGCTGCCGTTTCGCGCGGTCTCGCCGTCTCGGCTCGGCACGTGGCCGCGGCCGTTGCCACTAGCCCAGTGGGGGGCGTAAGTCATCGCATGCTGGATAGCGCTAGTCTTAGTCGGAACTCGATCTGAAGCCGAACACAGCCAAGCCGACCTCTGTACGTGTGTTTTCTCCTCTCCTCTCGGCGGTGGTACGTACGTACGTGCGCATGGCTGGGTCACCTCGATCGTCGGCTCGTCTGAACTTTCGTCGGATGAGCTAGCTAGCAGCTGTTGGTTTCGTTCGGTCTAGTCCGTTGCTTCAAGTGGCGCTGACAAAAACGAGTCGATCACTCGGCAATATATTATTTTTTCAGATTTGCTATTGATTTACGTTATTAAATTTAGAAAATATCTATTTCTAAATCAAGTGAAAATTAGTTATTTTTAAGTCGACAATCTTGGACGTTGATTTTTTATCCAACGGTTAATTGTATGGGTAGTTGTCCTTTATAGAAATTGTGCTTAATTATAAGTTTATGAGTTTACTATTTCTAATTCGTCTAAAAAAATTATCGGTTCTTAGTTAACTGAGTTGCGCACCATCAAACTTACAAGCTACAAAAAAAATGTAATCTATCTATTATATACTAATACAATAGAAAAAATAGAGAAAGTATGGGTGAAACCGGATCGGATTCGGTTCGGATAGCACTCGTACCATATCCTATTTCATTTTTTTTCTCGGATTCGGAAGCGAATCAGATAGTATTCGGATATGGATATGAATACGGATAATTTCATAATTAGATATGGTACGAAAACGGATCGGATGCGGACCGGAAACGGATAAAAAAAAGTCGGATAGTACGCACATACAAAGATTATCGCTGTTTCCAATAGAAACATGTAACATCCCCTATTTTAAAACTTTGCTAATTGTGCATCATGGCATGGCATGACTTAAATAATTTTCGAATTTGAAATTTGAATCAAAGAAAAGAAGGGGCTTTGAATTGGTTGAATTGCAAAACAATTTGAAATCAGAAAACAAAAACAAAAGAAAAGAAAAAACAAAAACAAAACATCTCTTCTCTTCCCCCCCCCCTCCCGGATGGGCATCTTCTGGCCCATTTGCCTGGGCCTCCCTTCCCCCCGGCCCACTTCTCCCCGCGGCCCACCTGGCCTGCCATCGCCCCCGTCTTCTCCCTCCCTTCTCTCTCCCCGCCACCGTCTCCTCTCCCGCCGCCACCTCACCGGACGCATGGCGAGCGCCCGGCCTCCTTCCGCGCCACCTCAGGCCTCGGCCGCGTCGCCCGCCTCCCCTTTTAAACCCTTCCCCGACCGAGCGCCCCCCCTCCCCTTCCCGCGCCTCCCTCTCCCGTCCTCTTCGCTGTCGCCCTGCTCCGCCTCGTCCCTGCCGAAGCCCTGGCCGCCCCGTCGTCTCCGGCTTCGTCTCACCCCGGTGCCGCGGTCACCCGAGCTCTCCCGCTCCGCCACCCGTCGTCACCTCCTCCGGAGCTCCACCGTGCCGCCGCCTTCTCCTCTAGCTCCGCTACTCGGCCCCGACGACGCCGGCCGCTCGCCTCGGTGCCACACCGCCTCGGCCACGCCCTCGCAGCCGGTGCCATCCCGGCCCCGCCACCGACCCGAGCCCCGCCTCGCCACTCCCATCGCCCGGCCGCTCTCCGACGCCGTCCCAACCCGCAGGCAGGCAGTTCACGGGGGCGACATGGACATGTAGAAGAAGCAGAAGAGAACAGGACATGTGGTGAGCCCGGATGAAAATCGCATAATATCTGATTTAGCACTTTCGGATATCCGTTTAAAAATCCCGGATAATTTGATATCTGGTGCATATTTGCAATACCATATTCGATACCATATCCGATTCCAGATATCCGAATCCGTATCCGTATCCGATCGGATAGCTCTTTTCTCTTCCCATATCCGATTCAACCGGATACGGATATGGTTTTAGCCGGAAATTATCCGATCCGGTTTCACCCTTAAGAGAAAGATTAGAAATTCTCAAAAAAAGCAAAACATCTGATCTTTAATTTGGTGGACCCTTTTATTATTAGTAGATCATAATCGATAGATCTTCATAATTGTACCTAAATAGATCACAACCGATAGATCTTCATAACTGCACCTAAACAGATCACAGCCGATAGACCTTCATAACTAATAGATCACAACCGATAGATCTTCATAACTGCACCTAAACAGATCACAGCCGATAGATATTCATAACTACACCTAAACAGATCACAGCCGATAGATCTTCATAATTATACCTAAACAGATCAAATCTGATAGATCATCATAACTGTACCTAAATAGACGGCTTGATATAACGACTAGCAGGCCGGCTCATAAATGTACATAAATAGACGGCTCAGTACAGGTCGACTCGTGATTTGAATTTTTATTTCTGTACTGATTTAATATCACGCGTACGGGCAAAAAATAAAGATAATTAAAAATATTTACTATGCAATTAGTACTGATCTAATATCACACATGTAGGTAAAAAAATAAAGATAACCAAAACGTTTCTCATGCAATCAATACTGATCTAATATCACGCGTACAAGTAAAATGATAAAGATAATTAAACAAATCACATCCGATAAATCATCATAACTGTACCTAAATAGACGGCTCAGTACAATGCCTAACAGGCCGTCTCGCGATTTGAACTTTTATTTCCCGTACTGATATAATATCACACGTACAGGTAAAAGATATAAAGATAATTAAAAAGTTTCCCGCGTAATTACGCGGGACACTGTCCTAGTTTTAATCTAAAAACGTCCAACTGTTGAATTATATGTCTATAATACACATAATTTCTAAAATATAGAACCACCTAATTAATCGTTAGATAAAGAGTTGACGTTCAAAATTGTCAATCGAGAACTTAGAAATAGACGCTGCCTCTCTAGTAGGATGCTCTTGTGTTGAACCTCGTAAGGCACGTGAAAAACTCGATCCCTCGGTTTCTCTTGCAGAGTAGTACTATTTCATGAACGAAATAATAACCGACACCTCCATCTCCATACCTCCATGTGACTAAGAATACATACTTAGTTAATGGTCTTTCATACTCCAATTAACTAGGAACATCATTCCTCGCGAATAAAGGATCAGGAGTACGGCATGTTAAGCTCCCTCACACACGCCATGCATGCTAGCACGGAATACTAACTGCTAACCGTTGCTCTCTCCCGTTGGTCGACAAGACCTAACAGCATGACACGTCGTTGAATTCAGAGGAGCCCAGAGTCCACTTCACCACCACACGGCCATGCCCAGTCACCATCCTGCTTCTGAACACCTGGATGGTCGGACAGTCAGACTGCCAGACAGCATACATCTGGAACCGCGGCTCTTCCTACCGCTAGACCCGGCGCGAGCCACGCGACCGCGACGTTTTCCCTCGCAACTTGCATGCAAACGCAAAACTCCTGATTCAAAACATGACACGGAATCAACTCGCATGGAACCTAGCACTGACTCGTATAGCACAACACGCAAACTCACTCAACACGGTCAAGATCCTATTTTCAACGTCCCCCCGCTCTATATATCCCGACTCCACGCTGCATGCGCAGACGCAGTTAGGAAACCTGCCCTCTCCCACGTCTCCCCGGCCCCGCCGCCGGAGCTTCACGTACGTACGCCAACCCCAGCGCGCCCGCAAGGATGGACGCCCCCCGCCCCGACCATGCGCTGCTCGCCTCGCTCCTCGCGTGCGCGCTCGCGTCGGCCGGCTGCAACGCGCAGCCGGCGACTCCGCAGGGGAGCTACGACTACATGGCCAGCCAGCAGCTGCGCGTCAGCACGACCATGATCGTGCTGCTCGCCGCCGTCGTCGCGGTGTTCGTCTTCATCGCTTTCTCCATCATCTACCTCCGCCACTGCACCGGCTACGACGCCTATGCCACCGGGCCGGCCTACCGCGACCACTCCATTCCGGTCCACGCCTTCATCTCGAGGCGGCAGCGCCGGCCGCGCGGGCTCGACGTCGAGGTGGTCGATATGTTCCCCATCATGAAGTACGCGGAGGCCAAGGTGCTGCGTGTGGGGAAGATGCAGGCGGCGCTCGAGTGCGCGGTGTGCCTCAGCGAGTTCGAGGACGAGGAGAAGCTCAGGTTGTTGCCCAAGTGCAGCCACGCGTTCCACCCGGAGTGCATCGGCGAGTGGCTCGCCAGCCACGTCACTTGCCCAGTTTGCCGCTGCAATCTCGACCCTAACAAGGACACCAGCAGCGACGACGAGCCGAGTTTCCCGGCGCCAGAAGCGAACAGTACCTCCACCGAAATAGCCGTACTACGGCAAGAAGACGGCGCGCAACCAGCAGCCGTTGTGATCGATGTGGTGACCGAGGAGGAGGAGGAGGAGCGAAGGAAGGAGGCCATGGAGCTGCAGCAGTTAGGGACCCAGCGGCGCGCGATGCGGTCGCGGTCGTGGTCGGGGCGGCTTGTCCGGTCGCACTCCACGGGCCACTCCCTTGCTGTCCGGCTGGATCGCGACCTAGAGCGGTTCACGCTGCGGCTGCCGGAGCACGTGCGCAGGGAGATGATCGCCTCGGGGGAGCAGATCAGTTCACGTCGCGGACGAAGAGTCGGGGAAGGAAGCAGCTGCGGCGGTCGCCTCGGGCGGTCAGGCAGATGGCCGTCATTTCTTTCGTACACGAGGACGTTGTCAGGGAGGCTTGCGTTCTTTCCGGCGTCGAGGAGAACGGATTCCTCGGACGGAGGAGAAGTGTCGTCGTCATCGTCGACGAGGATTAAAGGGAAGCGGGTGGCCGCCGTCGATGTTGCCGATGGTTTTGCTAAGGGGGTGGTCCGCCTTGACCGCATCGGCGGCAGCGTGTCCGGTGCAAAAGTCGGTGCTGCGGCGGTTGATGTGGAGAAGGCAACTAGCCGGCAAGTTCGAACGTAGAAAATGAACAGGAATTCTGAGAGTAGAAGTGGTGTTCTTCCACACATGACAGAACTGGTCTTTTTTTCTACTGTTAAGTCTATAATCAAAGCAGTAATGGTCAGATAGTCCTGTTTGAAGACTCTAGATGTCAATATATCATTGTACTTTTGTACGGGACCAGATCATGTGCTAACACCTAGTGTATACAAGATGCTTAAAGATTGTTGAAATTTCCTGTTCTCTCGGTGCATCTTCCTAAGTTCGGCGGTTCGACCTGACTTTGTTCTGCTGCTCTGTATGGGTTTCCTTGAAAATTAGGATTTGTTGGAATATAGCCGAATGGCACTGCATGATGGCCATGTTTGCCGAAGAGGCCGAAAACTGAAGCATTCGTCCAAAATGTCATGCTCAGCAGCACTGAGTGCGTCCAGTGAAGTGCCTTACCATATTCCCGTCTCAAAAATCAAAATGCATGCGATTGTTCAGAGTGGATATTGGGAGTGAATAAAGAACTGTAGAGCGAGCTCGACCGTTTTTGGATCAGCAGTCCAGTTCAATTCATGCATTCGGGCCACGCGTTAGGCCAGGTCCACCTCGTCGCAGCCCGCAGCCCGCAGCCCGCAGGCACGCTCCGCTCTTCTCCATCGTAACAGGCGAGGACGGACGCCGCCTCTCGCCGCCGGCCGCCGCGCCACCGCAGTGCAATACCCAATCTCCAGACCCTCCTCCCACCCACGCGCGCGCACACACTCCACCATCTCATCCCTTCCGTAGCTCCCTTCCAGCCCCCAATCCCCCATCCGCGCCACCAAACCTGCGTCCCTCACCCTCCCAAACCACATGATCTCCCCCCACCTCCGGCTCCGGCCCCGCCACCTCCGCCGCCTTCTCGCGGCCGTACCCTTGTCCTCCCTCACCACCGCCCACTACCCGAGCGCCTACCCCCCGCCGCTGAACCGCGCTCCGACCCCGCCGCCGCGGCGCCATCTACCAGGCCTCCCGGCTCGGCGGATCTCCTCCGGGCACGCCCTCCTCCCCTCCCACCTCCAGGAGGAGCGCGTAGCGTCTCTCTCGGATAGGATCTACGACGCGGTGACGAGCACAGAGGAGGGCTCCAACGAGGGCACGGAGGCCGCCCTCGACGCTCTGGGCGCCGAGATGACCACGCCGCTCGTGTCCGACGTCATGCACCGTCTCCGCTACGAGGAGAAGCTGGCCTTCCGGTTCTTCGCCTGGGCCTCCCAGCAGGAAGGCTACGAGCACGACGCGGCGACGTACAACGACATGATCGACGTCCTCTCCAGCACGCGGTACAAGGCCCGCCAGTTCGGCGTCCTGTGCGACGTGCTCGACCACATGAAGCGCCACCGCACGAGGTCGGTGCCGGTCGAGGACCTGCTTGGCATCCTGCGCGCGTACGCGGAGAAGTACCTCACGCACCTCAGGAAGCTGGCGAAGAAGCGGCGCGTGCGGATGCGCACGCTGCCGGAGACCGATGCGCTCAACGTCCTTCTGGACGCGTTCTGCAAATGCGGGATGGTCAGGGAGGCGGAGACGGTGTTCGGCCGCGTGAAGCGGAGGCTGCAGGGAAATGCCGAGACGTACAGTATCCTGTTCTTTGGGTGGTGCCGGGCGAGGGATCCCAAGAAGGCCATGAAGGTGCTCGAGGAAATGATTCAGATGAAGCACACCCCGGAAAACTTCACGTACATTGCTGCTATCGACTCATTTTGCAGTGCTGGTTTGGTCTCAGAGGCAAGGGAGTTATTTGAGTTCATGAGGGCCGAGGGGTCAACCATATCATCCCCCACTGCTAAGACATACTCAATTATGATTGTGGCGCTAGCAAAAGCTGATAGGATGGATGAGTGCTTTGAGCTGATTTCAGATATGATAAAGCGCGGCTGCATGCCTGATGTATCAACCTTTAAAGACTTGATTGAAGGCATGTGCTTGGTGGATAAACTCGATGCTGCTTACTGTGTGTTGGAGGAGATGGGGAAGGCTGGGTTTCCTCCTGACATTGTCACATACAATTGCTTTCTTGAGGTGCTCTGTAGTCTTCAAAAGGCTGATGATGCGCTCAAACTCTGTGAGAACATGATAGAGGCACATTGTGAGCCCAGTGTTCATACTTATAATATGCTGATGGTGATGTTCTTTGAGATGAGAGAGCCACACAGGGCACTCGATATTTGGCTTGAGATGGACAAGAGAGGATGTCAGCGTGCTGTTGATACCTATGAAATTATGATTGATGGGCTTTTTGATTGTGGAAGAACAGAAGATGCAACCACTCTTCTAGATGAAGTAATAAACCATGACATGAAACTGTCGTATAAGAAGTTCGATGCTATCATGCTGCAACTATCAGCTGTAGGCAACCTCAGCGCAATACATCGGCTTTCCGAGCATATGAGAAGATTTTACAATGTTGCCATGTCAAGACGTTTTGCGATCACACAGAAGAAGAAGAGCATTGGTATGAGAAGGAGATGAGTTCTGTGAGATTTCTTGTTAGCACAGATAATCAAGTGCTTATATGAGGTAAATTCTTCCCTGGTTTTACTGCTAACTATTAGTTTTTTTTTCGAGAACCCCGAAAGGGCAGGGTGTTCCTGCAATTCATAAAGAAGAATGCAATTGCCCTGTTTAGGAGGAAACTATTTATTTACGTATGGACGCTAATCACATGAACGTTACCAAAAAAAGCTAATACCAACACAATAGTACTCTTAGGTGTAACTATACATACTTCATACTTAAACTTAGAATCCAAATGGTTGCTGCGATAATAGTGGCAGACAATCACATTACTTTCGCGTATGTTTTGTGCAATTTACAGCATGGCTAAATTGGTGCAGCAATTAAGCATATTTCAATTGACTTTGTTTTCCCTGTTACATCTTAACTGCATTTGCTGGTAAAACTTGCTCTGAAAATCAGTTTACTGCCTGACAGAAACGTGTTAAACCTATGCAGCAGCACACTGTAGATAGACCAATGCAAATGACAAAAAAATCTTATTTCAATTGACTTCAGTTTTTTCCTTACCTCTTACCTGCATTTGCTGGTATAACTTGTTTGGCATTCCCACTCTACCTGACCCCGAAAATCAGTTATAGAAAGAGTGAAAGACCAATACAAATGGCTGGATTTTTGCCCTTTATTATGGGAAATATTATCCTGGATATGCCATGATGTAAATATTCTGGAATCTGGACCATTTTATATTTTACTTACTGAAATAGTAAAAATCCATTACTTTCTTATATTATAATAGTAAACACCATTTCTCTTGTAAATCCTTTAGGTTTTATTTTACTTGCCTGAAGTGAATTGGCTTAATGGAGACTTTGTTTAGGACCTAACGTTTGTTGATGATAAGTAGGCAGCTTAACCAATCTACTATCCTTTTTGGTTTTCCCATTTGCCCACACATTGTTGGACTCTTCACGGAGAAAAAGTGATGTCCTTCCCTTCTGCTGTAGACGTCACAAGAACTTTTGCTTAATGATAGTACTCCTTCCATTTCCCTAAAAGTTGTCATTTTGGACATAGGCAGTCAAACTTTCAAAAAAATCGACTACTAATATTTTTAAATATTTATGCTAAAAAATAATCTTTAAAATATTTAGATCGGATACTTGTAAATGGTATGTGTAAATTTTTCTCGAAAAGTACTTTCAGGATATATAATTTTTTGGGGTTTTATAGTTATATTACAATAGAAACTAGTGGTCAATTTTGCATTTTGGAGACTATGTTGATGTCCAAAATGACAACTATTAGGGATCTGGAGGGAATACACTAACTCTCACCGAGTAGGTTAAAGAAATATTGATTCTTGAAAAATTTGAATACTTGAGGGGAGAGAAAACTAGCTTGTTTCGGATGCCCATGTAACCAGGCTGATCTAGATCAGGATGCCTAGTTTATACTGGGTTTGAGCAGATATAACTAACTGTAGCCTATCATCCCCATTTAGGCTGTAAGCAGGAGGGAGATGGGAACTTGAATCCTCACTATGATGATCTAGTTCAAGAAAGAGTTAAACAGGAGAGTTGCTATGGCAGTAAGCAGTAAGCCAGTAACTAGTTCCAATAATTGGTTGTGAAATTCTAGTTAGCATTTACGCTTATTCGTTGTGAAATTCAATTATTGGTGATATATGTGCTTTAATGAGGTAAAATTCATTTTTGTTGAGATGATGGTGAAACATTACCTAACATCATTAGTATTTTTGTACAAGTTCATTAATTAGATTAGCCAAGGATATAACTTGCAGTTCTTTGCTTTCTCCTTTGATTTATGCTAAGCAGGGTAATCTATATTGTAAAACACAAATATCCTTTTTGCAGGGTGGTTGTTGCATGTCTGCATGTTTGTTGGAGCAATTTGCAGCGGAAGCACTGCATGAACTCAAATGGTTTGCGGAAAGAAACTAGTGCTGTGAGTGTCATTGCATTTTATTTGTTAGCTAATATGTGCAATTTTGATGCATCCCAAGGAACCCCTGCAAACAACCACCACCGCAAACTACAATTGCAGAAAGATACCCAGCACGGTGCACCCATCCACCAGTTGACCAGCACAACAAACATTGTTGCCCATACTTCTTTTGTTCTATCCTATGAAGCCTTTTACATAGTCCTCTTGTTACATGTCTTCCCGAAATCGATTTCGGTAGAGAGCTCAGCTTCTCAAGGGAGCATGTTACTGACAGCTTATTGCAAGTAGAACAGTACTCATTTCATTAGAACTGAAATGGGAGGGGTTGGACTTATTTTCTGTAGAACATCTGCATTTCTGCCCTTGTTGTTGGTACAGTAGAAAATTAAATTACTACCAATGAGCAGAAGTATGCTTCTATACACAAATGGTGATACTGATTAAATGTGGTTCCTTACCTGGTATCCGAAGTTGTCCACCTCTGAACTGTAGTGTATTTAGTGCACACTGCAGCCATCTAAAAATTGTGCAGCTAACTGTGCCTAGTCTGTTGAACAGAAGATATTAAACTAGGATCACCCACACATGGCTATAGCTATCGCAAATGAGAAAGTAAACCAAATGACTGACGAAGAAAATATGTCAGACATTACCCTTCAGTGTAGCTGAAATTATTACGTACTAAACATGCCCCTTTATGTGAAGTAATAAACCAAGCTTTGACGACTGGAGCCAGCAGATAGATCAGCTTTATGTTGCTGCTTGGCTGCTTGCTGCAGCATCTTTTGGTATAATGACCAATCTATTTGATTGACTAGCTGTAGGTCGGTATTGGAGCGTTTGATACCTTTTCTTCAGTTGTCCTGCTGATGAGCTGATCCATGTTTGAAGCTCGTATCATCTATTAGTCATCAAGGTTTCCATCAGGCTTTACCAACAGCTATTTACTGCTTGATACGTACAGGTGACAGCTATTATTGAGAATATACGTCCGGACAAAATTTCCTGGTCGGACTTGGCTTCCTAGTCCGATATCAGCAAGGCTGTGACCTGTGAGCTAGGCCTAGGACGGCATAGCTGCATATTGAGAATCTGGAATAAAGTCACGCAGAAGAAATTCCGGGACCAAGAGCTTCGGATACCATCGTGCAATGCAGGCGAATTCTCTGAAGTTGGGGCCTCATGGCAGGGCCCGACTGGCGATTGCGTTGGGTATCGCAAGTTTTCATGAGTTCGTAGGTAAAATATGGCTGGTTCTGACGGAAAAGATATCTCTGCCGAGTGATCTTCAGTTTCCATCCCATGCGCTGCATGATTCTTTGGGTCATGTAGCTGTCTGATGCTTCGGTGTACCGTATTATAAGAACGAGCCTTGTTCTTTTGTTTTTTCTTGGTTGGCTATATATTTTTCAAAGCAATCTGTGGGTGTGATTTGTTCGAGCCCAAGTCTACTGTATTAAGATTTTGTTTGCCCATGATTTAACCAATAGTGATAAGGAAAATAAACTAGAATAGGTTAAGTAGCATTGGCATGATGGCAACCATTTAAACAAGGACCAAAGTTTTGATCATGACTAAAATATTGATATGGTATATTTTGGCATAAACCAAATATACCCTTCCCGTTTGCCCAACCATGCGAATACCACATGCAAGAAGAAAAATATTCAATATCTACCCATATTTTTTGTCCAATATTAATTTTCCAATCTTGCAGAAGACCGGTTTATGGCTTGCATATTACACCACGAACCAGAACCAAGAGATGCTGAAATGCACCACTCAAAAATGAGAAAAAAAAAGAGCAACCGAAGAAAACATTGTCACTGCTGCATCGAAATACATAAATTTTAATTTCCTCTTAGAAGAAGAACCAAGTAAAACAAAGAAATTGAGAGCAAAAAAAGGTCGTAAATAAACAAGACCTGAACAAAAGAAAAGACCGGAAAGTTTTGCTTAATTAGCAGATGACCATATCGGGACAGAAGTGAAGTGACCAAGAGGCGGATCGCGCTTGGCTCGCTTGTGTACTGTAGTGAAACAGTTCATGGCGTCGGGGTCCGGCTGTCTGTCGCCATGATTGAACAGTAGGAGCTGCATGGCAGCATGGGAGGCGAAGCGGCCATGGCGCCATGCCATGCAACAGTGCCAGGGGGCGCTCACACGACGAGTTCGCCGGTCACAGCTTGACGAGTTCGATCCCGACATTTCCCTAGGCTGGTACCTCAAAATGTGCGGTGCATTTTGCTCAGAGATACGGGAGCTTGGCGGCGATTTGTTGAACCAAAGTTGGTCAAGTTTGCAAGAAATACACGGCATAGAGTGACACGTTAGGCATCGAACCAGGCATGCCCCGAATAGGAGAAGTTTAGCAAAGAAAACAGTTGACTGCAAGGAAAGTGAAGGCTTATTCAGTTGTATCGTATCTAGATCTCCCCAAGAGATAATCGTTGATGCGCGCGCCGGATGCAGTTTTAGTTGTGCGAAGGAACGGGCAGAATTAATCGTGCGAATACTACACACGCAGACTTCATACATGCAGGCTTAGGCAGAACGAGATTCAGGTTCTGCCAAACATTCCAAACTCGTGGTTCTAGCCGAAGTCACTCATCGGGCGAATCCTTCTTTTTCTTTATCACGAAGGAAAAAAAATCAAAGCATTATTCCCCTTGAGTTTGAGATGGTTATTTTTCATCCAAAATAAGAAAATTTCACAGAGATGGTGTCGCTATCGAACGACTTATAGAGAGAGGATGTGTGTCAAACACGAATAAATTATCAAGAGCGTCGAGTAAGTAAAATTGTATGGATGACGGGCATGATGTTGGGCATTGAACATTAACATAAGTGACACGGCGATATTTTTTAACCGGGTTCGGCCTCGAGGAGACATAATCCTATTGAGGGGTGTGGGTTTTAGTTCCTTGGATCCTCGACTAGAGTAGTGTCGTTAGACCTTTTTAGAAGAACTTCTTTCGTGCCTACAAACGGGTCTCGGACATGAGAGAGACCTCTCAAGAAACAAGAGGTGAGAGCTTGTATTTTAATAGAGATGTGACTACAAATAACACATGACCAGATGCCTTTTATAGACCAAGGAGTGGGGGCAAAAGACCCCATGTCATTGGTGGGAGGAAAAAGTAGGGATACTTTGTTCTTCTTTGGTGTGCTTGGTGTAGAAGTTTGAGGTCTTGGTCTATAGCCCGCGGTGGACTATAGAACTGATGGGTTTCTTCTTCATAGACCTCTTTAGTTGTGGTCTCATTTTCTACATTGATTTGACTTCTTCTTTCTTCTCTTGTTCTTATGCCGAGTTCTTGGTCTAACCACCATTGGAGGGTAGCCCTTTAGTTGCAGGCTCATTTTTGACATTGATTTGACTTCTTCTTTCTTCCCTTGTTCTTATGCCGGGTTCTTGGTCTAACGGCCATAGGAGGGTAGCCCCTTATCGGTAGTCGAGTCTATTTTACATAAATACTTTTGTTAAAACTGCAAACGCTACACATTTAAATAGCCATGTGGCATGACCTCACTTTAGAGTATGTAACATACCACGCAACTAAACAAGATAGAGTAACACTATGGACGGAGACAGACAGACTATTGGGCACCCTGCCCCTACTTGTTTATCTACCGTGTAATTCTAGATTTCTTGTTTTATCTGATTAATGAAATGGGTTGGTCCATCACCAACTCTTCATTTATGAGAATAAATATAGTATGAAATGATAGATTGAGTCCCTTGACAATGACTAATCATTCGAACCAAACAACCCATAATTAATATATTTTCATGTAAAATAGGAGATTAAGGAAATATATTTGACATCAATGTTTGCTTCTACATATATGACTGTTGGGCAGATATTTCCCGGCTCCGTCTCTAGAAAGTGGTAACGCACCAAACCTATAAAGCTAAATACTTGATGGATGTCATCGCTCGTTGTAGATTCATCTTCTTTGACGAATTCGCCGCTAGAAACAAAAAATTTGACCAAAAGTCATGAACTTTAAACCAAAAACCCGGGAGCTTTAAACTAGATTTCATTAAGCTTACAACTTCTTCATACCCATCTTTCTATCTTGCTACAAAGAAACAGAGCTTTCAACTACAAAATTAAAAGCTTCTAACTTGTTCGTACTTAATTGTCAACTATTTTCTTTCAAAGCTCTTAAACCAACCAATAGGGGCTTCCAACTTCATGAATCTAAACTTCCTACCACGAATAATCAAAATTTCTGACATCTAGATCTAAAACTTTCAACTAAAAGAAAAAGAGAAAACCTCTAAAATAATCACCAACTTTCCCCCACTATGTGCAACAGTGCTGTTGGCTACGGAAAAGACAGTGAAGGGACACGAGAACTCCTATAGATTAGGAAGCGGAGGTGGCAGCCATGATAGCAAAACTTAGGTTCCATGATGCACAAATCGACACGGCTAGGGGCGACGGTGGTTGGAAATGGAAGTATAGCCAAAGGTGGAGGCAGCGTTGGCGCCGCCTACGTGTCGCGCCCTAATATTTCTAACCTTGTATTAACATCATGGCATTAACCCAATCAGACCAAACCCGCATGCATACACCAAAACCCTAATTCCACCGCCCGCTCTGTCATCAATAAATCCAACGCACCAACACCCGCACACACGCACTCAGTCGAATAAAATCCTAATCGGGAAATCCGCCACTCCTCGGATTCTCCGAAAATTCTGGAATAAATCCTGGAACATCTCGACAATATACCTAATTCAAACATAGCATAAAATAATAGTGTCCAGTTTAAAAATATCAAGGTGTGAAATTAATACACTATAGTATTAAACGTGTCATTACAATTAGGTCTCTGAAATTACAAAAAATTAACACAGCACTCTCTCTGCATCTCTGGAAACCTCAGTGCATAAAATAATGGGCACGTCATGAGTAAAAATCTGAATCATCAAACACCGAGCACCTTGACCCTAAGTAATTCCTCGCGTGCAATAGCTATGCACTCCTTGCATAAGCTGTCCCAAAAATTCATTGAGCACAGTCCACACTGCTGTTACCCGTCAATCCCATTTAACCTTCTCTAGTAGCTCCTGTCTTGCCAACCTCAGTGAAATCTCTATAGACGTCAGCTCCAGCATTCAAACACCGTGAATAAATGAGGCAACTTTCGGCGCCTAACTCACTGTGAAACCAAGCACTGACCGCTAATCTCTGTAGCTCAACCCATCAGCAGTTACCATCCCCACGCATCTCCTAGCTGGCCTCCACAAGTCACAGCATGCACGCACAGCTTTCCGTCACTCCGCAGTCGCCTCCCTCGCCGGTGCCAGCTCTACTCGGCCACCGCCCGCATGCCACGGCTACTCGGCTGTCTTTCCCTCTCCCTATCGCCACAGCCCTCGCACAGCCGGCCGTCTTTCATCTTCCCTGTAATCACAGCTCACCTCGCCGAGGCGTCGCCTCACCGGAGCTGCACCTCACCGCCACCTCATCTCAGCTGTCTCTCGCTCACCCTGGAGCTCCAGGCCGCCTTAACTCGCCGTCGAGTCGTCGGCAATGTAGCCACAGCAACGCCCATTTGAGCTCGCCGCCGGCTATAAAATGGCGACCGAGCTTCAGCTCCTCCCCAAACCATTCCCCAACCAAGCCATAGCTCGAAGCTCACCCAAACCCTCTGGAATCAGCAACACAGCAGCCCCCAGAAATCAACCAAAGGTGAGCAAATAAAAAGAAATAAGAAGAAGAAAAGAAAGCAACTCCAGAACACTCCTCGGCCACCCCAACCAAGCTGCCGCGGCAAGCTCCTCTGTCGCAGCTCCCCTTTTGGCCGCAGCTCTCCTGCCGCAGCTCCCTCCTCCTTGCCGCAGTTCTCCTCTCCCTGCCGCGCCACCTCCTCTGCCGCCAACCCAGCTGCCGCACCAGCTCCCAGGCCCTGCCGCGCCAGCCCCCAAGCTCCTGCCGAGCCCCTTCTCAAGCTGCCGACCAGTTCCCCTTGCTCCTTGTTCTGAGCAGAGCAGCCATAGCCTGAGGTAGGGGAGAGAGAGTGAGAGAGTGAGCTAAATGAGTGTGAGTGAGCTGCCGTTGCACACTAGTACACATTTGCTTTTTAGCCAAGTGCTGGTCCTGTAGCGTGTGTAGGCATTTTAGCCAATTTTCTCAGCACATTACGTGGATGTTGGTCCTGTTGCATGTGTGGCCAATTAGCTCGCTTTCTCTTCAGCTCATTTGTTCAGTTGCTAGACCACACCGACAGCTCCACTTGTGTCTTTCTTTCCTCAGCTGCCCAATCAACTAATCCATTTGCCTAATCAGTTAGGGTTCTAATTAGCCAGCCCAAAACCTCCCCAAATCACCTTAAGTACTCAAAAGATTGTTCTGGAATTCCCGGAGCAAACCTAAGTTGCGGGTTTCAATTTAGTTAAGCCTGGGAAATCAATTAGAGTAGTATCAATGGAGTTTAGGAGATAAGCTACTCTTTGTGAATCTGGATTTAGTACGCATGCAATATAAATCATTTTATATTAGTTCCAAAGCATTTCCCAAGCACCTTGAGTAATTAATCCCAGGAATATCTGCCAAGAGAACACATGCGTTATGTCTAATCTTTTCATCCAGTAGCATTTTCTAAGATGAGCTGTTCCGTACCTAATCTAATGGTAGTGTGCTAGGGTTATCTTTTTATTCTAATAACTAAAATATGTGCACGCATGCAAAACCCTAATTAGATTCTTTTTCTAATCACCCCAAAAACCATAAGTAGTTCCTCGAGTAATTTGGTATTGCATGTTGTTTAATTTTATCGGAATGTCAGATCGTTTCTTATTCGTTGTTTTAACCGACGCGTAGTTGACGGAGAGACGTACGTGCGTCAGGAGGAACCGGCGTCACCGTCACGTACAGAACAGGAACAGGACTTGCCAGGCAAGCATTCCCCCCCTTGATCATGCCGGATCCTATATTTATGAACGTTATTATTTTTGTTTGCAAATCCTGCATGCTATATTTTAAATACCACATTATTTTATTAGTATAGTTATTCCTAGTAGCTGCACTAAGCTTAGGACCGAACTTCCGATCCTTGAAACCCTAGGGATATTAGTCGACTATTATCGAGTCGACAAAAATATTAGGATTTATGGGCTGTAAGCCCCGCTTAGCCCTGCTATAGTTAAAATAAGTTTTGCCCAACATTTTGAAAACCTTAATTGGTACAAGAAATAAAACCCTCGGATATACTGGGATATCCGGGGTGACTTTTGAAAGAAGGGTCTGGCGAGACCCTAAACAAAATCGGAGAATGTTTTGGATCCGGGCAAGAATATTAAGGAGCAGCCGGAGGCTGTAGAGGAATTGATAATGGCACGTCGTCGAGGACGATCGTGAGTTGTGGGATGGAGTCTTGTTCGGATCAGTTAAGGACCGAGCCTAAAGTGCCGCTAAACCAGTTCCACCACCGTGCGTCCACATGTCCTTTATGGGAAGGACCTGACTTGGTACCCCGGCAAGTATTAGGGTTTGGACCCGTAGGAAGTTAGGAGTCGTGGCTAGGTGCTTAAAAGTCCTAGAGATCCACTGCCGCGTAGCGTTTGGGTGTTGATCGACACAAAGGTGGAGAGCCCCAATTTGGTGTCCGGAATTCGGTATCCGGGGCACGCAAACTTGGGTATTCACCTAGCGGGTCCAACTCTAGTATGGAAGCGGGCGACGGTCTCGTTGTGACCACCCTGCCAATACACTTTGTGATGTGTATCGTTAGCGCTCGGCAAAAAGGGTGAGTTCACATCTTGTGGGTAAAGCCGTACAACCTCTGCAGAGTGTTTAGAACTATTCGAATAGCCGCGTCCTCGGTCATGGACATGAACTGGCAAGGCCACACGCTGGTTAGACCTGGTTTTTGTTTGCGAAAGATGGGAAAAGGGATTAAGGACGTGGGCACGATGTGCCCACAGTGTGCAATTTACGCTACAGGCTGGTAGCAAGGAATTGCAGGAGGAAAAGGCTAGCCGTACTGTCCGGAGCAGTGTGGGCTGAGCCGGGAGTCAAGCGGGAGCTAGCCATGTTGTCAGGATAACAGAGGCTGAGCACCGTTCTAAGGACGCTAGCTGCACTATTCGGGAACGTGCAGGCTGAGCAGTAAATCGAGACGCTAGTCATACTGCACGGGGTAGTATGGACTGGGCGGTCTCGACAGTGGATGAGCAAAACTCTTTAATTTTACAATGAGCTTTATAAAACCGCTTTCGAATCTATTATATCTGTATTTACATAAGAGCTTACTTTTCCGCACAACTATTAAACTAGACTAGAGCTGTTTACATTGCTATCCCCTGCATGAAATATCGCCGTATATTCTCCCCGGTGGGGAATAGCTTGCGAGTACATTCAACGTACTCACCTGGCTTGTTGATTTGGCCAGAAGAAGAAGAAGAGTTCTGCCTCGACGAGGAAGACACCGACTATGAGGGCTAGGGCGTTTCCCCAGTCAGTTGCCTGAGGGTTTGGCATACTGATGGGTCTATCTACGTGTGTTTATTTTTCCGCTGCAAAGACTTTTATTCGGCCAATAGGCCCTGTTGTGATAAAAGACCTTAATGGCTTGTATTGTAATAAAATCGGTATTGTGTGACGATGTTATCAAGTTCTTGTGCGTACCGGCTACGGATCCAGGGACCGGTACGGTAATCACAGGAGCGCACCCGGCCTTAAAACCGGGGGCGCGACAGCTTGGTATCAGAGCCATACTGACTGTAGGAACCCCTAGTTAGCATGGCCGTTAGACAAACCTAGGACAAAAGTATTTTCCAAAAATCTTTGAAAAACAAAATTTTGTAAAAACAAGTCTAGTATTCTCATCTCTGCTAGGAGCTTATCTATTCCAGGTAAGACTTTGGAAATTTAAAAACTTACCACATTTTGATTTTGAAAATTTTATAGGTTAGAACGATGGAGCTGCTGTATGGTGAAACTTGTGCCCCCAATGCTGAAGGATGTCCCCGACTGCTGCAAGAGGCACTGGAGCGATGTGGATTTAGTGTCTACCCGGAGTACCACGTCTTCTTGGAGAAAAAGTCAGATACTATCAATGAGTACTGGGCAAGAGTGCTCATCGTCGGACTGAGAAACGCCAATAATCAGACATACAGTTTTGTGGGACCCTGCAGCTGGACGTATAGTCAGGCAGTGCACCTGGTAGCCTATAAGGCGCTGGTGCATCTCCGCCATGAGATGCCAGAAATGGGGATATTCAGAGCCACAAGATATATTCCAGCATATCCAATACTGGAGGATGTCCGCCGATATACTCCACCGTTGGCGGAAAATGACCCTGCGGTGGTGAACTTAGCTCATTTTGTGGAAGCGCAGGATTCCCTGCTTCACTGTGCATTAGTGGAACTAGAAGATGTGCGCAAGGAGCTACAGCGAGTGAAGACTCTACTGAATCAAGCCACCAGACTCCCGACGCAGGCTCCTATTCCACAAGGAGGGACTACTACTACCCCCGCCACCACTGAAGCCCCGCCAGAGCCCCGCGATATTCCGGTGGTGAGCGAGCAGCCGCCTCCACCCAAGAGACGTCGCACCGCCCGTGAGTACCTCAGCCGATTCACGACTGGAGCTGGGACTTCTCGAGTCATCCCAACCATACCGAGCCCGACGCCGATTGGAGGATCCATCATGGTTGAGGATTCTGAGGAGGAAGAAGACCCAGAGGAGGTTGAGCCAGTTGAAGAAGACGAAGAAGTTCAGATCACGTCGTAGGTCTTAGGGTTGTGTAGTGGCCTACCCTTAGCTAGCGACGTGTAAAATAAATAAGTAGTCGCCAGCTGTATGTGTGACATGTGTGATGTACTGAGCTATGTATGTGTGTGCTAGATGGTACACGACACCCCTTAGGTGTGCTTCGTGTCCACTTATTAAATAAAATGGCCCACCCGGCCTAGTGTGTTTTAAAAATCTAATCTGTCCGTACCCGCAAATCCCTCTCACCTGTCTTTCAAAATGCGAAGCCCGAGAAAGGATAAGACGTCTCGGTCGTCCCTCAGTAATGAGGGTAGATAAGCGTCTTGTCCCAACATAAAGGCTACCCCTCCTTTTGCCCTATAAATACCCAGGGTCTCATTTCTCACCTCACCATCCCTAGTTGCTCCTGAAGCCAACAACCTTAGATTTCTCTCTTCTTCTTTCCAGCACCTCAAGAAGAAGCTATGCCCCGTGGAACTCTTTACAATGAGACCACCGCTTCTGAGCTAGCGGGATTTGTAGATATCCTGTGGACGGTCGCCCAGAGGGTTCTACGAGCCTCCCAGCGACCTGAGTACGATGTCTATCGGGAGGAGACCACCCACACGAATGTGTACTGGGCTGAAGTACACGTCTACCAAGACGGTGTCAACAGCGAGGCAAACTTCCACTTCATGGGCCGACCAGTGCCCGACCCCGACCTATCCATGCAGGTAGCTGCATGGGAGGCTATCTCCCGTCTCCACCAGATGATTCCAAGCATGAACTGCAGAGCCTTTCGGTTCTACCCCAGCCGCGCTCTGGGAGAGAATCCAACCTTCATCAGTACCGAAGAAGAGCAAGATGTAGCCGTGGTGCACCTCACCCGGTATCTGGTCGCCATGACCGAAGTCTTTATCCAGCTCATGGATATTCTCACCCTCACCCAGCAAGCCACTCCCCTTGTTCAGCCAAGATCTCGTGCCCGAGCATCCTCCGCGACATCTGCTCACCCCTCAGTGTCCGGAGATTCACCCATAGCGGGAATACCTGTAGTGGTAGATGGAAACCCTTTCCCTGCTCTTTCCCCGGAATACCTCAGGCTGTTCTCGGCCTATGCGGCCTCCACCCGAGCCGCGCATCGTAGCAGGAACCCCCTTGCACCCCGGAACACGCCGGCGCCATCCGAGGATGGAGACATTCGCGGAGAGACACCCGCGACCCAGCCCTCCAGCCTGGACGTAGACCAGGTGGACTAAGTGGAGTGGAATAGCCACCCCAATTAAAAATAAACCTAGGAACCTATTTTCTTCTTTGTAATAGGGCTTAGCCCTGTGCCCTAAGCACGAAATATGTGTATTGTACAAGTGCCCTTAGGCACATTCACTGTTAAATTATGTGCGTTGTTTCGATGTTTTATTTGCTTCTTGGTTGGCTTACCCCAACCGTTGGAATTTGTATTGATGCATTTGATCTCAGTTTGGCGCTGCACCGAAACCCCGCTTTTCCCTCTTACCTCCTTGTTTAAAAAAAGAAAAAAAGAAAAAATGCAAGCATCTGATGAATCAACTGGTGCTATTGCAGCAAGAAAGTGAAGATGAGTCATAACTCTCTCAGCTCCGCAGCACGGAAGAAGGCAGCGGAGGCACAAAAAAATGCTCCACCACCTGTGATTCCAACTCACTCCCAAACATCAGTTAACTCCCGGAATTCTAAGGCACGCAATAACAAGCCCCAGAATAATAACCGTATGAAAACTCCTACCCCAGAAGACAAAGAAGACCAGGGTCAGAACTGCGTGGAATCTGACCACCCACCACCACCACCTCCACCGGCTGAACCAACGCCAGCTGAAATGTTTAAGATGCTGGGACAAACTTGTCTAGCCACCAACGCAGCAGTGCAACTAATGATGCAAGGTGGTAACTCGTCTGGAAAAGGAAATAGACTCTCAGAATTTCAGAGGACTTCCCCACCCGTCTTCGCCTGCTCGACGGAACCATTAGACGCTGACGATTGGCTGTTGGTTATGGAAGAAAAAACTGGAGGTAGCCAAATGCGACGACAAAGAAAAAGTACTCTACGCTCCCCAATATTTACAAGGACCCCGCCGCCGCATGGTGGAAAAGGATCAGGAGTACCCAACCAAGACACACGGAGATTTCCTGGGACATGTTTAAAGACATGTTCCGCAAGCATCACATACCAGCAAGCCTGATAGGAATTAAGAAGAAGGAATTCCTTGATCTCAAGCAGGGAACGATGTCGGTAACGGAGTACCTTCATAAGTTCACCCAGTTAGCTCGGTATGCAGGAAAAGAGATGACGTCCGAGAGTGCTCAAGTAGAGAAATTCATGAATGGGCTACAACAGATTCTCCAGTACCAGCTAGCCGCGCAAAAGTTCACGGAGTTGCAGGATGTAGTCAACGCCGCTCTGAATGTGGAGGATAAGCGCCGAGGGTTAATAGACAACCGAAAGCGCAAGAACGTCAAGACGATTGAGACAGGGGAACCACATAAACGGCCCCGTTATGAGAAGAAACTGAAGCACAGATATTCAGCACCTCAACACTACAGGACTGCCCCCGCCATACCCAGTTCAGCACCCGTAACTATCAGAACTATCAGAAGGGACCCTCTGGAAATTATCACTCTGGAAGTGCAAGCCAAAGCTCAGGAAAGACCAATTGCTATTCGTGTGGAGAACCTGGACACTTCGCTCGCGAGTGTCCCAAGAAAGCAAAGGAACCCGCCGACCAGCGCCCGCGTCCAGAGCATGCTATGTCCACCCGGAGTCAAGGATCCAAAGGAGCACCAAACTACAGCAAAGGACGCGTGAACCATGTTGATGCCGAAGAAGCCCAGGACGCCCACGACGTGGTGATGGGTACGTTCCCTGTTAACTCAGTACCAGCAACTGTTTTATTTGATTCCGGAGCATCGCATTCATTTATCTCAAAGCATTTTGCTGAGAAAAACCGAATAGGACTGCACCTCTTGAAAACCCCCATGAAAGTCCGAACACCAGGGTCAGTAGTCAGATCTAAACACTACTGCAAAGATGTAAACATCTTTATAAGGGGGGTAGAGTTTTTGGCAGACCTAATTGTCCTAGTATCAGAAGATATTGATGTGATTCTAGGAGTGGATTGGTTACCTAAGAATAAGGGCATTATAAACTTTGAGACCAAAACAGTTACCCTTACCAATGCCCGAGGAGAGACAGTTAAATTTACTCCTAAATCGCCCTCTCCCCAACCCAGTACCCTGAACAACATAACCGCACCTGAGTTAGCCCAAGTCCCAGTGGCACAGGAATACCCTGACGTATTTCCTGAGGAGTTGCCCGGAATGCCACCAGACCGAGATTTGGAATTTATCATTGAATTAGTGCCCGGAACGGCACCCATAGCAAAGAGGCCCTATCGGATGTCTGTCGATATGCTAATCGAACTGAAGAAACAATTGGAGGAATTGGAAGAGAAAGGTTTTATTCGACCGAGTGCATCGCCGTGGGGATCGCCAGTACTATTCGTTGAGAAGAAAGACAAGACTCTCCGCATGTGCGTGGATTATAGAGCTCTGAATGAGGTCACTATCAAGAACAAATATCCTCTGCCACGGATAGATGATCTATTCGATCAGATGAATGGAGCTCGAGTATTCTCCAAGATAGATTTGAGGTCAGGTTATCACCAGCTCAAGATCCGAGGACAGGATATACCCAAGACTGCCTTCACAACTCGCTATGGGCTATATGAATATACCGTCATGCCTTTTGGATTAACCAACGCCCCGGCATATTTTATGAACTTAATGAACAAAGTATTCATGGAATATTTGGACAAGTTCGTAGTGGTGTTCATAGACGATATCTTGGTATATTCTAAATCAGATAAAGAGCATCAGCAACATCTGCGAGCAGTATTGGAAACACTCAGAAAGCACCAGCTATACGCCAAATTCAGCAAATGCGAATTTTGGTTAAAAGAAGTTGGATTCCTCGGACATATAGTATCCGCAGGAGGAATAGCTGTAGACCCGAGCAAAGTAAAAGATGTGCTCGACTGGAAGCCACCAAGGACGGTAACTGAAATTCGAAGCTTCTTAGGTTTGGCGGGATACTACCACCGTTTTATCGAAGGATTCTCAAAGTTAGCCCGACCCATGACGCAGCTGTTAAAGAAGAATCAAAAGTTCGAATGGACGCAAAAGTGCGAAGACAGTTTTCAGGAATTGAAGCGAAGGCTAACGACAGCGCCCGTGTTAACGCTACCCGACCTCCGAAAGAACTTTGATATATACTGTGATGCCTCTCGACATGGACTTGGATGCGTGCTTATGCAAGATGGAAAAGTGGTCGCATATGCTTCCAGACAGTTACGACCCCACGAAATGAATTACCCAACTCATGATTTAGAGCTAGCCGCAGTAGTTCATGCCCTGAAACTTTGGCGGCATTACCTCATTGGAAATCGCTGTGAAATCTACACCGACCACAAGAGCTTAAAGTATATCTTCACCCAGTCGGATCTCAATATGAGGCAACGAAGATGGTTGGAGTTAATTAAGGATTACGACCTCGGAGTTCATTATCATCCTGGCAAAGCAAACGTTGTGGCCGATGCCCTTAGCCGGAAGCCAGCCTCAGTAAATGCTTTAATTCCAACAACCCAACCGAGGTTATGCGAAGAATTTGAGAAGCTTAACTTAGGGATGGTCAGTAAAGGATATGTAGCCACCCTAGAAGTGACCCCCTCTCTCGTGGCACAAATTAAGGATGCCCAGAAAGGACACAAGAGTATAGAAGGCATCAAGAACAAAATGAAGATAGGAAAAGCAAGTGGATTTAGAGAAGATGAAGAAGGCACACTGTGGTTTGAAAATCGACTATGTGTACCCGCTTGCAAGGAGCTCAAGGAGCTAATTCTAAAAGAAGCCCACGAATCCCGGTATTCTATACATCCGGGAAGCACAAAAATGTATCAGGACTTAAAAGAGGAATTCTGGTGGCATGGAATGAAACGCGAGATAGCAAGCTTCATAGCCCGATGCGACGTATGCCAGCGCGTCAAGGCAGAACACCAAAAGCCTGCCGGACTGCTGCAACCAATCAAAGTGCCTGAATGGAAATGGGATGAAGTTGGCATGGATTTCATCGTCGGATTACCAAAGACAAGAAAGGGAAATGATCTATATGGGTCATTGTCGACAGGTTAACCAAAGTAGCACACTTCTTGCCGGTCAAGACCACGCATCGAGGTGATCAAGCTAGCCAAGCTATATCTAGCTCGAATAGTCAGCTTGCACGGAGTACCCAAACGGATTATCTCAGACCGAGGTACCCAATTTACCTTCAGATTTTGGGAACAACTGCATGAAGCCATGGGAACACGATTGAATTTCAGCACCGCTTACCACCCCCAGACGGATGGACAAACGGAACGGGTGAACCAAATCTTGGAAGACATGTTAAGAGCGTGTGCCTTAACGTACGGCGATAGCTGGGAAGATAGCTTACCGTATGCCGAATTCTCATATAATAATAGCTATCAAGCAAGTTTACAGATGTCACCATTTGAAGCGCTTTATGGACGGAAATGCAGAACGCCCTTGAATTGGTCCGAAACTGGAGAAGGAAAAGTTTTTGGTCCAGACATTCTCCAAGACGCAGAAGAGAAAGTTAAATTCATCCAAGATCGACTTAAGACGGCACAGTCAAGGCAAAAGAGCTATGCCGATTCCAAGCGACGTGATATCACCTTTAAACCCGGAGACTACGTCTACCTACGAGTGACCCCTCTCAAAGGAACGAAGAGGTTTAACGTCAAAGGAAAGTTAGCGCCCCGCTTTGTAGGGCCCTTCAAGATAGAGGAAAGGAGAGGACAGGTAGCATATCAGCTAGAGCTACCTCCGGAGCTATCAGAAATCCACAATGTGTTTCATGTATCTCAACTAAGAAAATGCATCGAGCCGCCAACGAAACAAGTGCAGTATCAAGAATTGGATATTGGCAAGGATCTCACTTACAAAGAGCAACCAATTAAAATTCTGGAAAGCGCTGAAAGAAAGACAAGGAATAAGAACATAAAATTTTACAAGGTTCAATGGGATCACCATACCGAAGAAGAAGCTACATGGGAAAGAAAAGATTTTCTACAGGACAAATACCCCCACCTATTCCAATCTGTAGAATCTCGGGGACGAGATTCGACTTAAGGGGGGTAGGTTTGTCGCGCCCTAATATTTCTAACCTTGTATTAACATCATGGCATTAACCCAATCAGACCAAACCCGCATGCATACACCAAAACCCTAATTCCACCGCCCGCTCTGTCATCAATAAATCCAACGCACCAACACCCGCACACACGCACTCAGTCGAATAAAATCCTAATCGGGAAATCCGCCACTCCTCGGATTCTCCGAAAATTCTGGAATAAATCCTGGAACATCTCGACAATATACCTAATTCAAACATAGCATAAAATAATAGTGTCCAGTTTAAAAATATCAAGGTGTGAAATTAATACACTATAGTATTAAACGTGTCATTACAATTAGGTCTCTGAAATTACAAAAAATTAACACAGCACTCTCTCTGCATCTCTGGAAACCTCAGTGCATAAAATAATGGGCACGTCATGAGTAAAAATCTGAATCATCAAACACCGAGCACCTTGACCCTAAGTAATTCCTCGCGTGCAATAGCTATGCACTCCTTGCATAAGCTGTCCCAAAAATTCATTGAGCACAGTCCACACTGCTGTTACCCGTCAATCCCATTTAACCTTCTCTAGTAGCTCCTGTCTTGCCAACCTCAGTGAAATCTCTATAGACGTCAGCTCCAGCATTCAAACACCGTGAATAAATGAGGCAACTTTCGGCGCCTAACTCACTGTGAAACCAAGCACTGACCGCTAATCTCTGTAGCTCAACCCATCAGCAGTTACCATCCCCACGCATCTCCTAGCTGGCCTCCACAAGTCACAGCATGCACGCACAGCTTTCCGTCACTCCGCAGTCGCCTCCCTCGCCGGTGCCAGCTCTACTCGGCCACCGCCCGCATGCCACGGCTACTCGGCTGTCTTTCCCTCTCCCTATCGCCACAGCCCTCGCACAGCCGGCCGTCTTTCATCTTCCCTGTAATCACAGCTCACCTCGCCGAGGCGTCGCCTCACCGGAGCTGCACCTCACCGCCACCTCATCTCAGCTGTCTCTCGCTCACCCTGGAGCTCCAGGCCGCCTTAACTCGCCGTCGAGTCGTCGGCAATGTAGCCACAGCAACGCCCATTTGAGCTCGCCGCCGGCTATAAAATGGCGACCGAGCTTCAGCTCCTCCCCAAACCATTCCCCAACCAAGCCATAGCTCGAAGCTCACCCAAACCCTCTGGAATCAGCAACACAGCAGCCCCCAGAAATCAACCAAAGGTGAGCAAATAAAAAGAAATAAGAAGAAGAAAAGAAAGCAACTCCAGAACACTCCTCGGCCACCCCAACCAAGCTGCCGCGGCAAGCTCCTCTGTCGCAGCTCCCCTTTTGGCCGCAGCTCTCCTGCCGCAGCTCCCTCCTCCTTGCCGCAGTTCTCCTCTCCCTGCCGCGCCACCTCCTCTGCCGCCAACCCAGCTGCCGCACCAGCTCCCAGGCCCTGCCGCGCCAGCCCCCAAGCTCCTGCCGAGCCCCTTCTCAAGCTGCCGACCAGTTCCCCTTGCTCCTTGTTCTGAGCAGAGCAGCCATAGCCTGAGGTAGGGGAGAGAGAGTGAGAGAGTGAGCTAAATGAGTGTGAGTGAGCTGCCGTTGCACACTAGTACACATTTGCTTTTTAGCCAAGTGCTGGTCCTGTAGCGTGTGTAGGCATTTTAGCCAATTTTCTCAGCACATTACGTGGATGTTGGTCCTGTTGCATGTGTGGCCAATTAGCTCGCTTTCTCTTCAGCTCATTTGTTCAGTTGCTAGACCACACCGACAGCTCCACTTGTGTCTTTCTTTCCTCAGCTGCCCAATCAACTAATCCATTTGCCTAATCAGTTAGGGTTCTAATTAGCCAGCCCAAAACCTCCCCAAATCACCTTAAGTACTCAAAAGATTGTTCTGGAATTCCCGGAGCAAACCTAAGTTGCGGGTTTCAATTTAGTTAAGCCTGGGAAATCAATTAGAGTAGTATCAATGGAGTTTAGGAGATAAGCTACTCTTTGTGAATCTGGATTTAGTACGCATGCAATATAAATCATTTTATATTAGTTCCAAAGCATTTCCCAAGCACCTTGAGTAATTAATCCCAGGAATATCTGCCAAGAGAACACATGCGTTATGTCTAATCTTTTCATCCAGTAGCATTTTCTAAGATGAGCTGTTCCGTACCTAATCTAATGGTAGTGTGCTAGGGTTATCTTTTTATTCTAATAACTAAAATATGTGCACGCATGCAAAACCCTAATTAGATTCTTTTTCTAATCACCCCAAAAACCATAAGTAGTTCCTCGAGTAATTTGGTATTGCATGTTGTTTAATTTTATCGGAATGTCAGATCGTTTCTTATTCGTTGTTTTAACCGACGCGTAGTTGACGGAGAGACGTACGTGCGTCAGGAGGAACCGGCGTCACCGTCACGTACAGAACAGGAACAGGACTTGCCAGGCAAGCATTCCCCCCCTTGATCATGCCGGATCCTATATTTATGAACGTTATTATTTTTGTTTGCAAATCCTGCATGCTATATTTTAAATACCACATTATTTTATTAGTATAGTTATTCCTAGTAGCTGCACTAAGCTTAGGACCGAACTTCCGATCCTTGAAACCCTAGGGATATTAGTCGACTATTATCGAGTCGACAAAAATATTAGGATTTATGGGCTGTAAGCCCCGCTTAGCCCTGCTATAGTTAAAATAAGTTTTGCCCAACATTTTGAAAACCTTAATTGGTACAAGAAATAAAACCCTCGGATATACTGGGATATCCGGGGTGACTTTTGAAAGAAGGGTCTGGCGAGACCCTAAACAAAATCGGAGAATGTTTTGGATCCGGGCAAGAATATTAAGGAGCAGCCGGAGGCTGTAGAGGAATTGATAATGGCACGTCGTCGAGGACGATCGTGAGTTGTGGGATGGAGTCTTGTTCGGATCAGTTAAGGACCGAGCCTAAAGTGCCGCTAAACCAGTTCCACCACCGTGCGTCCACATGTCCTTTATGGGAAGGACCTGACTTGGTACCCCGGCAAGTATTAGGGTTTGGACCCGTAGGAAGTTAGGAGTCGTGGCTAGGTGCTTAAAAGTCCTAGAGATCCACTGCCGCGTAGCGTTTGGGTGTTGATCGACACAAAGGTGGAGAGCCCCAATTTGGTGTCCGGAATTCGGTATCCGGGGCACGCAAACTTGGGTATTCACCTAGCGGGTCCAACTCTAGTATGGAAGCGGGCGACGGTCTCGTTGTGACCACCCTGCCAATACACTTTGTGATGTGTATCGTTAGCGCTCGGCAAAAAGGGTGAGTTCACATCTTGTGGGTAAAGCCGTACAACCTCTGCAGAGTGTTTAGAACTATTCGAATAGCCGCGTCCTCGGTCATGGACATGAACTGGCAAGGCCACACGCTGGTTAGACCTGGTTTTTGTTTGCGAAAGATGGGAAAAGGGATTAAGGACGTGGGCACGATGTGCCCACAGTGTGCAATTTACGCTACAGGCTGGTAGCAAGGAATTGCAGGAGGAAAAGGCTAGCCGTACTGTCCGGAGCAGTGTGGGCTGAGCCGGGAGTCAAGCGGGAGCTAGCCATGTTGTCAGGATAACAGAGGCTGAGCACCGTTCTAAGGACGCTAGCTGCACTATTCGGGAACGTGCAGGCTGAGCAGTAAATCGAGACGCTAGTCATACTGCACGGGGTAGTATGGACTGGGCGGTCTCGACAGTGGATGAGCAAAACTCTTTAATTTTACAATGAGCTTTATAAAACCGCTTTCGAATCTATTATATCTGTATTTACATAAGAGCTTACTTTTCCGCACAACTATTAAACTAGACTAGAGCTGTTTACATTGCTATCCCCTGCATGAAATATCGCCGTATATTCTCCCCGGTGGGGAATAGCTTGCGAGTACATTCAACGTACTCACCTGGCTTGTTGATTTGGCCAGAAGAAGAAGAAGAGTTCTGCCTCGACGAGGAAGACACCGACTACGAGGGCTAGGGCGTTTCCCCAGTCAGTTGCCTGAGGGTTTGGCATACTGATGGGTCTATCTACGTGTGTTTATTTTTCCGCTGCAAAGACTTTTATTCGGCCAATAGGCCCTGTTGTGATAAAAGACCTTAATGGCTTGTATTGTAATAAAATCGGTATTGTGTGACGATGTTATCAAGTTCTTGTGCGTACCGGCTACGGATCCAGGGACCGGTACGGTAATCACAGGAGCGCACCCGGCCTTAAAACCGGGGGCGCGACACTACGTTAGGGAAAGAAATGTGGCAACATGGCGATGGTTCGGTGGCGACATTGTAAGGAGTGATGATGGAACGAACTGAAGAAAAGACAAAGGCAAAAGAGCTGCCCAAGAGAGGGAGGGGGGAAAATGAATTAGGGGAGTGACCCAAAGCTGAGGTATGAATTAGGTTAGCGTAGGGAAGAAACAAAATGGAAATTGACGACTAATTGCTAGGGTCGAAGAGCTATTGCTACTACTCCGTCTCCCTGCGTAAATTAATTGGTATCGTCCTGTTTCTTTGTTGGGCGTCTCAGGCACTGTTGGTTGGCATTTGATGCATCGCTCTCCATCCCAGGGGCGATTTTACCGGGTGGGCTTCATACGGCTCTAGCCTACCCTCCAAATTTGACCCAAAAAAATTTGAAATAGATATGTGAAGCATTTTTCCCTGGTTTATTTGGCAGAAAGCAGAGAACTGAGAGAAGCAACCTGCTGAGAAAAGAAGCAGCAGAGGCTTAACCGACGTGCTGTTGCTGCTGTGCTACCCGTGCACATCATGGCCCAACTAAGGCCCAACTTCCTAGGAAGGTTAGATGAAGCGTTGGGCATCACGTCGTAACGTCCAGGCAAAACAGATCAAGCAAAGTTGCGATCGTGAATTCGCAGCTAGGGCAGCACCGCAACAGGGCTCGCCGTCGTAGACTCGCAGTCGCACGAGCGCAACGCAGCGTCGGCACCGCGGACGGTGACCTGCGGCAGTAGCGGACGACGTCAGCCGCGTCACGGCAGCCTGCAGGCTTCGGCAGAGAAATTTTTGCTTACGGTCAGGACTGCTCACGGTGACATGTTTGATTAATTTTTAGTCTAAGACTTCAATTTTGATTTGTTCTGTAATGTATGTCTATTAACAAACTGATGTACTAGTATTGTACTTAACAATTTGCTTAGATTTACAAAATGAAGAAACAATCGTGTGACTTGAGACACTTTTATCAAACTAGTTCAAGTACATCTCCAACCAATGTGAGCACAAGGTCCCCATCTTTGATCACAGTTCCTCCAAACTATCAGAGCACAATTTTAAATCCCTCGATCGAGGAGAGTACTGAGAGTAGAAATCCCCCAATTGATGAGAGTATAAATCAACCAAAGAGGCCACGGCTACAATCTAACCATACTGAGATAATTGTCGATCCGGCACACCGTATACCAATAGAAGAATATGCCAACGAAATTAGAGATGATGTGAGGAGGGCATATTTGTTGAATGGTCCAACTCGAGCAATCGGGCATGTCTTTCCACGGACAATGGATGGTAAGGTGTCAAGATCCTTTCAAAGACATTGGTTTGATAAGTTTGATTGGTTGGAATATAGTGTAGAAAAGGATGCAGCATTTTGTTTCTATTGTTTTCTTTTTAAGAAATCTGCACAGCCCAACACGTTTGGAAATGATGTGTTCTCAAAAGATGGATATACTCGTTGGAAGACAGCTCTTGTTGCTTTTAATAAACATGTTGGCGGTCAAGGTAGTTTCCACAACATTGCAATGGGTGAGAGTATTGATTTCAAGAATCAATGGCCAAGTGTGTCTAGTAAGATACATAATTACAATAAGGAGCCAGAAATTGCATACAAAATCCGTTTGACTGCATCTTTAGAATGTGCAAGATATCTCATAGCGCAAGGGGAAGTGGACACGATGAATCCTCTACTTCCATCAACAAGGGTAATTTCAGAGAGTTGTTAGATTGGTACAAGGATAAGAATGATGATGTCAAGGAGGCATTTGAAAAAGGACAAGGGAATGCACTTATGGTTTGTTCTGATATTCAAAAAGATCTTGCAAAATGTTGCGCACAACAGGTCATTGTCGTGATTAAGGATGAGATTGGAGATCAAAACTTTTTAGTGCTTATTGATGAGGCTAGAGATTCTTCGATAAAGGAACAGATGGCAGTGATTGTGAGGTTAGTTTTGACTTGTTACTCTTATGTCTTTTAATTTTACCATTTATAAATTAATATTGTGTTGTTCTCACATAGAAATTTGTGACATGTAGATTTGTGAACAATCAAGGGAAGGTAATGGAAAGGTTTCTTGCAATGAAGCATATTTCATATTGTACATCCGCGGCACTAAAAGAAGCTTTGGTTCATGTTCTAGCTCTACATGGTTTACCTATTTTTAGGCTACGTGGACAGGGCTATGATGGTGCTTCAAATATGAGAGGGGAATTTAATGGTTTGCAGAAATTGATTTGGGATGAGAGTCCATATGCTTTCTGACGATAACATGGCACCCGGGTATCGTCAAGGAGGACAAAGCTGGTCATCTGGGTGTAGGGTGGGGCCAGGCCGACTACTCGGAGTCCGACTTCTACACTGGGGCGCCTCATCGACTTGGAGTACAAGACATGGACTAATACCTGTCCGACATGGACTAATACCTACCCGACATACCCGGGTATCAGTTGTAACTAATTAGGAAACATATTTGTAAGCCGATCCGGACTCCTGTAACCCTACCCCCGGTCGTCTATATAGGTCAGGTAGGGATCCTTGGATCGGCACAGGCTTAGAGACGATCAAGAGCAAGCTAGAGCACAAGAACGCTCTGAGCATAGACATAGACAAATACCCTCATACGGGATACGATCAATACAATCCACCAAACACAGGACGTATGGTATTACCTATTCTCGAGGGCCTGAACCTGTCTAAACTTTGCCTCCCGTGTGCACCCAACTAGATCTGCTATGCGTACGCTGCCCCGCATTCATTATTGCCGGATCAGTACACCGACACTTTCTATGTCTATTGCTTTGCTCACCAATTACAACTGGTGGTCGTTACTGTAGCTAAATGCAGTACATGTATTGCTGAATTCTTCAACCATCTTCCATTGATAGTGACTCAAGTGAGTGCATCGTGCAAGAAGGGTAAGATTTCATCTGGAAAAGGGTTGCATCAGGAATCTGGACTGGCTAGACCTGGAGATACTCGATGGGGCTCACATCTTAAAACCTTGCTTCGTATATACCAAATGTGGGAGGCAGTGGTGGATGTGCTATTGGTTGTAAGTGGAGATGCTCGTGAACTCTCTAGCATTGGTGGAGCTGGTGGTTTGGTAAAGAAGATGGAGTGCTTTGAATTTACATTCATCTTGCATTGTTTGATAGACTTATTGAGCATCACAAATGAGCTATCACAAGCTTTACAGAAAAAAGATTAACATATTATTGAGGCTATGGGTTTGATCTTGGATGTGAAAGCACGCTTACAAGATATGAGGGACAATGGGTGGGAGCCACTATTGAACCAAGTCAAAAGCTTTTGTGAGGGACATGAGATTGATGTGCTGAATGTGAATGATCTCACTGTACCTATGAGTCCATCTGTTCGCTCCAAGAATAAGGTGACCCAATATCACTATTACAAGGTTTCTATTTTCAATATTGCTATTGATGCAACTGTGACAGAGATGAATCATCGCTTCAATGAAGTATCTTTGGATTTGTTGGTATGCATGTCTTATCTTAATCCAAGAGACTCCTTCTTTATGTTTAATATCGATAAACTTGTTTCGACTTGCTGAGATTTATGATGAGGATTTTACCATAGCCGACCGCTTGTTGTTAAGAAGTCAGCTTCAAACCTTCATTCTTAATATTAGGAGAAGTGAGGAATTTCATGAATGTTGTGATGTTTCCAAACTTGCTCAGTTGATGGTTGAAACCAAAAAAGATAGAACCTTTCCATTGGTATATTGCCTTATCGAGCTGACATTGATCCTTCCTGTGGCAACGACATCTATTGAGCAGATATTTTCGTTATGAGTACTATTAAGACAGATTTGCGGAACAAGCTATCTGATGAGTGGCTGAATGACTTGATGGTGTGCTACACCGAGCGAGAGATATTCAAAAGGATTGACGATGCTAAAATCATTAAACGCTTCCAAGCCATGAGATCTCGTAAAGGACATTTGCCTCGTGAAAGAATTGTAGCATCTTAGTGGTACATATGATTATTTTAAATGCTAGTAATTACTAAAACTTACCCTATATAATTAACTATGCTAATTTTGGTGTGCAGGTCAATTTGGTTAGCACATATTTTTATTTTTGAACATCTATTTTACATTAGCGAGGTACTTTTTATTATTATTATTTTTATACTATTATCTATTGAGATGTATTAATTTGTATTACACAAGACTATATTTATTATAGTTGTGCTATCAGAAGAGAATTATCATTCCAGCTTCTATTATCTTTCTAGAATCGCCCCTGCTCCATCCGTTTCCGACGGAGAAAGAGAGAGAAGAGAAGAGAAATAAAAAGGACGGGCCTTGCTTCGCTCAGTCCCAGTCTACCTCGCTCCCTCAGATCTAATCATTATTTAATCCTTTTATCTGCAGTCTCACATGAGCACTCCCCCGTCCTACTCCTCCTCCTGCTCTCCGATTCCCCAATACCTAACCCTAGCCTCCCCCACCTCCTCCCCTGGCATGCGCGATGCGGCGGAGGAGGACTCGGACTCACCGCCGTCGCAGATGTCGGAGGACGGCGACGACTCCGGCGGCGGGGGAGAGGGAGACAGGTGGATGCCGGATCTGAGAGGAGATAACAACGGCGGCGGCGGCGGCGGCGGCGGCGGCGGTAGGTGGGCGCCGCCGGACCAGGTGCTGGAGAACGTGCTCGAGAGCGTGCTCGAGTTCCTCATGGCGGCGCGCGACCGGAACGCGGCCTCGCTCGTCTGCCGCTCCTGGTACCGCGCCGAGGCGCAGACCAGGCGCGAGCTCTTCATCGGCAACTGCTACGCCGTCACGCCGCGCCGCGCCGTCGAGCGCTTCGGCGGCGTGGCGCGCCGTCGTGCTCAAGGGCAAGCCGCGCTTCGCGGACTTCAGCCTCGTGCCCTACGGCTGGGGGCGCCTACGTCTCGCCATGGGTCGCGGCGCTCGGCCCCGCCTACCCGCGCCTCGAGCGCATCTGCCTCAAGCGGATGACCGTCTCCGACGACGAGCTCGCGCTCATTCCCAAGTCATTCCCGCTCTTCAAGGAGCTGTCGCTGGTGTGCTGCGATGGTTTCAGCACACGCGGCCTCGCCGTCATCGCCGAGCGGTGCCGGTACGTTTCATAGAAAGTTCTTGTGTTTGGGATGATGCATCTGAGCTGAATCTAGACCGGCTTATGGTAGTATCAATGTATCAGCTTTCCGGACTGGGAGTATAGTATCGTACTATCATTGGTGCATTTGTTCAACTCGTAGCTGCATCATGCAATTTCTGCTTTATTTATTGTGCACGCCTAGTCCTTTACGCTTTTCAGTTTTATTGGTCCGACTCTGCCATGGATCAGAATCTGATCTTGGCTAGCTGTTATGGCCGTGTTTTTTTTTCATACCTACACGTTTCCTGTCAAAATTAGATATTTATTGTTCTTGACGCTCTACTGAGCTCGTGACACTTGGTATTCTCTCAGTCGAATCTTGCCGTTGGAATTCTTCCAACTTCTACCGGCAATGTTTGATCTTTTTCTTGCTAGGTTTATGCCAAAACAGTTATAGTAAACAAATATCCCAAAGTGGGATAAGGTACTGAAGTGTGGTAACTCATGGATCGGCACATTTGATTTTTAGGCATCTTCGAGTGCTGGATCTGATTGAAGATTATATTGATGAGGAGGAGAACGAGCTGGTCGATTGGATCTCCAAGTTCCCAGAGTGCAACACTTCGATGGAGTCGCTTGTATTTGATTGTGTTGGTGCCCCATTCAACTTCGAGGCCCTGGAGGCACTTGTTGCACGTTCACCAGCTCTGCGTCAGCTGCGTGTGAATGACCATGTGTCGATAGAGCAGCTGCGACGTCTCATGGCAAGGGCACCCCATCTCACGCACCTTGGCACTGGTGCATTCCGATCTGAGCCAGGCTCTGGTGGGGCTCTGTCTGTTTCTGAGCTTGCTACATCTTTTGCAGCATCCAGATCACTCGTTTGTCTGTCAGGTTTCCGGGATGTCAATCCAGAATACCTCCCAGCAATCTACCCAGTTTGTGCCAGTCTCACTTCCCTTAATTTTAGCTTTGCAAATCTAACTGCTGAGGAGCTCACACCAGTTATTCGCCACTGCGTCAGTCTTCGCACTTTCTGGGTAAGTATTTCTTCAGCTTCTTCTTGTCACATTGATATGTATCCGTTTATATCTGCTTTGACATTATGCACTGGTGTTCAAATTTCTTGTTCCAGGTTCTTGATACGGTGGGTGATGAGGGCCTTCGGGCTGTGGCTGAAACATGCTCAGATCTCCGTGAGCTGCGAGTTTTTCCTTTGGATGCCACTGAGGATTCTGAGGGATCAGTGTCAGATATTGGTCTTCAGGCAATCTCAGAAGGCTGCCGGAAGCTTGAATCAATTCTCTACTTTTGCCAGCGCATGACAAATGCAGCAGTCATTGCTATGTCCGAGAACTGCCCTGACCTTGTGGTGTTCCGCCTCTGTATTATGGGTCGCCACCGCCCTGATCGGATTACCGGGGAGTCCATGGATGAGGGTTTTGGGGCAATTGTGATGAATTGCAAGAAACTCACCAGACTTTCGGTCTCTGGCCTGCTCACTGATAAGGCGTTTTCATACATTGGGAAATATGGAAAACTAATAAAGACTCTCTCTGTTGCCTTTGCTGGGAATAGTGACATGTCTCTTCAACATGTGTTTGAGGGATGCACTAGGTTGCAGAAGCTTGAGGTCAGAGATAGCCCTTTTGGTGATAAGGGATTGCTTTCTGGCCTGAAGTATTTTTACAACATGAGGTTCTTTTGGATGAACTCATGCAGGCTAACTATGAAGGGTTGTAGAGATGTAGCTCAGCAAATGCCTAATTTAGTGGTTGAAGTAATGAAGGACCATCCTGATGATGAAGGGGAGATGGATACCGTTGATAAGTTGTACCTGTATCGATCACTTGCAGGACCAAGGAATGATGCTCCATCATTTGTCAACATCTTGTAGTGTTGCTATTGGAAGAAGTTCGTTGTACGGACATGATCGTTGCTGTTGTATTCCTGATTAAGTATGTCAGCCACAGAGGAAGGCTTCCCGCAGATGATTTTCAAAATGTCGAGGGGAATATTCATGCATCATTCAATTAAGTGGGTCACTGATTATTCCTTGCTGGTCTGATTGCATTGAGATTTAAACCATATATGAGGCTCTTGTTGATGTATGTATCTTGATGAGCAGCACATCTGGTGAGTTACCGCATGCCCAATGGGAATCTGAGTTAATTTTCCTCGCCAGCAGTTCAGCACCCCACTGAGGCCTTTATTGTACAATAGTTGAGGAGTAGTAATTGATTGCACAGGGACTGGCTGCACGCTGACTCCAGTCAGCAGCAGGTTTTAGATGGTTCATTTGCTCTCAAGTATCCAGCGGACCAGCCATTGATATTTGCCATCAATTGTTTTACTGCTCAGACGAAGGAATATCAATGCTTATGTTGGAAGCTTTATTGTTCCATCAAATGTTGCCTTATGTTCTATATGATCTCAGCTATGATAAATTTTCCCTTCCCATTATTTTAGTTTCCATAAGTTGTTTTTGTAGATCTCTGTAGACCATTATCCCTTTTGTTGGTCTCACCTTCTGCTGTTATTAATCAAGAAGACATTGGAGGAACTGAAATTAAATCAGCATCATTTGGTTTTGTTCTCCTTCCTTCGTTGCCTGTCGTCATCACTGTTCCATTGCCATGATCATATTACTTGACTATGACTGCTCTGTTGCTACTATAACAGTAAATGTCCTAGCCTGTGTATTGTCATGATAAGGATATGCGCTACTAATGATTGATCTCAAGGTGGTCCTTGTTTCATATAGAGATGCATGACATCAACTGTCTGAAGGTCATTTGCCTTTTATCCTCTGTATTTCAGGATCCCTGTTGGGGTCAAAAGCTCAGAACTCCCAAAAGGCTGAGCTGAGCAGTCACAAGGAAAGAGGTAACAGTTTACTCCCTGATGATGGAATCCCATTGTATTCTTGAAAAAAAAATATTAATTGTCGCATGTACTACCTGTTCAGCATCATCTTTCATCTGTATGCTAAGCTGTACTGTTGAGTTCTAAAATAATTAACAACCAGGGTGTTTCTCTTCATCAATCATCATGGACTAATAAATACTTTATATCTTGTCCTTACCTGAGAGGCTGGTAATCATATGGTTCTAGGTTGTTATGACCTATGCGACTCTTGGCCGATTCCACACTCTTAACTTCAAAACTGGTTTTTCACCCTCAACTTTCCGAACCGGTGCAGAACAGACCCCTCGTTCTGGCTTTGGCTAACGGAGCAAATCTCTGTTGACGTGGCATCCAAGCGGCTCTCCATGTGCAAGACTAAATAACCAAGAGGATCGCTAATAAACATTCGAGTATACTGTAGACACTAAATAAACAAATAATGTTTAACTCAATGACTGTATGGAACTCACCGGAAGCCAAGCCCGTCTGCCGCCTGACATATCTATCTCGCCACTGATTCACATGGTGGCAGGACTCCGCCATTGTTTCGAAATACTCTATTAGTTCGTAAATAGCTATCACTTAAAAGTATTGATATAATTTTTAATATATATTTTTAATTATTAATATATATATATTTAAATATTTTTTAGATAAATCTAACAATACTACTTTTATCTTATTAATTTAAATATTTTTAACCTTTTAGTTGTTAAAGTTAAAAAAAATTAATCACATGCTCTCTAAGATGTTATCTATTTCCGAGTGGACGTAAGAAGTTATTATGAGGAAAAATAATCTAAATGAGACGTAAGCGTGAGATCAAATAATTTGTGTATGGTAAGTGTACCAATCTATGCATGTTCTCCAACAAATTGTTTTAGCATTTTTCAGGGAACATATTTTTTAGCTTTGTTGAAGCATTGCTCTGTAGGTGCTAACTCGAAGGTCATTCGTTGGCAGTGTAAACTATTAATCAATCCTTAAATATCTTAAGGAGTCTGCCCTGGATGTAACCTCAAGGGTAGAGAAACACGAACCGCCGTTTCTTGTGAATGTGAAATGAGACCCTTATCCAATATGCTTTCTACCTTTTCCTCTCAACTCCAAGCCAATAAATTGAGGAGTAGGAAAACACTGTAGCCATAATCATTTTGCTCCGAAACCTTTTTAGCCTTACTTAGTAGTTGGCATTGTCAACTATTTATCTATCCTCAGTATCTCAAAGTCAGCCTTGGATGTAACCTCAACACTACACAAACACAAACCACCTTTTTCTTGTCAATGCGAAATGAGGAACTTATCCAATATCTCTCTGTTTTCTTCTCTCAAATGCAAGCTAGTCAATCAATTTGGAGTAGGAAAACAGTTGTTTCTATACCTATTTAGGTTTAGTTGATTAATAAAAAATTTTAGCATCTATAATCCTTGTCATATCTTCCTTGTTTGATTCCGAAATAAGTGTTTGAGAGAAGTTTCCATGAATCATAGTGTATCTACACCATCATCTATAGCAGTGGTGGAGCCAGCCCGTTTATGGAGCCTGGCAAGGTCTAGCTACGGCGCATCGCCTAGCAATTGCCCTAGGAAACAACATCTCCAACCCCTATGGCAACGTTGTTCCTTGATGGGGATACGTTGGACTGTGCCGGAGTAGTCGCCAGGTTGCCAGGTGGTGGCTCTGCTAGTGGCTTATTGTCACTAGATGTTCTTGAGATTCGAGTATACTAGTAAAATAATGAGATATTAGTCATCTTTCACTCCTCTCACATGTATGTATTTTATTAGTTTAGTGTAGTCGCACCTAGATGCAGCCCAAGTATACTCTGAAAGCTAATAACTTCCCTTTTCTTTGATGATATTAAAAAAAGAACTACCATGAATTTCAAACCAAATCGTTTCTTCAGATTAATTTCAAACCAAAATTGACATGCCATTAGAAGATCACACCATCTTCGGTTAAGTCTTATTTTACGGTACATTGCATGCATAGCTTGCTTTTTTCTGTCTAAAAGAAGGCTTACACTTTGTCGAAAAGTAGCATTTACATGCGAGAGGCGCTTCAATGTTATTGCCAAAAGTGAAATGCACAAATTATAAACGAATATTGTTTTACAATTAGGCTAAAAAGAGGTCATATGATGCGCGGCGATGTTCTTCGGACGTAAAATTTCGGCAGGGCAAGTCGCTATCTTACACTTAGCATCTACCCAGAGAGAAACAATTCTTGGAATGAGACAAACAGCTTACCCTTGATAAAAAGCCCATGCCATGCCACAAACCGTCGACACATATATAACTGCGTGCAGCACATGAACAACGTATTTTTGCCAAAGTCTACCGAGATCTTAGTAGCTTTTGATTAATTCGTGTGGATCACAACTCATAACTAGTACTACTTGCAATTGGGACAGCTACGCATATGATGTTGATTTGGGTTTTGGAAGCTTCTGCGTTATGAACAGCATCAATATACATTGATATCTACGGTGATGGCAGCGTGGAATCGCGCCAACGAGCGTCCGATCAGCGGCAGCGATCGTCGTCTCCGTCGGATCCGGGGACCATAATTTTTCAGGATAAAATTGATCAATTTTATACTTGTTCTGCGAGAAAAATGGAAATGATGATGGCCACAAATCAGTCGCCATCCACTGTTATCCATCCTACACAAACCTCGTCCACTCTTTTTGAAGCTACGAAAGTAACACGATACTGTGTGCGGTAGTGTACTATGAATGTGTATGACAGGTTCTGATTGGTTCTTATCAACACTACAGTTCAGAGAACATGCACACGTGATAATTTTGAAGCTTAGGAAGAACTCATGAATTAATCGCTGGTTTACCTACTGTGCTACTTCGATTCTCACTGGTCACTAGGGCCGGTGGGCTCGAGAAAACTAGACTTCATGTCGTGCAAAGGTCAGAAAGGCACATGTGCCTACCTGCTGGCATCTTGAAGAATAATCTCAATCCGTCTGTGATCTGATTGTTGTTTACCAACAAATAAAGAGGAACTGACACGGAATTGGACGCCCTAATAGCCCCTAACAATCGGTCACATGGGGCGGTAGGCTTTTAATCTTCGATAATACTAATCCACGAGTCAGGACAAACGATTAACGAGGCAGGCAGAGGCTTCTGACAGTTCTGAAGGATATGCATCGATCCTTGAAAGAAACCATGACGACATGAACTCACTCGCTGCGTGATCAACTTCCCAAGGTTGCAGGCTTGCAGCTGCAAGGAAGCAACGCCAGATCGGAATATAATCTTGGGGACGTGCTCCGCGGCGCACGTCGGTGACGGTGCCCGACGCCGGTCCATGCCGTCCTTTTACCTTCACGGCTTCACGGCCTCACGGATCCGGGTTCCGTAGCTCTCCAACAGCGTCATGATATGCCCGTATGGTAAAATGACGGGGGACTCGGAAGCTACGCGTACGAGACGTTTCTTTCGTGTAACGCGTCCGGAATCTTCCGTAGAAGCTCAGGCCCTGATATTTTCTGCTTCGATAAAGACACAGAACGAAAGAACTGGGTGCTAGCTCGATCGGCTGTCCTTACATAGTGTCTCAGAGTTTAACTCGGCTGTCCTTACGTGGTGTCCCAGTGTACTGTATCTTAAATATACCATCTAAGTAAAATATTAATATGAAAATTTATTAAAGAGAAAAGAGAAAAATATAGTATCCTAATCTTGATATGGCTCTTAGCACGAAATCCAAGATAAGTTAGAGATTTTCTCATACAGAACGTATTAAGTGATTATTTGTTTATATAATACTAAGATACAAGCCACTAGGGGATGTTCTAAACACTTATTTAATGTATATATTTATTACATATGATACAACTTAAGATACAATACATTGGGATTGCTCTACTATAAGTTGATTGCTCTAATATAAGTTTTTGAGTAAATGCACTCGTGGTCTTTTAACATGCGCCGTGTGCTTAATTTAGTCTCTAAAATGCACATTTAATCGCCTAAAATTGAAGAAATCTACTTTAGTCTAAAACATGCTCCAACCATTGGGTAGGAATAGAGATAGTTTAGGCCTTTGGGGAGCTTCCAAGCGACCGGGGCAGAGCTGTGTAGGCCGTCCACCGTGGTGCACCGCGCATGGTGCCCTGGTCAGCGCCATCGTTGTGATCTCAGTGTCATGGGAATGCGAGAATGAGAAGAGAAGAGGGGGAGGGGGGAGGGGGGAGCGGAAGATAATGAAAAGAAAAGAGAAGAGTCGTGACATGCATGCTGACAGGATGCAGCATGGACAGAAGTTCTAGCAAAGTACGCTTCGGACCAAAGTAGACTTCTGTAACAAATTTACGAGACAAATGCGTATCTTCAAAATACCAGGACTAAACTAAGTGCACCACCCAAGTCATCGCAGGTGCATTTTACTGTTTTAAGGTTTTCGTGTGCATTCAATGGGCCGTGGCGTCAGTTCGGGTTCGGTGTGAGATCGAGGTTCTCTTGGTCACTAGGGAGATATAAGTAAGTGGTGTCAGAATCTTCTGTCCGGACTTGAGCTGGGAAGAAAATAAAGCGAGGTGCTTGTTGTAGCCGAACGAAGGAGCGAATGGAACTACTACTAGTCCGGCAGTCGAGTTGGTTGCTCACCGATGAGACGCGTCCTTGGTCTCCTGCCTGGTTCCCCTGCGCAACCCCGGTCGGATCGAATCGCAGCCCATTAGTGAAAGGAGGAAATCTTCTGCGTCTTTTTGAGTGGCCATGCATGAGATGTCACACTCTGGTCATAGGAAACTAGGTTCCTCAAGGGATAAGTTGTGTATTAAGAAAGAGGTGGCCCATCTGGGAAAGATAAACGAAACGGAGTTATGGCCTGACTGGGAATGATGGTCTTCTGAAGAAATATACGTTTGGCCCCCGGTTCCCTTGTTTGGGCCTAGGAGGCAGAAATTACCATAAATCAACAGTATAGAGCATTAGTTTTCACGATTCTTTGCTAAACTGCATCTCCAACAGAGATTTGCAATCCTCCCGTGTGAAACTTCTTAAATTAAATCTGCTAGTAAAAATTATCCACTTCCTAGACGAGTGTTTTCGCAGGGTTAAATGTGCAAATGGGAGGAGCAAGCAGATCATGTAAACTTCGAGCAACATACTAAACAGGTAATAACAAGTACAGGGTTTGACATAAGACTCGTAGCTAGGACATTGAGTACCCAAAAGTCAACTGCGCAATTGCAGACTACGATATCACTTCAACAAAATGAACTCATAGGTGAATTACTGCGAACATAGATGCTACAGGAAACCACATCTCTGCTTTCGTATCAGATCAATAAAGCCAGCTAAAAGAACTGAAGCCGATCCATGACGAGCTCCCTAGACTTTGTGATAACACTCCTTTGGAACCCGCCTATGGACAACTCTAAACAAGAGCAAGGAGGATTTTGACATCAACTGCTCCATCGAACAAAGAAATCACCGGAAAAGAATGGCAGACGAGACAAAGAGATTGAGCTTAGCTGCAAGTTTCTAGTTATCAATACATATAAAACGAGCAAAATCAAGAAGCGAAATGAAGTGACAGCAGGTAAAGGGGCATTCTCATTCAAACATCTTGCCGATCAACAGAAAGATGCCGATCTTCACAACACCATGAAACCCATCCAACCAGTAAGTACGATAATCAAGGCACGAGAGAATTAATTTGCGAATCGTAGATCCATTTCAGCAGGATACATTTAGAACATAGGAGACGCATGGAATATGGGTAAACAATAAAGTTCATAGATCCCGTCATAAACAGATACACAACATACAAACATCGTAGGATCTGAATAGGTACACTGTTTAACACGTCCAGTGAAAATAGAACAAGTAGACGACATATCAGAACAACTAAAAACATCAGGTTCTTTCTTATATAAGAGAGGTCTACGGTCTTATAGGAAATCCTTCCGATGATGTTTGAAAATGCACTGAGAACCTGCAAAATTGCAGAAGATGACATGCATAGCAAATACCTCAACGCCCTCTTTCAAAGTTAATGCGAGACCTCCCAGATCCTCCACCCTCGTAATCATCCCTCATTGAGGACCCACCACTTGCCTTCATGGTTCCTCCGCCTCCAATCTTCTCCACAGCTTTCTTTCCCTTCTTCACCTCAGTCAAGAACTGATCAAGACCGAAGGGATCATTCTCCTCCTGCTTATCAACTCCACAGGTCTATCTCTCTTGCCAGCCCTTTCAGAAGCACCAGAAAATCCTTTGTCAGGCTTGAACCTATCTGTCTTCATAACCTTCTCCAGCTGTTCGTCTGCATCACCACCATAAACTTCAGAATCACCATCCTTCTTGGGCCTGTAAAGTGTGGACAGCGTGGGCTGCGCTGTGAAGAGACCCTTAGAATAGATGTTGTACTGATCATCAGCAGAAAAACCAGAGTCCATTCCCTTGTCCTGGTTAAAGAGCCTCTGGTCATACATGACCTCCCCGCCTTTTGCACCTCCAGTGCTTGCCATACCCAGGGCAATCTTCTCACTGACGTCACGATCTCGGTCTCTTGTGAGCTTACTCTTTTTACCCATTGCAGCATCTTTGGCCTCCAGCCTCCTCTCCCTCTCCCTCTCACGCCTCCGCTCTTCACGGATCCTATCACGCTCAATCCTCGCCTCCCTCTCTTCTCTAGTCTCCCTACGCTGCTCACGCGGCTGCTCCAGATCCATATCTTCATCCCCATCATCAGCCCTCTCCCTCTCCCTCTCCCTCCCACCTCCAACAGGAACACCTGCGGATGCAGGCGGGACACCAGACCTCTCCATACGTGCCTTCTGTGCAAGTGCCCTCAGCTCTTGCTCCTTCCTCTCCTTCTCCTTTAGCATCAGTTCCCTCTGCACCTTGGAGCGCATCTGCACTGCCTCCCTCGCCTTCTGCTCTGCAACATATAATGCCTCCGAAAGCTTTGCAAAGTTATCATTAATTTGAACCTCCTGCAGCCCCCTCCCATCAGCTGCCAACCTCTTATCAAGTGGAATGGTGTAACCTTTTGGATTTTTCCAGTTTGAAATGCAAGGTGGGATCTTCCAATCCTGCTGGTCCTTCACTGTCACAGGCCGTGGTGGTGAGTGCATCACCGGCACAGGCGGTGACCCAGACGCACGGGGAACTCGCTTGTGCTTGAATTTTGGTGGGTCAAGAGGATCCGCAGCCATCTCTGACATCCTAATAATCCTCTCCTTGGCACCTGAATTGAAGGCTGCCGACTGCTGTGACGGCTTATACTTGATAAATTTCGATTCCGAATTATGTGTCGGAACGTTCTTGGGCTGGGCTGCAGAGAGTCGAACGTTCACAACCTTCTCCAAAGCGGCTTTCGTCCGCTCTGTGGTTTCCTCGATCTGTTTCTCGTACTCCTCATCTTCGACGGCTTCGGAGTCGGCCGTGGCGATCTTGGGCACGATGTCGCTGTGCTTGGAGTACACGATCTTGGAGGCGTTCTCGCCCTGCTTCACGACAGCGTCGAAGGCGACGCCGCCGTGCGCGTCGACAGTGAGTGCGAGGATCTTGGACCCGCCCTTCTCGTCGCGGCGGCCCATGCCCAGCGGGTACTGCGCGAGGAGGATCTCGGGGAAGGCGCCGCCATCGCCGAAGTCCTCCGGCCGCCTCGGCACGAATCCGGTCCGCTTCCCGTAAGGCGGCACGGGCTTGGCGGGGCCCGCCGGCTTACCCGCCGCTGCCGCCGCCTGCGCGGGCTCGCCGCCGTACCGCTCCTTGAACCACGGGTCGCTGCTGTGGTCGTAGAACGTGGACGCCGATGTCTTGGGCGCCGGGAGGAGCTCCTTAAGGGTCGCCATAGCTGATACGGCGGGGGGCCGCGGAACTGGCTGGGGCTAGGGTTCCGGCGAGTCGCCGGGTCGGGGATCACGGGGGGAATCGCAGAGGAGAAGCTAGGGTTTGGTTCGATTTGTGAAATTATTTTTTGGGGAAAGGGAAAAGAGGTTGTGACTAGGACGGCGGGTTATGTCGGCGACTGGGTGGGCTGGCCAGGCCCAGATTACACGGCCCGAGTCTCCGTCGGAAAACGAATACTACTCGGTCTTCTTCGTGGAAAGGGCCTAGCTGCGAAGCTTTTCTTTCGAGGCAAGTTGACAAGTTTGAATAGAGAAGTTCCTCCTTTTCTCAAACTCTGTTTATATAGAAATTAGATCTTGCTCAAAAAAAAATAGAAATTAGATCACATATGGTCATATTCTGGGAAGAAATTTTACAGGTTTACAAGTTATATTATGCATTACATTTGCAAAAAGAATCATTACTTCCCTCTCGCCACTCTAGAAGTAGAATGTCAAAAATTCTCAAGAGAGAAAGTATGAAGGTAGACATGCGAAGTGATCGTACTCCTTTCTTACGTTTCTTCCTCGCTAGATCTTTGTCCTCCCTCGTTTTCGCACATCGTCCATGTTTCTTCCCTCTCGACACTTTGCCTTGACCCTCACTCTTCAGGGTAGAGGGGTGGGGAGAGGGAGAAGCACACATGTACAAACTAGGTACCACTAGTGAGTAAGAGTTTTTATCATTGTTATGTTGTTCTTGTTGTTGTTGTTGTTACTGAGCAACCAGGAGAAAACACTATCATTCATTAAAAAGAAATAGAGAATATGTGCAAAACTAGAGGGGCATGGTTTTGGGTGAAATATGCCCAAAAACCAGTAAAAAATAAAACAGATTGTTTCCAATAGATAGGATACTCTTAAGCAACCGTGCCAGAAGAAGCCAACCTTTGATTAATGTCCTCAAGAGTCAGAATAGCCACCTCACGATAGGATAGTCATTATCCTGTGAACATGCGTCGATTTCTCTCTTTCCCGACATTACAGAGCACATAAATCAGGCGGCAGTTGCACTGACGTTTGAGATCATTTCTCGACAAGGGTAACAAGGCATCCCACCAATCATCCACTGATACTGCCTGAGTGAAAGGGCAATCCTTACAGAGGTGGGCTGACATCTCAAGAGCTCGAAGGAAAAGCTGGTAGTTGGGATTATGCAGCCATCCCCACACTGCAAGCATATCCACTATGAATATCCTGTTCTGGAGCACCAACTAGGTGAACGACTTGCACTTGGTCTCCGCATGAGCCTTCCAAAACGTCGTTGCCGAGAACCTCGGGTGGGTTGCAAAGAATTGCATCAAGTAGCGTGAGCTAGAGAAAATACCCCATTGGCACTCCACAACCATCTAATGGAGCCAGTGCACTTGAGATTGAGCTGAATCATGTTGAGCAGGACCCATAAGTCGATAAACCCCATGAGCTGCACTAGGTTGCTCTAGGGACCGCTATGATCCAGTTGTAATTCTCAAGTTCCTTCTTCACTTTTTGAGAAGCACACAGTACAACAGGTGGATACACGCACACCATCACCACACGACGTTTACTGAAGACTAGACTCGGGAAGTTTGAAGAATGATAAAATCACCACAAAACGTCTTGCTATCGACGGGTATGTTACCTGCCATTAAAAGAATATTCCGTCTTGATGAGATGCACAATACATCAAACATGAGGTTTGATCTTTACTGTCCTATCCTTCCGAGTGGTGACTTTAAAAACTTTTCTTTTAATAGGCAAGTACCTAAGTTGTTAACAATAAAAGTATCATATTAACCTCCCAAAAACAAAATGTCATAAATACCACAATGCATTGTCAAGCTAAGATTTGCGTCACACCCTGGACCCCGTCGCGGCTTCCGTATATATCGTGCAGATGATATGATTACTGTGACTATCGCAAGCAAATCGGTTGTCCCGCTAGCTAGCTGGGCCATCGGTAGTAGCAGGAAAACGCAGCAGATTTATGGTCTTCCATAGAGGCACGATAGCGCGACACAAATGATCCACAAGTTGGAAGCTCTACAACGGAGACAACCTACACGTTCAGTGGCCGTGCACAATCAGCCCGGGCATAAAAACCGAGAAACCGAAACCGAAATCGAAACCGAAACCGAAAAAAACCGAATTTACCTTAATTTTGGTTAACCGAAATAATTTTGGTTTACATTTTCAAAAAACCGAATTATATTCGGTTAATTCGGTTTTGGTCCAGGGTTAACCGAATTAACCGAATAAAACAACTCGGGCTGAATTTTCCTTGTAGGCCCATAATTTTTGTGGCCTGCCCGGTCTCCCCTCGGCCCAAAGCTCGGCCCAAAGACATTCGGTTAGGGTTCCCCTATAATTCCCCGATCCCTTGCTCCCCTTCCTCACCCCGTCACCCGCTCCGCCGCTCGGCTCCTACTCCTCCCTCTCGTGCGCCGCCGCTCTCCTCCTCGGCTCCGACGGCCCTCCTCCATCCAATCGCCGCCACCTACGGCCTCCCCTCGGCTCCTCCCGAGCGCGCACCGCTGCCGCCGCTGCCCCAAGCCCCCAACTCGCCGCCTCCTCCTCAGTCCAGTGCGGCACCACCACACCACCCGTGCCTCCGCTCCTCCCCCTCTGGCCATCCTCGGCGGACCAGCGAGTACGGCAAGCACACACGGTCGGCCGCCCAGCGCCCACACGGCCACACGTCCTCACCGTCGCACCTCGCACCTCGCCACCGAACCCTAGCCGGCGCCGCCTCCAGTCCTCCACCTAGCACCGGGCACCGGCGAGGCGGCGATCCCTCTGGCCATCCGCGGCGGACCAGCGAGTACGGCAAGCCGGCGAGGCGACATCGGGAGCGGCAGGCGGCCATCCGGCTCACGATGAGTTTTCTGCGAGAAAAACAAATGCATCTCACTTCCTAAATGTGCTGATTGCTGAATTGATGTTGTAGAAAAAATTCGGTTTAAACCGAAAACTGAACCGAAATTTTCGATTAACCGAAATGTCGGTTTTCATTATTTCATACCACATTTCGGTTGCTATTTTTGAAAAACCGAATTTCTCAAAAACAGAAAAACCAAAACCGAAATTTCGGTTTAAACCGAATGTCCGGGCTGAGTGCACAAAGGCCGTGTGGTTGCCTGCCCACTCGCCCAACCAACAATTTCTCTCTTCCCGCCGGAGATCCCACGACCTCTCGCCCCATCCACGGATGGACCCAAGCGACCATGCCATAATCCACGAGCAGATCTTATCCTCCTCCTCCTCGTCTTCAGTTAATCACATCACAGACATCGCGATCACGGACACACCGTCGCACCTTATCCCTTGGCGCGGGGAAAACGATGATGACTTTTCGAAAATGTTTCAGCGGGCTCGGCCTCGTACGTGAGCAGCTGGGGCCGTGGTTCCGTCCGTCGACAGGAGGCCCTGTCCCTGCCTCCTCGCCACGAACAGTTCTAGATCTGTCTTTTCCTATGATTGCTCGCAGCAGCAGCGGCAGAGATCTCGTCATTCGATCCGGTCTCGCCGTTGGCTACCCCGGCCTGCATTGGCGCCTTCCCGTGTGGATTTCACCCTTGGAGCGAAGGATTACTGTTAGCTGCAGCGACCGACGTGCAGATGGATAATAACAGGATAAGGCGACCGTAACTCTTTAACTCTCTGGTGTAAAAATGCAGGTAAGAAGAAAAATCTCGAAAATCCCCGAAGCCAGCCAAGTTTTCCGAGGACCGTATGTGACGCTGCGCCGCTTGTGACACAAAGCGTGGCGTACGTGCCCCCATTCCAGACACCTCCTTGCGATCGAAACGCCGTTGGCCTGATGTGTTGTGCTGCTCGTGGTCGTGGACCTGCCATTGGCGATGACCATATGTTGTCTCTGTGGCATTTCACCAGGCCGATGCAGAATTCACGCTGCTGGAATCAGGAAATGGCTCGAAGGTGTCAAGAGTACTCGGACAGTGTATCTGCATATGCCTCTGCGACTGCAGCTAGCTCTGCGAGTCCTGCTGCTCCTTCCCTTGCAGAGATGTGTTTGTCACAGAGAAGTTTTCACGTCGTAACCGATCTCTTCTCTGAAGGTGCTGTGAACGGGTCAAGAACCGTACGGCGGGCCACGACGACGACGGAGGCGACAAGGAAGAAGGGATCCAGCTGCGGCCGGCAGGCAGGACCGAGCTCCCGAGCCTGACATCAGGACGACGAGTCAAGATGTAGCGCTCGATCGAGCGGGGACAGGGCATGCAGATGGTAGGAACCAGACATGGGAACGGCCAACGAGCCAGCGGCGTGCGCAAGGCCCACGTACTGGGACGCATGAGCCGGTAACGAAACCATCATGAACTGGTCAGTAAGTCAATTCATGGGATCAGATCCTGCTATCTCAGCGTGCCTACCTTGGATCAATGATCGTGCTTTAAAGCTTCGACGAATGAGGACTGACATGATTCACATTTATTGTAAGCTCGGGGCTTGTTTGAGACGCAGGAATTTTGTCGGAAATTCACGGCGAGAAGTTCGATTCCCGCGAGATTTTTGGAGGAAGATCCTGCATGAATTCCACAAGAAACGGTTCGTTCCTGTAGGAATTGAGGGGAAAATCATACGTTCCAAACAGCAGACGTTTCTTGTCCTGTGAGTGTCGAAGGATAGCAGGCCTATAAACATTTTGTGGCCAGATTGTCGTATCTCAAACATCCTGCTGCCGTGCCCAAAATTTGGCTGCGGTTGTTGTCGAAGTTATTGTACCTCAGTACAGCCCTACAAGCACATAATTCGCGTTCCACAGCGGCAAATTGTGCTGCAAGCGTACCTGTTATAGCTAAGTATGCACTGCGAGGTGTACAGGTTAAAATTGACAAGCAAATGTATGCACTACGCGCTAGTATTTGTTACTGTAATCTGACACTAGGAAGTATGTAAACCTGAAATGGAAGAAAAATCCGACTATGGGTCTGAATCCTCAAATGCTCACTATGCAGTTCTGCACGAATATTGGAACTGCGGAATTTCGGTCACAAGATCAAAGCCAATTTGTCGCAGGAAATCGGAATGCCCAAGAGTGTATTATACTGAACCTCATTTTTTTATACTACATTAAACACATGGATCCCCCGTCCTCAAGCCTCTTATCAAGACATTTTGAAGGTGTTAGGTTTTTTATTGCACGATCACAGAAACTCTAATATCAGCGATTCTCAATCGGACGGTTATGGAGCTATTGGACCGACGCTGCAGCACGTTGTGCATTGGGGTGCAATGCAGAGGATTTTATCTTCAGTGCATTCTCACACCTAACAAGTCAATTTCGTACTGTTCCGCTGCTGGTACTGGTTAGACAAGTGCAGCGCACACCATGCATGAACAGCAAGAACAGAGGCGAACCATGCATTGCTGGTAGACAATTACTACTGCTGCTCCACAAGGGAATTTGTCTACAATGGTCGTGAACATTTGCACTTGGCGCCAGTGCTACGGGCCACTTGGACACCCATGATGTTAAGTCGTAATATCATGCACATTAATGCATCTCAGTGGAAAACCTAATCAAGTTTTTTTTTCTTTTTAAGAAGTCAAGTGACGCAATATGCAGCATCAACATTTAAGTGTAGTAAACTTGACCACACTATGATTCAAGTGAATGAAAATATGAGGTGCACAGAGATGGTGAGATAGGTGGATCCCAATTTCATCTAGGGTTGAACTTCAAGTGAGAGTATGCAAAATGCATCTACACTACAGTATTTATGTGACGAGATTTCCTTTAGGGGTGTTGCAGACTGATCTAGGGTTCATCAGTACCACTCTTAGTTCTAAGCAACCTTAACCGAAAAATACATTGCAAATAAAGTGGAAAGCTAAATGCAGTTGGAAAGGAACAACATCCCTGTCTGTATGCTCTACATTTGATCCAATAAATTACTGAACTAATAGCTGGATCCTTGAAAAGAAGATCCTGTACTAAATCATTGATTCTTCGAAGGGTGACGAATAAAGTATCAAGCGGACAAAGCAGGGTATTAATTAAGAATAACGGCATAGTAGACATCACAAACAAGGGAAATGAAATAGAGGAACAAATAATGTCAACAAATTGAGAACTCATGCGAACCAATATAAACTGTTTTGTTTCTCTGCAGATCCGTTTTCGGATTCTTTTCATTCACTGCCTTCAATTATCAAAGCAACCCTTGCCCAAAGTTCATTGAAAATTGAATAAGGAACACAAATACAAAACAGGACAAGAGAGCTCTCATCTCTACAACATGCAAATTCCTTGCTCCTTCTCTGCTTACACTAGCATCCCTGGACCCTAACAGCTTTGCATGCCCCTTACATATGTCAAGTGCATGAATCGGCTCATGGCAAACTGCAAATTGTTTGTTTTTATGGGCCAAGTTTTGTCTATGTTGTTTTTGTTCCTTTCAACAACTACTTGACCACGCCATAATTCTTGAGTGACCAAACTAAATTGAGATGTTTGAAACAACAAAAAAGCCAAAACAGTGAGCAACACACCTGAAGCACACCACAAACATGAGATCGGTCATCTGCCAATTCTCCTCCTTTTGCTTGCTGAAGAGCTTTGGTAGCATGTTGCTGGAGATCCAACAGTAGAATCATCACTTTGTTGGCTGAGACATGCAGCAGCATCCAACACGCCTATGGGGCTTTGCGGCACAGGGAAAATTGATGACCCGGATGACTTTAGGACAATGTCTCCCATCGTAATCTTGTCTTGAATCAATTCATAGCATCTTAACACTCTCTCCTACAACATGTCAAGGATATTTAGGCTAACATAGAAACAATTCAAGCGCAACATTGCATTCACAAGTTACCATTTACTGGTGGGCCAAACGGTTTAGTTAGGCATAACATTGAGCTGAGAAATACCTTGTTTATATGCTTGCAGCTAGTTGAAGCCCTCTCAAGTACTGAACTATTGCATTCCCCAAATGCAGCGAGTGCAACACTTGCAGCAATCTCTGAAGGTCTGAACACCAAGAATTCAGCTCCTGCAATCCATATTCTCACACTTTAGGAATTGCTTGCTGCCAAATTCTACACATTGATTGATGAATACCAGAAATGACATCTGGCGTAGCATTCATACCTTTAGCTGTGCTCAAGATAAGGTCAGAAGAGCGGGAGAATGCGAGCATGGAGGGTGCATCATGATGATTGAATTTGTGAAGGAAGTAGTCAATAAATGAGCAAGCAGTCACAGCTTGCATCCTCCACCTTAAGGTACTTAGCACCAGAAGCTCCATCCTTTTTATGGTCCTTGCCTCAAACACAAACTTTGCCTCAGCCACCTGTCAAGCAAAAATCATCAGGTACTTGAGATAAAAGACAAAACTTTCACAATGTGTGTGCAGGTCAGTTATGAGATGCATCACACTGACTGACCTGCAGGTCCAAAGGGAATGGCACGTAAGTCTCCTCCATTTTTGCAGCCAAAGACAAGCAAGCCACTGCCAAGAGCTGTGTCATCCAAGCTTTGCCTTCCTGCCATGAGAAACCAATTCATCCATGACTTCCAACCCCCTTTCAACAACATTATGTGGATTTTAGCAGGATTGCTTCCGGTGCTACTGAAATGACAGACTTACAGGAAGTTCGTACACGGAGAGGAACCTATCGAGGTAGTTCACAGACAAGACTGCAGTCAACGGCGCAAAATTGTAATGCTCGATGACCTATCAGCAGGAAATTGCAGATTTAATCAGCTACCACGGCAGTATGCACCAAGGATGATATCAACAAGCATCAATCCAATCAGAAATCGCCAGGAAAATGCGTAAAGTAGACACCTTTACGCGAATCCCGCACGTCGCATCTCAGTATCTCACTATTGACACAAAGAAACGACGGTTCCATCAAGCAAGAAAGCTCACCTTCCAAATCCAATCTATGGCGTCCCTCCTGACGGCGGCCAAATCCATCCCCCCAGGCCGCCGCAGCAGCGTCTGGGGGTACCCCTCCATGGGCATGTGCTCCTCCTCCCTCTCGACGAGCGCCGCAATGCAGTCATCGGACTGCACGGGATAGTCCATCAAGAAAACCTCCCCGATGGAGGCGGCGGCGACGGCGGCGTGGCGCGGCGGAGTGGCTGCCGCCCAAGAACACTCCTCCTCCCCCTCCTCGTCATCGAGGCCGAGAATGGCCGCGTTGTCCTCCGCGCACAGAAGCACGGAGGCCGCGCAGTCATAGCTCGGAACCATGCTCGCCTCCGGCTACTTCCCAAGAAATGCTATACCAGAAGCGCTGGATTAATGAGCAACCAGTAGACCGATGCAACTGATTCCCCCCCGGGTATCTTCTCCCTCTTTTCCTGAGAAAATTTATTGTTGTGCTCTTTGGATTGCTCCTCCTCCTCCCCCTCTTCCTCTCTTCCTCTCTCCCTGTTCTTGATATTTATTAAAGATATAAAAAAGGATATATATTTTTCCTTTTTCCTGCTGTGTTCTTCTCAAGTGGAGAGGCGAGGGTGGAGAGGAGCGGAGGGGGAGGCGGGGGAGGAGGGAGGAGGCCGCTACTGTAGAAACAGGGTGCGAGACTGGAGGCGAGCAAGGGTTTTGTAGGGTGTGTGCTGCTCTGCTCTTCCGGGTGAGGCGAGGGGAGGAGGAGATTGCTATTTCGGAAGAGGACGAGGGTGGTTTCGGTAAAAACTGCCTGCGACTTCTTTGGAGAGTTGTTTTGTTTTGGCATCTTCTAGGAGGAGACACTGCCTAGAGCCTTGAAGCGCGGATCCTTTGCGGGCACGACACTAGATCGTGTTTTACTGTAGTGTGTCGCTGGTTTTTTATTTAATTCTAGTGTGGCGTAGGTTGATAAATTTGGTGCTGAGTGCACTTAGGGTGTGTTTGGTTCACTGGCTATCCCTCAGTGGGATGAGGGTAACCAGCTTTTAGTTGGTTGATCTGTGTTTGGTTCAGAGTATGAGAGGGGATGAGGGTAGCCAATTTAGTGAAAAATTGCTCTAAAAAGCTGGTTGAGCCCATCCAGAAAAAAAAGGTGGATGAGGGTGCCCTCAACCAACCCAACCTATCCCTCAAACCAAACACACCTAGACTGTTTGCGTCTAAACAAGGATATGAATCCGAATTTTAGTTTGGAGATCTTTTCTATCTCTAGGTTAATAAATTCTAGTGCGTCTTCTTAAAAAAATTTACTAGTTTGGTGTGGGCTAGTAAATTGGCGATGGATATACTTAGCATATATGCGTACAAACAAGAATAAGAATCCAATTTATACATTTTGGAGACCTTTTCTCATATCTATATTTTAGATGAGTGGTTATTTTAGGGTTTATTTTAAAGAATGATCTAATTATCACGCTGGCTTGAAGATGTTTGTAAGGAAAATTTGAGAATTGCTATTGCATCTGTTACTATTTTAGGATCTATGGCCATAGTTGGTGACACGGTGACATGTCACACTCCTAATATGCTGAGAAATAGAGTCAATTTCTCCTTTTTGTAGTAACACTTCATTGTTGTGCTTGTTTTATTATGGTAATCTGATAGGTCTTAAATCTTGGTAAGAAATTTCAATTATAAATAATCACATGCTTCCACACCTTATGACCTTTTCTATGTGAAATGCCCATGTTTTGTATCAGAAGCATGTAATTATTTCAATCTTTTCTATACTATAATATTGCTTCATCATTATTCTTTTGTGAGCCATAAATTGTAGTTAATCTCACACCACACAATAGTCGTGGCTTTGATAAAAATGTTATGATATATCTGTCTTAAAGCATTTTGTATCTAGTGTCGTGGCACTCGAGTACTCTCGTCGTAGGCTCTTCACTGGTGTCAAAATAACCTCCTTTAATGATGATGGCCTATGTTATACATGTTGTTCTTTTCTTTTATGTGTCTATGTTGTTGTGGATATTCACTATATTTGATATGGATGTTTGGTTTACAATATATATTATAATATATTTTTAATTAATGCAGCAATATTAGTTAGAACCGAAGCAGCAATTTGTTGCGCAGGTAGCCACTCTGTCGTGGCCTTTACCGTGAGTTAGTTGCGGGCTGATTATTCTTTTCACTCGTAGTTCTGTTACAAAGTTGCTTTCGAGCGTCCGATAGCTCGGCTCGTATCGAACGTCCGGTTGCTAGCTGCTCCCGTTATAAAATTCGCCCTAAACACGTATGGACCGGATCTACAAATCTGAAGAACTGGACTCGACATGGTTGTTGAGTGGGACGCGACGCAAATCTGAAGAACTGTAAGCCCGGCCCTGCAAAAAGGCGGAGACGATTACACGTAGGAAAGCGCTTCGGTGGCACCACCAGCCCAATCGCCATGTGGCACGCCACGACCCCCCAAAAATGTTCCCCGCGGCACAGGAGATGCGGCCAAGAAGTGGAGGAGGGGTAGTTCTGTCATTCCGCTGGCCATGTGGTACAGCAGATCAGGCCAAGAGGTGGTGGAGGAAGAGGGGCGGTTCGGTCATTCCGCCCGCGCCACCTGCTCCTGCTGCAAATGGCACGGCCTCCAGTAGTCAAAGCCTGAGTAACTTCACACCGCGATGGGTGAAAAGACGTCGTCAAAGGAACGTTCCTTTCGCCGAGCGGCGAATTTTTTTGCTGTTTTAGTATCCGTGACGTCGCAACGATAAAAGTTACCCTGTTAGAAACCGAATTTTTTATTATGTATGTCACCTGTCGCACGGTTTATACGTAAAAGTTATCATACACTAGACTTACGATAAAGATGGACCCTATATGCTCAGCGGTGACAGACCAGCTATCGCATAGTCAGACCATGGTATGCCATGACAGTGACCTCCGGCTGCAATGCCTTTCTGTGTTCTCTACGTGACTCTATGAAACTCTGCAACTATCTAAATCTAATATATCATTTGTACTAGGGACCAGAAAGCTACGCAACCAACAAGGCACGTGATGTGTCCGTGAATCCTCGTCGTCAGCATAAAGAAAAGGGAGGCTGTTTGCAGGGATGAGGGAACAGTCCAATGTCACGAACTCATGATGCTGTGAATGAGTTGATGTAAAAATAAATACTTCAGCTGGTTAATTTGTGAATTTTTGGCATGCATCGTGGCGCAAGCGCTCTATCGTGTTGTCCGGACACAACGAGCTACTATCGTGGTCCGACTGGATGATGGTCGGTCTATTGCGGCCAAGCGCACGAGGTTCGCACCTGTGACGGATCAGGTGTGTGATAGATCTATCTTGTGTGTCGACTATATGATAAGTGATATGTGTTATCTGTCTGGTGCGTTGTGCGTTGTGCGAAGAAAATAACTGTTCGGTTTTCTATGTACTATTTTTACCATTTGGACGGCAGTGGGCTAAAACAGCCAAAGCGGCCCGGAGTAGTTTAGGCATTTTGTTGAACGCAACCGGCCAATCACCGTCACCGGCGAGGATGGTCGTATACTTTGCTGTTCTTTGCCGGGAACCGTGCAAACGGAGCTCTCTTTGTTTTTTCGTTTGTGGGACGGATGGATCTTGTTTTTACCGACTGATTAATCTTTTTCTTGTGCTGTAGCATTTCAGCTTTCTTCCTGCGGAATTACTCCGCGTACGATAGTCAGGGTATGATGCCCGTACGATAAATGGCCTGAGATAGGCCTTTGGAAGGTTTATGATTATTTATATCCGAGCCTTGCACTCCATATCGAAGAAGCGAAGACCAAATTAAGCTCCCAAGGATCCATGCATGCAAAAGAAAAAGACTCAAGAGGCATGAAGCTTCACTAGGCTCAGATGCATGAAGCTTCACTTGCCTGGTTATCCACCCACCCCACCAAAACCATGTTCCAAGCAACAAAATAAAGGTAGTCGGCATCGGATGAACTCTTTCTTTCTATTGTCTCCAAGTTGTTTGCAACGTACATGAAAGACAACAAACCGACTAGGTATTGATCGAATCGAGTTTTAGTTTCTAAACTCTAAAATCAAATAAATTTAAACTTTAACTTTTAAAATCCAACAAAGTTGATGCCCCAATTCATTTAAAACGGTTTGACCGATGATGTGACGGTGGTTTCGTACAAGATCATAAATGTTATTTAAAAAATAGGAAAAAGTTTCAGGAAAAATAAAAAATTAAGAAAAATTACTACAAATCCATTTAAAAAACATAGGAAAAAGGAAAATCAAAAATATCTACTGTATACTAAAAGTAGAATACAACAGAAAAAAGAGATATGCTATAAATTCCCACAAAAAAACAAAAGATCCGACCATTAATCTAATAGACCTTTTTATTATTAATAAATCACAACCAATAGATCTTCATAACTGTATCTAAACAGATCGCAGCCGATAGATCTTCATAATTGTAAATAAACAGATAAAAACCGATAGATCTTCATGACTGTCCCTAAACAGAGAGCCGATAGATCTTCATAACTGTACCTAAACAAATCAGAGCCAATAGATCATCATAATTGTACCTAAACATATCACAACCGATGGATCTTCATAAGCATACATAAACAGATCACAATCGATAAATTTTTATAATTGCATCTAAACGTCATACGATCATTCATTTGGTATACCCTTATCATTAATAGACCACAATTGATAGGTCATCATAGTTGTACCTAAACATTATCCGACATTGATTTGATGTACAAACAACGTACCGGCTCGGTATTGACCGGCCGGATCGTGATCTGAACTTTTATTTTTCGTACTCATCTAATTATCATGTATAAGTCTAAAAAATTTAAATATGTTTCTCGCCCAATTGCGCGGGACACCGTGCTAGTTCTAAAAAACAGGAAATTCAGAATAAAAAAATCACAAATAGTCTAGGAACATTCAAGAAAAAAAATCAATTTCATGCGTGTTCTCTTGTTCCCTAGTTTTTTCAACAACATTTCTCATTTTCATTTTCTAAATTTTCTAATATTTCCTTTTTTTTACTTTTTAGTAAATTTAAAGAGTATTTATTTTTTCCAAAAATTTATTTATTATTCAAATTTTTGATTCTTTTTAGACTTTCCCCTGGTTTTCTATATTCATATATGTTTATTAAAGAATTTAAAATAAACTTTTAGATATCCTAATCTTATCGAATTTTTTGATTTTTCTGAATTCATTGTGTTGACTGGACTGCCACGTGTGCAAAACCGCCATCATGTCATCAGTTAAACCGCTCTGAGTGGAAGAGAGAGAGAGAGATCAAGTATATCCGGTTTTGAAAATTAATGGTCAAGCCTAAATACTTTTAGAGTTTATTGCCCGAACCTAGAATTTACCAATAGTTGTGGGACTAAAAATTATTATTTTTTCTAAAAATAACAATAGTCGTCTATCTTGAGGGGACGCGTGATAGACATCCTCCTTGCTCACCCATTCAGTTCAGTCTCGTCATATCTTCGTTCCCCTTGGCCCCTCCCCCTCCCCCCCGCCCTCTCCCATGACTTTTGTTGGGTATCTACTTTTGTTGCTGCATGATGCAAGTGTCCCATGACTTTTGTTGGGTATCTACTTTTGCTGCTGCATGATGCATATGTTAAAAATAAGAAAATTTTGCAAAATTGTTTTATACGATTTGTTGCGTCGGAGGCCTTATGCAACATAAAAGATCTGGTGTTTGACACCTAGATGTTGCCTAGCAGTGATCTAGGGTTGATCTTGCCATATTTACCCCATTTTTCTATAAAAAGAGAATCATAAAGCCTAAAGGTCAAATACTTGTGAGAATCAGATACTCGTGAAAGCAGCTGGTAGGTAGGAGCAAAGTTTTCCTCAAGGACGCTGAACCAAAAAGAAAAAGGAAAAAACAAACCGTGGAAAAAGCTGGGCAAAAGGTTAATTTGCCACATCGTTTGTCCCTTTCTCCCTTTTTTTTGAGACTTTGTTCTTCTTTCTTAGATCGCCAAATCCACTGAAGTTCCTCTACTTTTTCCTCCCGCCTTGATGTACTAATTATCCTGCCAAAGTGCCAAGTGAAGCAAACGATACAGAGAGAACAAAAGCTGAACTAAAATAAAATCTCTCACGCGGTCATGGCGAGTTGGCGATGGTGTGGTGCTTGTTGGCACTTGCAGTTTGCAGGGTCTGTGCTGGATCGAAAAGAGTGACTCTACTGGCTTCCTCATGTACAGCCGTTGCCGCAGCATCAAATTTTGCCTGTTTCCGCAGATAAATAACTCGAGAACAGTGCATCCGAATCTGCTCCACGTGTTTGTATTGCCTTACCGTTGAAGAAAAGAATTCACATCATACGCGGTTTGGTGTGAAAATGGCCTGGAAGGAAATATGATCGACCGATGAGTGATTCTTCTGTTGATGAAAATACAAACAGTGTACACTGCCAGTACTCCACTGATTCTCTCTCGATTTTGCGAGATGCATTGAATACCCCACTGTTTCTTTTGGAGTACTGTGTGAAAAGAAACATCTACTTTGGCTCATCGGATGTGATGTGTCCTACAACATTTTGGGCTCGACGGCTGCAATGGGTGGCAGTCGAGGCGTTTAACCGCTCCCATGGATGGGCTCCAACTGTCTGCGATGGAGTGATAAAAAACAAGTCTGCGAGAAGTTTTGTTGAGTAGGGGTAGCGTTGTCAGTTTTATCCTATGGTTTTTTTAGTAAATTGCATCACGGGTCTGTTAACTTGACAGATGAAAACAATTAGATACATCAACTTACAAACCCATTATTTGTAACCTCTAATTTGGTTTAGTCGTTCATGAATAGTCCAAAGACGGCCATGTAAAGAAAAAATCACCACCATGGCAACTCATCTAGCAGACGAGGGGTTTAGACGGGGTTTTTCGCACCTACATCACACGTGAGGGAGGCGGTATAGGAGTAAGGTCGATTCCCCCAACAAATAAACCTCGTAATTCTCCTCCCACAACCAAAACTTGCATCCTTTCCTATGTATCTAACACAAGGAACTAACGAGCTTGAAAAGGCAGACAACAAACGCAAGAAATTGATCCATAAATACCATACAATTGTTGCATTGTAGAAGTCACGGTCATAATTGTCTTCGTGTAGGAGGTGAACACCTTCGCTACCCTCCACCTGCAGCTAGGGCAGTTCGCTTGTAGCATGTGTGGCTTCATCCTCTTCTGACGGCTTGGCAATGAAGAGCCATGGTCGGCCATGCCATAGTGGCAGATAGAAGAGAATGGAAGAGAGGCGACTAGGGATTTTAGTGGACAGGACGATGTAGTTGGCTAGGATTTGGTAGGAAAGAACAACTGAGACAGGCTAGGGATTTGGAGAAGACTGCAATTTTGCAAATAGATCCGGCTTGCCTCCTGCACGTGCGATGCATGTGCGAAAAATCCCGTCTAAACCCCCTACCTGTCAGGTCAGCCGCCATAGTGGTGATTTTTTTCTTTGTGTGGCTGCTTGGACATTCATGAGCAACTTAGCCAAGTAAGGGGTTACGGATGATGGGTTTGCAAGATAGTGTACCTAACTGTTCCCACCTATCAAGCTAATAGACCCACAGTGCAATTTACTTTCGGGTTTGTATGGAAGAGAGCTGCAAATCTCTACGCAATTGAGACTCTGTATATCGTAACTTATCATAATTTATATATTTTGACTACTTGGTTAAATCCAGGGTGACCCGTTCTTCAAACATTATATATATAAACTATAGAAGTAGAAAAAACACATTAATAGAAAATAAATGCAGCTATAAAGTAGAGTTATGTGAAACACGAAAATTTCAAAGAAGCCCGTTCGGAATGTAGTAGAAGGAAAACATATGAACATATATGTCATGAGCAAACTTCTTGAGAACTTCATAGTAAGTCTTGCTACAACGACTCCACCGGCGCGCCCGGAGCTCCCCACCACTTCCGAGCCTCCTATGCCTTGCCCCCGCATCATTCTCTCCAGCACAAAAATCATGTCCGATATGGTAGTGTCACGAATCGGCGACGAGTGGCAACAACATCGGCGGCGGTGGTCTGACGGCGACCAACTGTGGTGGTAGTGTAATTCGGTGCTTGATTCTGTGCGGACATGGTTTCAATGGCATCCTTGACTAAGGCGACGAGTTGCTTTTAGCTTGCACCAGCAGCATCATGCTTGATTTGCCTCGATTTTATGAAAATGGACAAAAGGAAGAGGTCAGGATGTTTTTTCATGTGATTTTAGGGCCTCTTGCGTTTCTCCCCCTCAATTCCAGTGGGAATTTACTTGTTTCACATGGAATTCGCGCAAAACTTCTGCGAATTAAAAAGGCCCTTTTCGTGAAACTGAAAAAGAAAATTCTCCAATTTTTAACCATGCATGTTCATGTGTTTCAAACGGCTCTACGGTGCTAATTTTCTGCACCTTATATATATGGTTCATCCCTGTCATCTCATCACCTGTTGGCGTATTTAATTCATTTTTTCTGATCTGCACGAAACCTTCGATCCCTTTGACCAATTGGACAGTGTTCATTTTTTTTAGATAAAGGAAGAAATTCATTACTTCCGGCCTCTGCATAACAAGATGCACACAGCCAAAAAACCGAGAACGAGTTTGAACATTGTCCAACAACAAAAAGAACTAAAAAGTGACATAAAAGACTCAACAATCAATGAAACATCTCTTTCAACATTAGCAAAAGAACACAAAGCTATAGTACGACACCATCATCTAGCATGGGTTGCTGCCTCCACCCACTAGACGAGAACAAGTGTAGAACCACCCGTCTCAACCTGTCGCTCCCCGCTTCGAATGATTGACGATGATCCGCCACCTGCATCGGTGTCCATGTACGTAGCAGAGAAGCACATAGGAACACCACCAGATTTGGATGATAAAAAAACTTTTTATCAAAAATTACATCATTACGACATAGCCAAATAGCCAAACACATAGCCAGGGCTCCAGAAAAAATACGATTTCTGAACTTAGGCTCAAAAGAATTGTGCCATGAACCATCATATGAGCAATAGACTGAGGTATAGTTAAATTAAAAGCTATTTGTACCACATGCCAACAAAATTTAGCCACTTTACAATGAAAGAAAAGATGTTGGATTGTTTCATCATGCGTGCAAAAACAATAGGTGGGACTACCCTTCCAATTTCGTTTAATGAGATTATCCTTCGTCAAGACGACTCCCCTACCTAAGTACCATAAGAAAATCCTAAATTTGAGGGGAACCTTCAGCTTCCAAAAGTGCTTATGACGAAATTGAACATTAGAATTCATTAAAAGTTGATATGAGGACTTAACAGAAAATTAGCCACTAGAATTAAGGACCCATCGAACTTTATCTTGGCTATCCCCAACATCAACCCCAGCCATATCATCCATCAGATTATTCAATTCCACTCGCTTAGCTCCAATAATCGCTCTGCGAAATGTCAAATTTGGAGGAGTGGACTGGAACACCAATGCGACCGTCACCTGTTTATTTCGGGCTACATTAAAAAGCCTCGGATATCTATCCTTCAAGGGAATTGCGCCATTCCATAAATCTACCTAAAATCTAATTTGAGAACCATTACCCACCTGAAAGCGGCAAAGCTGGAAAAAATGGTCCTTGACCGCTATAAGACCAGCCCAAAAATGAGAATCACCGGGTTTGAACTCAGCCTGTGATAGAGTTTTGGATCGAAGATATTTGTTTCGGAGCAGGCGCTGCCATAGACCATCCTCATTTGAGAGCTTAAATAACCATTTGCAAAGTAGCGCCCGATTTGGTTGCTGTAAATTAAGAATAACCAGGCCACCTTGGTCCTTGGGACGACAACAAATATTCCATTTAGTTAATCTATATTTTTATTTTACATCATCACTCTGCCAATAAAACCTAGAACGATAGAAGTCTAAATGCTTTCGAACACCAATAGGTATTTCAAAAAAAGATAGCATGAACATTGGTAGACTGGAAAGCACTGAATTAATCAAAACCAATCTACCTCCCACTGAAAGGTTCTTCCCTTTCCATGAGCTTAGGCGCTTCTCAAAACGATCCTCTATGTGCTTCCAGTCAGAGTTACGAAGACGTTTATAATGCATTGGAATACCTAAATATCTAAAAGGAAAGGAACCCAACCTGCATCCAAAAACCTACGAATAGTGCCCTTCGAAAAGCTTAGCCTCTCCAAAACAAAAGAGATCACTCTTATGGAAATTTATTGTCAAGCCCGACAATTGCTCAAAAAGACATAGAATGATCTTGAGGTTGGTAGCCTGTTCCATGTCATGTTTAAGGAAAATAATCGTATCATCGGCATATTGTAAAATAGATAACCCACCCTCCACTAGTGTCGGGACCCGGAACCGTACCTGATTCACGAACGACACATCGTCAAAGACCGAGCAACCGCTTAAGGTGGATACACGTTACCTCGCGTGCATACGCCGTTAAGGGTCCGACATCGAACCAGCACTGCATACGAACTCCACCTGACCACCTATGTAGTATGTCTCACTGCTGGTACAGCCGGCCAGAAACGAATATCATTCAATGAGCCAATTATAGTTCTGAAACCCTGTAGTGAGTTAATACTTGGCTTTCGCGACGAGATTCACAATCGCGAGATGAGCCCGACATCCGTGTCCACACCCTAGCCCAATCGACCATAGCACCGATTAGTGGGTCACCCGAAGGCCCGACACTGACGTCCACACCCTGCCCAGCCGGCGATGGCATCACAGCTGGCGGGTCACTCAACTCGTGCTCACAAACCTCGTATCGGGGTCGCGTACCAACTCACTATTGTTCTTGTAGAGTTCGTGTACTGATATACAAAGTTGTTTACTACGGTTCTTCGTGCACAGTGCGTGTCCGATACGAGGCAAATACTTAACTTACACACAACTGGCTCGAAGGCCTTAAGTGCGAAAAATAAATAGCGGAAACATGCAGTTACCCTGAGATACAAGCTAGTATCTCCAAAAGGACCCAAAATACCCTACATTAGTCCACAGGTTCGAAAAGCTGAAGAGGCAACCGATTCAAGCGTCATCTGGAAAATAATCGCCGAGGGAGGGTTCACCTGTTACTAAGCATGCAATAATAACTACCAATGAGTACAAACGTACTTGCAAGATTTAGTAGTGCTCGGACATGAAGTTAATATGGCATTCATCAGAATAAGAACATCAGTCCTAATATGCTAGTGAATGACTTCGATTAAAGAGAATACATAACAAAACCTACCAAGTGAACATTCTCTAATTCATAGCACGATCCAGCAGATCACATCATATAGTCAACAAGAACCCATGTAAAGACTGAATAGCCCAACATCATGCAATTAGACCAACATTATGTCATTTAAATTTTACTCAAGAGACCTCGATTGATAGATGACCCCACAGAGATTCCTTGGTCACCTCTCATGAGGATAGCTAGTCCACCATGAGTCGGTACCAACACAGACATGTCTGTGGTCCCCTGTACAACCAACTGTCTCACGGCTTGCTAGGGAGCATCAAGTTAGGGGTACTATTGTACCACCAATAACTCGATATCAGGCTCGAGCAACCACTACTTGTACAGCCGCCCTCCCAACCATGCTCCCCCGTCTCTCTCATCTCACTTAACAAGGTTTCAGATTGATTAAGTGTCAAGCTAACCCCAGCATGATAACGACATCGCAACATGTTGAACTAGAAAGTAAGTTTTAGCAGGGTATACGATAATGAAATAACAACGATAAAAGTAACATGGCAATGTCGCAAACTCAGCTTGCCTAGACCGGGGAATTCCTCAGATTCCTGGAACTCGGGTTGCTGAGGCTCCAGTCCCTCGTCGACGGTTTCTAGGATTTTGCAAAGCAACGACGAAAAGATCGAAAATAACGGAATAAGAATTCAATATGACATTATGTGAATCTTGTATGAAATGCACAGCAATAGCTAATCATTGTAGTTGAAAATATTAGAAAATAAGATTCGGGTCATTTGAGGTGAGGATCGAAACTAGGGTTTTTAACGATTTTTGCCGATCGATTAAACCCTAATGGACCGTTTTTATTAATTGATTAGTTTTCTGGACATCAAATTATTAAAGAGTTATTTTTAAATGGTAACATATAATTTGTTGGTCATGTTAGTAAAATTTCAAAATTTTTGGGCAAGTATTGGATTTATAGCAATTTATGGAAGGTTTGAGGCAATTTAATTAATTCTAGAAATTTCTAGCATGATTCTATAGTCAAAATTAATTTTATTGGATTCTACATGTTTTACTGATTCCAAATATAAATTTTCATAATTTTCTGAGTTCAAATGAATTTTTGGTGAATTTTCTAAGTGTTCAGCAATTTTTAATTGATTTTCTAATTTTTCTAAATACAATAATTCTCTGAATACTTTTTGTACCTAGGTTCAATTAGCCTAAGTCTATGACAGTGGGCCCTAGGGTTTTTATTTTCTTTTTCTTTATTTTTATTTTTATTTTTTCTTTTGGGTCTCGGGTTGGGCCTGGGGAAGCGGGCCGGCCGACGGTGCCGGCCCTACGGGCTGCGCGGGGAGGCGGGGCCGGGCCGCGGGCGGCCGCGGGCCTTGCTGGGCCGAGGGGAGGGGGGAGAGGGCGCGGCGGCGGGGCTCACCGAGTGGCGGCAGGGCCGAGGAGGCGAGGCGGCAAGGCAGTCGGAGGCGGGGAAGTCAGGGGCGGCGTCGGCGAGCGGCGCCGGAGGCGGGGACGGAGACGGTGCCGGCGGGGAGGGCGAGACGGCGGGGTCGGCAGCGGCGGCGGCGACGAGACCGGAGGCGGGGACGACGACCGGGCGACGGCGCCGGCGGCGAGCTCGTCCAGCGACGGCGGCGAGCGGGATGCCGGGGAGAGGAGAGTGCGGGCGAGGAGGAGCAAATGGGGGAGGAGGAGAGGAGGGAGGCCGGGGGCGCGGGAAGGTGGCGCGACGGCGACATGGGCGCTGGCGCCGTGGCGGGCGGGGAGGAGCGGGGCGGCCGGGGGGCCCCGGGGCGGCGAGCGCGCGGGCGACACGTGGCGTGCGGAGGCGAGCGGGCGGGCGCACGCTGCGGGGCCGCCGCGTGGCGAGCGGAGAGCGGGGCGGGCGTGGGAGGCGAGACGCTGCGTGGCGCGGGAGACGAGGCGGCCTGAGCTGGCGTCAGCGGGTGGGCCCCTGCTGACGTCAGCAAAATTAATTTAATTTTTTTTTACAGGCTGTTACAACTAGATGTGGCACCAGGCCTTCAATGAGGCCCGACTCATTTGCTCTTTTAAGTAAAATAGCAAGCATATCCGCAACCAAGTTAAACATAATGGGAGACATAGCATCGCCCTGTCGAAGGCCTTTCCTAGTTTGAAAAAAGGGCCAACTTCATCATTGACCTTGACGTTGACACTTCCTCCCTAGATAAACCTAGTGACCCATTTTTGCCAACTATTCGAAAAACCTTTTAGATATAGTCTTAAGAAGAAAAGACCACTTAACTTTATCATAAGCCTTTTTAAAGTCCAATTTTAAAATTATCCCATTAGATTTTCGCTTATAGATTTCATGAATAGATTCATGTAAGGTGGTCACACCTTCAAGAATGTTACGACCGGATAAAAAAGCCGTTTGGCTAGGTCGAATGACTTTGTCGGCCACTATTGCTAGCCTATTAGTTGCAACTTTGGTGAAAATTTTGAAGCTAACGTTAAGAAGGCAAATAGACCGATAGTGTTGAATCTGGTTCGCGTCCTCTTTCTCTGGTAGAAGGGTGATTGTACCAAAATTAAGAGAATGCAAAGGTAAATTCCCAGAATGAAAAGCACTAAACAGCGCCAACAAGTCTCCTTTGATTAAATTCTAGAAAACTTGATAAAATTCGGCTGGGAAGCCGTCGAGTCCTGGGGCCTTATTGTGCTCCATAGCACAAATGGCCTCGTAAACCTCCTTCTCCGTGAACGGAGCTGTGAGAAAATCGTTTTCCTCTTGAGAAACTTGAGGAATATCATGGTTTCCACTGCCCCAGCGAACAGAAGTTTCCTCGAGCTGCCCAAAGAGTCTGGAGTAATAATTAGTAATATAGGTTCGTAAATTAGAATAACCACAAATAAGACTATCCTCCTGCTCTAGTTGGTAAATCATTTGTTTACGATGCCGCCCATTAGCCATCAAATGAAAAAATTTAGTATTGTTATCTCCTTCAAGAATGAACTTAGCTTTAGAACACTGATACCATTTCAGTTCCTCTTCACGAAGAAGGGAGGCCAATTTATCATTGGCATCATGTTTTAAAGCAATCTCCGAAGGAAGGAACTGACGGGATTCTGCTTCCAAATCTAACTGATTGATAGTGTAGAGAAGGGAACGTTTTATAAGTCTGTTATTGCCACTAGTATTCTTGGCCCAACCCCTAAGAAATTGGTGAACGGCTCTAACCTTCTTCTGCCAACGCGTCATCGGAGAACCAATAAACCGCAACCCATTCCAAACGCCGGACACCATCTCAGAAAAACCATCACGCTGCAGCCAGCCTAACTCAAATTTAAAAGTAGGCGGCATACATGGTCTGGTGTGTGGCCCGGAACCGAGCAAAAGAGGAGCGTGATCCGATAAAACTTGCTCTAGCGCCGAGACCGTGACGAGCGGAAATTTAAATTCCCAATCAGAGCTCATTAACACTCTATCTAGTTTTTCATACGTGGGATTGGACAAATTATTAGCCCAAGTAAACTGCTTACCCGAGAGATCAATCTCACGTAACTCCAAAGTCTCAATAACAGCATTAAAAAGAAAAGGCCATCTATCATTAAAATTATTATTATTCTTTTCCGTGCTGCGTCGAATAACATTAAAATCTCCCCTGATCAGAATGGGTAATTTATCATGACTGACCGCCCGAACTAACTCAGCAAGAAACAAATCTTTCTCTTGGTCCTAGGCAGCCCCATACACCGCCATCAACACCCAAGTAAAACCGTCATCTTTAAAACGCAATTTAAACTTTATAAAAAAGTCCCCATCATCAATAGAATCAACATGGAACGCCAATCTATTTACACCGAACAACATTCCCCCAGAGCGCCCCCGAGGGGCAGTCCAATGCCACAAAAAGTCTCTCCCACCACTTAAAGAACTCAACTTTGCTTGTGTAAAAGAATTAGTCATGGTCTCTGAAATTGCCACGAAGTCCAAAAGATTTCATCCCTTTCAATAACATGAGTGAGCATGCTACTGTTGACCGCTGCCCATAGTGCACAGTATATTATCGTGGCCTGCAGCGGAGGAGAGCGAGTGAACAGCAGGAGCTACAGAAATTGGCGTGGCGTCCGCGCGGATCATGCAGCCGCGTGCCTGCGTCGTCGGTTCGATCGATCCGAGCAAAATGATGCCACCACATCGAGAAAAGAAAACGAAAACTGCATCTCAGCTCTAGTTTTTGGTTGGGACTGGCTCGATCGATGGCTTTATATACGAATCAGAGAAAGGTCAACTTAAGAAGGGAGAGAAACATTATGGACGCATCATCATCCGCTCGATCACGTAACCACCAGCGTACTACCGGCAAAAGCTGAACTCCGGCGAGAGAGAGTTCAATGCATGGCTAGCTACTCTTGTAAGCTTAAAGAGATTGTTCGTTCTGTTTGAGAAAAACAGTATGCATGACAGCATGCATCAAGTGAACTTGGGTGGTTCTGGCCGGCAGAGGCTCACGCAGGCCTTGATCGGCTACAGTCTCCTGCGTCTGCAAAGCGGAAGGCATGCATGCTCGCGCGGCAGAGAGGGGGAGAGAGCTAGCCCTCGATGCCTTTAGGCTTTGGCAGGGCACCGCATGGCTTCCTGCTCACTTTTGCCGTCAGCCATGGCCGTGGACTAGAGTAGCCGCCATTAATGGAGGCACTGGCAACGCTGGTCACTCGTCATGCATCTTGGGCCTCTTGGATGATATTTCTCTGTCTGCCTCTCTGCGTCTCTAGCTTGCTTGCCTGCCTTTCACCTAACAATCTTGCAAAATTCAATTCGAACTCCGGCTCGACGCTTTAATCACGGGATTGTTTGTTTTTTCTGAGTACGTCGAAACTTGCCAAACATTTTTGCGACTTTTCGAAATTGTGGCCGGGAGCTTTAGGGGTTTGTTTGGTTGGCTGCTACACCTTGCTAGATCGACCTAACTTGATCAAAATGTGACAAGTGAAACCTTTTGTGGCGAAGAACTCGTTGGCCACGACTTAGACAATCTTTGGCTAGGAAACGAGTCTATGATATATGATCGTAGAGTTAAGAGAGTGCGACATGCCATAATTGTGAAAGAAAATAAAAGAACAAGTCAAATTTACATAACTCGAGTTTGGCATGTAAGTCAATCAACTAAACATGTCCTAGAGCTACAACTAATAACGTCGAAGGTAATTTTATTTGACATTCCTCGTCAAGAGTGCATGGTGTCTCTGCATTTCGTAAAGTTCGCCGAAGGTTATCTTGCCGCAACTCCTTGTGACTTTGACGAGTAGGACCCAGACAAGTAAAAAATTGTCTTAGCCTGATCAATGAATACGGACCAACCAGTACAAAGGAAAGTATTAACTTGATCGAAAAGTTTGTCTAAGTGAGCCGTATTTACATCGTGACCGACTTGGCTTCCAACCAAACACCCACGAGCTAGAGTGTTCCAATATTGATCCTAGAATTGGTTCTATTGAAATTGAAGCGGTGAAGTCTTTTTTCTGCTGATTTGATACACAACTTTATTCAACGACGGCTAATTAAGCTACTAGTATGTATGTACTGTAGGAGCAAATTAAATAGAATATCTCCACAGTCTGATCCAAGTACAACAGGTTCTGCTGGCCACAGACACGATATGTTCGCAATTAATTACACAAATCCATCACGCTTAATTTCTGGGGGATGGCAAAGTGAAACATATATTGATGTCATCACACAACATCAAGATCACCTTATCTGTACCATCATGTACCGCAACCGCACTTCTTACTACCTATATCATGAGTAGCATAAATGCAAGATTTATGAAGGACACATTGGGGTTCAAATCTAGTGTTCAGAAGATGGTCCTGCAGGATGATCACTCGATCTTAAGAACTCGCCGCATATATCTACATGGTCCAGTGTAGAGCGATTCAGCATGCATGCATGGTCCAGCAGATCGTCTCAAGAAGAGATGAATCTGCAGATAAAAACCTTAGGAGACCTCGATCGATCGATCTCCAACTCCGATGCCGTTGAACTTCATGATATGCCATAACTCGAGACAAAAGAGATCGAAACGATACGATCAAAGTCCAGCAAATTATATACTAGTATTAAAAAAAACCCAGGAGTCAAATCCATAGATGTATAGAATTCACCTACCATGGTTTGGGTGCTTCGTGCTCCCAATTCAAGCAAGTTGTGCTGTCACACATGCCGAATCCTTCGTACAAGCCATGCTATAATTAGCTATGGCGGCTAGCAGCCTAGCTAGTACTCCACGTACTGGCCTGTAGATTTTGCCGCATTTTACCGTGATCTGGGCAGCAAATGCGGTAGATCCTTCTTATCCCTGACCTGTCTGGCAACGCGTTACTGCCTCGAGTACCAACAGGCAAGGCAACAGCCAGTGCACAACGTGAAAATGCTCTTGTTTAGAAGAGTTGAACTCCAGCTATATGCTCCTCGCAAATCTGAAGTAAATTAAGGCTAGACAAGGACAGCATGCAGGCACGGGCCGGCTGGGAACATGTCCTCGAGATTTGCAAAGCTCTCCTCCAATTTGACCACATGAAGGACGGTGTAGTAGTAAAGTAAGGTAAGCTCTAAATAAAGAACCGTATTGCACCAACAAACGGTAGCAAGACGCCATACAATTATACTCCTCGTTTCTGGTGGTATACTACTCGTAGCAGTAGCAGTAGCAGTAGTAACTTTGGTTGGGCGAATACATAAAGCAAAAGCAGTACGTAGCAGGACGAGTAGAGTAGAATTATGGTGCCTGCAGCAGCCTGCAATCCTGCATGGTTGGAGATCGAGGACCACAAGCACAACACACGGGTCGACTCGGCTCGACTCTTCCCGTGCCGTGGCCGTGTAAACTAAGCGGTGGTCGATCTTTTAATTCTACGAGTAAGTAGCATAGATCATGGCTCTGCTCCGTAACTTTTCTTTTTCTCAACCTGTTCAGGTAATGGGTTGCAAATCGTGTCGTTAAGATGCGACCCCTGCCTGCCGTACGTAGCGTGGGCACGGCGTTAGCTGGAGAGATGGGAGCAGCATGATCCTGGTGGTGCGTAGGAAGTGAGCGTGGTAGTAGTAGTAGTAGTAGCCGGGGAGTGGGGAGAGGAAGCGGCGCGAAACAAGCTTCCCTGCATGCCTGCGTGCATGTGCAACACCCGGCCGCGGCCGCGAACGGCGGCGCTGCGTGCAGCTAGCTGAGGCTTTAAATGCGCGCGGCGCCAAGGCATGGCATCGCCGCCGCGCCGGGCGATGGACGCATGGATGGATGCTTCCACGCGTGCGGCCGGGCGCGCTCGGCTCCGGCCCATCCTACCGCGGCGTCACCTCCGTAGAACATAGATTCCCACGCAGGGGCACGGGCCGACGTACGGCCGCGCACCGTCTAATCTACCCCTCGTTCGTCCCTCTGCCCGGTAAAAAAAGGGAGAGAAACAACTGCGACGTGCATGCGACGATCGGAGTACCGGCTACCGTGTGCCCGCGACGCGTACGTAGTACGTACATGGGTCTGGTGTTCGTATCTATACTACACGTGAGTTACGTGACACAGGGCAAAAGATGCTTGTCACGTGTGAGTTATCTGGTGTCGATGCACAGTCAAGCATGCAGGCATGCTCCTCCCCTCGGGAGCTGAGTAAAGAAATTTCAACGGCAGCCCACGCCGTGCCAGTCCAGACCGATCGTTGTGATCATGCGCCGAGGCATTTCGCTGCAGGCCGCTGTTTTCATTTTTCTTGGAAGGCAGGTGCAGGCTGCTGTTAAAAATTCGCATCGCAAACTATTTGTTTTTCTTTTCTCCTTGTTTTCTGAGAGACCTGAGAGACGTATTTTTTGTTTTTTGTTTTGAGAAACTCTCAGAGAGGAATCCGCCGTTTCGCTCGGTGAACCTGGTTGCTTACATGGGTGTAGCGCAATTCAGCAATTTGGGATGATACTGTGCAACCAGGCCTACAAGCGTGAGAGGTGAGCACTGGGCTGAATTATTGTGCAAGCCCAAAGTTACACGGCGAGTAGCAGACGGCCCCTGATATCGGGGCGAGGCCCAGTAGAGTTGCCAAAGCAGTGAAACAATCACAAAAAATCCTCTGAAGACAATACCTCAAAAAAAATCCTCTAAAGACAACACAAAATGATGCGAATCTAAACACAAATACAAAGAACATTGTTATAAAACATGGAAAATCAGTTCAGGAAAATTTATGGTACAGAACTAGCCAGGCAACTCGTTATAAACGGAGGAACAGAAACCAACAAACTCCACCTGCACTACGGCCAATATTCATTTTCTTTGTATCTTAGCAGAAGAATTTTTCGGAATTTTCTAGAACACTGTACACAGCATAATAAATTCCAAAAGGAGAAAACGAAAAGAGAGAGAGAGATAGCGAGATCCAGCCAAGGACTGCAAAACCAGACCACACAGGCGGGCCCAAGAAAAGAGAGCAAAAGAGAAAGCGACAGCTGTCCCGTGTCCGAAAGCAGGAACAACAGCAAAATCAAACAAGCTCTCGTGCTCGTACGCATCACTGAGCCACCACAAGCACACCACCCCTCATCCTCCCCGCAGCTCACCAAAACCTCAAACCCCACCACCAGCTCGACCTCCACAGAAACGCAGGAGCGTGTGAGCGAGAGAACAAAAAAAATGGAGGTCCTCGTCTCCACCGCCGCCTCCTCTCGCGCCGCCACTCCCTTATCCTTCGCGCCCCTCCGCCGCCGTCCGCCCCCCTCCGTCTCCATCCGCCTCCCGACCCGAGGCTGGCCCTGCCGATGCGCCGGATCGGTGGGGTCTGACCCGGTGCCGTCTGAGGAGCCCGCGTCCGCGTCCACCGTCGTCGTCAAAGACAAGCCCGCCGCCGGTGCCGGGATGGAGAAGAGTGGGGAGGTTGGAGCGGTCTCCGGTGGAAGCGGCGGCGCTGTGGAGACGATGGTGGTAGCTGCGCCGGTGCCGTCGGAGGCGCCCGAGGAGGACGGCGGTGTTGACGACATACTGAGCAAGGTGAGCGTCGTGCTGCACGTTACCTGTTTGCTGCTTTGCTTTCCAGAGAGCGTGCCTTTCTGTTTAGCGAACAGAGAGTAGTCAAGCCTTAGGGAGTAGGATAGTTCGTCGAAATTGGATTGAAATCCTCAACTCCTACGTTTGGAGAGACATAGGAAATTCAGAATTGAGCACCAAATTATCGATTGCCAAATGCCCCCGTGAACGCGACGGGAAATCAACCCTTATGTGGGATTAGATCACACTAAAATGGTGTTATGTGACAACGCAGAAAAGAAATGACGCTTTTGAGCAGGAAAATATTTGCCCAGTTTCCATGTGATTGAGCATATTGTGTACTCTGGTAGTGACGATGACTAGATCATCTCATTGGGTAAATATCAATAGTAGCATCGTGTTATTACGAGGCAGTTGATAAAACAAAATGAGTCAATTAGAGGATCTCACATCCAGAGAAATGTCGAACGAACCAGTGAAAAATGCAATTTACCTTATTTTTTTTAGCTCAGCGTGGCTTTTCAAGCTTACGATAGATCACAACATACCAAGCTGAGCTCTATCACCAACTTGCGTACAGTGTGAGAATCAGTAAGCTGGGTGGTTAGGATTTAGTGCAAGATTTGCCGAGATCCAGAGCTTCAATTGCGCAAACTGTTATGAAGTTGAACTGTATTAACGACATCAGATGTCACACACACAAATAACTTAATTTTGTTGCTGCATTGAAGTTAGACTATATCATGTATCAGCATATTGCATCGGTTATTTCTGTTCCTTTGAACTTAAGAGAGTAGGAGTATACACATTGCCTTGACCTTAGCTTTCCAACTTTTCAGATAGAATTACATATGGATATTATGAACTTTTGTTTGTGTTCGAATGATTTTTGCAGTCTTGGATGAGCTCTTAATCAGTTATGCTATCTTGTAGCTCGTACTTATTTTGGCTTGCTAATTTCAGTTGGACATCGAAGTGACACCCACTTATGTCATCTTCGGAACTGGCGCCGTCATTGCTCTCTTGATTCTATCTAGAGTCGTTTCCGCAATTGATTCCGTTCCCCTGGTACGTAGTTATGGACTTATGGCATCGTTGGATAAATCTGTATGTACTTAGAAACTTAGTACTAAATCGTTCAACCTACTCATTGCAGCTTCCAAAAGTGCTGGAACTGGTAGGAACTGGCTACTCGATTTGGTTCACTGCACGGTACCTCCTCTTCAAGGTATGCCTCCAACTCTCTTCAGAGCCAGCGTCAGTCATGCCTGTTGTGTGTGCTTAATGACCCTAAGATTGGATTTGCTGTATGCAGGAAAACAGGGATGAACTGTTTGCGAAATTCGAAGATCTCAAAGAGAGGATCATTTGAGCTGGGGCGAATGATCTTTTGGTTTATGTTTAGGCCTTACAGCCAGCTTATTATTAGGCCTTCTTTTCTTTTCAACTATTACTGAAAGAAAGAAAGAGTTGCGTTGTATTGTCAACTGTAATCAGACTTCCAAAGTTTTACTGCTAGTGTGCTTTCTCAAACCTTTCTGGGTGTTTCTTTACTTGATCCTATGTATATAATCCAGGCTAAAAGCGTAAAAATTTGAACTTGCTACTTTTGAAACACACCATGTCAAAAGGTTTGACCGAACAGAGTTATCAGTTCTATTTGCTTCAAGCAGCGTCACTCACAATCATCTAATATTTTCCCTCCCAGTCAGTTACCAACATCCTGAGCTCAAAAGGCAGCATATAAAACATTTGTCTGATCAAGTGATTATAAACGATGTTATCGTTATGCTCTGGATTTCTAGCAAGAAGCCAGAGCTGTAATTACGTCACCGCAAAAATATATTTGTAGAAGTAGCTTCATGACCTATTACTGTAATAACCTTTTATAAGATAACAGAAAGGAAAATGCCAAAATGCTGAGGTTATAACCGAACTTGTTTCCCTAGTAAGGAAATAGAAGTTTTGGCGAGTAAGGAACATGGCGTTAGCCAATAAGCATTTCTGCCATTCAGCCGCACTCAGCACCATGAGAAAATGGCAAGACGATCGGGAATACAGAAGCTGAGTAGGAACAGTCTTTTTGAGGGGCAATATGTAACATAGAACATCTCTGCCTCTTGCAATCTACAACAGCCTGATCAACAAATATAAATCATCTCTGTTGTAGGATGAACTCTAAAACTCTAAGTTGTCATTCCCCCCCGCCCCCGGCACCACGGTTGTACAATTACACACATAATCCAAGACCGCAGATGATGCAGACTCTGGTACCAAAGCTCACCAAACTGAATACCTTACACCAAGGCCATTGCATGTAAGTATTAAACCCTTGTGCCGGTTAAGGTAATCCTGAAACAGTTAACAACACATCAATGTGTCAAGAGAAGAGTCCTGCAGTCTGTGCAAGATTTGTGTCTGGGGTGGGTGTTACTCACTGCTGCATTCTGATCTTGAACGTACAGAATGCCTTTCTTGTCATACTCTTGCCTTTTTAGTGGATTACTGAGAACTGCCAAAACAAGATTTGTGATGTCATGAATGAGAACACCTGATATACCATACCTACTAACCTACCTTAGGATTTGTCTCACTTTCTAAAAGGAAAACTAAAGAATATGCATACTGATTAGTGAAAGAACATTCTTAAGTAGAAAAAAGGTTGGTTACATCTAAAGACGTATCCTGAGAGTAAATGCAAATAATTATAGAATCCAGTGACCAACAAATGGTAGTCAGCTTTTGCTTAAGTTATTGATGAATTCAACCTTAATATTCAAGGTGCGCAACAAACGTGGCTCAAGTGTGATGACCAAGTACGGATGATGATTTGAATAGTTGCTTAGTATGATCCAAGTGTATAGTTTCATGGCCTGCTTATAAAATTAAAACTTCCCAAGCTTGTTTGCATGACGCAATGAGTGACATTTCCCAAAAGAATGTAGATGAGTCTCCAAAAGATCCGCTAACTGACGATATCAAGAGAACGTGATATCAAGAGTGCTCCTAAGCCATTGTAAACAATAAAACGTGGAACTAATAGTTCCTAAACAAATTTAATACAATCTCAAGCTCCATTTGATATCTTACTGATCAGAAAAGGTAATAGGGTGTATTCTCAGTCTTGTGGTAGCCATACCTTCTCTAAAAACTCCACCATGCACCACAAAATTTAGACAAGGTCAGCAGCATCTAGGGGGACAGCATGAATTGCCCATATAATCCCATGTAATATTTAGGACTATACGTTGATGAATTTGCGTGATAGTGTGAAATTCGCTCCCAGGCAAGGTTATGCACAAGTAATTATGGAGACAGATTGCCAAGTTCTCGACAATCTGTGAAGAATCGTCCTAGCAATAGGTCGTACGCGACCAGTTTGCTTTCTGAGGTGGATGAGCTTAGTTCTGGGTTTTCTAGTTTTATCCTTCAGTCTGTTTGAGATCAGCTAATAAGGTGGTTCATTGTTGTTCTACGTTTGCTTGCTATCAAGGAGATACTAGTTCTTGGTTGGGTTCAGCCCTAGTTTTGTTGTTGATAGCCTCTGCGCTGATTGTACCCAGACCACTATAAGTTAATTAATAAAGCCCTCACTGCTTCCCCCCAAAAAAAAGATAAATTTGCATGCATTAGTTTACAACCTGATATGCTATGTTTGTAACAAACTGGAAATTTTAGAGGCAAACAAAAATGGGCAAACTGAAGTATGTAGATGAGATGTTGCTTGCACGCCATGTGGAAATACTAAACATGCATTCATATATTATGCAGAACATCCATGGTAAAATAGATATTATGGCACTATGCTTTCTCAGAGTTAACATAAATGTGTAGTCAATTACTGATCAACCAACCAAGCTCACCTTGGTGTGCCTCATTAATCTCCTGAAATCTGGAAGTTGCATTTTCTTCACCCTGCTTCTTGTCAGGGTGCCATTTCTACAGGAAAGGGGAGGGGGGGATTCATTACTCACTACCATTGATGCATCAACATAATAAAACTACAGAAGTAGAATTGTATAAGACAGTTGCATCGGCACAAGCTAAGCAAAACTCCTATGCCCAAGTTTCGTTATTGAGATAATTAATGAGATAGATGCGACTTCAGGTAAACTATTTGCATAGCAGTAATCAAACTACATGCTTCAATAAATGGGAAACAGATAGACTAGTGTTGGAGCAAAACACTGACCAGTGCAAGACGGATGTAGCTCGACCTGATTGTCTCCTCCGACGCATCATAATCAACTTCCAATATCTTGTAGTAATCCTGCACGCGCAAATTGCCCCATTGCCCCGTAAGTGCGAGACAGGAAAATTTACCCAAAAGATCGAATCACGAATAAGGGGAAAGGGGAACTCAATTCCCAGCAACTGCATTCCATTTACACGAGCTGCCCCCCTAAAACGTGACACCAACCATCTACGGACAGACCCAAGCAGCGGGGTTTGCCTGCCCTATCAAAAAACAACAAACAAAAAAAATCGCGGCGAATCGAAGGAGCAGAGGCGGGGGATTCCGCTTCACCTTGGGCTTGGAGAGGAGGGAGGTGAAGTCGAAATCGACGGGGACCTCCTCCCGGGGCCCCGCCGCCCCCTCGCCGTCCTCCCACTCCCACCACATTCCCTCCCCTCGCCGCAAGGATCCTGCTGCTGCTCGGCGGGTCCGGCCGGTTCGATTCCCGGGTTCCTTCGCAGGGATGGACGTGGCGCCGTGGCAGGCGGGTAGTTGCTAGATTTCGTGGGCTTGGTGCAGCCAGGAAGATTCTAGATTTTTTTTCACTCTCTCCTTGCGGTTTTCCTTCGGAAGACTGGAGCAGAATTTGACACGCCCGACGTGGCCTCGCCTGATGTTATTTGGGCCTAGCCCATCTTGGCCATTCCCACGGGCCAGTCGTGTTGCATAAATTGAAATGGGCCGAGCTTGCCAGAACTAATGCTAGACATCTTGGGTTCGTGGATCTGGGCCTGGTTCGTGGGCTGGCCCGGTATATGCAACGAAAGTTCTCGTCCTCTAAAAAAAGATTTAGGCCCTGTTTGAGAGTGGAGTAATTTTTCACGTCTGTAAACACATTCCGCTTGTAATATACTTATCACCAAAAAAACCCTTTGAGTACAAATGGAATTTTATTCCCTTGTAAACGGTGTTGGGGTAGAAACCAGCCTTGAGTTGAGTGATCCAAAGTGTAAAAGATACGAAACGGACCTTTTTTCATGTCCGAGTTACAAAGTCATAGATGGATTTTTGCAACTACACAACCACAAATCAATAGTTGATTGTTGCATTCAATCAAGGAATTGGTTCGTGCAGCCCAAAAACATACAAAAATTTGATTTATGAAATCAAAATTCAATCCGTGAAAAGAGAAAAGAAATATGTGTTAGGGATGAGATTGGCTTCAGCCGTCATGGGGAGGTGGCCTCCACGCTTGTCGATGAGATGCCATCCTCCAGCCCCAAAAAGAAGGAGTGTGTAGTCGGGGCGGGGCTGGCATCGGCATGCAAGCTGCGCCTGGAAGGCCACGATGTCACTGTCGTCGAGCAAAAGCCCGATGTCGGCGGGCAGTGGATGTATGATGGCGGCAACGGTGGCATGGCCGGCGCGCAGAGCAGCGTCTACACCTGCCTTCGGCTCAACACCTTGAGGGAGACCATGGGCTTCTCTGACTTCCCGTTGCCGATGACCGCGCGGTGGGCGGTGAGGTGTGGGCGGGACGAGGTGGTCACGAAGGAGGTGTTCAACACTGTCGTCGTGTCATTGGGCGCTCCCTCTCCTCCAACTCCTGCACCTTCCGCTCCTCACGATCCCACTTCGGTGGCGAGAGGTGGAGCGGCAGGATGAGCCGGATTTTGGTCGGGGGAGGCGAGAGCAGATCGGCGACAGCTTGGTTCAGCGACGGGAGGAGGTGGATCTAAGTGGTGTAGCAGGCAGCCGTGGAGGGCGGCGGCGGATCTGAGAGATGTCGGGGGAGAAAGAGAGGAGCGGATTAGAAATGGGAGGTGAACATGTGTGTTTTATTTTACAGTGTAACAAGTAAAACGATGGATCTGGGCCGGCCCAAAACCGGACATCCAAACGCAAATTTCTAGCTAGGTCGGATTATCTGTGTGGGTTGTAAATTACACCGGTTTGGGCCTCAAAACTAGCCTTCCAAACAGGGCCTTAACGAAAAATTCACAATCTCGCTAGACGCTTCAGCTATGCTTGCTACTGGAAATTCCTATTTACTGTCTGAGCTAACCATCCTTCGGATACCCCTCCTCTCCATCTTGGACTGCCCCAGTTTTCTATTTTTCTTTCTTTTTCTCTGTTTTACCTTTTTTTTGGTTTTCTCTTTCCTTTTTCTCTTTTACCTTTCTTTTATGTTTTTTCTTTATTATTTTAATTTTTGGTACTTTTTCATGTGTATCACCAATGTAGATGTTGAAAAGTGTTCAGTTAATAAATTTTTATTCACTAATACGTTCTGAGAGTAATTTTTTTTGTTTCGACATAATAAAAGTTAAACATAAGTAAATTTATCATATTCATCTGTGGAATATGGAATATTTTTAACAAGTTAGATGAACTTTTCTTATAAAATACATGAACATTTTTCATATGTGGTGGAACATATTCAAAATATTTATTTTACTATTCATGATTTATAAATTATATTTTTCTATTTTCTAAATTCTACAAAAAGTAAAAAATCGAGTTACAGTAAATACTGGACCGGCCTATCTAATTGCTCTGTGGGCGGTTCCTTCGCATTAGGAAAAGTTCAGGCAAAAGAGAAATTTCACATGTGGAGAAAGAGGATCTACATATAAAATACCCCACTAAAGAGACCCTAACAAGAGTGCATGAGTCGCTTACTCGACAGTGGGAATCACGATCACACCAGAGCCCGGTTCGAAATAAAGTTTGGTTAGCTCCGCACGTCGCACACCATCGTGCACTTCAATAAAATATTGTTAGCTTACCAAAAGCCCCCAACGTTAGCTTTGCGCGTTTGCCATGCTAATACACGCGATGAACATCAGTTTTCGTTTTCAGGAAATCCTGCGTCGCCAAGTAATTGCCGCATTGGGTTCTTCCAGGTCTCAGGCATCTGCCATGTTACATGGACCTTTGCTCTGTCTCTGCAGTCTGCACCCCCACTTGCCATTTACAAAAACGACACTGCTACTAGAACTTCCGTTTGCCCCAACCTGACATTCCTTACTACTGAAGCAAGCAGATCTAGCGAGGAAAATGCTTCATCTCCACGTGCTGTTCACACTGTACAGTGAACGAGGTCACTCGACAAAAAAATCCACCGCAGGGATGGAAGATCAAAAGCGCGGCAAAATATAGTGAAAGAAACGTAAATAAATGGCACTTGCGTGTTAGAGCTTCCAAAAAGTTAAAATAACTTATATAATAAAATTATATAAAATTAATATAAAGAGCCAATATTAAATGTAATAACATATAAAGACAATGAAGTTGACTCCAAATTAAATGTAACAACATATAAAAATAATACTCCCTCCGTTTTTATATGTAAGGCGTGCACGGAATTTTAGGTTCAACTTTGACCAACGATTAAGCCAATACTATTGACTTATATGACATAATAGTGGTACCATTGGATTCATATTCAAACGTATTTTCAAATGGTATCACTTTTATATTATATAATTCAATATTGTTGGTTTAATTGTTGGTCAAAGTTGAACCTAAAATTTCGTGCATGCCTTACATATAAAACGGAGGGAGTAACATTGACTCTAAATATTTCATTCTTCGTTAGAGTCTGACTCTTCCTAAAGAATTTTTTTTATTCTCTCCTCTTATTCTTTCTCCTTTATATTAATAATTCTTCTTTGCCTACTCGGACGCAACCTTTCCGTGGTTGCAGCTCGCGCTCGCAATGCGTTTCGTGTGAGGGAGAGAGGCCGGGTACGCGCCTGAGACCGGCGCGGCGATAGCCACCAAATCCTGCAACATATCTCTCGTCTAACCCGACCAAACTGCTCCCTTTTCCGCGTGACCGAAGGGAAAGGTGCAGGCTTGCTCAGATGGCTTCACACTTCACACCACGGAAAAAGTTTGGCTGATGATTCGAAGAAACTACTGTTTACATGGCAGTATGGCACTGTGCAGCGCTTTGCCTTTTTTCCCTCTTGCCGCTCGAGAGAAGGCTCGCGACGACAACGTGCTAACCAACCCGGAAGTTTTGATCAACCGATAAACTTTTGTTACTGTTCTATAAGTACGTAGGATGGTAGTAGTGTTCTTGATACTACACAGTACTTCGCTTTCACTAGATCATGCTGGTCCAAATACCACATTGAAACAACAAAAGATGTTAACACTCCTCCAGATTAATCGGCAAATTTTGTTTAGAGTGTAGTTTAATCAGTAAAAAAAGATTAGAGTGTAGTTTATCCATCCCATTAAGAAAAACGAAACAGCAATTTTGTAAGGTGAGTAGGTGACACAAAATGCCAATCCTACCATCGCTGGAGCGGAGCGTCACTTTGGCCCCTTTCGCGTCCCCCCGATTAATCATCCCGGGCCCACCTGTACGCCCATTCCCATCGGTAAAGAAACACCGAAAGCTCACTCCATCAGTGGCACGACCCTCACCCGCCGCAGCAATTCCACCGGAACCCCAGGGGCAAAACCGTCCTTCCGGAGCGAACAAAGAAATTCCCACGCACCCTTCGAGCACGTTGTTCGAAAAAAGAAGCCCGACACGTGGGCCCCGCGCTCATGTGCCCCACTCCACCGCTACATGTGCGCCACGCCAAACACCGGGCACGTGAATTAACGTCTCCGATGCCCGCCACGTCCCCTCAGCGTAGAAGCGGACGGCATCGCGGCTCGTCGCACGGCAAAGCGGGAGCAGCGGAGCGGGAGCGCGCTGCTTTCCCACCGGTCCACGCCACTCCGCCGGGTCGTCCACCACCACCACCACGTCGCTCGACCGTTACCGCCGCGACGTCACCGCTCCACGCGCGGCCCTGACGCCGTCAACGCTCTGCTCTCGCTCGCTCGTGCCGGCGGCCGGAGCGGAGCGCGCCCTCCCGTTGGGGGCTTACGTACGTCGCACCTAGAAAAGGAAAACGTTGTGATGAATTTTTTGCTGATAAGACCCTCTGCACTGCTAAAATTACACACCACAGGTAAGGAATGCCTTTTCTTATGCGTTCAATTTATGATATCGCACCATTATACGAAATATACGAGCTTAGAAGAAGATATATTAGTTCCATCTTAAGCAATCAGCAAGATAATTTGCTTTTTTGGTCTGGTAATACGGCCACAGACCAAATGCTTTGTGAACGATCCACTTCCATCTTTTTACTTACCGAATACAGGAGGAGCCAGGGGCTCAACTGAAAAGATTCAGCCGTCTCCGTCGCGTTAATTCGAAAACAGATGGGTTTTTAGTTTCTGCAACACCGACATGGTCTAATAAACTCCTCTTGTCCCTTTCCTCCTCCTTTTCTTCCCCTCTCCAACACTCGGCACTCGGTTTTGCTTCAGGCTCCCATCGCTATCGCTCCCTCTCGCTACTGCGCAGAATTCTTCGCGTCATTTTTTCGAACAAATTCAAACCGCAACGCTCGAGTCACTCCCAGCGCCTAATCCGCTCCCCTATTCGGCCCCAAAGTGAGCGTTTTTCTTTCCCCCTGCCGATTCGACTCTCAATCCTCGGAAATCCCCGTGCTCGAATCTGCATTTTGAGGAATTTTTTTGCCGGGATTTTCGGGTGTTTGATTCGCCTGCACTTGGTGTGGTTGGCTCTAATTTGCTAATTTTTGTTCTGAATTCGTCTGTTTCAGAGTTGGGATTTGCATGCCATCATGATGTTCACCGAGGGACTAGATCGAGACGCACTCAAGTGGGTGCGGGAGGTGAGTGAACTCGGCCGTGCCTGCGAACCCTAGCTGATTGACCTTGTCGCGGAGTTGGGGTTTTCGTCTCTGACGCGCGTTTCTCTGCGTGGTGTTGTTGGTTGTTGCAAATGTGACAGGGTCACGGCGCGGCGCTGCACAGCCACGACCGCATGGACGCGCTCCGCGCCGTGCGCGGCGCCAGCGCAGGCCTCGGCATGCCGCCGCCGGAGAAGTTCAGGAGCGGGCACCTGCCACGCTCGGCCGTGCCGGCCACGCTGCGCACCGGAGACGCCAGCGCCTCCACGGCGTCCGACATGGAGGAGTCTTCGGACGCTGACGAGGTCGAGGTCTGCAGCGGCAGGTACTCCGTGGACTCCTCGCCCCGCCGCGATGACGTCCCCCGGCGCACGGCCGTGCCCCTGTACCGCTACGCCAATGTGCCCGGGCAGCAGCACTACTACTCCAGCGATGGCTACTCGGATCTGAGCTCTTCGAGAGACACGGCACTGCCGAGGGTGAAGCCACAACAGGTGCGGCGACCACAGGCACGTGCTGCTGTGTACGCTGAGGAGAAGGAGTATTCAGACTCTGCAGGCAGCTCGGAGTTTTCAAGCCAGGTGGTGGGGCGGAGCAATGGTGTTGCCTCTAAGGGTGGGTATGCATCTGAGTACTCCCATACCGGCCCAGTCCGAAGAGAGGTGAACAACGCGGTTCCTAGGCTCGTGTGGCAGCCAAGCCTTCAAATTCGAGAACCTACCAGCCAGAGAACTATTCTGCTCATGTCACTGCTCGAGACAATGTCAAACCTTCTCCTAAAATGGTTCGTTTCGTGTTTATTTATGAATCATTTTAATTTTATTTATTCGCTGCTTCATTCTCTGTGATAGCGAATTAACAATAGCACCATTTCCATTTTATTTCACTCTGCGGCTGCATATAAAAGACTAAGGAGCGTTTATTTCTAAGTCGATCGAGAAATTGTTATTTTTAAGTCGACGATCTTGGATGTTGATTTTTCATCTAACGGTTAATTAGATAGTTGCACATTCTAGAAATTATGTGCAACTTTAGGTTTAGAGATGTGCAACTAGGCAGTTGCACATTTGTGTAACTGTAGGCTTGATAATGTGCAACTCGGTCGTTTGAGAAATAGTAAATCCGAAAAGACTAACCTTTTTGTTGAAATAAGCAAGCATACATGTTTGCCGTGTAACATGGCAATCAATATGTGTGTGATAAATAGTCTCTGCACATGCACTAAGCATTAATGTTCAACATAGAGATATTGTAACAAATATTCTTGTCATTGAACAACCCTTTTTCCGGGTGCTATTTGTTAGGGAGCCTCTATTTCTAAGTCGGCTGAGAAATCGTTATTTCGAAGTTGACGATCTTAGACGTTGATTTAATATCTAAATGTTAATTGGGTAGTTGCACATTTTAGAAAATTGTGTGCAACTTTTGATCGTGCAACTGGGCAGTTGACTGGGCAGTTGCACATTTCTAGACCTAAGTTGCATAACTTTTTTATGCAACTGCATGCTTGATAATGTGCAACTTGGTCAACTGAAAAATAACAATTTCTCAAACGACTGAGAAATAGCAAATCCATATTTGTTAAGATACAAGCGGGTTGTTGGCTCTGCTTAAGGGTAACACGCTTCCGCATTAGTTCGCTGTTCCTTGGAGAATGCATGAAAATCGCTTGAAAATCGTATTTGTTCCTGGTTCTAGTCAATGATGTAATCTAGGATCCAAGGTCGGTGGCCAAATTTGGGTTTATTTCTGGGTCATTCGACCCCATAAGTTGCAATCGTTGCCCTGCTTCCTAAAATATATGTGAGTTTATGATACTAATTCGTTCTTACAGAATCAGATGTGCAGATTGCACTGGTTGCAGGACGCCATACTTCTTTGCCGTGTAACTGTGCTGATTGATTTCATCTGCAGGGTGATTTAACTGATGTCCCCAGTGCACCACCAATACACGATTATGATCAGGAAATTTCCCCAGCTTCTCACCGTGATACAAGACCTTGTACAAATGCAAATGTACCAGATGGTTCAACTGTCGAAAAAGAGGAACACAACGATGGTGACGTGGGAGCTAACTTGCCTGAAGAAACTGAAAGGTAGCTTTTATAATTCTGGCTGGTCGATCAAGCCATTGTTCAGAAAATAATTGTGTTTCTTCTGTTTACACTTCTTCCTGATTAATTGTTCTACAATTTAGGAGCGCTTTAAATGGAGGGCACACCAGCAGGCCATCTAGTTCGATTCCTCTTCGGGTCCCCACGTTTCATGCCAGGTATGTAGTGTACACATTAAGTAATAATTTGTTTTACTGTTCCATATTTCTCTACTAACATGTTTCTTAGAAAAAAAACAGTTTGCAAGGGCCCTGGTATTCTGTGCTTGCATATGATGCTTGTGTTCGGCTGTGCCTTCATGCGTGGGCTAGAGGCTGCATGGAAGCTCCAGTTTTTCTGGAAAATGAATGCACACTGTTGCGAGATACATTTAGGTGAGTTATGTTTTACATATGAACTCTGAGTTAAATATTTTATGCTCATAAAAATCAAGAAACTATAAAGATGTCATCCAATATTGTAGTTGTGTTTCAGTCACTGTGAGCTATGGACTTGTCGATAGCCAGTGTGGTTCTTTTTCGGATTGCAAAGGCAGTCCTCCTTTTCTTTCTCTTTTCACTGTGAGAATGTCTATTCTAGTTGGCTGCAGATAGTTGTTTCTATCTGCCATGTTCTAGGATTTGCTTCAGTACTCAAGTATGGTGGAAATGTTCACAGATCTTCTGTACAATGTCTACTTTTGTTACGGGTAAATTTGTACTTACTAATTAGATCTGAAGTCGATACTCAAAGCTGATTGAAAAAGTTTGAATCCAACCTGTTACAAACTTTAACCTAATCCATCTGGCATTGATGGTTCTACGTAGGCTGGACATCATGGCAATTGCCTGTGGGCACCTTCAATCAGTGTGCCTCTGGGAATCTCGTCTGGCCTCCTAGCATGTCTCAGTCCAATGCAGCCACCTTCACCCGTTCTTCTGATGACGATAGATTAATTTCAACCCGTTCTGGAAGCAAACTACACTCGCAATGCCCCTCAGTTATTGCTATATATAAAGAACAAGAACAAAAGACATCGAACCAGTCAAATTAGCTTCTTTTATTGTGAATATCAATCATTCAACCTTCGCATGTATTCTGAACTAAGATACTGCAATTTCCCTCATCAAGGTCTTATGAACGAATATTACCACACACGAAGGAATGGTCACAATGCCCTTTTAATACCAAATACCAGTTTCAATCCCCACCTTTAATGCTTCAAAACTTGTAAGCTTTTTTGAAGATGGAGTACTGAAGCAAGTACCTTGGTTTTTGTACTGCGCAAGCATATCATTTGTTTGTGCTACTGTCTTTATACAGTGCAACTTGTTCATGCTGGTTATTATACATTTTTTTGATGTTCCAATATAAACATAGTGCTTCAATAATTGCACACTTAGGTAAGTTGATGTTCTTGTATGTTTCATTTAGCTTGCAAGATGTGCTGCTGCGATCTGAAGAGGAGCTCATGGCAAAACGCACATCGGAACTAGTTAGCGAAGGAGCTGCATCAAAACCCAAGAAAACAATCGGCAAAATGAAGGTTCAAGGTATACACAGCCCCAGATGCATGCCCTATCTTTGGCTATTTCCACTTACTGTTTATGAAGACTTCTAATAGACTGGCAGATCCTTCTAGGTTCCAGCTGTTAAGAGTCCTCTTTGCATGCTCAGTGTAAACTACTACCAAAATATGCGAGATGTTAGTAGTAACCTAATGTAATTCCAATTGCAGTTCGGAAAGTTCGAATGTCTGTAGACATGCCTTCTGGTTGCAGCTTTTCATCATTGCCAGTGGTGAAATTTGATTCAGTTCGGCACCGTCTGTCCAATGTACAATCGAAACTGTCATCTGGATGGGAGTCGGTTAGGAGAGTTCAAGTTTTACCACAGCTACCTTCCAATAGTTCCTTCTCAAAGCATAGCTTAGCATACATGCAAGCAAGTGCTCAATATGTCAAGCAGGTATCTGGTCTGCTAAAAGTTGGCGTGACTACCCTGCGCAGCAGTTCATCCTATGAAATACAACAAGGTAAATATGCTTCGTTTCTTTTGTAGCATGCAGCCTCTTGACTTAATCTCATCATGTTCTTGTCTCAGAGACATATTCCTGCAAACTGAGGCTTAAAAGTTCACCTGAAGATGACGTGGTACCAATGCAGCCAGGATCTGGTGAAACACATGTCTTGTACGTATAAGAAAATTTCTAAAATAGCATATTGTTTGATAATGCATGTGCCATTGTTCAATTTTTTATCTGAAGGCGTAGCTTGTGTGATCAGTGCGTTATAGATTTTCTTGAGAAATATCCTTTATGAGAACAGAGTATGGATATTGTGGAATTAGTGTCTAGTCAAACTGAAGATATTCCTGTGGACATTTCAGCTTTCCTGATAGCCTGGGAGATGACTTGATCATCGATGTGTCTGATTCCAAAGGAAAACCCTGTGGACGTGTTGTTGCTCAAGTTGCCACAATGGCAGAGGAACCTGTAAGATTTTCTTAACCATTTTGCTACTTGCAGTAGTTCTTTAAAGTAAGAAGTCCTTGTGGATTTTCATAGTTTGGTGGTTCTTGATATACCATGTACAGTTTGTGTCTTAATGCAATTGATTTTCCTCAGAAAACTTCTGAACTTTCTTGTGTAGGCTGACAAGCTTCGCTGGTGGTCAATATACCGGGAACCAGAGCATGAACTTGTGGGTCGCATACATCTATATGTCCAATATACAACTGCTGCAGATGAAAACAACACAAAGGTACTGATGCAGCAATTTATCCGAATGGCTGTACCGACCTTGTCACAGATTTTAGGTGGAAGACTTGGTTCTGGCAAAATTTAAAATGTTATGATATTAGTGACATTCTCTTTTCTTTATAGTATTGTTAGTTACAGCTCTATTTTTGGGTTTAGTACATTAAGATTATCTGTGTCAGCGAAGGAAAATGTTCTCTGGAATATCCTCGTACTGAGGAATATTAATGAAACAAGAGTGTATCTACAATCTTCATTGATTTGAATACAAGTGATCAGGGCAGCCTGTTTATCACGATGTTAATCATTTAAACAATTGATTGAATACATACATTTCTCAGTGATAAAGTGAAGGAATATGTCATGCTTTTAACTTGTTGACTAATTTCTCTACTTCATATTCTTACCTTTCTTTGCTTTTTAGTATGGCTCTGTTGCAGAGACTGTGGCATATGATATTGTTTTGGAAGTTGCAATGAAAGCACAACACATTCAACAAAGGAACCTCATCTTGCAAGGTTCTTGGAAATGGTTGTTGACAGAATTTGCGTCATACTATGGGGTTTCAGATGCCTACACTAAGTTGAGGTACTTGGCTACTACAGTGGGCCGAGCCCTTTCGAGCTTATGCTTGCCTTTTGCATGATTCTTGTGTTCCAGTGTGATTTAGCTTACCTCAAGAACTGCTGTTTGTCTGCTACAAGTGCGTTAGATAGTTGATTGTAACTCGTATATTTGGTGTCGCAACTTAACTTAAAAGGCTTCTGTGCTAGTTGCTTAGAATTGTTAGCTTTTGCATCTGATGTAGTCTGTTCTTTCAAATTAATTTGCCCCCTCCTCCTCCCTTCAGCTGCTATTTACCATTCTTCCTACAGGTACCTCTCTTATATTGTGGATGTTGCAACCCCTACTGCTGATTGGCTCAATCTGGTTCATGAGCTTTTGTTGCCAGTTCTAATGAAGAGCCATGGCACTGCTACATTGAGCCATCAAGAGGTACCCACTCCTTTGTCATCATTTTTTTTTCTGGAACAGCGTTTTCTCTCACAAGATAGGTAGCAACTTTCTTAAATTTAGAGTAGATGCTGTATTGTTGTTACCTATGTGATCTAATGAGAAAATTAATCTACTTGCCTGAAATCAATTAGATCCTGCTTCTGGCCTCTTTAATATTACTTATCTGAATTTTCTTGTGATATTGACATCTCATCACGATTGCTTTACTGTAATTGCTTCATTAGAATCGCATACTGGGGGAAGTTGAGGAGCAAATTGAGCAAACCTTAGCACTGGTATTTGAGAATTACAAGTCGCTTGATGAATCTCTGCTATCTGGATTGGTGGAAGATTTTAGGCCTGCAACTGGATTGGCTGCTTCAGCTCTGGAGCCGGCTATAAAGCTGTACAGTCTTCTCCATGATGTGCTATCTCCAGAGGCCCAACTGAGATTATGCGGTTACTTCCAGGTCATTCTTCAACTGTTTTGTATATGTATATTATCTTGTTTCTCTAGATGTAACTTATTGAGTTTTAATTTACATCCAGGCTGCTGCCAGGAAGCGATCGAGGAGGCACATGCTTGAAACTGATGAATTTGTAGCAGGAAATTCTGAAGGCATTAAAATGGACTTGGTGACCTTTACGACGGCTTACCAGAAGATGAAATCTTTATGCCATAATATACGCAATGAAATTTTTACAGACATTGAAATTCATAATCAGCACATACTTCCCAGGTACGTTGTTGTTCTGGGCTCCAGTCTTAGTATACTATAATGGTATGCACAGTTCACTATGTGCAACCTATAAGAAACATTCACTATGGAATGATTCTGTTACCTTTGCTTTATTTCTACACCAATGAATTATTTCAATTTCTGTTTGTTCCTCTGTTTCCACAGTTTTGTCGACCTTCCCAATCTGGCTGCCTCCATCTACAGTGTGGAGCTCTCGAATAGACTACGTTCATTCCTTGTTGCGTGCCCTCCTACTGGCCCTTCATCTCCTGTTGCAGATTTGGTGATTGCTACCGCAGATTTTCAGAAGGATCTTGCTAGCTGGAACATTGGTAAGGATCCTTGTTGGGTTCTCTTCTTGCACTTATGTCTTGTATATGAGACTGACATTTGAATTTATGCACAGCCCTATCAAAGCTGGCGTTGATGCAAAGAGTTGTTCCATTTGTACATTGTATTATGGATTGAAGACAAACGCAGGACATTGCTGGAAAATTGCAGGCTGGATAAGGTAAATGCATTTCTTTTATTTGCTTGGGCTCATTGATATTTATTATACTTGGTTGGCACAGATTCATATAATAAATGATTGAGAAGTGTTTAATGGCCAATCTGCTGTTGGTGGTGGCGATGTGTTAGTTATTTCTTTCCTTCTTATTTCCCTATGATAAATGATTGAAAAGTGATTAATGGCCAATCTGCTGTTGGTGGTGGCGACGTGTTAGTCATTTCTTTCCTTTTTATTTCCCTATGATAAATGATTGAAAAGTGATTAATCGCCAATCTGCTGTTGGTGGTGGTGAAGTGTTAGTCATGTATTTCTTTCCTTTACTTTTATTTCCCTTTTTTTGAGTCTTGAGTGAATTTGAGATGTTATATGCTGATATCATGGGCCTGGTTATTAGAGAAACAAACAGCTCGTGCAATCAGATGAAAGTTGTGGATTTATTCATTCTAAGAGTGTGTGGAAGAACCTCCTGTGGTGATTGGATCTGGTAACTAGAAACACTTTTAGATAGTAACTCACAAAGATTGAAAATTTTGTTGTTAGACACCCATGCATGCACATGCACAAATGTGATAATTTGCAGTTGAAAGTTAGCCGGCTCTGGAGATCACTGCTTGCCATACAGTTAGTTTCAGTGTTCGTAATTCTGATGCCTCTTTTGACTTGAATGACATGGTAGTTGAGACACATCTTTTTGTTACTCTTTATTCTGAAAGTTGTTAGCTGGCCACAGTATTTATTGTACCATATCTATATATGGTTCCACCCTGCTTTTCAGTATTTAACCTTTTGTGATCTCATTGTGCAATACCTTTGCCAATTATCAGGTTAGATGGTCAGGAGTTAGGACTCAGCATATGACAACACCTTTTGTGGACGAGATGTATGATTTGTTGAAGAATACATTGACAGAGTACGAGGTTATCATTTGCCGATGGCCAGAATACATATTTGTTCTTGAGATGTACGTGTGGATTCACTTGCAGACCCTTTAGTTGATTTGTTTGCATCAGAAAGAAATCTGACTTACCATGTCTTGTCTTGATTGGTTTGAAACAAAAGGCTATTGCAGATGTTGAGAAAGCAGTAATCGATTCTCTTGAAAAGCAGTATGTGGATGTTTTGGCCCCACTTAAGGATTGTATCGCCCCAAAGAAATTTGGTCTCAAATATGTGCAAAAACTAACAAAGCGCAATTCAACGATTCCTTACACTGTACCTGAAGATGTAAGTTTTGGTATGCATACACATCTCTTAGAATTTCGGTTCTTAATTTCTGACCCCCTATCTGCTTTCAGCTGGGCATTCTCTTGAATACAATGAAAAGACTACTGGATGTTTTGCGGCCAAGGATTGAGAGTCATCTGAGGTCATGGAGTTCCTGTATACCTAATGGAGGAAATACAGCGGCCATCGGAGAAAGACTTAGTGAGGTTACTGTAACATTGAGGGCCAAATTCCGAAACTACATGCAAGCAGTTGTGGAGAAGCTCTCGGAAAACGTGAGTGTTTTGCAAAAAATTTATGCTGTTTACCTTTTCAGACGTTGGCATGTTGAAGATAGATGCTAAGGTTATTGAGTTTATTGCTGATACTGGGCATGGTCTAATATTATTGCACCATAAAATTGAACCAGTTTTCCATAGTTTGTTTCCCTTCAGCATACATTCCATGCTGCTGGTTCCACAGTTGATCTGCAAGCACGAGACTATGATTTAATTGTTGAATGTTTTTTATTGAAGATGATATAGATTAGATATTGTTATCGTATTGCAAATGCTAATTGGTATGTTATGATGGGTTGCTACGTACAGATCATGGTTCCTCTGAGGACTACTTTTGGTGAATTAAGCTTGATAATAGAAATTCCTGATAGCATCTGCAGTAATTTACTGTATCCGGTTATAGAGACATGAGTTTTACTGTCACTTTACTTGGATAATAATAATAATGTGCTGTTAACTTAGGTTCTAAAGTTTTGCTATTTTTATCTACAGACCCGCATGCAAAGTACCACAAAGCTCAAGAGATCATTCAGGATTCAAAAGAATTGGTCATGGAGTCTGATATTCGCGGCAGGATGCAGGCGTTGAAGGATCAACTAATTGAGGCAATAAATCATGTGCACAAAGTCTCTGAAGTTCATGTGTTCGTAGCCATATGCCGAGGTTTCTGGGACCGAATGGGACAGGTATGTGAAGGATCAATAGCACCATTTTTTTTCCTTGTCACCTGTGTTACTAATTAACCTAGTTTTAGGATGTCTTGAGTTTTCTGGAGAATCGCAAAGAAACAAGGCTTGGTACAAAGGCGCTAGAGTTGCAGTTGAAGTGAGTTCATGTTCCTACAGTCCTATTTTACTGCTCACAAGCCATTTATTCAGTGTTCTTCCATTGATGATGCTGCCCATCTCTGCTGTGGTAATATAAACATGTAATACTGCAGGTTCTGGATGATACATTTGCATCCCAGATGCAACAACTGCTTGGTAACACACTCCAACAAAGGACCTGGAGCCACCTAGGTCCATCATGGAGGTTCGGTCGATTCTCTGCAAGGATGCACCCCGACAGAAGAATTCTAGCTTCTATTATTGAGCATTTCTTGTGTACATACGAATCATGCGCAGTAGTAAAACCTGCAGCTTTCACTAGAATCAGGGGAAGTGTCATGTGGCAAAAAAGCCGAAGTGACGATGTGGAGATCTTTGTAAAGAAGACGAAACAATAGGAATAGAACACAGGGCTACAGGATGAAATACATGATCTGAGAAGCTAGCTTATCGTGTTAATCCAGCAAATAGTGCTTTGCTGGTTAACCGGGTTCTAGTATGTTCCCATTGCCTCTGGGACGGTCTACATTCGGATATTGGGCTGTAACTTCAGAGAGTAGTCTAAGCGAGTCTGCAGCTTAGCTTCATTGATAGCACCTAGTATTGGTAGTATTGGTTTTTGAACATGTTGACTGGTTTATAGAAATTCTTTTATCTTATTAAAATGCTAGTATTGGTTTTTGAACATGTTGACTGGTTTATAGAAATTCTTTTATCTTATTAAAATGCTGCGGACAAGACCTTTGATGGTTAGTGATGTCCTTGTATAGTGATGAACTGATGGTATACATAAATGGCCGGCCGGGCTAGTGAAGCCAGATTGCCTGGTGAACTCGCATTAGAATATTATCTTAATGGACGTAGTTGGGGTGTTTTCTGCAAAATAAAAGGGACTATAGAATGTGGAATGGATGGAGTTGGAGGTGTATTTTGTAAAACGGTTACATAGCTCCTAAAGCAACATAGATGCTCTGGATAGTAGGTGCACACTTATATAAATGTCCAAAAAATATCATATTCGTGAAGCAGAAACATAATGTACTCATATTAATGTGGAATAGGCGGAACTGAAATTAGTCAATTCAATTCAGCATTGTCAATTTAGCCAGAACTTCTCTCTTTTCCTCGGTGAAACAAGAATCTGTTTTGTTCAAACAAAAGCGCTTAGTTTAGCCTTTGTTTCTTCTGTGCCGTGTCTTCTTTAACGATTCATCCAATGGAATCTTGACTCCCTTTCTTTTTGATTTTCATTCTATTTAGATATGGTGTAGATCTACTTCTTATATAAAGAAAACTCTCTCGCTTCATTTTGTCTCGCTTTCTCTAGAATCTATAGAAAAAGAAGAATTTATTTTCAAAATGCTAGAACTAGATAAGGAAGTTTTCTATAACCTTGATGAAGAGATAGTTTTAGTTTATGACTCCGATCAAGAGCGAGAAATCCTTGATTTAGGATTGGACCTAGAACCTGGACCCATCGTAGAGACGTTCAAAAGGATCCTGATGGTAAGAATTATACTTTCGTGGAAATCCAGCGCTATAGGCTTCAACCCGGTAGACGTTTTGTTCCGAATTTTTCCGGACCAAACCTCTGACCCAACGATACAATGAATTTTTTCTATTCATAAATAAAAAAGATTCGGAATCGCAATGCTACTATACGCGTCCAGAGGAGTATTCGGAATAATATTCTTCTATAATCCATTCTTGCGCAGGGTCTTACTAACAGGACTTCGCTGCACGGGACGGGTCTTCGTCGAAAAGCTAACTCCACCCGGCGTTTTCATACCCTTTGGGTGGTACATCGCCTTAAAAAGTCTAAAGGGGTAGTATGAGATCTGTAGTAGGCAAGAGAATTTGCCCTAGGCGTGAAATATTTCAGTTTCAGTTACTTCGTGCCATAGATTATCGTTGTAGTTGGAAAGGAAAACAAAACATGTTATCATGTCGTCTACTGCAGAATGTACTGCGAAAACGAGAAGTTAGAATGAACTGGTCTGTAAGTTGCAGCAGCGTTGAGGTGGACAAAAGCCATGCGCTGATTTCATACGATTAGCAAGAGTATCACCGTTTAGACACGTAAGCTTTCTCTTCTCATTTACCTCTTTTAACTTTTTTACCACATTCTTTAGCACCATCTATAGGTGCAAAGGGAACATTAGGTGATAAGTCTAATGGTGGTGCTAAGCTTTTTGATCTTAGCACCTATCATCACATCTGTTAGCACTAGTGCTAGCCAATTCCTCTTGCCTTTAACGTTTCCTTAGAACATCTGCGTCCTAGCGTCCATAAATGAGACGCTTAGGTGGACACGCGAGCTTTCTCTCTCTATCCTCCTCTCTTAGTTTCTTTTATCACATTCCTTAGCACTATTATAGAGGCTAAGGGCTTTAAAGAATATATTCTATTTAGCTTAGTTTGGGTGCTAAGCTTAGCGTTGGTGCTCAGCGTTCAGGGATGTGAATGCTCTAATATTTTGAAAACCTCTTTTATGCCATGCACGCTATGTACTGGAGTCCCATTTACCAATCAGCTGCTGACAACTTTGGTCACGCGAAAAGTTACTCCTCTCTCACTCCTCTTTCTCACATCTCTTCCTCTCTCTCACCTCTCTCTCCTTTTTTTATTGGTGAGCGAAGCGGAAGTCAGTTTTTTTATTGTTCCTATATCGTAGAATTAGTCTAGTTGAGCTATGAATTTCTTCTAGTTCTTTTTCTTTGATGTTTTCTTGGTTTATGCTTCGGCAGCGACAACCTCCGAGAGAAATATTTTGCACAAGACCACAGAGAGCACCAATTAGGAATTGTTTTATTTCAAGCTTGATGGATTTTTCCTTGTATTTTATCCCATTCTTGCTATTTTTATATTTCCTTATTCAGTCTTACATAGGCAACGAAAGGGGTGACTTTACTCGAAAGAACTTTTCCTTCTCATCTTGACTCGATCTCACGAAATTGGATTGACTGGCACACAACGCATCTGGCATTCGCTTCTCCTATCTATCTCTTCCAGCTAAGCTGAAGGAAAGAAAGATTGTGAACAAAGAGAGCTGTTTTCTTGTCTTTCCTCTAGTGAACAGATTTTTCATCGTGTTTCATAAACATGTTTCATAATGAAAGACGATGAAACTAGAGAATGAGAGATGATCATGAAACACGGCAAAATGATGAAATGAAACATGATTATGAAACACAATTATGAGACATGATTATGAAACACGATGAAACAATGTAACATGAAGAAAACATGAAACACATAAATGAACATAGTATTAGGCATTGTGTTTCCATAATGAATAAAGAGAGTGGAACACGATGAAACAATTCGTAGCTTGACAGATGTTTCATTAACGAACAAAGATAAGGATAACGAAACACGATGAAACATTTTCCATAATGAATAAAGATAATGAAACAGTTAAACACATTACCATAGTTTCTGTAGCTTGATGGATGTTTCATTAAGTTTTAAATTTTGAAATTCAAATTTTATTAAAATATATCCAATATTAGTCTCATTTTGAGGATCTCATCATAATGAACACAATAGTTCAAATAGGTTGTAAATCCACGTTCTAGTTCAAAAGATATTAATCATTTAAACTTTTGCATGAAAGTTAAATGATTGCCTTGGAACGAAGAGAGAAAGAATCTAGATGGAGTGGTAGGGAGCAGAAACTTGTAGTGGTTACAGCAAACGAGGAGAGAGAAATATGGAATAACACACCAAAATTTGCACCAACTCTCACCTTATCATGGGTCATGAAAGGACCTTAATGACTAAGATATCTCCTAGAAGTGGGGGAAGGGAGAATAGGTTTTTTAAAAACAATTACGAATTTGGCTTAATCCTAATGCAGAATTATACTTATTAGATTTTCAGAATCTCTAATCCTAGAATGCTAGATTTCTTTAAGTGCATAAACACCCTATGTAAATATATCAAGATTTGCAATATAAAGGAAATAAGCTAGTAATTCAACTTCTACAAAAGGTATACAAGTTATCTAGTGTAAGTACGAATTGCAATAAGTAAAAGAGACAAGAGATAAATGATGTTTGATCTGGAGTTCAAATGTCCACCAATATCTTATGTCTCCGTTTGAGAACTTGATCACGCTTAATCAAAGGTGGACTCTTTTTCAAGCCGCTTCCTCTTGAGGACTCTCTGGAGTTTTCCAGTCACTACAGTTAACTCTTTCCTCCGCTCAGGAGATGGTGAGCGCAACAATCACTTCACAATCTCTCGGGTCTCCTCATAAGCTTTTTGAGGAGATCACCGAGCCACACCACCAAGCCATCTATGAGTCGTGGCCTCCAAGAGTAATAAACTCCCAGACTCTCGCTCAAACACAATCGACATCGAGTGCTCAAACAATGCAACTCATGCACACACCTTGTGCAACTTATGCATGAAGGTTTCCTTCACACCCCACAAATGGCAACTCATGCATAAGAGGCTCTAGAGAGGGAGGAAGACAACTTAAGAAGATCACAAATGGTTTTAGAGACATCAAGCTTAACTCCCAACCTGGCCAAGGGGGTACAAATACCTAAACCCTCAAAATAGAGCTGTTGGAGAAAGCTGACATCATGGTCGATTTAAACCACCCTCAGGCCGGTTTACGCCGCCCTGCCCTAACGGTAAAAAAGCGACCGTTTTCACTTTCAGGACCCTAGACCTAGAGGGTCCGGACGGGGGTTCGGATTGGTACTAGAAATCCCATTACCTCTATCCGGAGGGTCCGAATTTATGCCACACAAACTGTCCAGCACCGACTGGCCTTGGTCAGAACTGGCAGACCAGGCTAGTCTGATCACTCTGGAGGCCGGTTTAAGCCACCTTTGTGGGTCAAACGGGAAATCACCAAGTTTCCTTTGCCGAGAGAGAGGGGGCAACCACGCGGACACACTCCGGTCACATGAGGACTTTCACCTTAGTCCATACACTCCGGAAATTGACCTTCCGGAATTCATGAACCTAGGTCAATCACACCAACCACTTAGGTCAAGAAGAAACCACACGTGCTGAGACACAAAGCAAGGGCTAAAACACGCAACACAGAACTATGCCCGAGGCCTTCGAACACACATCGTTCGGAACCTTCGGACAAGCTAGAACACCGAGTTTTAGCAACTCCATTACAACGGAAACGTGATGATATGCAACATATGTAAAGACTTGAGCACTCGACAATGACATGAACAAGTTAATCATCCGATAGCTCCTCTTTGTAGTACGGCTACCTAACCTATAATCTGGTCTCTCTCCAATCACCTAAAGACCGGTAATATAGGAAACCCTAACTAGGCATACCTTTGCCTTCTGTTTTCCTCTTGAGCTCGATGACGATCGACATCCTTGTTCCAAGCCAAAAGTATCTTGATTGTAGTCGTCTCTTGAAGTCTTGCATGTAGCTCCCCAAAGTCTTTGGGAGGCTTTCTTTTGCATTCATGTTTACTTGTCCATCTTCACTTGATGGACTGCAAACTCCAAGCACACATCTTCTTATGATGCACATCTTGAAAGTGGCTCTTCTCATCTTGATGACCATCATATTGATGTCATCATCTCATGGACTTCATGAATTTGAATCTTCGTTGCATGCCCATGAACAACATGAATTTGAATCTTCGTTGCATGCCCATGAATAACACCTAACTCGCACGCACGCTCTCTCACATAGAGATATCATGGGTTAGTTCATATGAGGCAATACACAAATTTGATCACCATAGTCACTTGATCATACTATCTTAAGTGACATATTCATTTTGCTCGCGTGTTGACCATCTTAATTCCATTCCTTGGACTTGTATCTTGATCAACCATTTTTCTTTGACATCTTTATGCATATCTTTTTGACTTGACGGTATTCTTCTCGAATCCCTCCAATACTCTTCATTCATAACCATGACCACTTGTTTACACCGTTTCAAGTGATATGCTCTTCATGCTCATGTGTTGACCATCTTCAATCTATTCTTGGATTTGTATCGTGGTCAACCTTATCTTCTTCTTGAGCTTTGAACTCTTAGATCCTCAAACATATGACCCACTAGTCATTGCCTACAAATGGAATAGTGTACATATACTTGACTTTTTATAGGTGTACATAGGATGGGCAAAAATATTATTGAAGTATTGTAATTGGAGAGGATAATACAGCATGCATCTATAGGAAAGACGAATGGCAGATCCGTACACGCTATCTAGTGTGCACCGATAGAAAATCCATCCTCCTAATCCTTCGCCTACCTATACCTACATAAATTGACACATTTTCTTTGTTGTCGCATCACCTACAATCTTACAACATCACATATAAATGGAAAGTGGAACAATCACTTGACCAACTATCTCTTTTTTTTAATGATTTAGTGAGGCAAATTGGTGTGTGCTGTATTTCCCCCGCACATATCCACGGCAGTGTCACAGAGTGCAGATGAACCAAACAAGCCTTCGCGGTTTCCTACACGAGCTGGTCAGGGTTCTCGCGCATGGGGTGGTTCCTGACCGAAGTCACTTTCCACTACTGGAGAAAGGGCCATCACAGGCGCTTCTGTTATCCCAGATGGTTTCCCGACCCATCTGTGCGAAAAGGTAAAAGGTCTATGATGACTATATCATAATAGACGAGTCGACATACCTGTCTGTGATGACGTCTTCACAGATAGTTCGACCACTCTCCCATCTGTGATGTACATGACATCATAGATGGTTGGTGTTGTCACCCACCTGTGATGTACACGACACCACAGATGGTTAGCCATTCTAACCTGTATGTAATGTTCTTTTCCAGAGGGCATGTTTTTTCCTGTTTTTAGGCTAGCCTCAAGAACTGTTAGCTGTTCTCTCTGAAAAATGATAGATTTATATAGCAATTCATCAAAGAAGAGTTCGGCAAAGAAGAGGACTGTGGCGTACCCGGTTTTGAGGCCGGATAAATCCTTGTGATTACTGTACTAGTCCCATGATCAGTGGCTAGTACACACAAGCACTTGATAACATAACCGCACGTTACATTGTTCATTACACAAATAGCCATAATTGGTCTTTATCTAATACAAACCAGGCCTATTGGCCGAATTCAAACTGCAGCGGAAATAAACATGCGGTAGATAGCCCATCAATATGCCAAACCACAGGCAACTGACTGGGGGTTGAAACCCTACGCCTCGAAATCACTGTCACTATCTCCGGACTGGTACTCCTCCTCGTCTTCTGGCCACATCAATAAGCCAGGTGAGTACATTGAATGTACTCGCAAGCTTTCTACCGGGGAAAAATTTGGCACGGACATAGATGCATGCAAGGGTATTTTAAGAAATGGCTCTAGCCTAGGTTTCATATTGTGCGAGAAAGTAAGTTTGCATTTGTAATAGGTAAAAAGATTGTAAAAGCCATTTTCGTAAATTGATTCGGAGCGTCGAGACGCGTACCTGGTCTCGTCATCTTTCCCGCTACAACTGGAAGATCATAACTGCGCTTTCCGCTACAACGGAAGCGTCTTGTTATCACCCGCTTCAACGGGGAGTCATATGCTCATCCGCTACAATGGAGATATAGTGATTGCCCGCTACAACGGGGAATCCTAGGGTTTGCCCGCTTCAACGGGGAAATCCTCCTTCACTCCTCCCGCTACAACAGGGAACTTTCATGTCACCCTGTGAACTCGGCGGATCGCGTCCTTAAACCCATAACCCATTTTCAACTTTGAAAGTCAGTCTACTTTAGTGTGGCCTAACCAAGTTCGTCCTTGACCGTGGACACGGCTATTCGAATAGTTTAAACTCTCTGCAGAGGTGGTACGGCTTTACCCACACGATGTAGGTCGCCCTGGGCATACTGTGCACCGCATACAACCAGAGCTAGTACAACGAGACTCTTCACTGGAGTAAACCTAGCCATGAACCCGCAGAAGGACATGTCCTAAACCTAGCTTGAGTCAGTATCACCGCTACAAGGAGGTTGGTGTTTCAACTTTGTGGTGAACAAACCATCGCTTTCCCGCGGAAACTTTTCTCTACAGAGCCTACAACCTCATCTGCACACTGCACACTGCCTACGGGTTCATGCTAGTCTCAGACCGGGTACTAGATCAAGTCCTTCCCATAAAGGACATGTGGACGTACGATAAGACTTGGCCAAACGGCACTTAAGCTCGGTCCTTATATGATCCGAGAGGGACTCTACACCCCACCCGTAAACGGGTTGCAAGAACCACGCCGGGCATTACCTCGCATTTTGACAAGCTTCCTGCTTTCGCCCTTTATTTCCGACCCGGATCAAAATCTTCTCCATTTTTGTTTTGGTTTCACAAAACCACTTTGCGGTAAAATACCCCAACCCATGGATATTCTATCTTCATACACCTCCAGACACGACGATCCGTTGTCAAACTGTTGCCACATGAAATATGGGAATATTCCCCTTTTTATTTTGAAAACCTAATTCTTTCTACCGCAGGGCTAAGCATACATACATACTCTACCCTAAATTTCTGATAACTTTTTTAGAATACGTAGTCCTTAGGGTGACAAAGTGTTCAGGGTCGGACTAGGGTTTGCTAAGCTTAGGTTATAACTACCCTACATAAAATAACGGTTGTAAAACGTAGCATGCATGTTTCGTAAACAAAGTATCATTTCGTAAACTTGGGATTCAACATGATAAAAGGTGGAGAGCTTGCCTGACAGTTCCTGATCTTGTTCCGGACTCGGGGATGCTTCGGGTTCCTCCTGACGAACGTACCTCACACCTTCAACTACACGTTTGAAAACAACACCAATAAGAATCCAAACGTGACAAAGAACCAAAGAGGGCAACTCCATGCAGAACATATGCCATGTTTTTGGGATGCAGGAATGATTCGGGAGAGAAGAAGATTGGGGCCTGTATATTTTATGCACATGGAGGTTATCGGGATTAGGGTTTTAAGTCTATAACTTTCTTTGCTTGGAAACCCTAGTTCTAGTCTGGCGGAGGAAGTGTACAGGGACTTGGTGGTTGAAAAGGTGCGGGGGAAGTATTTTTGATAAGGTTCAACATGTTTGGTATATATATATATATATATATATATATATGCATGGAATTTGAGATTAGGGTTCTAGGTTTTATAAACGCCTTTGGCATCCTTTGGATCATGCAACATGTATATATATATGTTTTCATGCTAAGTTCAGGAGATTAAAGCTTTAATATGTTAGAAATATTGGAAGGGATCAAAAGTTCAAAAGAAATTCAAAAAGGATTTGAATTTAAGAGGGATTAAATTACTCTCTATACAGCAAGAAAAGTTTGAATTTTTGAAAATCTGTTTGAACCAAAAGTTTTTAAATATTTTTAGGATCAAACTTTATTTTGGAAGTTTTCAAAAATCGGACGTTTTAATGCTGAACCGGATGAACCAAGGTTGGTAGGTTTTCTGAAAATGATTAAACCGAGCGGTTCACTGGCTTTGCGCTTTGCTCAAGAAGGAAATACGCCTCCTCAGAAGGCAGGCGGAAAAGGGGCAGGCGCCACCACTTGACGTCGAAGGCGTAAGGCGGAATTCCGCCTTCACCGCTTCCGACAGCGGGCTCGGTCGGGACTCAGGCCCGCTTGGTAGCGATGGGGGAGGGGGAGGGCTTACTCCTTCAGGAATAGGCTCCCGAGACCAACCGCTTGGTCGGGAGCTACTCGACAGCTCGGGACCGAACGTGTCACACCCCGAATTTCCGGAACCTGAAAATTAGGGCTAACAAAAACTTTTTCGTTAATCGTGCCAGCTAAAAATATACTTAATTAAAACTTTAGTCCAAATCAACTCGAAACTAAATACCGAACAAGAGGACCCTTATCGTTATCTTTATCGAACCCCGTTTGGCCAAAACCCTAGTTCTCCGAAACCCTAACCCGAGATACTCTAACGCGACGCCTACGCGGCATACGCTGGTATGTCTGCGGCACCCCAAAACCAAATGTCCCAAAACCAAGACACTGACGTTCCGGAGTGTTTCCATGACCCCCTCCACCTTGCCACACTCGGAAAACCCAAATTCCCTATCCCTATCAAATCAAAACACAAACCGCGCCTTAATTCCACACGCGCTGCATATGCCATTAGAGTTACGGCACCCGGAAACCATATGTTCTGAAGTCAAGACACTAGCGTCCCGAAGCATTCCCAAGTGCCTCGTCGCCTTGCCGCACCTAAGACCCTAGTCCCTTAGCTCGCCTTATATTAACCCTAATATGTAAAGGGACTCGACGCAATACACGCACCATACACGTCACCGCGTCGACGGTACCCCCGCCACCATCATGTCCCGAGCGGAGATAAAGGACTTAACTTGAGGTCCATATCTCTGCCCCACCTTGACGCGCCCAGGAAACCCTAGCCCTTGACCAAATCCCTCTCTTCCTATTCAACAATTATTTCCATTAAATACCCTAACTGAATACGCTCTACATACACCAATACACTTACGGCATTGCATCACTGAGCATACCCAAACCTAGGTGGGAAGATTCACGAGAATCTCCATGACCTCTCCCCACCGTGCCGTACCCCGAAATCTTAATTACAGCTTCCGATCCTTTTGCTTCTTAATTAAATCCATCCCCTCCCAAAACTCTAACCACGAAACCTATCACTTCTCGACCTTTCCATAAATCCTGAGGGTAACCGTGGGATACACTAGCAGCATCTTTAACACAAGGATAACACAAAATATTAATGACTAATACAAAAATATTTGTAAAAACAAATAATAAACACCGGGAATAAAAGGAGCGTTACACAGTAACCCATAGATGCATATTTCCGAAAATTCTGATAAAATTCTACAATGATCCCCGCATATCCAGGAGCCCAGATATATAGAACATGGGTGAATTAGATTCAACAAACTAAAATATAAGCCATCAAACACCTTCGCCAGAAATCGTCAATCGCATGAAATCATAAAGAGACCCTTCCCCAAACTCTGCCAAACAGCTAGTAGAGCCCCATCCCGGTCTTCTCTACCTCCCTGCACCCGCATATTTCCCTGGCAGCTCACATTCCATCATTCACATGTAATACCAAGCCACTTAGAGCAATATCAGTCAAACATCTGACACCAGACCTACTCCAAACTGTGCCTAGCTGAGCTGCTGCCTTGAACACGTCTTCGCAAGCAACAGTGGCATGGTCTGACCCCGTGAGACGCCTCGGAGACCACCCCTACATGCCAATGCCACGCGGTGCGCGCCCATGCCACCCCCGGATGCGCACAGAACGCGCCCTGACATGCCCAGTACCAGCTAGCTTGGCAGGACCGCACCGTCCGCCGTTGATGTCGTCGTCCAACTCACCAGAGCGTGCTGCCCAGCTCACCTGCGCCCGCCATGACCAGCCACCTCACCTCAGCCCGCTGCCGCCTCGGGAAAGCTTCTCATCGGGAGCTCCGGCCAGCGCGCCACCTCTCCCCTTGAACCGTCGCCTCATCGATGTCCAGCGCTGCCATGAGGGGTCGCATCCCGCGCCGCCCGCTGTTTCCATGCTGCACCGCCCGCCGCACTCCCCGTCGACACGCCACCACGCGCCCTGCTCCAGAGCCGCCGCCAGCTGCTCCCCTCGCCGCACCGCACGGCGTCAAGTCCCGCGGGCCAATGCGAGCTAGCCACGACCCCTTCCTCGCCTCCTCACAGCTCAGCAGCTCCGGACGACCTCGGAAACGACGCCACGACCGACTTGACAAGTCCGGCGGCATCACGCCCGAACTCCCTATAAAAGGCATGGCCGAGTACCCAATTCTCTTCAAGCCAGCTTCCTCCTCCCCCAGCCAAGACAGCAGCCTCACTTCCTTAGCAGCCTCCCCTTTCCACTAGAACCACCAGTAGCTCGGTCCCTCTCCTCTCCTCGCCGTTCCTCTCCTCGCCACCGCTCATCACCAGTCCCCGCCATCAGCCGAGCCAATCCAGCTAATCCAAGCTTTCTAGCTAGAGGAACCGAACCCAAAGCCTCCACTTTTCCTCCGATCTACAGCTCTAACCGCCGGCAGCCCAACCGCTAGCGCCCCCAACTGCCGCCACTCCGACCGCGCTAACCGCCGCCGCCGCCAACTGCCCCTGTCCGAACGCCCGACAGCAGCCAACGAACAGGTAAGTAAGCCCCGCATGGGCCGATCGGCCCATTTAGCTAATCAGGGGAATGCACACCTCGGTGGATTCCGTGTTGGCAGCTAGAAGGCGCATAATGCAATTGAAGAAAGCGTAAAGTACAATTCAGAACCAGTTTAAAAATCGTTCAACCTGTTTCGGTCCTTTTGGCCGGTTTTCCAGAAGCGATTCCAAATCTGGAAACCTAAAAAAAAAGATTCCAGCTTCTAGTCTAAGCACATTTTCGAAAATTTCAAATCTTTTTGGAATATAAAAATTGAAATGGGGTTAGCGTATTATTGTTTTCTTTAAACCCCATGTGCGTCGCATCCTGGTAAGTTTAAAATGATTTGAAAGGGGGACCCGATATATCAATATGTTAGAACATCCCTAGCGACCATGAAATCATAAAGATAGTGAACTTAATCACGTAACCCTAATAACCGTATTCCTTTCTCTAATTTTATGCGTCGCCATTTTATGAGGTATTTCTGCATATAACCGTCGCCAAAAGTCTTCTTTGAACCCGAGAATCCATACCCTAAAAACCCTAGAGCCCCACCATTAACCGGAGTTCCAATGCATACTCCTCTCAGATTTCATCCCGAACCACGCATAAATTAACAACCCCCTTTGAATGGAACAACGATTCCATGTCCGCAACCCTAAACCCAAGCTCGACAAGATCTTCTCAATAAACCCTAACGACACGACTATTACGACCTGATTAGGGCAATCGTCATTTCATGTGCTAGGCATACATGCACTCTCTTTCTCTGGAATTATTTGGAGATGTTGTTCCTTCTTTTCATTCGCCGATTTCTTCGCCGTATAGTTAAGGGAGTGCCGTACGTGCGTCGGGAAGACCCAGGGTCACCTTCACGTCACGAGCGAGAACAGGATCCGGAACTGCCAGGCAAGCTATTTCCATCTTGACCATGTTGAAATCCTATATTTGTAACGTTAATTATTTTGTTTATGAAATTGCATGCTATGTGGGTAAAATCGTTATTTTATGTAGACCTAGTTATTCCTATTAGATGCATGGCTTAGGCCCGATGAACCATATCCTTGTAACCCTAGTGTTAAGTGCTGATCATTGAACGATCGGCAATCTTAGCTAGGAGTATAGGCGATAGCCCCGCTTAGCCCTGCTATAGTGAAAACTAAGTTTTATCAATGCGATGGGTTTGGGATCAAAACCTTCGGTGTGTAAAAGCATACCGAGGTGCCATTTACAAAGAAATGTTTACTAAAAACCCTGAATGAGATGATGGAGGATTTGGATTCGGGCAGGAATGCTAAGGGAGTTTGGAGGTGGTAAAGTAGCCGGTCGCTACATGAGGAATGAAATGGCCGGGTAGCCGGTTGCTACCCGAGGAGATGGATGAATATGGAGTCCTGCTCGAATCGGTTAAGGACCGAACCTAAGTGCCGCTGAATCAGTTCCCCCACCGTACGTCCACATGTCCTTTATGGGAAGGACTGGACCTGGTACCTCGTCTAATGCCGGAGCCCGGAATCGTGGGAAGTTAGGTTGAAGTGCTAGTGGATCCGGTAGATCCCTAGAGGATCTCCACGGGACTGCGTAGGGGAAAAAACTCTTCATGGGTCTCACCGTATTGTGGGGGCAAAGCTCAGTAGGGTCTTACAAGGTACGTGGAACATGGTCCGACACAAAGGGGGAGAGTCCCACCTCTGTCGTTTGAGAGGCAAAGGATCGGGTAGTCCTCCTAGCGAGTTCGGCTCTGGCATGAACACGGGAGAAGGGTTTCGTTGTAATATCCCTGTCAGTATACGTCGCGAAGTATGCCCAGGGTGACTTACATCTTGTGGGTAAAGCCGTACCACCTCTGCAGAGGGTTAAAACTATTCGAATAGCCGCGTCCTCGGTCATGGACATGAACTGGTAAGGCCACACACTGGTTAGACTGAGTTTTGTTTGTGAAAGTTGGGAAATGGGATTAAGGACGTGGGCATGATGTGCCCACAGTGAGCAGTTTAAGCTACAGGCTGGTAGTGAGGAACTGCAGAAGAGGAAACCTAGCTTGGGCCGCATGGAGGCAGCGCGGGAAGGTTGTAAGGATTGTTTGAGGCGGTAGACGGAGCTACCGACCTCTAGTCGACGATTGTTCCGCTGGATTGTCCAGCACCGAATGCTGTCTCGGCAGAGACGGTTTGATTTTCGAAAATGCTTTTGAATCTACTATTCTGTAATTTGAACAAGAACTTGCATTTCCGCACAACTGCAACTTAGGGTAGAGCTATCTCTTGATCTATTCCCTGCATGGAATATTGCTGTATACTTCCTCCTGTGGGAATAGCTTGCGAGTACATTCCATGTACTCACCTGGCTTGTTGATTTGGCCAGACGAAGGAGACGTCAAGTCCGAAGAAGCTTACGATCGCGAAAGCTAGGGCGTAACCCCAGTCAGTTGCCTGTCGGGTATGGCATACTGATGGGTCACCTCTCCGTTGGATTTCCGCTGCAAAGTTATAGCCGTTGGGCTACAGGTATCAGATTATCGACCTTATCGGTCTATTTAATTATTTACGCATGTATGACAATGATATACAGGTTAACTCGTGTGTATCGGCTACTGATCCAGGGACCGATACAGTAATCACGAGGGAGTTCCCGGCCTTAAAACCGGGGGCGCCACAGAACGGGGCGGCGGCGGAGCTCGGTTGGGAAGGAGCTACCGGAGGCGGAGCTTGGTCGGAGACAAGGCCGAAGACCGGTGGAGCAAGAGGGAAGGAGATGGGTTTCCTACGGGTGAGCTTGAGTTAGAACCGAGCTCGGCGCGGCTTGGCTAGCTAGTGCAGGGGCGATTCAAGCTCGGTGGTCCGGTGAAAGTAGAAAACGGTTGGGCTGGGGACTAGGGTTGCTGGCTATTCAAGGGAGCTGGGGAGAGGAAGGACTCGGGCATAGCCCTTTTATTGGCGCGGGGTGCTAAACTTCACGGGATGGCGGGGCGGGGGCCGCTGGGGCTACCATTCATGGTTACGGGACAAGGTGGTGCGGTGATGGCAGAGGAGGGTGGTTGGCGAGGGGGAGCGTCACTCGGTTGGGTGCCGTCTGGAGCAAAGAGATGCGACAGAGGAGGAGACGATGGCGTGCTGGCCTTGCCATGCCACCGGCGTGCGCGCAACGTATTCCCAGAGCGTGGCCGGCATGCTGCTGGAGCGGCATGGGCATGCATGCGAGCGCCTTGGCGTGTCGAGGAGTGTACTGGCATGAAAATCGAGCTGAGGTGGCCAAGAGGGAGAGGACAGAAGAGGGTTGACCTGGAATTCGTGTGAGCAATGCTGCTGCCATGGGCTTGCCAATGTCGGCATGAATCACATGGGAGTTGAATCTTGTGGATTGGGAACGTTCACTACGAGATGAGGAGTGGGGTAGGGTTCTTTATTGGAGTAGAGACTCTGGTATGAGTTGGAGTAAAGGAGAGGAAAGGTGAGCTTGATTTTATGGTAAAAAGGAGAATGAGACAAGGTGTTCGGCAGGATTTTCACCAAAATCTTGAACGGAAAAACTCATGTTTTTGCACATTTGAGTTACTAGTACTGAGAGGAGTATTGTAGAATTTTCTGGGATTTTTCTAAGCTTTAAATATATGGGTTGTAGTTCAAAGTGGAAATCTGTTCAGAATTTAAATTTGAATGTAATCTAAGATTTTGAACTGGACCTTTAAATATTATTTCATATTTGGGTGACAAATAGTTTCAAGATGTTTTATGAAATTTTTCCAGAATTTTTGGGTGCAAGAAAACACATGTGATATGGATTTTAGAGTTTCTGTCAGATGGATAAATTATTAAGAATTAGGGCGGCAGATTAGGTTTTAGGGTTTCGGGCGACGGCACGGTAGATGGGAGGCATAGGGGAGATTAAGCTTTACACTTTGAGGGTCGGGAGCAAAGATGTGTGAGTTGCCGCTAGGGTTTGGGTTTGGGGAGTGCTCGTGCGTATACGGCGCGTGTGTTCCAATTAGGGTTTAGGGTTTCATGCACATGTGATGATGGGGTTGCGACCTGGGTTCGTTGTGTGACGGTGCAACATAACTCAAGTGCTCCCATGAAATGACAAGCTTCGAGAAAAACTGATATCCGGTTGAACATGCAATATGATCGAAACATATATGCATATACACGTCTTAGGTTTTAGGTTTTCGAAAATTCGGGTGGCTGAAAATCAGGGTGTGACAAGGACGAGGAATTCAAAAGAGTTGCATCCGACATCTTTTGGAACAAAAATTGTATGTAAAGGACACGATTTATACATGCTAACTTAAAATAAAATAAAAATAGAAGCATATAACAAAATAAAAAAATGCTAACTTAAGTAATTCAACCCTAAAACAAACACTTAGCAAAGTTCCATATATAGTAGCTAAACTTATATAGTCAATTCTTAGTAATTCATCATGCACAATATACAGAAGTACTAAACCTATATAGCAAAGTTCCATATAAGGTCCACATAAAAGATAAATTCCATATAAGCTAACTTAATAGTTTTCATATAGCAAAGTTCATAATATATAAGAAATGAATAAGGTCCGCATTAACATAATAACTTCCCATATTACCTAACCCAATAAATTCCATATGGCAAAGTTCAATGATATATGCAAAATGAATAAGATCCACATTAACAAAACAAATTTCATATAAACGTAACCTACTAGTGATTTGGTCATTCAACCATTGATTGCATTGCGAGTTATGTTGTATCCTGACGTATCTTGCGGATTTTTGTCGGATTTTGTCGCCTTAGCAAATCCATGTCTTCAGTGATGTCTGGGGACACCATAGCCATGTGTTGCAACACTATGAAATGGGTTCGAGCATGTGCACGTAGATCAGAATTGATTCTTTTCGCTCCGAGGGTCCCAACAGCTTGGAGTCTCCCCGTATGCCGAGATTCGGGTAGACATATCAGTTTTACATGGGCCATGTAGTCTAAAAAGAAATCAATGACATCTTCGGTTGCGTAACCTTCAATAGTGCTCCCCCTAAGAATTCTCATGTACTTCATCAGCCCCCTGCATAATTATCTGCTCTTCACCGTGACTGACCAAAACCATATACAAAACTTCTTCGAATCAAATGATATTGTATTTGAGATATGTTTTTAAAAATCTTCTCACTCTTACAGTCATAGCACATGCAATACATAAATACAGCCACCTTTGTCAATATATTGTCCTGCGCCGCTTATAGATTCATTCACACCACTAATGTACTCTTGGGTTACATGGCTCTCGAGATACATTCAGTTTCAATCAATCAATGGATGCTACGAAACATATAAAACACTAATTTAATTACTCATAAATATACTAATTAGAGTGCATACACCAATTTTTTTCCATACAAACTAACCCCTACACTAGCAACAAAATAATTATATATACTCTACTCTTATAAAGTTTTAAGATCTAAACCCTAAACATTCTAACAAGCATCTTAAATCGACATGATCTTCTCTACAAAAAAAAGAGATCTAAATAACTTTCCTTCCTCCCTTTTAACTAGTTAGGTCATGTAATGAATATACAATCAAATTAGAGATTGGGAAACAATAATTTACTAACCTTAGATTCACCAATTCAATTTCTCTTCCAAATTTGGTCTCTAATGCCCCCAAATTGCATCCACAATACAACAGCCGTCACCAGCAAAAAAAGATCTAAAAAATCTTAAAAGATTTGTATGAAATCTGATTGTTATATATGTGGACAGTCATTACAAACGGTTCATCCACCTAACCCGCATGTGATGACTCCACGCATCGCAGACGAGCTTAGGATGAACCGATTGTGATTGTGATGACTCATCACAGTCGGTTGTACTCGCACCTGTCTGCGATGACTTATCAAATGAGATTCTGCTATCAACAGAAAAGTCATCTACCAACCATAATAATCATTCAAAACGGCTTGAGAAAATAGTTTATGATGAACTTTTCTACACTAGTATCCTCTTGGACAACGCGGCCATAAACTCCTCGCCATCCTCGGCCTCGCTGCAAGAGTGGCTCATACCAGGTGTCCCCGCGGCGAAGAGCATGTATGCGATCATGCCGCGCCTCTGCTTGAGCTCGGAGGGGTGATCCAGCGCCGCGATGGATACGACAGCGTCGATGACCTCAAAGATGTCAGCACCACCGGCGCTGCTGACGAATCCCTGCCACCGGGCGAACGCGCTCGAGTCGGACGCCATCTCTCTACGTCGGGTTGGGACCGGAAGAGCTCGCCGCTGATGTATCAGACGACGCTCGAAGAGACTTGGAGACTCGAGATGCGGGGAGATCGAGCGAAGAGTGCGTAGAGGAGAGGAACGAATTGTGTGGTGAACCGCGTGAGATTTTATTGACGACGAACGGGCTGCACGCCGAGTACGACTCCGACTCCCAAGTCGGTAACGTAGGTTAGCGCCTTGGCGCCAAGAAGCCATTTCATCGAGGGCAATCCGACTTGGGATCGGCCTCATTTCCGAAACCTTGCGCGGAAGCCGCAACGACACCGCTTGCCCGTACGCGCCACGCAGTCGATGGTGTACGTACGTACCCGGTAATATTCTAACAGAAGCTGCGAGAACGTTCTGTGACTCGTTTATCGGAACCAAATGCGAACGTTTCGTGCCATGGAAGCCTAAAAACTCCGCGTACTCCTGCACGTACTGCGCCCCTTTTCAAATGTTTCAGAAAATGGAAAGCTAGCTTGTCTACGCAACCGTTGTGGGAATTGCTGGGACAATCTCTCAACAGATCTCATCAAATCAACATTTCTCTGTTTTCTTAGGACAATATAATCACAAATTAAATGGTTAACCCACATGAATACGATCAGCATGCGCCGTACAGCTAGTGGCTTCTCTCCACGTCGATCGACCTACACCTGTTTCGTTAATTGCTGCTGCCCGTGCTCTAAGGGCAGCTTCTTCCTCTTTCAACACCATCTTGGGCTTGCTTTCTCATGTTTCCCTATTGTTAATAAACAACTGCGGTCCGCAGATGGATGAGCACCCTTGACAGTCCTCATTGGGCTCAACGGTTTTGGAACTACAACGCCTGGAGCTGGTCCTCCTTTAATAGTGGAAACAGCTCTATCTCGAGCAGGAAGTTTTGCTATTGAAGTTCAAGTTGATGACACGTGATCCCGTGGCGCCAGACCACGCGGCGGCTAAGATATTCCCGGCGCGGCCCCCCGCGCGCCCCGCGCGCCTCACACGAGTTAACAACAACCTGCCGCCGGCTAGCGAGCACGGGTGCCTCCTCACCGGTCTCAGACTATGCGATCTCTGCCTGCTCTCTCCTACTCCCGCTTTTCTTGCACCCGGCCTCCGGCCTCCCTCGCAGCCTCCTGCGGTGCACTCCCACCCGACACCACGAAACCCCGTCATCAGCGCTAGGGAATTGAGATTTTGGAGCTTAACTAGCGCCTTCTGGCCGGTTAGAACCACAAGCGTGAGGTCGGGACAGGATTTTGCCACCGCCATCTCATCACCATAGGAGACGGCTTCTTCAGCGAACCTTATGCAATAAGGACACCCAGAAACTTATTATCACGATCAACAGACTATAAAGGTTGCAAAGTTTTACACGATCCACTTAGAACATCACCCCAATGTAGCATTTAACAGGATATGACATTACAATTATTTCGGTAGACAGCGCGATACGGCAGTGTTCCATGGCTCCATCCAGAATTACGTCGTGCATTACTGGGCACTAAGAACCTCGATCTCAAATACAAGCACGGAGTTTGGTTGAATCCCCCAGGCTGGAAAGCCACCAGCTCCATATGCGTAATCTGGGGTGCACTGCAAAAAGAACACTCAGAATATCAGATGCCCAGAAACAGGTACAATACGAGAATCTTAGACAATAGCATTTCTATGCAAACGGTCTCAGGCAATGGAAATGATATGGCATTGCAAAGGCCCATTCTAAATTAAGCTGTTTTAAACAAACTTCTTCTGTGGAGAGATAGAAGTACAATGTATGCATTTAAGCAATGCAATGCCATGAAAAATCGACGGTAGTAGTAGTGAGGTGCCAAATGAATCAGTAATGAAATTATCAGACAGACAATTATTCAAACACATCAAATTAATTTGACATGTCTCAAGAGCAGACCTGAATACGAGCAACTTCACCCAACTGCATGGTCATAACTCCCTCATCCCACCCTGCAAGCAACAAAGAACTTTAGTTGGGAAAGTTCAGTTGCACGAGCTAATGGATCATGATTTTGTAGATACTGTTCTCATGGCTTGATATGTGGTATTAGACTGGATCAGTCATTGAGACGTAGACTTCACTTTCTTTTTTTCTTTTTCTTTTTTGCAAATATACCTTAGTGATCTATGCTGTTAGCAGCAGGAATCAAGGCTTCATAAGAGTTGCTTCATCAAGAGAAAACACAAAGGGCATTCAACAAAGGTAAACAATGTAAACAGCCAAGGCAAACAATTGCATGTTTGCAGCTATACCTGTCTCAAGTGCACAATAGAAAAAGTCACCAAGAGCAGGAAGCTTATGTTTTGATTGGTCAATAACCATCCAAGAACTACTTTGATAGGACATGTGCTATATTTAGTTGGAGGGAACAATCAAGACAGCTAGATAATTATTCTCTTGTTACATCTTCTGACCAAGTAAACAGCAGACCCTTAGAGGTGATGACAAAAGCATTCACTTCCATCAGATAGCAATAGCAACTAACAACACATGAGCCAATGAAGAAAATGTGAAATTATTGTGTGATGTGTATGAACTGAATGTTCTTCGACACGAGATTACCTTTGATCACCGAACCCAGGCCAATGTTGAAACTGAATGGCTGCTGCCCAGGGTCCTTTGTACTGAAAAAACAAACAGAATATCATCATGAAGTTTCTAATATGTTTAAATATTTGTGGAAAAGGTCGCATCCACAAATTTTTTATTTACGAGGTATAGCAACAAATTTCTTCCCCCATAAACAATTTATACACACAACATGGGAAAATAAATGCTGCATCATTCACAATATCTACTGTACTGATGCGACGCTCCGAGTCACAAAAACAAGAAAAATATCCACTTTTTACCTCCAAAACTTCTTAGAGAGATCACCATCCTTTCCTGCAGGAAGCAACATAGCAGGAAACAGAAGTTAGCGCTTAACTTACACAAAACAGAAACTCTAAAATCTATCAAAAAGAAAAGGTAACTAGAACTGGACAAAGGAACGCTTGCAACTTTGGTTCGGATCTGAACTAACTACACAAGACAAGAACTTCACATCTAGTAAAGACCTCGCCGAAACAATTAAATTGACGGCTGATCGACATCAAGATTACTCTTTTAGATGGATCTGGAAGCACCTAAAGCTAACCCCTGAATTCATAGCAATGGATCCAAGAAAAAGACAAAAAAAAGCACATAAAGGAGGGGTTTGTGGGGGTGAAGGGAAGGGGCGGACCGTAGCCGGTGCAGTGGACGGTGACCTTCTGGCCCTTGACGGGCTTGGGGCCAGTGCCGGCTTTCACGATCTCCTTCTGGAATCCCATCTGTCCCTCTCCGTCGTCGTCTCCTGGTGTCCACAATTTGGCGGCGGCGCAGCGTTGGTGTTGTGAACTCTGACCGGTGGTGGTGCGACCTATACTTTAGGATAGTTTTATCACCTCAGGATGCAACGCGTACACAGGTTTTTATCCCAAGAGTTCTGCTTTATCCTTCCCCGTCCGATAATATTGGAATATTATTATTGCCTGAATAATTTCCAAATATCGCCAGTTGTATAACCTTTTAGGTCTATTTCATTAGATATTTGTTTGAGAGAAAGTAACTATTTTTTAATTCTGAAGTGTCACGACTCTAATCTAAAACATCAAAATTGTCTAAAATGCGTCCAACATTGGTATACGCTCTTTAACCTGTTGTAAGTGGATCTGACAAATATGTATGCTTACGTGTTTGCCACATCACCAGTTATAGCGTCTAACATAAAAAAAAAGATAAAAGGGTCTTCTAATTTTTCTCTTCCTCTCTTCCTCTCTTCCCTACATATTCTACGCGAGTAGCGTAGCCATGTAGAGGTGGTGAACATTTGTTCTTATGTCATGGCACCAGGACACTCTGGCGAGCCGTCAAGAAGTGAGAAGGCGGACACAAATGTAAGGGATGAGAAAAGAAGGATGTGCACTTGATGATATAGGGTTTCACTCGACTCACTTAGTGAAACGACCACTGCGGCAAGCCATCAAGTAGCGAAACGCAACATCGATGAAGACCACGGATATGTTTAGTTAGTTCCTAAATTTATCCTACCAAAAAATTGACAACCGACAATATTTTAGCTCTTTCTTGATTGGCTACCAATAAGAAATCATCCACTCCCTCATATTTCTTCCACAAATCTTGTCAAAAATATAATCAGTAAGACTCAAAATATCTCTAGCCAATTTTTTACTTGCCAATGCTTTTGTTAGAGCATGCTATGGCATCAACCAAACGTACCCCCACAACCGTCATATCGATATCTATATCAAACGTATAGTGAGGCCAGTATTCAAATTTCGAACCACAGGTTTGAAAATGCAATCTCAGCCGTTGATTAGTGTCAAACTAGTGTTCTAGAACGGTGGGTGGGGTTCTTAGCTAAGTAAGCTGGTAAAGAAAAAAAATCACGAGGGGAAGATGAATTTTCGGTTGCTGACGTACTGTGCTGCCATTGCCATCCGCAACCACGCCGGCGCTGCACCCCAGGCCGCATCGCCCCGAGTCGCCGGCGTCCACTTCCCACCAAGGATGATGCGAGGGTGCTCGATGCTGCGGCGGAGACCTTGCCACTGCTCCCGCCCGGGCGGACCAGTAAGAGCTCTGCCCCCATCCTCCTCTTCCTCCCACTAAAGTCTAACGAAGGAGGGTACGTGCGAATCAATGGAGGGAGCTATGAAGAAAATGTGTGGAAGCAAGGGAGGAGGGGTGGATGGGGAAGGAGATAGACCTTGGCGCTGGCGACAATTGCAACAGTGTGGGATAAGCACGCATGTGCGAGGCACAAACCAGACCAGCCGTGTTGGCGTGTTGCTTGGACTTCGCTTGACAGTCTCTCATGCATTTGTCATTTGTTGTCAGCGGTGACCTCCAATGTTATACTACTAGCTAGCAAAATTAGGAATATTTCAACGTCTCAAAGACATATATGACACCAGATATCAGAAAGAAAAAAAGCGACCAGGATTCTTGCAAGTTCTGTGATGTTCACATTCACATGATACCATGTTTACAACAGATACAAGGTAACAACAGGGATATACAACAAAATATGCATTGTGCAATATGGCAGGTTTATTTCCACAATTCCACAACCAATAATACATTTTCCTTGCACAGTGACAACATGCAGTAATTTTGCACAGGATTACAGATAGCACCGTAGCAACCTCAAAAACCTGATGTGATATACAGCAAAGAATGTTGGTCGAAGATGGTTCAAGTACCCTTGATTACAACAACAGGGCAGCCCACACTGTTGATGCAGTAGTTGCTCACACTACCCAAGAACATCCTGTTGAAAGGATAAACTCAAAGTGTGTCTTTGATATAGAAATCGAAGCAAAATAGAAAGGTAATGCCAATCAAACAAGCAAGCGATAAATTCTTGGAAGGCTAGTTTCATGATCTAGATACATCAACACTAGATCAACTAATCTACATGCCTGCGCTCCATCAAAATGTAAAGATGCAGTTGTAGCCATGGATATGTCTGTCTGTCTGTCTTAAAAGTCTTTTCATAAACACAACCGATCGTCTATCTTTCACTACTAGACACTTGATCTATTTTTGGCTGCAGGAGTAGAGTTGTCCATTGTGAGATATTTCCATGATGCAACGCAAGCGTCTGCAGTAACTACTAACTGCAAGACAAACTGCGCACTTCTGTTATGGGTATTCAGATCCATGAAAAATGTGCTATGTCATTTAAGCAGACACATACCATGAAAAATATGCTAGGCCATTGCACAAACCATGAAATAGATCGATTTTGCAGTCTTAAATTTTAATTCCATGAAAAATTTGTGCTACAGATTCGAGAAATGCAGGTCTTTAATAGGCTATGGATACTCCCATATAAGAGGGGTGCATAAATCATGACAATTACAGAATAACTGAACCCACTACTGTTTTGAGCCGGAGAGTCATACACAAAAGGATGTTAAGCACGATTCTTGCCTCCTGAGAGACAGATATTCTAATAACATAATTTTACCAAAATCCAGTATATTAAAAAAAGAGAAATTTTACCAAAATCTTATGCGTTACCATCAATATAAGTGATATCTGCATCTGAACTTGGAACGAACAACTTCCACACCAAGTGCTCCACTGATCAGAAAAATGGTTTTAAAAGCCATAATTTCCTTGCGGTTCATGTTTTGTGTCATATGCAAAAAATTTGTACAAGATGACTGATTGACTGGTCAGAATACAGAATGAAAGCACCTAATATATGACTCGACTTCCCTAAATTTACCGTGGAACTAGTGTAAGGAAGCAACCAATCCAAGTAAATCATCATTCTGTCTCAGAATGGAATATACTTTTGGACTTGGCAAAGTTCACTCTTTATAATCGTAGTTCAGAGAACGCACATATAAGTTTTCATCAGCAGGTCATCGCGTAGTTAATCCTTTGTAAAATTATTGCTTGATGTGAGAAAATAACCTCTTGAGAGGCCCAAAAGCACGGCACCCCATGACGAGCAGATCGGCCTTGAGTTCAGCCGTCATCTCGCAGATCTTCTCCTTGGGTTCCCCCACCACCACCTCCGTCTTCACCTCCACCTTCAAGAAAGCAAGAATCCGATCCAATTAATCACCAAGCAAGAACACCCGGAAAAAGATCAGCAATTGACACAGATTCTTCGTGCCTTTCCCTTACATTCTTCTCGGAGCAAATCTTGAGCGCGTGCTCCAGGATCGCCTCCGTGATCCGCCGCTGGTGCGCCTCGATCGCCTGCGTGAACGCCGGCACCTCCACCTCCCCTGATCCACGCGGCCCATCGAACAAGCCATCAGACAAATGGACAAGAACTACAACACAAGCACAAGAGTGTGTGTGTGTGTCTATATATATATATATACCCATCTTGCTTTCTGCGAAGATGGGTGCGGAATTGCGAGCTTGCTTACTCGGGCCACCGAAGGGGATGGGGCCGGGGTTGAGCCCGGCGGTGATGCTGGGCGGCGGCTGGACGTGGAGCACGACGAGCGCGCCATCGGGGCGGAGGCGGAGGCTGTCGAGTGCCCAGCGCAGCGCGTTCATGCTCTCCTCGCTGCCGTCCACCGCCACCACCACGCTGGCCAGGTTGCTGGTTGCCATGGCGGATTCTTGGTCGGACTCGCTCGCTCCCCGGCGTCGGCACCTCCCAGGACGGTGAGGGGTCAAGCAGCAGAAGGAGAAGAACTGGTTGCGTGCTGCCTCCTGCCTGCCCTGTTCTTCACTGAGAGATGTTCGCGCAACGAGCTTAGCTGTGTACACGGCACCCGTGTCTTTGAGTCAGGTTCACCATTTCGGCTTCGGTTCAATTCCTATTGTTTGAATTTGAATGAAATTCAATCAAAGTGCCGGATTTTGACCAAAGAAATGAATTCAGTTTGAGCCCGGCTCGGATTCAAGGGTCACTGAAATTCTGACCAAGACGTAAATATTTCGGGATTCACTAAATTTTCCAAGTGATCCCTGGTCTTGACTACCGGTGCGAGTCTTGCATATATCGTGTGCAAGGTGGCAGATTATAGCCGTCCGATGGAAAGCTCGCACGGTTCTGATTGACCACAGATGGCAAATTTAACATGAAGATGACTGTAATTTCTCATTCAGCTCGAGCACACTGATCTGCTATGCTGAAGCATGAACGGCCGAGCTATGGATTCTTGTTCCAAACCATGCATGTACGTTCGTGTGATTGGTGGATCAAAAACTGCAGCGCACCTTCCAAAAAAAAATGCAGCGCTGCAGAGATGAGTGCATTGTGTCTCTGCCAAGGCCCAAAGGCCAAACTGACCGTGAAAACACAGCTCAGGCGCAGAGTTGCAAGCGAATCCACAGCGAGAATTTTCACTGTACTACTACATCCTGACCCAAGCCATGCTGCGCAGGTGAGATGAAGGAATGCATAATGAATGGAGCTAGAACTGACTGCCTCTCCGTGATGCGCTTGACCGTGATCAGTTGTTCCACCTCGCACGGCAGCAATCGACAATCAGTTCGTTGCCCTGTCACACACAAGTCACAAGTTCTCGTGTAGCCGTCGCTCTCTGTATTATCGTGTGGTGTGGGGCGGGCCGCGCTGGGCGCTGAGTTGTTGCCAGCGAGTTTCCTTGTCGCCATGGAGTTTGACAGAGTAATTTAGACAGGTCAATTAGACGAGGTAAGCACAAGGGAAAACTCCAACTCGTATACCAGCTTGAACCGTCCGCTTCCCTTTGGACCTTTTCTGACGGGGCTTCCCTTTGGACTTCGGCAATCGAGAGCAAGTACCATGAACGTGATGCCTATTTTGTGCCACCTCTCCTTAAAAATATCTTCAAAATAGTTTTAACTTTTTAAAAATCATGAATGTTCAACGTGATATAATATGTACACTTTTAAAATATTATGTTAAAATATAATCATATGTGTTCTGCAGAAAAAGATAAGTTTTGCATCTCTGAATAACAACTATTTACCATTCAAATTTGCTCTTTTATGTAGGACTTAAATGGTCATATTTCTATATCAAGTTTTATAAGTCCACCATGTTATATCACGATAAATATTTTATATTTTTAAGAAAATATAATTTAAAAAATATATTTTCGAGAAGAGAGATTTATTGGGTCCGGGAAAGAGTTTGTGCAGAAAATGCTCGTGATTCGGTGATGCTTGCACCCAGAAGATCTGGCTCCCGGTCTCCTCAAAAGCCATCCATCGCGTCTATTTTTTAAATCCAAAGATGGTACACGTACGTGCTCCGGAACAGGGCACGAGTAGCGGTGCGCAAAAGCCAGATTAGCATGTCATTTTTGGTCCAAAGAAAAGGTACTCGAACTTCGGACACAAGACACAAGTAGCAGTGCGGCAGTGCCCGGTGCGCTGGCGCCGCTGCCCCTGGCGCCAGCCTCGCTGCCGCATCTTGCCACTACGAGGGTATCATCACTGCTCCGCCCGTGGCCGTGGGGGGTGCGGTCTGTGTAGTCTACGCTCGGGCGCCTCCGTGGATCGAATGGTTCCCGCCGATCGAGGATTGAACGTCTCGGCAGCCTTCCTGCGCTCATCGGTGCGTGCGCATCGCTTACAATAATTGTGGCACCGAGCGGCATCGCGTCGAGAGGGAGCAGATCCGGGAAAAAAAGAGAGGCAAAATTGGCCCCGGACGGGTGGCAATGTCGAGAATAGCTCCGTCCGGAACCAATGGCCAGATTGTCCCCCATGACACACCGTGTAGCTGACACGTGGCAAAATCGCGCACCTGATGGCGACGAAACGTGATCGCGATCGCGGACCCAGCCCGTTACCACGGCCCCCACTCGCGAGCCGCGCCAGGCCACGCCCGAAGCCCGCGACGCGAGGCCGGATTGTGCCCGGGGCCCGCGAGCTCCTCCTCGCGCCCGAGGCCCGCAACTTGCGGAGCTCGCGGACGCGACCCGCGACGTAATGGCCGCATCGCGCACGGCACCCGCGATGAGGGCGTCGCGCCTCCCGTTCGCGATGCTGTTGATTAAATGCGTATGATCTGTTGCATCTCGATGGCTTGTTTACAGCAGAGTCTCGCAGGTATCCACTCCACTGCAGCAAAATCATGCGTAGCTAGCTAGCTCCTTAATTTATACCCAAGCGACTCATATCACTTGCTTGCTAATATGCACCATTGCATTGCCATTGCGTTGCAGATGCGAGATGAAGTTTGTGCTTCTTGAGATGGACCGTATCCTTCGCCCCACTGGCTATGCTATCATTCGGGACAATGCCTACTTTCTTGACTCTGTAGATACCATCGCCAAAGGGATGAGATGGAGCTGCGACAAGCATGACACCGAGAACAAGCCGGATCACAAACAAAAGCTCCTAATCTGCCACAAGAAGCTTTGGTCACCAAAACATACATTATAGTCAGCACTCGCACTGACAAGAATCAATCATCCACCCAAGGAAAGGGCATCTGATCATCTCAGATGTTGCTTGAGCCATGATCATGATCACCGGAAAGGCAAAGGCCTAGACATGCATGCATTGAAGCTCAACATTTTGATACAACAAGGTTCATAATTACCAAAATAAATAAAATGATATAGGATCCGATAGTTAGTATCCTTAGCTATTAATCACACAACAATTAATTCTTCTTTTCTTTGTGAAAAATTAGGGGAGGTAAAGTTTGGTGAGGCAACTGTAAGTTACTCCATACTATATGCATGTGTTCATCTGTACCAGTTGTAGCTTGGCACTGTGATTGCAATAAGCGGAACGGTTATATCATTTATTGAAACATTATGGAGTACGAAATGATAGCCACGTAACATTATTCATTCTCTCCCCAAAAAAGCAACGATTCGCGAGCGGGAGGCGGGAGGCGCGACGCCCTCGTCGCGGGTGCCGTCCGCGATGCGGCGCGACCGCAGGTCACGGGCCTCGGGCGCGATGCGGCCATTCCGACGCGGGGCCACGAGCTCCACAGGTCGCGGGCCTCGGGCGCGAGGAGGAGCTGCCTCGCGTCGCGGGTTTCGGGCGCGGGTGGGGGTCACGGCGACGGGCCGGGTCCACGATCGCGTTACGTCGCGGTCCAGATGCGCGATCGTGTTTCGTTGCGGTTGGCTCACGACGGCCATCAATATGCTCTAAATCGGTGACAAGTGTGGAGCTTGTGAGCTCGGTTTCGACAGGCCACCTATCGTGCTGTCGGGCCATGACAGTGCCCGTAGTGTCCAGATCACGACGTACATACCATCTTCTCTACGTACATTATGTATGTAGCTATTGTCAGGTGCATAGATAGATAATCTTCTACATGTGTTTCTCTCTGGAACAAAGGGAAAAAATACTTCAATTTTTTTGGAGGTGGTGTCGTGCAGATGTTGGTGTATAGTCTGTGTATATATTTGCGTGCAATTCCTTTTTCTCGTGGCCAACTCCAGCAGTGACGACAGCATCCACAGACTCATTATACTGTCTAAGCGCGATGTGCAATTCATTTTTCCCGTGGCCAATTCCAGCAGTGACGACAGCATCCACAGACGCATCGTGCTGTCCAGGCGTGATGGACACTATCGTGGCTAGAAAGTCGAGTTCACGGGCCCCACACTTGTTACGTGTTTGGGGCGCGATTTGTGGCCGTCGCGGGGTTGTGGGATATGTACCGTGTGTTACCTATCTAGCCCATTGCCGGGATGACTTTGCAATTGCGTTTCAAAGGAGGCTATTTTTGCCAATATGAATCCACAAGAGTGCCAACATGGCTATTTTTTTCTCCCGTAGTGGATAATGTGTGCTTTGGTCTGTGCCTCCGGTGTCAGCTCTCACCACGCACACGCTAGCCCGATTTTCTTTTAGGAGACATAGAAAACGTGATCCTGGAACTCGAGGCGGGATCATCATCGACGTAGAGTGGCTCACCACGTGTCCCTGGTTACTGACACGCCAGCCCGAGGAGGGCAGAGGCGAGAGGTTGAAGACAAGAGGAAGGAGGAGGCTAGCAGGAGGTTGAAAAAGGGATCTCGTTGTATAGTCGCTCCCTTTTTTTTTCGAAAACTTGTCAAGAGTATTATCTACTCGTTAAGAAGAAAGAGCAAAGTGATAACTACAAGCTAATTTATTAAAAAAAATGCCAGAGAACAACCTCTAAAAAACCTCATGTGGATTACTCTCCTATTAGTAACAACGCTAACCGGGTTTGGATGCGTAGCTTCCATCATCTGACGCTAACCTGATTTTAAGAATGGAAGCGTCTATTTTTAAGTCGACGATATTGAACATTAATTCTTTATCTAACACTTAATTAGATAGTTGCACATGTTAAAAAATATGTACAGATTTAAGTTTGAAGATATGCAGTTGGACAGTTGTATATTTCTAGATCTAAAGTTGTAGAATTTTTTTTGTGTAACTCTAGATAGTTGACTCAGAAATAATAATTTTTGATGCGAGTTAGAAATAGCAAATCCATTTAAAGTAAAAGATTAAAATTCTATGCGAATATTTTCCCAAATGACTTATAGCTCGTAAAACTGTCCAAAAGAATTCTACAAGATGGGCGGAATCCGGGCAGACACTGCTCTCACCGTACCGTAAGATGGTACGAGGAGGGAGATAGTACGAGCTGTACTGTATATATTTATGTTGAACCAGAGCACAGTTCTTTAAAGTGTTGAACATGCGCTCATACACAAGTACTGACCATAACTGGTATGGACCAAATAACAGTGCTCAACTGGAAAGAACATACATGATGCTAAGAAAGCAAATGGGTGGTCGCAGCCACCATAATAACTTAGCGACATGGACAAACAGCAGACATGTAAGCATGTATCATCGTTTCTCATAATCCATATCTTTAGCTAATCTAGGAAAAAATAATTTACGAGGGCGGCTTAATTAGTTTCTCGTGGAATCGGGTGCACATGAAAATATTTCATACGAATAAAACCCTAGAGGACCGAACTCAAGTCATTCAACTCACTTAGGATATGAATACACGACGCTTCCTGTTATCCTGCAGCTAGCACTACATGGGATCGAGAAACCTTCTCCGTGTACTCGCCTCAAGGCCCTCTCAGCAAGCCAGCAATTCTCAGTCAGGAACGATCGGGTCATTAACAGCCAGGTGCTGGCAACAGGCGGCTTCAGCAAAGGTGTCACGATCATCTCGTATCACATAGACCGACATTGCATCACTCCTGCATAATGAATTGTCACAAATGACTCGTATTTTATCCACATGGGATATGAGATATCTCAAACAGGTGGATATAGAAACCCATTAGAGATAAGGCCAGAAAGAAAAACTGTCAGTGATTATGGCTGATCAATAACGGATTTCTTTTCTAACCGTCTATGGTGACTCATCATAAGCATGTAAGCTTTTGACTCATTTGTGATGTGAGTTGTTATCTCTAACGATTATTTTTCCATGCTCATCTAAGATGGCATCACTGATAGTATTAGAGAAACACCCGTTTTTGATGACCCTCTAACCTAGATAAGGGAGTGCCCGACCCAACCTGACCTAGATCTGTTTTTTCCAGATTAGTTTAGTTTGAAGGGTGGCTGTGGCTGGGTGATTTCTTAGCGATTTTACCACATATTTAGAGGTTTTAATGTAGATTTACTATTTATTGGTGGTCTATGTTTAGTAATTTGTATTTATTCTAATTATTATTTTATGGTATGCGATGATGAATAGTACGGTATCCCACGTATTAGGGGTATCCGAATACCGAATCCCAGGACTTTAGGAAGGTACAGCGTACCCGGGAAGGATCCCCGGACGATAAGGTACCCCCTCTCGGGAAGGGAAGACTCCCCTTAAACTAGGAAGTCAATCCCGACGTTTAAGGAGACCAGAGTCCTACTCGGGTGTAAGTCCACGTCCAGTACGACCCTGGGAACCCCCTATATAAGGATCAGCAATCCCATAGGGGAGGACAGATCGAATTAGGTCAAAACATCTAGTCGCAGCACCAGGAGGCGAAGCCCTAGAAGACCCACTGCCTCGAAGGAGTCGAGCCCGGTGGTTTAGGATAGTTTAGTCTACGATTAGGCCTAGGGTAGCCACTAACATACACCCCCCGTTGTAAAGCGTGTTCTTCATCAATATATAGCAACATGACGTAGGGTTATTATCCTGAGAGAGGCCCGAACCTGTATAAAAACGGCTGTCCCCTGCTGTCAGATCTCCTGGCACTTGGGCCCTAGAGGTCCCTACCCCCCAGTAATCATCACTCCACGAATACCGTAAGATCGCCGATTCACCGATCGTCGACAGATGGCGCTGACCGTGGGGACCTCTCCGGACCAAGTCGTCCAGGAAAGATCAGAGTCGGCAGGACGCGCAACTAAGCGCGATCAGATCCCAGCGCCGTTTGCACAGCCCTCACCGGTCCTGACCGAGGAGGAGGAAGCAAACTCGGCAGGAAAACCGATCGCACCCTCGCCCCGTACTGGGTACTCGGACCAGGGTTTCTACGACAACTTTGGCCCTATGGCTCCGTACCCGGTTACGGACCGAGTGGATTTCGGAGAATACGCCCCTGAGGAAGACTCGGATGGCGAAACAGATCCCTTCAGAACCGAGTGCGCCAGGGCCTTCAGCGGGAAACTGGTCTTGAACGACGACTTCCCGGCAGGAACGACCAGCCCCATGGTTGGAGTCTCTCCTGCAACCTCTGATCGTGAGAACGATCAAGATCCTACCCACGTCGCGTCCGATGAGGACAACGTGACGGAATACGAGTACACATCGTCCAGCCAAGGACCTCGGGTGGTACTCGCGATCAACGGTGGTCGAGAAGACCTCGAAGATCACAATGTGCCCGGGGGCTCGCACGTGGATGCCTCCCACATGAACGGGGGCCTACCCGCCGCTGAGGAGAGAACTCCTCGCCGGAACGAAGCCTTGCCTGCCGCTGGGGAGAGATCTCCCCCGGGAACAAGGGAGTATGTGTCCCGAACTGCTCGAAGACCTGCGGAAGTGCGCAATTTGCATGTCAGAGCAATCGAGCGCATATTCGGGGGCTCAACCTCCTACGAGTCCAAGAGGCAATATAAGGCGATCGCCCGAGAAGTTCTCGCGAGTGTCCCGCGGGTCCCTCGAGCGGTCAAGTAGTCTGAGGTCACGATCTCTTTCGACCAGACCGACTGCCCCGAAAATTGCGCTCGACCGGGACGGTACCCTATTGTGGTCGAGCCAACGATCAACAACTGCCGAGTGGGCCGCGTGCTGATAGACGGAGGGAGCTCCCTCAATATCCTATTCGCCAACGCCCTCAACGCCATGCAAGTGCCCCGATCGTCTGTTCAGACGGTGATGCACGCCTTCCATGGTATCGTCCCGGGCTCATTGGCCACGCCGATCGGGCAAGTCACGCTCCCGGTTACCTTCGGTACACCGGAGAACTTCCGAACAGAGAAGATCCTGTTCGACGTAGTCAATTTCGACATAGCCTACAATGCTATCTTGGGACGCCCTACTCTGGCCAAGTTCATGGTAGCTACGCACTACGCCTACCAGTGCATAAAGATGCCCGGCCCAAAAGGTGTCCTCGCGATAAGGAGTTCCCCTAGAGAAGCACTCCTCTGCGACAAGAGCAGTCTCGACCACATGCGGGCACACCTGGGAGACGGGGGACATATGCCCTCAAAAACCAGTACGGCCGTGAAAACCCACGGCGAGATAAAAGTAATTCCACTGAATACGGCAGAGCCCACCAAGACAATCCGGATCGGGTCAACGCTTGATCCAGACTTAGAATCATCGCTCGTCACTTTCCTCCGGGGCAACTCGGACGTCTTCGCGTGGCAACCATCCGACATGCCGGGAATCCCTAGGGAAGTAATTGAGCACAGGTTAGCCGTCCATCAGGACGCCGTACCAGTGAAACAAAAACTACGACGATTCGCCCCAGATCGGAAGGAAGCTATCAAGGTGGAAATCGAAAAACTCCTGAGGGCCGGCTTTATCCGAGAAGTCGAGCACCCTGAATGGCTCGCCAACCCAGTTATGGTTAAGAAAGCCAACGAGAAGTGGCGAATGTGCGTCGATTTCACGGATCTCAATAAGGCTTGCCCAAAGGACGCTTTCCCCTTACCCAGAATAGATCAGATAGTGGATTCAACATCAGGATGCGACTATCTAAGCCTCCTCGACGCCTCTTCGGGCTATCACCAAATAAGCATGTGTCGGGAGGACGAGGAGAAAACTTCCTTCGTGACTCCGTTCGGGGTATTCTGCTATTCAAAGATGCCCTTCGGACTAAAAAACGTGGGAGCAACGTACCAACGCGGAATGCAGCTTGCCCTCCACAGCCAAATTGGTCGAAACGTTGAAGCATATGTCAACGACCTTGTTGTGAAAACAAAGAAGAAAGAGAACCTGCTCTCGGACCTACTGAAAACATTCACCAACCTCCGGAGAAACAGAATAATGCTGAACCCGGAGAAATGTACCTTCGGGGTCAGCACCGGAAAATTACTCGGTTTTCTGGTATCACACCGGGGAATTGAGGCAAATCCCGATAAGATATGGGCGATCGCAGAGATGAGGTCCCCAAAAACGGTCCGAGACGTCCAAAGACTCACGGGTTGCATGGCGGCAATGAGCCGATTCATATCCCGACTAGGAGACCGTGGAATTCCTTTCTTCAAACATTTGCGACAACACGACGGCTTCGAATGGACAGCGGAGTCAGAAGCGGCATTCCAAGAGCTCAAAGAATACTTAACCTCCCCCCCCCCGGTACTGGTCGCGCCTAATCCCGAGGAAGGGCTACTGCTTTACATCGCGGCCGGGCCGTCCGCGGTCAGCGGAGTGTTGACGGTGGAACGCGGAACCCCCGAGCACCGTGAGAAGGTCCAAAAACCAGTGTACTACATCAGCGAGATCCTGCACGGACCCAAAGAGCGTTACCCCCAAGTTCAAAAACTCTTGTACGCGGTCCTCACCACGTCTCGCAAGCTCCGACACTATTTCCAAGTTCACACGGTCACGGTCCTGACCACCTACCCTTTGGGAGAAATCCTCCGCAATCGCGAGGCCATAGGTCGAATCGCTAAGTGGGCTGTCGAGCTCGGAGAGTTTGACCTCCACTTCGTTCGGCGCACGGCGGTCAAGTCACAAGTCCTCGCTGACTTCGTCAATGAATGGACGGAGCCCGACTGTTCAGCGTCACCAGCGGTAAAGGACGACATCTGGACACTACACTTCGACGGTTCCCTAACCATCGAAGGCGCGGGGGCTGGGGTAATCTTGACCTCTCCAACCGGAGAACGCCTGCAGTATATACTACAGATTGACTTCCCGGCCACGAACAACGTAGCCGAGTACGAAGGGTTGCTAGCCGGTCTCAGAGTCGCTTCGGCACTCGGAATCCGCCGCCTTCTCGTGAACGGAGACTCACAGTTGGTAGCAAGACAAGTGTCCAAGGAGTATCAGACTACAGACCCGAGTATGGCGGCTTACCTTGCGGAGGTGAGAAAGCTAGAGAAGAAGTTCGTTGGTTTTGAAGTACGGTATATCCCTCGAAAGGATAACTGCCAAGCCGACAGTCTTGCCCGCCTAGCCTCCTCACGATCTCCATGCCCACCCGGGGCCTTTGTAGAAAGGATCTCGACGCCGTCCGTGGCTTCCCTTGAACCCGGGGACGAAGGAGAGGTGGTTAAGCACCACTCAAGGGTGTCACCAGGTATTGACGCTCCGAGGGGAGTGGCGGGATGCCTCGTCGCTCCTCTCGATCTTGAAGAGTCGTGGATAGAGCCCATCCGCAAATACCTTCTCGATCGAACTACACCTGAGGACGATACGTTTTCCGAGCAAATTGCCCGGCGTGCCAGGATGTACTCCCTGGTCAATGGGGCCCTCTACCGACGAGGGGCCCACGGAGTGCTCATGCGGTGTATCCCTCAGACGCAGGGTATAAGATTACTCGAAGAGATCCATGGAGGGGTGTGCGGGGCACATGCATCTTTCCGAACCCTGGTCGGAAAGGCCTTTAGACAAGGATTCTATTGGCCGGCAGCCCTCCATGACACGAGCGAGTTAGTGAAGCGATGCCGTCAGTGTCAATTTCACCGCAGACGCATTCACCAGCCCGTCCAGGCATTACAGACGATCCCCTTGTCATGGCCATTCGCCGCGTGGGGCCTTGATATCCTAGGACCGTTCCCGGTGGCACCCGGGGGCTATAAGTTCCTCTTCGTCACGATCGATACATTCACCAAATGGATCGAAGCCGAACCTGTCTCGCAGATCACGTCGGAAGCAGCCAAGCGGTTCATAATGAGAAACGTTATGACCAGGTTTGGCGTCCCGAGCAGAATCATAACCGACAACGGTACTCAATTCTCCAGCTCCGACTTCATCGAATACTGCACCGAGCTCGGCACCACGATATGCTATGCCTCGGTTGCACACCCACAGAGCAACGGACAGGTCGAACGCGCCAACGGACTTATACTCCAGGGGATGAAAACTCGCGTCTTCGATAGACTCTCCGCCCACGCCAAGGCTTGGGTACGCGAGCTGCCCTCCGTCCTCTGGGCTCTACGGACAACCTCCAATCGGGCTACCGGAGAAACACCGTTCAGCCTAGTATATGGAGCCGAGGCCATGCTACTATGTGAACTTGCCCTGAAATCCCCACGGGTGGAACTGTACACCGACAAGGAAGAAATCCCTCGAAGAGAGGACGACCTCAACTTCATTGAGGAGAAGCGGACCCAGGCTCTTCTCCGGGCTACCCGCTACCAGCAGAACCTCCGTCGTTACTATGACAGACATGTTCGACAACGCTCACTGCAAGTCGGAGACCTTGTCCTACGACTCGTGCAAAGTAAAAGCAATAGCAATAAGCTGTCTCCCAAATGGGAGGGTCCTTATACAATAGTCGAGGTTACTCGACCGGGATCCTTCCGACTAGTGATGGAAGACGGCCGAGTCCTAACTAACTCCTGGAACATCGATCAGCTCCAGAAGTTTTACGTGTAAAGCTAATCGACTGACTACTCGAGAGCATCCCTCGAGTAGACAGTCGGGGGCTGGTCCAAAGACTTAAATTCAGGAGCCATTTATTAGACAAAACAGAAGTCCTATACATGTCTGACGTACATACGAAGGCTATGCGTTTACAAGTCGGGCAAGCGCAAACGCCCAGAGAAGTCTTGAGCGGCTCGGTCCAATTCCGCCAGGCGATCAGGAAGGTTCTCTGTGGCTCGGATGGACACACCGACCGTGGTAAGCACCAGCTCTAGGTGGTCCGCCATCTTTAACAGATTCTCCTCGGCGGAAGAGGCTCGCGCTTTCTCTCGCGAAAGGGCATCTTTCTCCCGAGAAAGGGCATCGGAAAGCCACGCCGATTGATCCCGGAGTGACTGGACCTCGCCGCGAACGGCGTTCCACCTGTCATGATCACGCTGAGAAGAAAAACGACAAGGTCAGATAGGCTGGCAATATCATCTGACAAAACCTATGACGGGCAGGAACCTTCCCTACCTCCACCAAAGGTTTGAGTAGCGCTATGGGATTGTCTTCGACTGAGGCTTCCTTGCCCTGGAGACTTGGCTCCAGCTGGTCCTTGATGGGTGAGGAGGGGGGTACCACGCCAACCGGGCTCCGACTAGGAAGCAGTCTGATAAACCGCTTCCTCCGTGGAGCAGCAAGAGGGGCAGGTTTCGGTGGAGAAGCGTCCCTGCAGGTCGCATTCAGAATCCAGAACTAGGAGCGTAAGCTCGACAAAGCAAGAAGAGGAAAGATGGTACCTCGCCCTCTTCAGCGAAATGGAGCGCCCCCATCGGACCGAAGGATTTCCCGCTCCTCGAAGATAGGACGGCGATTCGGATTTCGATTCGCTCCGCGCAACCTCTTCCACCTTCTCGGAGGGCTTGGTGTCCCCATCGTGCTGATCCTCGGCCGCGGTCGAGCATCGACTAGGACTAGAAGGCCCAGCTTCGGGGTCATCTATTCCCCGTCCTTCTCTCTGCAGAAAGGGCCCATTCCACGAAACCAGTGTAAGGTGGGCCTGAAGGACCTAGGATCCTAAAAAAGAAAAGATTACCGCTAGAACCTCTTCCCGCTCGTGCAAAGGTCGGAGAGGTAGCGACGTGGGGACGACTTGGCGATTGGGTGGAGGTACTCACTTGAAGATAGTTTTTACCTTCTCGGACATCTCCGCTTCCGAGAGGGCTGTTCGAGACAAAGAAAGATTCAGAACACCCCGATAAGTCCTTCTTACAGGGTCGAGAGGGGAAAACTTACCCATTTTTCTCCACCGTTGGTACGGATCGCTTGTCGAGTCCCAAGCACCTGTCTCCCTGTACCGTAAGGGGCAAATTCCGCGCCTGACGAAGTCGGCGACAACGTCGGCCGAGGACAGGCCTCGGGTCCGCAGAGCCTTGATCTCCCTGACCAGGTGCTGGAGACGGGAGTCGAGCAGGGTCTCGTCGGTCCAAGTGGATGCCGCGTCGGGCTGGGTTCCCCAGTACCTTATGCTCAGCGGGATCGATGGACGGCAATAGCACCACTCGTACTCCCATCCCGCAAAGGAGCGGATTCCGGTGACGTCGATATACTCCGTGGCCCTATCTTCTCGAAGGCGGACACTTGCGCCTCCTACTACTTTCTTCTTGGTCCTCTCCATCTTGTGGAAATGTCTGAATAAATCCAACGATGGCCGCACTCCGAGGAATGCTTCGCACAGATGGGCGAACGCACTCAGGAGGGTGTACGAGGCCGGGTCGAGATTCACCACCTCCACTCGATAGAACTTGAAGATCGAATATAGGAAGGCGGAAGGAGGCAAGAAGAACCCGCATCGGAAGAAGTCGGGGAAGACGACCAGCCAGCCAGATTCGGGTTCAGGAACTTTCTCGCCCCGGACATGACGGAACTCGGCTTGGCGGGTTGATTGGATAAGAGTCAGCTCTATGGAAGATGCGAGTTTCGCCTCGGTCATCTCCGAGCGCGGCCATGGTTCGTCAACCAACGGGCTCCCAGCCATGGCGCGAGAGGCAGGAGATGAGGGGAGCAAGAAGGTTAGGAGGCAGGAGAGCAATGTGGGCAAAACCCCGATTCTTGGACCCCTAAAGATTTAAACTTTCGCCGGAGCCAAGCGCGGTTTTTGGCACGATCAGTTCCATCGCATTTAATGCGAGCAGTTGCTTTTTTCGCTTACAGGCGCTTCGCGGGAAAAAGAGAGTTTGACAACCCACGACCCAGACGAGCGCGCCGTGGTTTAGCACATGCTAACGGCACCACGACGCAGAGAGAGAAAAGATTCTTCATCACCACGTGAAATTTCCGCCACAATGGATCGGTTTCCTAAAAATATGCCAGGCGAACGCGTGCCCGTGATCAACGGATCAGATCGGATCGGAAAGCATTTTGGGTTTTACCCGAGGATAATTCCGATAAGGCTTTCACAACTACTCGGTAGGGGTTGAACCTACTCGAAGAAGTCGCCGACGAGAGCTACTCGGATCGCCTACTCGGAGCTCGTTCCCGACAAGGGCAGATTTCTAACAAAACCATCATGACCTCACTTCGCGTACTGATGGGGGGCTTGATGATGAATAGTATGGTATCCCACGTATTAGGGGTATCCGAATACCGAATCCCAGGACTTTAGGAAGGTACAGCATACCCAGGAAGGATCCCCGGACGATAAGGTACCACCTCTCGGGAAGGAAAGACTCCCCTTAAACTAGGAAGTCAATCCCGACGTTTAAGGAGACCAGAGTCCTACTCGGGTGTAAGTCCACGTCCAGTACGACCCTGGGAACCCCCTATATAAGGATCAGCAATCCCATAGGGGAGGACAGATCGAATTAGGTCAAAACATCTAGTCGCAGCACCAGGAGGCGAAGCCCTAGAAGACCCACTGCCTCGAAGGAGTCGAGCCCGGTGGTTTAGGATAGTTTAGTCTACGATTAGGCCTAGGGTAGCCACTAACATACACCCCCCGTTGTAAAGCGTGTTATTCATCAATATATAGCAACAGGACGTAGGGTTATTATCCTGAGGGAGGCCCGAACCTGTATAAAAACGGCTGTCCCCTGCTGTCAGATCTCCTGGCACTTGGGCCCTAGAGGTCCCTACCCCCCAGTAATCATCACTCCACGAATACCGTAAGATCGCCGATTCACCGATCGTCGACAGTATGGTTTATGGTTTTATTTGGGAGAATTTGGGCAAGAGGGGAGAAGTAAGAAAATAAGATTATATTGACAATGGTATTGGCTAATTACATGTAAATAGGAAATGGCAAATATTGTTTTAGATGAGCTAAGTAACATATGGTTAAAAAAAATAAGCTAAGATTAATTATTTAGTAATCAAGGTTATAAGTATAGGTAATTAGTGAATCTTTTGGCAATAATTATATACAGGTAATTTAGGTTTGTACAATATAAAATAGTTTGTTATGCTAGCTTCTTAATATTTTGTGTCATTGATTGCTTTTTAAATATATGCGTCAAGTGCATAGATGGAGCGAAACTAAATATAGGTAACCATTTGTCCCAATAATACTTGAATGGTGTGTCTCAATTTATGAGAGCTATCAAGTACTATATATTGAGATCAAGGTTTGTCAGCTTTATGTCTTCAAGAACGAGAAGATGTGGAAGCGCACGGCTTAGATCCAAGGCCACTTGATTTTTTGGGGTTTCGCGGAGGGTTACACTGTTGGACCAGTCATGGTGAAGAATAGAGTGTACATGAAGGCGATGAAGTCAGCAAAATTCCTGACGATGTCGATTCTGAATCCAGTAAGAATATGTTGCCCAATAACGACATTTATGATATGGATCTAGGATAGATGTTGCATGATGTAGAAGGCAATGACCTCAAGGGAAAAGAGTATGATAAATTCTTCGGTTTGATGGAGGATTCGGAGAGAACTTTGCACGAGGGCTACAAGTCGAAATACACGAAACTGTCATCCGTTTTTGAACTTCTCAAATTAAAGGCAAGCACCAGGTGGACTAACAAAGGTTTCACAGAGATGTTAGCCCTCTTACAGGACATGCTACCGGAGGGAAATCATATACCCAAATGCACATATAAAGTCAAGAAGGTGCTTTGTCCTTGGGAATAGAAGTAGCAAGGGCACACGCATGTCCAAACGACTAACCCATTACGTAAAGAGTACAAAGACTTGCATGTATATCTGGTGTGTAAGGCATCACGATACAAGAAGTGCAAAAATTAAGATGATGACATAGAGGAAAACGAGGTGACGAAAGGGGCTTCATCTAAGGTCGTATGATATCTTCCTATAATTCCTCATTTGAAGCGTTTGTTTGTGAACACGATGGATGAGAAAATGATGTGTTGGTTATTATGTTAATAAGTTTATTCATTTAAATATGATTTCATTTTTGATAATTATTCTTCACAAAGTTATTATGTTAATACAATACCTTTATTTTTTATTGTTTAGTTTAGTTTTAATTAATAATTTGTTACTTCCTATTTAATTCTTTTGTCCTATTTATAGCATTATGGTTACTTTCATTTTATGCTTTAATCATGTTTTTTAATTTGTAGCTATAGTTATTTTTTTTATTTTATAGCTTCATTGTTTATAGCTATAGAGATTTTCTTCTTCTCCATCTTTGAGCCCTTCGAAATCTATAGGGAGATCAAAGCAGAGACCTAGAACGGCCTCAAAGAGGCCTTCAATACGGATAGTAATCACGGAAAAAGATAGGCAAATTGGGATGTGTGGCGTACCCGGTTTTTAAGCCGGATACTACCTCGTGATCACTGTACCACTCCCTGGATCAGTAGCCGATACACACGAGTTAACTTGTGTATCATTGTCATACATGCGTAAACAATTAAATAGACCGTCAAGGTCGATAATCTGATACCTGTAGCTTAGCGGCTATGAACTTGCAGCGGAAATCCAGCGGAGATGTGGCCCATCAGTATGCCATACCCGACAGGCAACTGACTGGGGTTACGCCCTAGCTTTCGCGATCGTGATCTTTTCCTCGGATATTGTTGTCTTCTTCGTCTGGCCAAATCAACAAGCCAGGTGAGTACATGGAATGTACTCACAAGCTATTCTCACAGGAAGAAATATACTTCAATATTTCATGCAGGGAATAGATCAAGGGATAGCTCTAACCTAAGTTGCAAGTTGTGCGGAAATGTAAGTTCTTATTCGAAATACAGAATAGTAGATTCAAGAGCATTTTCGAAATCCAAAATTCGTCTCTGTCGAGACAACATTCGGTGCTGGATAATCCAGCAAAATAGTCGTCAACTAGAGGCCGGTAGCTCCATCTACCGCCTCGAGCAATCTTTACAACCTACCGGTGCCACCGCCTCGCGGCCCGGGCTAGGTTTCCTCTTCTGCAGTTCCTCGCTACCAGACTGTAGCTTAAACTGCTCACTGTGGACACATCATGCCCACGTCCTTAATCCCATTACCCAGCTTTCACAAACAAAACTCAGTCTAACCAGTGTGTGGCCTTACCAGTTCATGTCCATGACCGAGGACGCAGCTATTCGAATAGTTTTTAACACTCTGCAGAGGTTGTACGGCTTTACCCACAAGATGTAGGTCACCCTGAGTATACTTCGCGACGTATACTGACAGGGATATTATAACGAGACCTTTCGCCCGTGTTCACACTAGAGCCGGACCCGCTAGGTGGGTAACCCAACTTTGGCATCCCGGATGTCAAAATGGGACTCTCCACCTTTGTGTCGGACCATATTTTCACGTACTCGTGGAACCCTACAGGGAGCTTTACCCCCACGCAGACGTGAGACTCGTTCGAGAGCTTTACCCCCACTCTGCCGTGAGACTCGCTGAGAGCTTTACCTCCACGCAGTCCCGTGAAGATCCTCTAGGGATCCCAATCCACCCAAGCACATCACCCTAACTTCCCACGGTTCCGAGCTCCAGCATTAGACGAGGTACCGAGTCAAGTCCTTCCCATAAAAGACATGTGGACGTACGGTAGAGAACTGATTCAGTGGCACTTAGGTTCGGTCCTTAACCGATTCAAGCAAGACTCCATGTCCAACCATTACCCCGGGTAGTGACCGGCCACCCTGCCATTCCAGGCATCAGGTCGCAACCGGCTCTCTACCCTTTCCTGATTCAAGTAGCGACCGGCTACTCTACCACCTCCAAACACCCTTAACATTCTTGCCCGAATCCAAATCCTCCATCATCTCATTCAGGGTTTAACAAACATTCCTTTTTAAATGGCGCCTCGGTATGCATTTACAAACCGAGGGTTTTGATCCCAATTCCATCGTATCGATAAAACTTAGTTTTTACTACAGCAGGGCTAAGCGGGGCTATCGCCTATACTCCTAATTAAATTACCGATCGTCCAATGATCAGCACTTAATACTAGGGTTACGAGGATATGGTTTATCGGGCCTAAGCCGTGCATCTAATAGGAATAGCTAGGTCTACATAAAATAATGATTTTAACCACATAGCATGCAATTTCATAAACAAAATAATTAGCTTCACAATATAGGATTTCAACATGGTCAAGGTGGGAATGCTTGCCTGACGATACGGTCCGGTTCTCGAGTCTGAATTTGATACAACACCCATCCAGCATATTTGGTACGAGATCTCGTTACGTTGCGTCTACACGTGGGAAGCATCGAATAAACAATGACGCGAGGAAAAGCCAAATAGAAATAGAACATACGTTCACAAGCTCTTAACATATGTGCTCTGGACTTAGATTATTAGGGTTTTCAAGGAACGGGAAGAATTCGCCTTACATGAAATAAGGGTTCTTTGCCGAACGGAAAACCTAGCTTGTTCGTTTTCACGAACAGATTTGTATTTGGATGTCCTCTCTCCTCCCACCTTAGCTTGATTCATATGGTACACATGGACGTTAAAATATTCTGGGTATTTTAGTAACAAGATTTTTGGAGTAACATACTAAGGTTTTGCTACTTATGGAATATGGGTTAATTAGGGTTCTCGAGTAGGACGCTCATGCATCAAACACAGGTCCTTAAGCTTATAAGCATATTTGGCTAGAGCATGAGGGGAATACCTTTGGAGTTTACTTTGTTATGGGCTTATATGATTCTGGATTCTTAGGTGTTGCGAACCTAAACGAGGTCCCAAACAATGGGGAATCACCTGCGCTATGGACCCTTCGGTTTCAGACCTGTGTACATTAGGACCTTCTTTTAATTACATTAGCTGGTATTGCCTGGTTGGATTTAGCCCTCGGGAACCATTTAGTAGGTATGCAACATCCATATCAGTGTCTGGTTCACTGGTCTTGATGTATACCATGTGTATCTACTATTCTAAAATTAAGGATTAAACCCTAACTTATTCCTTGCTATTCTTAACTTGAAGACTTTTGAAACCTGGAAAACTTCTGAACCACTAGGTAAGGTATATATGTACACATATTTCATTTTTATTATTTTTCTGCCAAAGTCCAATAGATTTCTCCAAGAATCAGTTAACATATTCTTTTCAACCTACATAGACCAGAGGGCCTTCGCTTAATTCTAAACAGAAAAGAAGTAGCAGCATTACCGGGGGTAGACTTTGATCCTCTGTCCGTGGGCCTTGCGGGCTCTGCGGGTCCCCGTGCCAGAGACCTGGAAGCTCACCTGCTGGTTCTAAACGGTCGATCTCCCCTGCCAGTGATTAATGAACTGACGAATAGTGCTGGCGGCCGCTTGGATGAAGAATAACAGGCAGAGGAGGGAGTGAGGAATGGAAAAGGGGGCGCTGGTCGACCGAGCTAGGAAGCCTGGGCGGAGGGGATTAGGGCGACGCGACGACGGGCATCCAGGTGTGGTTGGGGAGGTGAGGAGAGGTGAGCTTGGCTGATGCGGCGGGAGATTCGGTGAGGAAGAAAACTGGCTGGTGGCGCGGTAGGTACTCCGGCGGGTGGCGGCATCCGAAGGGAAGGGCGGTGACATGGGGACTGGCAGGAGGCGGCGGTGGTTTACTTCGGGACCGGGGAGAAAGGGGAGCTGCGGCGGGTGCTGGTGGCCGACGGGACCGAGCGGGTTGGTGGCCTAGCGGCGGTCCTGGAGCTGGGGAGTCGCTGGGGTAGCTCGGCCAGGGCGGCGGCAACGCATCTGGTGCTCCGCGGCGGTGACGGGACCGTAGCTCCGGCGGCGGCATAGATCCGGCGGGAGGAGGCGGCGAAGTACTCTGGTCCGGGTGGAATGGTGGAGGTAAGGCCGGGTGCGGGAGCTAGAAGAGAGGGCAAGATTGGAGCTTGCAGAGGGAGTAAGAAGTTCCCATAGGGGTGGAGCTCGAGCAGATAACAGAGGAAAAAGGGAACTCAGCTTCTTGAGGTATTGGGGGTAGAGGCGTAATGGCCAGCGTTCCTGTGGTGAGTCGGGGCAGTAACCTGGAGTGGGGCGGCTCATCGGCGTGTCGGTGCGGAAAGAAGGCCGGCTCTGGGGTGGCGCTCGGACTGTTGAGGACGAGAACGGCCGGTGGCGAGCTAATGCGGAGTGTAGCGGCAGTGGGGAGAGATTGAGCAGCAGCCCATCGCTCCAAGGAAAAAAGAGTAAGCTCAGTGAGGGGCAGAGGAGCTCGGCCTGCCATTTTTGTAGGCGTTTGACGTTGGAGTTCGGAGGCTGCCGCTGCGGCCAGCTTGGCAAGAGAATGGACAACTCGGGAACGTGTAAGACCACTGTGGATGGAGGAGGGAGACAAGGGGGTGGTCGTGGCGCACGCAGGCGATGTGGGGCTGGCTTCACACGGCGAGCGGCGCGGGGCAGACGACGGACGGCGCGCTGATGCCCTTGACTGGCATAAGACCATGCTGTGGGCGCGCACTGTGGCGAAGCCGGAGCGTGGCCAATGCGCATGCTGATTAGCAAGGGCATGCCACGAGGTACCCTGGTGCGTCTGGCCTCGTGTCACCACGTCATTGGGATGCTAGGTTACGTGTTCGGGTGAATAGAAAAGTTTGGCACCGAATGCAACAGCATATGTCAGGAACCCTTTGGATGCCAGCGCTTGTCAAGGAATAAGGTTTTAATGGGGAAAGGACGAGAGGGCGCAACAGCTGGGGAATTTATGAGGTGGTTAGGTCAAGGGAACTGCGAAGTAGCTTTACCAGCAATTAGGGCTTTTCCTATAGAGGTGTGCTCGTGTTTTCATGCAAGGGATCATTTTGGAACAAGGTGTTTGATGCCGACCATTGCGGATTTTAGAACTAGGCATGATCATATTTTTGCATATTCGTGCTCCTGGAAATGTAAAGAATATCGTAGTATTTTACTAAAATTTTCTGACACTTATTTTTACAGGTTGCAGTTCAAGGCTCATTGTTGTCTTAAAGTTTATTATTTCCTTTGGCAAATATTTTTGAACTAGGCATCGTCATTTTAGGTTATATTTGAGTCGAGAATATTATCAGATTGTCCCACGAATTTTCTCAGAATTCTTGGAAGGGCTGAGGAGTGATGGATCTCGTGGTTAGGGTTTTGGGAGGACTCGGATTAAAATGAGAAGGAAGGGAATCGGGGTTGGAATTAAGGTTTCGAGACGCGGCAAGGATCGGAAGGGTCATCGAAAATCTCGAGAAGTCTTCCACCTTGGTTTAGGGCTGGCTTGAGGCAAGGTGCCGCGGACGTATCGATGTATATGGTGCAGGTGTGGCTTTAAGGTATTTTCTCGCGTTAGGGTTTTAGTGCATATGGGTATATGTAAAGGCAGTATATATGTGCACACACTCACGATATGACCTAACGAGGTAGGTGGCAAAAGATCATGTCGTTCGGAGCAAGTTTAGGGCATGTATATATTTAAATTTAGCCAGGGTATCGTGTAGTAATTAGCCGTAGTCGCGGTCTGGGTCATTCTGAGTCTGTGCGTGTGTGGTGGGGAGAAGGGCTATCGCAGCGGAGAAAATGTTGCCGCGGTCGGGAAAGACTTGCCGCGGTAGGGAAAAGGAATTGCCGCGGTGGGAATCGGCTGTCGCGGCGGGAGGGAACAGCGGCGTGGCATTGCCGCGGCAGGGAAGGGGTTGCCGTGGCAAAGGCATGACAGCGACGGTAGCTGCTGAGAGATGCCGTGGCGGGGAATCGGTGGCGCGGCAGAAACTTGTCGCGGCAGGAGTGGCTTGCTGCGGCAGAGAAAGATAGCAACGGCGGTGGCAGAGGCCTTGCCGCGGCGGAGAAAATGGGCAGCGGCAGCTGCCGTGGCAAGAGCGTGGCAGCGGCAACGGCTGCCATGGGCTGTCGCGGCAGAGCAAGTTGGCCGTGGTAGCTGCCTCAGGCTGTCGTGGCGGAAACGCAAGGGCGATTGGTTTTGGCCTGATTAACTTTAGGGTTAGAATGATTTAATATTAAGTTTTATTCCGATGTACTTCGGTTAGTGTTATTTAACAAAAGTTTTTGAAAGCCTAAATTTTTGGGTTTTGGAAATTCGGGGTGTGATAGGATGCCTACCCCACCAAGTAAGTTTCTATGTTTCATATGGTGTGAGAAAGTAAGTTTGCACATGAAATGCATAAATAGATGTTACAAGCAGTTTTCGAAAAATTGACTCGGAGCAACGAAATGTGTACCTGGTCTCGTCATCTTTCCTGCTACAACGGGATGATCATATCTGAGCCTTCCGCTACAACGGAAGCCTTTTGTTATCACCCGTTTCAACGGTGAGTCATACGCTCACCCGCTACGATGGGGGATATAGAGATTGCCTGCTACAACGGGGAATCCTTTCTTCACTCCTCCCGCTACAACAGGGAATTCTCATGTCACCCTGCGAACTCGGCGGATCGCGTCCTTAAACCCACAACCACTCTGATTGTAGAATTCAGTCTACTTTAGTGTGGCCTAACCAAGTTCATCCATGACCGTGGACACGGCTATTCGAATAGTTTTAACCCTCTGCAGAAGTGGTACGGCTTTACCCACACGATGTAGGTCACCCTAGGTACACTATGCATCATATACTACCAGAGCTCGTACAACGAGACTCTTCACCGGAGTAAACCTAGCCATGAACCCACCAGAAGGACATGTCCTACACCTAACTTGAGTCAGTAACATCGCTACAAGGAGGTTGGTGTTCCATCTTTGTGGCGAACAAGACATCGCTCCAACGGAAACTGTTCTCTACAGAGGCTACAACCTCATCTGTACACTTCACACTGCCTACGGGTTCATGCTAGTCTCAGACCGGGTACTAGGTTAAGTCCTTCCCATAAATGACATGTGGACGTACGGTAAGACTTGGCCAAACGGCACTTAAGTTCGGTCCTTATGTGATCCGAAAGGGACTCCACACCTCACCCGTAAACGGGCAGCGAGAACCACGCCGGGCATTACCTCGCTTTTAACAAGCTTCCTGCTTTTCCCCTTCATTTCCGACCCGGATTAAAATCTTCTCCATTTTGTTTTTAGGTTTTAACAAAACCTCTTCGCGGTAAAATATCCCAACCCATGGATATGCTACCTTCATACACCTTCGAACACGACGGTCCATTTTCAAACTTTCACCACATGAAATATATGGTATTCCTTCCCTTTCTGAAAACCTACTTTTTCTACTGCAGGGCTAAGCCGAGTAAGTATATATATACTACCCTAGGTTTTCGGTTTCTTTTTTGGAATACGTAGTCCTTATGGTGACAAGGATTTTAGGGTCGGACTAGGGTTTTTCCAAGTGTCGGACATAACTATTCTACATAAAATAACAAGTCGTAAAACATAGCATGCATATTTCGTAAACAAAATATCATTTCGTAAACTTGGGATTCAACATAATCAAGGGTGGAAAGCTTGTCTGGCAGTTCCTGGTCTTGATCCGGACACGGGGATGCTTCTGATTCCTCCTGATGAACGTACCTCACACCGTCAACTACACGTTTTAAAACAATGCCGATAAGAATCCAAATGCGACAAGAAAAAGGAAACTTAATGCAGAACACATGCCATGCGTTGATGTGCGAGAATAACTCAAGGAAAGGGAATGACGTTGGCTTAAGATTTTATGCGTGTAGTTGTTTATCGGAATTAGGGTTTCATAACTTGCATCCCTCTTAGCTTGGAAACCCTAACTTAACATGTTAGGGGGGAGGGAGAGAGTTCAGAGACTTGGGGGTTTGAAAGTGCTGGAGAAATATTTTTGCAAAGGATTGAAACAAGTTTACAGGTTTGAAAGGTTTTCTTGAAAAAGGCTTGAATTAAAAGAATTATGATACTCCCTCTGTTCCTGTATAAAATTTTTAAAATTTTGAAATTTGGTTTGAACCAAAAGATGGTAAATGTTTTTAGGAATCTAAGCTATTTTGGGGTTTCTCAAGAACCGGTCGTTTAGACCTTGAACCGGTTGAACCGAGGGTACTGGTTCTGAAAAAAATCAGAAACCGGTGGTTTAATTGGACTTTACGCTTTCCATTTGAATAGAAATACGCTTCCCAAGCAGGCAAGCGGGAAAAAGGAAATAGGCGCCTTCACTTAACCGGCCGGGCCCGTAGCCCACCTGTCGGTGGCCCGGTTACTTGTCCTACCGAGTGACTCGCACGGGGCGGTGCTGGGAGCTTCAAGCTCAGCGCGGGGCGAAGCCGGCGCCAAGCTCCGGCGAGATGGACGGCACTGGCCTGGGGCTGCCTCCCGAGCCGCTTGCGGTGGGTTTCAGCTCGGAAGAAAAGGGATAACTGTCGGGTGGGGAGTTGATCTGGGAATGGAGCTTTGTAGCGGCTGGTTTGGGAGTAACCGAGGCGAGCTGGATTCAAGATTAGGGAGAGGGCGGAGGGAAATTGGGGCCAAGCTTTGGACTAGGACTTGGGGTGGTCGGGGAGGCGTTGTTGGGGCAGCGAGTGGCTCGGGGAATCCCCTTATGTAGGCTGCCACGCGGGTAGGAGATGGAGTAGCCGTTGTGCTCGCCGGCGCTCCGAGAGAAAGCGTGGGGAGGTCAATGGGGTTGGTGCCGATGTAAATAGGAGGCAGCAGGACGGTGGTGGCATGCTCAAAACGCGTCGGATGGTGATGGAAGAGACCGGCGGCCTCAGGCGATGGGCTGATGCCGACTGGTCGGCATGGGGCTGGTGCTGTGCACGCTCCGTGCGCAACCTGGACGCGCACTAGTGGCATGGGTGCTTCCAAGCATTTCCTGGCGTGTTGGTTGGAACACGGTGGTGTCCTGGAGATTGGAGATGACCAGAAGGGAGAAACAGAGGGAAAGTTAACATGGAAAACGTGCAGCAAGCTCACTCAAGAGGTCTGCCATGGTCGGCAGGATGCGACATTAGGGTTGAATTTCAGAGAGGAGTTGACCTACTGGGGAAAGAAGTGAATGGGGACAGCAACTGAGCTGGAGTAAGGGTGTTGGAGAAGTTTGGCTGCAGTTGAATGAGAGTTGGAGTTGATTTCATGAAGAAAAGGAGAATGGGGCAAGGTGTTCGACAGAGATTGCGCCAAAATTTTGAACTAAAGATATTCATGTTTTTACACATTTGGATTATTGGTACTGAAATAAGGCTCGTGGAATTTTCTGGGATTTTTGTGAGCTGTATTCATATGGGTTGTAGTTCAAAGTGGAAATCCGATCAGAATTTGAATTTGCATGTTATCAAAAATATTTGAATTGGACCCTCAAATATTATTTCACAATTTGGTGACAAATAGTTTCAAGAAGTTTATGAAATTTTTCTAGAATTTTTCTAGAATTTTTGGGTGGAAGAAAGCACATGAGATATGGATTTTAGGGTTTCTGCCTGATGGCTAATTACTCAAGAAAGGGGACGGTAGATTAGGTTTTAGGGTTTCGGGCGACGGCACGGTAGAGGGGAGGCATGGGGAAGGTTAGGATTCATATTTTGAGGGTCTGGAGCAAAGATGGGTGGGTTGCCGCTAAGGTTTGGGTTCGGAAAGTGCTCGTGCGTATATGGTGCGTGTGTTCCAATTAGGGTTTAGGGTTTCATGCACATGCGATGATGGGGTTGCGACTTGGGTTCGTTGCGTGACGGTGCAACCTAACTCAAGTGCTCCCATGAAATGACATGCTTCGAGAAGACCTGAAATCCGAATGAACATGCAATATGATTGAACCATATATGCATATACGCGTCTTAGGGTTTAGGTTTTCGGAAATCGAGAGGCTGAAAATTAGGGTGTGACAAGACCTCTTGAAGAAGTCTCACCAAAAGAATATGAGTCTGATTGACTAGTACCCTTTCCCGAGCTTGCAAAAATATCAAAGCTTTGTGGAGATGAAGATAACTCCAGAATTCCAAACCAGAAGTGTGCAAGCGAGAGCCCTCCATGCAAGAGACAAAAACCATCACATGCTAGACACTTCTGGGTATGTTGGGATGAATGAGAAATGGGCCGAAGAGAACGAGGCGACAAGACAGTCGGAAGCCACCCCTGTCCTTGCAAACACTAAGGGATGGACGTGCCCGTAGCTGGGCTAGAGCTCGAGGGAAGAAAGACCGCATACGGGAGCCTTCACCTTCCCAAATCTGAGGACGAGGCTATCGTCTAACGCTTGATAAGATATCAAAATACCTAGCAACATGTATAAATTTGTTTCAAAATTAACTAATATGTATTGGTCATACTTCTGTAGTCCGAGCTGAGCTTACAGTCTTCTCAAAGTTCTGTAAGCACCTGCAAAGCTCAAGATAAGCTCACCAAGTGCCTAGGAAACCTGAAGCACCTGGGTCGCATGCGAGGCGTAGACAATACCACTGGGTGGAAGAAGGGACTCCCCCTGAACAAGGAGGAGTACCGAGTTCGTAAGAGAACGAAGGACGAGGCACTAGAGAGAAAGATTCAATTAGCAGTCGAGCGGGAGTTGCGCATGATTCAGCTCTCGACGCAACCAACATGAGTACCTACCACCAGTCTCGTGGGCCATCGTAGTAGCTGCCCGTTCGCTAGCCCAATAGAGGAATCAATGACGGTTGTCGAGTCTTGCAACCTCATTCTGGTAAGAGAAAACCAGAAACTTTTAGTCGTCACATTGAATAAGATGGATGCCTTTGTCAGTGCTAATTGTGAGTCGTTATGCAGATGCCGATGAAGTACCAACTCATGGTCCAAATGGCAAACGGTTACCTCATTCTGGTTGGAAATGACAACGTCTTTCCTCCCAAGGCAAATTATAGAGTGCACAATGTCCCGTTGGCCCCTAACATGGACAAGGCACAAGTGAACAACGTGCACCTACTATCCAGCCAATTGCCTCTGTCGTTGCGCTCTAACAATGAGATCACAAAGTTAGGTGAGGCGATTGCCTCATTCATCCAGTGGCCAGAGAGAGACATCGTCATAGTCGTCGAGCCAATGTCATATTCATTGCCGGATTGCATAGAGCTCGAAGGGCCATTGGATCTGATGGATACCAATAAAGTGGCTGCAACGCTCGACACCGCCATAGTGCCACTGCTCAAGGCCCCTGTAGTGCTTGAAGCTCCTCGGCATATGATGCTAGTAATGCGTAAGCAGGAGTTGCCAGTCAAGAGTACACACAGAAGCAGAAAGACTGCAAAAAGTAAATCAAAGGGTGCCAAGCCGCTGGCCTCCAAACAAGTTACAGAGACTACCGGGTGTTGGATGTTCAGGTGTAGAGAACCATTACTCCCACCGTATGAGATGTCTCAGTTGACGCTGACTTCTGCGATGTTGCATAAGAAGTACCAACAAATGGCCACTGTAGAGAAGGCTAGAATCAGAGTCAAGTTTAAAAGAATGAGTATTTTTTCACCAACAAGTGGACGGCATCTTCGAGGTATTGTTTCAGAACATCTTCGAGCTCTTCAGTCTCGACGCTCTTGTGAGCTCAGTTATGAGATATTGAATGCTGTAAGTATGTTACAAGTTACAGAGACTACCGGGTGTTGGATGTTCAGGTGTAGAGAACCATTACTCCCACCGTATGAGATGTCTCAGTTGACGCTGACTTCTGCGATGTTGCATAAGAAGTACCAACAAATGGCCACTGTAGAGAAGGCTAGAATCAGAGTCAAGTTTAAAAGAATGAGTATTTTTTCACCAACAAGTGGACGGCATCTTTGATGTATTGTTTCAGAACATCTTCGAGCTCTTCAGTCTCGACGCTCTTGTGAGCTCAGTTATGAGATATTGAATGCTGTAAGTATGTTACTGTAACACCCCGGCTTCTCACCCGGACCGGCGGTTGTTACGCCTGGCTATCCCCTGGGATCCAGACTGGCCCCACAAACTAACACTAGTCTTTCCTGCACACTTTGTCCTCACTCGTGCGCACCCGGGAAGAACTTCCCGGTCGGTCACCCATCCTCAAATTGTTCCAAGCCAAACACGCTTAACCTAGAGGTTCTTTGGAGATGAGCTTCTGGAAAAGAAGGTTCACCTTGTTGATATGAGTAGTCTATCAATCCTATTAACCAGGATGTCACATACACCCCCTTAAAGGATTCGACATCCTCGTCGGCCTAACAGGAACGTTTCCTCTTGGCACACGTCGTCCATGCGTCCAGTGCCGGCACATGTGCCATGCCGTGCGCCTCGACGGGCCACACGCGCCATGCGCCACATGTCCGCGCCCCTAACCCGCACACGCCCGTGTAACCGCGAGGATCGGCTCTGATACCATTCTGTAACACCCCGGCCTCTCACCCGGACCGGCGGTCGTGACACCTGGCTATCCCCTGGGATCCAGACTGGCCCCACAAACCAACACTAGTCTTTCCTGCACACTTTGTCCTCACTCGTGCGCACACAGGAAGAACTTCCCGGTCGGTCACCCATCCCCAAATTGCTCCAAACCAAGCATGCTTAACCCAGATGTTCTTTGGAGATGAGCTTCCGGAAAAGAAGGTGCACCTTGTTGATATGAGTAGTTTATCAATCCTATTAACCAGGATGTCACAGTTACCTATATCAGGGTCTATATTCATGCAAAACCGGCATCATACTTGTTCTAAATCTTTTTATGTATAATTCTATATCTGTTCTAACCAGGCAAGAGAAGGAACATGTGCTACGTTTATGATTCCCCTGCGTCAGGACCGACCGTACGGATTCACCATGTTAAAGCAAAACAAAGGCTGCGCTGCGACAGGAGCTAGACTGCTTGTGGCTTTGACTGAGCAAGGCTTAAGGAAACAAACAAGAAGAGCATGTGGAAAGAGAAGCCAGCTTTGCGTGTACATATACCCTGTGAGTTATATATATATATATATTATTTTTAAAACCAAGAATTCGAGATATATGTGTCTGGTTTCAGAAATTTTAAAACTACCACCCTGTCGGCTGTCGGTGAGCCGATAGAGGGCCTATCGTCCCACGGTCAGCCGACAGGGGGCTTGTCATCACACCGTGGACCGACAGGCTCCTATCGTCCGACCGGGCACCGATTTGTTCCCTGTCGCCCGAAGGCGCAACGATAAGTCTCCTATTGTCCAACTATTAAACGACAGGGGCATATTTTTTTTTATAAATGTTAGTTTTGAAACAGTAAAATCGAGATATATGTGTCTAGTTTGCACAATTACGAAAATAGCACCCTGTTAGTCAGATGACAAAGGGAGATTGTCATCCCACCGTGTAGCAACTAGCCCCTGTTGTTCGACCGGCCACTGAGCGCACGCCGAAAGCAGCTGACACGATATCAGTCATTCGACGGTCGAATGACAAGCCCGCTGTCGTCTAACGGGTATTCTCCCCTACTTGCCGATATGTGTCGGAGTATTATTCCGGTAATACTGAATATGAGACGGTGTGAGCACAGCAAATCAGGATGGGTGCACACGGGAGACAGGATTTAGATAGGTTCAGGCCCTCACGGAGAGGTAATACCCTACGTCCTATGTTTGCTGGCTAGTATAGCTTGTATCCCGAGTGCCGCAAGCCCTGGAGATTCGATCTCGAGGTCGCTTAGACTTGGAAACAATGGAGATTGTCTATGACTAAAGGCTTAGAGACTTCTGCCGATCGGAGGTCCCCTACCGAGCCTTATATAGGCGACCTGGGTAGGGTTACAGGAGTCCGAATCGGTTAACAGATTGATTTTCTAACTTGTTACAACTGATTCCGGGTATGCCGGACGGGTATTAGTCCATGTCTTGTACTCCACGTTGATGAGGCGCCCCGTGTAGAAGTCGGACTTCAAGTAGTCGGCCCGGCCCTCCCTGTGGCCAAAGGGCCGGATTCGTCCTTCTTGACGATACCCGGGTGCCATGTCATCATCAATATGGCCTGACACGATGGTTGTCGTCCTACCGTCGACCGACAACCCCATGTTGTTTCGACCGGCCACCGAGAGCGCACCGAAATAGCCTGACACGATGCCTGTCGTGCAACGGTCGAACGACAAGCCCTCTGTTGTCCAACGGTCGGACGACAGGGCCTTTATCCCCCCGCTGCCCTGTTTATTCACCCCCTGATAGCCGATATACTTCACCACCTCCGCCGCCCTATTTATTCACCCCTCACCTGTCTCTGCCTCCCACCCACCCACAAAAAATTCAGAAAACGATAGAGAGGAGAGGTGTTAAGGGTTCGGAAGCGAGGTGAGAAGAAAGAAGCTCTCGGAAGTGGCAAGGGGGAGAGAGGAGACATTAGGGTTCGGGAGGTGAGGCGGAAGACGGATCTCGGCAGCGGGGCGCGTGTGAGGTAAATAGTTGCATTATTTTTTGTTTAATTTCTTGGAGATAGTAACTATGCCCGTATTGCAAAATAGTAGGAATGGCTTCATCTGGTGCTGACGAGATGCCGAAGGAAAAGGTGTATGCCGACGTGCCCACAAGTGTCGAAGTTCCCCTTTGCTGGTGTCAAGAGCCGTGCAAACTGATGAAGTCGCAAGAGTTCTCGTACACGTACGGAAGAAGGTTCTTCATGTGTGCTAACTACGACGAAGAGCCACCGAAGGTTGGCGTGTTCAGACGGCGTGAAAGGGTAAAACTCGCACATACCCGCATTTGTAACACGATGCAATACTATGGTAACAATCGTTTGCTTGCAGTCTCCACCTACTATATGTGACTACATATAGTGGCTGGACAGTACCCAATCTAAAGAGGCTGAGGAAGAACTCATGTGAAAGGTTGATTGTAGTCAAGATTACCTTCTGCAACGCATGCACGAGGAAGAGGAGGAGGAGAAGAGAAACCGTTGGCAGGAGACGCAACGCAAAGACAAGGAGGAGGCGGAACGTCGAGCTGCGGAGGCACGTGAGGCCGAAAGGGCGAGGAAGCACGAGATGGCGTGTCACACGAAGGAAGAAGGAGAGGAAGCTCACGCTCATCGTATGAGGAAGAGAAAATATCCCAAAGGCCCTGAGTAGTTAATATTAATTCTATTAGGTTGTTCGGTTGTATGCAAATATTATCGTACCGTGTTGTCACGCCATGTGTAGTGCTGACGATGTTTCGAACTCTAGATTTTGAAGAATTAAACAAAGTATTCCATGCAATTCAGTAGAACTAAGATAGATAAAATCCAAAAGGAAATGGTCCAAAAGTACGAGAAAAGAAAACTAATCCTGCTCGTCTCCCTGGTCAGATCCTTCTGGGCCTTCCTGTGGTGCGGCGGCTCTACGAGTACGATGACGTGGTCTCTTGCGAGGACCAGAAAGTGTCAAGGGTTGTGCCGGCTGTGGGTGACGGTGACCCCTGCCGTAAATCGGCTCGTCCGGCTGACGAGGCGGCGACTGTGTGACCTGCGTGGGTGGTGGTGGTGGAGTCTGAAACGCTGGGAAGTGAAACGCTGGGAAGTGAGGAACAACCCCTGAAGCGTCCACTTGGTTCCACACGTCACTATAGTCAACAGTATCTGGTGAACCCGTAAACGCCAAAAACGGGAACCGTGTGACCTGTAGTAAACAATTGTATTTAGTAATATAATCCAACAAAAAAATAAGCGCATATTAGTAATACGGCTATACCTGTAGTGTGGACCATCACAGACTGGGGACTGTACCAGTACGAACCACCCACCTGCGTCAGGAAAGGTAGTGCTGGCTGGGATGTCGACTGTGGCTGGTGATGCCGCGACGAGCCACCCGCCTGCGTCGGGAGAGGTGGTGCTGGCTGGGCTGTCGACTGTGGCTGGTGATGCCACGATGAGCCACCCGCCTGCGTCGGGAGAGGAGGAGGTGGTTGGACTTGCGGCTGCGGTTGATGCTGCCAGGACAAGCCAGGCTGTGACCGCTGCTGCCACGACGACGAGGAGTGCCGTGGGGACGGTGTGCATGGCGACTAGACCGTGCAGCTGCAACGTCTGAAGCGCGCGTACAGGTCAAAGTCTCAAAGATCTTCTGGAGCTTGCCGTTGAGACGCTCCCATGCGGATCGATGATCGGATGGACTCATCTAAATCCCCATGTCAAGTCGGTTAATAAGTGCGGCAACCTCCTCCTGAGCCTCAAGCATCATCTGCGCCTGCAAATGCGAAAAGAATTATCTCTAGTTCATTATTTATGTTTTCAAATTTGATAGCAAACAATGGAAATCATAGTACTTACCACATGGTGCCTAATGCCAACAACTGAAGCAGCGGGGTAGTGATCCGACGTGCGGGCCTGCTGCATCTCATCTGGGTCGGCACGCGGTACGTAGAGCAACCTCGTACCGGACCGGTACCACTGGATGTACGCCTCGTACTCGGCTAGGTCAAAAGGCGTGTCCTCGTGCCAGAGATCTGCGCTTGCCGTCGTCCACCGTTCAACAAACGGCGCCAAGTTTCGTGCCCAAGTGGTTGCCGTCTTGTTTCCACCCTTGCGGCTATACCTACATTTCATGATTATTCATAGAAAGTGAGCAAAACGTATTACAATACTATTATGTGACAATAAAACTTTACATGCTCTTACCTGTGGATGTGAGGCTGAAGCGTGGGTGGTGGTGGGAGAGGATACAGCTGCCGTTTGCCGAATTGACGCATCACTCGGTTCACAGCGGTTACCTCCACAGTGACATCGAACAGTACGGTAGCCTTCGTCATACAGTAGTTGAGGTCTCTAGCACACAATAATGAAATCCCCGCTGGCGCTCGTCGCGTCAACGACTCGGTACTGTACGGCTCCCAGCACATGAGAGCAAGGCAAGTGTAGCAGCTTCGGTTTGTTGCATGTGCACCTGCAAGTGGGCGTGCCTTCCATTCCAATTATAACCTCATGCGTCTTCGTCTCATTCGCAGCCTCAAAACCAGATTTATCCCTCAGACGTATCTCATACCTCCTTTCTAGATTCCCAATGCTGTAGACTATGTGCCCCGATCCCTTTTGAATCTTATCCTCCATATACTTCATGACTTTTGCACAGTACGGGGTCACAGAAAATTGTTCATATGTCGTGCAACATTTTTGTACCTCTCTTGAAAGTACCTCACGGTGCCATACATCACACCCTCCACGATAGCAGTTAGAGGTAAACCCCACTGACTTCTAAGCACAAAGTTGTACACCTCCGCAAGGTTTGTCATCATGATGCCGTACCTAGCACCATGAGTGTCATGAAGCAAAGATCACTTCTCAGCCGGCTCTTTCTCTATCCATTAAGAGAAACTCTTTATTTGTTTCCCCTTCCTCCTCCTCGTACCAGGAGGGTCAATTGCTGGAATTGCACAGAGCTCCAGTGGCTCTTCTTCTGGGCTAAGTTCCAATTTTTTTTTCTTGCGATCATTGATCTCGCGCTTAGTAAAGTCATCAAGCTTCGCCCACAATGTTTTGTACTTCTTCTCCTGGTTCTACTTGGACAACCTCTTGAACAGATTCATGAGGCGCTTATTTCTGAAATGGCTGAAGAAATTAGCCCCTAGATGGCACATGCACCAACGGCTTTGCAGGTCTGGCCAAGGTTGATCTTCATCAGTCGTTTGGTTCCTGGAGTGTCTTCACGGCTTTCAGTATGCCAGGGTGCCTATCGTAAATAACACATACGTTCTCCCGATTCTTCACTACTCCATGTTTAAGCTGCCTGAAGAACCATAACCAGCTCGAGAAGTTCTCACCCTCAACGAACACCATCGCCAATGGCAGGATCTGATTATTGCCGTCCACACCAATCACCGTGAGGATCTGCCCCTTGTACTTGCCTGTCAGAAATGTCCCATCTAAGCACAGCACTGGACGACAATGCCTGAAAGCTTGAATGCATGCACCGAAAGAGAAGAAAGCTCGGTTCAGCACTTTATAGGCTGGAAAATGCGGGTTCATCGAGTGCTGGATGTCAACATGTGTCCCTGGGTTCCGAATGAGGAGTGTATAAAGCAGACGGGGCAGGTTGTCGTAGGAGTCATAGAAAGTGCCGAAGCGCATCTCCATGGCCTTATGCTTAGCCCTCCAAGCCTTCCCATATGGGATTTCGTACTTGTACTTGCTCTTTACTACAATTTGTATGTGCTTTGCTTCCATGTCTTCTCCACTATCTCGCTGTACATCAGTTCTGCGATGAGTGGATGTCTGATTGGGGTGGCGTACTAAGACATTGCTTCTACGCAAGTGTGTAGCACGACGTTGGTCACGACCCAATTCATTTCATACTTGGGCACATGGGTGTGCACCTTGCTTTCACAGCCATTAGCAGAACATGTTAAAGTTAAATTATTTGGGGAAGATATGTCAATGCTGAAAATCCTCTGCGTGGACATGGCCCTTTGCGTGACGGCATGCTTCAATTCTTTCTTGGTAGCATACATCGAACCAATTTGGATCTGGTTCTTGTTATATTCCCAACCAGAATCATGGTCATCATTCACACTCATGCCACCAAGAAGTTCCTGATTCCATGCACTCGGAATCGGGGACGCATGAATGTTATCTTCGTCACTGCTATCTTCATCAACATCTTCAGCCATTTCATCTTCATCTTTCTGTTCCATTACCTCCTGCATGGACTCAAAATCCTCTTCTTCATCCGCCTACCCCGTGGGACCTCTTTCTGCCGGTTTACTGCTCTGCCCAGCTTGCCCAGCTTGCCAAGCGGAATGAACTACCTCGTCCACCTGTGGTTCTGGATTGTTTTGCTCCGCTTCACACCCACCGCCTTCTGACCCGGCACCCTTCATGATGGCTTGCACTAGTGCGACCGGAGCACTTTTTCTAGCATTGCAAACCCGCATCCACGATCTCCAGTCTCTACTACTCTCGATCGGCAACAAGTCTCATTTAATATTAGTGCAAGACTTGGTAAACACTACCTGAATGGTCACATCATATAGTGCAGGATCCATCGAGAAGGTACGTGTAAGCCAATAATTAGCTTCCTTAAAGTTTAGCCTCTCCGGATCGGATATAGGCAAATCAACATGGCTGAATTCACTAAGATCAACCCCACTATGATTTGATCAAACAACCCCAGGACCATAGTACACCGTCATATTTACTAACTCCGACATACCTGCCGTAACATAAATTTATATCTTCGTCACATACTTAGTAAAACATGCAGTTCTATTACGTCGCGCGATCGCTAAATTCTTTCGTGCTAAATGTAGGTCGAGTACACGCTTACGGCATGTACAAGGGTGATCCGGAACACACCAGGGTTATCAACCGACAAATCAGGATAGAACTTTTAGCACGATCGAATGCAACGATCAACACAAACACGTAATAATTAACCTAACTAAACAACAACATTCTACATGTCTAATAATTCTTAATTAGTTCGACCTAAATTAACCTCTTTTTTTCCGGCGTCTAATCAATTCTACTTATTCTATTCAAGGAGACCTAACTAAATTATGAAATTAAACTTATTCAGAACATCCTAATTAAATACGTACATAACCCTAATAATCATACTAACTTTTTTATACATACACAACCATAATAATCATACTAAACTAGTTCAAAACATCCTAATTAAACTATGAGAAGAAGTACAACCATAATAATCTATATTTACGTACATAGCCTATAATAACCATAATAATCATACTAATAATCATACTAAACTTGTTCAAAATTTTTACTGTGGATGTGGAGCTCGGCCTCTCACTCTTCTTCTTCACTCTACCTTCTCTCCCCTGGGCTCACCTCCTCTTTGCTCTCCTTTCTTTCTCCCCTTCTTCCTCTCCTCTTTTCTTTCTCCCTTTCTTCCTCTTCTCCTCTCCTCTTTTCTTTCTCTGGAATGGCTGCGCGCGATGGAATGGGGAGAAGAATGGGCGCTGGAGGCGATACAGGGGAGAATGGGGGCACTGGAGGCGTTCACGGGCGGATTAAAAGCCTCGTCGTCCGACCGTTGGACGACTGGGGCGCTTGTCATTCAACCATCGGACGACAGGTGCCAACAGCGGGGCCTGTCAGCGTTTTCGGCGCGAGGTCGTTGCCCGGGGAACGACAGGAGCTTGTCAGTCCACCGTTGGCTGACAAGCCCCTTGTCGGTCGGCGGTCGGCTGACAAGCCTGTTGTCGGTGCATTGTGGGCCGACAGGCTAATATTTTTGCCAATTCTGGAGCTAGACCTATAAATCTCGAAATTTTGGTTTCAAAAATAATGTTTATAAAAAAACTCTATACCCCGTGGTCGCGGCGCCAGACAATGCTTGCAACGCATTAAGATAGTGTAACCTGTTGTTTGAAAGAAACGATTCCTCTTGCCACCTCGAGCTAGTGCAGTAGTGGGTGGTAGATGTGTTCTTTTGACTAAACTTAATGCCAAAAGGTTCACTGGGTACTACTCCGTAATAAACTACTGACTCTGTACGCTGGGTTAAAGACGGATGAGATGAGATATTTTATTTGGCAAATGGAAATGCACACTAATCATAGTAGTACGGAAGGATTGAATTCCCCGCGTTGATTATTGTGCCTTCTGTCCTAAATTTATTACGATTTAAAATATGTGTTATAAGGAAATTAAAAATATCTATTAAAGTTTATAGTGAAACTATTAAGATTTAAAGTTCTCTTTTCTTTAGAAGAAACTATACAAGAATCTATGTAACCTATAAGGAGGTGTCTATATGAACACAATTAAAGCAATTAAACAATTTAAGAGTAAGGTGCAAGTAAGAGAGGATTAGATACTAGGTTTCTTTTGCACTTAGATTTTTAAAATATGTGAGAGGATTGTGAGAGAGCGACAATTTCTTGTACTTTTATTAGGTTGTGATAAAGAATTCGGGTTGGCTTCGCTAATCTTTTTCTCTTTTGTTATGATTGTTGGTCATCATTATTTGGTACTCTTTACTGGATTCATCAACTTTGCATTGATACCGTGCAACGCTCGTGTCGTATCTTATAAACTTTAATCAGATATGGGGATGCAGCGCTTAATAAAGGGTATCAGGGCTTAATAAAGGGTATCAGAAAAGAGTTTGAGTGTGCTCTTATGCAAGGTTGAAAGATGAGATCTGTTGCGGACCATTCGGATTGAGGAGGGCAGGAGATATACTGATCGGAAATCAAGTGTGTCCAATTTACTTTAATTAATTTGTGCATAACTTGGTTAGATTTTCATTGTTTATTGATTTACTTCCTCAAGCATTTCATGAAAACAGATGTTTATCGACTTACTTCCGAAAGACCAATGCTTGAGCTTGGTTCCAACATGTAAGTCTTTTGTCCGACTTATTTACTCAATCTAGGCATAATATATGTGCTATTTCAAGAGAAGATTATACAAGTCACTATGCTACTGTGCAATAGAAATACACTGAAATGCACACAATCCGTTTCTCCTATGACGCTTTATTAGCTTATGTTTTGAAATAGGCTTTGTCAGCTTATGAAGTGGTAGCCCTTACTAGTAACTAGTAACAGTAAGAATCTAACACGTACATGACAAAACTGAAAAGAACTACTACTAGTATAGTATCTAGCACCGTGTCACATGCTCACATGACGCCGAAAGTAAACTATGTTACTATCTTGTCTGATCTACCGTGTCACATGATACCGAAAGTAAACAATCTTACGAGCATGTATGATCTATCTATACTGCTATAACTCTTACGTTAGATAGGCACGCTAAACAGCATCATTGGTTGATTAGAGAACGCCCTGGCTCTCACTCCGCAGATCCTCAGTTCTCCGCCAGGAACAGCCAAACTAAGAACACAAGCGGGAGTTCAGAAGAGGAAGACGCAGAAATAAAACCAGAGGTAGCACAACCAGTAAACCGCGTGCAAAAAACCTTGGATTCGGAAGCCACGGCGGCTGACAGAGTCGGGGCCGAAACAGCGAATCCGGGCGTCTGCAGTAGTACGCGGCCGTGCCGCCCAATCTGCACGGCTCTTGCAGGCGGCAGCAACTCTCGTGCCCGATCTGCTGCACCGCAGCCTACTCTACTCTACGGTTTCCTTCCCTTCCCTTCCCTTCCACACCCATCCATCCATCCACCACGAGGCCGCCTCCCGCCTGCTACAGTCAGTACTGTTCTGGACCGGCCGCGGCAACCCTTTCCTTTTCCGGAACCCTCCCCTTCCTCGCTCCTTTTCCCCTCTGCTCTACTCCCCCTTAGGTAGCCAGCCCTCCTGCCTGGCCTATCTGCTCCGCGCGGGGCCCGCGTCGCAGTTCCGTGTGGCGTTGGATAAACAATGACTGGGCCGGCCGGTTCCCGTGCTTGGGTAGTTTATTTACATGTTTTGAACGCTTTGTTCGTTCAGTCGGCGTCGCGTCGCGTGGGCTCGGGCTCGGGTTCGCTGCTCCTGTCCTGCTCGGCTTTGCCTTGGTTTATTTATGCCAATAGGAGCAACCGAGCAAGTAACCGTCTCGAGACCCCAACCCGCTCGTCCACCTCCTCCCCCCTTTCCTCTCCTCTCCTCTCTCGCATCCCCGTCGCATCGCGTCGCGTCACAACCGCATCGGTGAGTGAGCCGCGCGCTGCGCTTCCTCCTTCCGTGCACGCACGCATCCCCGTCCCCGCCGCCCGGTGCTCCGAGCCTGCTCTCCCTTACGTGTGCGTGCGACGCGCGCTCGCTTCCGCTTCCGGTGTGTGAGGGAGCGGGAGGGAGATCGGCGGCGGCGGCGGCGATGGCGCGGGAGCGGCGTGAGATAAAGCGGATAGAGAGCGCGGCGGCGCGGCAGGTCACCTTCTCCAAGCGGCGCCGCGGGCTCTTCAGAAGGCTGAACAGCTCTCCGTGCTCTGCGACGCCGACGTCGCGCTCATCGTCTTCTCGTCCACCGGCAAACTCTCCCAGTTCGCCAGCTCCAGGTACGTACGCGCTACACTCGCGTCTATATATACCATCGATTCCTCCAGCCCCGTCTCGCGATCCCGTGTTCCGGTAGATCTAGCTGCCTCTCCTCTCCCCTCGCCTTCCATGGCGTAGGATCCGGCCTGGCTAGGGTTCAGGCTGCACCTTGCCACGAGATATCTCTATTTCGTGTGTTTTTTCCTTTTTTTTTGGCCACTCCGGTGGAAACCATGTGACGGGCTAGCGACAGAGATCGGGTCACTCGCCACTGCCTTTAACGGGTTTCTGGTTAGCTTCCAGGACGCGATGGTGCGGCTGTCGTCCCCGCGGAAATGGGGATTTTTAGTTTGGTTACTGTAGTATACTCCTGGAGTTGCAGATTTTTTTTGAGAGTTTCTTTTTTCTGGGTCTGTGTCTTAGCTAGTGCGGTGTTAGGACCGCATCTTTGCCAGTGATGTAACTTCTGTTATTTGCTGTGTATGTATGTATCATCGGTGCGTGTGGTTTAATTGAAGAGTGTGTACCTCGAGTGCTCCGGTGGGGATAAAGTTGCGCCTGCTAATTGCGTACGGTCGGACTTGTGATTTCATGTGCTGGTTTGTCGCATCACCCACTGATCATAATGGACTTCGTGTTCTGTGCAGTTAATTGTTTTTGTTTGTATATTTTGTTTAGTCACGTACTGTTGTTTGATGAGAAATTCTTTGTACTCTCGTACACGCATTGTTCCTCATCCATTCGTTTTTCCTTTGTGAAGCCTTCCTCAAAGCAATAGATTGTTGAGCCGATGTGCTCCACCAATTTTGTTCCGGTTTTATTCGCTGCGGTAGAGTGTGGCTGTTGGAGAAAATTTATCCTAGCTGGTATTCTACCACAGTATATATTCCTGCATCTCGCGCATCATGTTTGTTTGTTTACGATATGTATCCTTTTCTTATGAAACATTTGGTTATAGCAGCATTTAAAAGTAATCTTGTGATCGTTTAAAGGAATCTCTTAAAGACGCAATTGTCTTAGTTATGCTGTATATATTGACATTGAAAAGTTTCCCCAGCTAAACAAATGATATACAATTACCAAAGTCCTTATTTGCACTATTTTAGCATCATGATATTTGAATTACATTCTCTTGCTTAGGATGTATACTATTCGAAGATTTTTTCAAAAAAATTGTATCAATTGATAAGATAACATATGGTATGTTATCGACTTCTTTTACTTGAAATAGAAACCTTCTGCTTAAATAATAGCAATCTTTCATGTAAAGTAATGAGTCATGGGGAGTTTTGAATTTCTTGGATGATTGTGGATCGTACCAATACATGTCCAATTTTGCCGAATTATTAAGAACATTTGGTTATAGCAGCATTACGATAAAGCGGTATGATTTATATGCCTATGAACAGCAAACTTACAAAATTGATGGGAAAATGTTGACGCAGTCCCGATGCTTTCCTAGTAAAGCGCTGGTAGAATTCAGAAACCATTCTGACTGTCTATCTGTTGAAAGGTTCTGATTTTGCTTTCTCTTCTGCTTGCTTTAGTTCAATTTGGCACTAAGAGATATGATGTTATATATGTAGAAACATTCTTAGTTAATTGTGAACTAGAATCTTATTTGATTTTTTGTTAGCATCCGACTTCACTCTTCACTTTGAACCTAATATCAGACTTTTGTTCGTGATTGCAAGTTATTCTAATTCATTATCAAATTAGAGTTACTGTTTTCATTCTGATATGTACAGCAACAGGATTCTGATCACTATATGTGACTTGTCATTCTGGTAAAAAGTATACCCATATTAATATATCTGAGGCTCTGTACTATCAACTGTCAAAATGACTGCAATATATTAATGTCATAGTCTGCCCCTGTATATTATGAGCATGCATGTATCACTAATATTTTTGTTAATTCATTTTGCTTGATTGATTGTAGCTTGCTATATATGGTACTGATATTGCCTTTCATTAACAGTATGAATGAGATCATCGACAAGTACAGCACACATTCTAAGAACCTGGGGAAAGCAGACCAGCCTTCTCTTGACTTGAACGTAATAATCATTCTTTATTCCTACAGTGATGCTAGCTAGCAAAGAATTGTTTTCATAGCACCCCAATACTCAGGAATCTAAGTAAGCAATATTAGGCTATGTTCCAAAGTAGAACCTTTTGTGTTCAAGGCTTAGGTTAGCACAAGCCCTCATGTAATATGACTTCTTTTTTTCTATCTGAAAATATTGCAGTGAATCTTTACTTTGATCAAGTAAAGGTTACGAAGAATATCTGAGATAACGATTACATTTAATCCTTTTCAAGTTCTCTCTAGTTGACATGATTTAATTAATGATCTTTTTTTGTTGATCATAGATGTAAAAAAGGGGTATACTTCTCTTTCTTGTTTATTTATTAATGGACGTCGACATCCCCAGTCTAGTAATTAGCACACTAAGTCACAATAATAATTTTGTTTGGATGGATCATGACCACAATCCTTTTTGTTGGTTCACGGAAAGATCTTCCAGTTTGAAAGAGAATATAGATGAAAAAAATCATCAGCTATGCGCGTATGTATGTTAATATTTTTCTGATCCATCAAGAATACTTGCTTTTATATTCCTCTTGGTACGTATGCAGATAATTGCAATGTGGTTATTGGTTATAATTCTTAATCTAATTGATACTGACATGCTGGCTTTGCAGCATGTCTACTTTGTTGCTTATATTAACAGTTCACCTTTTGATTTTCAGTTAGAACATAGCAAGTATACAAATTTGAACGAGCAACTTGCAGAAGCTAGTCTTCAACTTCAGTTACGTCCTATTCCATCCTGTTTTTATGTAAATCACTCAAGACATTTTTTTACAGTAAATATATAATTATGTAGTTTCATGTTAACTTATAGACAGATGAGAGGTGAGGAGCTTGAGGGATTGAGTGTTGAAGATCTCCAGCAGTTGGAGAAGAACCTTGAAGCTGGTCTGCATAGGGTGCTCCAGACAAAAGTATGATGACTGAGCATGACATTTTTCACAGTTCCCTTCAAGTCAGGCTCACTATGAGCAACTGTTTAGTGGGCTATATGATTTTTGCAGGATCAACAATTCTTGGAACAGATCAATGAACTCCAGCGAAAGGTACAATTTATTGAAGATTAAATCTTAATCATTGGTTTTATTTTCTGCATAAAATATAACCTTAAGCTTTGGTTTGGTTGCATCTACACATGTTTCCATGTTTGACAAAACGAGTGTCAAATTGATTTTTATGTCCAATTTACAGTTTTGCATTCACTGACATTCCTAATAAAACATTTGTGTGTAAATAGTTGATTTAGTGTAGTTTCTGCCGATAAAGAAGGAATTACATGTGTTACTGTGATTTGGACATTAGGACTAGAATACTTGCAACTTGATTGAAAAGTCATATATTGAATTAAAAGAAGGAGATCATCAATCTATGTTCCAAAAGTCTGAATGCTTGTGCGCCATCTAAAAGCCTATTTTATGAAAAGGCTCCTGCTAATCTAATTGTTGTCAAGCTGATAAGCTTAATCATCTGTCTCACTTAAAGGAGGGAAAAAGAGGATACAGGAGCAACTCTATATATGTTTGATCAGCTGGCTGGAACTGTTAAGCTTTATAAAGGATAATACATTTTGTTAACTAAACCCTATCTGCGGCATAAAACCTGCAAGTGTGGTCCTCAGCTATACAAGTTTGTCCATTGTTTGAGCAGGATGAATGGCAGATATATTATGGAATCAACCTTCCATAGTTAGAGCTGTCTCAGCCTTATGCATGATGTGTGTTGATGAGAGTTGCAACTGTTTCGTGGCTTACGTTGTGCATTTCTTGGATACTTTTATTGTGGTTGCCCAGTTGCTGCCTTCTACCCTTTCGTTTACAAGATAGCACCTGCAAGCAAATTTAATGTATTGCGTGAGTGCTCAAACAAGAGGGAAGATAGTGCCGACATCCGCGGACAATCTTTTTAGCTTTATGCCTTTCAGTAGCCAGGCAAGAAAATTTTCTTTCCTGGATTCTCCCATGTGTAAATGACTAAATATTCCCATTTTCTTGTTATCAAGTACAATACTTTATCCACCTCCAATATTTTGAAATTATTTCTATGTTGTCCTTGTGGTTTCAGTTTACCAGATCATACAGCTAGTTTAAATTTCCTGTCCCCTTTGCACCTAATAGAAACTTACTGGTTTCAACTGGTTAAAAGATAAAAGGACAAGGTGTCCATTCGATGAAAGAAGGCACTCATTTGTAACCTTTGGACATTTTATCAATTTAACTTACAGAGTACAAGACTAGCTTTCACATTGTGGCAGCTATCTCAAGGGAAAAGTTTACACTTATGTTTAGCAAGGTTCATTATGCTGTTAGAAGCTGATCAGATACAGCATTAGAAGATGGAATATATAGAAAAAAAATTAGGACGGTATACTATTGATTTATTGGTTTGAAGTACCCTTGTCAGTTGACATAAGATGAAAAACTAATATACACTACTTTCCACATTTTACCGCAGAGTTCACAGCTGGCAGAGGAGAACATGCAACTGAGGAACCAAGTACCAACTGAACCTTCTTTAACTAGCATCTGCGTCGTGGCTTGTTCAGTCCAGTCCATCTGAATACATATTTGTATTTCCCTTGTTATTTCTGGATACAGGTATCCCAGATACCGACAGCTGGCAAGCTAGTGGTTGCTGATACCGAAAATGTTATTGCTGAAGATGGACAGTCCTCTGAATCTGTAATGACTGCATTGCACTCAGGAAGCCCACAGGATAATGATGATGGTTCAGATGTATCCCTGAAATTAGCGTGAGTTTCTAAAGGCACTGTTATTTTTATGTACTGATCAAGTTTTGCTGAATATAGATTCATATAATTCTGTAGTTTAGTGACTTACATATCTACCGATGGACAATGGTATGGATATGGGTTTTGGTTGACATGGATATGGATATGGTTATATTCATATGAGCCGACCTCTTTTGATAAACTCATACTACTAAGCTAAATAAATAGAAGCTCATGATTAGGCCATCCTTATTTTTTGACAGTTTTAGGCTATCCTTATTTTATTTACTACTAAGGTTGGATTTCCTTTGTCAAGTGTTGTAACCGACGTTGGCTACGGAGGTTGTAGGGTGGGGTGCTCGCTGGATGCGAGGGTCGTCTCCGTATAGGCGCCGTGGTACAGTAGAAGGGTAGTGGGGGAAGGATGGGAGAATTAGGGAGGTAGAAGAGAAGCACAGGTAGGGAATAGATATGTCATTACTTGCTTCCTTACAAGGGGGATATCCTTATATAGACCTTTTAGGTCAGTTACTGTTCACTAAACAGTAATTCCAGCTTGTGACAGCTGGTAACTATTACAAAATTGCTCCTTTATAGAGCTATTCAAAACTGATTTGAACACAAACTCTTCTACTAGGACTCCTACACACCCTGGACACTCCTAGACTAAGCTGGATCCATTTAAGAGACAACTGGATTCTCTAAGACGCCACAACATTACTCCCCTTCTCGGACAAGCAGCTTGTCCTCAAGCTGCATATTCGCTAGAGCTGACTATTCCTGCGTGTTAGCTTGTCCCCTACTCTTTCTTTTATAAGCACGCCCCCAGTAGGTGTCGGCGATGTTTCTCCCGTCCTGGGGGGAATAGCTCATTCTCAAGCTGGAAATCTAGATAGAGTTCCTTGAAGTTATACAGCGGCTCCCAGGTGCTCTCTATTGTCGGTAAACCATGCCATTGCACTAGAACTTCCCACTTGTCTCGGCGTAGGCGTGCTTGCTCCACCTTTGCTGGTATTGGAATGACACGCCCATGTTCAATCAATGGAAGGTCTGGGGCCGATGCGGGTGGATCTCCATGAAATTTCTTCAAAAGTGCAACATGAAATACCTTATGGATACGTGCGCCAGTAGGCAGCTGTAGTCGATAAGCTACTGTCCCAATCCTCTCCAAGACTTGATAAGGCCCATAATATTTTGGCGCTAACTTCGCATGTGCTTTGACTGCTAGGGATGCTGCCTGCCGGTGGTGCAGTCTGAGCCAAACCCAGTCTCCTACTGCAAATTCAAGGTCACGGTGATAAGTATCATGTTGTTCCTTCATAGCTTGCTGAGCTTGGAGAAGCCTGTCACGAATTTTGTTCAGGAACTCATCCTGCTCAAAGAGGGAGCGCTCAACCGCCTTCACACGCGCTGAGCCAGGCTCATATGACACCAACGATGGAGGCAGCCTGCCATAAACCACCTGAAAAGGGCTGGTTTTGATAGAATGCTGGAAGCTAGTGTTATAGCAATATTCTGCCCATGGAAGCCACTTAATCCACTCACGAGGATGATCACATGTTAGGCAACGGAGATACATGGCGATGATCCGGTTGACAACCTCAGTCTGCCCATCGGACTGGGGATGAAATGCAGAGCTAAAGTTGAGTTTGACTCCGGACAAGCGAAACAGATCCTTCCAAAAATTGCTAGTGAAAGTGGGATCACGATCACTGACAATGGAAGTTGGCAGCCCGTGGAGCCTTACAATTTCATCGAAGAAGACGCAAGTGACTGAGCTTGCTGTGTATGGGTGGGAGAGTGTAATGAAGTGTGCATACTTTGAGAACCAATGCACCACAGACAATATCACTGTCTTGCCACTAACTCTTGGTAAGCCTTCGATAAAATCCATTGATATATCAGTCCACACCTAGGAGGGAACATCCAAGGGTTGCAAAAGGCCTGCTGGGTGTAGATGCTCAATTTTGTTGCGCTGGCAGATGCTACAACTACGGACCCAATCAGTGACCAATTGGCGGATCCTTGGGATGCTGAAATCTGCACGTACACAGTGTAATGTCTTCTGGATGCCTTCATGTCCCATGTTGTGTGCGGAAGCAATGATTGTCTCTACCAGAGGGGAATCAGCAGGGATGAATATGCGCCCCTCATGCATGACCAGACCATCAACTAGCGTCCATGTTGGACTGAGCTCACCTGCTTCCGTGCGACGCTTGATGGACAGAAGTTCTGGGTGGGTTGCAGCCTCTGTCTAGATATCATCAAACAAGGCAAAGTGCGGAGAGGACAAGGCACTGAGTGCGGCTGATCCTTCGTCGCAACAGGACAACGCATCGGCGACTCGATTTTGCCTTCCTGGACAGAACTCCACCTTGAAGTCATAGCCAAACAGCTTGCTGACCCATTGATGCTGAGGAATAGTGGACAGGCGTTGGTCCAAAAGAAATTTCAGACTATAGTGGTCGGTGCGGACCACAAATGGGCGCCCCAATAGATATGGTCTCCAGTGGCGTACAGCTTGCACCAAACCCATGAGCTCTCTTTCATATGCAGTGAGCTTGGCATGTCGAGGTGCAATAGGACGACTATAGAAAGCCAAGGACGCTCCCCTTGGTGAAGGACAGCACCAAAACCCGACCCAGACGCGTCACAATCTACCATGAACGGTTGAGCAAAATCTGGTAATTGGAGGACTGGTGCCGAGGAGAGGGCTGCCTTGAGATGAGTGAAGGCCTGAGTGGCATCGGATGACCACACAAAGGATTCCTTCAACAATCTAGTAAGTGGGGCTGCAATCACTCCAAAATCCTGCACAAACTTGCGATAGTACCCGGCAAGTCCCAAAAATCCTCGCAATGCACGCAGGGACTTAGGCTCCGGCCACTCTTGCACTGCCCGGACCTTATCTTCGTCCATTGCTACGCCGGCTGCAGAAATCACGTGCCCAAGGTAGGCCACAGATTCTTGGCCAAAGGAGCACTTGGACCGCTTCACAAATAGGGCATTCTCCTTGAACGACTGCAGGACTGCACGTACATGTCGTAGATGCTCCGACCAGGATGTGCTATAAATAAGAATATCATTAAAAAAAACGAGCACGAACCGTCGGAGGTAGGGTCGGAGGATCTTATTCATTAAAGCTTGGAAGGTAGCCGGTGCATTTGTGAGGCCAAACGGCATGACTAAGAACTCAAAGAGGCCTTCATGTGTGCGGAATGCCGTTTTCTTTACATTAGTATGGAACATACGGACTTGATAGTAACCAGAGCGGAGGTTGAGCTTGGTGAAGAAGCGGGCTCCTTTCAATTCATCGATGAGCTCATCGATCACAGGAATCGGGAACTTGTCCTTGATTGTCTTTTCATTGAGAGCTCGATAATCTACGCAAAATCTCCACGATCTATCTTGCTTTTTGACCAATAGGACTGGAGAAGAAAATTCTGATGTACTTGGTCGGATGATACCTTGCTCGAGCATTGCCTTACACTGTTTTTCTAGCTCCTTCTGGATCACCGGGTACTGGTATGGCTGAACCACAACAGGGGCTGTGCCGGGCAAGAGATGGATATGATGGTCACAATCCCGAGCTAGAGGCAAGCCCGTTGGTTCTGCAAATACTGTTTCGAATTCAGTCAACAGGATTGTCATGATGTCGCTGGTGGTGCAGCTGCGGACTTGTGCTCCAAATGGTGCTGTGACCTTGCCTTTGTAGATGACTTGATGGTCCTTCCACCAAAAAGACATGGTTAGGGAGTCGAAATCCCATAAGATGGGTCCAAGGGAGCGAAGCCACTGAATACCAAGGACTAAATCAAAGCCATCAAGGGTCAACCCATAGCAACCTGTATGGAATTCCTCTGCACCAATCTGCAGCAGCATGCGTCGCGCGATGCCGGCACTTCGGACATGTTCACCATTAGCCACTGTAACTTTTAGACCTGGATGGGGCTCCAGGGTGATGCCCACCTTGCTGAGGACCTCTTCATTGATGAAGTTGTGTGTTGAACCTGAATCGACTAAGGCAAGGAGATCAGTTTCACCCACCCGAACCGCGAGCTGCATGGTGTTCCCTGCGCAGATGCCGGTCAACGCATGTAGCGATACGCGGACATCTTCCTCTGCTGCCACGGAGGTTGTATCCTCAGCGGCATCCTCCACCTCATCTTCCACCTCCAAATAGAACAGCCGCTGGCACCTATGTCCCCTCACAAATTTTTCATCACAATTAAAGCATAAACCTTTGGCGCGGCGTTCCTCCATCTCGGTGGCAGAAAGGCGCTTGAAGGGTCTGCTCGTGTTGTTGGATGCAGCCTCGGAAGTTCCTAGTGCTGGACCTGTTGTAGTCAAGCCACGTGTGGGAGAGCGCTGGAACCTTGGTGGCGGCCTTGGGTTGGCAGCCGCCGTCACTATGTTTGCTCGCTGTTCATATGCTCGTGCATGACTCATTGCCACCTGTAGGTCAGGAGGGTTTTGAAGCTCCACATCAACTCATAGCAGATCAGTCAGCCCGGATGTGAAAATTTGAACCTGTTGTGACATTAAGAAAGGGTCAACATGACAAAGGAGTGCTTGGAATCTCTCTGTGTACTCTGCAACAGATCCTGTCTGCTTGAAGCGTGCAAGTTCGCCTAGAGGATTGGTCCTAATAGGAGGGCCGAACCGCAGGTGACAACGCTCCTTGAAGCGAGTCCAAGATGGGGTTTCTTCGTCGCGCTCAAGCTGGATGTACCATTCCTACGCTGCTCCTATCATGTGATAGGCCGCTAGCCATACTTTGTATCCTTCTTCGTTGCGCTGACCCCAGAAAAATTGCTCGCACCGGTTCAACCAGACCAGTGGGTCATCCTTGCCATTGAATGTGGGAAATTCTAGTTTGTGGTATCGAGGCACACCCACAGTATCCGCAACATGGGTCACTGATGGCGGACCATGCGGAACACCAAATTTGGGGGGGCCTGGATGAGGAAACGAAAATCCTGGCTGCGAGTTGGGAGGCATCGTCTACAGGCCCGGTGTCCCCTAAGATGATGCTTGGGACCAGGGCGGTTGCTGTTGTGTTAGAACTGAGGGCGTGGATGTCGTGGTCGTCACCAGGTTGGTGGCTAGATCAGCTGCTACGTTGTCGTTCAGGAATGGCAAGGATGGAGGGCGCTGCAAGATGCCATCGCCTCCTCCCTGCACCCCTGACCTCTGCTCTAGTGACTTGATTCGCGAATCCAGCGTTGCAAAGTCCTTGCTGAATTTATTGCTCAGCTTGGCAATCGCTGCCAGTACATCTTCATTGGGATTGGTCTTCTTTTCAGGCGCATCGTTAGCCATGGTGGCTGGCTCTGATACCAGATGTTGTAACCAACGTTGGCTACGGAGGTTGTAGGGTGGGGTGCTTGCTGGATGCGAGGGTCGTCTCCGTATAGGCGCCGTGGTATAGTAGAAGGGCAGTGGGGGAAGGATGGGAGAATTAGGGAGGTAGAAGAGAAGCACAGGTAGGGAATAGATATGTCATTACTTGCTTCCTTACAAGGGGGATACATCCTTATATAGACTTTTTAGGTCAGTTACAAAATTGCTCCTCTATAGAGCTATTCAAAACTGATTTGAACACAAACTCTTTTACTAGGACTCCTACACACCCTAGACACTCCTAGACTAAGCTGGATCCATTTAAGAGACAGCTGGATTCTCTAAGATGCCACAACACAAGCATATGAACATGCTTTTTCTCTCGTGTTTGGGACTGTGGGTTACCTAAATAGGTTTAGCTTTGGATCCATAACAACTAACTGGTTTAGTTAATAATAGATGGTTGAATTCATCTGTTATACTTAAGCTTGGAACCAGACAATATTTAGGTTAAACCAAATTAGCACGGAGCCATATATAGGAATTTGAGAGAAAAATTAGATTTGGGTTTGGGTTTGAACGACTTAAACTGGCATCCCTGTCAAGTTGGAACAACTCAAACTGCGGATTCATATTATGGACATGATCTTGGCATCTGATTGAAAATTAATAGTGTTTTTTATTTCTCATTTTCATGCAATTTGCAATCTCATGGGATCTTCATTATTTTGATCTTGGCAAATGTTAAGACAAGGACTAGAATCTCATGACATACCTCTTGTTGTACTTCTCTTATTAGAGGGATAGAGGGCATATCTAGCTATTGGAAGAACCATGTGTTGCAAAATGTGAAATACTGCTGAAACTATTTTTGCTTGTAATAAATCAGTACTTGGCACGTCGGATAGACCATGGCCAGATTTCAAGTTCTGACTCTTGAAGAATGACGGCTACAAGATACATGGAAATATTGTACTCATTTAAATTAGGGAAAATTGGTTCAGTAGCACTGATAGGTGTTTGTTATGCTTCCTACCATTTAGCCTATGTCCTTTGGCACTTTGACAAAATGTAGTTCAGCCTGTCTGTTCTCTATTTCTTTAAAGAACGCAATACTTTGCGCGTTTTCCATTTGAATATTTTCACATAACTCTTCATCTTGCAGGTTGCCTTGCATTGCATCGAATTAACAGCAGGAAACCATCCGTTCAGATCTGGATGGACTTGCGTCATCAGTGGAGAAGCTCTTGTGTTATGGACAAACACTGCAATAATCTTGCGGTGGAAGCGAGATCAGTCAACCTGATTTATCATCCTTGTGGCTGCATGATGCGATGTTCCGGTTTTCACCGTTTGCTAGGATCTTAAGTTTGTCTGCTGTTCATCTCATCGCTGTTGACACTATTCATGATATCTGTGTACCTTAATTCTTGCTTCTTAAATTATGATATATAGAGAAAGATTAGAACTATTATGTAACATAGTATTTTGCAACAGCTCCTCCTTTATAGGGATCCGACTCAGTAGCATCCATGACCGGAGCCAGCGAGTGACGCGGAAGCAGCACGAGGGAGCGAGCTCAGACGTCGCCTGATCCAAGCGACGTGCGCCACGACCGAGCACGCTCCGCTCCAGCCATTGACGCCGCTCCCCTCGAACTAGCGGCACAGGGGATCGAGCTATGCGGATGCGACACGAGGGAGCGACCGGTGTCCCGTGGATCTAGGCCTTGTTCTTTGATGATGTGAGCAGATTGAGGACGCGCACCAAGCCTTTTCTCGCCTGCCTTCTTCCCGGGCGGCGTGCGCAGATCGAGCAGCTCGTCTGCTCGTGGCTCTCGTCCTTCTCCCGTCGAGTAGCATCTCCAGCGGCACGTGACCTGTAAAGACGGCGACCTATGGTGGCAATCGAGCTGAGAAGGCACCGACCCGCGGATCCACTTGAGCTTCTTCGCTAGCACCCGTCGTGCTCGCTACGACAACTCTGCCCGAGAAGACGAAGCGCGAGTCATTGAGGTCTTTCTTTGGTACTGCCCATCCATTAAATGCCTGCTAGTTGATGGATGTACTGCCTTCTGTCTAATGTACTGCCTCCACAAGCTGCCTTTGCAGCTAGAACTCCCCACCAACACCACGTGATTGCTCTTGTCCATGGTCTGAATAGAAAATGCAATGCACGATGGAATGAGCATTGGTTGAAGCTGGTACATGGTCACGTATAGAGGGATGCACTACGTATAAGGCAGGACATGTGTACCATAAAAAAGGGCAGTATAAATTTACAACAAATAGCAGTACACTATAAACATACAATACTTCACGTAACGCAACACGAGGGTAACTATAAAAACCATAAAAACAGGTAGTACAATAAGTGTAGGAAAAGCAGTAAAAAATCAACACTTTAAAAACCACAAGAAATTTTTAGAGGCAGTAAACTATATTAGAAAAAGGCAGTACAATCAATGTAAGAAAAACAGTACAATCATCAATTAAAAAAGGTAATACAATGATAAAATATTCAATCCACTGCAGTACAAGGATAAAGTAACATGTTGTAATGCTGAAGCTGGCGGACTCGCAAAAATACATAAGGAAACTGTTAGCAAAAAGCACGTAGCTCATAATTATGGAACCAAACCTTGTTAAGAGGGTTGTCTGGAGATTTCTTCCATAGCTTCCATATCACGTCTTTGTACTGTTCCAATGTTAGGCCGGGCTTTTCTTCCTTCAGCTTCGGGAGTTCTGCATCTTCAAATGCCTGTCATAAAGAATTCCAAATGTATTTAAGAACCAGATGCCATAAGATTTTGAGAACTCCAACCATAGCAAACCGCACAGTAGAATTAAATGCCCTATGAAGTATAACAAATCGCATCGATGCTGGATTTTGTAAACTAAACACGGTACAGAGTGCAGAACACCATTGTAAGTCAGATGATTAAAAACCATCTACCAATAAGATCAATTTGTGTTTGAACTAAAGCAGCCGTAGATTGAAATAAGTCTAAACGCATTGCTACACACAAACAGCGTGCTGCTTTTGATGATGAGTAGTGCTACCACTATGGGCTTGTGGCCAGGCCCACGAGTTTATCATTGGGCCTCCAGGAAGAAGCTGTGACCCGAAGACCCAATCCAAGAGAAGCGTAGGCCTCAAGTCAGTGAATCCTTATCAGGACGGGAAAGCAACGCTCGCAACGTCACCAGGAAGGAGTCCAACTCATGTACTACGAGAACTCAGGATATGGCAATAAGAAGGAGTCCGACTCGTGTACTACGAGGACTCGATACAAGGTTACCGCTCTAGTCTGCCTATATAAAAGGGCATAGACCCCCCCCTCTAGGGGGACAGGCTAGATTGGATTGGAGAGCCCTAGTCGCCTAGTAGCCTTTGAGATCCCTTAGCCCTAACATCACCCTCACCGAGTCCTTTACTCGTCGAGTTCCCCTTGTAAGCCGAACTCGCTGAGTTCCCAACTCACCGAGTTCTCCACTGTAAATCGCCTGTACACCAGATCTAATATCAATTCCATCAGAGCAGGATGTAGGGCTATTACCCATCTTGGGGGCCTGAACCTGGGTAAATCTGTGTCTGGAGATCAAGCTGACCTGAGTTTTCGCCCCGCTACCGTACAAATACGTGATGTACGAGTACCCCCCGTATACCATACATCGACAGTTGGCGCCCACCTTGGGGCCCTTACATCAGTTTGGATCTACTCCGACAACGTTCACCGACGAGATGATGTACACTGGTTTCGACGACAAAGGCTTCTATGATATCTCGTCCGGATCTCGCAACAGCTACACCAACACTTGTGGCGTACCCGGTTTTAAGGCCGGATACTCCCTTGTGATTACTGTACCGGTCCCTGGATCAGTAGCCGGTACACACAAGTTAACCTGTATATCATGGTCATACATACGAATATCAACATACAATATGGAAATAGACCGTCAAGGTCGAATGTCTGATACCTGTAGCCCAACGGCTATAAACTTGCAGCAGAAAAACAAGCGATGATATGGCCCATCAATATGCCATACCCAACAGGCAACTGACTGGAGTTACGCCCTAGCTTTCGCGTTCATATTCGTATCTTCAGAATTGATGTCTCCTTCGTGTGGCCAAATCAACAAGCCAGGTGAGTACATTAAATGTACTCGCAAGCTATTCCCACATGAGGAAATATACGGCAATATTTCATGCAGGGAATAGATCAAGGAATAGCTCTACCCTATGTTGTTAGTTGTGCGGAAATATAAGTTTTCATCGTAAATACGATAGTAGGTTTCAAAGCTATTTTGAAAACAGAAGTAATTCGTAGTAATAATCATCATTCGAGGTAGAATCCGCTACCTCTCTTTTTCCTTTCCTCAGCGTGATAGCTCAGCCTATCACGCCTACCCTTTTTGGCTCCCGCTCGCACTACTCCGGGCAGTGCAGCTAGCCTCCTCTTCTGCAATTCCTAGCTACCATCCGTATAGCGTAAATTGCACTCTGTGGACACATCATGCCCACGTCCTTAATGCCCTTTCCCCAGCTTTCACAAATAAAACTTAGTCTAACCAATGTGTGGCCTTGCCAGTTCGTGTCTATGACCGATGACGCGGCTATTCGAATAGTTTTTAACACTCTGCAGAGGTTGTACGGCTTTACCCACAAGATGTAGTTCACCCTGGGTACACTGTGCACCGTATACTGACAGGGCTAGTACAACGAGACCTTTCGTCCGTGTTCACACTAGAGCCGGACCCGTTCGGAGGGTAACCCAACTTTTGCATCTCGGATGTCAAAAATGGGACTCCCCACCTTTGTGTCGAACCATATTTTCACGTACTACGTGGAACCCACTAAGAGCTTTACCTCCAATCGACGTGGAACTCGCTGAGGGCTTTACCTCCACATAGTCCCGTGAAGATCCTCTAGGGATCCCAAATCCACCCTAGCACATCACCCTAACTTCCCACGGCTCCAGACTCTAGCATTAGACGAGGTACCGAGTCAAGTCCTTCCTATAAAGGACATGTGGACGTACGGTGGGGGAACTGATTCAGTGGCACTTAGGTTCGGTCCTTAACCGATTCGAGCAAGACTCCACTTTCAACTCATCACCTCAGGTAGCGATCGGCTACCCTACCATTCATTACCTCAAGTAGCAACCGGCTACTCTACCACCTCCCAACATCCCTTAGCATTCTTGCCCGAATCAAAATCCTCCATCTTTTCATTCGGGATTTTATCAAACATTTCCTTTTTAAAAGATTCCTCGGAATGTTTAACAAACTGAGGGTTTTTGATCCCAAACCCATCGTAACGGTAAACTTAGTTTTAACTACAGCAGGTCTAAGCACGGCTAAAGCCTATATTCCTACTTAGTTGGTTGGTCGAATATCAACCGGTTAAATATTTCTAGGGCTACAAGGATCGGATTTCAGAACCTACCTCACATGTATTTTCTAGGCATAATTAATCTAGCATAAAATATTATTGATATTTACATAGCATGCAAGTTCGCAAACAAAATAATTAACTTTCACAAGTATGGGATTCAACATGGTCAAAGTGGAAATGCTTGCCTGGCAGTACTGGCCGAGTCTTGATCTCGAACTGGATACGGCACTCGTCCGAAATCCTTCGTGCGAAAGTATCGCAACGTCGTATCTACATGTCGGAGAAATACTGAATAAAAATTGGCGCGAGGAAGAACCAATAAGAACCACACATACACTCATGAGTTGAGCATTATGCGCCCTAGACCTAGTTGCTCGTTAGGGTTTGCAAAAAGGCTGAAAGGAACTCACCTCACATGAAATAAGGATTCGTTGCGAGGATTGGTAAAATCTAACTCGTTGGATTAATAACGTATTAGTACCTAAGATGATTTCAGTTCTCATGTTATATTTGGGTTCAGAGGGTATACCGTCTTTTAAAATGCTTTTAGCAGAAGAACATTTGGATGCATACCCTAGGGTTTTGATGGACGTATTAGAAGGTATTGGTCTTGACGTAGGGTGTGTGTGTCATTCTGGTTTTTATCTTCCTACTGCCTTCAACAAAATACTTTGGAGCTATAATACCTATGGGAATCCAACATGTTCTGGAACATCAGGTAAGCCTGGATAATTGCTCTAGACTTCCATGCAATAACATTATGAAGCTTTACTTTATAGCTTTTAAGATATATGCCTGCATCACCTGCTCCATGGCCTTTTAAAGTAAGCTCTCTGGATCTCAACATATATTTGAGCTCAAAGGATGAATTAGGTTTGGAAATATTATAGGAGGTTAGTTGAGATGTCCGAATCCTATTTTACAAAATGTACATGTCTCATAATATAGGTTTATTGCGATTTATTATTTCAATCTGGAATTTCAAATCAATTCAAAATTTCCAAAAAAAATACACTGATGGAAAGCTTATGAGATTTTAGGATTTTAGGAAGAAGAACGATTGGGTTTAGATGATTACTTACGGAGATACGATCGTTCGAAATTTCGCTAAACAGAGAGCATTCGCTGTTTAGACTTGAGGGGATTTTAGGTGACGTCAGAAGCGGTACTGGAAAATACGCCTTTGGTGCTGGATGTTGAAACAGAGAGAACTAAGAAGGTTTTACGTGTTCCAAAGGGGATGGCATATCCTGGGGAAGGCAGCAAAGAATACGTCTTCTCTGCAGGGATGTGCACTAGGATGGACGCACGTTTACTGATTCTAACGCTTGGGCCCTAGTTCCATTCCCTTTCGTTCTTGAGCAGAGAAAAGGGAAAGGAGGAGAAGGGTGGCGCGGTTGAGGGAAGAGTCGAACGAGGAGTCAAGGTTTTGATTCGTAGATCGGGGAGGAAGGGTTAGAGTTTTACGTACATGCGCATATATGAAAGCAGTATATATGTGCACATACTCAAGATGGGACATGGCGAAGTCGATGGCAGCAGATCACGCCCATCGGAGAAGATTCAAAACGTATATATGTTTCAATTTCACCGAAGTACCATGTGGGTACTTAGCTACAGATGTCGGTCTAGATTACACCGACTAGGAAAAGGAGAAAGGACGCCGGGGTGCGCTCGCGGTGGGAATGTGAGGGCGAGTGGCCACATATGGAGACAGGGTGTTGAACAGGGTCGCCCTTGTCATCGGACGTGGTTCGGGGAATTAGGGTTTTGACAAAATGGAGATCGAGATATATAGGAGCAAGGGTTTTCGTGTTTTGGTATCATGATTTGAATTAAAGTTTTAGTTAGGTATATTTTGACTGATATTATTAGCAAAGAAGTTTTTGTTAGCCCTAATTTTCGGGTTTTGGAAAATCGGGGTGTGACAACACTCCTCCTCACGCAGCGGCTCGTCGACTTCAGCGACAACTCGCGTCGCCAACTCACCTAGTGGCTCTACGAGTCGTTTCGACTCCACGCGGCCGCTCGAGCTTCAATCCTTATGCTTCCGATCTACGCGATCTGTAGAGCAAGATCACCTTCAGGCGCGTCCAGCACGACCACGCGCCTCGATGAACGGCTACCAGGCTCGATCACCACCACATCGTGGTGCATCCAGCCGACCTCCGACACCAGCTGAACAGAAAGCGTCTCCACTCCGCCGCGAGACTCCACTACCGGGAAAACTCCCAACACAGCAGTCAGGGATCAAATATTCCCGAGCATATCTTCTCCGAGAATGACTTGATCGTTCGCTCAATCCCAACTCCCGAAAGGTTCGACTACGACTTCCCACATGTCTTCATGGCGGGACCAAAATCTACACCACGAACAATACGTCCTTCGACTGATGCCAATGCTTCATCATCGGCCACACAGAGTTCCGAAGCTAGAAAGAAGGCCGCTCGCTCAAGAGCTCTCACAACCCAGATCAAGCAGGCGCTGTCCGATCGATTTGATGACACCACCCGACAACTTTATGAGGAACACGAGCAAACACTCGCTGACATCCAACACGTGGCCGAAGCCGAGCATAATGAGGCCCGAGTTCTGATCAACTCCGGCCTAGATACCAACAATAGACAGCCACGAGAACGTTCTGAAGACGTTTACGCTCGTAACCGCGACCAGCTCACCGACTCCAGGTATCAACCTCGTAGGGAGTCATCTCGAAGAACACGTTCCCCGCAACGTTCCCCGAAGAAGCGCCGAACCCGGTCGCGATCCCCCAGTGGCCATTACGACCACACCTGCAAAAATCGAGACTATCACGGCAGCCGTCGTGATTATGGCAAGGCGCGCCTGGTTGATCCCGTCGAGGAGGATCACCACCGCAAGGACCAACGCCATTCTCACGATCATGAAGACCACCGCCGCAGACGTAACCGGTACTCCGACTACTCATCAGAAGACGAAGGCTTCATCCCCGGTATTATCACCGGTTGCCCTGTGCTCTCACCTAGATTACGAGGCGCACGGATACCCAAGCATGTGCGTTCTAGCAAGAACCTGAAATACAATGGAAAAGGAGACCCGAAAGAGTTCCTGATCCGATTCACACAAGACATCCTGAAAACTGGGGGAGACACGACGTCAATGGCCAACCTCCTCCCTGTGTGCCTCGTCAAGGACGCCGCCGCATGGATTCAGAACATACCCGAAGGCTCCATCCACAGTTGGGCGCAGTTCCAAGACATGTTCATCAAAAGTTTCTCCACAACTCGTGATGCCTCAACCCTGAGGTCCGAGTTCAAGCGTATACGACAAGGACGGGATGAAGGCCTCCGCGATTTCGTTACCAGGTTTAAGAGTAAGGTCAACATCGTCCCAGGACTCTCCTTCACTGAAGTACTCGAAACTTTCCAAGCTGCTGTCCGCGACGAACGATGCCTGGACCATGTCTATACTGCCCAACCGCGTAATACCGCGGAACTCATGGAAATTCTTCGAATACGAGCAAATTACGAAGACCAACGCCTCCACAACATCGAGATCAACCGAGGCCTGCATAGGTCAGATTACCACGATAGACGGAAATGCTCCCCGGAGAATAACTCGAGACGTTCTCCCCGGGATGGTAGGAAAGCAAGAAAGGGGAAGAGGTCCCCCGAGGCAGTACTCGCCGGTTTTCGAGACAAAGCGACATCAGCTTGCCGAGACGATCGACAAAATAAGTGGAAGACAAAACCCAAGAGAAACACAACTAGCGAACTCTTGGATAAAAATTGGATACCAGAAGAAGAGCGTACCCGACATAACTGGTGTAAGTACCACCGAAGTGGGTCCCACGACCAATCACAGTGTCGCGAACTCCTCAAACTACTCCAAGAGGAAAGTGGTGCTGAGGTGGCCAACAAGCCCAAACCCCAGGTTCAGGAAAACCCGGACAAAGAAGCCTACCCCAAGGACGAAGATATTCATGTCAACAACATCCGCCGACACAACGACGCTGACTGGCTCGCGGACACATCCAACTTACGGGAAGTCGAGGAAATAAACCAAGTCGATGCATCCGTCGACCTCCAGATGAATCACATGTGGGGCGGTTCCGCCACCTACGACTCCAAAAGACAGGCCAAGCAGATATCACGTGATGTTCTGACTGTCCATCCATGTCCCGTACCTTCCAAATTGAAGTGGGCAAAAACCCCCATCGTGTTCGTCGCAACCGACTGCCCCGACAACTGCCCGTACCCGAGGCGATATCCTCTGATTGTATCGCCTCGGGTTCGCAACATTATGCTCCACAAAGTTTTGGTTGATGGAGGTAGCTCTTTCAGCGTTATTCCAATTTCCACACTTGACAAGATGCAGGTCCCACGTTCCGCGATCAGGCCCGTCATCAAACGCTTCTACGGGATTGTTCCAGGCCTAAAGCATGACCCGATCGGGCAGGTCACGCTACCTCTTACCTTCGGAACTCGGGACAACTTCTGCACAGAAGAGTCCATTTTCGAGGTCAATGACTTCGACATGGTCTACAACGCTATACTCGGGCGACCCCAGCTAGTCCAATTCATGGCGATCCCTCACTATGCATACCCTATAATGAAGATGCCTGTTGCGCACGGGGTTATTACAGTCAAGGGATCACTTCCCTCAGCTATCGAATGCGACATGCAGAATTACGGTCTCAGCGCTCGACAAGATGATGAGGTACCCGAAACTTCCTCGCCCTCAGATGACAGGTTGGGGTGGGCCAAGTCGAAGCCCAAATTATCAGTACAACCCCACAGCGAAATGAAGCGAATTCCACTCCGCGAGGATGAACCCGAGAAGACAGTCAAGATCGGGTCCACCCTCGACCCAAAATAGGAACTCGCGCTCACCACCTTCCTCCGGGCAAACCCAGATGTCTTTGCCTGGAAGGCATCTGATATAACAGGGATCCCAAGGGAGGTGGCTGAGCACAAGTTGGACATCGACCCGGCGATCAAGCCAGCCAAGCAGAAACTTCGAAGATTCATCCCGGAGCAGCGCAAAGTCATCGAGATGGAACTCAAGAAGCTCACCGACGCTGACTTCATCGAACCAATCAAGTACCCGACATGGCTGGCCAACCGGTACTAGCCAGAAAAGAAAATGGCCAAATGCGCATGTGCATCGACTACACGGACCTCAACAAAGCTTGCCCGAAGAATAACTTCCCATTACCTCGAATTGATCAGATTGTGGATTCGACTTCAGGATGCACCTACCTATGTCTACTCGACGCATATTCGGGTTATCATCAAATCCATATGAGGGAATCCGATGTTCCCCACATGGGCTTTATTACCCCTTATGGCACTTTTTGTTACAAAATGATGCCATTTGAACTGAAGAATGCTGGATGTACTTACCAACGGACTATGCAAACAGCCTTCACAGCACAAATCGGGAGGAACATGGAAGTCTACATTGACAACTTGGTCATCAAATCAAAGGAAGAACATGACCTCATCTCTGACTTATCAGAAACTTTCGACAACCTACGCACCAACAAAATTATGCTCAACCCAGAAAAGTGTGTCTTCGGCGTCGAAGCCAGTAAAATTCTAGGCTTCATGGTCTCGCACCGGGGCATCGAAGCCAATCCGAAGAAGATTGAAGCCATCCTCAGTATGAAGTCACCTGTCAACATCAATCAAATTCAGAAGCTCGTCGGATCAATGGTTGCTCTGAGCAGATTCATCTCTCGTTTAGGAGACAAAGGACTCCCCTTCTTTAAGCTCTTACGCCAGCATCAAGGCTTCGCATGGACAGAAGAAGCCGAGAAGGCCTTCCAGGCACTCAAAGCATATCTGACAAATCCTCCAGTACTGGTCCCTCTAGAACCCGACAAAACTCTACTACTTTATATAGCCTGCGGTCCCCGAGCAATCAGCGCGGTCCTCGTAGTTGAACGAGAAGTGGACAAAATCGAGAAAGTACAGAGACCTGTTTACTACATTAGTAAAATATTACACGGACCGAAGGAGCGGTACCCGGACGTCCAGAAGCTCTTGTACACCGTGCTCCTTGCTTCCCGCAAATTAAAGCACTACTTCCAGGCCCACAAGATAATTGTTCCGTCTGTCTACCCACTTGGCCCCATCACCAGAAACAGAGAGATTACCGGCCGCATTGCTCAATGGGTGTCCGAGTTGGGAGCGTTCGACATCGAGTTCACACCTCGCACCGCCATCAAGTCTCAGGCTCTTGCAGACTTCGTCATTGAGTGGACAGACCCAGAACCCGAACCCACAGACAACGACTATGCAAGTAAGGTCTGGACTTTATATTTTGATGGATCTCTTACCCTCACAGGCTCGGGGGCAAGCGTCATTCTCACTGCACCAACGGGGGAAACCCTCCAGTATGCCATCCAGCTACACTTCCGGGCCACCAACAACGAAGCAGAGTACGAAGGCCTCCTTGCCGGACTCCGACTTGTCACAGCTCTTGGTATCCGTTACCTAACCGTGAAAGGCGACTCACAACTCGTTGTCCGACAAGCCAGCAAAGACTACCAGGCCATTAATCCAACAATGGCCGCCTACTTAACAGAACTACAGAATTGGGAGAAAAAATTCACCAGCCTGGAATTCCACTACATACCCAGACGGAATAACTGCATCGCCGACTCCTTGGCTCGGGTAGCCTCAAGTCGATCATTCCCCCCAGCTGGCGTCTTCATCGAACAACTTTCCAAACAATCCGTCAAAATCATGATAGACGAAGAAAGTACTCCTACCCCTTGCGACACTTATGAGCAAAACGGGACGTCTCAGCTCGACGTCCCCAAAGGGATTGCTGGCGAAGTCGTCGCCCTGCTCAACGAAAGCACAGACTGGCGGGACCCAATACGCCAATACTTACTTAACAAATTCAAACCAGGAGAAGAGGAACAAGCCAAGAAGATCTCCCGCAAAGTAATGCAGTACACAATGATTGACGACACCCTATACCGCAAGGGAGCCCTCGGCGTACTCATGAAATGCATACCAATCGATGAAGGCAAGCAGCTACTCGAGGAAATCCACAGTGGGCTATGTGGCGCCCACTCCGCGTATTGCACACTAGTCGGCAAGGCATTCCGACAAGGATTTTACTGGCCGACTGTGCTACACGACACGGCCGACTTGGTCCAAAAATGCGAGGCCTGTCAGTTCCATAAATGAAAAACACATCAGCCAGCCGAAGCTCTTCAAACAATACCGTTATCATGGCCCTTCTCGACTTGGGGGCTGGATCTCCTTGGACCCTTTCCCGCCGGATGCGGGGGTCACAAGTTCCTAATAGTCGCCATTAACACATTCACCAAATGGATCGAGGCAGAATCACTCTCCAGTACCACTACAGCAGCAGCACAACGATTCATGCAGCGGAACATCTTTACCCGCTTCAAAGTGCCTAGCCGGATAATTACCAACAACGGACCACAATTCGCAGCCGCCGACTTCATCGCCTACTGTGAATCCTATGGCGCCAACGTCTACTATGCCTTCGTAGCTCATCCCCAAAGCAACGGCCAAGTCGAACACGCTAACAGCCTCATACTTGATGGGATCAAGAAACGGGTATACGACACGCTACAATGCCACGCCAAGTCTTGGGTAACCGAGTTGCCCAACGTTCTCTGGGCACATTGGACTACAGCCAGTCGAGCCACCGGAGCGACCCCATTTTCCCTCGTCTATGGGGCCGAGGCGGTCCTCCCGTGTGAGATCCGATTGAAGTCCCCCCGCATCGAACAACACTACAAAGACAAAGTAGCCGCGCACCGAATCAATGATCCCAACTTCCTTGAAGAAATTCACGACGGTGCATACTTGCGGGCGACCAAATATCAACAGGACTTACGCCGGTACCACGAGCGCAATGTCAAGCGTCGACACCTGGAAGTCGGTGACCTCGTCCTACGCTTGGTCCAGTCCACTCAGCACAAGAACAAATTATCTCCCAAGTGGGAGGGACCCTACACCATCGTCGCCAAACCACGACCAGGCACTTTCAAACTCGCCGACAACAGCTCCATTCTACGCAATACATGGAACATCGATCAACTCTCCAGGTACTATGTTTAAAGCTTCCCGGGAGCTATAACACGGATGACTCAACTATTTTACCCCGTAGCTCTACGGAAGAAGTATTTATACTTACAGCCTTTAGGCTTCCATCACATTACTGCTTGACAATAGTACTTAAACGCCTCTAACACGCTTTTCCAACAGCTCGGGGGCTGGCATTTACACAAGTCTACCCCTCGTTTCGCCCTCCCCGGCACACAAGCGTTGGACAACTCAGGGCACAACACGAACACGAGTTCGCGACTCATTCTGCCTCCTAGAGTTTGGTCGCCGTATAACCGCCTCGTATGCACTCGGAGGCTGGCACGCACACGGGTTCATGCCCCGTTTCGCCGCCTCGAGTCCGGTCAGCTATCCATTAGCCTCGCCTCAACGTCCTGGGCCCAGCTTCCCCTTGGGTTCCTCAGCTCCATGTTGTTCCCCCCGACGCCGGCACACGGGAATCATGCCCAGCATTCGCCCGGGGGCTAGGTAGAGCACGAGTTCCACAACTCAACTCCCCTACCCCGGGTACGACGGCACCAACGCCTTGCATCACTCCGAAGACTGGCGACTAAATCGATGTTTCTTAACTCGGTTCGCCTCTTCAATGCAACGGCGGACAGCTACCTTGCATCTGCGCGGGGCTAGGCATGACACGAGTTCCACAATTCGTTTCGCCTCCCCGACTACGGCAACCTATCTCAAGGCCCAAGTACAGAGCTACCCACGCATCAACTACGGAGACATATATCACGTTATGAAGTCCTACACCAACACGGTTCATAAACCAACTAAGGAACTTATGACATCAAGCATAAGACAACAAACAAACACAACACTAAATTGCATAATTCAAAGTTCTCCACACCCCAAAAGCGTACAACCAAAAGGAGGACGGGCCTAATCCTCCTGCCCAGATACATCAGATCCCTCACTATCTCTGGATGCAGTGGGGACATCCTCAACCGCCTCAAAGCTGGATTCACCGAGGAACTTTTCTACCGGCTCACGCCAGTAGTCGATCCGCACATCCTCCGCTCCGGGTTGTGGGGGCTCGCCAAAATCCAACTCCAACAGATTCGAAGGAAGTTCCGGCGCCAAGTCTTTAGCCAAAGCTAAAGCATACGATATGGCCGCATTGGCCATACTCCTCGCCCGCACGGAGGCATCCTCCTTGACGAAAACAATGAAGTCATTCTGGCGAGCCTGGTACTCGGCGATGACTCTCGGCAAGTCCTCAGGAGCAGAACTCGCAAGATCAGGGCGGCGGTCGAACTTCAGAGTCGCCATGACTTGATCAAGGATGGTGCATGCCTCCGTGGTGGCTCGAGTCTGCGCCCGCAGCCGTTCGCGCTGAAGTTCGGCATCCTTCTTCACCCCCTCAAGTTCCCGACTCACGAGCTGGTGAAGATTAGTCGCCGACTTAGCCGCAGCCACAGCCACAGCCGTCTCAGCACGGGCCGAAACCGAGGAGAGTCGTTCCTTCAACTCGGCATTGAGGGCCTTCAGCATCTCAAGCTCCTTGGCCTGCCCAGCCCGACCTTCAGCCTCTTCCGCACGACGAGTCGCAGAGACTAGCTGGACGTTCATCTGGGAGTTCGCAGCACGAAGTCGCGAGATCTCTCTCTCACCCTCGTGAACCCGGCTGAGGAGGTTCTCTTCTTTGGCCTAAGCGGTAGCAGTCGCGCGCTGATACAAGGTGCAGAGCAAGACTAAGACATTTGAAGAAAGCAACTACAAAAACAAAGAAGTCAGAAAGCTAAAAAGGACTCCACCTACCTTCAGCCAGGCCAACGCGTAGTCGATATATGTCCTGTACTCATTACGAGGCAAAGAACGCCTCAAATCGCCGTCGTCGACTTCCGGGATGGCCTCCGGACCAACAAGTCCGGGTTCCCTCACCCCAGTAGCAGAAGCCACCAAGTCCCGCGGCACCCCCACAAAAGGATCCCCGCCGGAAGATCCGGTGCCTTCTCCTGAAGTCCCCCGGACAGGCTCCACCCTGGGAATGACCACGAGTTCCCGGTGTTCCGGAGGGGAACGCGATGGTAACGCGACCAGGACGGGCGCGGGACTGGAAAAATCAAGCAGTTAGGTTCATACGAAAAAGCAAAATCTAAGGAAAAGACAAGGAAAAAGCCTCACCTCGAGATGAGCAGAGCCGCCTTCTTCGCCGGCCTTTGGGGGGCCACTTGAAGGTATATCGCTACCTAGAATCCAAAATCAAGAACTCGAGCAAAACAAGTCGACACCCCCTTCTACAGAAAGCAAAAGGGAAGAAACTCACCGGGACAACTTGACTCTTGCCACTAGAAGCGGCAGACGACTTCTTACCCTTCGAAGCCGGAGCCTTCCGAGGACGAACTACCCCGGGATACGTCGACTCCTCTACAAAAACCCCGGCACCCTCCCACGGGCCGATCCCGAGGAAGGGGCGCTGAGCACAAAACAAGACCGAATAGCACCGATTAGAAACTCAAATGCACAAGTATGAAGGCATATAAGAAAAGGTGCCTACCGAGATGATCAAAGTTCTGGTCTCCTCGGCCTTGAAAGCAAGCGATTCGACATCCGTATGAACCTGAGAGTCCCAAGGCGAGGCCTTGGCTCCATCATCACCTCGCTCGGCCTTGAACAAGTCATCAACTCGGCTCCGGACCAACCCTGCCGAAGCCGTAAAGAAGGTCAGGCAGTACGTCGAGTTGCCAGGAGAGAAGAATGAGTAAGAAGTCGAGAAGCTTACTCACATCAGCCAGCAAAAGACCGACTTCATCTACCCACCCGTGGAGAGACTGCTACCCCAACGGTGCAATGCACCGGGTGATGAAGTCGCCGACCACACGAACGGCCGTCAAACCCTTCCGGCGCAGTTCGCCAATGCTGTCCTTCACGGCCCGAGTTCGCCGTGTCAACCGCGGCTGATCCCTCCACAACTCTTGTGGGGTTGGGACCTCACACCGTGTCATCGGGTCATGTGAGGACCGGGAGCAGACAGCCCAGTTCGAAGCCCACTTCCCCCACAAGTCCTTCGGGGAGAAGGGGATGTAGCTCGCCTTCGCGTCGTCACGAAGGGAGAATCGACAAGCACTGTGGACTTGACCAGCGGCCGACGTCTTGAGGGTATAGAAGAACCGGAAGGACTCGACATCCGGCTTCGTCCCGATGAAGGCCTCGCAAAGATGCGCAAAAACTGCAAGGAAAAAGATCGAGTTGGGCGGGATGTTTACCAGCTCGATCTCAAAGAAGGAAAGAACGTCGCGGAGGAACTCAGACATTGGGAGTCCGAGCCCACACGTGAAGAAATCCAAGAAGACAACCATATCATCCTCCGAGGAGAACGGCGAATCCTTATCAGCAGGCAGTTTGAAGCCCACCGACCCAGGCAATTCTCCCTCCTCCACCATCCGGGAAAGATCCTCTTGAGTAACGCGGGATGGAGGAAGCCCGGCCATTCCTGGGCAAAGGCTCGGTCTGCTCTCTTTAGTAGCCACCGGCGCCTTGCCTCGGGCGGGGTTCCGGGCCACGACAACCGATGAGGAAGCTTCGCCCGCCGGATCCACGGTGGTGCCCTTCGTTAGCTCCACCACCTCCGGCTCGGTTTCCGCCACTCTCACCTCACCAGATGGGGTCTCCATTGGAAGCAAAAAGTAACTTTTCAGTGGATGGTGAGATGGAAAGCTTGAGTAACCAGCAATGGAGTTTTACCGCACCAGACGAAAGAAAGGAAGACGAAGCACTGGAAAAACACGAAGAGCAGATGGAAGGAGAGGAAGGAAAGAAAGTATTATTATACGGCCCTCTGCCCCGACATTAAAAGCGCACTACACCGAAAAAAAATTGCAACCTCCCTGACGTTTCGGCGCATTACGCCTAGAAAATCGTGACTGTTCCGAGGCATGGCAGGATCACTCTGACAATACGCAAAGTAGAATCATGACATCACCATCCGTGAATTCCACCTGACAGGTTCAAACTGTGAAAAACGGACTAAGCTTGCCGAGTTCTACAACTCAGGAGGGTATTCCGAGTACAACAAACTCGACGCCTCTTGACCGACTAAGTCGCAGGACCACTGTAACTCGAGTTGACCTGAACCCGTCTCGACTTCATCACGCATAATGATGGGGAGTTTGATGATGGGTAGTGCTACCACCATGGGCTCGTAGCCAGGCCCACGAGTTCATCATTGGGCCTCCAGGAAGAAGCTGTGACATGAAGACCCAATCCAAGAGAAGCGTAGGGCTACCACCATGGGCTCGTGGCCAGGCCCACGAGTTCATCATTGGGCCTCCAGGAAGAAGCTGTGACATGAAGACCCAATCCAAGAGAAGTGTAGACCTCAAGTCAGTGAATCCTTATCAAGACGGGAAGACAACGCTCAACACGTCACCAGGAAGGAGTCCAACTCGTGTACTACGAGGACTCAGGATATGGCAATAAGAAGGAGTCCGACTCGTGTACTACGAGGACTCGATACAAGGTTACCGCCCTAGTCTGCCTATATAAAAAGGCATAGAACCCTCTCTAGGGGGACAGGCTAGATTGGATCGGAGAGCCCTAGTCGCCTAGTAGCCTTTGAGATCCCTTAGCCCTAGCATCACCCTCACCAAGTCCTTTACTCGTCGAGTTCCCCTTGTAAGCCGAACTCGCTGAGTTCCCAACTCGCCGAGTTCTCCACTGTAAATCGCCTGTACACCAGATCTCATATCAATTCCATCAGAGCAGGACGTAGGGCTATTACCCATCTTGGGGGCCTGAACCTGGGTAAATCTGTGTCTGGAGATCAAGCTGACCTGAGTTTTCGCCCCGCTACCGTAAAAATACGTGCTATACGAGTACCCCCCATATACCATATATCGACAGCTTTCATCTGTCATGACTCACGACTGGCAGTGAAAGGTAGGACTAATAACTATGATACATATACTCCACTCACTGTGTTCAGAGAGCATATAGCTCCAAAAAAATCAGATCTCAACTCATGTCCAGTCTCTCCAAAAAGTTATTGAAATTTTATTCCCCATGCTCCTAATTGTGTTCATGGAATGTTAAAAGAAATCACAGGCAGGCAACTCGCAAACCGATGCGAACATGCATGACAGGGCATACCAGTGCAGTCAGTACCAGAAGTCGGTTCTTCTTGCACATTTTCACAATTCACATCTAAACAGTACCTTGTCAGCAAATCTAATACGCATGAATGAATTATACCACAGTTTGATTGTTCCCACGTTCCTAGCAACGTATATATCTATTCTTGTTTGCAACTATAGTATAGTGAAGCAAAATTTCACTATTAGGAAGTAGATAAGTTTTAAAAAACCCTTTTTTTTTGGGGTCAAATTATACCTTGAAGGATGCTTTGAGGCGACGTTCTGGGTGCCTATCGGCAGGCAAGGCCGCCTCTAAGTCAGCGAGCGACATCCGCACGATGGCCTCGTTGACCGACGACGCCTCGATGATGGAGCCGTCCCTGTTGGTGTTGGCGATGAGGACGATGCGCTCGTACTCCTCCTCCTCAGCCATGCGCGCGGCACGCTTCTTGGCTGCCTCGGCCTCGCGCTCCAGGCGCAGCCGCTCCTCCTCACGGCGGCGCACGAGCTCGGCCTCCGTGACCTTGGGGGCTGGGGCTCCGACGCGGGCGGCCTTGTAGGCGTCGATCTTGGACGGGGCCGAGGTAGCGGCGGCGGCCTCCGCCACGACGATGCGGCGGTTCTCTGCCTTGCGGGCCGCGGCCTCGGCGCGCTTCTCGGCCTCCTCCTCGCAGCGACCGGCGGTGCGGGACTTGGAACCCTCGTCTTCGCTCTAGTATTCGTCCTCCTTGGCGCGCTCAACGCGCTACCGCCGGTCGGCCTCGTCGGCCGAGCGGCGCTCGCGGGCGGCCTCCGCCTTCGAGTTGACGCCCATCTTCTTCGGCATCGCGTGAAAGATTTCCGGTGATCAGCGGGGCGGTGCGGCGTGGGAATTGGGGAAACTGAAGTCCGGGATTGGGAGTTGGGATTTGGATGGCGGATTCTGTTCGCAGGAGACAATTCAATTTCTACAGGTCCAGGGAGGATTTTGCTATTTCAAATGGGGCATTGAGCATTGTGGAAGTTATGTCCCCTTTTCACAAAACAAGGGCTTCTTCGTAACGTAGGATTCTCAAAACACAATAATAAAAAAAACACAAGAATAAAATATTATAACTTATAAAATCCTACAGGAAATGAAAACATAGGATATGTAAAACTAGCTCTTTAGATACTTTACAGGAATTTTACAGGAATTTGAAGAAAGAGAATGTTCATGCAGGATGCAAAGAAAATTTTCCATGTCTAAACTCATGTTAGAGTTCCTCTAATATTCCTATGGATTGAGCCATTCCATAGGAATTTCGCAGGACCTCATTTCTATGATCCAAAGGATTTCCATAGGAAAAATTCTCATGACTTTAAATCCTACAATTTTCTTTTTAAATCTTTCAATCCAAAGAGGCCCTAACTTCGTCTGAAATCACAAAAAGGTATTACTGAAAGATGGAATAAATTTCATTCAGCGAGCAAATTTTTGTATAGATTGGACATAGCAAGAAAGGCATGTCATTTCATTGTAACATGGTGAGAAAACATGATGATAATGGAATCAGATACTACCAAGCTAACTAATTTGGAAGTAACAGTAAAAGTTTCATCATAGGCTACAATAGTACAATATGGAGGAAAATTTTACAGCGTCTACATGATGCACCGGAATAACAAAAGCTGTCGAATTAATCTCCACTAGAGATAAACATCTATATTTACAATGCAGATTTCCTCTAATTTCATTATAAACATATGCAGCTGCAACCCTTCATTTCCCCTCTTTATGACGGCCATCGCCACCATCCCCAGCACTCCTTTGCCCACGTGCAGCCAGGTCCATGCCCAAGCCCAACTGCATCTCACGAATCCTAGAATAAGATGACCCAGTTGCTGGTGCTGTTTGCTTAAGCTGCCACGGTACAGGCTGCCTATTGGGAGGAGATGGAAGCACCTTTGATTCAGTTAACCAACGATCAGCAAAGGTTGGCTTCAGTGTTATGTCTGCCTTTTCAGAATCCATTGTGCATGATGCCTCATTAAGGTTAAATCCACTAATGCTCGTTTCCATCTTGCCATGATCTGATTTTGGAGACGTTGAGAACGGAGCATTCGGCTACCAGCATGCCTGGTTCAAGTCATGGGGCTCAAGTTTTGCAGGAGGTCGACCAAGTGGACCAGCTTTCTTGTCTTCCTCCTCTTTTACAATTACCATGTGATCAGGTTCTGCAGCTTCAGAGCTTTTTTGCTTAATACTATCCAACAGCTTATCCTCATAAAGATCTTTTCCACTTGATGAGCATGCTGAATATATGGTTGTCATCGGGAAAGCTTTCTCTGGTGGTGTAGCTGGTGTGTAGTTAGGGGGCAGTAAATCATCCCAATTCTCCAACAGTTCTTTATAAACTTTATGGAGAGTGACCTCTGTAAGGCCTGCTACCTTACAGATCTCTGCCTGAGTTTTGCGCTTGTCTTCAAGCTGACATGCAAGGTAAATAGCAGCAGCAGATATGCTTATGGGATTCCGCCGTGTGCAGAAGCATTTATTTTTTTTCGAAGAACATGGCAGGAGCTCTGCCTTTCTCATAGATAGAAAGAACAAATTACAAAATAAAGCGCGAATTACAAAGAAAGAAGGGGAAGCGCCGGCAGAAGCCATCGGGAAGCTCCCTAGCTAAACTAGGCCCGAGCAAGAACCGAGGATCACCGGCCGAAGCCACGACAGAAAAAACTAAAAAAACTGCAACGCGACCCTACAACGAGCCTCTGGGAAGCTACCTAGCTAAACTAGGTCAAGAGAGAAAACCGGCGAGGCAGCAACATTCAACGCCGGCCAGCTCAACGAACACAGAAGAAGCCGGGTTCAAAGATCGCCTGCAGTGTCATCGTCCCCCGCTCATCGCGCTCACGACCCAGCGGCTTCGACTTCACCTCAGCAACCAAAAGACAACCCTTCTGCCGCGCTGAGACCAGCCCGCCACGGACACGCTTGCCAGAGCGATCAACACTTGAAAGGGAGGGCCTGCGCCAGAAAGAGGGGCGAGGTCCAGAGACGCCTCTCCGGCACCGAAAGGACCGACGAACGCACCGCCCAATGCCATCTGCTCATCAGCTAAGCCAGCTACCCAAAGCTCCAACACCTGTCGTAAGCCGGCCCTCGTGCCGACGTCGATACCGCCAAACCTAGGACTCCAAGGCGCCGCCCCCAAGGGGGAAGGGACGCTGAGGCGCCATCGCCGCCCGAACCAGCAAGCCAGTTCTTCGAATTTCTCCGGGAGATTACACGGCTGGTGAGATCCAAACGGCAGCGCCTTCAACAAGGGGAATGACGCACCAAGCGCCGTCACTGCCGGCATCCGTGGTGGACGAGGGCTTTCGCCCGAAGATCAACACCACCAGACCCATCGTTAGCAAGCATCAAGGAATCGACACAAGGGACCAGCGTCGACAGCCCACTCCTGTACTCTGCACCTGTACCTGCGATCGGACCTCCTACACCTGTATACCTGTACACCGGCTCCGGCTCCGGCCAAGCCCTCACTGCCAACTCCGGCAGCGAAGAAACGCACGCGCCTGCTGATACGCACCGCCGCGGCACCACCGACGCGGAATACCCTGGTGGAGGATTACGGCGCAACGCCCTCACCGACGTCCTCACCGACGCCCTCACAGACCTCACCCACGTCCTCACCGCCGCCCTCACCGACGACCACACAAACCTCACCGACGACCTCACCGACCGACGTCCTCACCGACGTCCACGCAACCTGCCGCCTTCCTCTCCACCACCAAAGGCCAGGGCTCCCAGATCTGCAGGGCCCCGCGCGCCAGATCCCGCCCAGATCCGGGCGGCCGGAGCAACGAGGGGGGGCGGCGCAGCGGGGAGAGCGGCGGCGGCGCCTGATCCGGGTGGTCCCTCTGCCGGAGCCGGGGCTGGACGACGAAGCCGAGGGAGGGGAGGGGGAGCCCCGCGGAGCAACGAGGAGAAGCGAGCGAAAGAAAGAAAGGAAGAGCCCCGCCGTCGCCCTCCTTGCTGGCCGCGCCGCTTTCCGGCGACGGGCTCCGGCGACGGCGCGGCGGACGCTGAGGAAGGCTACTCGGTGGCGCGACGGGCGGGGTCGCCCTCGAGTCGCCCTAGCGGGGCGACGCGAGGGCCTGGGGGGTTTTTTTTTGCAGAAGCATTTATTAACAACCACCTCACCGATATTTGCTGCAAGTTCCTGAGGAGATGACATGTGATGTCAAAAGCAGGATATTGTTTTCTCATTATGTTTTCAGCTCATCTGATACCAGAGCTGATTTATTGAGCTGGAGGAGGTTGCAGAACCGAGGCATGTGAACTGCTATTGAATTGCTGTTAAGAGGTTGGCTCAGTTTCAGAGATTCGCCAAGTATTTTGATGTACTTTCCTATCTCTTTCTGAGGAAGATTGCTAGCAGTAGAGATTTCCTGGACATGCAGTAAACAGAAGATGAAGTAGTGCTGATTGATAAATGTAGCAGTACACAAAAATGCTACACCAAGTATTTACTATTTATACAACACAGAGCTGACTTGACATTCGGTTCAGTCTTTGGCCAATGAAGCATGACTACTGTGGTTTCATTACGTTGAACCAAGGTATTCTCAACATAGTTAAATTTATCCTAATCTATAATAACTACCACTAGTTCACATAAAGTAAGGTAATTCAAAGACTGACAAAAAAAGAGCAAAAGTTAAGAATCAAGCAAAATATATTTGTTTGCTATCCTCGTATGTTAGTTAATACGATCAGATGCTCCATCGAAAAGGGATATTAAGTAGTGTTTTGACACTAGATTAATCTGGGGACTTTGGTCCTCATATCAGTATACTGGAAAGCAGCATATCATCCAACAACAATCATCTATTGAGTTGCTTGGAAATTGAAAGTACTAGCTGATTAGAATTGATGAACAAAATCCCCAATTTAGAAGCAACAAATTCTAGAATTACAATGTGGAAATCTCCTTTTCCAGAACCTGCAATTGCCTGGCCAGTCCTAAATCCTTGTTGCTTGGAGAAAACACACGCTTAAGCCTATCTATCTCTGCACGACAGCATTTCGACAAACATATGGCGAGCATGAGCGCAGCACAAACCTGCAGCGTCCTGGGCTCCTGTGCCTCGCGGATGGCCTGCACGAGCGCCGCGGTAGCCAGTGCCTCAACGCTGCGGTTCCTGAGACACGTCGCGGTGGAGCACTCCTTGAAGAGCTCGAAGGCGTGGTCAGCTATGTCCCTGTCCAGACTCAGTATGGACGCAACGTCCACGATCTGGAGGTAGGCGCGGAGGCTCTCGACGGATACCATGGGCCCGGCGGGGTCCGGGGTTGAGGAGGCGGGGGAGTCAATGGTGAGCGCGCGCTCGAGCTCGGCGAGGAGACCGGAGAAGGCGGAGGCGGAGCGGGCAAGGACGGGGTGGCGCTCGAGGGAGAAGGCGGAGATGAAGCCAACGGGGAGGAAGGGGTCGTCGTCGTCGTTCGGGGACGGGGAGGAGGGCGCGGAGGTGGCGAGGTCGGGGGTGACGAGGTGGAGCAGGTGGAGGGAGGGGAGGAGGGGGAAGAAGGGGTGGGTGTGGAGGTAGCGCTCGAGGACAAGGCGGGCGCAGGAGGAGCACTCGGAGACAGCGCGGGAGAGCGGCGGCTGCGTCGTGGCGCACCGCGCCGGGCCGGACGCGCGGCAGTAGGGGCACTGCGATGACTGCGACATGGAGGGGGAGGCGGCGAAGCTCGACAACCCTCGTGGGTTTAGGTAGTTGTCGGGCTCGTGGTCTTGTGGGTGGATCACGCGAATGACCCCGTTTCACTGCTTCTTGGTCGACTTGAGCTTGGGTGTAACACATCGAATGTTTCTTAGGATGTGTTTGGTTCGCTGGCTATCCCTCAGTGGGATGAGGGTAGCCAGTTTTTAGGTGGATACCCCGTGTTTGGTTGGAAGTATGCGAGGGGCGAGGGCAACCAGATTTCAGCAAAACCACCCAAAAAAGCTGGTTGAGCTCATCCACAGAAAAGTGGCGGACGAGGGCAACCACCCCGCACGGGCGTAGCTCCCCTCACCCGCGCGTGTCCTTTTTTCTCTGCCTCACCTTGAAAACATCCCCAAGAAACCCTTACCAGCAGCGACGGCGGCGGCAGATCGACGCCCTCTCTCCGCCCTCATCCCCAAGAAACCCTTACCAGCGGCGGCGGCGGCAGATCGAGGCAACGGCGGTCGAGGGCAGCGGGGCATCAAGGGCGGCCGGAGTAGGTGAGTCGACGCCCTCTCTCCTCCCTCTCGCGGTGGCTCTCCGCCCTCTCTCCTCCCTCTCACAGCGGCGGCGGATGAAGGGCGCGCGGGGCTGGCGACGGTTGCAGTGCGCGCTGGGCCGGCGGCGGCTGCACCCGAGCAGCCGAGCTCCACCGCCGTGACCCACCCGAGCAGCCGAGCTCCACCGCCGTGACCCACTTGAGAAACCGAGCTCGTCGCCCGTCCAGATTTCCTGCAATATTTTTTGAGCCAAAATTCTCTCTAATTGTTTCTCTTCTTCTTTTTACTCTCTGCCTCTGTTGCAGCAAGTATTTGACACATCGACAGGACCAACAGGAGGATCATCACGGCCACAAGAGCTTCCCTCCTCCCCTTGATAATCTGAGGTTATTTGCCCTAGATCCTAATCCCCCTAAATACTATTGTTTGGACAAAAATGTGCATGTTGATTTCTCCCCTAAAAATGAGTATTGTTGGACAGATGTGTGTATTTGGACAGAGTTGTGATTGTTGAATTGTCTTTGTTCAATTATTGGATTTATATTGTTTATAATTTTGAATTGTAGATGGACAACAAGGCAAGGATGTTAATTTATTCGGCAGTGGCATATATGTTTGTATCCATGATGACATTGGTTGTGCAATCTAGAAAAAGGAAACGGAGAGAAAGCATAAGTTATGGGCCAATAGATGAAAGGGATAGAATGAGAATCGAGTATTTAGATAATAAAATTTGGAAGAATGATACAACTTGTGTGAACATGCTTAGGCTTGGAAGAGCACCTTTCTTCCGATTTTGCCAACTCTTTAGGGATCGTAAGTTGCTTGAGGACACGATACATATTTCTATTGAACAGCAAGTAGCTATGTTTTTGCACACCGTTGGACACAACATTAGGAATAGGGTAATTGGCGACAATTTTGGTAGATCCGGTGAAGTTGTTAGCCGTTATTTCAAAAGAGTCATTCATGCCATTGGTGAGCTACGAGACGATCTTATTAGGAAGCCTTCATTGGAGACCCCAACCAAAATAGAAGGGAACCACCGGTGGGATCCATACTTTAAGGTATGAGATTGAGTGACAATTATAATATTTCAATTAGTAGGCATGAAATTTTTGAGATCCTAATTTTTGGTTTTAATTTTTCACCGAATAGGATTGTATTGGAGCTATTGATGGTACACATGTAAGAGCCACCGTTACAAAGGACATGGAGCCTTCCTTTCGTGGTAAAAAGACACATGCTACTCAAAATGTGATGGCGGCCGTTGATTTTGATCTTCGGTTTACATATGTGTTGGCTGGTTAGGAGGGGACAGCACACGATGCTCTAGTTTTACGTGATGCTTTAGAACATGAAAATGGTCTACGTGTCTCACAAGGTAAAAGATTAACTATGTTGATCCATTTTTAATGGCACTATTTATATACATCCAAGTAACCTAAATATCCCTTATATGTTAGAAAAATTTTATCTAGTTGATGCCGGATATGGAGCCAAACCGGGATTCTTGCCTCCTTTTCGTGGTGTGAGGTACCATTTGAACGAGTGGGGAAACAATCCCGTGCAAAATGAGAAGGAGTTGTTCAACCTTAGGCATTCTTCACTTCGTGTGACCGCAGAGCGTGTATTTGGGTCATTGAAGAGAAGATTCAAAATCCTTGATGATGCCACTCCATTCTTTCGCTATCCTACTCAAGTAGATATTGTTGTAGCTTGTTGCATTATTCACAATTGGGTTATAAATGATGGGATAGATGAATATATCATACCCGAGGACGAATGGCTTCCAAATATTAATCATGCTTCAACGTCAAGTGGCCAAGCACATGAACATGCATATATGGCTAATTTTAGGCAAGGAATTGCCGATCAAATGTGGGAAAACCGACAAAACCATTTGCAACATCAAAATATGTAATAGTTACTATGTCATTTGGCTTGTTGTATTTGTTGGAACTATGTCATTTGAATTGTTGTATTTATTGGAACTATGTCATTTGAATTATTGTATTTGTTGGAACTATGTCATTTGAATTGTTGTATTTATTGAAATTATGTCATTTGGCTTGTTGTAATAGTTACTATGTCATTTGGCTTGTTGGAACTATTGTATTTGTAATGACATTATTTGCTGAAATGATCTTTGTAATGACAATTTATTTGCTGAAATTCAATTGTATGCACATGATTGTATGCTGAAATGATGCCACATATGTCTAAATTATTTCTTTATGTCCAAATACTTACATAACATTGTAGGAAATGGACTCTAAGCAAGTAGCATGGACACCTACATGCTTACTCACCTATGTGGTGTTGTGGTCAATGGCACTAGAACATCTACTGGCTTCAAGAAAGCACACCTCGCCGCTTGTGCCAATGCTTTGAACAATCATTTTCAGCTTAACTTGACTGGAGTTCAGATTGGTTATCATAATAGAACATGGAGAAGGAAATGGCAAAAGATAGTCAAACTCAAGGTATTGAGTGGTGCAGGATGGAATGAAGAGAAGTGTATGATTATTCTTGATCATGAGCATTACACAAACCATATTAAGGTATTCTTAATGCCCCTATTTGCTGAAATTCAATTGTGAACTCTCAATAGTTGCTGAAATGATATTTTTTATGTCACATACTTGCTGAAATGAGTCCATTTATGCCTAAATATCAATGCAATGATTATCTCTAGTGCCTCATACTTGCTGGAATGTATTTCTAGTGCCTCATAGTTGCTGAAATTGTTCCTTTTATGCCTAATTGTTGCTGAAATTGTTTCTTTCATTTCTATAAGGACCACAAAGATGATGAAACTTTCCTTAACAAGCCTATCGAGCATTATCATGAGCTAGCTACAATTCATGGCAATAGCATGGCCACGGGGCAATATGCAAGAGGCTCAAATGAGCCACTAGCTACAGAGGTGACTAATCTTGAAGAAGAGAAAGCAAACAATACAGCTGCCTCGCATGAGGAAGTTACCCAATCACACAATGGAGGTGAGTCATCGGCTCCCAAATCAAAAAAAGCCAAAACTAAACCTTGCGCGGAAGAAGGGCTACAAGCAACTCTCCTAGCTTGTAGTAAAAGACTTGCTATTGCCATAGAGAAGAATGCTAGCACCGACAACAACTCCACTGAGGGTCTTTGGGAGAGTATCAAATCACTCCCCGATTTTGGTTTGGATTACCTTGCTCATTACTATGCGTACTTGGTTGAGAATCCCCGTATTTTAAAAGCATTTCAAGTGTTAGAGGACCCTCAGAAGATGATTTGGATTGCTAGGTATGTCAAGAATACCTTTCCCGAAGTCGAAGATTGATAGCATATGTGGTGTTTGACTTGTGCTTTTGATGGCAACCAAAACATTGAACTATGGGTTGTATTACTTTATATTTCATCTAGTACTCTATGGAATGTTGAACTATGAGTTGTATGGATTTGTGCTTCTTTTGGAATGTTGAACTATAACGTATAATGAAGTTGAAGTTTAGTTCTATTATTGAATTATTGTTGTTGATATGTTTATTGATGCAACAAGTACAGTGCGAGGCATGATGTCGAAGTTTAGTTTAATTTTCGAAATTATTATTGTCTATATCATATTTGATTGTCTTATGTTGAAAAATGGCAAGGTATGGGGGTAATCTCACCATCTCAATCAAAAAGGTCACCACAACCCCTATCCACCACTCATCCCTCAAACCAAACACTCAAATGGCTACCCCTGACCACCTTTCATCCTTCCAACCAAACAAGATAGTGACTCATCCCACCCACCTAACCAAACAGAAAAAATGGCTATCCCTAGCCAGTTGGTTGGGGATACCCACAACCACTCAAACCTATCCCCCGAACCAAACACATCCTTAAGCTATCGGCCGTGTCGGCGGCTGCTACATAATAACAAGCGAAGAAACCGACATGATTCAGGTAAACAACAATGCTAGTATCAATCCACATTTGCTCGTATGCTCAATCGAGAGCAGGTTCATTATTTTTCATGATCAATTACAATGGGATCCATTCCTGTATATTCTATTAGTAACACTAATAATCTTGCTAAAAGGGAATACAACATGGGTATTTCGGATGACCGATGGTAACACACCTCTAGTGGTATAATTATCATCAACAGAAAACAGACAAAACAATTGTTAAGCTTCCAGTTTCAGGAGTACTTTTCGGTCTGACACGCTAGTCTTCTTCATAGAAGCACCATCTCTCATTTACCTGAGATGCGAAATGTTAGTCGGCCAAATGAGTAAAAACTGTTTCTGACAAGCAAAAGCATGTTAGTGCGTTCAGGGCTATGAACGAAATGTAAGTGTAGGTACTGCTGAAAGGTGAAAACATCGTAGGGTAACTCCTGTAAGAATATTTACAAACCAGATCTACTATGAAAGGCTGTCATGTGCAAAAAAAAATTAGTGTAACTTATGTCACAATAAAAAGGACTGCAGGCGTATTAAAAATATGCTAGGATGGGTTCTTTTTCACAAATAATTTTTTTTACCATGGGACCAGGATAAATGTCACAAGCTAAAAAGTTGCTGTGCATAAGACATAGGTAAAGGTAAAAATCAATTTCAGTGTGGTACAGTTCCAGATTGTGAAATCAAACTTACCATAGTTTTGGTATTTCTTTGAGAAGTTATAGAAGGCTTTCACAATGGCGCCGTATTTCATTGATTTCAGTTGTCCCATATGCCTGGACAATAAATAGTGGAGATTTTTGAATGATGGAAATTGGTAGTAATATTAATTTGTTCAGCCACACTTCAGGTGGAATGATCTTAGCATTTGTACTAAGTATAATGCTTTGGAGCATTACTAAAGGACATGACTCAGAATCTAAAGAAAGACATCCTAGATAATACCCACTGCGGTCGGGGACAGCCAACCATTTAAATCAATTGGATAACAGATTGAATTAAAGTAATATGGGTTGAATGCATTTAAAAGCAAATCTCAGAAAAATGTTTCTTCTGAAACTGCAAAAAATTGAGAAAGTTTGTAGCTGTGATGCCATAGGGGTATAATAGAACTCCAGTGACACCATTTTTCTATCATAAGGTCATTATAGGTAAGTACAAGAGTTCATTGCCTATAATAGAATGATAGCAATATAGCATCTGACCTAAATTGAGTATGACAGGAGGAATGCAAAGCTTAGAAGAAGATAATACGATGAGAAACTTACATAATCTCAGTATACCGCAATCTCCACACAGGAAAGCCTAAATGGCATCTAGCAGGACCATACACAAGAAGAAGATCAGGTTCTGGTCCACCACAACCTAACAGACAAAGTAGAAACTTAAGCGCTAATCTAGAGTTACAATTATATAGATGAAAAAATCACTAGCACGTGGTAAATGAGTATATCGAGTATATCATGCATGAAAAGGGGGAAAAAGATTCAAGCATACCTACGGATTTCAACGCACTAGCCATGTCAGCTTCTGTAAATACTAACTCACATTTGTCATTTCCGTGAGTATATCTATCACCACTGGAATACGTTGAGCATAGTAAGTTGGCTGCTTTAGCAATGCCTTCCTTGCCATCAGAACCAGAAATACACTCCATCGTCATGTCTCTGTGGCAACAGTGTAAAGCTTTGATGTTTGCACTGCAATCCTAGATGTTGCCATAACCCATGATATATAAAAACTATCAAAAAGAATGACAAGGTAACCGGCAGGTCATAGGACACAAGGTGAGGCTTCAGACAGAAAATGAAGCGATATAAAGTTCGAGTATGTAACTTACATAATAATCTCCTGAACTGTCATCTCCAGAGGCATTCATACCAGGTTCAAATAATTTCTTCAGCACTCCTACGGTCCAATATAGAATGGTAAGGTACAGCTCTTGTATACTAGTAAGTGTTCATGTGTCAATAAATATCAGAAGCTAGAACGTACGAGCGACATGGTTATTAGTTCGAATTGCTTCTGCCCCTGCCCTGCAAATAATATGACAGCCCTCTATTCTTACATAAAGTTTCTTGACTTCTTATAACCATGTTCATTTTCACAAAAGAAATATGTTGTATGTAGATAAGTGACCGACGAAGATAAGCTTCAAACTGAAGACAATAGTAGCTACAAATTCGAAGAGTGGTCTCATTGTCTTACCATCAATGTCATAGAGACATACATACTTCACGCCAATAGTTGAGAGCCAACATAAAAGCTGCTTGACCTTCACGGTATTCTTAGCTTCTCTGCTATCTACCACGACGGCCATGTACTTGAGCCTCTCCACTCGGAGATTCCGATACTTTGGCAACAACCCGGATGAAATAAGATAACATTCTAGATTGTAAATCAGATGAAAGCATAAACTAAAAAGGCTGATCCCTAAGTGGATGATGGACCAGAGCAACCCCAAAGTGAGCTTTATAATCACTGACGGTAGAGACATCTGCAAATCCAGAGAGAAACACAACTTTTGAGCTTATTGTTCTTCCCCCAGAATGCATCAATATTTAGAGACGTGTGTTTATAGAAAGATAAATTGCCACTTATGGTAATCGGTTTTGGAATCTAACCCTTAATACACTCAAATAATCTGATGGTAACAAGCATGCATGCTATTGTAGATTGAATAGCAACGGTTATCTCAATGGTACCATGCATATGGCTTATGCATCCTAAAATTACTATTAATTTTCTAACTCTCATTTGCCAAACAAACACATGAAAACTGAGGACATGGAAGAGCACGAAACAAATAATTTGCCTGACATATTTCAGTAAATAACTTTAAGGGGGTTGGATCAATCTAAAACGGGGTTGTTACAACTAAGCAAGAATTATTTTTACAAGAGAATATTGAAGCTTGGCATGATTTAAAATATTTGGTAGGACTAAGTAAATGCTGAACTTTTTCAAGTACGATTAAGCTTTCAGCTAAGGTCGTTAGAAATGTGGCAGAGACAACTCACATAAATCTTCTTTATCAAGCAATTCAATTGCACCACAGAAATCAAAGAAAACTACTGCCAAAGAAGCTAAGATATTGTTTCTGCTGTACTCTTCCTTCCCCTCACCAGAACAGTGCAATAACTTATCTATAAGGATATAAACAGACTTACTCATGTGTTTCTGAACAACTTATAGCTACCCAACTATTCACTCTATACATAAAAGGGAAACAAATATTTAAAAAGTTGCAAAAGGAAGAGTCAAAATTCATTGGTTTAAATACGTGTGGAGGAGGCTTATTCATGAATAGGGGGACCTCATTGGCCACAAATGCCTCCCTGCGCAAGAACCACGAGATTGTGAATTTTCAAGAAAGAAGGACAAGGAGAACATGGTACATACAACGACCTATGCGAACATCAAACTTTAGGCCCTGTTTGGGAGTCTTGGAAATTGATACCCTTGTAAACACAATACAATAACCACTTCTGGTTAAAGTCAGATTACAGGACAAGTTCAAATTTATCACTTGTGTAATTAATCTCGCGACAGAGGAAACAATAAGCTTCTGTAAGTCAGACTTGGGCAAAACAATAAGCCCCTGCATATCATACACTAACCACTTCTGGTTAAAGTCAGATTACAGGACAAGTTCAAATTTATCACTTGTGTATTAATCTCGCGACAGACGAAACTGTTTTGAAGAAGGATACTAATTAAATATGATTCCCTTAAGAGTTGCCAATGTATCAAAGATTTGCCCCCATTCTTTTGTAGATGTGAGCAATAGATCACCAAAAGTTGTTTATGGACAACATTTAGGTAACAAAATTTCAATAACATGTTATAATGCTGAAGCTGGCGGACTCGCAAAAATAAATAAGGAAACTGTTAGCAAAAAGCACGTAGCTCATAATTATGGAACCAAACCTTGTTAAGAGGGTTGTCTGGAGATTTCTTCCATAGCTTCCATATCACGTCTTTGTACTGTTTCAGTGTTAGGCCGGGCTTTTCTTCCTTCAGCTTCGGGAGTTCTGCATCTTCAAATGCCTGTCATAAAGAATTCCAAATGTATTTAAGAACCAGATGCCATAAGATTTTGAGAACTCCAACCATAGCAAACCGCACAGTAGAATTAAATGCCCTATGAAGTATAACAAATCGCATCGATGCTGGATTTTGTAAACTAAACATGGTACAGAGTGCAGAACACCATTGTAAGTCAGATGATTAAAAACCATCTACCAATAAGATCAATTTGTGTTTGAACCAAAGCAGCCGTAGATTGAAATAAGTCTAAACGCATTGCTACACACAAACAGCGTGCTGCTTTCATCTGTCATGACTCACAACTGGCAGTGAAAGGTAGGACTACTAACTACGATACATATACTCCACTCACTGTGTTCAGAGAGCGTATAGCTCCAAAAAAATCAGATCTCAACTCATGTCCATTCTCTCTAAAAGTTATTGAAATTTTATTCCCCATGCTCCTAATTGTGTTCATGGAATGTTAAAAGAAATCACAGGCAGGAAACTCGCAAACCGATGCGAACATGCATGACAGGGCATACCAGTGCAGTCAGTACCAGAAGTCGGTTCTTCTTGCACATTTTCACAATTCACATCTAAACAGTACCTTGTCAGCAAATCTAATACGCATGAACGAATTACACCACAGTTTGATTGTTCCCACGTTCCTAGCAAGGTATATATCTATTCTTGTTTGCAACTATAGTATAGTGAAGCAAAATTTCACACTCGTAGGAAGCAGATAAGTTTTTAAAAACCCTTTTTTTGGGTCAAATTATACCTTGAAGGATGCTTTGAGGCGACGCTCTGGGTGCCTGTCGGCAGGCAAGGCTGCCTCCGAGTCAACGAGCGACATCCGCACGATGGCCTCGTTGACCGACGACGCCTCGATGATGGAGTCGTCCCTGTTGGTGTTGGCGACGAGGACGACGCGCTCGTACTCCTCCTCCTCAGCCGTGCGCGCGGCGCGCTTCTTGGCCATCTCGGCCTCGCGCTCCAGGCGCAGCCGCTCCTCCTCGCAGCGGCGCATGAGCTCGGCCTCCGTGACCTTGGGGGCTGGGGCTCCGACGCGGGCGGCCTTGCGGGCGTCGGTCTTGGACGGGGCCGAGGCGGCGGCGGCGGCCTCCGCCTCGGCAATGCTTGTTTCCTCAGTTTTGCTTTTTCTGAACAAGGAGGATCACCGTTCAAAGCTAAAAATGGCACAAGGGAAATGCGATAGACAGAAAGATGCTGTTGCAAGGAATTGGAATGACGAAACTAGAAGCAAAGATAAGCCAAGAAATCTGACATGGCCTGGGTATCCATGAGTCGCAGCTGGGCTGAGAGAGAGATGAGGAGGAAATAACCGAAGCACCAAGAACAAGGTGTATGCTATCAAATGGAGAGAAACAGATTTGTGGCCGGATTTGGCAAGGACTATAATCCCACAAGAAGTATAAGGTGTGTCATATCACATCGCGTGTCCTGATTCTGCTACTGACCTTTTTTGTTTGTTTGCTAGGCTGGAGCTCCACAAGACCAATAGCTTTGCTCTATACTGTTTATTATTCATCCTTTTCTGAAGCTTCAGCCATTGAGCGACATCCACGGCATGGCTGCAGGTACTTGCTTACATTCGCAAATGGCCACACGTAGCATCAAGCACTAGTAGACGGCGAGTACAATAATTTAGCCCATGCACATAACAAGCCATCTTGCATGGTTACCCTCATGAAAAGACAGTGGAAAACAGCGATGTAGGTGAGGTGGTGTGAGATGAAAATAAACTAGTTGGGTTTCTTGCCACGCATTTCCACGAACACCTACCACGCGACCCACGAGAGCGCACGGGACGCGCCCACACCAAGGAGGTTTTCCACGGTTTCCACGAAGAGGAGAGGGGGAACATGGGTGAGAGAGTGAGACCTGACTACAACCGCTGGCCGAAGCGAGCGACGCGCCGCTGCTGCGTTTCCCCCGGGCCCGCGGCGTCACGGACGCAGAGGCGGAGGCGGAGGCGGCTGCTGCGGCCGGGTAATAGGGAGGCGGAGGGGTTTTCTTCTTTCTTTTGAACGGGGGAGGCGGAGGGGACTTGGTAGTATTTCCACGATCTGGAGTGGACTTGCCAAATCGAGAGTTAGGCCCCGTTCGGGACTCCTCCAGCTCCTGACTCCGTGCGCGGAGCAGCCGGAGCCAAGCCGAACACTTTTTTTGCCACGAGCCGGAGCGAAGGAGCGGTGCCTGCAGGCAAAAATCGCGGAGCGAGCGACGGGGCGTTCCGCAGATCGCCAAAACGCAGAGTTGGAGAAAATTACCGGACAAATGCCACCGCCAAGTGAGAAAAATGTTTCGAGCAGCCCCTCTCTCTCTCTCCCTACCTCGCCTGCCTCGAGCGCCTCCGCCGCCCCCAAGCTGTTGCACGCCGCCCCGAGCTCCTCCGCGCCGCCTCGAGCTCCTCCGCGCCGCCCTGAGCTCCTCCACGCCGCCCCGAGCTCCTCCCCCCCGCCGACGCTCTGCATCTCCGGATCCGGCCCGCCCCGCCGCCGCACGAGATCTGCTCCCGGCCTCGAGCTCCTCCTCGCCGCCCCGAGCTCCTCCCCCCCGCCGACGCTCTGCATCTCCGGATCCGGCCCGCCCCGCCGCCGCGCGAGATCTGCTCCCGGCCGCGCTACCCGTGCCCCCCCCTCCCCCCGCAGATCCAAGCCGCCGCGCCAACCCCCGCCCCCAGCGCCGGCGCACTGGATCCACAACGCCGTTGCCGCCCCCCCCTCCGCCGACGCTCTCTAGATCCGCCCCGCCCCGACCGATCCACGCCGCCGTCGCCGCTCGCCGGACTGGGCCAAGCCCATGCCCTGGGACAAAAGGGCCCAAGCGGCCTGCTCGTGGCGATCGGGAGCCAGAGCGCTGAGCCGAACGGGTTGAAAATCGCGATTTCCAACCGCGAAGCTAGGAACGGGGAGCGCAGATCTGGATTTGAGGAGTTTGAGGAGCGGAGGAGTCCCGAACAGGCCCTTAGAACTTACAAAAAGTTAGAACGACCAAATTTTGACCAGAAGGAAAGCACTGGGCCGTACCGTGATGTGCGTGTACTGCTGCTGCGGGCCAACCTGGCACTGATGGGCCTAGTCATTCTGGGCACTGATGGGCCTAGTCCACTTTTTATTTCATAGCAATTCATCTGTCAATCAGGAAGTCCCAAAAAAAATATGTCAATCACGATGGAGATTCAGAAGATTGAAGGCAGCTCAAAGGGTTTAGGGTTTACTTGCTGCATCTATGCACATAACCAGCTGATCATCTTGCCAATTTTAGTACGTTATTTGTCACCGTATGTTTTGGTTCTGTTTCTCTTTATATTCTGATTTTCTATGTTAGAACGGGTGGGAAATGCTGCATTTTTTCTCGAAGGACAAAAATGCTGCATTTATTGGATGCATGTGAATATAGTTAAGAGGAATTCATCAAATATATAATTTGTGTTATGTAGTTTGCTCTTTCCCGTTTAATCAACTGCGGTATGTTTACAGGCTGGAACATACATTAAGGAGTTTGTCCGCGGCGATCTGGGACGCACGCATCCAAGGTATCCATCCTTGTTTATATTTAGGCCCCTCGCCAGTTGTCAGATATATCCAGCGCCCTATTGTGCTAAGAAAAACATGTGATTCATGTTCAGCTGCGAATGTCTCATTTCCAGGCTCCATTAATCTGTAGAAAAAGAACTTTGTAAGTGAATTTACGACCTTGCAGTACATTATAATTCCTAATAGCTTATTTGCACATTTCTTGCAGTATCTCATTCTAACTCATGTTTTTACATCTACTATACACTAAAAGTATAGTACAATAGAAAAAAATAGAGAGACGCTATAAATTTCCAAAAAAATCTGATCTTTAATCTAGTGGATCATTTTATTATTAGTGGATCATATCTTCATAACTGTACGTAAACAGATCACAGCCGATAGATCTTCAGGAGCATCTAAATATTCTTGCAACTAGGAGCTACTAGTAAACTCTACATAACTGATCATATTAGTAGTACTATACAAAAGCATCTAATTTTTCTAGAACTTGACATTAGTTCATGAACATTCAGTAGCATTAAAAACTCACCAAAACACAAAATCCAGCTATTAGATGCTTTTGTACTGACCAATTGTTCATGAACTTGACAAATGCATGTTATGCTAGTTCCTGAATGCTACAACTTTGCTACTTCTTGCCACAATAATCTCTAGAGCAGTACATCCCAACTTGAATCGAAGAACAGCACAGATCTTTGAGTAACAACATTCAGTAATAGCAAAGTCAGGCACACAATCTGAACTTATCCAGAGAACTTGTTTCCTTTGAAGAACAAAATCTTGCAATCGATTGGAACACAGCTAAATTGGTGCCCATGGTAGGGAGCAACACCAGTGCCAGTGGCAATCATGATATATGTTGCATTTGGCTCATCTTCAGGTAGGAGCATTTCTCAATGTTACAACACAGACGTACACAAGCAACTTCATTCTCTGTGGATTGCGATTGAGGAAGACGAAAATGAAGTCAAAGACTTCTTGAAATCGAAGGGACTGGATGACTAGGACGTCTTTGACTATCTAGATGATCAGGGCCCACTGCGCAGCCAGACAATGGATCAATCAATCATAGTCTAGCTTGTTCGTCTTGCTCCAAAAAGAAAAATAATTTAATACTCTAAAATTTGTCCTAACAAATCAAGGCAATTTAATGAGAAAAAAGAACGATCTATACATAGCAAGTACTGCAAACTCAAGCTAAACAAAATCAAGGAATAACCGCAGCTGAAAATAGAGAAAATTAAATGGGAGAAAACAATTTTCTGACATGTACATTATCTGTTTTCATAAGATGCATCTGTATTCCTTTTGTTATCAGTTAGTGTTTTGCAACATTTTAACATCCAGGGAACAAAATTCTGGTGCATCAGGTAATAGTAAATAGCGGGCTAGTAGAGGTAATAGTAAATAGCGGGCTCTATAATCTACATTACTCCGCCTGCAAAATAATTCAGGTAATATAAAACATGGCTTCTATTCGTATTCAAAGTTCAGAGTAAAACAAATGGACATTTCTTGGTACGATTCAGGTAATATAAAAGCCACTAAATCCTACTCAATGTCTAATTTCTGTGATTAACCCAGGAGAAAAGAACACACCAACCTGCTCCATGTTAGCTAAAGAAAACAAGTTAATCATTGAATCTCCCAAACGTCCACTACCAGTTCTCATTGATTACAGCCAAAACTTGGAAATCGCTACATTGCAGGATCTAAAACTTAACTACACATGCACCAAGCTCTAACAGGGGAGGCGGAGGGGACTTGGTAGTATTTCCACGATCTGGAGTGGACTTGCCAAATCGAGAGTTAGAACTTACAAAAAAATTATAACGACCAATTTTTGACCAGAAGGAAAGCACTGGGCTGTACCGTCATGTGCGTGTACTGCTGCTGCGGGCCAACCTGGCACTGATGGGCCTAGTCATTCTGGGCACTGATGGGCCTAGTCCACTTTTTATTTCATTCATCTGAGAATCAGCAATCATCTGTTAATCAGGAAGTTGCAATCCGTCAATCAGGATGGAGATTCAGAAGATTGAAGGCAGCTCAAAGAGTTTAGGGTTTACTTGCTGCATCTATGCACTCAAGTACGGATCATAACCAGCTGACCATCTTGCCAGTTTTAGTACGTTATTTGTCATCGTATGTTTTGGTTCTGTTTCTCTTTATATTCTGATTTTGTATGTTAGAACGTGTGGGAAATGCTGCATTTTTTCTCGAAGGACAAAAATGATGCATTTATTGGATGCATGTGAATACAGTTAAGAGGAATTCATCAAATATATAATTTGTGTTTAGCAAAATGTAATGTGATGCAAAGCGTGTTTTCGCCACCTTCAAAAGGTCAAGCTTTGAATTAGCTCTAAAAACAGCTAGGCAATGTGAGTGGTTCAGAATGAATTTCACAATTGTTTTTCCAGCCTTGTATGTGTTGAGCATCCAAGGGAATTCCTTTGCTAAATCCTTGAAAATCCAATGTAAATTGTGAACCACACAAGGGGACCAAAATATATGTTTGTGCACCTGTTCAATAAAAAGGTAGAAAAACTCTTAGGTATGAAGTTAAGTACCAAGACCAATTGCATAAATGCACTTACCTTTTCAATTATATTGCCAGAGTTCGCGGCATTATCTGTCACTACTTGAAGAACATTTGATGGGCCAATTGATGGGCCAATTTCTTCAGTAGCTTTCAGTAAGAATTGAGCAATAGCTTCACCTGTTTTCGAGCCGCGGCTATTCGAGGCAATGACATTAATGAGTGGCTCATTTCTTCAAGTTGTCCATCCATCACTAATTATAGAAACACCATGCGTATACCTATGGTATATATCCATCATTAGTCCATCGGTACTTGGTAATTAGTAGTAATTAATAGAACATGTAACGATATAACAAATTTAACGGTAAATGGCTAGAATTGTTGAAGGTTACCATGTTTCTTTAACTGGTGCCAAGTCCTTCTCAACATTTGTCTTGCAGGCATCTAAAAGTGTGGTTCTTGCTTTCTCATATGGAGGACCTTCATAGCCCTTTGGAGCATTGTTGATTGCAGATACCATTTCATGATATAAAGGGCTTCTCATCACATTAAAGGGAATTCCATTCCCAGTCATGAACCGTATAATCTTCAGATCAACACCATCTCGTTCCATCACACCAAAAGCATCTTTCACTGGGTTATTCATCTTTGTAAGCACTGATTTTGAAACTCCTTTCTTCTCAGCCTGTTGTTCCTTTTCAGAAATCAAAAATTCAAAATTCAGAGGTCTGAACTCAAAAATAGAAGTTCAGACTTCAGAACTGTTGTCCAATCAAATGTTCAAATGTAAGCATGTACCTTATCCCAAAGTTTTTTATATAGGTTGCGATCACTTGCTACAACAGAACAACGTTGAATATGTGCCTTCTCCCCAGGCCCAGCACCAAAGAAGTGCACACGAATTCTTGTGTAGCTGCTACTGAATGACTTCTTGCAATGATTGCATTGCCAATATTTTGACCCACCAAGATTCTTCCCTTTTGCTCTATCAAAATTTGTTACCTCGTCAAGAAGAGGTTTATCTTTTGCAGTAGTACGCTCGGCTGGCTCCTCTTCTTCATCAAAGCCATCACCACTAGCATCGTCCGTGAGATCAATTTGTTCAACACCATATCCTGCTACATGTTCCTCAGAGCGGCCAACATCCTGGGCTAGCCCACGTTTCCCCGTCCCAAACACCATTCTAATCTCTGAAGATTATGAATATAATTGGTAGATTGAGTTTTTGCTAACTAAGATTGCAATTAGAAAGCAACGAGCCAACGATATGGTAGATTGAGTTTTTGCTAACTAAGATTGCAATTAGAAAGCAATGAAACTTGAAAGCTAGATGTTGTACCTAAATTCCTGATTCCTGAGGTCCTAAACTCCCGTAGGTCTTACCTGGATCCTCAAGCTGCCTATATGAAACTCAGAATATATGTGTTGAGTTTGTGTCAAATATGTGTACGAGCGGGTTACAAGTTGGACTAGAGAAGACGTAGTATTGTAATAAAGTACTACCGAGTCCTAGTAGGACACGGGTAGAGTTAGAATTGGACTCATGTATCCTGACCTCCTATATAAGGAGGGGGACTCCACACATGTAACCAATCCAATACAAAGAGATCAAGGCAAAGGGGAGGAGCGCCCGTAGTCAAGCCCCGTAGACGTAGGCCTCGTGGCCGAACCACGTTAAAAACATTGGTGTTTCTCGTTGCCTAATTCTGCGGTGTCTCAGATTAGATCTATGCTTCCGCGTGTGGCCTCGTGATTTCACAACAATATGCACAACCAATGTTCCGTTTCCAATTCCAATCAGATACAGAGGTGCTTATACTGAGTTCAGACTATATGCTTTAAGCTTTAGGGACTCCGCGTGTCACAAGGAGTTTAACGTAATTAAGATTGAGCTGAACTACTGAAGCAGCTGAACCATCAAGGTGACGCTTGGAATTATTTTTTCTAATACTAGAATTGCTGGCATTCTCGGGGACTCGGTCAATTTCTGAAAACTCAAGACTATATTCTCATTTTTATTAAAAATCATAGAGTACGAGATATGATATACGGTGATGTGGCACTCTCTCGACCGTCGGATGATTTCTCGTATCATCGAAGAATACTAATCGCTAGCGAGTCGTCAGTGGTGACTCCACATATCTTCGGTCTTTAAAGTTTTCGATCATCAAAAAGTACCGAGAAGCCAGAACAATACAACCAGATCAGTAGATATCACATCTTTGGTAGACGTATATTCCCAAATTTGATAATGTATCTCTACAACTGTCAGAAGTCATGACTCACAATCGGATTCTGAGATAGCTTGTAGATAGTGTGTCTTTCACTGTCGTATATCTCCGACTTTGTTAGTGTGTCTTTCACAACCATATCTACAGATAGTGTGTCTTTCATTGTCGTATATGTCCGACTTCTAGTGTGGTTTTAGTGTGTCTTTCATTGTCGTATACCTCTAACTTCATTAGTGTGTGTGTCTACGACTATCGGAAATCAGAAGAACATAACCGAGATCTGTAGATACTGTGTATTTGGCATCTGTGTTTCTATATTCTCTACTTCAGAAGTGTGCGTCTACGACTATCAGAAGCCATAACTCACAAACAAGTCTTTAGGTAGTGTGTCTTTAGTGGTCGTGGATCTCCAACAAATAGTATATCTCTATGCTTAGATATATTGTCTTTTCTAGTTACGTATCTCTAAATAGTTAAATGGTCCCGTCTTTAAGACCGTTCTATAATCTATACTTATTTTAGTCACATGGAAAAAACCTTAAATTTTATTGAAAACATCTACTACAAGAACTTGTCGAACTTTGCAAATGTGGGATAACCGGTATATCATGTTTCACCAACGGAATTAGTTTCGCTGCCCAAACTTGGAGCTTAGATTCTATGTTATATATATATATATATATATAAGGAAACAAAAATGTGTTGTCAGTCCCGCTGTGTTGCGTTGGTGTGCGTCTCTCGTTTTGTAGCACCAACTGTGAGTTCGATACTTGCATGACACAATTTTTTCATCTTTTTTTGCTACATATCTATATATCATAATGCCTAGTTTTATGCATTTGTTTCTTTCTTAGAGACCGTTTGTTTTAGTAATTTATTGTTTATTCCTCTATTTTTGTTGCTATTGCGTCTTGTACAGAAGGAAAAAAAAATTGAAATTCAGTATATGCGCATCCGATCTCCCCTTTCCAATTCCAATTCATTATGAACCTTAATTATCACATATCCCGAAAAGGCAATTCCGCAATTAAGTAGGCCTGATTCAGTTTACAGGTTGCAATTTCAAAAAGCTGATTAGAGCATAGGCGGAGGAAAAGAAACCCAGGCTACATCGTTACCCATCGTCTTCCTCCAGATTCCAAAAATCCCCAAGCGACTCCTCATCTTAGCTCACTCAGGAGGAGAGGAGCCTGTCGCCCTGTCCTTTGGGCATTCATCCGCGTTCCCCGAGAGACCACACAGGAGGAGACGTCGTCCACAACATCGACAGGCCACGCAGGAGGAGCTGCTACTGCACGGCGGCAACACAGCGGCCACCACATCTTTGCCACCGTCACCGTCGTCGCCCGGCTGGTTCTTAGCGTTTGGGCGAGCTGCTGCACCAGGTTAGACACTGCATATAAGCTATTTAGTGTTAGCTGCTGCCTGCGATTTCGTTTTGTGGGTTCGCCGGAGATCGATTTGGGGTCGGCGACCATCGTCTGGGGTCGCGTTCCGGTCGTCGACCCACGTTGACCCGAACTCGGCCCCGACCCTCGATTGGAGTCGATCGACCCGGGTTCAGGGAACGCCGCGTGGACCCGCGACCCCGGCTTCTATGCTTTGTATTGCGGTATTGCCCGCAGAGTCTTGGGATGCATTGCCTTTTGTCTCGAACTGCTATATTGCCTCCATAACCCGCCTTTACACTGCCTCTGCCATCAGAGCTCCCCACAATCACCAGGTGCAAATAACGCTTGTCTTTCACCACCCAAGGCCATCCCTCTAGGACAAGAAGCCATTGGTGAGCCTGGTTCCGTTAGATGTTCAAAGCAGCACATTCTTATACAAAAAGGCAGTGCACAATATCACAAGAGAGCAGTACAATGTACTATGTATCAAGATAGCTTCTGCTCCCTTCGCCACCATTTGCGGCCGTCGCTACTTCGGTGCTGCATCCATCCACTGGTTAGAGACGTGCAAGCTGGTATAAGTCAAGACCGCCAATAACATCTCAAGAACCTTGTTGTCACTCTCACTCATGGCATCCTCCACAGGTGACCCACTGCTCCGCTCCGAGGATGGCAGCCGCCACTGTGCGTTTGTTCCGCCATCCGCTTGGTCGGAGCTGGGTGGTCTGGTGGGCGACCTATGCACCTATATCCACATCATGCTAGCATTGTCCTTGGCGTCCCGCCTCGACCTCGGCACCATCGTCATGTTTGCTGTGTTTTACAACTTCGCCACCGGCCTCCTCTTCAGGATCCTCATGACCGTCCAGCCCATGAAGTCCATCGCCCCTGTCGTGCTCTCCTCCACTTACCTCACCATCCCGCAGATCATGTCCGCTGGGCTCGCCATTGCCGCCATACTTCTCTTCCTTGGTGTCAGTAGCCTCATGACCTCTCTTTACTGCATCATCCCCCTCTCCATCATCCGTGGCATCCAACTATCAAATGGCTCGCCACGCTACTGTTTATCATCCTCATCACCCGCTACGACACTGGCAAGGGAGTACATAAAGCTAGTAGCGGTATAACGGATATTGGGAAGGCAATACAACATTGTTGCAGAATAGCTCTCTGTAACCAGTTGGGTAGCGTTCTAAGATTTTTATTACAAAGAATGGGAAACAGTGTAAACTCGCTATCGGCTGCATGTGTCGTCATTCAGAAATTCCATCGTACGAAGTTTTTGGTGATGGTAAGGCATTTGGATTTTTTTTTGACCGTCTAATTAAAAATTAGTTGTTAGATCTAAGGGTAGCCAGTAGATGAGGGGAAGAAAAGTAGGTTAAGAAGGTACTGCATGTTGTTATGTTTCTTCTGAGGAACTCCCGGAACCTAAGAGCACGAGGTGAGGTGATCATGGTTTGGCCCGTGATGGATATCTAGTGATTTTGATGGGATTATATTCCTCAATAAATAGTAGCAATGTAGCATACATAGATGAGGTGAAGATGGACTTACCCATTTCTCGAGCCAACTGATACCCCTTCTGCGTGATGTCATAAACATTATAAATTCGCCACTAGCTTGGCAGTGTCACCTGGGCCCAAGAAGAGAAAATGGCAAGAACGCAGGTTACGCAATGGAAAATTCGCGTAGTGGTAAAAACACAAAGAAAGCTTGTTATAATTGCTTGAGACCCGTATGGTACTAGGTTGATCACCCTATTGGATAGATCACTTAATTATTTTGACAAAATGGACAACGATGTTAAACTATAACATGTATCGCATCTCAGATGTTCCATTGCTTAAGGCGGTATTGAGGCGCAGCCCATACCTCACAAAACTTGGTGCAAATTACGACGATGTTTAGTTCTTGTGGGCCCTAAGGTGAGGTTCATGTCGCAGTGAAAAAATCACCCATTCTTTGCGACCGACACAATGTATTACCTGTCTTATCATTTTCTGGTCCCCTCATGTTCTTTCACCCTCTTTTCATGCCTCTTTACTACCACCCCATAAACCTACCTTCTCGACGTCCTAAATCTATCCCGTTGTCATATATCTTTACTTCTCCACCATCATATCCCTCCAACGCCCTCAGGAACATAGGAGCAACATGATTTGTCTAAAAATTGCAAGAGCAAACACAAGGTGAACCGGGAACAACTAGATCGTGGCGGCCACTTGATGGCATGGGAGCAACACAATGGTGATGGATCTAGAGGCCACGACATCTTCCCTGATCACGTAGCAGTAGATGCTAGGGTGGTGGTATGTGAGGGTCCTTACCCTGACCTACCTCTCGTTGATTAGATTAGGCGACCACAAAGGCTCTTTTTTTACTTTCTAATACATCACGAGATCTGAAGGCATCATATTTTTCCTGCCCTCCCGACGCTAGATATGAATCTAGTGGTTGGCGTTGGCATGGATACCTCTTCCAACGAGTGTGTTGGTAGCAATAAGAAGCAATGACCCAAATGCAACATATTTCCCATCGATGTGTGATGATACATCAGAGAAGAGAGGAATCTAAGTGCTTTGTCCCTTAGACCAACCCATAAGCTTGATGCCAGTTTGAAACCTTTCATAAGAAGGTAGAGATAATTGGCATATGTTGTTCTCATCCATGTCGTCAAGATACGGGTAGAGATTAGGGGTGTTCATCCTAGTTGTTACCAAATCGCATAGAAGTAATATTAAGTTTTGCTGTTATATTGGTTTTCAAACTATCTAAACCGGGTTTGAACATCTTTACTAGAGATGCATTTTGTCTATTGTATTAATGTTATGTTGAATCACCTGTGATTCTAGCGTGTCGATTTTTTCTTAACTTTTATTTTACGAACAGTTCTCCCTCCTTTAAATTAACAAAAATCCTATATAGCACAAGAGAAAAATAAATGATAGCACAACTTGTATATGTCTTGCCAAATCTCTCTTCTCACGTGTTGTGGTGAAAAAAAAGAGAAGCGATTAATCGGACGCCACAACTTTATCCTAAAAGTCAGAGTAGTGTTCGATTCAACGTCATATTTATAATTTATTTTTTATTGGTTACATTTCAATACGGCAGGCTCCAACTAAAAGGACCTAAAAGTACCCGCAACTTTTGGGCTTCACGTCAACCAGACCCGAGAAAACAGAGCCACGGTACCTCAGCCAGCAGCATTACACCGAACTTCTCCAACCAACAACCCTCCGGCCTCCTCCTCGGGTTCCCCTCCCTCCTTATTTGAATCAACCACACCGCCCCGCAGTACACAGCGCTGCAACAACACACAACACAACGCAGTACAGCAAACCTCACTCGCCGTGAGCTTCCCGGAGCGCCCGCTTTGCTTTGCCTCGCTCGCACCGCCGCCAGCCCCGAGAGGTCCGTACCTAGGGTTTTCCCCCGCTTAGCGCGGCGATGGAGGGCGGGGGCGAGGGCCCCGCGGCGGCGGCGGCGGCGGCGGAGGTGAGGAACCCGAGGTGCTACCTCGACGTGAGCATCGGCGGCGAGATGGAAGGGAGGATCGTGGTGGATCTCTACGCCTCCGTGGTGCCGCGCACGGCGGAGAACTTCCGCGCGCTCTGCACCGGGGAGAAGGGCGTCAGCGCCGCCACCGGCGCGCGGCTCCACTACAAGGTTTCTCCCCGTTGGGTTCCGGTGTGCTATTTGGTAGTCCTTTAGGTCTCGGCGTTAGGACGTGAGAGGTTTGGGTTTTGTTGTGGTGCGGTTGAGGTTGGTGCGGGGTGTTTAAGCCCGTCGAGTTTTTTCTGGGTAGTTCAATTGGATTTCCCCTCCACTAATTCGATGTCGAACACTAACAATTGGGTTATGGTTTTGCGCATGGATAGGTTGGCATGAGAATCATCTTGTTCTCGGTTTGTAATTATTTGGCTCTATGGTTCTTCGTCGAATTGTAGTTGTAACTATGGCTATAGCTATTTGTGTGATTTGCACACCAGTAGATTTAGCGCTGAACAGTTGCAGCTGGTAGCTTCTGCTGTGATTTGCTGCCGCGCATTTGATTGTCAGAGTTGTGGTTTAGGCATTCGAGATCCCAAAAAAACACTTGGTTTATTTGATCCGATTTGGTCATTTCAGTAGGATTTTGATGCTTGCGTAAGTTGGCATTGGAAGCCTCACCTTTTGTTTTCATTTATCACTCGTGCAGTAACCTAATTTCAAGGCCTTGTCAGGCGTTTGATTTGATTCAGCAATTTTACTTTTGGTTTTTTGTTAGTTTGTTACTGCAGCCGTTTTTTTTCAGTGTGATAACTTGTTTGTAACGTTCCAATTAGTTGTTACTTTTAAGCCATACTTGGTTCGATGTGGTACTAGACTACTAGTAATATGCTTCATGTAGTACTGCCTACTACTGGTGCTGGTACACTATGGCCCTCCTTTCATTTTGATGTCACATCACCTGCTCGCATGCAGGGTGTCCTACTAACACTTGCTTCCATTTCTGTTCTTTTGAAGTACTTGCTGAAACTTGAAGGGACCATAGTTTATCTCAAATTTTGCTTTATACGGCTATGTTATTGGCAATGGAACAATGAACTACGAATAGCAAGCCTGAAATGTTCAAGCAGGGTCTATGTGGTCATATGAAGTTCATTAGGCAGAGGAAGTACCTTGGGCTGTTTGTAACTTTGAACATGTCTCAAGGTTCATAAACTGCATATATACTGGCAGTTTCTGGCACTTTTGTCTTGACACTATTCCAATTGTAGATTAGCCTTGAAGCAGCATATGCCAGCACCTGGTGGACCTAGGTTTGCAGTGACTGTTATAGTTATTTGGGCTTCAAGTCAAGGACAAACTAAGTGGTTGCACAAGAATCTTATGTGGTCATTGTTCGATTAACTGTTGTCTAGTGATAGTGCATTCTTGGTAAATATGTCAAGTGACATTTAAAAGCATAGGTCCGTCAACTTCAACCATGGCTTGCAATGATGATGCATGAGAAACGCATAAGTGGAGCAGAGCATTAGTGAATTAGTGATAAGCCTTTCCACTTGACTGTTGGGAGCGACAGAGATCCAACTATGCATAACACAACTTCTACACTTCGTACTTTGTAGTGGTGGAGACTCACACATGTTGGCTATCCTTTATTTCCATTTTATTTTCTTATTTTAGACAAAAGGCAAGATTGCGTGACTTTCACTGCCAGCCACAACTTTATTTTCCATTTCTAGTAAGAGAATGGTGGTGGTTGTGATGTTAATTGCACAGAGTTAGCAACTGTTGAAGTTTATAACAACCATTCTTCCTTTTCTGAAACGAAGACCAAGATAGGCCTTTGTTATATAGACTAGAATTGGTTATTCTTCTTATTAATGATTCTTTTTTCCTTTGCATTGGACCACTGCCAATTACCTTTTAATTTTCTTAAACTGCGGGTCTTTAACATTCTTTTTTTCCTGACAGCTTCAAGTACTCATATTTTTGGGTAAATTTTACTCTTTCAGGGCTCATTGTTTCATCGTATCATCAAAGGTTTTATGGTGCAAGGTGGAGATATAACTGCTGGTGATGGAACTGGGGGCGAGTCAATATATGGATTGAATTTTGACGATGAGAATTTTGTTTTGAAGCATGAGAGGAAAGGAATGTTATCGATGGCCAATGCTGGTCCCAACACAAATGGATCTCAGTTTTTCATCACTACCACCCGAACACCACACCTTGATGGGAAACATGTTGTTTTTGGGAGGGTTCTAAAAGGAATGGGGGTGGTTCGCTCAATGGAGCATGTTTCTGCTGGAGAAGCTGACCTTCCTAGTGCTGATATTGTTATTGTTGATTGTGGGGAACTACCAGAAGATGGTGATGATGGAGTTGTAAATTTTTTCAAGGATGGTGACATGTATCCTGATTGGCCAAATGATCTCAGTGAAAAGCCTGCAGAAGTTTCTTGGTGGATGAATGCTGTTGATTCTGCAAAGTCTTTCGGAAATGAAAACTTTAAGGTTCACTTTTTCTTATGGACTGCACTTTCTATAGCATATTTGTAACTTCTCTTTAGGTCATTTGAGGAACTTTTCGTTGTGGTAGTGTGCTGCATTTGCAACATAAGTTGGCCAAATGGTTAGCAAAACCTAGGTGCACTAATAAGATGGGTAGCTTATTCATCATATATTAATATATCGTATCTGATACGGTTCCTGTTTGGAACTTACAACTGAAGTTTCTGCCACTGTACAGAAACATGATTACAAGGCTGCCCTCAGAAAGTACAGAAAAGCTATGCGGTATTTAGATCTTTGCTGGGAGAAAGAAGAGATAGATCAAGGTAGTTGTTCTTTCTTTTCTTATCACTGTTTAGTTTCATTAATCTACAGCGTGGTACTTATAGATAGAGGTGCATTTTACTTGCTAATTCTAATGACCTATTGGTGTGCAGAGAAGAGCTCAGCACTGCGGAAAACTAAGTCAATTATGCTCACAAATAGTTCTGTAAGTCTCACATCCTGCCACTTGTTCATGGAGAAATCACAAATGTCTGTCCCTCTATAGTATAACATTTGGAGAAATTATATTTGGGGCATCACTAGTCTTTCCTCAGCTGGATCTATAGTTCTGTTTCCTTGCAAACATTAGTCTTTCCTCAGCTGGAAGTCACTTGTAACTTCTTCAGGCATGCAAACTGAAGCTTGGAGATGTGGAGGGTGCTTTGTTAGATGCGGACTTTGCATTGCGTGAAACAGAGGGCAATGCAAAAGCTTTTTTTCGTCAAGGACAGGTTAGTGTTATCGTTCAGTGTTATATTATCCATGGAAGTTATATATTCAGTTGCAAGCCACCCAGATGTCACGGAAATTTATGCACTATCAACATTTATATGGAGAATAAATTGGCTTGTTTGCATGTCTTTGTTGTTGAATGCATCGTAATTTATATGTTGAACATGACAGCGTGCATTCATGCCACATTAGGATCCTTTTATGTGCATAAGTAGGAGAAATGGTGCTACAGTCTACGACTTACATTCTTGCTATCTGTGATGCTTATTTGTAGTCCTTGTCATGTTGGTGCTGGGAATATTAATTCTTAGCCCTTCATATAGTCAACTTCCAAGTTGGCTTATCACAGTTTAACAAGCTACTGAGATCTGCAGGCACGCATCGCACTCAACAATATTGATGCTGCAGTTGAGAGCTTCAAGCATGCATTGGAGTTGGAGCCAAACGATGGTTTGTACATCCTACTGCCCCTTAATTGACTGTTAGTCTTTTTCCCTGTTTGCAACTGAGAATATTGTATTTTGCATTTGTAATTCTTAGGAGGAATTAAACGAGAGCTGGCTGCTGCAAAGAAGAAGGTTAGTTCATTAAGTCTATGAATCTTTGGACTCATGGATGTTCATACAAGATGTTGCTGACTTGTCACCTGCAATTATCACAGGTTGCTGACAGACGAGATCTGGAGCGAAAGGCATTTTCTAGGATGTTCCAACCTTCAGGAAGTTCAGAGAAGATCGATGAAGTACTTTTCTAATACCACATTTACCATTTAAATTCTTTGGTTTCGACCTTTGGGCATGGCATTGGTAGATAATGAGCTATTTGGCTGCTGTTATTATCGAACATGCACCAGATTCTTTCCTGGTCCGCGTAACTGGTGATCATGTTTCTTTTTTTTTGTTGCAGGATAATAACTGATCCCCCGATTGCAACTTTTCATAGTTTTTCTCTGACACATACTGGAGCTGCCCGGTGAAAAAAATCAGGTTGTGCTTAGAACCTACATCTATTTCGTAAGTTGGTTGTTTGTTATACATTCTGACTTCATGCTCTATGTTTTTCAGGTATACTGAGGGAGTTTGCACAAGGGAGATGACTCCCATGAGACGGCTGAAAACAATGACCAGTGGGGGACACCTGAGCATTTTGAGTTTCCGTGTAGAAGCGGTCACAATGCTGTCGAAAGAAAATGTCTGGCATCAAACTGAACTGTCAAAATTCTCGGAAGGCCTGCTAATAGAGGCAACTCCTGTTAATGAAAGATTGTTAAAGACATGATATCTTCGTGCATGTGTTTTCCTTATTTACTTTTATGTTTGTTCATTTGGACTCGTGATATGGATGGTTGCCTGGTTGGGCCCCAAGAACCCCATCAAAACCACCTCGGCGGGATGTACCAGCTCATGCAGTAAGTCGCAAATTACATAATTATATGTTCTGTTTGTTGGTTCGCACATAGAAGACAGAGATGTCATCAGAACATGTAACCTCGCAGTTGAAAATTTCCACAAAAATGGGATCGGGGTATCAGATACAGACACGAGCACAGAAGATCAATTCTATCAACCCAAACACCTTCCATGTATTGCCATGTTTTCCAAAACATCCTCATGGCCAAACTTTACACGCGGTAGACTCTCTGCTGCCTACGCATTGTAGTTGTCCAAGCCCAGGTCTCTCAAGGCAGCTGTGGCGGCATCTTTGCAGCTTCCATGTATTGCCTTGGCCTTCCTGATAAGCTTCTCCACACCTTCGTTAAGCAAGATTGTCCTACAGTAGTAACACAAGTGTCGAGATGTACAAAGTAGAAATACGTTCTTAGCATATTGGGAATGTCTGTAAAACTGGCTGGAGATGATAGTGTAGTAGTATACAGTATTGGAATTTAGTTTCATCAATTAATCTCTAGCCAGATTAACTCTTTATAGAATTGTCAATATCGTCATCAGGAAAAGAAGGGATGTGGGTTCTACGGGGTACCTGTTTTCAGGGTTTCTGACCACGAGATTACGAATCATAAGACACACTTGCTTCTGAGTCAGGGAGGAGGAGGGGAACTTTTGCATCACCTGTATCGCCAGAGAACCATAGCCTACCAATATTGCGCGCGCTGCATGTTCTGGTGACCTCAGTGTAAGGACTGTCACCATAGACATTACCTACACATTCATTTGGCTCAGTACGGGATCTAACAGATGCTTTAGTATTGCCCATTTCTATGTAGTACCTCTTGTATTACTGATGGGTCTTCAGAAAATCTGGACGTCAACTTCAGGAACCTATCAAAACCACCTTGCTGAATGATATTGGCCTTGTTTGCGTCACTACCAGCCAGCTTCAAGCAGAAAGAACATGTTATGTAAGTTTGATTTAATGAAAGTATGTTTTCCTCCTCATAAAAAAAGTAGGTACAATAATGTTGCAGTGCTGTATCATACTATCGTACCTTAGACAACAAAGAGCAGCAAGATTTTGCTATAACTTTGTTCTTCTGTTCACCAGCCTCATCGATGCACTGAAGAAGCACATTAATCCCACCATTTTCAGATATGGACCGGCATATTTCTTCCTGTGGTAACACACGAACTAAAGTTGGTCAAATTCTCGTGAGGAAGCTCATAAGCATTTTAGGTTACTGTAAATAGCTTGTGTCTGCTTAATGATCACAGTTCCATCAAGGAAAGAAGTCATGATACACACACTAAAAACATGAAGGAAAAAAAAATACTAGGATGAACAAGAATATGGCAGGAAGTATATTATAAAGGGTGTCAAAGTTTTCAACTGATTTTGTGTGTGCTGGTCACATGTAATTCATATTCTATTTGCTAGATGCATGACAGGTAAAATTGATGACATGAGAATTGTTTTATTCCAAGAAAAAAATGAAGCTATGATAAATACAGAAATTGTAACATTGCAAAAGCCCTTACTTATCCTTCTGGTATATAAATATAACCATGGTTTGCTCTTACATTGACAGCAATCGCCTTCAAAGCAGCACAAGCTGATGGTAAGCTGGAAGGAGCAACTTGCTCACGGAGTGCGTTGACAAGAATTTCTGCGATCCCAATTTCTGCAAATTTCCGAGAATATCCATATACCTGCATCAAAAATCTGTTAATTTCATTTTTTTTAGGTCCAAATCCCATTCATTTAAAAAGTTCCGATTCCTGATCTGACAAACTACTAGGGTAAAAGATTTCATGATTGTTTCTAATAATTAGTCACTAATTGAATGTATATACTAATAAAATAAAATGCATTGAGTGAATAAGCAAAATATAGTGCAACTAGCAAGCAAGAGTGCAACATGTGCATGTGCTGACAACTTTGAGAAAACTAAACGTTCAAAACAGAAAACCACGGGGGCATACCAACATCTCGAGAAGTTGAAGTCAACAATGTGTGATACCAAGTTACCTATTATTTCTGTGAACATTCCATCTCGGTATGAATTCATCACCAGAACTTTATGTCAGTATTTGATTTTGGATATCAAATCTAACTACATTCAAATGCCACTGAAACTTCTACAGACTGTTGGATTTCAATTGAAATGAAACTGCCAAATTACAATTTTAACAACTAAATGTAGCCTTACATGCATCTCATAAGACAATTGTGTATTATAACTCGAGCTAATTTCCACATATGGATCTTCCTCCAGTAAACTAACTGTCATGTTAATACAAGTCAAGAAAAAGTTGATTGCGAAATTTCATAGTAAAGTGCAAATAACAAATGTAAAATTAGAGCAAATGTTCACACAATTCTGTAAGCATGTAGCATACTTGAGAAGCCACCACTCGGTTATCGTCAGGCGTCAGTAGAACTCGTATGGCATCATACAAACTTTGCACTTCACGCTTTGATTTCTCCCTCATAACCTGCAGAATGAGTTCAGCAACCTTCAAGTCCATAAAGGATTCTTTCACAACTTCATTGCCGGCAGATCCCGCTGCCACGACACTAAAGCCACCATCAAGTATATCTGAACTTTCTGAGCCCTCCTTCAAGATATCCATGACAATTTTCGGCCCTTGGCTTTGCCTGAACTTTTCAGTGCTTCCCACATCTACAGATTGAGTTAATACTCCAAATTTCAGGAACAGACCAGAGATTGCAATTCCAATAGGTAATAAATAATATGGAGAGAATTAAAACCTTCACCATCTATCCTTTTGCAACGCAAAATCAATACAAAACCCTCATATCCAAGAACATCCACAAGGACCAAACATACCCCGGAGCAGTGAGCTCAGAGCCTTCAAGCCCGAAGCAAGCGGCCTCTCCTGCTTAACCCCAGCTGACGCACACAGGGCGACGAGCGCCTCCACGCCGCCATTCCGCGCCGCCACGGCCGCATTCTCCGACCCCTCGCCAGAGCACAGCTCGCGCAACTCATCGAGCGAAGAGACCAACCTGTCAAGATCCTCCCCCCACCTGCCACTAGCGCTGGCAGAGGTCTTCAGTTCGTCCACCACCCGCATCACCGGGCTCACCTCCGCCGCGGCGGCCTCTCCGGGCACGCGTTTCATGATCCCTGCAGGAAGAAGCGAGAGACTCAGTTCACCGCTCACGTGTGCTAAGAGATTGGGGATGCGCGGATCTGAAGCCCTGGAGAAGATGGAGAGGAGTTCGTGGGTACCGGAGAGGTCGGCGCCCTGGAGGGTGAGGGCGTCGACGGCGTCGGCGAGGGCCTCGTCGGGGTCCATGCCGAGGTCGTCCATGTTCTCCCGGACCATGTCGTCGAAGGCCTCCTGTGAGATCGCGATCGCCATTTTTCTTGCTCTGCGAGTTCGCCTGGGTGCCGGCGAGTGAATAGAACGACGGAGGGTTTGTGGGGGTTTCCCCCAGTTTCTCAAGGAAGGCATTCGATCGTATGCCCCGTTCCATAATGTCAATTCACAATGTGCCCCGTTTTACATTGCAACCGATCATATGTTTCATTTCATATGAGTCTTTTGATATGTTTTATTTAAATTATAGCTTATTTATTTCCTGCTGATTGGCTCATTTTGGACATAGAAAAGACCAAAATACCTCTTGACAAATTAGCAAATATTTTCACTACCTCATCTGACCGGATTGGGATCCTCTGACGTGCCAAGGCACGTCACAGATGCTACAGTAGCCTGACTTTGAGGTGAAGCATGACTATCAAATCGAAAAAGAATGGAACAGATTCATTGCTACAGTGAATTGCTACAGTGCAGAGCAAATCTGCTCTCCGAGGCACGGCAACTGTGACATGCCTTTGGCACATCAGAGGATCCGGATCCTACCTGACCGTGTCTCTCTCCCTCTCAATTTTGCTCTTCCTCACGTCCAACAGTTGCGAAGACAATGCACAACAATACTAGCGGCGGCAAAGGCACGCGCGGGGCCATCTTCCTCGCATCTGGCAGCTGAGAAGGCAAGCGCGGCTACACCAACGACGGCGAAGGAACTGTGCACTCACACGATATCATCCTTGAGGATGGGGAGCTCAAGCCAAAGTAACATCGCCACCGCCTTCAAATCTGGACGGCCCCTCTTCCTCCTCACCTAGCCGGCCATGTCAACATCGATTCCATCCAAGGTGACCCCGATTTCCCCACCAAAAGAGCAGGACAAGGTGTTGTCAGCTACAGCAAAAGATGTGCGGGAGGTGAAGTCTGACTCGCTGAAGCTCTCAGTGGGGGGGTGGGGACGGCACGAAGAAGGTAGTCGAGGGTGGCATGGAGGCTTGCGACGATGGCCTCATTGCTGCGTGTGAGGCCGCACCACGCCTAGCTCTCGGCGGCTGCCTGCTGGAGCCGCTCCTCTAGCTCGACCGCACGCTAGCGGGTGACCTATAGCTCCACCTCCTTTTCCCTTAGCCGCCGCACCATTGCCACTAACACCGCACGCCCTAGCTACTGGCATTGCCGCTTTCACACCTGTTCGAACCCAGCGTGCATCCTCTCGTACTCCATCCACATGGTTGCATCGATCTCGGTGTTGTGCTGGTACAACTTGACTCGAGGGTGTGAACGACGATGCGTTCGCCGCTGAAAGGCACCCGTTGGTCGACACCATCGTGGACTCCACCAAACGTTCCAAATCCTGAACTGCTCTGTTGCTTTCATCTCTCTTGCCTTCTTCTGAGAATTTTTTAGAGAGAGAAATCTTGAAAATCTAGATTGAATTTTCATTGAGCATCCAAGTAAGAGATCACCTCTGAGTCGAGACCAAATTCATATTACTCTTGGAGATTAGCGCCTTCTAGGTGGTTAGGCCTCGCTTGGAAGTTTGTAAGGTTGTGAAGAAACCGAGAAGTTTGTGATTGGAGTTCGCCTACCACAAGGTAAAAAAGTACCACAAGGGGGTTTCGTGCCAACAAATGAGGAAAGAGCACGATTCGATGCCGGCTCCGATTGTTGGATCAAGTGTCCTCAACGGAGACGTAGAGCCTCGCCAAAAGCTCAAACTCCGACAACAAATTTTGTGTCCCTCGTGTGGTTATCTCTTTGCACTTCTCTATACTCGTTTCCTTGCTTATTTTAATCTCTAGAATGCTAGGATTTGCTTAGAGTTATATGATTGCATATATAGAATTTACATATAGAATTTACTTTTAGTATTAGTTTTTCATAATCTCCTCTTTACCCCTCTCTAGTCGATACTCTATATCTTTTCAATTGGTATCAAAATATCGTGCTCTCATTTCTTATGTTTCACCATCTAGAGAGATAATATGTTTACTAGTGAGGGGATATATGTGAGAAAGGTCTATACTTTAATGGTTTAAACTATGCTAGTTGAAAACACGAAATGAAGATATATTTAATGACTATTAACTCAAGCATATGGCATACTTTTTTTTTATGGTTACGAAGTGCTTAACAAAAGCAAGCCTATCAATAGTGATCACTAGAACATCCATCTCAATGCCCAAGTGACAAACGCCATCTTCAATGCATTGAGTCTGAATGAATTTAATCAGCTGAGCACGCTTGAGAACACTAAGACTATATGAAACACGCGCTCATAAAGATCCAGAAGGGAATTTCTTCCATCAAAAAGCTTGATTGAGCAAAGGCTCTTCGTTGCGGGGATGCCCGGTACGAGCCACTACTGTAGCGTCGCTGACAACGGCATGGGAGAGTCAATGGCCGGCTGGTCCAAGAGGCATCGGCGCCAATCAAGAACGCACGCCAACCTGTGGCAACACCACTGTCGGCAGCTCGTGACGGTGGCTGTAAAGGGTTGTTCGGTTCGTCTGCGCTCAGCAACACCACTGTCGGCCCACCACCGCCGTTCATAGGGAGAAGACACTAGTGGAGTCACCGGAGAAGAGCATGGAGGCGAAGCTGGCGACCGTGAAGCACAAGCCGTGAGAGGGATACCAAGAGTTCGCAGACACGAAACGGCAGCACAGGATCTAGGTGATTGAGTCGCCGGAGATGGTGAGGCAGAGGGCGACAGAGGCAGCACCCATCATCCGGTTGCACGATGAGGTCCGGTGCGCGGCCACCACCGCGCCCTGATGTCTTTCGCTCGGGTCATGTAGGGCTTAAGTCATTCCTGATTCCTCCCAGTCCAAGATTCTCTCTCTCGTTTAGTTAGCTTCTTGATGTACTTCTGGTTCTTGGTCTACGTACTCATGAATCCAGATCCAGAAACTGCAAGTTGTAACAGCTGAACATAAGGTTCATCAAGTGATTTTTGTGCTTTCTATTTGTAATATAACACTATGATGGAAGTAGAGTACGTATTGTGAAATCTGCAATTAATGTATCTGAGATGGCATTGCGTCGATCGTGAGAAATTCAAACACCTTAATTTTTCTGAACGCGTTCTTGATGATTATTGCCCAACTTCTTGATCTAAGTAATGGTTTCATAACTGCAACACGCCCCTTTATGTTTGATCTGAGCGTTTGAGGTTATGGCATCGATCCAACCAGGGTATACTTGTTACTGCATGATTTAAATGATGTTTCTTTTGTCGCTGTAGTTGTTGACTATGGTGGGTGCAAATGGTTCTCTACATTTAGTTTTCAACTTTTGATTACATTATTTATTATCAGTACAGTATTTGCATTAGGAAGTGTTGATTAGTCATCTCGTATGTTGGTGGAGTTAATGTGGGGGCAACATGAAGGCGCGCGCACAGAGGAGCATCCAATCCATTGTCCGGCCGCTCGCTGGAGCTCCGTATCCATGCGTGTCGATGGGCGGGCAGATGGGAAGTAGGTGAAAGGGGGAGCCTAATGCAGAATCATGTTAGGGAACCATTGTCTTTGTGGAGTTCATGCTATATATACACTGTGTGTGTGTATATCTATATATCCCGTGGCTTAACACATTAGTTTTTTCTTTTTTTTTGGCACGGGTTAAGGAACTTAGTTGGTGGGTGAGTACATGTACAATTCCACTACCGTAGTACCGTCTAGGTTCAAGTTCTCTTCAACTTGAATCTAAGTGTCTATTTCTTCTTCAAATCCATCATTCTTTTCGCAGGGTACGAAATTAGGCAGGTCCTTGCTCCTTTGCCCTTATCGGTTGCCTTGTGCTCGAGATGCAGCTGCTATCCTATTAGGTGCTTCGTGGTTTTTGAAGTTTGTTTTGATGGCGGATTTGGTAATTTACCTCTTTTATAATTCCTTTTCTTTCCGGGGACTTTATATGTTCTCTTCTTGCTTTTTTCTCGCTACATGACATTCTGATTACAAAGAACCTGTGAAACGCTATTCCTCATACATCCGCGAGTTCGCTATCTAGTGGACAGGATAGCGTGCCTCTATCCGCACCATACGCGATCACCATCATCCAAATCACACGATGCAATCCCCGCAGGCATACGCGGGTTCACAAATTCTTTGTGTTACCTTTTCCTCGATGCTAGGGATGGCAGTGGGTCACTTCCCCTGTTCCTAAACGAAAATTCACATGTTACGCCATCTCGATGGAGAAAATTCTTTCCCATAGAGATAGGAATCGAGGTAAATCATTTTCCATCGGGGGATGATGAGGCTGGGAATGTGTTCCCTAACCTCCTGCCCGACTCCACGAGTACACAGTAAAGCACACGAGAAGTGGATCTTTTAGACATATTAGCTCGTGTGCCCTCGCAGAAACCATTTATCTTGGCACTATGTGATGGTACTTACTCATTATTAGGGAACTGAGCTCCATTGGGAGGTACTGCGCCTGTCGGTAACGATGCTACGATTCACTTGACACTTGCCAATTGCAATGAGGCAAAGCGCATTCCGATCAGATAAAATCCAAACGCAGCAGCAACCACCGTTCTGGTCGGCAGGACAACGATGACCGGACACTGAAAAAAAAAGAAGTTCACGCGAGTAGCAATCTGTCAGGCTGTCAGCTGCTCCCATCCCATCGCACCATCTCCTCCGTAGACATGCCTGCTCGACACCCATGGGAAAAAAAGGCAAATATAGCCCTGAACAAGTTGTAACGCTGGATGTAACCTCCTCTAAAAATCAACCACAAAAATAGTCGACACGTAGTGAAATCACACCCAGGACCCGTGATGAAAAGGAATCGCGCATAGGGAGCACGATGGGCTACGTGGCCCACACGTGCACCGTGATAGTCCACTCCTGTGGCCAAGGTCCGTGACTGGCCGGGTATCGCGGCCCAAGCCCGTGAGGCCAGCCGCGACGCCTGCTGGCTCTATGCCGCGATGCCTTTGGCTAATTATGCGTGATCCATAATTTCTTCCTATATTAAAATTCGAAGGATCTATCATTTTCAGCAAGTGCTCTCTTCTTTGGAGGGAAAAAGCAAGTGCTCTCATATATATATCTCCTCTGTCTTTTTTCTTATCAATGCTCACATATACGTGCTCCATGCACCCACTTGACTGTACTAGTGTCAGAAGCTAGAAGAGTAGAGAATCTGAACTCTGAGTGCAGGCTTGTAACAAGCACTGGTCCTGTTGCTACACTAATTAATAGCATGCATATATGTCAAGTCACCGTATATGCACGTAGGCATAGAGCCAGCAAGAGCCAGCAGGCGTCGCTGGTCACAGGCGCAGGCCTGGACCGCGATACCCGCCTGTCGTGGGTCTCGGCCGCGAGAGTGGACTGTTGTGATGCACACACGGGCCCTGCAGTCTGTCGCACTCTCCATACGCGATTCCTTTTCGTCGTGGGTTCAGGGCGTGATTTTACCACCTGTCGACTATCAGGTGCGTCACAGTGATATTTTTTATCATTGATTCTTAAAGAAAACTATATCCGACATTGCAACTCCGTTAGAGACTATATTTGTCTTTTTTCCGACACCCATGACATGTATACGGCGTGCAAGATGCACCCGGATCGAATCATCCTGATCTGGACTTCTTATTTCCTTCAGAAGATGCATTGCACGTTCGCGGAGAATGTCTGGTTGTGTCAGGGGAACATCTGTTCGTGCATGGCTTGGACTTGAAGGCAGGCATCATCGTCATGTCGTCTTTGACCCGGGAAAGAGGCACCGAATTGATCAGTTGTCAAATAATCCTGCGAATCTAGCACTACCATAGGACAGCACGACCAACAAGCACAACATGACTAGCACGACCAAGCAATACTATACAAAATGCAGGCGAAGAGCATGTAAAAGAACAAAGTAACTCGAACAATGTGTTATTGGAAAATCTCTTCTACCATCGTGTAATAATTGTAAATACATCACGATGCAGCCAGCAAAAGACCAGACTAAAACAGAACGCTGGGAAAGAGATCGCATTGTACAGTGATTCGAGAAAATCATTGGGATGAAAAGGAGCAAAATGCTGAACGAAAAAAAACCATCATTCTTATGCTAAGGTGACGATCGAGAGACTAATGCATGGATTATTTTCGTTACCCGTTCATCGCCGGCGTGGCGGTGCGGCGGCCGAAGTGCGACGAGGACACGTTGAGCCCTTTGGCCAGCCGGTGCAGGCAGGGGTTCAGCCGGACGCACCCCATCAAGCTCTGCCTGTGCGGCGCTGCCATCCCGCCTCCCTCTGCCCCACTTCTGCTCTGCTTCTTGCGCTTCCCGGCGGAGACGTTGCCATTGGCAGCCACGGGCTCTTCGGACGTCCCGTTTTTGACCGCGGTGCCGAGTCTTTGCACCGGCGAGTACTTAAAGACCGGGTCCTTGCTGGTGTTGCCGGCGGCGTGGCCTTTGGCTGATAACCTCCGGAATAGGAGCAGATCGCTGAGCCGCCATTTCTTCCTCCAGCCATTGTTCGTCGACGGAAGAACGGCGCGTGGCGACGTGACAGAGCTGGCATTTGCGGGTGAAGCGGCTGTTCCGGTGTGGTCTGCTTCTTTGACGCCGGCGCCGAGTGGGGATGGCGCCTTGGATGCCTTCGCCATGGCGGCAGCAAACGGGTCAAAGTCGGCACCGGGCCCGGCAAGGCTCCGTAGCCGGGGAGACCACATCGCTGACCTCGCCGACCGTGGCGATGACCCGACGCTGCCGCTGTCGAGTAGACGCGGCGGTGGTTTCAGGGGCCGGATCTTGCCTTCGACGATGAGCTCTTCGGCCGTCGTCGGTTCCGGCGCCGTCTGCGCGCTCCTGTCGAGGAGGACGCCGAAGTCAAAGTCCGCGTCTTCCGCGTCCCCGTTGGCCGTCGCGGCCGCGCGGCCGAACCCGGGCTTCGGTTTCCCCGGCATCTCCTCCCAGTCGAACGGCACGGCGGAGGTGACCGTGGGCGGGGAGTACCGCAAGCGGGGCTGGAAGCCGTCGTCGTCGTCGTCACCACTGTCGTGGCCGGCGCCGTTTCCGCCGTCGACGCTGGAGAACTGCGCGTATATGGCGGCCGCGCGAGCCGGGCTGGCGGGGGCGCTGCTGAACTGCTGGAAGAGGCCGAAGGGGTCGGTGTCTCCGACATCGGCCGTGGCGGGCAGGACGAGCTCGAACGGGTTGGGCGACGGGGGCGCCGTCACTGACGCGGCCAAGAACAGGTTGCCCTCCACGTCGTCGGCGGAGGCGAACGGGTTCATGCTCATGCTGTCGAAGCGGAACTCCTGCAGCGGCGGCGAGGCCGGCGGAGAGGCGATCTCCATCACGCTGGGCCTGGGTGGGTCGAGCCGGGTGTGCGCGTCGTGGCGAGGAGGTTTTGGGAGGGAAGTGAGCAAGGAAGGAAGGAGGGAGACGAGGCGAGAAATGAACGTGGCGGAGACTTAAATGGAAGGACGGCGGGAATTGCTGCCATGTTGGGTTGGTCTCCGGGTTTGGCAAGATGATAATCGGAAAAGGGAATTTTAAAACGGAATTCCTGTTCTAGTTTCTTCTTTCACAAAATCTGTAGAGGTAACTACTAGACAATTTTTCCTTCTTTCACATAATTAGCAGGCATAGATTTGCAGTTAAGTATGGTCATGCTGATTCCAACAGAATCAAAAGGTGCCGCCGCATCCAATCTTGACACGTGATCATGGTGTTTCCGCCGCGACTCCACCCCACCTCACCACACCGTGCCGCAACACTCGCACCGAAGGTGGAAGTCCTGCTAGTTTCCTAAATAAATAAAAACACGCGCACCGATCAGACTCTGCGGTGGCCAGGAATCTCAGAATCTCACAAATGTTTTCTCCATTTCTTTTCATTTTTCTGTTAATCTTTCTTTTTCTAAAATTTTCTAAAAAATCAAGTTTAATTTCAGACAATCCAAAGTTCCAGAATTTTAATTAGAATATTCTAATTTCTGAGGTTGTGCCACTCGGTACAATCTCAGTGATAATCTCCTATAATGGGAGCACCATCTAAGAAAGAGAAGGCAGTGATAAATTTTTAAAAAAACATCAATGGGTCCCTAAACAGACACAAGGGCAATTTACCTGTCAATGGGTCAAAAATATACGGGGGCAAGCGAGGAAAATTCACGACGGCCTATTTCTATTTGTGTTTGACCCAATTTGATATTGAAGTCAAGTATACCCTTTCATTTAAAAAAAAACATCTTCTTTTCAAAAATAAAACCAATCGATAATGATGGTCTGTTTATCGTGGTGTCAAACTAACTGTTTAATATGTTACCACTAGTTCAATGAAGCGGAATTGTCCACCACTGACTTAACATTGTTTTAAGAAAACATCATGCTCTAACATAAGTTTTATAGATACAATTTTTGTAGATAAAGAAATAATTTTATTATTTGATCTTGCATCAAGATGGTGCAATCAATACAAAAGTATCTCCCATCCTCTACACTATTGTACACACAACCCTAAAATTATTACAAAAGTTTATTCAGAAACCTGCAAAACATCCTAGCCAAACACCAGAAATGTCTGAAAATAAAAGATGAAAGGCTAAAGCGTTGAAAAGACCAAGCGTTGTAAGCCGAGTGCTAAATCGCCATTCATGCCCCTAGAATATCTCCCTAGCAACTAGCTCCAGGGATCGGCAAGCTTGTAGTACAGTCTCTCAATTCTCCAGATGCTACATGGTTGACCAAGATTGAAATCAATGTGTACACCATTAGATGACCTGTAAGGTATTAGCAAATTTTTTCTTATCAAATATAATATCATTTCGACATATCTAGATAGACCAATACAAATCCACTGTCCTGACCAAAATGGTTAAACGGAGCTTCTAATGCAAAACATGCAACATATTGGTAGTGCTAGTTTGCGAAAATAGCCTTGAGGCTACTTTTGTGGCTAGCCATGCGAAACATACAACGGGGCTTTTAGAGAAAAAAGATTTGATAAATATCACATCTAAGTTTGCTCCTTGACAAAAAAATACCCTATCATGTCTCACTGATAGGTGGCCCGAATCCCACATGTCAAAAGACAAACTAAGATAAGAGATTTTATCGAATATCTCCTTAATCAAACCCTACATTCAACAAAACAAATAGTCTTATAAGCAAGTAGCATCATATTTTTCAACCGTACTAACACATGAGCCCGTTGCTAGTTAGAGCAACTCCAATGGCTCCCGAAATCTCGCTCTCTATATCTCTATATAGGGAGCCTGTGTAAAAAAATTATCTCTCTATTTCTCTGAGCGCTCCAACCGGCTCCCTAAATCTTTCTTCCTATATTCTACTCACCTATATTTTATTAATATTTTATAACTAAGAAAGTATTTCAAACGGGTATATTTTATAACGGTTATATTTCTAACGGCTATATTTTCAATGGCCATATTTCCAAAACCCATATTTTTAATGCCTATATCTTCTGGTCTATATATGCAAGTTCGTTCGTCTGGTTGTTTATCCAAGTGATTCACTTTGTTGATCCACCTCTACCACATCAAAATGAGTTGTTGATCTTTCTTGGATTCGTCGTCGTCATTGTTGGATGATATAGCACGCAATTAATATGAGCTTATGAATGCTCCACGACATGGTGGTTCTGTGCCTGAACGTTAGGTAATTTATCATAATAAAGAAGCCAGACATTTTAGGCTATACGAAAACTACTTTTCATAGGCTCCTACCTACGGCCCAACTATCTTTTGGCGTAGGTTTGCAATTATTCCATGTGTTTTTGTTCGCCTTTTTTTCTCTTCTTGTGTATGGCTCATTCTTCTTTTTCAGGCAAGTTTAAAATGGCTCGTTTTCTCTATTTTTCGCATAGTGCAAGTTGTAGAAGACCATGATGACTGTAACAGACCATTAAAAAAATCTTTTTTTCTTGCTGACGTCAGCAGGGGACCCACCCGCTGATGCGCCACGCGTGCGCCGCTCACCAGCCCGGCCGCTTCGCCTCCCGCGCCATGGGGCCGCCCCACTTCCCGGCGCTCATGCCGCCCGACCGCGCCACCCCGCCTTTTCCCGCCGCGGTCGCCGCCCCTCTCTCTTTCTCTCCTCTTTCCCTGCCTCCTCTTTTCTTCTCCTCTCCTCAGCCGCCCCGCTCATCGCCTCTGTCGACGCCAGCGCCGCCATGCGCCCTCGCCGCCGGAGCCCCGCGCCGCCGCCGCCGCCCAGGTCTTCTCCCCCGTCTCCGGCTGAGCTCGCCTCCCCGACCCCGTCGCCTTTCTTTCTCGCCTTCGGCGCCGCCGCCGCCGCCTCCCTCGGCCCCCGACCGCCCGGTGAGCCACCGCCGCCCCCCTCCCCCGTGGCCCAAGAGGCCCACGGCCTCGCCACCCCGCGCAGCCCGCCCCCCGCGCTCCGGTGGGCCGGACCCTCCGGGCCAAAACCCGAGTATAAAGAAAAATAATAAATAAATAAAATCATAATAATAAAGAAAATAAAAATAAACTAGGGCCCACTGGTCAGTGGCAGAGGCTAGGAAATTTTAGGTATAAAAAGTATTTAGATTATCTTTTTGTATTTAGAAAAATACATAAATCATTTTAAATTGGCTGAAAACTTAGAAAATTCACCAAAAATTCATATGAACTCAGAAAATTATGAAAATTTAGAATCAGTGCAACATGTAGTATACAATAAAAATAATTTTGACTATATAATGGTGCTAGAAATTTCTAGAATTAAATAATTTGCATTAAAACTTGCATAAATTTCTATAAATTCATTTGTTGCTAAAAAATTATGAAAATTTACCAACATGACCACTATAGCAGTACCTATCACTCAAAAATAACCCCATAATATTTTGATGTCCAGAAATTAATTGATTAAGGAATACAACCAATTGATCCCTAATCGGTCGACGGAAATTGTTGGAATCCTAGTTTCCGATTCTCACCTCAAAAGGACCAGAATTTATTTTCAAGTGTTTTCCAACTATAATAATTAGCTATTGCTGTGCATTTCATACAAAATTCATGTAATGTCATATTGAATGCTTATTTATTCGTTTCCGTGCTTTCGTCGTCATATTCGTAAAACCCCAGAAACCGACGACGAGGGAGTGGAGCCTTAGCAACCCGAATTCCATGAATCCGAGGAATTCCCCAGTCCAGGCAAGCTGAGCTTGCGACATTGCCATGCTACTTTTTACTGTCGTTACTCTAGTATTGCATGCCATGCTTATGGATTGTTGGTCTCGGATGAATACTTTTTGATGCCATTATCATGCTGGGGATTAATTTGACGATAAATCAACGTGAACCCCTAATAGTGAGATGAGAGACGAGGGAGCATGGTTGGGAGGGCGTCTGTACAATGTTGGGGTCGCTCGAGCCCTACGTCGAGTTTACTGGAGGTACAGCACGTGAACCCTCGCTCGATGCTCCCTGAAAAGCCGCGAGGCAGTTGGTTATGTCGGGAACCATAGTTGATGTCTAGTTGGGGCCCGCTCACGGTGGACTAGCTATCCTCATGAGCCAGACCAAGAGAATCTTTATGGGGTCATCGACCAACCAATGTCTCTTTGTGTGAATTAAACTAAATGATGTTGATTTGTAGGTCAAATCATGAATTTATGTGGTTATATGATGTTGATCGGTTGAATCTAGTTATATGTTGACTGATGTTAACGGGGTAGTGTATTTTGATGAAACTTACATTACTCGATGATGCTCAAATCTACTAGCATGGTAGGGCTGATGCTCTTCCCCCTGTTAACATTATATGAATGTCATGTCCAAGCACTACTAAGTCTTGCGAGTACGTTTGTACTCATTGGTAGTTGTTATTGCATGCTTAGAAACAGGTGAACCCTCCCTCGGCGACTATTTCCCTGAAGACGCTTGATTCGGTTATCTCTTCAGCTTTACAAACTTGTGGACCTATGTTGGGTATTTTGGGTCGGTTGAGATGCTAGCTTGCATCTCAGGGTAAAACTGCATGTTTTCGCTGTTTATCGCTCGTACTTAAGGCCCTCGAGCCAACTGTTTGTATATTAAGTAATTGCCCAAAAATAAGGGATGTGTGCTATGTATTTGGTAATCCTCCCTGTAGAGTTTGTGCAATGATATGCGAAGTTGTTTAACACGGCCCTTCGTACACAATGCGTGTATGGTTGAAGTGTGCGAAGAGACGGTAGTGAGTTGGTACAAATCTTCTATACGAGGTTCGTGATCACGAGTTGAGTGACTCGCCAGCTGCGATGCGACTACCGGCTGGGCAGGGTTGTGGACGTCAGTGTCGGGCCTTCGGGTGACCCACCGATCTATGCTACGGCCGATTGGGTTAGGGTGTGGACACGGACGTCGGGCTCGTCTTGTGATTGTGATTCTTGTTGTAGAAGCTGAGTATTAACCCGCTATAGGGTTTCAGAATCATGTTTGGCCTACGGCATGGTATCTGTTTCTGGCCGGCTAGACCAGCAGTGAGACATACGACCAGGTGGTCAGGTGGTGTTCGTATGCAGTACTGGTTCGGTGTCGGACCCTTAGCGGTGTATGCATGTGAGGTAACGTGTATCCACGTTAAGCGGTTGCTCGGTCTTTGACGGCGTATCGTGCATCAAGCCAGGTAGAATGCTGTGGAGTATAGATTGCATGCATTGAAAGTGAAAAAATTGTGTTGCAGCATGGCAAGGTATGTATACCAGCCATGTGCATGAACCCACTATCATTCTAGAAACCGTTGCTTTTTCAAATTTTTTGGATTTGGCGTGCATTCTTTTGTTTACCGGGGTCTTACGATAATATTAATGTTCTCCACCATTTCGCTCTCTTTGCAAAGCTAGCCGAAGGCAAGCTCCAGAAGTTAATTATACCATCAACGATCACAACTATACAATAGGGTATTACCTTGCACATGACATATATCCTAAATAGGCGATATTTGTGAAGACCATACCAGCTCCATAAGGCAATAAGAAAAAATATTTCGCCGAAGCTTAAGAAACAGTTAGGAAGGATATGAAACGAGCCTTTGGAGTTCTATAAGCTCGTTCTGCTATTGTTCGTGATCCAGCTCGATTTTGGGATGGAGACACATTCTGGCAAATCATGACAGCTTGAGTTATCATGCATAACATGTTAATTGAAGATGAGCGAGATGAGGGCCCGAAAAACTTCAATTACGACCACGTGGGAGAAAGGGTGACAGTTTCTCATGAGCATATCCTGAACTTGATGAGTTTATTCACACTCATCATGATATTAGAAATAGACAAACTCACTCTCAGCTGCAAGATGATCTGGTCGAGCACATATGACAACATTATGAAAGGGTGTAATATTTTTAATTATGTATGCAGTTTTAATAATGTATGATGCATGCATTTCTTCTCATAATATAATGGAACACATATTGTAGTTCATACAACATAATCATCCACATAACAAAATAGCATAAGATTTCATACAACACAATTGTCCACGTAACAAAATAACATAATAGTTTATGCAACACAATTGTCCATACAACAAAATAACATGACAGTCTGCACAAATGAAGCAGCTCAACTTGAGCCTACGCCAAGTCCACACAAAGATAACATAGAACAATGGTGAATAGCACATATACTATGATCAATTGTAGAATTGTAGTAGCACGCCGCAATATCAAATAACTCTCTTCTCTAGAATTACTATATGTCTCTCAATTTCCCTCTATCTCTCTCTCTCTCGATTCCTCTATCTCTCTTACTCTCCCTCCGCCAAATACCCAACAAATTCTCCTCCCCAGCCTGATCCCCATCCTCCCGATCCATCCCATGCCCGTCCCAATCCCAACCACGCGATCCTCACCCCTCCCTGGAGATTCCCACCCCAATCCCCACCGCAATGATCCCTACCCCTCCCCGGAGATCCCCACCTTGCCCCCCATCCGGCGATCCCCTGGGTTGTAGAGCACCTACCCCGACGAGCCCCTCGTCCTCCCTCCTCCCTCCTCCCCTCTCCCTCATCCTCGCCGAGGTGGCGGGGAGTCGCCACCTCCCGTCCTCCCTCCTTCACCCGTCGTCCTCAACCGAGGCGGCGACGGGAGGCCGTACCAGCCCCACACGGCGGCGACCCTCCAGATCTAGATTCGGCGACAACGCACGAGAATGGAGACAACATCGGCAGGGGACAAACCTAGACGTGGCGTGGCGACTCCGATGGAGGTTCCCCAGTGGGAGGGGACGGGCGGGATGTTGACATGACGGAGCTTTCCACGGGGAGGGGAAGGTAGGAGGAGGGCAGTTGGTTGATGCCAAGACGTGTTCGCTCTGTGGATGTGGCGAGCAAGGGGGAGGGATGGCGAGCACAGGAGATTACGAGTGTGGATGGCGAGCCAGCTGGAGCAGAATTTTTATTCCAAATCATCAAACCTGACGATAGCGAGCCGCCTGGAGGCTCCCCTGGAGTTGCTTTTGGAGCTAGAATTGCAACAGGCTTTGCAAAACTCTCCCAATCTCTCCCGTGTACACACTGCAGACACGTCCGCAAAAAGCCAAAAATATTCGACGGGCTTGCGTGTGCCATAGTTAACTCCATCTCCGTATCAACCACACGAAATTGCATCCGGAAATTTTCTCTTTACCTTCTTTAAGCCCAAGCACAAACCCCGCAAAAAGCCCACAGGAGCCGAGAAAGCCTAACCGGAGCGAACAACTACGCCGCCACGTTGCCCCCTCCTCCAATCCACAAACACAAACCCCAGCCAGGCGACGGCAAGCTGGACACCTACGCCATGGAGCGGGTGGCGCTGCTCCGCGCCTCCGGCCGCCGCCTCCTCCAGCGCTGCCGCGGGCCAAGCAGGCCGTTCGTTCCCGCCGCCTTGTCCGCTCCGCGCCGGCGGCTGTCCTCGACATTCTCGTCGCGCAGCGGCTCGGCTCTGCCCGGCGGCGAGCGCCTCCTCGCGGCGGCCGCGCCTCTGCACTGCGCCGGACGGTGCTGGCCGCCCTCCGCGCCCCGCCTCGCCCGGCGCCTGTCCGCCCCCGCCGTCTCCATCTCCCCCTCCCCTGTGCCCCATGGTGAGGCACCGCTTTGCTTTTGCCCGAGCTCGTCTAAATAGGAAAGAGCTTATGTACTGTTTTACTTGCTATTCCCGAAGGCAGGTGGAGACAATGTCTCAAGTCGCGTATGAGTGAATAGTTGATCGGAAACAAAAGTCTACTTGCATTGCGCTAGTCTTATAGTCGTTTTTAACCATGAAAATTCTGCATTTGTATGTTGCTTCGCTCATGATTTTGTAACGATATAGCTTAAAATACACTACTTCGAAAATAATCAACCTTTTGTTATTCGACTAACCTCTGTGACACTATTATAAGTTGCAGCTTGATAATGAATTTGTTACCTGTTTCATTCTAACATAAGCAGATACAGACGATGTCCATGAGTATGCTGCAAAGCTAGGCTTTGAAAAGGTCTCTGAGCAGATCATAGATGAGTGCAAATCAACTGCTGTTCTTTACAAGCACAAGAAGACAGGCGCAGAAGTGATGTCCCTATCAAACGACGATGAGAATAAAGTGTTCGGCATTGTCTTCCGTACCCCTCCGTAAGTGCATCTAATCCTTGTTCTTTGTATTGGTGATGGCAGATTAGTATTGTTTGCCCCTTGAGCATATGATTACCATGCAAAAACGAAGTAGGCAGACATTCATGGATAGGGAAAGAAGTAAGGAACAAAGCACTGCATGTAAGCCTGTTATGGTGTTTCTTAAGAAGTATCCTTTTATTACCAGGAAAAACTCGACCGGCATACCTCACATCCTTGAACATAGTGTTCTCTGTGGATCAAGAAAATACCCTTTGAAAGAGCCATTTGTTGAGCTCTTAAAGGGCAGTTTGCACACTTTCCTGAATGCATTCACCTACCCGGATCGGACATGTTATCCAGTTGCGTCAACGAACACCAAGGTGGTGCCTATTAGTCATACATTTGCTTCAGTTATTTATTTCACCACTCTTTTTGTTGAATTATGATCATTTCTGTTCTTGGTTTGCAGGATTTCTATAACTTGGTAGATGTATACCTTGATGCTGTCTTCTTCCCTAAATGTGTTGAGGACTTCCAAACGTTTCAACAGGAAGGATGGCATTATGAGCTTAACAATCCTGAAGAAGAGATATCCTACAAAGGTTTGATTACTCAGTCTATACTAATGAAACAAGCACATTTATATGTGAGCTAGGCCCGCTGATTCCTCAAAAGGTATCTGAATCCAATCCTGTAACATGTGAATGTAGGTGTTGTCTTCAACGAGATGAAAGGAGTTTACTCTCAACCTGATAACATAATGGGGCGTGTGTCGCAACAGGTAAGCTATCTGTTCCATTTTGGGTTTGAGTTCATTAGGATATTGTGATTATGTGTCTTATCATACTTTGCATGATAGTGTCCTGGAATCACTTTGTTGGATACTCTAACGTGATCAGGACCTTTTCAACATATTTATCGCCGTGATTGAACTTCAACCCTACAAATTAGTTGAACTTTGGTCAATCTCTGTTTAGTTATTATCAAATAATACTAAATCCATATTACTGGTTGAAAAATTGCACTCCTTTTTTCTCATGAACTGCTTACCTAAGCATCCACATGCAGTTCAGACTGCTGCATTTCCACCTGCATTCGTTCTGCTTTCTGGTTACTGGGTTTATTTTAGACTTCAGTACATTGGCAAGTTGTAGTTTCAAATTTCCAATTATCTTTGGTCTACGCTTCTATAGTTGATGCTTCCTGATTTATTAATTTGTGCTAATAATCCTGTCCATCCTTTGTACTGTTCTTATCAGATTCCAAAGGTTTTTTTTTGTCATAGTTTCTCTAGTCATGATTTTAGATACCAGTTGCTACAAGTAGAAGTGGCTAACATATTTGAGCTTTCTGCAGGCACTTTTCCCCGAGAACACGTATGGGGTGGATAGTGGTGGGGATCCAAATGAAATCCCAAAGCTCACTTTTGAAGAATTCAAGGTTTTGTAAAAGATATTCACCCTCAATTCAAATTTGGTATTTTCATTAGTTGATATTTACTTTGTCATTTGCTCTTTTTTGCCCTACACGTCAAGGTTACAAGATGTATTTTGCTCTTTTAACCATGGCTCTCATGGGTGAGGAAGGGCCTTTTGCTCCTGTATAGTTAGTAGTTTCAATGACTTTTTATTGGAAATTATAAAGATGAGTTGCTTCTGGGTCCATTGAGTCATAATTTCTATATTTTGGTGTACCAGTAAGCTAACGTTGGTTGATTAATTTGTTCGGATTTTAATCTCAACTTTTTTTTGTGTGTCTCATGTTCAGGAGTTCCACAGTATGTTTTATCATCCCAGCAATGCTAGGATCTGGTTCTACGGCGATGATGACACAAAAGAGCGACTGCGCGTTCTAAGTGGTAATTTGTCCATTTAATAGTAGTTAGTCATGCTTATTCACAGGGTTGTTTCTTTCAACCTTTTGGTGGTGTTTTAGTTTTTCCTTTTTCGACGCCATTAAAAATGTTCTTCTTATCCTACCTCTCTTCTTCTGTAGAGTACCTTGACCAGTTTGAAGCCAGCCCTGCTCCTAACGAATCAAAGGTTAGGCCGCAGAGACTTTTCAAAGAATCAGTGAGAATCACAGAGAAGTATCCTGCTGGTCAAGAAGGTGATTTGAAAAAGAAATATATGGTATGCACTAATTGGCTGCTGTCAGAGGAGCCACTAGACGTAGAGAAACTGAGCTTGCACTCGGTTTCCTGGATCATCTGTTGTTGGGTACTCCTGCTTCACCGCTTAGAAGAATTCTCCTTGAAAGTGGTTTAGGAGAAGCTATTGTGGGAGGTGGTGTTGAGGATGAGCTTCTTCAACCACAATTCAGTATAGGCTTGAAAGGTGTATCTGAGGATAACATTCAAAAAGTTGAAGAGCTGGTTATGCAAATTTTTAAGAATTTGGCAGAGGAAGGGTTTGCATCAGAAGCAGTGGAGGCATCTATGAACACAATCGAATTCTCCCTGAGGGAGAATAATACGGGATCATTCCCTCGAGGCTTGTCACTGATGCTTCGTTCGGTGGTATATGATCACCTGATTCGTAATATTTAAAAAATAAAAAGACTGATATGTTTGGAGATATTCATATATTTTCTTCAACTTACACAAAAATTTGCAGGGCAAATGGATATATGACATGGACCCTTTCGAGCCTCTGAAATATGAACAGCCATTGCAGCAACTGAAAGCACGCATTGCAGAGGAGGGATCCAAAGCAGTATTCTCACCGCTCATTGAGAAATTTATTTTGAAGAATGCGCATCGTGTCACAGTTGAAATGCAGGTCTATAGAGAACCGCTCATCTAAGAACTTTGATATTAAGCAAGCTTTTCGTTGTCATCTCTTAAAATTTAAAACTTTGTTGTGCAGCCTGATCCAGAGAAAGCCTCACGTGACGAAGCTGCTGAGAAAGAAATTCTAAAGCAAGTAAAATCTAGTATGACGCAGGAGGATCTTGCAGAGTTGGCACGTGCTACAAAGGAGCTAAAGGATAAACAAGAAACTCCAGATCCTCCAGAAGCTCTCAAAGCTGTTCCTAGCCTGTCACTGCAAGATATCCCTAAAAGGCCTATTCATGTACCAATAGAGGTAATTCTTTGGCTTGCATTTGTCCCTATTTGGCCAATGGGCTGCAAATTTCTTTACCTCAGCTGAAGCTCCCAGCCAGGTTGGCTCAAAATTCTGGCTCCAGCAGAGCTATAAAAAAAAGGCTGAAGCCTAGTTCAATAAAAAAAAAGTTGGATCGTCCTTAGTTCTTAGTTTTCCAAGTGCTGATTGCTGAAGAAACTAGAGGTCTGCTTAGGTAGCTGAAAGTTCAATTAAAAAAATGTTACAAAAAAAAGTTCAAGGGGAACTGCTCTTTCTGGCTCAGCCTTGCTTACGAAGGTTCGCTGTCTGGATTTTTAGCTGTTGACTTGCATGCTATGATGCCTTTTTTCTTGTGAAAAATCTAGCATTGTCAAGAGTACGACTTACAATTACTGATCTAGACTTGATTCGAGTGTAGTATAACTGACAATAGTGATTTAGAGTCCCAAACTTTGCTCACCCTAAAATGTAAATTTGACTGTGAGTTGAGATATAGTCTTTAGCTCAGCTTGGCTAATTTGCGTAGACGATAATTTATCACCATTGACAAAAGTTAACTGGAGATTGTAGCAAATAGCCTCCTTAGTCCCCACCCTGCAAGCTAAGATCAGTTTCCTAGCTGAGCAAGATACCTAAACAGCACCTAATCTGTCCTGCGGATTGGTCAGAAGTTAAATGTTCTTCTATTTGTCGACCAAAGTTCAAAGATCTCAATCTAAGATTCTAAATATTTTATGAGAAGCTCCAATTTCTCAAATCTAGAATAGGATCTGGAGTTTGGCCAAACTAGGCATTAGTAATTTAGTATATAAATAATTTTCATCCAAGAATTACATGGGATGGTTTGACAAATGTTAGAAGTAAGCCCTATTTATTAGGATGTACTGCTACCTTTTTGTTTCCTGAGGAGACTTTTTTTTAATTATTTCTTTATTTTACTGTTTTAATTAGACTAGATAATATAATTTCATTCTGGAATGCCATATTCAGGTGGGGGAGATAAATGGTGTCAAGGTTTTGCAACATGATCTCTTCACCAATGATGTAGTCTACTCCGAAGTTGTATTTGATATGAGTTCAATGAAGAAAGAACATCTACAATTGTTGCCATTGTTCTGGTGAGCTCTCTGATCAATACATTCTTGCTGATTTATCATGAAGGATTGAAGATACTTTACTTCTGTCTATGCTTTCATATACTATATGGTATTTGAACTAATTGGGCATGCGTTCCAGCCAATCCTTACTGGAGATGGGCACAAAAGACATGGACTTCGTGCAGCTTAATCAGTTAATTGGAAGAAAAACTGGAGGCATATCAGTTTACCCATTCACATCTTCAGTAAAGGGGAAAGAAGATCCTCTTACTCGTATCATCGTTCGGGGAAAGGCAATGTCAACACGAGTAGAAGATTGTTTAATTTGGTATGCTTATGATCTTTGTTTATGTAGATCATACTGCCAAAGGCAACAACAGGGTGGAGAAGACATGCTTAATGTGTATCTCCCTTTAGGAAAATTACTGTGGTCACCTAACTACTGATCTTGTATGTGCATTACAAAAATAAATCCTCGTTCTGTTCTTTCAGATGTACTGCATTCTTCAAGATGTTCAATTCACAGAACAACAGAGGTTCAAGCAGTTTGTTTCCCAAAGTAAAGCAAGAATGGAGGTACTCAATAAACTAGTATACTTGTGATGTAGACTGGCATATGGTATTTTGTTAGCAAGAATGCATGTATTTTGTTATCTAATGCTTTGTCCAACACAGAACCGATTGAGGGGCAGTGGCCATGGTATAGCAGCTGCTAGAATGGATGCTAAGTTGAATGCAGCTGGATGGATTGCTGAACAAATGGGTGGTGTTAGGTAAGATTCTTTATGGTATATACACACCATTAGCAGATTGTTTAGTCAGTTGTCTTTTGAAATGGCATTGCATTTATGATTATTGCCTTGTGAGCATAATTGCATGACTATGGGTAGTATACTGTAGCTTACACTTTTGATACAATGTCTTGATTGCATATTTCTAATTGTTTCTGATTTTATTTTGTGTAAGAATAGGCTTCTTGTGTTTTTAGCAAGCCATTTGTAAGAAAATACACTGACATCTCCACTAGTAGCTATTAGTTTTGTCAGCAGGACATTTTGTTTTAAATTTTGCATTTTGCACTAGTTACAGATCTATATGTGACACTATCGCATTCGTCACATGTTGAAATATTGATGCATCTGTTGCTATTGTCAGTTACCTTGAGTATTTACGAGACCTGGAAACAAAGATTGATCAGGATTGGGACAAAATATCTTCTTCACTTGAGGAAATGAGAAAGTCTCTATTTTCCAAGGAAGGTTGCTTGATAAACATAACAAGCGACTCGAAAAATCTTGAAAAATCTGGCCAACACATTGCCAAATTTCTTGATTCACTGCCAAGTGCTCCATCCCTGGGAAGTGATCCATGGCTTTCTCGACTGCCTTCTGTTAATGAAGCCATTGTTGTCCCTACTCAGGTATGGCTAATTTGTCTGGCACTCTGGCATTAGCTTTGAGCGGCCTTTGGGACATACTAAATTGTGAATATCTATTTATCTGTTGTCGGAAGGTTAATTATGTTGGAAAAGCTGGAAACCTATACCAAAGTGGATACCAGCTCAATGGAAGTGCATATGTCATCTCCAAGCACATAAGCAATACCTGGTTATGGGACCGTGTTCGAGTTAGCGGTGGTGCATATGGAGGCTTTTGTGATTTTGACACTCATTCAGGTACTTTGATCTTATGCCTATTTCTTGCCTTTTTTTGATAGCAAGTAAAATTAGAGAACCAATTGGCCCCACCTCACATTCATATGTCATAGTTAAGCACCTTATGTCGCTCTCTGCTGGTTCAAAATATTCATGTTATGGTAAATATTGTTTCCTTTTGCAGGAGTGTTCTCTTATTTGTCATACCGTGATCCGAACTTACTGAAAACACTAGAGGTCTATGATGAGACAGCAAAGTTTCTCAGAGAACTAGAAATGGATGATGACACTCTCACAAAAGCTATTATTGGCACCATAGGTGATGTTGATTCCTACCAGCTACCAGATGCTAAAGGTTACAGCAGGTACGTAATCGTCTCTCCGTTCTGCATAGTGCACAATAACTTCAGCGTAACTGACTCGGTGATAAATTCACTGATGTCTGTTGTCGGCTGTTTTAACCAACACATACACATTGACTTGCGCTGAACTGCTAATACTGGGTTATGTAAACCAGTGGCTTATTGCTGGTTGTCATATTGCCTGGAATTGGTGTCAATGTAGACTTCCTTTTTTTTTCAAGTAATATACATGTTGATATTACTATTTACTAGTTTGATATGCAACCATGAAAGTTACGGATTAATTGTTTTTTACGGAGATTACAAATGTCGTTTCTGACCAAGCTTAGTCTTGAATTGGATGGTTTGCTGCAAACACATATATGAACAAGACAAAAAACTATGCTCTTATGCACATAGTATCATAGGTCATAGCACATGAATAATACATGAGTACTAAACATGGATTTGCTCTTCAGTCTAATGCGATATTTGTTGGGTATCACTGAGGAGGAACGCCAGCAAAGGCGTGAAGAGATACTTGCAACCAGGTACGTAATTCCATGGTCTAAATTCCAACATACGTTTATTATCCATTTATGGAATCATCCGAGGTCTTATTGTGCAAAAATTACTCAAATCATGTTGGTTCTCATGTGGCAGCCTGAAGGATTTCAAGGAGTTTGCTGATGCTGTTGAAACCATCAAGGACAACGGGGTTGTGGTTGCCGTTGCATCACCTGATGATGTCGAAGCAGCAAATAAGGAAAAGCAGGTGTTTCCAGACATCAAGAAGTGCTTGTGAGAGGTCCCTTCATTCCTGCGTTTGCAGGACTGTAGTCTGGACCTACACCGAGCAGAGGTTCTTCGACGTTTGCTTCGCTGATGAACAATGAATCTGACACTGTAACATCAGTTTTACATGGCGAGGCCGCGAGAGCATGCTCGCCATGACTTTAGCCCAATTATGAATTTCTTTCCCGCATACAATTTTGAGAGATAATTAGTTCAGGGTGTTGAGCGAAGCACATTAGTGTATTCAGAGTTAACAGTGCTGCCTTTCTGTAAGCATAGTGCTCAAACAAGCCAGATATACGCAAAGCTTCTGACAGGAGGTAAAGAAGAGCTTATGATATTTGCTCAAATATTGCTGAAGATCTCCAAATTGGGTTCATGAAAGATACGAAGTGTTTCACAAGCAGCTAGTTGAACCTCCACAACCGTTGTGACAACAGCAGAGTGCATTAACTGGAACAATCAACTTGATCATGCATCTAATAATTTATCTTTTTTTACTACAACTGCAGGGCGGTTGTTGACCTCTAATCAGTGGCAATTGCATCTCTGTGTAATTACCAAAACAGAAACAGAGGGAACTAATCCTGCAAAGAAGAATAGAAACACAGGGAACTAATCCTGTAAAGATGAATAGGTGAGTAGTATCTCATTTCCTGCTGCTCTGCCGCTGAGCCTGGTGCTGCTGCTTGTGCAGCTGCGCGGACGCGATGGCCAGCATCGACCTCACCTTCGCCACGGCCGCGGCCTTCTCCGGCGGGCAGCTCGCCAGCGCCACCCGCAGCGACCACACGGCCGCGTCCGGCCGCCCGGCCCCGAGTGCCGCGCAGGCCGCCCGGTACGCCTCGTCCGCGACCCTCGCGTCGTGGCAGGCGGCGGGAGGAGGAGCCCGCGCGGTGGACGCCTTCTCCTGCCCCTCGCCCTTGCTGTCTGGAGGAGGCTGCTGCGACCGCGAGGAGGCGGAGGCGGGGTCGAGGAGGGCGCAGGCGCGCGCGTACTCGGTGGAGGCGATGGCGGCGTCGATCTGGGACATGAGGGACTCGGGTGTTGAAGGGAAGCTGCGGATCGCGTCGAACGGGCTCCAGCCTCGCCGCCCACCGCCGGCTCCACCCGACATGGCTGCTGCTGCGATGCGGAAAGATGGGTAGCGTAGCGAGGAGAGGCGAGGCAGTTCGGTTAGTGAGAAACCTGCGTGGTTTGTGCGAGAACCGTGGCCTCCTGGCTCTATTTTTATATTGCTAATGGAACTACGAGCAATAGAAGTAGAGTAAATTACACTATAGACCTGCTTAGGTTCATGAACCCTCAAAACCTACGTCTAGATTCATAAACTTGGTTAAGTGACACATGTTTGATAAAAAATCTGTCAACAAATAAGCCACGTAGGACGAAGAGCACACGTGGCACTTGAGTTGGCATAACGGGCAGTCCACATGGCATATTTTTTGTAAAACAGTCCTTCAGTTATGCTCTTCTTCCTAGCCTCCAGCGTCCCTTGATTTCGCCATTGTCACCTCCCTCCATAGTCGTTGCCTCCCCTCTAAGACCGGCATGAGAGAGTGATGTCACCTAGATCTAGGTGAGAAACACCCCACTTCCCTCCTTTCTCCTCCTCGTCTGCATGTTGGGAGCGAGACATGCGTACTAAACGCGCTCATTGATGGGAAATGCCAAGGGATGGGAGCAATGTAAGAAATCAGACTAGAAAGTAAGCAACGTGTCTATCTAGGATTTGTGAACATGAGTCTGGTCAACCCTTTTAGTCAGATAGTGCATGTGTATGTGTGGTCATACAAAAGACCGGGCCATGGCCTTTGTAAGGAGATTAGATTGGTTTTCACGAGAGTAATAAATAAGTTAGAAAACGTCCAAGTTAGGGGCGACTATATCATGTGTATTTTTTATAATTTTCCATCGAGAAAATTTACTAGTGATGGCAGGGCTGATCTTTGTATCGACACATACGTGCTAATCCAAGGGATCATTTACCTCTGTTCGTGTATCAATTGTGCACGGATAGAGACTGTTATTGGAGGCTTCATAGAGGACACAAAGAAGAAAAGTTGCTGATCAAGTGTCGTTGTGAAAGATCAGGCCACCTTCCTGCACGAGTTAGGGATTTCCCAACCCGTGCCTTGTCACATTCTCTTGGGTTGTTATTTTAAGGGTTAGTTGTGTTCTTAAATTTTATTTTCCTAAGTTGCAATTTTTCTCGGGTAGTTGTATTGCACCTTTTCTTCCAAGTTGCATTCTCTTGAACATTTATTTTGAAATGGCTGCATTTTCTTCGAGAGTTGTATTGTCAAATTTATTATTTCTAGGTTGCTTTTTTCAAAGGGTATTTTACACATTTGTCATCAGTTTTGATGTTAATTATAGATTTGTTATAGTATTACATATTTGCAATTGAGGTGCATTGTTCATATGTCACTGACACATGGTAAATATGTAGTTATTTTTCCTCTAACGACAAATGTGTAATAAAATTTCAAACTAATGGAAAATGTATAATTTTCCCTTTTTCAAAAGGTTAACCAGTTGCATTTTCTTAAAAGGTTGTATTTTCTTCATATTGGATTCCATTTTAACGTTGCAGAAATTCCTAAATGAGTTATCCATTTTTTCTAATCCTGTAGTGTTATGGGTCTGCAGGAATTTATGCTAGGTCGGCTACGTTAGAAGAGGACACCCAATTTATAGATTTCTCTTAGGGGGTGTTTGGTTGGGCTTTTCAGCAGCTTTTCACTGGAAAAAGCTGCAGCTCAACCAAACAGCCAGCTTTTCAGCAGTTTTTCCCAACGTTAGCTGTGGGCTTTGCAGTGCAAATTCAGCTGTTTGGAAAAGCTGCCTTTTGCTAGCTTTTTGCAATGTGCTAAAGCTTCTGTGCTCATTTTCTAAAATATTGTAGATGGTTTGGATCAAGCAAAAGCCATATGTTCACTTTCCCACAGCCACAGTAGCTTTTCTAAACAACCAGCCAACAGCAGCTTTGTCAACAGCCACAGCCCAACCAAACAGGCCCTTACTCACATGGGAGAGGAGGATTCGTATCTGTTATTGATGGCTTCTTGCAAAAGCAAGCCCAAAGCCTGTTTTACAATAGAAGATTTGAAACTGATTTTTTAAGAGACAATTGCTTATTTGCCATTGACAAGCACGGCAATTGCTCATTTGCCATCGAACAACCCAATGTTGCTCTTATACCGCTTACAAGTTCGTTCCGTTGCCAATTTGCCATCAGCTGTTAAGTAGGCGTTAACTTCTTCTAGCAAAAGACGATTTTGCCCTCAATGGCAAATAAGCAACACTTTGCACAATACCATACGTTATTTTTGCTTGTAATTTCAGCATGTAACAGTTTTCAGCATGGCAATTATTTCACGAGAAAATTGCCATTGAGGGCAAAATCGTCTTTTGCTAGAAGAAGTTAACGCCTACTTAACAGCTGATGGCAAATTGGCAACGGAACGAACTTGTAAGCGGTATAAGAGCAACATTGGTTTGTTCAATGGCAAATGAGCAATTGCCGTGCTTGTCAATGGCAAATAAGCAATTTTTTCATTTTTTAATGTTATGGGATAATTGTTGTTGGGTCTATGGTGTGCCACTGGAGAATGAAGGTAATTCAAGCTACAAAGAATATTTTAATCATATATGGAAGATTATGAAGCCATACTACCAAGTTTCCGTTGAGAACAATGAAGTTGGGTTCCCTTTGAACTTCAACCTTCTACAAGAATCTCTACAAAAGTCAACTTATTTGAAGTGAAGTACTCCTCTTATCAAGAATTTCCTAGGTATCATCCTACGCTGGCATCGTCGAAAACAAGAAGAAATTTCACAATAGAATTGTGGAAAGTTACAAAAATGTTCGAGCTTTCAAGTCAGGAATTTTTTACATGCATGCCATGTGAAAGTTGGAAGACATGGAAACCTTAAAAACACCTGTAACTTCAATGTTTAGTGATACAACTTGTCCCACGAGGTTTGGTGTTTTTTGTATGATCCTGGGAAGGTCAAGAAGACCACCAAGAATGATGTTATTCACTCCAAAAAGGGTGATACGTCCAAAACATATAAATTTGATTTGCTCATTCATTGCAATTATTATTATAAAGTGTCCATATTTCTCCTTATTAATAATTATTTATTATTTTCATAATTACCTCTTTCATCAAATATATTGCATAGTTTCTTGTTTTAGTTTATTTTTAAATATATTTTTATTTGATTTCTTTTATATGGATGATGTTTTGGAACCCTAATAGAGCTGTTATAAAAATATGAGCTCATTTCAAGATGATCCAGATGAGTTTCGGAAGGAAAAATATGGTTTGTATGCATTTTCACCATCAAGATGGTCTCAAATTAGAAAGGTTATGACACGAAAGTTGTTTGTCTCGTCAAGCTACAAAAAAGGGCACAGTAATGACCCAATTTGGACTCAGAATAAAGAAGGTACGAAGATCATGAAATCGGACCAAACACTGACTTTCGGGGCACGCGACGGATAATTTCGTGTGTACAACTCCAAATTGAGCGTGATTTTTGCATTGGATTCATGAGGAGATAAGGAAGAGTTTGGAAGCCTTTATAGATACCTAAGGGACCTAGGATAAAAGTGTTATTGATCAAATGGCCATAGATGCACTAATAGGTGTATTTAAAGAGAGAAAACCCTACATCTTAATCTAAATCTCTCGAGGGCCATGAAATTTCCTCCACCATAGCCACCATCTATTATCAAGAACTCATCTACTACAGCAAGTGGAGACCAAGGAGAAGGAGGAGGAGGGGGCACCGCCTTTCCACGTCGCCACCGGCACGATGCCACCGCCACCGTGCGTGCGTTGCCGCCGCCATCGCCACCACCATCACCACCTCTCTCCCTCTCTTTCTCCCTTGTATACCTACTATTCTTGCATGTTGAATATTATATTATATTTAATAAATTATTTTTCTATGATTTATTGTTTCGTCTCATCTATGTTTGAGTAGTATGTTGTTCCATGGTGTCGGTAATATAGTATGAGATGGTTTGCACACATGTATTGTCGGTATTGGTCAAGTCCTTGTGCTAGTGTACGAGTGCATGCGTACATTACATGAACACATGCGTTTGCACCATTATATATGAAGTGGTTAGGGAATGATGGTGTGAGAGAAGCCTATTTCTAATTCATGAATCATTTGATACAGGGGATTTACGAGGACTTGCATGCTCTATGTTATGGTTAGAGAAACCTTAATTATTCTTTTGAGTATATAGTCATATGTGTGAACTAGCTACCGATTTGATTCACATTTAAGCCTCACCCTCTCTACCAGTAAAAAGCTTCACTTTAATCACACCGTTGAATTGCTAGAAACCGATCGTCTAGAGACACTTGTTTGCATTGAGTCTAGCCCTCTTATTTACGAATTGCATATTGATTTTTAGTAACTATTCATTACTTTATTACACTTTATTATTGTTTTAGTTGCTCTCTTTATATTACGAATTATCTATCTTATCGTTTACAATAGTATAGTAAGCTACTCAAGTCTTTTTGATGTAAAATAATTATTCAATATTCAAAACTGCTACAATTGATCTTATGTATTTGAAGGCCACCAAAAGGTCACGCGACTCCTAGCAAAACGGCTGGTGTATCAAGTGTGTCTGCCGAGGATGACAGCTGCACGTGGAAGTTTGCATGCGGTTTGGAGTATGTTGGACTACAAAAGATGCATCCTCGAGCACGGGGATGAATATGGCAGTATAAATGGTCTCGGAGAGGATGAGAATGTACTTTTCATAAACAACATTAACGATACAGAGTTGCATGCTGCCTCCAATCTGCCAGAACTTCTCTCATAATTTATGTCAACAATTTTGAAGCTCAAGTTGTTTTCGGGCACTGAAAAGTGAGCTTTCCCCTACTCTAGTTAATTATAAAATTTGCATTTATTTATTTCATTGTTATCTGCCTTTGTCTCTTTCTGCAGGTATGATTCTGTTTGGATTAGCTACAAGGCCCTCTTTGATACTGATGTCAAGTAGAAGGGAAGGACGGCCGAAGAATTGATCTATGTGATGGCATTTTTATTTTGCTTAAAAACTATTGGTAGATATGATGTTAGGTGCTGATTGTAGTTGGTGTGATATGATGTTGGATGTGATATCCGCAAGGATAATAGACAGAACTGAATCTGTGGTGACATTTGATTCTCTAGATTGTCAGGCTAACCTGGATATTGGCTGCGGCACTTCATCTAAGCCGGCGGCAAAGAAGAGGAAGTCGATTGAACGAAGCCCTGACTGTGTTGCGAGAAGACTGCGGTTCTGGTCCAACAAAGCATGAGTACTTGATCTTATGAGCATGATGACTCCTTTTGCTGCCATTAGTTCTTACTCACCTAAGGTTCATGGTGTATTTTGGTTCGATCGTTGTTTAGTTGCAGCAGGTAATTGTGGTGCCCCTTTGCAAAGTTGTGCTACAGCTTCAAAGCGCATGATGGATGTGCCTGGTGTGGATTTGCTATGGCCCTCCCTTTTGTCTAACCTTGATACTCTTAACTAATCGTAATGGCCAAAAATGTTCTGTTCCGCCTGGCTCCTGCCAAAATTGCTACTCTCTTTTCTTGGAAAAGAAAATTGTGATGCTCTTCAAATAGAGATAGAGCTTAACGTGTCATTCGTTTTGGTACTTAATAGGTTAGGCAATGTTCTTCTGGTTGAGGCATTTCATTCCTCAACGGATGGTGCATATACATTACATGAACTAAGCAACACCGATAACATGGCTATTAGAAACAGATGATGCACATACATTACATGAACTGAGCAGAACCAAATTAACCAGGAAAAACACACACGCTGTGCGTTGTACTCTGACTCCAATTGCAGTTCTAGCCAAGCTTCCCCATTAGCTTCAGTGCCTTCGTGCCAATCGTGCCCATGCGACAATGGCTACATGTAGTTTGTCATATACCATGTCGAAGAGCTGAAAATAAGCAATCCTCTATGTTTTCTCGAAGAGCATGGTACAGAACACCACCCAGATGCCAACAACAAACCCTGACCCAACCCCAAGGTGACAGAACATCTGATCAGGGACATGTGAACTTCCTTGTGAACATCGGATCAGGGAAGCAATTCAACGATAAGTTAATGGTCAACATGTCAACACAAGTGTACGTCCATAATAACGTTCTTGCCGCTTCGTGACCACAGACAAATTATAAACAGGTGGTACCGCCGTCTCATACACATATACACGTGGTACTGGAGTTCTGGGGCTTGACTGTTCGGGACAAATTTAGAAACCTATAATGTATATTTTACTCATTAATGATGTGAAGTCATTGTTGTCCTCAGCAGAGCTCAAGATATAAAATGAGCATCTGATGAAGCCATGATCATACAGAGAAGAAAACAATGGTGGAAAAGTGTGAGGTGAGCATATAGCTGACTCATTGAATTTAGTTAATCAACACCAAGTCCATTGCCCCCCTAAAAAAATCCTCCCTCAAAGGAGCCTTTGGCTGTCAAATCGGCTAATCTAAGTGTTACACCATATACACCAAGAAAACAAATGGGTATCGTGGCAAAAAAAGAAAGAATTGCTATACGAAGGTCCGACAGCGCAGTGCCTCAGTGCGAATCTCCCAATCTCAAATGAGCTGCTGGGATCTAGCAGCTCATGCGCTGGTGACACCTGACATCCAGGGCACAACAACAGGGGCAGTGGGATGAGAATCTCTGTAAGACTCAGAATACTTGTCTTTGAAATTTAGTTTAGGGTGGTCAGCCTGCAAACCATCACGAGATAGATTAATTAGCCTGGGGGAAGAAAAATGACTATCTCATGCCACTCAACAAGAAAATTACATTAAACAATGTTAAGAGTTTAAATACTACTAAATAATTTGGCTTATAGAACAAAGCCTCGTGTGGAAGGAAACTTTGGCAAAACCTTACACCAAGAGTGATATCATAAACTTAGATTTGTTCAACTACTTAGTGAGGTGATGAGACCCAACCTAACTCCTCCAAAAAATCAGCATGCAGTCACAGACCAGACGAGGCTTGTGCATGATAGGAGTAAGTAATTGCAGGCAGTATGACATAAGAGAAATGGTTGTTACCGCAACTGAAGTTTCGACAATTTCACAATACCAATTAACACAGGGAAAGAACACCTCGATTATTAAACATATTTTTGGTAAGAAAATGACTAAACATAAAGCTAACAATGTCAACAACATGTAAAATGGGCAAAGGCTCATGTTTTGCTGTAGATGGATTTTCATTTAGGGTGTGTTTGGATGGGGCACCAAAGCCAACCGTATCAAAATATTGATAATGCCCTTGTTTTTTGGAAACCGTTAGGTTGGGCACCAAATTTGGCTCGCCAGGATCAGCGTGGGTGTGTGCCCCCCATCTGCCTTTCGCCAAATCATGGGCGAAACCAGGGTGTGGAATTTGTCCACCAAAAAGTTGGCAGCCCAACTTGGCGTGAGTTGCTCATCACAATACCACCATCTCCTCCCCTATTTGGCCTACCTTTCCCCTATCTCTTCTCAACTGAACAGCAGTACAAGAGCTCAAATGCCTGCTGCTATTGCTGGATGCTGGACAACACCAAGAGGGCTCAAGGGTCTGCTGCTATCGCCGGCGGCCGTCGACCAATGCAGCTCTTGCGGCAACTAATTCTTGGCTGCATTTGTCTCAGTCCTTGTTGTGCAGATTTATGTAACTTGCTGTGAATCCCATTTTGTTTCATGGATGAGTATACTTGAATGCTAGTTAATTCAGTTTGTTCAATTTGTTCTAGCTATATTTCAGTTTAATCTCGGTTTTGTTTGTTGGCTCATCATGGAAGCTTCAGAGTGGAACCAAACCGAACGCTAGCCATTGGCAAGTCAATTGGCTGCAAAACAAATGGATGCCCAACTGTTTTGCCAATATTTTGTCAAGTACTATGGCTGCAATCCAAACGACCCCAACTTACCAATTTTTTGGTCATGCCCTTGCTTTGGTCATGCCAAAATTTTGGTAGGGCTAGTTGGGGCTCAAACCAAACATACCCTTAGCCCCATCAAGAATGTACCACAAGCACACAATGAACAGCTCAGCTAAAATAAAATAAACTGCACTTGGAAGTGTACAAGCTTCAGTCAGCTGCAGTGTGCAGATGATTAAATCTCTCTGGAATTATAGCCCAAACTAGTGTGGTGTTGTTTGAACTAATAGGACAATGTTATATAACATGTAGAATAGTAACACGTGCACAAGCACAACCTATATTTTGCTTCCGCTATTCAAATCCCTAACTATTCATAAACACCGATCTCTCTCCTCATTTCTATGCAGTAACTAAACAGCAAATTATCCCGTGTCATACATACAAAATGTATAAAAACCTGAGGTGCTAATACAGGAAACAGGAAGAATCAGATATTCCTAACACTCACCCAAACTAAAAATGGTTAAGATGCAAATATATAAGGGCAATAGCTTTAATGGTTGGATACAGACAGGCAGAACAAACAGGCGTACCTGTTTCAACCAACACTCCTGGTGTTTATGCTCATATTTATCTGGCGAATAGCATCCAAACTCTGATGGGCAATAAACCCATATATTGCACTTCATTTCACCTGGCTTGGCATTCTTAGCTTGGTCTAGACATGCTTGACAACAATCAGCAGCAGATTCTTTATGGTGTGTTAAGCCCCACTTAACAGCAGCGCCACTATAATCAGCATGTAGCTCAGCGTTGCATTGTGGATGCAAAGGTGGACCTGCTATTACCTCTTCTTCTGCAACAATTAACATAGATCTCTTTCAGCACTTCAAAAGCTAGTCTGTGACTATTCCTCAGATGCAGGGCCCGAATTGACACCACGAACACGTTGAGCTTCATAAATCATAATTAACATAGACAAGTTACACAGACAATGTTAAGGAAACAACCTTCCGGTTCATTCTCAGGTTTGTCATCATGTTCGGTGTGTGAGACTTCTACTGGTATCCAAAGACCAATGTCCCCCACTAGCGCGTGCCAGTTGAACTCTAGTGCTCTCTTTAACATTCCTATAGAAAAGGTTAAAACCCACATATTACAGTTGAGAAAGAAAAGAAACCCTTCAGAAAGCACCAAAAAGACACCAAATCATCAGAAAAGAATTGAACACATAGAAGTGATAGTTTCAACAGTAAAGCTCACATACGTGCTTCCTCATTGGAGAGGCCCAAATTTGCTGAATTTTGAGTAGATGCACTTTTGATATCTCTTAGCTTCTCAACACGCCATGATTCTATAGCTTCTGTCATATATTTGGGAAATGAAACATCAGCAATTCAATATCACTAACCAAGACAACAGCTTAAGTGATATTAGAATGCTGCTTATAAGTCACACAGAAATCTAGATCTTGCATGTAGCAAAAGCAAGTAGCAAACAGGTATACTGCAAAGCAAGAACAGGATTTCTTTTTTAGTGTTAACTTTGAAAGTTACACAAAACATAATAGAAATCAAATAATGCCAATTGTGGACAACTGAGACCATCAAGAAATGCACCAGTCCCCCTCCCCTAACCATCTGCATTTCACAGTACTAATAAACCATTTCTGTGCCGAACAGGTCAATTGATATGCAGTCTGTTGAAATAGTTGCTCAGCAAATTAAAGTAAGTAGAACCACTGCAAGGTTGACAACCAATTGGCCAATCACATGTACAGAAGTAACATATGTACCGTGCAGATTGAAAAGAGGGAATTCTCTCATGGAGCGAATAAGATAGATTCTGGATGGTTCGGTTGCTTCAGTCAGGAGGATTGCTCTTCCTGCTCATGCATAGAATGTCACTACCTTTCAAACCCGGTCTTTCTAGCCTATCTATAGCAATAACAGTGCAAACGTCAATTAAAGAAATTGACACTTGCAAAAGAGCATTAGCAATGCAACAAGATCTCACAAGCACGTAAAAATATTAAATAGTAAATAAGTCCGTCTACTTCGGCCCTGCGCTGAACACGTCAAATGGCACGTTAAAAAAATAGATCCGTTGCACATATGAGTGTCAAGTTGTTAATCAATAACTATACGAGTCCAAACTATACGCACAGACTGAGAAATCATAGTCCAAATCCAAATCCTGGAGGAAAGTCAGGTGCCCATTTCGTTGTATACAAAACGGTACTACACTAATACGTTTGCTAATTCGAAACCAGATATGCAGAATACCTCGTTGATGGACGACACTACTGTTATCCCCCAAGTCACGCAGCCACCGGACAATCTCATACGAGACCTTCTGCTTCAGCTCCAGCGGCAGTTTCTTCCGCCTTTTCTCCTCCCGTGCGAAAACCTTCCGCAGCTTCTTCACCTTTGGCACCCAAAAATCTCGAGCATTAGATCGCAAGTCTTAAGAACTAATAATCAACTAAAAGACCATCGAATTTCACAATAAGATTTAAGATTGTTACCGCCTGGACGAGCTCGATGGGCTCCGCCTCACGGCGAATCCGGATCGACTCCTCGACCCTCCTAATCTGCTCCTCCGTATACTGCACGACTTCAACGCCTTAAAAAAGTTCAAAAATAACACCAAATCAGATCACACAGACCGAGGTCGTAGACACAACGAGAGACTGCGAGATTCCGCGCACGTTTGGGCGTGGGGGCGAATGAGGTGAGGGAGCGGAGCACGAGCAGCGCGGCGACGAGGTTGCCGAGGCAGACGGCCACAGTGACGCGCCGGTACGAGCACCACCTCGCCGTCGCGCGGCCCCCAAACGACGCCGCCCGTGCTACGCCCCTCGCCATGGCGCCACCGCCATCCCTACCGCCGCCGACGCGGCATTGCGCTCAAACCGCCGTTCCGCGGGCCTCCGATTCGCGAGCTCCTCGCCTCGATCCCGCACAAGCACGCGCCGCGCCACCGATGCAACGCTCGCCCCTCCGATCGTGGCGCCTGGTTGCTGCAGCGCTAGAAGCTTCTGGAATCCGGGGCGCTTTCGTTTGGGCCTTCCCGTTTCCGCAAATGGAAGTTGTGGAGGAATTTGGGGTGAGACTGCACGGGGAAGGGGAGCGGTTAAGGTGTTGGAGTATAAAGCACTCCTGTGTGGAGATTTTTCTCCTCCCTCCCAGCACGTGATATGTCGTGGGTCCTGAGTGTCAGTTAGCGTATTGAGAGAACTGCCGACAACGTGTAGGTTGGGGGGTTAGGTGTGAAAAGAATTGTTATGGTCGGTGAGAGGACACTAACTGATTGGGTTTATGTTGGGAGCTGCTACAAATCGGCATGTTGATATTGGTTCAAATCAGTATATTTCATAGCGGATATTGATTCAATGGATTGTTGGATTGATCAGATCAGACGTTCATGAAAATATTATAATCATAATATAGAAACATATAGTTAAATCATATGCAATAAACTTGTTTAACCAACGCAACAACAACATGCATATAACACTTGATATAGATTCGATTTTTAAGAAAACCAATTCTGAAATTTCAGGAAACAAACTTCAGATTTATTTGGTTCAATGGAGAGTTGGATTTGCCACATTGGACATCCGTGAAAACATTGTTCTCGTAATACGGAAACATATTGTTAAAACATATGTAACACGCTTGTTGAAGCAATGTAACAACAATATACAACACACGACGTATATCTAATTTTTAAGGAAACCAATCTTAGAGTTTTAAGAAACAAACTCTGGATTTAGTAGGTTCAATATACGGTTGGATTGGCTAGATCGGACGTCTGTGGAAACATTTTGTCGTGATACGGAAACATATAGTTAAAACATATACAACAAACTTGTTGAACCAATGCAACAACAACGTCATTGTACAATGAAAACGATCTCCGTGCGATAGAAATATCTAATTTTATGAACAGTTTATTTTGTTTTTTCCACACAACAATCATTTGATTCCTACACAACAATAATTTATTTCCCCGGGCGACTTCGGCGAGAAAGGCCTTAGACACGAGGTAGCGGCCCCATCCATGTACTCGAGCAGGATTTAGAGCTCGCCAACCTGTTCGTACATGTTGTGGCAACACCCGAAGGCCGAGTACTCAGTAGTGCGCAGGATAGGGATCTCGCACATGATCAGCCGCCACACGGCATTGTCGTGGTTGCATCCAAATTGTCTCGTCGCGCCGCTTTGGTGCGGTGAACGCGCTCCAAATGCGGCGGGTGGGCGGGCGCGCAGAACCCACCGAGTTGGGTGGGGTCGGCACGCCCATCGATGATGACCCGGATGAAGACGCCGACAACGGCGGGGGTGCAGTGCTGGTCGCATGGACAACTCGGAGTACGGCAGGGGCGCTGCGCCGGTCGCGTGGACGGCACGAAGGACGGCTAGGTTACAGTGAGAAGGGGAGATGGGGAGAGACAAAACCCTAATTGGTGGCTGTGGGATTTTATAGGACAGAATGAACAGTTGGATGAATGGTGCAGGTATGGATAGTTGGATGCTAGGAGGTTGGAATTGCTCCAATCAGCACACCGATTGGTAGAGTTTCCCTTACCAGATTAATGGCTTAAGCTTTCACTTAGTTCATAAAAAATAGGCGTCAGTCGGACGGACGAAACACCCCATTAATCGTCTTTTAAGCTGTTCGATGCAGCCATTCTCACATGTCTAGTCTCCTTCCGCAGCCATCGTCACCTGTCTAATCTCCTTTCGTAGCTATCCTCACCTGTCTGATCTCCTTCCTTCACCTCAAGTGTTGGTGTTTAGATCCGGCAATATTGAATATAGGGCAGTGTGGGCACAGCAGATTTAGATGGGTGCACACGGGAGATAAAGTTTAGGCAGGTTCAGGCCCTCAAGAAGAGGTAATACCCTACATCCTGTGTTTGGTGGCTGATATTGCTTATATCCCGAGTGCCGCAAGACCTTGAGAATAGATCTCTAGATTAATAGGGCTATGTGTGTATGAGAATACGAGAGCTTATGAGTCTACGTGAGAGCGGATATGAGAACCTACCGATCGGAGGGCCCCTACCCGACCTTATATAGGCAACCAGGGTAGGGTTACAAGAGTCCAGATCGGCTTACAGATTGATTTCCTAGTTAGTTACAACTGAATCCGGAGTTGCCGGGCAAGTGCTTATCCCTATCTTGTACTCCAAGTCGATGAGGTGCCCTCGTGTAGAAGTCGGACTCCGAGCAGTCAGCCCGACCCATCCTGTGTCCGGAGGGCCGGCTTTGTCCTCCTTGACGATATCCGGGCGCTATGCCATCGTCAGTAGCCCCCGAGTCCTTCACGATCTGACCGCAGTTTGTCATGGTAACACCCAAGCCGAATGCCTTGGCCTTCTTCCTTTTTTCCGAGTAGCATCTGCTTGGGCGCACCTTTTTGTTGCCTGTAGAAAGATTTTGAGGGACTCATAGAACTCCTGCAGAGTAGAGATAATAAGCCGAGTAATATTCACCTGTAGGGCAGGAATATCATGGCAGGTGAGCTAATAACGGGTAAGTCCTGGTGGTATCCGGTCATTTCTAGTGGATGGAGATCGGCTGATAGCCCAGCGGGAGACATACCATGAATCCCGACTGAATTCCCGAGTGGCATCTGGTTTCCCGACTGGCCCGGGTCCAGCTAGTGTCCCTCTGGGGGAATGCCCTCAAAATTCCCGTCAGAACCAGAATACAAGCTGTAGCGCTTCGGTCCCGAGTGGCGGAGCCTAAGGCCCGGACGTTCCACTGAATCCAGAAATTTCGGATCCCGGAGATTCCAGGGTAAAGTCCCCGGAATGTCCGGGTGGAGAAACCGGTAGCTCTGAGTTGCTCGGTGTCCGACTAGTGGCCTGCTGAAGGCGCACCGCAACTGCCCTTCACTCGGGTGTATTCAAGTGATTGCGTTCCCCTGGGGGCCAACCACCGAAACCCGTCAAAACCGTAATGTTCAGTTCCGAGTTACTCGGCAACCGACTAGTGACTCGTTAAAGGTATGTTACAGTCGCTCTTTATGTGGAGTGTATACAAACGGTTGTTATCCCTGGAAGGCTAACCATTGAAACCCCGATCACGCGGAATCTAGAAATGGAAACTTCACGCCGTTGAGGCGGCTGAGTCGCACGGCGAATGCGGAGGAGTTATGCCGTGGAAATGGGGGAAGTTATCCCGCAAGGACGGAAAATTCGCACCCACCAGGCTGTCTCTTCTTTAAAACCCGATCCGTTCACACCGGTTCCCCTTTCACGCTTTGCCTCCCCTTCACCCAAAACCTTCCCTTTTCTCGCTACACTGAGCTAAGAGCGCCGTCGGACAGCAAATCCAGATCGCCATCAATCCCGCATCCATCTCGCCACCGTTTAGATTCCACCTCGTCGCCGTTCTGCGCATCTGCCTCCCCATCCTAGCTGGCCGAACCCAAATCAGGGATCTACATAAACCCTAGATTCGATCCACCGCCGCTGAATGCCCACCTCCATCGAGGAAGTGGATTTGCTTGAAGAGGAGGAGGACGCGGTGGTGTGGGCATCACTCCGAATACCGGCGAGCTCGTCGTCCACACCTCCTTCTTCCGCCGTGGCCTCTCTGTCCCGGTGCACCCTTTTTTGCGCGGGCTCTTATACTTCTACGAGCTGGAGCTGCACAAGCTCAACCCCAACGGGATGCTCCATGTGGGTGCTTCATCACGCTCTGCGAGTGCTTCCTCGGGATCGAGCCGCACTTCGCACTATGGAGACAGCTGTTCATCGTCAAGCCTCAGCTGAGCAAGAACAATCCGGCTGTTGTTAGGGGCGCTGGATTTCAGCTGAGGCCGAGTCGTCAAGGGGAGGTGCATCTGCGACGGAGGAGCCCAGTGCTCTTCCGTCGGTTTGTAACAGCGGCTCCTGAGGAGGAAGCCGAGGAAGATGGAGACGATGTCCCCCTTCGTGTACATAGGAGAAGGAGGACAGCCACCGACGCCGCCCCGGGGGGACGGGACGGCTCCTCCGCCCAACCTACCCCGATGGCGCCAGCCGCCGTCCCCAAGGAGACTCCTCGGGCCCCGAGGCCCAAGAAGCGTGTTCCCGTTCCTCGATCCACCAAGTAAGCCACCGAGTGAACATCTCCTGCCTGTTTTGTCTTCATAACGGAGAAAACTAACGAACTGGATGTTTCTGTAGGTCAAGGAGAACGGAGGATATTCCAAAAGACTCGTCGAGTGCCCCGGGGTCCGGTCAAGGGGAGAGCCAGTTGGGACCAGATGCCAGGCTCTTGTCTCCTCCGAGACCTTCTTCGCTGTCACCTTCCCCTCAGTGAAGTAGTACGCCGCCGACCCCGCTGCCTGTTCTTCGGCCAAAGGAGCTCGATGCCGAAGCACAGGCTCCTGCTGTGGCAGAACGGGCAGAGCTGAGCCAGGCGCCGACCACCCCATCTGACCGTCGGGGGAACTTGGTGCTGCCGGTGGAGGAAGTGGACATTGGGTGCGTGCCACCTCCGCCGCCGAGCTTCCACCTGGCCCTCCAACCTCTACGGGTCCGGCAAACGGACCCCTCGAGGCCGAGCGCAGTCCTCTGGGAGATCGATGATGTCTAGGAGGCGGGAGAGTGGGAGGAGGTGTGGAACGCCGCCACCCAGCTCAGAAAGCAGCTTCCGACACTGCTGAAGGCTGCCCGATAGAGTGCCAAACTGGTCAACGGGAAGATCCTGTCGTTGATGTAAGTACGTATCTTGCCGTTGTTTGTTTTTTCTTCTCTTGCACTCTGAACGCGCGAATAGCGCGCCCACTGGGGTATAGCCCCCGAGCCTTCGGCTGACTAGAGTAGTCGGGTGAGGGTTCGTCGTTTATTCTGTGGATTTCACTCTGGGGGCACGATCAGTGAACCCAGAGGGTGTAGCCCCCGAGCCTTCAGCTGACTAGGATAGTCGGGCGGAGGGTCTTTGTTTATTATGTAGATTTCATTCTGGGGCACGATCAGTATACCCAGATGATGTAGCCCCCGAGCCTTCGGTTGACTAGGATAGTCGGACGGAGGGTCCTTGTTTATTCTGTAGATTTCATTCTGGGGGCACGATCAGTGCACCCAGAGGGTGTAGCCCCCGAGCCTTCAGCTGACTAGAATAGTTGGGCGGAGGGTCCTTGACGCCTTCCCTGTTTGCCCGAGTAGCTTAACCTCCTCTGTTATTTCTTGCAGAACTTAATCAAACGGTCTAGGGACAAGACCGAGTTCCTTCAGGAGTAACTCCTCGCCTTCGACCGACTCGGCCAGCGCAAGGCCGAGTAGGATAACTTGAAGGGAACCCTCCAGGTGACACGGGAGCAAGTGCTCGCGTGGGAGGGCGAGATTGCATCCCTGAAGAGGGGCATCTGCCAGGAGGCCCCCCGGGCTCAAGGTAAGGAAACCGAGTCCTTTTTGTTTTTTGCTTTCGCCGTGCTGACCCGTCTCCTGCAGCTGCGGAAGATGAGGCCTCCAAGCTTAAGGTGGAGCTTGAGGCGATGAAGGCCCGCGTCAGGCAACTTGCCTCCGCTAAAGACAGGGCCTCCAAGCTTCAGGAGGAGCTCAAAGCGGAGAAGGCTCGCGTTGAGCAGCTGGAGAAGGAAGCGGTCATCATCGACAGTAGCCTGAGAAGGGCTTTGGAGGCCGTCGAGTCAGCGAACAAGAGGGCTGCAGACTCCGCCGCCGGTAAATTCTTGACTCGGGTCTTGTTCAATCGGGGTTCGCTGAACGACCTGCTAATGCCTTTGTTTTATCTCCACAGCATTCCAAATACGCATCAAAAAGGTCAGCGAGACGGCTGAGTCTTTGAAAGTGGCGGGTCGGATAGTCTGTGACACTTTGTGGGAAGACGACCCAGTTCCGGACCTTGCGGATGTGATCGCAGAGCGCCTTCGATGGGTGCCAGATCAGGCGAGGTGGCTACAGAGGGAGGCCACGTGATCCGAAGCTGTGTTGTCACTTGCGGTGGCTAAGTCCCACTACCCGTTGCTTGACATGGAAGCAATCGGAGAAGGGTATGCTGCCGACGTTCCTAACAAAGAAGTCCCAGAGCTGATGAAGGCGGTCGAAGTCACGGCGAACTCCCTCATTGACCACGCCGATCTGTAGGGATAGACATTTGGAACGTGTATGTCAACTGCTCGGGAAGTCCGAGTGAATACTTGTTTATGCATGTTCTGTAGCAAACTTGGTTTTAAAATCTGTTTAACTTTCTTCCTTCGCAAAAGATTCATTCGTGTGTGGGCTAATCCGTTGTGTGTACTCTTGCCGACCCGTCGTAGCCCCCTTTGCGTAGAGATTAGCCGTGAGCTGTTTCCTGTGTAGCGCAGGGTTGTGGCGTAAACCGGCGATCGAGAGCAAAGAGTTAACATCGAATTGTATACACAGTACTAAAATAATTTGTTCAAATGAAAGAAGCCCGAGTGTGGTTAGGCGCACCCAGGGTGGTGAAGCCCCCGACTGTCTGTTATGCGTGGCCGTGAGCATGCATGGCGGGCCAGTCGGGAACTCCGAGGATTGTTTCAAATGGAGCAAAAAAATATTTATTCATTTGTCCATAATATCGAAGTATAAAATTTAAGCATAGAAACGACGTAGCTGTTCAATGTTCCATGCGTTAGTGATGATGTTACCGTCGTTGTCCTTCAGTCGAAAAGCCCCCGGGCGCAGTACTTCGACAACCACGTACGGACCCTCCCATGGTGGGGAGATCTTGTTCTCGTCTTTGTTGGATTGGACTTGGTGTAGAACCAAGTCGCCAACGTTAAACAAGCGGCCGCGTACGTGCCGGCTGTGATAGCGTCGTAGGCCCTGCTGGTACTTTGCCGACCGAAGGAAAGTGACTTCGCATGCTTCTTCCAGCTGGTCAATAGCATCTTGTCTTGCTTCCTTCGACTCGGCCTCGGTGTAAGCGCGGACGCGCGGAGACCCGTGGTCCAGGTCAGTCGGTAACACGGCCTAGGCTCCATAGACCATGAAGAAAGGTGTGTAACTGGTTGACCGATTGGGGGTAGTTCGCAGGCTCCAGAGTACTGATGGCAACTCGGCTGCCCATTTTCCCGCGAATTTCTTTAGGCGCTGGAAGATCTGAGGTTTGATGCCCTGCATAATCAGGCCATTGGACCGTTCAACCTGCCCGTTGGTGCGTGGGTGTGCGACCGCAGCAAAGTTGCTGCCAATGTTGTAGTCATCGTAGAATCGCGACGGGAAGACGACGTTGCGGATGTTGGGACCGAACGCCTTCGGACCTACGTAGGCCATGCCGGAAGGAGTCAGAGAGTGGCCATGATTAGTAGCGCTGCAATTGCCACTGTTACCATGGTGGCCGTTGCGGTTGTCCCTCCCCGCGTCCTGACGAGCATTGCGTCTGGCATCAAGGGTGTCCCGTGCATCGCAGTCTGGTCCAAGTCGGTTACGCACCGACCCAGCAGGGTGAGCATTTTTTTCCGCACCGCGACGGGCACGGTTTCTTGCAGCAATAGTACCCTGTGCATCACGTTTCGGCCCGAGCCGGCTGCGAACCGATCTGATGGGGTGATGACATTCGGGGTTGGCCCGGCGATCCTCTGCAGCTTGCGGGTTCCCTAGAGGGGAAGAACGCTGGCTCCTGACACTCGTGGAGGAACCTGTGCGGTTCCCGGAGATCTCGGCCTGTTGGAGGGCTGCCTCCTCCACTAGGATTCGGAGCCGTCGGAGTTCGTCGTGACCTGGGGTGCCCTTAGGGATATTGATGGCACGTGCCGCCACCGTGGCGGCGAGGATGTTGTGACTGGGGAGCGGAAATATCGGGACGCCGTCCCGTTCACGCATACGGAGTGCGTTGTGGACCTAGCGTCCATGATCCCGCATGTCCTTGTTGCGTTCTCTTTCTTCACGCTGGCGAGCCAGCTCGGTTTGCTGCTCGGCTAGTGCCTCCTCCTTAGCAAGAAGGCGGAGCCGAGTGGCTGCTGGTTGCTCAGGAGTCTGATTTTTGATGGGAACGGGTTGGTCGTCGTTGTTGACCAGCACGTCAGGGTTAGCCATGAAGACCTCCTGAGAAGGATGGTGGCTTCCCGAGCTCTCGAAGCCGTCCGAGTCATACTCAAGGACGGGTAGGAGGGACTCGATTACGCCAACCAGTCGGGATGCTTGCTCGACGGGTGAGAACCCATGTTCAAACAGCAGATCCGACTTCGGCTCAAACTCGTCCTTGGGGAGAGGAGCCGAAGGCGTGGACTTAGGGGTGAGTCTGAGCGAAGATGGTGATGAAGCCTCCGTTGATCGGCAGAAAACCGAGTCGCAGAGGTGAAGCTTGTCGAGCTTGTCAGGAATGAAGTCCGGCTTTCCGAATCAGAAAAGCTGTCTTGGATTAGGGACAACGTTCAGGGAAGCAAATCTCATGATGCTGCCTGGAACGAAGTCGTCGTAGTTGTTGAAAAAAACCCATCTGGATCTGTCCAGATGGATCTATGCGCACAGCCCCTACCTGGCGCGCCAACTGTCGGTGTTTCGATCCGGCAATATTGAATATAGGGCAGTGTGAGCACATCAGATCTAGATGGGTGCACACGGGAGATAAAGTTTAGGCAGGTTCAGACCCTCAAGAAGAGGTAATACCCTATGTCCTGTGTTTGGTGGCTGATATTGCTTATATCCCGAGTGCCGCAAGACCTTGAGAATAGATCTCTAGGTTGCTAGGGCTATGTGTGTATGAGAATACGAGAGATTATGAGTCTACGTGAGAGCGGATATGAGAACCTACCGATCGGAGGGCCCCTACCCGACCTTATATAGACGACCGAGGTAGGGTTACAAGAGTCCGGATCGGCTTATAGATTGATTTTCTAGTTAGTTACAACTGAATCCGGGGTTGCCAGGCAAGTGCTTATCCCTGTCTTGTACTCCAAGTCGATGAGGCGCCCCCATGTAGAAGTCGGACTCCAAGCAGTCGTCCCGACCCATCCTGTGTCCGGAGGGCCGGCTTTGTCCTCCTTGACGATACCCGGGCGCTATGCCATCGTCATCGAGTCTTCCTCAAAACATGTCTCAAGTCGCTCACTCTGCCTTCTCCTACTACTCCCGCCTTAGCTCCGCAGGGGCAGCGGCTCGCTAAGCCCTGTGGATTTAGGCATCTCGGGCACGGCGGCAGCCCTTTCCAACAAAATTTATGATGGAGACACCCATAATTGTCGAACGATAGCCGTTGCAGTGTCGTTACCCCAAACTCATCAGGGATTGGACAGATTCATCTCCAGCTAGGCGCAAATGCACATGAAAGAATTTTTTCTGAGTAATTGCTGCAGAATACTTACATTTATGCAACAAATACAAAAGGATGGAGAACACGTGCAACAAGTCTTAGAGGATCGTAACAGGTTGGATATGTTCACATAACACTTCTTTCCCATGATTGCAACACGAAGAAAGCACTTATGCAACAAATGTAGAATATGAAACTTATATAGCAAAATCATAAAACCACTACAATAAAAAATTAAAACGTTGCAACGAGTCTTATAGAGGATTGCCACCCGTTGGATATGCTCACACAACATTTCTTTCCCACGATTGCAACATGAAGAAAGCACTTATGCAACAAATGTAGAAAATGAAACTTAGACAACAAGATCATAAGACCATTACAATAAAAAAAATTAGAATGCCACAATGAGTCTTATGGAGGATTGCAACCTGTTGGATATGCTCACACAACATTTCTTTCCCACGGTTGCAACATAAAGAAAGCACTTATGTAATAGATGTAGAAAATGAAACTTATGCAACAAAAACATAATGTGATAAAAGAATTAGAACGTCTTCGACAAAATGCAACATCTCTTGCAACAAAATAAACAAAACGTATGCAACAAAACATATCTCTTATGACAACAATTAGAAGAGACTGGTGCAACAAAAAATTTGCTCACAAGCAACAACACTTCTACACACATGATCTCCGCTTGCCCCACCTCACTCTCCTCTTGATCTTGGCCGCTTAAGGTCATCACCACAACACGTGCGCCACCACCTGCTGCCCGAGGCGATGGCACCTTTCTTGGCTAGATTTCTGGCACAACTGCCGCGGAGATGGCATCTCCGGCAAGATCTTCGACCTCCAGCCAGATCTATACGTCACAGGGTAGAGGACGTCAAACACGGAGAAGTCAACTTGTAGAGGGGAAGGCGTGAGAATGGCACAATGGGGGAGGGTAGAGCAAAAATTAGGTGGAGAAGGAGCGCATCCGACCGAGATGTGAGGAGGAAACAGACGGAGTGGGAGGAGGAAGACGAGTAGTGTGAGCGAAGACACTCAGTAAAAGATTGAAAGGAGCTTGATTCTGTTGGGAGTAGTGAGCGGTAGGACGCGGACATGTTAGAAGGATTTTCCCAGAAAAACTTCGTTTAGTTGCGAGCTTTTAGACACTGTTTAGCTAGCGGCCTTTTCTAACCAAGTTGCAAACGAATATATTACCAAGATGAAATGTGATAGTGCAACCATTGGATAGTAAAATTTGTCTAGTAACAGTTTACGGAGCTCAACACATCAGAGCAACAGCAAACTAAACCAATACAGTTTAATTTAATTGTAAGTAACTCTGGTTAGTGAATAAAAATTCGCAGGACTACTAGAGTAGTATAGTGTGATTGTGTGAAAGCTCACGTTCTACCTACAGAACAAGCAAGGTGCGACATGTATAAACATTTTCCCATTTCTTTCCTTTTGATCGAGGAAACAGCCGGGGAGTATCAACTGATAATCAATCGCGGAAAAGTATTAATAAAGCGAACAGGTGTCTTCGCCAACAAATGCGGTAAAACGTGCCTTTCGTCGAGCCCAGAAACCAACCAACTCAATCAAAATTATCAGGCCTACCTGCAACTACCAAAATGGCCGATCTGCTCGTGCTATAATCACAAAATAATGAAGAACTTTTAATAATCTACAGATCGACCTACTGATGAATCGAGAATAAAAATGTAAGTTTGCATTTGAGTTTGATTGGACCAAACTCGTCCAAGAAACATTGCAGGATCTGTCGGCCCAGCCAGCCAGCCAGCCGTTCATTGCCCATCTCTGTTCTTCAGCCGATTAACACTGTGTCAGTATTTCCACACCATCTTCCGTGATCAGTAATGTATGTTCAAACTGTGCTGACAAGCTCCCATCTTCCGTCACTGCTGTCCAGTCATCGGACCATATGATAGCGTTTGTGCTTCCTACAGTTAGCATCGGCTCTGATGACACGAACAGGCAAGCAAGTTTGTAAGTGTTATATGATTCATGAATGGTCCTAGTACACTTTCTTTGAAGAATAGTAATCCTGATAAACACGTGATATTTGAAGTATACTTGTGCAAAGATCAGTTATTTTCTTCTAGTTTTTCTTGCCCGCAAGGTTGCAACATAGAAGTCAAACTTTTATGCCCAAACGACAATCTCAGGAGTATGGAAATAAGGACATAGATTGTGCAAATACTTTAATGCACCATTCTTTAATCACAAGTTGATGGAAATAAGGACACATATTATACATAGATTGTGACGAGTATGGGAAAATGTACCTATGGTAAATGTTTGGTTCAACATCATACGTCCCCCTTTCATTGTTTCCTGAAAATTCCAGAGACATTAGTCCATGGCACACATATTCCATCTCTAGGCTGAAATAGAGCAAAATGCAAACATCAAAGCATCCTCTGCTAAACTGGAGTGCAAACTAGAAGGTCAATATTGTTGGGACAACATTGAGCAAAACATGGTTTCTCAAGGTGAACTCACTGAAATGAAGCACCGCAGGCTCAGCATGAAACACTCTTCCTACACCATGGCCGACAAATTGTCGAACTACACCAAACTTGAATTTGTCCGCATGATCCCTTCAAAGATCGAAAATCTTCAGTAAGGTAGTGGTCCATTTGAAACAATGATAAGGATATCCAATCGGTGGAATAATAGGTAAAAGCCTATAAAAAGAATACGAGTTCAATTCAATTGTGTACAAACAAAACTCAACCAGCATACACTACTTCTGTCAGTGTATCCCTGTATGGGAAACTGGTACAGCAAATCCAAATTGTCCAATCAGACAACTTCAGTGAAACACGAGCTAACATGGATAACAAGGAAAATGTGTTAAATATAAGATACTAAAATAGTCCTGTGTCAGAGACAGAACCAATTATCATTTATCGGAAACAAGCAGCCATTCTTATGTCCACTGTAATTGAACCAAGAAATTGGGTTTCATCAGATTCTGTGGCAGATGCAACAACCAAACAGCACTGATTGCTAAGTTTTTTCTTTTTGTCGACGATCGGTGAATCGGCGATCTTACGGTATTCGTGGAACGGTGATACTGGGGGGTAGGGACCTCTAGGGCCCAAGGGCAGGAGATCTGACAACAGGGGACAACCCTTTTTTATACAGGTTCGGGCCTTCCTCAGGATAATAACCCTACGTCCTGTTCGTATATATTGATGGAGAAAACGTCTTTACAAGGGGGGTGTATGTTAGTGGCTACCCTAGGCCTAATCACAGACTAATCTAACTAATCCCACGGGACTCGACTCCTTCAAGGTAGCGGGTCTTCTAGGGCTTCACCTCCTGGGACTTGGCTCAACTCGTTATGCGACTAGAAAGACCTGTCAGACTTGTCCTCCCCTATGGGATTACTCATCCTTTTATAGGGGTTCATCTAGTCGTATTGGACATGGACTTATGCCCGAGTAGAACTCTGACTTTCTTAAACGTCAGGATTGACTTCCTAGTTTAAGGGTATCCTTCCTCCTTACAAGGGGTTACCTTATCTCCTGGGGATCCTTACCGGATACGTACTCTTATTCCGATATTCTAGGGAATCATATACGGATACCTCCTCGTATACGGGATACTATACTATTCATCGTCACTTTTTGTCACAGAAAGTTGTAAATCCCCTAATTGCAGCATCAACAGATTGCAAAAGAACAATTAGAGAGACACAAAGATGTCTGAAAACTTAGTAATACATCCTCTCAATTACATACTCTATAATTCTACCAATGCGGTTGATCTCCACCCCAGGAGCACAGATTGATATAGCCTTGTCAAGAGATTCTCTTGTTACCTGGTTGGAAAATCAACATTTCATAAAACTTGGAACAAATAATGCATAGCAAAGAACTTTCTTTAGCTGCTCTAATGAAAACTTTTGTGACCTTATAGCCATATAAATAGAAAATTGCACTTTAATGGACAATGGAAAATAGATCTCTTAAATACAAATGAATTATGTTCAAATTGCATGGGTACTTATCCCCATTCTATAGTATGTAACTGCTTAAAGCTGACCCACTATGGAAGTAAACGAGGCACATGGAGGGGAGTTCTGGCCAAGCTCTAATGCCAGTGAACAGAAGAAGTTCATGTCTTCATAGACATAATGCATATTTTATGGGAGATATTATTAAACCAAATATTCTTATCAAAGAATTGAGATACCTGAACTAATTTCTTTGCTTCATCATCAACATCACCACACAGAAATGTAGCAGATGTATCACCATGGTAACCCTGGAATCAAACATGCATAGACCATGTATATGCAATGGGTCAATTTTGATATCAACTATAGCTTCAGCATTAATTAAAAAAATCAACCCTACAATAATCCATATCTACATAGACAGATGCGAGTAAACTAATATATCAACTGAAAGTGCACATAAAAAGTTCCAAGCACTACCTAGGTATTGCACTCTCATATAGAAAAAGGGAATGTCGGGTGTTTGTGAGGGAAGGATAGCGGTTAAATAATAATCAGTTCAGCAGATGTACAGATCATCTTTGGCTTACATTGAGATAGACAGTAACATCGATGTTGATGACATCACCGTCCTGTCAAAAAATATTAACTGTCACCTTTTTTGGTATGCATGCAAAGTCATCATCTCCAGACTTTGGATGGCTTACCTCAAGTTGACGAGAATCTGGTATCCCATGACAGATGCACTCATTCACTGAAGTGCAGACACTCTTTGGGTATCCACAATAACCAAGAGGTGATGGGTATGCTCTGTTATCTATTATCATTTGGTGCACTGCTTTATCAATCTCATCAGTTGTTATGCCTGGCTGTCAATAAGATCAATCATTCTTTGACGCTTGAGTCTTAGACCACCCTAGTGTATGGGAAGTTAAAGAGTAACAGGCATGATATACATCAAGTGGAAAGAAAATTAATTTCCGTAATTCCTTAAGTGTGACATTAGTGCTAAAAGCAATTACTTCTATACTTCAGATATGGGCCACAGCAAAAAATTACATGACACGATAAAATCTACTACCATGCCAGAGCCATGCGAACGCAAGGGGGCGCGTCAGCCATCAGGTTCCCTCGACCCGAGAGAATTTTTGGTGAATGCAATACTTCAGATGAGAAGGCAATTCTACTTGACAATACATAATAGGTATCTAACATGTGTATGCAGTTGTGTCCTGCACCTTAACCATTACCAGAGGATCCGTTTACTCGGTATGTTTTTTTTCTTTTGAAGAAGCATTCATGAATGGAATGAGGTTTTCCTAGTGAATGTAATGTTCCACCCATTAACAAGAAGAATCAAGAATTATGGCAATAACAACATTACGTTTACAAGTGTCCCAGCAAACTTCAAACTTGTGCAGCAAGCTTTCCAGAAGCTCTCATGCATTCAATCCCTTTTTCATCATGTATTTCAGGTCCATTGTTCATTCCAGGTCTTTGACAAGAATTGACATATGGAGGCCGCTGTATATGATTCGGAACGCTTAGACGAGGAGACACTTTCCCAGGTCGTAGGCGTCTAGGGTTATTTTCCAGTGAGTCATCCTGACTTCTGTTGAAGTCCAAAAAAAGAATGAACTTAAATGTGCATCTACATGTATGTTACATACAATAGTAAAAATATCAGATGCCTACAAACTATGGACACAATTGAGAGGCAGAGACCAACTTAACAGTATTCTCCGTTATCTCTGAGTCAACACCATAGATAACACTTCTAAACAGTAATATGTAACAGGCACAGCATAATGTATGCCATGATTTTCACCTTACAAACATATAAGCATAGCAGAAATCATACATTACATGTAAGGGACAGTCCGTGTTCCATAAGGTTGGAAAAATCATGGAAGTCATACCCGGTTTATCTAATCCTACTGCAAATATTGTTTATCTGACTCTAATGCAAGCATTGTCTCACTCCTCAGCATTCTTTCCTCTGGCAGTGAAAGCATCACAACAATGTTTCCAGAAGGAAGCAGTCGGTCAGATTGGATCTCCCCAACAAGAGTATCCTACTATTGTCGACAATACAAAAGTAGTTCCCTGATGGGCATTGTGTTCCAGAATAACTCAGTAAACCAGAAACTTCACCCCAGTTTTATTACAAAGAAACATTATTGCATTCGTTTATAGTGACAGACATGCATGATGCATCTCAAAACATCTTAGTGCGTCTGATAAGGCCAATTTTGATAGTTCCATAAATTGGCATTACATCCCTGTTCCGTATGCACACATTCAAAAGATATATGTAAATGTAATTACGTATCAAGCTTTAACCATTGCCTCCCAAATATTAATGAAATCAGGGATCCAGAGTGTTGTGGGAAAAGGAGCACCCGAGATTGGCAAGCAATAGACATATGTGCCTGCGTGGTAAATGCAGCAAGTTGTGCTTTCTGTTGCCATGTACTCGAAATTGGCAAGCCATAAACTGACATTTCAGCTACAGCTTCTATTTTGAGGGCTGCATCTTAAAGATGAAAAATATTTGTACTCCTCCCAAATAGCCGCAATCAGGCCATTATGTGTTTGTTGATGGGCCGAGCTGTATCACTACAATGGTATGTTTGTCCTAATGCTACACGTGTCGTCGTAATCCAACAAGCAGGGCGCAAGGAAGTATAGCGCTAGCGATCGGAAGCTCACCTCCTGTTGAAGAGGACATCCACCAAGTTGGAGAGTGTCCTCGTCGCCTGATACGTCGCCCGCCTGTTCCCTGCAAAAGGAGACCCGAGCCCGTCTCGTCAAAGCAATTTTTTCGCCCGGAGCTGGCGCAGCGAAGCACGGGAACGGCCACCGGGCAGCAGATACGCGCGGCGTGCGGAAGGGGGGAAGGGGTACCTACCTGGGGCGCCGCCGGAGCGGAGGAACGGCCTGGCAGAGAGGGCGCCGAGGCGGTAGCGGAGGAGGGAAGAGAGGAGGCGCGGCGACGACGGACTCGCCATGGGCACCGCACGCGCGGGCGGGATATGGCAAGGGGAGGGGAAGGAGCGCGAGCGAAAGCTGTGGTTGGGGTGTGTGTTTGGGGGCGAGGCGCCGAGGCGGGGTGGAACTGGCGGCCGCCCCGCGCCGTTCGTCGCTAGAACGCGCCGCTCGCGCGCCGATGGACTGGGTACTGGACTACCGGAGTGGACTGTGCGGTGCTAATTCTTCGTGTGGGCTAGGCCCAGAAGGGAATGACGAGCTGAGCTACAGAAGAAGTAATCCGTGGGATGACGAGCTGAGCTACACGGAAATTTGATTTTGTTAAATTTAAATCGATCATGATCACCATCGAATAGTGATTTGACCGTGTAAATTCCGTGCTCAAATAAAAATAAAAATAACCCTATACCCCTTCACCTTCCTCACACTCCACTTCGAGTCACCATCAACATCCATCTGCAGCGCTCGCACGCCCTATCAACAATGGTGTCTCGCTCCTCTTCCATCTTTTTGCGTTATCGTGACGCTTCTTCTCCAACTCTACCTAAGTTGCCATCTAACATCAGTGACGGCATGCCTTCATGCTCAACTGAAAGAAAAAATGGAAAGTTTCACACAAAGACTTCACCGACGCACGCGAGACATCGGAGGCAATGAAGCAAGATGAGGAAAGGAGTTCGCACTGATTAAGCTAGGTCGAGTGAGGTTTAAAAACCATGCCGATTGATATTTAGTAAATCTTTTGAATTAAATGATTTTTAGGCTTTTAGAATTCATTCATGTGAACCTTAAATCACTTAAAAATATAGAATACTACATCTACATATCTTGTATTTCTGGTAGCGTTACACCTTTTATAAGGGATGAACTATCGTAATTTTAGGTAATTATATGCTAATTAATCTATCTTGTTCCAAAGTATGATTATTTTGGTGGTATATTTGAATAGCCGTGTCTATGGTTGTGAATAATTTGGACCAGACCACACTTGGTTAGACTCAAGTTTTAAAAATGTTTGACAATGTGAGATATGAGATTAAGGACGTGGGGTTGGTGTTACCCACTAGAATGGAATACGAGAACATAGACATGGGAGCAATCTGCTGCTCACTAGTGAGATAGCTGAAGTTATTGAGACATAGAAGTAATTGGAGCCACAATTGATGGTTGATTCCGAAATAATGATATTATATGATGCTCTTTATGCCTTATACAATTTTTGCATGCTTATTTACTCTGGTTGTAAAAATTGCTACTATTACTGCAAATAAAAATATAGCTTTTCGCACAACATGCAACCTAGAATAGAGCCTCACTCTTGGACAAAACAGTGCATACATATTTGTATCTATAATTATATATAGGAAAAAGTGTATTTTTCACCCCTCAACTATTATTTGAGTGCACATTACATCCCTTAGCTTCAAAACCAGACAACTCTAACCCTCAACTCTCAAAACCGGATAAAATACCTCCATCACATTGTCCCTAAGCGGTTTTTACCAGTCAAAAGTGGTTTCAGGTGGCTTGGCGCTGACGTGGCTGCCACATCACCTCCACATCATCCAAAAGGTTAGAAAATCAAGAAAAATAAATAAATTATTTTAATTTTATTTTGAAATTAAAGTTATTCTAAAAATTTTGATTTTCTCTCAACTCCCTGTTCCCAAAAATTCCAAATTTCTCAAAATTTTCAAAATCAACAAATTATTTGGGTTTTTAATTTTGAAACTTTTGAGAATTTTTTTTAGATTTAGAAATCAAAAAATGACTTTTTCTCTCCAGAGTTGTGGCGAACCGTCAGAGTGGCACAACAGAAACATTGCAGCGGTCCATATATTACAAACTTCAATTACAAACTCGCAACAAAACACAACTCTTACAAACAGATTCCCAAAAGTACGGGAAATTTAAAACCGTTATCGTCTGGCTACAGCAAAAGTCTTTTCTACCACTCTCGACTCACCCGACCTATTATTCTATTCAGTGGTATTCTCTTCACGGAACTCGACGTAGTAGTCAATCCCTTCGTCTTCCTTCGTTGACGTCTACTCTTCGGGAATCTCCTCGTCGACCTCAACGTACATCATCTCTGTCTCTGCCGTCGGCTTACAGTCTAATCAAGAGAATTAGAGTAAAGGGATGAGTACAGAAGGTACTCAACAAGTTCAGGAATAGTAAAGAGGTGTTTGATGCACTATCTACTGAGAACAGCAACGTTCTCCAAAAGCAATATAGTTTTGAAAGGTAAGAGAGTCAAGTTTTAATTTAAGAGACTATGATCTCATGTCTTACAGGCTGCTAGGATCCCCAATGGATCCCTTTCCTGCCGCGTTTGCAGTTCCGACCAGGAATATGGAGTGACTAAGCCACGATTTATTACACTCTGCAGAGATGCGCAACTGTATCCACAAACGACCAATAGTCATGGTGTTCATGTCGTCACATGCACAACTAGACCGTAAAACCAAAGAACCGTTTCACCACCCGTTCAGTCATACCCCGCGTCGTAGTCCCGCACGACAGGCTTGGGACTACCGGTCTCACGTTAACACTACAGGTCCAACGCCTCATGGATAGCCCACGGCTAACACCACCTTCCCAATAGTTGATACTCCAGATCCAACTGTTGAGGTATTCATTTCCCGGGGGAGTATGACCTATGGCAAAGGTACTTTGGTTCAGCCCCGCCCATACAGGGTATGTGGTTTGTGCGTTCGCTACGGCGCTTAAGCACAATCGATAATTTATTGCTTTAACCTTATATGAGACAAACCCGTGTGATGAAATCCGCCTTCCGATGTGCCTTCGGCACCTTTCTAGGATTTCACCACCCACCATGTTATCGCCCAACAACCGGCGATCAAAATAAAACAACTGTTGATTCATTTTTAGAAAATAGATTTTCATTGTGCATGTTATAGACAAGAGGGAAATTTTGTAAAATATTTTCAACGGACATGAACAAGAAACTGGACTTGCCTGGTAACGAGTAGGTAGTGGAGTTCGACTGGTCTGCTGGCTGAACTCCGGCTTCTGAAGAAGAAAACCAATAAAGTCCGATAAGGACTAATCTGAAAATCCAAGAATAGATGCAATGATATGGCATTAGGATGCATGAGATGCTAGGTATGTTCTAAGAAATGTAGTGTAATTCTTTTAAACATTCCTTCGAAGATTTGGAATTAGTTAAGAGAGCATTTAAACCTTAGCCATTGATTTCCTTTACTTTTAAAGTTTAACATTTCCTCTCAATCTCCTTTAGTGAAATTAGGATATCAAGTCAACATTTTAGAATTTAACTTAGTGTTTTAAATTTTTATTTCTAAAGAATAACAATATATTCATCTCAACTAAAACCACTTATCATTTTGGTTATGGTTCAATTTCCTTTCAAGGAAGGAAATTTTATTTCAATTTAGGTACTTATCTTATCCATTAATCAATAGTGCAGCGTATATAAATATATATATATACTCTTTCATTTTTGCCATTTTATTCCCCCTTCAATTCAATTTTAAGAACCAGCAGAAATTAGCTTTAAATCTCTCTTTTTCTTTATTTTAAATCAGGCCCACTTGGCCCAATTCCTAACCTACCTTAACCCGCACCCGACCCCTTTGCTTTTCTCTCTTCCTCAGTCCACTCTCGACCTCTCACTTCCCCACGACGCCCCACTCTTTTTCCTCAACCGGGTGCGCCATCGCCATCCCTACTCGGTGCCGGTGCCGACGAGGGTCACTATTGCCACCGCCTTGGCTTCAAGCCTAGGGCTTGGGCCCTGCTGTTTGTCTCTCTCAGGCTCGCTTCCTCGACTCCATCACCGACTGCTCTCCTCAGTTTGCCTTGGTGGCACGGCCTAGGGCTCGTTCGGTTCCTCACCGCCCGTGGTTGCCTTGGCCTGTCTCCGGTCTTCACCGTCTTGACGCGCCGCCCATGTCGTCGCCGCGTCATCGCATCCACCGTCTCGGCTTGCTACCTGGGAGGTTGCGTGGCTCGGCAGGGTAGCTCCGGTGCTACCGGTGTTCCGCTTGGCTCCCCTCCCGCCGGCGGCGAGCCATGGACTGGGTGGCCGGTGCTGCTTGATTTGCCCTTCTAAGGTAAGTATTCTTCCCCTCCCCAACTCTTTCCTTGTCTAAACCCCATTTCCCCTAATCCTAGGGTTTCATCAATTCGGGCCTGATTAGTACTTGTGAATTTGAGGTTGGCATGATTCGGTCCATTTGATACCTTAGTAGCATGATTCATACATGACCTTGGCTGGACTCTTTGCAATTTGAAGTCTTGTATGCTTAGCTTGCGATAAGAACAGACTACTACTTGATCCTAGTTTATCTTACCTCTTGCTTGTATATGTGTTAACTATTGGATTGAGAAAACAGATGCTTCACTTGGTTCGTATCCTACTGATAATGATTTGTATCCCCAGAATTAGCTTGAGAAGGTATCAGTCTGATATACACACATATATGTTTGTGGGCTATGGTGTTATGCTTAGTTGTTACGCGCGTATCCTTCCCTAGAACGGACTCTGCACATTCTCTTTAACAGAGATGTTGCTCCGTGGTCTCTGGCCACCTACTAATGATGCTTAAGCATCTGAAGTACTATATGCCGGTTCATAGGTATGGATGGTGTATATGTTTTAGAAACTGATAGGAACAGGTACTGTAGTGTACTCGGTTAGCTAATGGTACTACTATACTTAATCTTTAACTCATTTCTGACATGCTCTTAACTGAGGAAGGATTGAAAATTTGAGGAAAACTGGTGAGAACAGATACTTCACTTAGCTTAGTTCAATACTATGATGCCTTCTTAACTGAGAGGGATTTAAAGAAGGGTATTGTTTACAGCGTAATTTGGCTTAAGGATTTATTCGGTTGGCCAAATTAAGTATTAGGTTTTGCTTGCAGTGGGATTTGGCTTTAAGATTTATTCAACTAGCCAAATTAGAATAATGGATTCACTCGCTATGGATTTAGCATTAACCCTTGGAGTGCAGGTCCGGGTACTCGCACCCCGAGCAATCCGCAGTTTCCCCGAGTACTCGTCATGTATCGAGTACGAAGGCACTCACAGAAGTTCCCGAAGACCCGAGCAGTCGGAGGTGTCCCCGAGCGCTAATGTCCCGAGTACTACGTCATCAAGTCACGAGCGGCACCTCCGGGCATTCAACAGCGGCGACCCCGAGCACTCGTGATTCCGAGCACTCGCGCCCCGAGCGTCATCGACCCCGAGCGTCATCGACCCTGAGCGTCATCAGCCCCGAGCACTCGTACTCGTGTTCCCGAGTACTGGCGTCCCGAGTGCCAGCGGACCCGAGTACTGGTAGTCCCGGGTACTGGTAATTCCGAGTACCAGCACGCCCGAGTACCGAACACCCGGGCCCGTATCCCCGAGTACTGGTGTTCCCGAGTACTCAAGTCCCCGAGAAGGCACAAGTCGGACGGAGCCGAATCCCAGCAGAATCAAGCCACGACGCAATCAAGTCAACCCGACGAATCACCAAGACTTATCCGACACGGAGACTTAGGGAGAGAGTCTCAGAAAGGAAAGAATTGATCACGAACTCGGAAAGACTCTCGGTTCGTATGGAAAGATGTCTCGTACTCGGAAAGGAGTCCTGAGCGATGGAAAGTTATATGTATAATAGGTCAGGATCCTTTTGAATAAGGAAAGATTGTATATCTGTAATCAATTAGGATTAGTAGTCCAGATCTCCTACGGGAAGACCAGCCGCCCTATAAATATGTAAAGGGTGACGGCCGATTGAAGCATCCAACAATCGATCAAATCAATCTTTTATCTTTTATCTTTTACCTTTTCTTAGCAGTAGATCGTTGCTGTTTTGCGCTGTAAAACAATCAGTTCTTCCTCACGTAAGTAGGAATATCTTTGTTGCTTTGCTCGGAAAGCAATCGCTCGTCGTACGCGTAAGTGCGATAGTTATCCTTTGTTGCTTTGCTCGAAAAGCATCCGATTATCGCACACGTAAGTGCGGTTGGCGACTCCCATCACCTAGGTGTTCCACGGATCTAATTTCGTGCGAACACAATTGGCGACTCCGCTGGGGAGGAGAAGCAAAGATTACACGATGAATCCCGACTCCAAAGACGGAAGCATCGTCAACCCGGAAAACATCATCGCCGTCACGCTCGACGACTTATCTGAAGATGAACGGCGGGAGATTGAACAACAACTCGAAGAGGAGCAGGCGGAGCGACTCCGGCAAAAGTTGGCCGGCTACCAGAAGACGAGGAACGGCGTCATCAAGAAAGTAGTCGTGCCGCGTTCACCTCCTGCGCCCAAACCCGAGGTGAGTAAACCGACATGTTCTGATGAAATCGCTAATCTAATCGACGTGCCGGTAGCTAGCAGATATGGCACTGAGATGGACAAATCGGCGCAATTATTCGCTCGAGTATTGAATAGCCGATTTGACGAATTGAAAGAGCAAATCGCTAAAGACTTACAGGATAGTCTGCCGGGTCAGGTTAGATCTACAGTCTTACAAGTTAACGATGAACATCGGAACAAACAGCCGATGTACCCTGACCCTGACAGAGTCGATCATCGGGTAAAAGTCGCCCCCGTGGTCACGACTTCTGTCAATCCGACTTCGGCGTCCCAGAGTTCTCCCAATAATGACCGAAGTCTAAGCCTTAGCACGAACATCCCACAATCCTGCTATCAAACAGTCGCGTATAGCACACCACCGATTCCACCTCTCGGTACCGGAGTCCCTCATGGGCCGGTTCCAGAGGCATATTTTAACTCGCAACAAATCCAACCCGAGTTACCACAGCCGAGTTCGTGTACCCCGCTGGCCGATATGAGCTATAAAGACCAACTCACCTCAGTACTCAGAGAACTCGGCGTAATACCTAAAGATGGCTCTCGTGGTTACTTAAAGCCATACCCCGAGTGCTACGACACCATGCCGTACCCCCGCGGGTTCAGGATCCCTGATTTCGTCAAGTTCACAGAGGAAGACAATAGGACGACTTTTGAGCATATAGGGCAATTCTTAGCGCAGAGTAGTGAAGTCGGCACATCGGATATTTATAGGATAAAACTTTTTCCCTTGTCATTATCAGGTACTGCGTTCACATGGTTCACCTCACTCGCTCCTAGGTCTATTGCGCCTTGGGCAGACTTAGAGCGGCAGTTCCACGATTACTTTTACGGTGGCGAGACCGAGCTTAGGCTCTCGGATCTAACGATGGTTAAACAAAAGTACAATGAGCCGGTCTGTGATTACATTAGAAGATTTAGAGAAGTTAAGAACAAGTGCTTTAGCTTGACTATAAATGAAAAAGATCTTGCCGACCTGGCTTTTGCGGGTTTGCTCGCCCATATTAAGGACAGATTAGAAGGCCAAGAATTCCTAACCATTAGCCAAGTCGCTCAGAGGGCTGTAGCACAGGAGAACCGCACTAAGGAAGTCAAAACATACAGCCGGTTCGGGGATGCTAAGGGCAAAGCCAAAGAGAAGTCGGCAATCAATGTTATAACCTACGAAAACAGCTCGGACAGCGAGGACGACGCTGACATATGCATCGCCGAGTGGGTTAATGCGCCCAAGTCAAAACCCTTTGTTTGTCCAGCCCTCAGGCCTACACCCACTCGGAAAGAGGAGATTCGGTATACCTTCGATATTAGCAAATGCGACAAGAACTTTGACATGCTCCTGCAGGGGAATATGATCCGAGTGAGGGAAGGGCACGTGTTACCATCGGCGGATGAATTGGGCAAAAGGGCATATTGTAAGTGGCATAACTCCTTTTCCCATGCTACTAATGACTGCAATGTGTTTCGTCGACAGGTGCAATCGGCCATTAATGACGGACGATTGACGTTTGCTCAGAGCTCCAAGATGAAGCTGGACAGTGATCCTTTCCCGATCAACGTGATCGACTTGGAGAAGAAGAAAGTGCTGATTCGGTCACATCAGGCCGAGTCCACCAAAGGGAAGAACGTCATCATTGACAACAAAGCTACTCCAAGGATGATCAAGCCGAGTCCCTCTCCTACTCCCGGGACAACCATCTCGAACTCCTCGCCGACTCCAAAGATGATCAAGCCAAAGAATCCAGAGGTCGGCGTCTGGAAGGTTAACCGGGGGAAAGGTTCAAGCTACGAAGTCAAAGCCGACGGTAAAACAGTTGTTGGATAAGTACACGACCAACAATGTGTTCACTCGGCTTGGGGGATCCAAGCGTCCCAGGTCTCCTCCCCGATGAGGTTTCGGTGGTCCCGAGTGCTGGCAGGAGGGCCCTTACGTTCAACCACCATACTTCGCGGCAGGACCGGCATGCTGGGGAGGCGCGCACGCTTTCTACCCACAATGCCCTCCGTGGGGTTTCAACCCTTGGGCACTACACCCCGCTGGACCAATCGGCATGTTTCAGCCGAGTTGGATCCCGTCCGGACCCGGATTCAGAGAACAGCCCCGCGGGAAAAGGACTCGGCTCGAGCCGGGAACTCGAGCGTGGAACCAACCCGCCACTCAGCGCAAGGCACCCGACGTACCGGGTCGGCTGGCAGCCCCAAGGAAAGTCCAGCGGAGCAACTCACCGACTAAGCGAGTTTGGGTACCGGTCAAGCGCGCCGAGTCCGAAGATCACACAGCGACCCAATCCGAGTCAAAGAAGGCAGGTGCCATTCGAGTTCCCGAAGGGAGCCGACCACAACGATCCGCCGTGTTGGTAAGTTCGCAGGTTAACGCGGCGCCACCAGCGGGAGCCCGACATGTACGATTTGACACCGTAGATGACTCGGACGAGCCAGAATCTAGCAATGCGACGGGGCCCGGCGCGCGGAAGACAAACGTCGAATCTATGCCGAGTCAGCAGGTGAAGAAGATCAAGTCGGTTGAACCAGGGACCAAGCCGAAGCCGCAGTGGTGCCCCACAGGACTCACGCACTCTCAGAAGCGGAGGGTCCAACGGCTACGAGCGCTCGAGCTCAGGGAGGAGCTCGTCGAGAAGAAGCGCGACGAATGGTTCAACCAAGCCAGACCAATGAAGCCCGCGAAGATGACCTGGAAGGAAAAAGCGCATCGCGAAGGAAGACGAGACCGCCAGCAAGGATGTCGGAGAGATACCCGCCGACATGGACATCAATATGGTGTTCAAGTTGCCGATCGAGTTCCGCGCTCCTGAGTCGGAAGTCGCAGAACTTCTGCTCGGGCCGAGTGCCGCCATATTCAAGAAGCCGGAGGAGCATGGACAGCATCTGAAGCCTTTATTCATCAAGGGCCACATCGACGGGAGACCGATTGGCCGAATGCTCGTTGATGGCGGCGCTGGGGTCAACATCATGCCACTTTCGGTGTTCTCCAAGCTAGGCTGAAAGGAGTCCGAATTGATGAAGACAAACATGGGACTCAGCGGGTTCTCGGGAGAGCTATCCGAGGCCAAGGGCATATCATCGGTAGAACTTACAGTCGGAAGCAAAACCCTGCCGACTGCATTCTTCGTGGTCGACGTCAAAGGCCGGTACAACATGCTCTTGGGACGAGATTGGATCCACGCCAATTGTTGCATCCCCTCTACCCTGCATCAGTGCTTAATCCAGTGGGTAGATGAGGACGTCGAAGTAATTGAAGCAGACAACTCGGCTTGCATTGCTTTAGCCGAGACCACGGTCGATTGGTAACACGGTGATATGAAGTGCCTATCGGGTAGGAATTTATCCGACTACGACTATGTAAGTATCGGTAAGAACGGGTTTGTACCGATACAAGCACAGCCGGCTTGTATAGCTCGGCTTAACAATTTGTCTTTATAAATGAATAAAGAAGATAGCATTAAATGGCTACAAAGGCGCACCGAGGAATATCGTGCGGGCAGGAACGATATGTATGAAACTATTGAAGACTTTGACGACATGGAGAAACTCGGACAGGGGTTCTCGTCGGCCGACCCACTTGAAGAAGTCGATATTGGCGATGGAGGCGTGCCTCGACCAACATTCATCAACGCCAATATGAAAGTCGGCCAGAAGAATAAGGTATGTGCGCTACTCAAAGAGTTTGTAGATTGCTTTGCTTGGAATTATACGGAAATGCCCGGGTTGAGTCGAAGCCTGGTCGAGCATAAGTTACCTATCAAGGCCGGCTTCAGGCCCTACAAGCAACCACCTAGACGGTTCAACCCTAACTTGTATGATCGCATCAAAGAGGAAGTCGACCGACTGGTGAAGGCAGGGTTCATTCGGCCATGCAGGTATGCCGAGTGGATTTCAAACATTGTGCCGGTCGAGAAGAAGAATACCGGGAAGATTAGGGTATGTATAGACTTCAGGGATTTGAACAAAGCCACACCTAAAGATGAGTATCCGATGCCCATAGCCGACATGTTGATAGATGACGCCTCCGGACACAAAGTGCTTAGTTTCTTAGATGGCAATGCCGGATATAACCAAATCTTTATGGCCGAAGATGACATGTTTAAAACTGCCTTTCGTTGCCCCGGCTTTGTCGGATTGTTCGAATGGGTTGTCATGACATTCGGTTTGAAGAATGCAGGCGCTACGTATCAGCGTGCTATGAACCTAATCTTCCATGACCTCTTAGGCATTGTGTTAGAAGTCTATATTGACGACATCGTCGTCAAGTCGGACGGCTGTGAACACCACTTGGCCGACTTGCGACTAGCCTTCGAAAGGATGCGTCGGTATGGGTTGAAGATGAACCCGCTCAAATGTGCGTTTGGCGTGTCGGCCGGAAAGTTCTTAGGGTTCATAATTCATGAACGAGGTATAGAGATCGACCCTAAGAAGATAGAAGCCATTAGGAAGTTAGGAGAGCCGACATGCAAGAAGGATGTGTAGAGTTTATTAGGGAAGATAAATTACTTAAGACGATTTATATCTAACCTGGCGGGTAAGATTGAATCGTTTGTCCCTTTACTTCGGCTAAAACACGAAGCCGAGTTCACCTGGGGGGCAGAGCAGCAAGACGCCTTCAATAGTATCAAGAAATACTTGTCGAGTCCTCCAATACTCCGAGCACCTAAGTCGGGAGTTCCATTCCGACTGTACATTGCTGCACAAAACAAAGTACTCGGCGCAGTGCTAACTCAAGAAGTCGACAAGGAGGAGCACATCATCGCATATGTAAGTCGCCGACTACTCGACGCCGAAAGTCGGTACGTATTCATCGAGAAGCTATGCTTATCCTTGTTTTACGCATGCACCAAGTTTCAGCATTATTTACTTTCGAGTACATGTATAGTGTCTTGCCAAGTCGATGTGATCAAGTATATGTTGCAACAACCGATTCTTAGCGGACGAATTGGAAAATGGGCTTATGCATTAATAGAGTTTGATTTAACGTATGAGTCGTTGCGTGCCATGAAAGGTCAAGTTGTCGCCGACTTCATTGTGGATCATAGGGTTAAGGATGAAGATGTTAATTACGTTAGCATATGCCCATGGAAGCTTTACTTTGATGGATCGGTTTGTAGAAGTGGGCAAGGCATTGGTAGTGTTTTAGTTTCACCAAATAATGTCATTTATGAGTCATCGGTCCGACTAGAGTATCCTTGCACTAATAACCAGGCAGAGTATGAGGCACTGTTGTTAGGTTTGCAAAGCTTAATAGATATGGGTGTAAGAGATGTAGATGCTTTTGGAGATTCATTGCTAGTAGTTCAGCAAGTCAATGGAGAGTTTCAATGCTTTGATGGGTTGTTGAATAGCTATTTAGACCGATGTTTAGATATAATCAAGCTTTTAGATACGTTTAGTATCAATCACGTCCCCAGGGAGGGGAACTCTAAGGCCAACTATTTGGCACAGTAAGCATCCGGGTACCAAGTCAGAAGAGGAAAGTTTTTCATATCTAGAGAGCCGATGCTCGTTGCTGCCAGAGGCCAGGCCGACTTGCTGGAAGTCGAAGCCGGCTCGTGTAGGTCCAGTACCGACTCGGGGGGCAACAGTTTAACACAGGCTGCCGAGTCGTTAAGCGGTTTGGAAGTCAATGATTGGAGGGCACCTTTAGTTAATTACTTGAAAAATCCAAGTCAAACGAGAGATAGGAAAATTCGGCGGCAAGCTGTAAAGTACATCTTGTTTAACGACGAGTTGTATCGCCGAACAATAGATGGAGTATTATGGAAATGCTTAGATCCCGACCAGTCAAGGGTAGCTATGGGAGAAGTGCATGAAGGGATATGTGGAACACATCAGTCGGCTCCCAAGATGCAATGGTTGCTGAAGAGGGCAGGATTCTATTGGCCGACTATGTTAGAGGATTGTTTTCGGTACTATAGAGGATGTGAAGCATGCCAGAAGTTCGGGAATATACAGTTAGTACCCGCGGCTAAGATGAACCCTATTATAAAGCCGTGGCCATTTAGAGGATGGGGTTTAGATTTCATTGGGGAGATACATCCTGCTTCGTCGAAGGGTCATCGTTTCGTCCTCGTAGCGACAGATTATTTCACCAAATGGACCGAGGCAGTTCCTTTAAGAAATATGACTCATAAGGAAGTGACTAGCTTTGTTCTAGACCATATCATTCATAGGTTCGGTATCCCTCAAACTCTGACAACTGATCAGGGTGCGTCCTTTATGTCTCACCAATTCAGTGAGTTTGCCGAGTCCTTTGGGGTCAAGTTGTTGAACTCGTCGCCTTATTATGCCCAAACTAATGGACAGGCCGAGTCTAGCAACAAGACTCTGATCAAGTTAATAAAGAAGAAAATTGAGGAACATCCGAGAAGGTGGCATGAAGTCCTGTCGGAAGCACTATGGGCCCATCGAGTGTCCAAGCATGGGGCAACCTGAGTGACGCCATTCGAGTTGGTGTACGGGCAGGAGGCAGTGTTACCCGTAGAAGTTAAATTACAAGCTCTTAGAATAGCCAGGCAAGATAACTTGTCGGCTGAGGATTATAGCCATTTGATGATAGATAAGATAGACGACGTTTCGGAAGAAAGGTTGAAAGCCTTACGAGAGATCGAGAAGGAGAAGTTGAGAGTTGCTAAGGCTTATAACAAAAGAGTAAAGGAAAAATCGTTTCAGATAGGAGACCTAGTATGGAAGACGATTTTACCTATTGGAACTCGGGACAATAAATTCGGCAAGTGGTCGCCGAGTTGGGAGGGTCCATATAGAGTTGTCGAGATCGTCCCCGGGAACTCTTATCTTGTAGAATCTTTGCAAGGGGAATGGTTATCTAAGGCTCTCAATGGGAAATATCTGAAAAGGTATTACCCGAGTGTGTGGCAGATGGCTTAACAGAATCTTGGCCGATATGTCCTTTATAGGTATCGACCTAAGCAATGGTGTAGGTCACGGTGTTTTTGGTAAATGCAATTATACCAAAAAGCAGGGGGGCATGTGTTTACAGCGTAATTTGGCTTAAGGATTTATTCGGTTGGCCAAATTAAGTATTAGGTTTTGCTTGCAGTGGGATTTGGCTTTAAGATTTATTCAACTAGCCAAATTAGAATAATGGATTCACTCGCTATGGATTTAGCATTAACCCTTGGAGTGCAGGTCCGGGTACTCGCACCCCGAGCAATCTGCAGTTTCCCCGAGTACTCGTCATGTATCGAGTACGAAGGCACTCACAGAAGTTCCCGAAGACCCGAGCAGTCGGAGGTGTCCCCGAGCGCTAATGTCCTGAGTACTACGTCATCAAGTCACGAGCGGCACCTCCGGGCATTCAACAGCGGCGACCCCGAGCACTCGTGATTCCGAGCACTCGTGCCCCGAGCGTCATCGACCCCGAGCGTCATCGACCCTGAGCGTCATCAGCCCCGAGCACTCGTACTCATGTTCCCGAGTACTGGCGTCCCGAGTGCCAGCGGACCCGAGTACTGGTAGTCCCGGGTACTAGTAATTCCGAGTACCAGCACGCCCGAGTACCGAACACCCGGGCCCGTATCCCCGAGTACTGGTGTTCCCGAGTACTCAAGTCCCCGAGAAGGCACAAGTCGGACGGAGCCGAATCCCAGCAGAATCAAGCCACGACGCAATCAAGTCAACCCGACGAATCACCAAGACTTATCCGACACGGAGACTTAGGGAGAGAGTCTCAGAAAGGAAAGAATTGATCACGAACTCGGAAAGACTCTCGGTTCGTATGGAAAGATGTCTCGTACTCGGAAAGGAGTCCTGAGCGATGGAAAGTTATATGTATAATAGGTCAGGATCCTTTTGAATAAGGAAAGATTGTATATCTGTAATTAATTAGGATTAGTAGTCCAGATCTCCTACGGGAAGACCAGCCGCCCTATAAATATGTAAAGGGTGACGGCCGATTGAAGCATCCAACAATCGATCAAATCAATCTTTTATCTTTTATCTTTTACCTTTTCTTAGCAGTAGATCTTTGCTGTTTTGCGCTGTAAAACAGTCGGTTCTTCCTCACGTAAGTAGGAAGATCTTTGTTGCTTTGCTCGGAAAGCAATCGCTCGTCGTACACGTAAGTGCGATAGTTATCCTTTGTTGCTTTGCTCGAAAAGCATCCGGTTATCGCACACGTAAGTGCGGTTGGCGACTCCCATCACCTAGGTGTTCCATGGATCCAATTTCGTGCGAACAGGTATGCTACTGAGAACATATATTATCTCTTGTTTCTCTGGCTAAGTATATTGATGTTTGCATTTTGAAGCATTCTGCATACCTTTCTATGCTCAAAACTGATAAGAACAGTGCTATGTTTGATTCTTAGCTTTAAGTCTGAGATGATCTTTTCTTGAGAAATGATTAAGGATAAGGTCTGCTTGATGAGAACATATGCTTATCTTAATCTTAGTCTCTCTCTATCTTCTACCTATATATATGCATGTCAGTTTTCTTGAACTGGAAGAACAAGATGCTAGCTTGGTGTTAGCCTTAATTCTATGATGATTTGCTTATTTGAGAAAAAGTTAGAGAAGGTATAACATGGATAAGAACAGATATACTCTATTGTTTCCTTTTGTTGCCTTAATACATGTGATGATGCTTCTCTGAGAGAACTTGAGAAAGGTATTTGAGACGGGTGTTATGATAAGAACAGATTACTACCCAAATGTTGCCTACTAAAACCCTGTGATGATTTTAAACTTAGAGAAAAAGCTTGGGAAGGCATAACTTGGTAAAAACAGATACTACAGATGTCTTATTAAAAATCTGAGGGTTCCATTCTCTTCCAAACTTTCATCCATATATATATATATGTGCAATGTGATGGTTTGGGTGAATCTATACCTTGTTTTAATTTGGACAAGACCAAGCTTGGCTTCCTAAGCTTGTGGGTCTTCCTTATGAACTATGACCCCTTCTCTTCTCTGCTCCCTGATACTCCTTCCCTAAATCTTGGTAGCCTGCTCCTAATGCTCCTTGCTGGTGCTTGATGGCTTGCTCCTTCTACTTCGGCTCTTCCTCTGGAACTCCTCCTAGGTGACTGCTATGTTATTTCTCCCTGGTTCTTGGAGATGGTGGTCTTTCGGTGGACTACTACTATTATGGTTATATTGCTCCAATCGGTTGCCTTACTTCTACGCAAACTGAGCCTTCCTAGGCTTCTCCGGTGGAATTTTTATTGTCAACTCATGCTGCCTTGTTTACTTGGTGGCATTACCGTAATGATTGCTAAAGCAATCCATTTGAGCCTGGCTGCCTTGTCGGTTAAGAAATTCAGCTAAAGTCCAATTTTGTGAGTACCGATGGATGACTTTGGTTGGGTTGATCTCAGATTTTTGAGTTTTATAAATTCTTTTTAAAACAAAATATGGAGGCATTTTAGTATAGGAAAATAAAATATATTTTTATTATTCTCACCTCTTTTCTCCCTACTACAAGATATTAGATTTGTCCAATGAGGGTCTTAGCTATGTTGCCCTCGGACATTTTCAAAAACAAAAATGTTTTCAAAAACTATTTTTCAAACTAAAAAAAACTATTTAGGTCATCGGCACTATTTTGCCCCCGCAGCTAACCCTGCGGATGTCGACGGAACTGTGCCGGTGAATCACTTATGTTTCAAAACTGTTTTCGAAAACCTGCCTCCTACAGCAACGACGAAAATCCAACGATCTCGAGTGCATATACTTGACGACCTCGGATGTCGCCCACATTTCCGAAGATCTTCTCCCTCCGACTCTCGGCATTCCACTACAGCTCCAGACTCGAAGACTAGGGTTTAGCATTGATGTATAGGTAAAGTTTTTCATTATGTACTTTTCTTTCCATTTGTAACAAAGTTGTTGTATAAAGATCCTTGTAATATCCATTATTCAATAAAGTTAAATTTCAATCATTTTTGATGTGTATGATGCATTCGAGATGAATGTCATGAATAACAAGTATGTCATGAGCAATGCGAATGCACAACGAATTTCCCCCTCTCTCTCTAACTCTCGACATTCCTCGGTAGATTCGGGTCAACTCAGCAACGCGAGTTGACCTGACCTTTACCTCACGCCTCTTACAGTTAACCCAAAAATGAGGGTTCTCACAAGAGTCTCATGATATTTTCTACTTTTTAAATTTTCTAACCTTTTGGATGACGTGGAGGTGATATGGCAGCCACGTCAATGCCACGTCACCTAAAACCACTTTTGACTGGTCAAAACTGCTTAGGGACAGTGTGAGGGGGGTATTTTATCCGGTTTTGAGAGTTGAGGGTTAGAGTTGTCTAGTTTTGAAGCTAAGGGATGTAATGTACACTCATGCAATAGTTGAGGGGTGAAAAATATATTTTTTCCTCATATATATATCTGTTAATTTTCCTTATGAGATGCTTGTGATAACACTCAACGTACTCACTTGAATTGTTGATTTGGCAAGATATAGAAGATGAGTAGTAATATTGCAATTGCTCAACAATGACTACGAGGACTAGGGCGTAATCCTAGTTAGTTGTCTGTGGGTTTGGCATATCACTGGGTTCAGAATTATCTTGTGTTTTCCTTCCGCTACAGACCTTTGATGTTATTCGGCCTCTCTAACCCATCTATATTTATTTGACTGTAACAGTCGACTGCGTTATATTATTTCATGGATGGATGCAATATTCACTTTAACCGTGCATGGTAGCTAGTGATCATGGGACTATTGCTAGTTAAACATAGAGGTGATCTGGCCATTAAGACTAGGTCCCCACAGTAATGCAGCTAGGAAATCACTTGCCGCTTGGGACATGGTTTGTAAGTCAAAGAGGAAAAGAGGCTTAGGCATTATTAACCGCAAAATCAGGCCCTCCTTGCCAAGAGCCTTCACACTTTTATAATAGAGCAAATGTACCCTGGGTTGAGCTTATTAGGTGAACTTATTATGAATGCGGCATACCTCATGCTCAAAAAGTGGTTGAGTTTTTTTTTGGTGGAAGGATGTTTTTAAACTCACTGATATTTTTTCAAGGTATTGCATCATGCACGCTTGGCAATGGTCAATCAGTTCTCTTTTGGGAGGACATTTGGAATGAGTAGTGTCCATGGCAAAAGTTTCCTCACCTCTTTTTCTTTGTTAGAAATACTATGATAATTGTCCATGAAGTATGCATAACGCGGTAGCTGTCAAAAAAATTTCCATCGACCTATTTCTACAATAGCCTAAGAGGAATACCTAAGTTTATGTGATATTTTTTTTTGAGAGGATATCTGCATATATTAAGATAAGGAAAACAGGTACACCAGCAAGGGACAGCTGCCCCCCGGAATTTGCAAGAAAGCCCCTAAAAAAGGAAAAAATACAAGCACGCCCCTGGGGCCATCTTCAACCCTGACGCCGCCGCCCTTCATCTCCTCGCCGACGAATCGCCGAGCAAGCCAAAGGACGGAAGAGCCAGGAGCTTCAACACCAGAAGCTTCAGCAGCTACAACGCTTGCTACGAACCTTAGAGGACCCAGCCTCGTTAAAGAGCAGCAACAATCGACCGCCGCGAACGGCGGCAACCTTCCATCGGAGCAGAGCGCATCGGCGGGGACAAAGCCCTGTTCTGCGCAGGCGGAAGCAGCACGCATCTGCTTTAGGAGGAGAAGCAACAGCAAGAGCCGGAGGGCCTCCACCACCATTGCCAGAATCCCCGAGATCCAGATGAAAACCCTGCATAACAAACACAACGAAAAACGAAACCAAACGCCCACAAGCTCCTCGACGACACCAGCGAAGGCGCCGACGAGCCGAGGTTGGAGCCGAGGCGACCAAATACCTACCATCGCCGGAGACCTCGACGAACCGGCGGCAGGGAAGAGGTACAAAAAGGGGCCAAAGCCGGCCCTATCTACACACCCGGTAGAGGCCGCGCTTCCCCCCACCTCGCGGTGCCCGCAGGCGACCGGAGGCGAGGGAGAACGGCGGCCTCGCCGGGGGAAGAGACGGAGAACAGAGGACGCCGGGCGACTCGCCTCTCTCTACTGTAGCAGAGAAAAGGGGAGAGGTTTCCAGCGAACTCTAAGTTTATGTGATATGGTATAGCAGACAGACATTCACTTATTGCCGCGGGATAAGTGGTCATATCTTTGGGGCTCTGATGTCTACACTTCTAGTAAGTTTTATCAGCTGGTCTTCAAACATATCCAAGAGCCCAAGCCTTTTTGCTGGATATGGTGTAACAAATGTATCCAGAAACACAAAAATATTTGCATGGTTGGTCGCCTCAATACCAAAGCCATGTTAAAGCGCTGGCATATGCACCTCTCTACTGGGTACAATTATGCTCTGTGTGTGAGTTATGTTGAAGAGGATTTATCTCATCTATTTATAAATTGTCAATTTAGAGTCCATTACTGGTCCTATTCGTAGATTGATTAGGAAATCTCCAACGACTTCCTTGCAATGCTTCAGCATGACAAAATAAGTTTTGATCGGCCATTTTTCATGGAGGTTACCATCCTAGCAGCCTGAAGTATCTAGAAACAACGTATTGGTCTGATCTTCAAAGCAATCACCCTAAGCTTTTAGTGTTTAGCATCAGAACTTCTACACTGATACCACATAAGGTGAAGCAGCAATGTATCCCCATGTTATCTCGATGGCTAGGGTCTCTTAAGGGGGTGTTTGGTTGGGCTTTTTCAGCAGCTTTTCACTGGAAAAAGCCGCAGTCCAACTAAAATGCCAGTTTTTCAGCAGCTTTTGCCAACGGTAGCTGTGGGCTTTACAGTGCAAATTCAGCTATTTGGAAAAGCTGCCTTCTGCCAGTTTTTGCAATGTGCTGAAGCTTAAATGCTCAATTTTTAAAATGTTGTAGATGGTTTGGATCAACCCAAAAGCTATATGTTCACTTTCCCACAGCCACAACAGCTTTTCTAAACAGTCAGCCAACAGCAGCTTTGTCAACAGCCACAGCTCAACCAAACAGGCCCTAAGTAGCCTTTGTTTTGGCCTCCCTTGCTGTTTTGCTTAAAGAAAATAGTGACTTACCCCAACCCTTCCCCCAGGTTAAAAACGAAGCGGGCGTCAAGCAAGAGCAGCCCAAACTCCAAACTCCAAACCCACAAACCCCTCCTTTCCCCAGCTCCCTTCTTCCCATCTGCCGCCGCCGACCCGCGCCATGGCGGCGAAGTTGCAGACGGCGGACGTGGAGGCCGGCCTCCTCGCCCACCTCAACTCCAACGCCGAGATCCCGGACTCCCGCTCCTTCGCCTCCTCCCTCGGCGTCCCGCACAAGGAGCTCGAGGACGTCATCAAGAGCCTCTCCGCTTTCCGCATCGTCGAGAGCGCGGTACTCTCCTGCTTCTTCCCTCTCCTCGCCAAAATCCCAAGCTTCATCCCAGCCCTAAACCCCCCCGAAACCCCAACGAGCTCGCTTCCCCGCAGGACATCACCAAGGAGACGTGGGTGCTCACCGATGAGGCCAAGGGGTACGCCGCGAGGGGTTCCCCCGAGGTGCAGCTCGTCGCTGCCATCCCACCGGAGGGCGCCTCCAAGGGCGCGCTCAAGGTGCTCTCTCTGTCTCTCCGGGCTTTAGGTGTTCAATTGGAGCGAAGGGTTTGAGTTCCGGGGAATGCTGATGTTCAGAGTCGTGCATTGTAGGAGAAATTGGGGGACATCTTCGATATCGAATAAAGGCGGCTGCGAAGAACAAATGGATTGGGTTCGAGAAGGAAATAAAGACCTCGTCTTGAGAAAGGTATAGAGTTGAGCTCAGTTTATTTCGTTGTCTTCAGAGAGATATAGAGTTGGGTTCAGCGTGTAGCTCTATAGGAAACTTGCTGCCGTATTTATTGTTCTTTTGGGTGCAGTGTTCTCATTTGTCAATCTCTTTAATGAAGTCAATTCATGCCTGCATTATAGATTATAGAAATTGGTTGATCGCAATTCAACTGTTTTCATGCGCAACTGGTTCTGTGTTCACTGAAGGTCCCTCCAGAGTGCTTTTATCTGTCGTTCAGCTTTTATCTCTAGGCATGACATCTAATATTTTGTTCTTTGCTTTATTCAGGTTGAGGACATCAAGGATGAATTGCAAGAGCAGCTTAAAAGGCTGGATAAAGGGGAGGTCTGTGTTCCTTGTCGCTTCATTCATCCCATAGTTTGCATTTGCATTGGTACTATTTGCCGAATTGAGTGTTGGCACATCATAAATAGTTGTTAGGTAGTGTTGAAGTTCTCTATCCGATCCGTGTCGGTGCGTCGGGCCTTTTACCTCTGACGACTTTGGTACTTTGTACAAATACAATGCCCTATATTGCAGTACACTGCTAACCTTTTGTACAAATACAATGCCCTATATTGCAGTACACTGCTAACCTTTTATGCATTTACTGTGGATTCTTTACCTCTTTTTAAGAAAAAAGATTTTTATGTAGGTTGTTTCTGACAAAGCGATAGATGATTTGAAGAGAAGAAAGCTTATCGCCAAGGAGTAAGTACCTGATTTGAAGAGATAGTTCTTTTTTGAAGTGTGTATTATGGTGAAGACAAATCTGGCTTTTGGACACTATACATGGTTTGCACTTGCTGAGACACGTCACACAATTGATTTTTCTTTTCCTGATGGACACTGCAAAATTATGGTCATTTACTGGAATACACTGGACCGATCAAAATATTATCATTCTGAAAATTAGGAGACAGAAAGGGGATGAAAGTTATGCTTAGCCAACAGAGCCTAATCGCCATTGCCCACCCTCTGCATTCTCTTCTCTCTATAAGGACAAACATGACCTTTCACAACCATTCTCTCCTAAATTTCAAAATAATAATATTTTAATCTGTTTGGTTTGTTCCAGCAAATGACGACAACTTCTCATTGTCCATAAGAAAATTATTGATTTTACAGTTTCAGCAAATGTCAACCAAATACAGTGTCGAATAACCAATTTTACCTAATTTTCACCTCTGTTTTGGCATTTTGCAGGAAGATGATTTGGTACTCACTAAAGAAAGGACCTGAATTTGTTGCAAAGAGAAAAACCTTGGCAACAGATGTGACACGAGAACATCTCAAGAGGTAATTTGATGTAATTTCTCTCAGGCTTGTTGACTAAGTATCATGAACTATTGAACACCCATCTACATAGAAGACTATATTCTCACCATTTCATTTTGTGTTGCCTGGATATTATTCTTTTCTCTTCCAAAGAGGCTATTAGCTGTCGCTGTATCCTATCTGTCATGGACTATGTATCATAGTATTGTTTTTGTCAGGATTGAACTATTTCGCTTACATGTATTGTCGTGTTAAATTTACTACTGTTAACTATTGTATGTGTTATACCTATTAATTCATATGCTGACTTTAGAAATTGTCTTTTTTAATGTTCTGTATGTCACACTATCTTTACAGACTTCTGACATTTTTCATTTTAAATGATTTTTCTTTTCTGAAGTGGTGACTGGAAGGATCTGGAATTTAAAGATTATAATTATGGAGCTCAGGGGCAACCTATCGCGATAGGATACACCCAACCTTTATTAGAGGTACTTTTAATTTTTTTAGACAATTGCTCCATTTTCCATACAGCATTTGTGCTAAACCAAATAACTCGAATTTTTCTTCAGGTCCGTGAGGCAATCCAGAATATTTTTCTACAGATGGGGTAAATAAAATAATCTTTTCATGATATTTGCAATTAGCAAGATATATTCGGACAATGGATTAATTCATTATACTGATGTAACAGATTCAGTGAGATGCCGACGAACATGTTCGTAGAGAGCAGGTGTGTGCTAATATTTGCCCTCCACAAAAGTAACCATAAGCTGTACACCCTCCCTATCCCCAAATGGTCTTGCTGCAGCTGATAGTGATGCTGTGTTATAAAATAAGACAAGATGTGTGGCTTTTTACATACTGCTTATGGTCAATACCTCGTACTGGTAGATCTAAAAAAACTTGGAAGTTATTTTACTCGGGGTAATAGACAAAGACAACAACATGTGACTATTTAAAGACAATATAGCATATTGATCATATCACTGTTTGCTGGATAAGGCTCCGTTTATTCCTAACATTGCATATGGTTGCTGTTTCTTTGGTAGCTTCTGGAATTTTGATGCACTGTTCCAGCCACAACAGCATCCTGCTCGGGATTCGCACGATACATTTTTCCTCAAGGTAAAAGTTCTGTTACTTCTGTTCAGTCATCAAAATTGAATGTAGATAACACTAATCGATCGAGTTCTTTTGCAGCCCCTGCTGCTACAGCACATTTGCCTGATGACTATCTTGAGAAAGTAAAGCAAGTCCATCAATCTGGTGGTTATGGCTCCAAAGGGTATGTTGTGGTGTTTTTGTTGCAGTTTAGCCAGAGTCTATAATATGAGATTGTTGTCTGCAGATATGGTTATGACTGGAAGCGAGATGAAGCAGAGAAAAAACCTGCTTCGTACGCACACAACTGCAGTTTCCACAAGGATGCTATACAAGCTTGCACAGGAGGTAAATCAATTAAGTGGTGCTTATTTATCACTTCGTAGTTCCATTGTAATTTCTATAATCTTAGTTTGACTAAATCAGTGAAGGTGATATCAATTTGCTTTTATGTTTTGTTGAATGATTCATGAGATCTATTTTCTTTGATAACCATCATGGGTTGTCCAGAAACCTTTTGCTCCTAAGAGGTACTATTCCATTGATCGTGTTTTCCGCAATGAAGCTGTGGACCGGACTCATCTTGCGGAATTTCATCAGATAGAAGGTAACCGTTTCCTTGTTTCTTGCCTATGGGTGTTTTTATTGATTGATATTTGGCCCATATCTTGGATGTCACACAGTAACCTTCTAGCAAGAAAGCTAACTTACAATGCTTCTTATTTCAGGTCTTATTTGTGATTACAGTTTGACGCTTGGTGATCTGATAGGTGTATTGGAGGATTTCTTCTCGAGACTAGGTGCTAAGCCATCAACTTTATTATAATATTTATGGATCTTGCAGTTAAATTATACAAATTGTACCATCACCCAGTATTCAGCTATTCTAAGAATATTGGTGTTCCATGCTTATCTGCATAATATTCGACAAGTTGGCTTCTTAGGAATGCAGTGTTATTAAGATGGATAATTTAGCTTGTGATTTGAACACTACTAAGAGGATGGAGGACATATTTACTCGAGTCTTAAATAAGCTTTGCTGTAAAATAGTGACTATGCCCTTTTCTATTTGCTATTAATAGTTGCTTGAGTGAGGCCTTGTTCTTTTATTCCTGGAGCAGAACACTCTTAAATTGACCATATTGAGTAATGACACCATGCTTTGTTCATAGGAACACAAGAGAAATGTCTTGTCTATTAGGCTGTTTATCGTGTGAATCATCTCTATTTGGATTGGGTATTCCAATGATAAATATTGTATGGTGTATGTTGCCTACTGCCAGATAAATTCTTCAGTGACACATTCGCAAGTCATCCAACTGTAGAATTTTTATTCATCAAACTGTCTTTTATATGCTGATTCTTGTCCTGTCTCTGTTACGTCCAGCAGTCTTTATACATTGAGATTTAAGAATGTCATCTCTCGTTTCTGGCTCTAATGTCAGCTCTCGTTTTCTGGCTCTTAGGCATGTCAAAGCTGCGTTTCAAGCCTGCCTATAATCCGTACACTGAACCAAGCATGGAAATTTTCAGGTCAAACAGCTTTGCTTGCTATTATTTTCATGGTTATTGTGGTCCATGAATCATTGTTGCATTTCTGTTTTCAGTTACCATGAAGGTTTGAAGAAATGGGTGGAAATAGGCAACTCAGGCATGTTTAGACCTGAAATGTTACTTCCCATGGGACTGCCAGAGGGTGTTAATGTTATTGCATGGGGTCTTTCACTTGAAAGGTAAATTTTGGCTGGTTCATATTAAGGATCCCCTTATATGCATATACCTGTTAATTTGGGCCTTTTTTCACTCCCTCATCTTTGCAAAATCCTTGTTTTGCAACTAATATCTTGAACAGAGTGCAAAGAAAAATTAAACGAGGTCTAGTGCTTGAACTGTATGTTGCAAGAAATTGCAGGAGATCTTGCTTTATCTAACAAATTGCAAAAAATCTGTGCTGATCATATTTTGCTGCTTAATCCAGGCCAACAATGATTCTCTATGGTATTGACAACATAAGGGATCTCTTTGGGCCGAAGGTATTGTGCTATGCAGAATTTAGTCCTGCTATTACGAGCCTGTGCTAATTTTATGATCTTTCCAGGTTGATTTCAATCTCATTAAGAGCAGCCCAGTTTGCCGTTTGGGGCTGTAGTAAGCCGGTGAAAGTTAGTCGGAGGTGAAAATACTTGTTAAGTTGATCAGTCGCTGTACGCGAAGGATTTTTGATGTTTTACCTTAAAAAGCCAACACATGTGCATTTAACAGAGGAAGTGCGAAATTTATCTGTAGTTTTGTATGACAATTTTATTGTGTTCTCGATGTTACCGTCTCCTTTGCTATGCAGTCTCCATCTTTGTTATGTATCATGTGGTTCTTTTTAACAAGCCAACCGCACGGAACCCTCATGAGCAAACACATTCTATGCATGTACTATTCCAGGGACTGAGCACGGGTGGCCCAGCCCGGCTGATCGGGCTGGGCTCGGGCTCAACATTTCAGCCCAAAAGCCCGAAATTAGCTCAGTTAAAAAATAATATTTTATCAGAATTATAATTAAAATAATGCTATTTAAATTCGGAAGATAATTAATTTAACATTTCTTATTTATTCAGAAAAGGCATTTTTATATATTTCGGGCCGGGCTTAGTCTTCATGGTTTCAGGTCGGGCTTTTTGAGCCCTGTCTGAAACCCGGAGTGGCGTGGCCCGAGATATGCTCCGGTCTCTTTGAAGCTAGCTAATGATGGCGTCAAGAATGTGCCAAGGTGGCTTCTGGCTTTGGGGTTTATAGCTGCAGTATTCAACCGTGATGAACTAATGTGTAGTATGAATTCGCTTATTTCACTCGTATCTCATTCCGAGTCCACGGTGTATTAAACGGATAAACCAAGGCTATGTGACAACCAGCGACAGTCCTCACTACAACTGGATAGATTATACAAGTCTGATCATAGTAAACCAACAAATGACGCAAATAATAGAAGTTCTCCTAGAAGTTTTCCTTGGTGACCCTCGAGCAAAATTGCAGCAGACATCTAGAAGTCGAAATTGCCGTGTTTTCCTTGTAGATTCGACCTATTCCACTCTGAGCGTTTGCCTTGCCGCTCAACGGCACCAACTTTAGCAGTCCTCCCTATGCCTAGTTTTGGCAAGCCTCGATTCAATCCATCCAGCAAGACACATGCTTTGCATAATTTCTACAGACCCAGGAGTTTATCCAACGTTCAGTTACTTCAGTAAAAGCATCTAAGAAGTTGTTCCAATATAACGAAAAAAAGGGCAAATTCATGCAGTTCACATCCTTGGATGAAATATGTTTCAATAGGTTAGGGAATGCATAAGGCCCTGAACCATCATATGCATGTATTATTCGGATAATTTGAAGAGACTAATTATCATTCTATAAGCGATTAATCAAATCACACATGCTAGCAGCTTATTTAATTGGCCAAGCAAAGGCATCATTCTTTGGTTATTCTGGTGTACCATAAGAGCTAAGAGAGGATCTAGAAGTGTTAAAATTTCACATTAGATGTCATCATAATACCTGACTAGAAATGTAACCACAACGTTCACATGTTCCTTGCTCTGGCATTCTTGTTGTTGTGGATATCCGAAAATTTTCACCAGATGTTATGATGTCCAGTATAGCTCTAGGCCTGCACCATCGATAATATACTGATTCAAGCTACTGAAATCATAGCAATACATATAAAGTTGAACAAGAAAAAGAATGAACTTTTGTCTTCTGGATGCCAGAGGTAGCATACACTACAAATGAAGAAATATAAATTAAATAAATAATCCTTCCTTTGGACCACAAAAGTATTTACCTCATCCTTTCCAAATCTTTAATAAATTCACGAGCAAATCCACGGTATGCATTTGGTGAATAGATACCTGAATCGTAATAGAGAACCAATGAACATAACTTCGCCTTCTATAGAAGATGAGAAAGTAGATTTATAGTACACATTACTTCAAGTTTCGAGGAAGAAAGCTGGGCAGAACTATAGTAATGTGCATGATATTAGTGTAGGAAGACACTGCATTGACTACAGAATGTTAGACTGTTTATTGAAAACCAATATTTTTTACGTTATAGAGTTTATTCCATTTTGAACCAAGTATTTGTGCACTTGTGACAGGTTGCACCAGATTTTACATTTCGTGACACTTATGCAATTCCACTTTGCACCAGGTTTAGTGCCTACAAGTAAGCTGAAATGGGGGCCCCCACCGGTCAGGCTTACGTGGCGAGGACAGCAAGGCACAGATCGGACACTTGTTTGGCTGGGGTGTCTCCGACGTGGCTGGACCAAACCAACCTACTAAAGCCTAACCAGCTCGCACCGCTCTCGCACCCAGCACACTCCATCTCGCACCCACCACTCCTGCCCACCCACCTCGGAGGTGATTGCGGAGGCGACCACGTCTTGGATCATCACCGGCAATCAGCGGTGCTCCATGCCACTTCCAGGTAGGGTTCTTGTTCCCACGCCTTGCTGCCGCCGTAGACTCCGTTTTGTTTCGGCCATCGGCGTGCTGCTCCAGCTTGGTTCCAGCCATCTTCTGATGCTGCCACTTCCGCTCCACTCTCCACTAGCAACCCGCCACCGCTCGCTGCTCGCCCTAACCCTAGCTGTAGCGCACGGGGAACCAATTGGGTGTAGGTGCGTGCGGGTCGGCCACGTCGGATGGCACCCTGGAGGAATACGCCTTCGATATGGCGTGGGAGCTGCTTGCTGTCATGACGAATGAGACCATCATGTCAATCCACTCCAAATGGTTAAATCCAGTGCAAAGTGACATTACATGTTAAAAATCTGGTTCACATTGTCACGGAATTTAAAATCTGGTGCAAACTGTCACAGGTGCACAAATTCCTGGTTCAAAGTGGAATAAACTCTACTTTATACTAACCCTCCCTAGCATCTTGAGGTGATGGAATGAAGTGCTATTGATCAATTGCAGAGAAAAAGTAACTGCACAGGAAATGAACCAGGAATTACATTCAGTGGAGAAGTAGTCCAGCTTTTTGAAATATGCATACGTGTCAAACGGTCAAGGATTTAAATATCATCAAAATATACTTGATCGATAAAGCATACAATAAGTTAATATCATATTAAATTGATTAGATATTTCACGTAAAGGATATATAACAATCTCCTTCTCGTAAGTGTATTTGAAAGGCTTGCATCTTGGGATTGGCCCATCTTCACCAGTAGTTATGAAGGTGCATCTACTTAACCTATAAAATAAAAGCATAATATCAACCCAAAATCTATATAATTAAACAAGTAAAAATATCATACCTTATTAAGTACTAAACAACATTTACCTTGCAATATCACCACGTAAAATATTCAGCAAAACAGTCTCCGCAATGTCATCTGCATTATGCCCAGTTACAATCTTATCAACCTTCAACAGAGCAGCACCTCGGTCTAGTGCCTGAAAAGAAGGGAATGATCACTTGATTAATTAGCATGCAATTGCCTTATTGATAAGGGTAGGTAAGAGTCCTAAGAGCTACCTGACGTCGAAAAACACCACAGAAAGTACAATTGTTTTTCAGGCCAATTGCTTTCACAATATCATCCATTGTCCAGTCATAGAGGTCCTTGTAGGAAACTATTTTCAGTGGTAGGCCATACTGCAACAAGTGACTTGTATAAGCAACTGATGAATATACATTCAAATGGTAAGGCGTAATGAACTAAATGTCTGAATAAAAGACAACATTAACAAGTAAAAAGTTGCAGCAGAACTATGTGTATCGGGTAGGGGGGGAGGGGAACCTGTATTTCATTCCTTTTAACAGTTTCTAGGGAGTCGTCTCTATAGCCTGTGATTCCTTCATCAATAGATAAAAGGAACAAATCAAGGCCATATTTGTGACGATTGTTTAACTCTGATAACACGTACGCAAGCACAGTTGAATCTGCATAACAGTAAAAAGAAAAAGTAAGTGTTGGAAGTATTTTAAAGAAGCCGATATTATTGTGTTTATCATTAAATGAGTAGTGAATACAAAGTATATCTATTGCATAAAAAAGCATACACTACTTCATTATTTATACAAGTATGCGCATACCTTTTCCACCAGAAGCTCCAATTGCCACACGTTCACCGGCTTTAAACAAATTATTGTCAACAATAGTTCGATGAATCTCGTCCTCGAAGACGATATAGAAGCATTCCCTACATATCTAAAAGAAAATGTCTAAGATTCCTCTACAGACTATTGTCGCCAGATGGAAAATTGAAAACAGTTCACAGTATTCCTAGCAGCTCAAGAGAAATAAGGCAATGCAGATGAAACACACGAATACACTTGAATTGCACAGATTATGGTGAAATATCGCAGGATCAACCAATAATTTCTAAAAAAATTCATAACTACACAAAAGGGAAATATTTTTTACAACACTTCCCAAAACTATAGCAAACCGTCGTTGCCCAGTCCTGGAACTATCCCGACATATCACAGCGAAGTGCATCGAAGCGTGGATACGGTGAGGCTCACCTGCTCTAGGGTTTTGGGCCGCTTAAGCGCGGCCTTCCGCTCGCCGCAGCGCACGCAGAGGCGGCTCCCTGCCCTCGTCGCCGGGGAGAACTGCATCATGGGCGTCCGGATGGGTCCTCTCTCCCCGCCAGTCCGGTGGAGGGGAGGGAGGAGGAGGACGCCTGCGAGGAAGAGTAGGAGTGCTCCGGTGGGAGGAGGACCGGAGGCGGCTTCGGCGACGCGGGTGGAGGGGTTTCGGCGGCGAGGCTTTGGGACGGCAAGGTGCCGTGGCGCACGCGTGAATGCATAGCGAATTTGGGTCAGGGCTGGCCCAAATTGGGTAGCCTAAGATTCGTGGGCTGGATACAAAAAGAGGCCTAAGTTCTGTCGGCATCTAGGTTTAGGCCCTACGTGTTTTTCATGTGTCCAAAATTGTGTTGTTCATGTCAAGCGATTTTGTGAATGTTGTGATCACCTTATGGGCTATCTGGTTTCAGAGCCCCTCGTCTACCCTGGTCTTTATCCAAAGATATCTGAGTGAGCTTGATCTGATACTTGCCAAGACTGGCAGTTTGGCTCGGACGGCTGAGTCTTGGGTGCTCGGTGGATTGCCACGGCAACTGGACTGGTGAAGACAAACCTAGATGCGGCGGTGCCTAGAGCAGGGTCAGCGGGAGCCGTGGCGACGGTCTGTTGGGGATGAATTTAACCAGTATCAGGGAGCTTCCGCGGTGGTGATGTAGCGAGACATTGTCGTTGTCTTATGATCTCCATATTGACAAAGTACAGGTGGCATCTGATTGTCTCGGCATGGTGAGGAGCTTGCAGGGGACCTATCTGGGGCCCTACGGAGCGGTGATCAAGGAAATAAAGGTGAAGCAGAGGCAGTTCACGCATGTCTCCGTTGGGCACGAACGGCTGGACTCAAATTGTGAAGCTCATAATCTATACTACCTTATAAAAGAGAGAGTTTTTCCATTTTATCTCTGACTCAATCTACACCGTTCGATCATGATCATCCAATGGTTAATATTATTTTGATGGTCTGCCATCTAAAAATTACCCACCATGCTATTCACTTAAAGTTGAATGTAATTACCCACCATTACCCTTACTTAAAATTGATAGCAATTACCCACCATTGCCACTGCTATACCCTCTAACACCCTCTCTCCCGAATGCACCACGCGTGGCCGCCGCCGCCCATGCCACCCTTTGGCCGTGCCCGTGCGCCACTGTCGTTGTCTCCTTCGACGCAATGCAGTATAGATGGTCTGGCTATACCATCCGACGAAGCAATAATCCCGCCCTATGCTGATCCAGGCTGTGCCGCCCTCCCTTGATTCCACGCTCCTCTCGCCACCCTCCTAGCGCATCGCTCGTGCATTACCGTCTCTTTCATTCTATAATTGACACGGTTGCTGACAAGAAGTCGATGAGCCCCGACAGCGGCAAAGTCATGCAGGATGCACGGCGTCAGAACACAGGGGCGGGACCATCTCCTCCCGCTGCCGCCCCTTTCTGCACTACCGCCGCCCCATTTCCTCCTGCTGTCGGCACTTGCCACCGCCAAGCGCCACCCTGCCGCGACCGTTCGACGCCACAACGCCATCGAGGATCGCGTCGCATTCCCCCTACCACCCGACGATCTCTACCGCGTCCTCCTCCATACCGGACTCCCCCGCGCGAGCCTCCACCTTGCACGCGCAGCCGCATCGCGGAGGGCGCGACGCCGCCGCCGCCAGCAATCTCCTCCTCCTTGCATGGCTCCATCACCACCGCTAGCCGAAGCAGCTCACGCGCTAGCGGAAGCTGCGCCACGTTAACGAGATTGATGTGCTACTCGCCGATCTCAATATCGACAGCATGTCCTCCTCACCACTGCAGTCCAGGACAATCCGCGATCCGAAAAATAGATTGAGCGAGAAGCATTTGTATTGTGTCATTGGTTATATTCAATGTTATTTTTTTGACAATACATATTCATCATTCTTTACTATTTCATAGGAACAACGGTATCTACTTTCTTTTTATACCATCTTCATTCGTAAGTTCTTGTAGCCACTTAAACATCATTTTCGGTAGAATTCATGTATAAATAGAAAATTATATTTGTAAATGTTATAATATATTTTTAACATTTAAATTATGCTAACCAAGACGTGCGTTGCACGTACACGATTACTAGTCTAGTTAAAGGGGCTACCGCTTCGGGTGAAGGTCGCCATGTGTGGCTTCTATAGGGACTTGATATCGTTTGTATTCCATTGAACACTTTAGTTCAATAAGGCTCCCCTGTTTCTCTAAAAAAAATGTCGAAGAAGGTCGTGTAAATTGTTCAAAATGATCCATGAATTATTTTATTTTCTAGCTGCAAATAATAATGATGGCACTGTTGCAATTTGCACATGAGTGACATAACTGTTGCAATTAATCGCTAAGGCAATGTATAAAAATAGAGTCAGCTGCTATAACGTGTGTATCTTTCGTGTCATCTAGAGTAAATAATGAAAACATCTTATTTAATATATTATCTCTTAAGCTGTCTCTATAAAAAAAATATAATAAATAATAGCGTACAAAGACATTAAAGTCAACTTTAGAGTCTAACTCATCAAAAATAGTCGCTATTTTAATTGGCAATAGTGTGACGGACGAATATTTAGCTTACATATAAAGTCTTTATACGTGTCCTAGTGCTACTGAAGCCAAAAGATCACGTGATAACGGCTTACTAAATTATCTGTGGAAAAAGATGCAACTTTTCCAACTCTTTTTACTCTGGACACGCGCAGCTTTTCTTATCATCATGTGAAAAAGGAAGGAATATTTTGTTGCTCATCCTCTCTATCATGCACGAAATCATGACACTTTTGCCATCAGTAATTCCACCGGCTAATCAGCCTCTTTGGAGGCACCTTTTCTCCTTTCCTCCCTCCTCCTCGTCTCCGTCTCTCCCTAGCTAGTACCTCTCCGTCATCATCGCAAAGCCGAGTAACCAATTACGCAGGTATCACCGACCACGGGCATCTCTTTTTTCTCTAAGGACCCGGACGCTCAGCATGCATGCACGCAGGGTGAAATGCCCGACAGCCTAAGCGCCTGGACGTAATAAACCAGCAATTTCGTGCAAATTCTCCGCGTCACTGAAGTGAAGCGCACGACACGGCCGTTTGATTCAACGGCTCGTGAGAGCCATTTACGGTTGGGAACCCGCCGCACAGGCACCGGCCAAGTCTCGTGTGCATGAAGACTATGAATGCTGGGCCGGATCGAGTATTCGCGGACTCTGGGAGTACGTGTGACTGCGTGAGCCATTGCATGCTCCACATAAATAGCCGCCGTATTAACATGTCACGAGAGGGCCCGTCCATCCCGTGGGACACACGCCCGCACGCGTGCGCGCGCAACGGGATCACATGCTTTGCGGCCGTACGTGTCCTCCCCTCCCTCTCCTCGCAATTCATGGGTGACGCCGTGACGGTACCGAGTGTTGTGCTGCTGGTGGTGGTAGGCCAGTAACTACTAACCGCATTACCTGCTTTTTCACAAGTTTGCTAGCTGCTGTAACTAACAGCACGCACGCATGGCTGCTCCCTTCTGCACAGCTGCAGCAGCCCAGCCGTTGTAGTAGTGGCAGTACTGCATCACTAGCGTCTTATCGATCAATGGTCTCCCGTTACGCAAATATATATACACATGGCGTTTGTGCTATGATGTTTACGTGCATCATTAGATGCTGGCAGTTAGAAGATCGACAAATTAAGATGTAAAAAAATACAAGGACAGTGCCAAGATTCGAGTAGAGTAAAAAGGTGAGCACCGCAGGTCGGTCGGCAGCAGAAAGCAACGCCGCAGCTGCCTGCTTCGTGTTGGGCTTGTAGCATGCAGCAGCTGTCCTGTACAGCTGCCTACTTCGTGTTGGGTGGCTCGATTCGACCGATTCGATCAACCATGCAAATCCTTGGATGTCCTCCCTCCTACGACTGACTCATGTTCTCGCTTCACAGTCTACTGAAACAGCACAAGCGACCCAATTAAGTCATGTGAGCCATCCATTCCAAGATAATATATCCAGATCTATGGATAAGAAAAAGAGAAACCTAGCTAGGTAGGAGTATGATATATGACTTACTAGCTGCATTGACTTGCATCAGTACAAGCAAATTGAGGCAAGCAAAGCAAGCATCGACAGCGCAGCAGGGGATCCTAAATCCTAATCCTAGTCCAGCTTGGATTCCCCTAGAAATAACAAGCAGGATTTCCCAATAAAAGGATGCGTAGCTAGCTAGAAAAGGATAAGAAAAGAACAAACGGGCCGGAATAAATACCAGTACCTGTCTCCATGCTCTCTCCCCTTTGAGCAGCCCATGCCGATCTGCCGCGTCAATGAACACAGTGACACTGTTGCACCGTGCCAATCCATTGCATGCACCGACGCCATAGCTGCATGCAGTGACCGCCTCAGTACGGAACGGTTTGGACCATACATTGATACAGATGAGAAGTGCCAAAAGAGAAGGATCTTGCTGCCCAGACCACTGTAAGTTTTCTTTGCTGTTTACTCTGCTCTTGTACTAGCTCCTGCTCCTGTTTCGATTGGGGCTCTGCTGCTCACAGCAGTAATTGCAGGACTGTAATTTTGGCGGTTTGGGTAGTTGTTACTGCCAAAAGAACAATCTCTTTAAATATCACCTCATGGATCCTTTGTTGCACTCCTAACCCCAGTTCTTCCTGTAGCCTCCATGTGCACAGCCTCCTGTAGTTAATGTTATAGCAGTACGAGAGTGAGATATCTGCATGGAGGATTTCATTACATGCTTCTCTAGTCTGGTATGTTTTCTCGGATGCAGTGTGCTCATCATTTGGAAATTATGATAGACCACCATGTTCCACAGGTGCTGTTAATGTTTAGCTAGCTCTAGCAGGCGAGTACAATACTCATCACTTGATCTTATCTTGCCCAACTTGCCATATATTACACCAAGTGCACATACTTAGCTGGAATATCTCCCCGTTACAGGCGGGCTAGTAAGAAACCTCTATAATAGACGGTACAAAATTACCTTTATAGACAGTTTTTTTGAGTCATTTGAAATTATGGGTTAAAGATATCAACGTCTCATCTCAGATGGTTTTTAAACCGTCTAGAATAGAGGACGACTACAAACGATTCTTGTATAGAACCGTCTAGAATCTAGTTTTTTTGATTTTTTTTAAAATGACACCGGCGAGCCATCGACTACCACTGCACTGAGACCGCTCCCTCCCCCAAATCTAGAGGAGAGGACACCAACAGCGACGCTCTTGGCCAGCTCTAGATCTAGAAGAGGTGTCATCTCAAATATCTCAGTTATCCTAGACAGTTTAAGAAAAAACCATTTGCGATGTAAATTTTGCTAAAAGCCGTCTCAGATTAGTCTAATCGCAGAAGGTTTTTTGTGAACCATTTATGATGAGGTGTCTAATATATGTGTTTCCGTAGTATTGGCAGATCATAAGGGCCTCTTTGAATTGTAAGATTTTTATAGGAATTTTAGAGGATTCTAATCCTTAGAAATTTTTTCTATATTGACTCTTTGAATCATAGGATTGATCGAAGTCCTCAAATCCCTATGTAAGACATTCTTGTGCCCTAAATTTAGTTGGAAAGCTAACACGAGCTCAAACCTCATGTTTTGAGAAGCCCAATACACTTTCTCTCTCTTTGTTTCTTCATAATTCTTGTGTTTATTTCCTGTGATCATCCAAAAGCATTTCTAAATTCATGTCTTCTGAGATTCTATAGAGATTCTTAGTATGTAATATCTTATTTTTATGTTTTTCTTATTTCTATATTTTTTTAATTCATGTAATTTAAAAAGGCTCCTAGGAATATTGGGTACTGATGGCAGGAGTTCATCAGTTATAGGAGACAGTGTTACTTAACTAATTTTAGTGTGCAGTACGCCAGTACTGGATCGAAACTTTTGTCCCACGTAGTGACCCACATGTGACATCACAAGATCGCAGAAAACTTCGATTGGTCAGAAAGAAGGCCATGTGATCTGATGTTTTTTTCCATTTGATCACAAAGTAGATATATATTAAGTATATGAAACTAAAGATGGCCGATCTGTATCTGTCGGCCAACGTATATTATTATTATCATATCCTATCTTATGTCTGTTTCTAACGTGGCAGGGTCATTTGATCCTTTAGACTACAACAGCAAACGACAAAATTGTCATCTTATTAGAAAAACAATAAAGGAGAGAATCCAATGTTTACATGCAGCACCAGGGGATTAAAAAGCATTTTGCCCTCCACCTTGGAGGACATATACTCCTATATTTCATCAGGTAGCATGGATCCATAAACTCCTGCGTTAGAGCTTAGAAGTTAGAGTAATTAGTACAGATTGTAGATTAATTGAACTGTTTAGCTTAGTTAAGGACATATGACCAGTTTTCGTAGACGGCAGGGACTACTAACTTACATAGGTCACGACCGTTGCATTATATGAAGGAGGAGGCCGGCCAAGAAACTCTAACGTGAATGACCGGTATAAGCTTTCAGACAAGAAGCTGGTACTGTTTTTATCCAGGATCAACGAAGCTCTCTGTGTTATAGAAAGGGCACGCGAAGTTGTTTCCTTTCCGCCCTTAACATTGGATCCGAGACTCGGAGTGGTACACTGTTCGTCAGGTGAGGCAATTTTTTTGGCACCGCTGTGCGTAGAAGCTTCTTTGCCATTAAAGTTCTATGGTGCTGAATGTTTTTGAACTTTGAACTGTCATGAGTAATGTAGGCCAAGTGTGGTTCTTGTTAATTATGCATTACGGCAACTTGGGGGCATGACAACGCACGTATGGATCAACAGTAATTTAATTAGGCCAAGCGACAATGCCATCACCCGTCGGGCGACCAAGCCCTGGGCCGCGACTGGGCATGGCAGTATGGCACACGTGCATGCGCGCAGCTAATCGATCGAAATTATATCGCCGTGGCCAAATGCCCAGGCGCGCGGCTTGCGGCAGGCAGCCGTACTCCACTCCACGCACGTAGATCCACGACTCTGCCCAAACCGTTAATGACCTGCGTCGTCGTACGCACACGCTGCCTGCTGCAGTGGTGCGTCAGTGTAAGGTCTTACATGCACGGTTGGTTGGTTCTGTGGATCTGTACGGGCAATGCAGCCGAGTTGGCAATCGGAGCTCGATCTTGAGGCCGACAGAGGAACTCGAGAGCGTGGAACACACCACACCGCGCGGCGAGCTTTTGCGTGCGGAATGCAGCCATTTCCCTTCCCCACATAGCAACGGACGTATGCCACATAGCAAGCGGAGGCCGACAAGGAAATGAAGGGCGTGAAACACGTCGCCGAGCGGCAGGAAGAATCTGAACCTGCATGCCAACCTCGCCCTGCGCTGGGCCCGTCTCCCTGCTCCAGTCCTGCTTGCCCTATCCTCTGTTTCTTTCTCTCTTCAGGTAAGGCTGCGTTGCCAGCCCGTAACGTTTTTTTTTCTCTCTCTCTTCATGGCAGCAAGGCTGTAACGCAAGTTACGTAACGTCCCTCTCGTAATCGCATCGCAACGGGAACGGCGGTCCTCAGCCCTGACCCCTGGGAGTTCAAATTTCAAAATCTTTTAGCTCAGCCTTAGGGCCATAACAGCCATCCGATCTGTCCCGGCACACGTGTCTGCCCCCCAGCGAAAGGGCCATCCAAAGCCGCGCAGGGGCAATCTCGTCAATAGTTCCCCCAATTCCGTAATTATCGCGCTCCGTTTGGGGTCACGCCGTTGCCACCGTTTACACCCCGTTGCGCACCCCCAGCGGCCAGATCCGGTTAACGGAGCTCTCCCAGCCGTCGGATCTGGATGTGATCCCCCGGGCCTTGGCGTCTTATATCTGTACGCGCACGCAAGCGCTGGGATGGGGGAGAATCCAAAGAGGAAGCGCATATCCCACCGGCGCCGCGGTGCGGAGAGAGAGAGAGAGGGAAACAGCCAAAGTAAAGACGCGAGAGGAGTTCAGCGAGGGCGGCGTGAGCGCGCGGTGGATGGGCAAGTACATGCGCAAGTGCAAGGGGGCCATGGGCGAGGAGGTGGCCGCCATGGAGGTCACGCAGGTCGTCGGCGTCCGGACGAGGTCGAGGGCGGCCGCGGCGGGCCCTATCGCAAAAGTGGTCTCCAAGAGGAGGAAAGCGCTGCCGTCTGCGGCGCCGGCGACCCCGCAGGCGGGGGTTGCTCCCTTGGGCGCTCGTGGCGAAAGCGGGAGCTGCTATCTCAAGTTGCGGAGCCGCATGCTGTTCATGGCCCCACCGCCGGTGCTGGCGCCGGCTCCTCGCGTGGAGGCTGGCCAGGGAACGGTGCTCGCGGGCTGCCTCTCGCGTTGCTCCAGCACGGCGTCGTCGGTGGGTGCGGCGGCCGAGGACAGGAGCCTTCCGTGCCGCTCCGACGCTGCGAAGGTGAGGGAATTGAAACCCTAGAATTTGAATTCAGGTGAGATTCGAGATCTTCAATCGGCTCCCCTTGCTGAAATGCGTAGTTTGGCTTGGTTTTACTGTTCGACAGGCAAGCGGCGACCGCATTCCGGTGGGCTCGGCGAGCAACTCGGAGAGCGGCCGGGACCGTGAGAGGTTTGAAAATTTTCTTGTTTCCCGCAAATTGTGCTGAATTATGCTTTCTGCCTTGCTCCTGACGCTGTTCCGCTCACGGTTTTTGAAAATTCAGCAGAGAGACTATGCCGTCGAGCCATCTTCCTGGCGAGGTGAGCGACCTGGAGTCGGATCTGGCAGGGCAGAAGCGCAGCCGGTCACTGCTGGCGGCAACGACCGCAGTCCACGAAGCCGTGAGCACGAGGATGCCGCCGGCGGCAGAGATCGAGGAGTTCTTCGCCGCGGCCGAGGAGGCCCAGGCCAAGCGCTTCGCTTCCACGTAAGTACCCGTAGCAGCAGCAGAAATTACTGCTGCTGGCAGCCGTAATTGCCGAGACCGAGTGCTTGCGTTAACTTGCCGCCACCGGCGTTCTAACGTGCGTGCGCTCCCCGTTGGCAGGTACAACTTCGACGTGGTGCGCGGCGTGCCTCTCGACGCCGGCCGGTTCGAGTGGGCCCCGGCTGTGAGCAGCTGAAAGCGAGCGTGCAAAGGGGGAGAAGCTGTAGCTAGAAAGTTACTCACTGTAGAGCGCGCTGGCCGTGTAGAAAGGGAAGGCAAGAGAGGAAGAAGAAAAAGATGCTCCAAAAAGAATAACGGGAAAGAAGAAACTACAAAAGAAGCATTATAGCCTAACCAACCATCAACCACCGATTCAACTCTCTTTTTTCCACATTTATTTCTCTAATTTCCTTAGTTTTCCTACTAGTATTGATTCAGAGGTTATCTTGACAGAAATACATTCCCTCACTGTAATTGCTACCTGTATTTGGATGAAATTTACTGTACATCCGCAGCTGCACTGCAAAATTAAGTTTTTGCAGGGCACTTGCATATTTAAGTTAACCACCGTCATTTCCATGGTTCCGTCTTGTCCGTTGCTGGTCCCCTGCAAATTACGGCATATCGCATCTCTCTCTTCGTACATCGGATGGGAAATGTATACGTTTATTCGCACGTACGCAAGGCAAGTGAGCATGCAGCCTGCAAATCCTTGGCTCTGTATCCGAGCAGCAGAGACAGCAGAACCCATCGACAGGACGCACAGAGTACGTGCAGGCAAACTGCAGTGGAGGCTTCTATGGCGTGCCGTGGAAAGAAGGTTAAGGTCGGCGGGCGTCCCCGTGCCGTGGCCGGGGCAGCGAGCGGAGCGCCCACCAATGGAAGACGCATCTGCCACCCTCCCAGTTAAAAAGGTGTGTGGTTAAGCAGTAAGGTGCGATTAAACTAAGCAGGTAAACTATGATTAGTGGGGTTAAACAAAGTGCTTATGGGGGAGCTGGCTTTGGATCCTGCGCACATGGACGGGGGATTAGCAAGGAGGAGGAGAGGAAGCAAGGGAATGTTACTTCCATCGGGATCTGGGTTATTCAGTAGGTTGGTAAAAACTAGGAGATGGAGCAGAGAGAAATGTGACTGGTATTCGGTGCCACCGCACGCCCACTTCCGTTTGCTGCCTCTGCACTGAAACTTGGGTTTTAGGGTCGTTTGGTTGACGTACCCAGACCGGATGAAATCGGGCCGCCTGTTTTTGCTGCGTTTGGTTCGCTGGATGAGCGATGGATCGAGCCGCCCGAAAGGAATATCCGGGGCGAAATGCTGGATGGGAGGAGTCGGGAAAATCGGCCGACTCGCGCGGCCCGGCGGCCGCCCCGCACGCGAGCGCCTCACCCCCCAACCCACCAACCGAACGCGCCTCACCCCCCAACCCACCAACCGAACGCTCCTCCCCGCTCCCATCGCCGCCGTCGCCACCCTCGACCCCATCGCCGCCGCCGCCGCCCGAGCTCCTCCCCGCTCCCGCCTCGCGCCGCCACTCCCCCAGCCCCCCTCCGCTCCCTGCTGCCCTCCACCCCCGTCGTCCTCCCGCACCCCAGATCGCCGCCGTCCGAGCTCCTCCCTGCTCCCGCTTGCCCTCGCCGTGCCGCCGCTTCCGGCTCCCCCCTCCAAGAAACCAACGCCACTCTGTGTTCCCCACCCGACCCCGGTGGCTGCTGCTAGGGTTACGGCTAGGGGCGGCGGCCGCGGCAGGGGCGGCTAGGGGCGGCTGCCGCGGCGCCGCAATCTCGACATCTTCACGGCCTTCCTCCCCGACGGCAGCCTCCTCACCCCGCTTGCCCTCACTGCCGTCCGATCTCCTCCACCCGCTTGCCCTCGCTACAGGGGCTTGGGATCCGGCGCTGACGGGGGCGGCGCGCCCGCTTCGACCGCCGGCGGCTCACAGCGAACCATGCACCACCGCGCGGGGACTCGGTGTCGCTCTTGCCGTCCTGCACGACCGATGACTCGCCAGCCGCGGTCACCCCACCGAAGCATCCGCCGGAGAATTCAGAGACCCCTACCTTGCAGCTCTTCTTGGCATCCTCGCGCAAGACCGACGACAGTGGCTTCTGCTGCGCCGGCCTACCATCCGTGTGCGCGGCCATTCTGGAACCGCCAGAAGCAGAGCTTGCAGGTGTGCCTGTCTATCACCGAAGAATCCTCGCACGAGGCAATGGAGCTAGCAATAGAAACCAGACGCTGCAAGCCTGCAATGCTTGGAAATCAATGAGCAGCTTCTCCCTTTGCAAGCTTGTTTCTTTCCCCTCTCTCGCTTTCTGTGTGTGTATGGATCATCTTTCATTAAGAATATGTTCTAAGATTTTTATTAAGTTTAGAATCTGAAATCTGTTACTTATTTTTTATGGTGTGTATGTGTGATCTGCTATTGCAATGATCTCTACAGCAAGAAGCTCAATTTTCGATTCGAGCTATTTTTGCAACAGTCAATATTGTTATGGGTCATGATATTTCTGTTTGAAAACCAGAACATAAAATACAATTTTGAGTTGATTATAAGTTATCTTGCATCGTTTTGTTAATGTTTGCACACATATATGGTGGTAATCTCCACATCTTGACAAGGTTATCAAAATTTGATTTTACTCATCCCTATCCTTGCAACCAAACAAGAAACTGGTTCACCCCATCCACTCTCACCCCTTCAACCAAACAAAAAACTGGTTCACCTCACCACTCAACCAAACAAAAAACTGGATCACCCCACCACCTAAAACTGGATCGCCGTATCCCATCCACCCCGATTCGCTCAACCAAACGCACTTAATGTATGGCCAGCCCACTGTTTCTTGTGACTTTTAGCTCATTGGTTCTGCACTCTTGGGATTTGTCAGTCTAGCCCAATATGGAAATTTTCATTTCCTTCTGACTGTAGCTTGTGCTGAGTATTTTGTGTGTTTACCTGTGCCAACAGCAATCATACACAATCTAAATTAATACATCTACTCACAGTTAAAGAATACGAAAAAAAAATGGCATTCCACTTACGATGCGACGCAGCAAGAGAAAAAAAGGGGCCGCGGTTGACAAGACCGGACGAGCGTTCTTCTGGGTTGCTGAACAAACTTGTACTGGTGCGGAAACCCAGTGGCTTGGCAAAATGCCCATCACCCGAAAAACTATGGTGGTCTAGGTATTAAAAACTTTGAAACCCAAACCAATGTTTTCTTAAGAAGTTTGCCTAAAAACTACTCTACAAGCTAGTGGGATCAGTGAATACTGTCAGACCCAACAAACACCCTTACAAACCCGCCAAACAGCCCCTCTTTTCTCTGGAAAATTATCCTCTCAACTAGTGTGTCTTCGACAAATCACCTATATAAACACACAACACAACAACTCCACCTTCTTCTAGCTAGATCAGTGGCTCTTTCCCGAGCCACTAAGCGTAACCTTCCCAAATCTTTTCTCCCGTGCCACGCAAACACTCTTAATGGTTAACACTGATGTGCTCCTTGACTTGGAAACTTACCTACGTAATGGACTAAACTCAGTGACTGCCACCAAGAAAAACTCGCTTTTGTCTACCTTGTTATAGGATGCACTCTTCGACGCTGCTCCGGATGAGCGCCCTACTGCTGGGTGGCTACCCCTTCACCACCGACGCAACCTACAGGCTCCTAAACTACGGACCGGACCCATGCGGCATTCATTGGCAATCACAGGTACCCGCAGAAAGTAAAAATCTTCGCTTGGCTCTTCTCTAGGGACAGACTCAACACCAAATACAACCTCTACTGCAAAAGCATTGGCTTCGACGACAACTGTCCTCGCTGTGGAGCACGACCGGTTGACCGTGCACACCTTTTCTTCACGTGCCCCTAAAGCAAACTCATATGGGAGCAGCTTGGCCTGCCCCCTCCCGACGACGACATCGCTAACCTATGGTGCATGTCGCTACCAGCTAGCCTTCCTTCTTCGGTTTGGCCATGCGTCATACTCACCATCCTTTGGAAAGCTTGGGATGCAAGAAACAATAAGGTTTTTAGAAATTTAGATGACAATGTTATACTCACTTCCAAAAAATTATATCTGATCTCACATTGTAGTCGCATCGCTTTAGAGATAGCGACGACAAGGCAGTCGTTATGTCTTGGTGAAACTATCTCTCTCTGTGTTCTAACACAACTATGTAAACTCTCGGTTTGAGTAATGTATTCAGGTGGGGAGCCTCCCCAACCCCACTCCCTCCCTCCTGATCTCTCCGGTGATTTCCTACTTATGATGCACGGGCAATTCTAAGAAAAATGAACAAATGAAGAAGATGCCAACTAAGCAGGCAGACTTGCATGCTGTTCAAGTGTTGGAACAGCGTTTGAAGACTGAAGACACTGTGATAGAAAAAAAACATGTTGAGAAGATGTGCAGCAAGAGGGTGGTTGATGGGGTGCGTGGGAGACGGGAGCATGAGCACGTTACGAGCATACTTACGGCAAATAAAATAAGTGGGTTTTAATACGGAGCCGAGATCCGTGGAAGGTGGGTGAGATGAGATCATGGGAAATCGGGGTGGTAGTAGGTTGTTTGTTACTAGTACTCCGCATCAGCCAGCAGCATCACCGCATCAGCGAATGGTGAAAAGGGGAAGAGAAGCTTACTTCGAGAAAACGGAGATCACCGATCAGAAGCATATAAAAACCACGGTAGTTTGCTTGGGGAAGCGCCGCGTTGGACTCTGGAGAAGAAGGTGGGGATCCCCAAGCAGGGTAACATTCCGCGGTGGGTAACAATGAGTCAATGACCACCAACTTCAAATGGTGGCGCTGAAACTGTGCTTTTTGTACTCCATTTTGGGTAGCTTTGGAGCCCGGAAGTGCCAGGGTTTGTTCCCTGTTTCACCCCTGGCTAGCTTGGCAGGATCGAACACTTCCAGTCCAAGGTCAAGATCTGTAGTTTTTCTTCCTTTTCCTGTGGAGAAACACCTACTCCTGCCAAAGTCTGAAAAGTGCATACCGGTGGCAATTTGACGTGTCCTCACAAGGAATGAAGCAGGGAATGGCAGAGTTAACTGCAATTATTTCAGATAGGCAGAGCAGAGCATAGTGCAGATCTCGTACGTTAGCGTCGGGATTGTAGGGCCATTTGATGCATGCATTGGCACGTTTTTGCACTCCATGCGGTACTAGGAGAAGGAGTACCTGTCTGTCTTAAGCGTGCTGTCCATACTAGTTGATGCAGGTGGAGTAACCATCGATCGGTGTGTATGATTCCTGCAGACGATGCAACAGAACAATAGCGTACATCGACCAATGAATCCACAAAAATTGAGGAAGAGAACACCGTAAATCTACTGTAGCTAGTACGACAGGACGATGTGCTCGCAGCCATAGCAAATCACATGGTTTAGGGCGCAAGATTAACGTACTTGCGCGTACGTACGCGGTCGTATCATCTCCATTTGGCATTTGTTGGATCGTGCATTCATGGGTACAACAAGTTGCACGATACGGATGAAAATGGATTGGATATATAACGGGATTAGATCCTTTTGTTTTTCCTTTTGTTTTTGGAGAGAAACGGGATCAGATCGATAGTCGTTGCGCGAAATCCGTATATGCATGCAGAAATTGATTTGGATCCAATACGGGCATTTATGGGTATTAAATACGGATCGAAATCTGTGGTTGATTTCAGATTTTGCAGTGTACATTTCGTCTGTAACAGAAGCTGCTTACACTGGAGGGGTATGCGTGTGATAATATGGCTAAATTTGCATTCAAACACGTATCACTTGATAGTCGTGGGAGCGATGGCCTCGGTCCTACCCTTTTGTAGAGAGTCGATTTTACCTTGGTTTCCAAAAGAAATCAAAACTATATCAACTTTTGAAGGAAAAAAGGAAACTGCTTTGGGATAAGATCTCCATCTCAAGGTTACGAACAGAACGGACGTCCAGAAGAGTATTGCCACAGAAAAGGAGAAGAATTCCATAGCAAAACTTGGGCCATGCCGTGTAAGGATGTCTGCTGGACGTGTATCACTAGGCCCAATGTTAAACAATCCGACTGAGCGAGTCTAGAGCAGCACATCCAGCAGAACGCGGGCACGCAGGCCAGTTATTTTCCGTCCGGAGCCCAAGCCAGCTCGGGCGCGGAACGGCACGTGGGGCGGGCTTTGCTTCGGCGGTGCAGCCGAAGCAAAGGCACGGCGTCCGCGCGGTGTTTCCTGTTACGAATCAGCATTACGTGATCAAATTCCTAACTGCAATTAGCAATTAACAGTGTCTCTTCAAATGAAAACTGCCATCTCTCCATTATACATAAATATGTAACAACCATTGACAGTGAATACAAGAATTTCATTCTCTCATTCTCTCTCAGTTTTCTTACCATACTACAACACGTGATCAATTTCCTTGCTGCGCCGCGCCGTAGCCGGGAGCGGCCGGTTGTGCGGTCGTCACGGCTGGCACGATGGCCCATACACCGTAGGCAACGCGGCGCGTGCGTGGATCGACGGGGCGCGAGCGCGGGCGCGGGCTGTGGCTGCGCCGCTGCGGAGCTCCAAGCACTGTGATCTGCTGCCGCGGCGGCCTCATACTGCAGCAGTGCCGACCTCACGTCGTACAGATCCGCGAGCCCGGTTGGAACGGTCGTCGCTCCTGTCCCGTGACGATGCGTACGATACGTCCTCGCTACGTCCGCTCGCCGCTTTAATTCCCAGTAATCCGTAGGATGGATGGGATCGCTCATGATCGGATTGGCAAGTTAGGTCGTCAGAACCAACGACGAGCGTGCATCATTGGTGATGGTGATCGATGGTGCGTTGCATTCGGTGATGAGACGCGACGGGTACCAAGACAAACCGGTGCCCCCACCACGGGGTCCATGTCCACAGCCCTGCCTACGCACGATGCGAGGACGTACAATGGGTTGACTAGTCTTCGTGTGGGCAGGGAGTGCATGATTTGATTGGAAATGCCATTATGCCAACACATTCAGATGTTTGTCCGGCGATCAAGATCGAGATGGCCCGACGTGCTGTTTTAATTGGAGTTTTGTTTTGAAATATTATTTTTTTATTTAGAAATTTTAGAAATAATACAACGTTTAATTTTTTTTTACAAAAATAGCCTCAATCGTCACGGGTAGTGGCGGTAGGGCCTTAATCGCCACGGCCCAAGGCGATTTCCAGCTATCGCCAGCCCAGCTGACGGTATTCAACGCTATCACCATCACCCGTGACGATAACGCGCAACCGCCACTAGTCGTGGCGATTGGAAGTTAATCCCCGGTCGGATCGCCCGCCAACCCCCAACCGCCAAGCCACGTGACGCAATCGCCACGGGTGCTGGCGATTACTCCCTGGCCTATATAAGCTCGTGCAATCGCCACCCGAGAGGGAGAGAGGAGGAGGAGTTGGAGGCTGCCGTGGGAGGAGAGAAAATGGGGCTTGGGTAGGGAGGGAGAGAGGGAGAGGAGAAGATAGATAAGAGGAAATAGAGAGGAAGTGTGGGATATTTCTGCAGCGATTTGGAGGTATTTTTTTTGAATCTTTCACTGTTTATTGTAGCAATTTTATATTTTTAGTACTAGACATAATAGTAGATCTAGAATCAGGGGTAAATTTAGAGTAGATTTATTCGTAGTATTTAGATCTCATAATGCGTAGAAATAGAGTAGTATTTTAAATAGAAACATATGGTAAATTATATAGATGATTAGTTCAGAATAAATGGTAGATTAGGTAGATGATGTAGAAAGTCGACACCGATTTTTAAGTAGCAAGTCGACATCGATTTAGAGGTTGAATATTTATATTTTCTATTTAGTTCAATAATACTTTATAATATTTGTGTGCAGAAAGTAGTATATATAATTTTAGTTGTACCCACTTGTACTATATTTAGAAATCGAGTAGAACATGTATGGCAGGATCTTAGACTGTATAGGCTAAAATATTAAGTTTTGGATGGCAGGAATGTCAGAACTAGTCGAATTTGTAGTTTACTATGGTATTGGTAACATCCGTATAGATGACTCTGGTTCCGTCGATCTTAGTAGCTTCTAACAAACGAGATTAAGTATGCAAAATACAGACAAATACCTTATCAATGCCATTAAAGAATGATTCACACGGGATTTTGGTCTTGATCCGGAGGTCGCAAGTGTAACCTTGCAGGTGTATTTTAGCAAGTCTTGCAAGCATGTCCGGTGGGATTTGTTCCCGCTAAATCTGACAAAAGATTGACGGGCTTGGTTGAGAGCAAGTAAGGCACGCAAGGGTTCCCATTATCTGTTGGTCCAAACAGTAGCTAAGGAGGTGTCATCTGAAAAAGACGGAGACAGAGAAAATGAAGTTGGACAGAACAACCCAGCGGCAGAGGAAGTTGTTGTTAGGGGAAGAAGGCACTGTAGTGGAAGGCGGTGGACCTTCTGCTGGACCTTCCGCGACAGGAGCTATTGAATACCTCAGCGGTTCGGTGGACGAGGGGGAGATATGTCAGGAACTAGTGCAGATCATCGAGCATGATGATGCCGTTGCTAGAGAGGAACGGATGAATGTCGAAGATGGTAGCAGCGAAGAGGACGAAGCTGAGAATGAAGAAGGAGGGGACGATCCGATTCCTAGTATGTGGAACACAGACATGTCCACCATAATGAATGTTGAGGGCGCAAGCGATGATAGGTATCCGTAAAAACCGAACGAGATTGTTCAAGGCGCATTCTATGGCACGAAGAAAGAGGTGAAAAAGGCGGTGAAGCTTTGGGTGATGTCGACACAGAGGACATTTGGAGTGCAAAAAAGTTGCAGGGATCAGTACTCAGTGAAGTGTAAGTCTACGGGGAAGTATGAAGTGCAGTGGGTCATACGATGGGTGGTGCCGCACATATGTGTGATAAATGGTGTTCCTGACACCCATCGAAATATCAGTGCTGAACTTGTGGCTGGATTGATGTATCACGAGATAGTGAAGAATGTCTGCATTCCAGCACAGTTAATATAGACATCCATAGAAAGCAAATACCAGTATAGCATAAGTTATGCCATGGCATGGAGGGCTAAGCAGATCGCACTGGAGCGGCGGTTCGGGACATTCATCGATTCATATCATAATTTGCCATACCTGCTGGACACACTAGGCTAGAGGAATGATGGGACATGTGTTAGCCGTCTCGAATTGCCCTCTACAGACATGACTGGAAAAATGATGTTGAATGGCGTTTTCTGGTGTTTTGGCCCATGCGTAGAAGCTTTCAAACATTGTCGGCCGGCTATTTGTATTGATGGGACTTTCATGACAGGCCAGATGAAGGAGACACTGTTTACCGCAATTGGGGCAGATGAAAATGATCAGTTAGTGCCACTGGCAATGAGCTTCGCTGATTGCGAGAGCTACGATAACTGGTTGTGGTTCCTTGTGTGTCTAAAGAAGGTATTGTGAAGGATCGACCAAATGTATGTGTTATTCATGACCGGCATGCCGGGCTGCTGCTAACAATTCACAATCTTCAGCAAGGAAGAGTGAAAATAAGGGAGGGGGAAGATTTGTCAGAAGATTCCAGTTGGTACGACATACGGAGTAGGTGATGCACGCGCCACCTAGCCGCCAATTTCTATCGCCAATTCAAGAACAAGCAGTTGATGAACCTCTTTAAAATGTTATGCAAACAGAACTAGTCTAGGAAGTTTGACGCGTACTGGAGCAGACTGGACGAGTTCACGAAGAAGGAGATTAAACAACGTAACCCTAGGGAGGTAACACACAGACTTTGTGACCTTCTAGGAGTTGACGATCCAAACACTAGGAGGAAGGCTTCAGATAGGGTGAAGTGCTTCTCAGACTAGATAAGTAAGGAACCACTTGAGCAATGGTTGCTCCTCCATGACACGGACAACGCTAGATATGGAATCATGACTAGCAATCTTGCTGAGGTTTACAATTTTGTTCTCAGGGGGGTACGCGGTTTACCCCTGGTGGCCATTGTGGAGGGTTCACTTCACGGCACAATGAGGTACTTTCAGGAGAGGCGTGCAAAGGCTGTACTGCATATGAAAAAATTCGGTAGAGCACCTTACTGTGCTAAGACTATGTTGTTCATCGAGGAGAAGGCCAAGAAGGGGCAAATGCACAAGGCCAGACGCACAGGTAATGTGCAACGTAGGTTCGAGGTATGTTTGAAGCAGAAGAGTCGATTTGGGGTTTGCACACAAGAGATTACTCAAAAGGTTACTTTCAATGTGGACCGAATATCTCTGCTACGTGTACGTGCAACAAGCCCATGCTTTTTCACAAGCCTTGCTCTCACGTCCTTGCTACGGCTGCCAAGACAAAGATGGACACGAGGCCGTTTGTGTCGTATTACTTCACAAAAGAGGTTGTCCGTGATATCTCGACAGGCGAGCTATATGGTTTCCGTGTGGTGGATAATTTCACGCAGGTACCTTTAGGTGAACGGTTCTGGGTCCCCGATTTCAGCCTCCTCCGAGCTTCCGTGGGACGACGCCGAACTCGCCGTATTGCTAACATGATGGATGAGGCGGAGGCTGGTGGGCCAACCAAACAATACAGCTATTGCAAGAAATTTGGCCACTGGGTGAAGACATGTCCGAAGAAGAAAGAAGACCAAAAAAGAAGGGAGGAGGCGTCTAGTAGGATCAAACACCAAAAAGGCCTCATAGATTTGAGCAAGCGATAGTAGCCCGCCGGGATTCCCAACTCAGAAATGGAAGTGGGTTAAACAAAAGAGAGAAGAATGCGAACGAGGCCAAGATCATCCCTACGCAAGGGATATCAGGGAGAATATGGACTCCCTTGAAACATAAGGAGTCGGAGGAGGGGTTCTCAATTTGTTCAGGTGGACTTCAGTCATTTGTGGTATTAGGAAGGAGAAAAATGTCAGATCAATGCCATTTATAGCATTAAAGAAAGAAAGAGAACTGAAATGCTCACAAGCATCAAAAGCTTGCAGCCTTAAGATGGAGGTTCATTAAGAAAGAATTGGGCGGAAATGCCGTGCATGACAACCCGGCACCCGATTTTACTTGGAAGATTTTTGACGAGTGGTGCTGCATATGGCGATGATTTAGGAATTGTCGGGACCAAAGAATAATCCCGTACCACACATAGTGTTGTCAACGAGGAACTGGCCAGGCTCCCTATTGACGTTCTAACATGGGCACGAGAGTATTCTTCGATACCGAGTGCATGTCCATATACTCCATGGTTACTCATGGTACGTATATGGTACATATGAGGGCAATTCCGAATCATGCATTATGCACGAACTTGCGCCATTGGAGTAGGATAGAGTATCGCTCAAGAAAGGTGAGATTTGAATGGGGGATCTTCACCTCGAAGGGAACAAGGGGCTCCTATTCCCTTCAAACCTGCCAACAGGGACGTGCCTATTTTCGGAAGAGGAGGGAGGGGAGGGTTGGACCAAGGCTTGAGCCAACCTCAACGTAGCCGGATAGCTTGAAACGAAGGTAAGGATGAAGTGGCCGAAATCACCAGGGATTGGTAGAGAGGGCTCGCGAAGGAGCTAAAAGACATAAGGAAGGGATGGTCGATCCTATGGAGGAACGACAAGGTTGGTGGAAAGGTGATAGGAGCACATCCACTACACGGGCTTGCTAAGCGATCCTACGATCCAGCAAACCTCGGTGCAATGGTACCCATCCTACTTAGGTATGGGGAGCGATCATTCTCACAACAGGAAGGAGCGAAAGCACCCAGATCACTTGGGGAGGAAGACAAGGTCAAAGGGATAACTCGTCAACTCGGCGAGAAGGTTGGACATGTCCTCAGACGAGGATGACGAGAAGGTTCTGCGCTAGTTCGCGACATCAGCTTCAGCGCGGGAGGGCGGTTGCCTTAACAATGCAAGGTTCCACCATCGAGGATTATCAAGGGTTGATAAGAAGTTTACCCTCATATTCAGCAAGTGATTAGCGAATTGAAGCCGTCAATCGCCATAGACGAAATGGGTAACATTGGTTAGGACACAACCTTTGCCTGTGACAGCGGACCTCAAATCCGCTTCCTTTTTGATGGCGTGAAATTAATCATCCCCATCGCAAAGGGTCACAAGCGAGGAGGTGGTCCAAGGTCGAGAATTCAGAATTTTAGGATATCGACTTATACTTGGCTAGGTCGATCCATGTCATGAACATGGACGACGAGCCAGTTCAAGATCATTAGGGTAGGCTAGAAGAGAAAGTTGACAACGAAGGACAGCGACAACAAGTCGGTGCCCAGACAGGTGTGTGGTTGATTGCATGACTGAACTGACAAGGACCTACCCAAAAGGGATTGAGTGCATCCTGGGCTTCTTAGGTAGGGACAGGGTTTAGCTTGCCAAGTCTCACGACTGGTGACAGAATAGGAGCTGATCTCAAAGTTGGAGAACCAAGCCTCACTTGGCTCTGAGATGGTTAAGGAGCAAAGGATTGACTGAGACGGGAATAAAAGTTATCAAGGCGGGGCAGACTTAGGACTATCCTTCCTGGGATCATGGATAGCTAGATGGACATACCGTCACACAATTGCATGACCCAACAAGGATATCTTCAACCGAAACACTCCGCGAGAACTAATTATGCAGAACCCATACTGTAGGCAAAAGTGTCAATCGGATGAGGGAAGGAGATGCCGATTTACTCAACTCGGAGCAAATCAAGGGGAGACTTTTGGATAACCCACCAACTTGACTATGAGCTAGGGTATAACCCGATCAAGGAGAAAATGGGAAGGGTTCGAGTTCCGCTCGAATGATCCATAAAAATCACCTTAACGGAAAAATAATATCGAGGTGGTCACTTGAATGAGCATAAAGAAGCTATGGGAGCGGGTGGTCAACTATGTGCTGACAACCCCAAGGGATTAAGGATAAACGAAGGGAAAGGCACAAGAAAGTTGATGACAATTTTCCCGAAGGAGCAAGTCCTTCGAAATTGAAGAACTTGCCAGGACTAAGGATCAGAAAGTGTTTTACTAGCCAAGGGCTAGCAACAAAGAGGAGAGCTGCAGGGAAAAGGGAGAGAGCATATGGAAGATTTGTGAGATGACGAGAGATGCATAAGGGAACCACATCATTTGTGCAACACCTCTAGAACAAGACGAGCTCGAAATGAGCGCATGCTAAGGCGAGGTTAAGTGAACTCGAATGGTAGCATGCAACAGGGTATAATCATAACCACAGCCACCATTTTGAGGCTCGACATCTCGACCACTAGCTTTAGGAAAGGGTTTTGGAGTCCACTCACATTACCAAAACGCAATGGTGAGGGACCAACAACTGAAGATCAACCACACCTACCCGAGTGAGGATCACACGAGGTGACCAAAATTACACAAGGTAGATGCAGCTGTCATAGGTTGAAACCAATGGATAAGAAGTGAGATTTCTCCATACGGAAGCACCACGGCATGGACTCAATAGTAGCTCCCGATGGAACTCAAGCTTCGTTCTTCAAGTAGCAATAACGGCCATGCTACTTAAATGCAGGAGCAAGGATTCTTTGAGAGGATCAAGAAGGATTTGGTGCCCATTGACTTGCAAAGACAACGAAGGCACCTTGGGGGCATCAGGATGAAGATAGGGATGTAAGAAGAGGCGAACTAGGATTTGGCGAGAGTGGAGGCATAAAACACAAAAAGGAAAGCTTTGGCATGCCACTCACAGAAAAACCCACGAGTAGCAAGGACCAAAGCTCCAAAAGACATCTTGCATAGGATAGCAAGATGAGATAAGGGTTTATAAAGCTTCGCAAACTAAAATGAAATAGATAAGGAGAAAATAGAGATTCTAAGACTGAATGGATACGGAGTAAATAGAATCTTACTTACTGTTTTCCAAACATATCTTTAGTTTTATAAATAGCTTTTGAAAATCAGAAGCCCTAACTAACGACCACCTGCAAGGTTTACCTACAGCCAGCTCGGCTTTGATACCAAGTCTGTCGGGGCCCGCAATCGCACCTGACTTAGGAAACGATATTCCGTCAAAGACCGAGAAACCACATAACATGGACACACGTTACCTCGCGTGTATCTGTTGTTACAGGTCCGACATCGAACCAGCACCACATACAAACTCCACCTGACCACCTGGTCGTATGTCTCACTGCTGGTCCAGCCGGCCAGAAACAGATATCATTCGGTAAGTCAAATACTATTCCGAACACCCTGTAGGGAGGTAACACCATTCAGCTGCGATGAGACTTGTAATCGCGAAGAGGAGCCCGGCGTTCGTGTCCACACCCTAACCCAATCGGCCAAAGTACGACTGGTGGGTCGCCCGAAGGCCCGACACGACACCCACACCCTGCCCAGCCGGCATTCGCATCTCAGCTGGCGGGTCACTCAACTTTACAATCGCTAGACTCACACAGAGAACGGATATTAACTCTCTACCGCCGATTCATACACTTCATCCATACACACACTGTGTATGAAGCGACGTGGTGAACAACTTGATAAACATAACACAAGCTCTACAGAAGAATTTAGCAGATAATTAAACACATCCCTTATACATGGGCAATTACTTACATTACAATCAAAGGACCCGTAGGCCACAGAATCAATAAGATAAACAGCGGAAGCAATAATAAACGTAACCCCGATGGTCCGGAAGACCATCAATAACCTAGCAAATACCCCCAAGTCAGCCCGGGCATAAAAACCGAGAAACCGAAACTGAAACCGAAAAAACCGAATTTACCTTAATTTTGGTTAACCGAAATAATTTCGGTGTACATTTTCAAAAAACCGAATTATATTCGGTTAATTCGGTTTTGGTCCTTGGTTAACCGAATTAACCGAATAAAACAACTCGGGCCGAATTTTCGTGGCCTGCCCGGTCTCCTCTCGGCCCAAAGCTCGGCCCAAAACCATCCGGTTAGGGTTAAGGGGCAGCGGCTCCCCTATTCCCCGACTCCTTGTGCCGCGTGCCCGATCCCTTGCTCCCCTTCCTCACCCGCTCCGCCGCTCGGCTCCCGCTCCTCCCTCTCGTGCGCCACCGCTGTCCTCCTCGGCTCCGACGGCCCTTCTCCGTCCAATCGCCGCCGTCGAGTAGCCCACTACCCAGCAACTCCCCACGGTCCATGCCACGCGGCCACGCAGACCCGCACGGCTGCACCTAACCCTAGCCGCCACCTCCACCTAGGCGACCCGACAAGGCGGCGAGGCAGCAACTGGGTGATTCCGCGAGGGCGCAAGGTGGCGGCGTGGTGACCCGATGAAGTGGCGGCGACGCGGCGTGGTGACCCGGCGAAGCGGCGAGGTGTGGAAGCGCCAAGGGCACGCCGGCGCGAGGCGGCTACCAAGCGACCCGGCGAAGCGGCGAGGTGGCTACCTGGTGAGTCGGCGACCCGGCGCATCTGGCATCCCCATCGTGCGGGCGTGTGGTAGCAGCAACGATGTCTGATCTTCTGAAAATTTCAGTTTAAACCGAAAACCGAAACCGAAATTTCGGTTAACCGAATTTTCGGTTTTCATAATTTTGAACAACATTTCGGTTCTTATTTTTGAAAAACCGAATTTGTCAAAAACCGAAAAACCGAAAACCGAAATTTCGGTTAAAACCGAATGCCCGGGCTGACCCCCAAGATCTTTTAGCTGGGGAGGTAAACAAATCGAGCAGGAGAACACAATACTCGTCACCACCAAGCTCACCTGCGGAAATGGAATTCCCCGTGAGTACTTTCGTACTCGCAAGTTGCTACTTATTCCAATCACTTACACCCAGCATGGGATGTTGGACAACCTCACACCATACCTTTCCAATTGAACATAACATGGCATTGACGAGGAATAAAGATCATGGCAGCAGCAGAAATGCGGTAAATTACCCTAGTCATACTAGTAAATAGGATCAACATCGAGTAATATGGCTCATAACATAACATAACAGAGTTAACATCAGCCATCACATATTAGATCCAACCGATCAACATCATAAAACAGCAGGAACTCCTGATATGACCTACAGATCATCATCAATCAGTTCAACTGGTTCAATTTCAAACAAAGAAACCTTGGTTGGTCGATGACCCCATAAAGATTCTCTCGGTCTGGCTCATGAGGCTAGCTAGTTCACCACGAGCGGGCACCAACTAGACATGGCTAACTAGTCCACCATGAGCGGGCACCAACCAGACATCAACTATGGTTCTCGGCACAACCAACTGCCTCGCGGCTTTTCAAGGAGCATCAAGCGAGGGTTCACATGCTGTACCTCCAATAAACTCGACGTAGGGCTCGAACAACCCCAACATTGTACAGACGCCCTCCCAACCATGCTCCCTCGCCTCTCATCTCACTTAGGGGTTCCAGTTAATTAAGACATTGGTTTATGATCTAGACATCCATAACCAAATATCAGACAATAACAAACAGGCATTCAACACCCAATCAGGTAAATAGGTAACTGGAATTTTCAACAAGCAGCAGAGCTTGCCTGGGAGCTCGGTGAAGATGCGCAAAAGAGCCAAAACACCATGAATATGCGAATCATATCTAGCAGAAGAAAAGTGACTATGATGCTATGCTTAACATAGCAAGATGCATGAAGTGCAACTACGGCAAGTTAGGCGAAACATGAACTTGACCTAAGCATGCAAGGATTAATAGAGTAGATAAGTTTAATATGCGACTACGCTGAATTACGATAAAGGATAAGATTAACATAGGCATATTATTATAAATTCTACATTTTGATTTCGCCTTAGTTGTCATAACCTTAGCATGGATTAACAAGTAGCCGGGAGGCATGCATGATTTCAAATATGCAGCTATGAAGGAAGTGATAACCTTATCATATAGATACCTGCATGATAAGTAATAGGTAACTAGGGCAAGGATGCATGTATAAAACCCTGTTTAAGGATAGCGGCGCATTCATGGGATGCAAAAGACATGTTTAAGGTGTCAGCTATGATCATATAGGTTCTAGTAAAGCGTATTTTTGTTAAGATGGAATTTCGATTCAATATATTACATATAGACGACATGCATGAGTCATATGTAACATTTTTAGAAGCGCCAGTTGGGTTCTTATAGATTAAAATGAGGTGCCGATTAACTCAAATAAAATTTGGGGATCCACATATATGCAATATTTCCTATATGACATTAATGATTTGATTTCGGTATACATACTTCCGTTAGCATCAAGTAAGGTTGCATCTTTTAATTAAAGTGGAATCTGGATAACAAGGCGATTATAGCTATATCTCTCAAAGGGTTTATTAGAAATGAGCACATAAGTACTCGAAACGAAGGTACGGCTAAGGGCTTTGATCCTTCTTTTGTGACCAACATGCGACTAGCAATGAAAGGTCACTGAATCGTGCCCAGAAAAGAATAGCTCTAACGAAACCTATATCTGGCAAGACCGGAATCGTTCAATATGTCACAATCTATCACATGCACATCACATAGGGTCACACCACAAGCGTGAGGGTTTACCCTTGACGCGAGAACATGAACGAATCGTCAACGACGGCATCAGGTTTGCAGATCGGCTTCTTGCATGGCATCATTTTCTTTCTCCTTCATCTTCATCTTCTTCCCTCGCGGCAATAGCGCCATCTCTACCACGACAGCGATGGCGATGAGGCAACAACTCGAGAGGCGATGGCAGGGTAGCAACGACGCAGCAAGCAGCAGCAGGACATGCGGCAGAAGCACCATGGACCAGAGGCTGCACGGCAAGGCGGTAGCACAACGGTAGCAGCGGCGGCATCTTTGGCACCGGTCTGACCGGTTGCCCATCTGGTCAGACCGGCCAGAGACAAGGGCACGCGGGACGGAGGGCGAGGGGTGGCAGCACGGCAGCTCGATAGTAGCAGCAGCAGGCGAAGGGGGAGGCTAGTCCGCCAGCGGCGGAGACGGAGGGCAACGGCCGGCGGCGGGATCCGCCGATGGCGGCGTCGGCGGCTCCGGCCGAGGGCAACGACGGAGGAGCCAAGGGGGAGAGTGGTGCGCGGGAGGAGGAGCGCGGTGCAGAGGGAGGCGTGGTGGAGGGCTGTAGGCGGCCGATGGTGGAGGCGGCACACCGGTGGCGTCGGCCGGCGATGGAGGCGGAGGACGGAGCACCGGGGCGGGCGGCTCACGGGAGGTGGCCGGCCGAAGTGGCCACGGGGCGCGGCGGAGGGGCAGGCGTGGTGGAGGGTCGGCCGGGACTGGCTAGCCGGCGGCGGGAGGGGGGGCGGTCGGCTCACCGGTGCGGGTGGGCGGCAAGGGGGCGGAGAAGGCGACGCGCGGGCGAGGGAGGGGCTGAGCAGGTGTCGGTGGATGAGCTGAAGGAGAGGGGAGAGGCGGCGTGGAGAGCAGGGCTGGGGTGGCCCGAAATGCCACTTGGCCCATTTAGATTAGGGTTTTTATTTTTTTTGTGTTGGGCTGTTACACCTTCCACTTTGCTTGGGGGGAGATGACGGTCATGCTGCAGGACACGACCTGCCTACTTGGCCTACCTGTGGCGGGAACCACGGTAGGTCCGCTCCAGGCTCCTGCTGGTTGGCGTGAGTCACTTGCGGAGAGGTCTGCTCTAGCTCTACCGCCGGGTCCACCTCAGGTTGAGGTGGCAAGGGTGGCCCAGAAGCACGGTCCCAGGTTGATGTGGCTTCGTTAGTTTTAGGTACATATGTCATTTATTGATGTTTGACATATTCGTTGCGGAGTCAACCTATTTATGTTGTCTGACATATTCGCTCAGCTGGACAGCATGGAGCAGAGATTTCAGGGAGATCTTGACGTGTACCAGCTGAACCGAGGACTTGAGGCGTATGTGCTTTGGCTGCTTGGGTACGTGATGTTCACGAGTGCGTACAGAGATAGCGTGATGCTCGCTCGCAGATGCTGAGTCAGAGGATCAGCTACCTCTGACGAGCTGGGGGTCTGCAGTGCTTGCGTATATGTACCGAGCGCTCTGCTCCGCATGCAAGAGGAAGGATGCCAATGCCAATCTCACGGGGTGTCCGCTTCTTCTTCAGCTGTGGTCGTTCGAGTGCTTCCCGGTCGGACGACATACATGTACCCGATCCTCACAGATGAAACTCTGGATTTGGCGGTTAGTGAAATTCGTGATTTGCATCTCCGTGCTTATTTGTTTATTACTTATGTGCGCACCTATGATTCTCACTCTTCAGGGACAGTGGGCGACTGCGGCGAACACGGAGGTCACCGCTGTTCTTCAGCGTCCCCCAGCCGGCTCCAAGTATCATTCAGGCTTGTCTAAGGTCGCGGAGTACACTAGGAGGATCATGGATATATTCAGGTGCACGCGCAGGGTTGACGTTGTTGTCGGGACTAGCTCAAGCCAGGGAGCAAAGAGACCACCGCGTCCTTCACAGACGAGGCACTGTCAGCCTCGTACCTCTCAGCCGTCGGGGCCCACAAAGGCAGGTGGTTCTGTGTGGCAGCAGAGTGTGTCCCCACTCTTCATGAGTCGACAAGGTAAAACAATTCTCATATCGTACAAGCCATTTTTCCTTACGTTGTTGTGCTGACTAATTCTGGTTATGTATAGATCATGTGCCGTCTCAAGTACCAGATAGTCCGCTTGACTACCTCCTCGACAGCCCCGACACTTATGGCTTCAGCTTTCACGACGAGGCGGACGAGTTGATTCCACCTAGGCAGTTCAGCACGACGCAGCAGACTCAGCCACCGTTGCCCACGCAGGATACACAGGACCACGAGGAGGAAGACCCGACACTATGGGTGGGCAGGGCTCCTAGAGTGGGAGCGGGACAGCCTAGGCCGAGGTACTCACCGTCGCTGATCAGGAATAGGGGACAACAGGCCAGGCGTCGACGAGTATCATTTCATCATTTCTTTCACTACATTATATTGTACCAGTATTTTGTACTGTATGAATTAGTACACTTGTATTCATTGCTACGTATTTCTACATAGTGATCGACGAACCATATTAGACTAACAAATTAACATCTAAATCCGATTACATAAGGATAGGTTACAGAGCCACGTTACGCTGCTACATTAATAGTTGGCTACACATATCGTAGGTAGAACAATCAATTATTCGCTACCATTTCTAATACGACTACATGAAATCATCTTCGCTATCGCTTGCTTGGGGCCCTGGAGCGGGGACTTTGAAGCAAAACAGCTTCGAGAAGTCCTCATCACTCGACGAGCACTCGATACACGCCTTTTTCAATGAACTGGATGCGCCTTTATCCTTTGATGATCGAACATCTTTTTTAGATGTGCGCCATATTTTGCCAGAGGGGGAGTCCAACAACTTTGCGTTTATCTTTTTCAAATGTTGTCTTCATTAGGTGTCTTCTATTAGCAAATGGGTCTCTCTAGAATCGGTCCGCATGCCCGAAGTTTCGGATCTCACAGTTCAGTAACCCTACATCCTCCGGATGTGCCTACACACCGAGAATGTGATGTATCAAACGAAAACGGTGCGTGAAATGCTTACAAACTAAGAACAAAGAAATTGTGCTAACCCTTATGTGCTTATTGTACTGAGATTGTGGGATACTTATCGTTCTTTTGCAGAATTCGCCTTTTGTGTACTTCGTCCCAGATAGTTTTCTAAGCTCGTTCACCCTCTCACACATCTTGTGGAACTCTCTCAAACGCTTGCACACCTGCTTGTACGTAATTTCAGGAAAACCCTTTCTCGCTAACACCTCTGCAAGAGCACGCGTATGAGCCTCTTCGAAGATCTGCGAACGCATAATTTTACAACTCCACCTCCTCATTTTCGCACGAGTAAGAAGTTCGTAGTCCATTCTCAGATTCCAAACAGCATCACTGGTATCTAGTAATTTGCACGAATAATTATTATTGCACAAAACAAAACTTGTAGATCTCAATATTTTAACGCATATGAGGAGGAAAAATATTACAAGACTTACCTCTATCGTCGCTATCCATCCGCGAACTACTTCTTCTTCTCCTCCCAAATCAAAACAATCTACTCCGAGATACCAACAATTTTTTAGAAGAACTCAGGGAAGATTAGCTACCTGGTGGGAGCGTCTGCTCAACCGTTTAAATAGCAAAAGGGGGTACGGAGGTCATGGCGATTACTGACAAATCGCCATGGCAGGCGTCTGGCGATTTGTCAGGAGAAATCGTCACTGGTCGTGGCAATTAGGAGAAATCGCACCGGTCGTGGCGATTACTGACAAATCGCCATGGCACGTACCGATTCTACAGTGAATCGTCAACTGGGTTGGCGATAACTGGAAATCGCCACGGGCCGTGGCGATTAGGACCCTACCGCCACCACCCGTGGCGATTGAGGCTATTTTTATAAAAATTTTAAATGTCGTATTATTTCTAAAATTTCTGAGTAAAAAAAATAATATTTCAAAGAAAAACTCTTTTAATTGCGCACCTCACCCGGCTAGTAGAGTAGTAAATCAACCTACACGACCAAAGGTGAGAAGCCAAATAGTGTCCACGAGTACGATATCTGAACGATTAGCTCCTTGGCAAAATCCTCTCTCTCGTATCTCTGTCTCCAAGGATTTTTTGAAGTCCTTTCAACTTATTGAGTATCCTGTCAGCTATTTAGTGGGATACGGTAATTAGGATGCTCCGGAAACATGTCACAATCTCAACTTATTGAGTATAAGTATATTGGGTATATTTTTTCTTAGTTCTAGACTTTTTTGTGGATTAGTTGCTTTATAATTAGAACCTATATGTCCTAACTTCATAACTTGGCTTTACGGTTCATCCCATTTTCGGTCATATTTTTAACTTAAACTGGTTGGTGTATAGAACTCGATATTAGAGCCACCTATTTTAGGTTTTTGTTTTTTTGCTAGGGAGGACGTGTCAGGGATTTAAGATTGTCTTTATAGTTTTTTTCGGTTTACATTTTAAATTTAAACGGGTTGGTGCATAAAACTAAATACTTCCTTCGTCCACAAATGTAAGACGTGCATGGAATTTAAGGTCTAATTTTGATCAACAATTAAACTAATATTATTGAATTATATGACATTGTAGTGGTACCATTGGATTCATATTCAAACGTATTTTTAAATGGTATTATATAATTTAATATTATTGACTTAATTTTAATCAAAGTTAAATTTAAAATTTTACGTATGCATTACATCTGTGAACAAAGAGATATGTAAAAATTACGACAGGAATCATCCGTATTTTAGAGACAAACACTTGCGACCTTCACGAAAGTTCCATCGGGACTTGATCCTTTTTGAGAGAAGGATTTTTGAGTGGATTGGTACTTGAGTATAGGTCATGTGATGATGCCGACCTCTCAAGGTGGGAACTGTTTGTAGTTTGAAAGGTCTAATTAAGGAAAGCATTATTGTCCTTACTGCAATTCCTAGTTTTTTTTATGCCTGATCAAATTAGCGGGAAAACGGCTCCTTGTCTTTAAATCCATCAACCATTGTTTCTGTTATACTCCCTAATTGCTTTTGTCGTTGATCCTCCTTGTTTCATGAGGGCATTGGAGCAACTTTTGGTGCGCTGCTGACATAATATATCCTTCGTTTCGCTAGTAGTTCTGGCAGGTACGAGTCACGCTGGTACCCTGCAGCTTAACAACCGTAGTTGGATGGATGGATTTACTGGTTGTGACTCCTTGTGCAGTTGTGCTGCCACAGTGATATACAGGAGTAGAAAACCATGCAGGTCTTCCAGTTGGGAAGTTACCACATCTTTCCTTGCTTTGTTTTACAGCAAGGTTTGTTTAGAAAAAAAGAAGTTTCACAGAGATAGTTCGATTCCAGCATGAATCGGAGAAAACCCCATGCTCGAAACATTCTTAAAGATCATAGGAGTGACAATAAAGCACATTGAAGTGCTGCAGAAAGTAAGAGTTTTTCTTAGCTATTCATGTACATTTTGGTGCTTATCCTGTTATACAATCCACCACTATGGCTACTGACTGTCCACCTATATTGCAGACAAAGCGACCACAAAATCCGCTAAGATAACACCAACATCAGTATAACAATTCCATCTCCCTGTAAAGATGGGGAAAGTTCAAAGTTGAGCACCATTGCTTGCACACCAATACAATACATCACCCTAGCCTGGAGGATTCGATCGAAGGATCTGAGAAGCCTTGCACGAACAGAGCGATGCTTCCAGTGCAGAGGCCATGTCGGGGAGAGGGAAGAACCATCACTTTGCTACAATAAAAACAATCATCAAGTAGGCAGGGGGGAGCCATGAGCTAGCTCTTCCTCTCTCCCACACACGCACACGTTCTGTGGCTATTGTCTGACTTTATAAACTCACATACAGCAGAGCAAGGAAACAAACAAGCATACTGTTGCTGATCCCAACAGGCCAGAAAGGCTTCATCGCTATAAGATCATGTCGTCACAGATCTGGCCATCTGGCACGTTAATCATTGCACCATAAATTTCTCATCTACACAGGCATTATGTACAGGGCAGGCAGAGAAAGCAAGAAGTGAAGCAGAAACAGAAAAAAAAAGGATTGGAAGGAGTGATAGGAATCTAGTGGACAGCTAGCTAGGGAGAGCATTTATGAAAGAGAAAAACGAAATTACACGATTGTTTGCTCTTCAACACACAATGGCCATCTAGCACACAGGCAGAAACAATCGACATAAACTAGCCATTGACAAGCACAACGTACGCAAGAAGAAGATCACAATAGGAGGGATCAGGAAGAAGAAGCAGGTTTCATGTCGTATGACTTTGGAGTCCCCATCGATCGGTCAAATCATAGCTCCTGCAACGAATCAAACAATCTGTAATGAGATAACCTATCATTCATCATGACACCATCTGTAAATTAAGTGCATACTGGAGTAGTATGCAGCAGGTAGCATGGACTGCAGAATGTAGATCACCAACGGACCTGCTTGCACGCGGCCATTTCGGTGGCCGTCTCGGCGTCGACGGCGACGACTTTGTCGCTCTTCTTGGCGGCGGCATTGGCGCCACCGCCGCCGCCCACGCAGAGCGACTTCCGCAGGCCGAGCATTTCCCTCCACCGGCTGGACCCCTTGGACGACGCCCTCTCGCCGTCGGCGCCCCCACCAGCTCGGAGCTCGTCGCGGAGCGTCGTGGGCGGGCGGCCGTCCTTGAAGGGGAGGATCCTGCCCTTGGAGAAGAGCTGGTCAGCGGCCATCATCGGGTGGCTGCCCACCGAGAACTCGAAGTTCTGGTCCTCCTCCTGGCAGCGCAGGCTCGTCGCCCGGTTCTGCACCGGCGGCGGTGGCGGCTCCATGGAGAAGTCGCTGGAGAAGGAGATGCGCGGGCTCGGCTGCCCGCCGCCGAACCCCGCGCCGCCGTCAGGGTTGTACATGTTGATGCATGCCATCGCGCGCGCGTTTCTGCTCCCTCAAGCTCGTGGACTGTCTGCTCCACGCACCGTGAGCTTCAATTCGCTGAAGGGATGAGGCTTTTAAAAGGTGGTGGTGGCTGGTATCGTTGTGTGCGAGTTGAAACGGGATTGTGGGGGTGGTGTGTGAATCAGAACGGGTCACTGTTACGGGTGAGGAGGCGCTGGTGGATTTGGATGGGTTATATAGGAGGAAGGAGCTGCTTGGGCGTGGAGCTAGGGTAGATGTGCGCTGCAATTGTTTAGCACCGCCTATAGTAGATGGTGATGATTGAGGCACAGAGGTTGAGTTGTTTTTTACACCGGTTAACAATGGATCAGCAGCATGACCATGGCGAGTAAAATACCCCGTAAAAAAAATTGTCCGGATCCATGATCATACGTATGTAAGTTTAGGGGGTATTTGGTTGGGCTTTTCAGCAGCTTTTCACTGGAAAAAGTTGTAGTCCAACCAAACGGCTAGCTTTTCAGCAGCTTTTGCCAATGGTAGCTGTGGGCTTTACAGTGTAAATTCAGCTGTTTGGAAAAACTGCATTCTGCTAGCTTTTTACAATGTGCTGAAACTTCAGTGCTCAAATTTTAAAATATTGTATATGGTTTGGATCAACCAAAAGTCATATATTCACTTTCCCACAGCCACAGCAGTTTTTCTAGACAGCCAGCCAACAGCAGTTTTGTCAACAGTCACAGCCCAACCAAACAGGCCCTTACTCTGTATGAGATAGCAGGATGATCACATGTTAATTGATATCTATAACTATAAGACTGAGTCATTCATATGTCATTGGCTGAAACTTGAATGTCGATGACTCCTGATCCCGAGTCATGAAAAAACCTGCTTCCAAAACTTGAACCTGAAATGAAACGTGAGATATTATGATGCGATATTAACCTGCTATCCCGTTGAAAATGCTTCTAATGGGCATTCGTTAAAAATAACCACTGCATCATGGACTGTTGCTGCGTAATTTTTGGAACTTTCTTAACTTTACACATTCCAGAGATGGTCGTTGGTAGCTTTTGCTAGAACGTGAGAAGATGGAATCGTTCTGGAACAAACTCTTGTGTCAGCTCGGGGATAAGAAGGTTGGGTTGTTGATATGCGATCTTGGGAGGATAGATCACAGGTCTCAATACGGACCGGATGTATGGACGTACGTGCGGCGCTCGTGGGGGAAAAAATCAAGAGCGTCGGTGTGATAACAGCTACTTTTTTTTCTGGGAAGTGTGCTAGTTGCTTGGATAGGTATGCAAATGCTGGGCTTTGGTTTGGCTATGGTCAAACAATGGTTGTCCAGGACGCCATGCATGGCTTAGCAATATTGCAAGGACCAGTTTATAATGATACTTACTACAGGCCACCACAGGAACGGTTTAAATTTATGCATAAGCTAATTGTTTAGATAAATCTTTTATAAGCTACAGAGAAAATAAGTCCATTATATTTATAACTGTCTGTCAGAAATGACTTATGAATTTGCGCTTCTCGCCTATGATAAAAGATAAGGTATACAACATTTAAAATATCCCTAAACTCATGTGTTTGTTGTTTAAAAATATAAGCATTGTTTTGGACACAGACATCAACAAAAATAAAACAATAACAATTATGAAAAGTGGCTATGCTATGTAAAATAAAGTGGTTGCAACCTTGTCTAACAACTCTACAACCCAACATCATTCACACATTAATTCAACATCCCAACATATATTACTTTAGTTCGTATTCATAAATTTTACTCACTGTGCTATATAAATGAATTTGATTGAAATGTAAATACACACACTAACCCACATGCATATACGCATATTAATCACACAATGCATACAATTATGCTCCTTCAACTATTCAAACATTATGTTCCTTCAATTCATATAAAGACGTGAACTCAGAAATCTAAAATACACTTATAATTCCATCAAGACTTTAAAATTCTCTACAGTTCTCACAAAACAATAACGTTGCCTTTGTTGTACACAACAAAAATTCTCACAACCAATATCTGTTTAAAATTCATAGCTAAGCATAATACAGATGTTGGAAGCATTAGAGAGAAATCAAAATGTGGCGACTGTGGAGGAGGAGAGGGGCTAGCGCCGGATCTGGAGGGGAAGGCCATGCTGGTGCCGGATCTAGAGGAGGCGAGCTGGCAACAGCAAGCTAGGGCCAAGCTGCTAGGCGGCGGGTGCACTCAGTGAGGGAGAGAGCGAGGGGGCGACACGCTTGATGAGAAAGCATGAGGGGGCAGCGGGGCTACGAGCTTCAACACAAAGGGACGAAGGCGATGGGAGGAAGGGAGCTTCTGCGAGACGGCAACCTACGCACGGAGGGACGAGGGCCGGTGGGACTTTGCGAGCAACGACCTGGGCATAGAGATCTAGGACCCTGGCGTGCCGCCCTTCCAGTCACGATAGGGACGAACAAGTGTGGAGGAGAGCAAAATGGCATGTGGAATTTGCTTTTATATGGGGCGACAGTTTTCTTATAAATTATGTGAATCTTAGAATATTTAGTTAAAAAAGAGGGGGAAGGGTCTGAGAAGCTTGAAAAACCTCATCTTTTGGCTTTCAGATATATGAAGGCTTTGGAAAGAGAAGAGAAAGAGCTTAATCCTGTACTCACCATAAGCTAGACCTTAGGAACAACTTATATTTTATTCAGATCTATAAGCCCTTATAAACTGTTCATAAGAGGGCCATAATCCAACTCGGTAGTTGCATAGATTGAATTTGGCCATGCTACAGTTAACCTGGTTCCTACCCTTTTACCATTGAGAAAGCAAAACCACGTGCAGTGTATGACTCAGATACAACAAGATCTGGCTGGCCACCGACCACAAGCACTTCTGTTTACCTTTGAGCTTGACACGTAATTTCAAATTATTTTAAATCCAAACAAAATGCATTGCAACCTCCGAACAACATTTTAGAAAATATGCAATTAAAATTTTCTAACTTTGACTATCATTTAGAATGATAAAATGAAAGTAGTATCACTAGATTTATCATGAAAAATATTTTCAAAATATAATTTTTATAATATTTTACCAATATATACATATAAAAAGTAACAGTCAAATGTGTTTATTGAAGACCACGATAATATTTAAGACGACGGCTATTTACGAATAGGGGAATATGTCATAACATATAAAGAGAAGCTTTTACTGATACCCATCTCTGATTACATCGGGAGACCAATACAAAGTCATCACTGCAATGCATTTAAAAATCCCATAGTGGGTAAGCCAATTATAGGAAATAGAGGTATCACCAGCTTATATAATTATTGAAACCAAAAGGAACTAAACAGAGATAACAGATAGAGATGCTGCTTCAAATTACTTGTTCATCGCAAACCACAGCTTATCCGTATGGCGCATAACAATGCATAGTTGCATACATATTCTTTCATTGAAAATAATGAACGGAGTACATGGAAATCGAACTTAGCGGCTTGTCTAGATTTTGTTTGCAAGTATAATAACATTAGTGCCCATCAAGAAACATGAAATAATTGAGTCCACGGATATAATGCGAGTGGGGTTTCTTAAGTATGGGGCAAAGAATACCAACCTTTCGTGCACCCTCGGGTGTCGAGTACAACAAACACCCATCCATAATTGCAGGGGAGTTAGCAATGTACCAGGGCGCAGACAAGTGTCCCTTTCCTCATTGAACACATGATGATCCACCACACCACACAGAATCATACTGACTGGGCAACTGTTTGATATCATGCGAGACAAGGGAATCGGAGGATTTGTTCATGAACCACATACCAAGGAATAAGAAAACCGTACGGTCCGAGCCTGACCGCGGACGGTGCCGGAGTGTAGGCCGGAGGTAGCTTTCTTGCCGTGGATTAGGGACCAGCAACCCCTGCAAAGAACTGGCGTAGATGACCTGAAGAACAGACCAGATGAGCCCACAAAACGACCCTCGTAACAAATGAACAGATGCGCTGTTCAGGGAGAAAGCGACTTCGTGGTAAGATCCCCAAATGCAGGGTAACCTCTGTTCAAAGCAGACTTAAGTACTAATGCTCAAGCAAAGAATCGGAGAAGTTGACAGTCTTGACGTGTCAAAAGAGATGTACTACTCAAACCTTAAGTACTCCAACCAGATATCACAAGTCTCTTTCGTGAATACTCCTATTTGACTACATATATTGGAGCAAGGGTTTTAGTTTGGTGAAACAAATCTGTGCAAGAGAAAGGCCAGGTCGGGCTAGTGATTCCAGTTAAAATGTTGGATACTAGAAATCGAAATCTAACATGCAAATTTTTTTATTTTTTTTGCAATTCTTCAAAATCTGAACTGTAAAGATCGTAAATCAGACCTACGAAACGAAATTTTTAACGCGGCAGCTTTGGTGAAGTGTACATGCACATGCAGGATTAACAAAATAAACGCTAACTAGCTTAAAGATGTCTGAAACTGGAATCAGCTGGGCACCAGCATGGAAGAAAGTAGGTGACAAAATCATTTGACCGATACTTGACTGGTTTGTTATTAGCCAGGGTGAGCTGGCGACATCGACCTCTCGGAATAGGACCACGTGATCCCAAAGAATCCTCCTCATTTTGGTACCATCTACATGGCCAATGATAATACGGGTCCTCGGTCATGTGCCTCCTACAGGTCACCTCACAACGGACCAGTCAAAGAGTGCTCGTACCATAGTAATGCTCGTCCTGTCTGTAATAAATCACAACTATAGTGTCTTTATAGGAAATAGGACCATTTTAAATACTTAAGACACGTAGTTTTAAATATTGACATGATGTCTAAAGTTATCCTTTCATCATCAATTTCTATGAAACTATGTTCCTTCCAATAAAACTAAGTACTCACTCCATCTAGAAATATAACACGCATGTGTTTCACAAGAGTTAACTTTGACCAACGATCAATCTAATTATATATGTATTATCTGATGGAAAATCAATATCATTGGAAGTGTTTTTGAATACGAATCCAACTATATCAATTTTGTATCACGTAATCCACATATTGGTGAACAAATTCTTGGTCAAAGGTAAATCTTGATAAACGTGTGCACCTTATATTTCTAGACGGAGGAGTAGCCATTATGCAAGTACTCCCTTCAATCAAAAATGTAAGCAATTTTAGAATCTCAAACAATCAAGCATTTTTAGCTTTAATCATGAATATAGAAAAATTACCAACATCCACAATAACAAATTGATACTACTAGATCCATTGTGAAATATACTTTTGTATTATCTTTGTTTGAAGCAATATATTTTTAAAGAAATTAATGATGGAAGTATCACTTTAAAAACCTTGTCAATGTCCAAAACTACTTATATTTCAAATCGAATGGAGTATATTTCATGATGGACCTAATATTATAAATTTGGTGTTGTAGTTATTGGTAATTTGTTTATTTATGGTTAGACTATTACAAATTCTAAAACGATATGTATTGTGACACATAGATAGTACTAACATAGTTTCATGACACCTCGCATGTTAACATATGGAGTGTAATATGGCTGAATGGCAACAACGAGAGAAAGTGAGTGTCGACGATCAGTAAACCGTCGATCTTATGTAATACGTGGTGAAAAAGAGAGTAGGGGTAGGGACTCCTAGATCCAAGTCACACCATTCGAAACCACAGATTTTAGACAGGTTCAGGCCTCTCTCAGGATGACAACCCTACATCATGTGTATCTTATATTGATCTTGAGACAAAATACAAGGGGTATAGCTAATCTAGGTGGTATCTACTACTAGTCGGAGGTGGATGTCGGGATGCGTCTTCCTTCTACTTGCTTGGAAGTCTTTTTAGGTGGAGGTGTATGGCTTCTGAATCGACTTGTTATCTGGTGGGCGATTGTTGTGGGGTCCTTTTATAGAGGGTATGTTGTACCGGGTACGGACTAGTATCCGAGTGAGACTCATATCATCTTTAATGTCAGAATTGATTTCCTTGTTTAAAGAGTCCCAGACACCTGTAGGTAGTTTTCTTATCTTTCTAGAGTCTCTCTCCGAGGCATGTACTGCTCCGGGTATCCAGGATATCCCTAAATTTTTAGGTATTTGTATACGGATAATATCATCATATATGATAGTATTGTACTACTCATCATCAGTGAGCAATACCACTAGCCTCCAAATACATTCTTATGAAGAACTTACGATAGATAAAACATGATTTCTATTGCTAAGCAAACGAATTAACATCGTATAAAACAAGCTATGTCTCAAGTACAAGATAGTAGCCACCAGCAGGATACTAGCTATTTTTGGTAATAAAGAACTCTCACTTATAATACTAACAAAGACTAATTTTCTACAATCAGCATTTCTAGTACTATGCATTAAGGCTCAGTTATGTTACTTATGTAGTGTAGTGATGTGCTAGACTGGAAAAAATAGCTGAGATCGTTAAAGAGAAAATTTAATTTGTACTACTGCTTGATAAATACCAATTTGTTAAACCTGATTTGGAATGCACACACAATTTTGAATAGAGCATAAGTTTTTGAAGTACCCAGCTGTTATGTTGCCCTCCTCTCCCCTTAGCAACCAATGTATAATTAAAGATCTTAACATGCCATGCCAGACAAGGAAACATTTCTAATATAGTTCCCCATTATTAACAAAGGGTTGCATTAGGACATTGATATTCCTATGACACAGTTATATCAAGGACAACAGAAATATGATTTTATGCTCTGAAATTTTTTTCACCAGAATATAGATAAAATGAACACATATGAGCTTCGTATAAACCAAAAGTTGATAAACTGTGGACTCCCTATGAAGATTATGTGCCCAATATTCTTATAAATAGAATGACATAGAGTTCAGAACCATGTTAGAAAAAGAAGATCATAGCTAAGAGTAAATGAAGTTGAACCATGATTAATGGGAAGAATAATCTGTGCAAGAGTTAACTCGATCGCACGAAAAACTAAAGTACCACATAATGGTCAAAGTTTAGTATAAGCAAAGCTCTTAAGATCTAGAGGACCCATGTGAGCACATGAACAGCACCAATTCTTTTCTTCCAGAAATGTATTAACTTTTGTGACTGCACATGTGAGGGATGGGAATGAAGACCAGCCTCATTATGACTCAACTCACTACCTTCAATCCTACAGATCTCGGGGGCCAACTCTACTTTCAAGATACAATAAACCAAATTAAGGATAATCTGGAAAGAAAATTTCCAGCTTAATTGCAGCAAAGTTGTATTTTGATGAGAATTAGTAAACACAAGCCCGTGCATAAGCAGGGAGGGATTATTCACTTCTATTTTTCAATTCACACTTATCCAAGATGATACAAAATAGCCGCTAGGCTGGATCTGTGACTACTTTGACTTGACTATGCTAAGGAGGTGAGTGGAACAGTGCGAATGTCTAGCTTTTAGTACACTAACTTAAAAGTGTGGCTATCTCCCACATGGTAAGGCCTAAATAAAGGACAGCTGGAGGCGAAAGCAAACGATCCAAGTGGCTGGTCTAGTTGTATGTCGGAATAGTACGCTCAAATCGCCCAGTTGGTCTCCTGTCCTCAGGGCAGATCTCACTATCTTCTATCTTCTGAACCTTCTGTTTGGGTATTTGGGTAACGGTTACACGCTGAGCAACTTTTAGACATTGGGGTGTGGGGGTGCAAATTATCATGACCATGTGGAAAGGTATGTAGTACAATCATAAAACCAGAACTTATTTCAAAACTGCATGTATAACGTGAGCTAACAATAAGAGAACTGTATTATACGCAGTTGTGGAAATTGTTCGAGTAAGACAACACAATTTGTCATAACAACCTGAAGCTTTTAACACCGGATCAAATGAAGTGAAAAGAAGCTCTAGAAACAAGCTCAAAGATAGCTGTAGCGAGAATAACAAACCAAACACCACACTGCACGATTGTAATGTATGAAACTGAAAAGAGAAGTGAACCTTTGATGGTAATATGTTACAAGGATTAGATTTGCAGCCCTTCCTCTTGAAATAATCTGCAAGTAATCAACAACCCTGTCAGTTTCTAACTCTGATAGAAAGCCCAAGTAATGAATAATGCTCTGTTCACTGGAAAAGGCGATATTATCACCTAAAAGTTATAGCCGTTTTTCATTTTACTAGAAAATTTACTATGCATTCTAAAAAACGATGCAAGGTAATGAGGGAATTTCTTCAGATGGCTCATTAACTCACCATCTCACTGACTATGAAGTATTTACACTGCAGAAAGCAGATGACAGTATTTACACAGCATATTACAGATCAACAGCTGACATTATCAGTGGAGAATTTAGTTACAAGTCCAACACTCAAACAAAATCATCATCAGACATATCAGAAGCAACATGAAGTTTTTTAGTTTGAGGTTGATGATCATAAGAAGGGTTGGTTTTATTCAACCCTTGCAAGCAAATTGGAGATGTTCGTCTGGATTTAGTTGGACATTTCAAAGATGAATTCTTCAAATTGAATCCCATCATCTTCAAATTCTTGCCAAGTGAAGGTTGCCTTCCAGGTTTGTTAGGAGAATTTATTTTGACACTCCTTTTTCTCTGCTAGCTGATCCATTTGGCTGATGAGTTGTTAATCGGACCATCGATTCAACTGGAACAAGTTTCCCATCAATCTGATTGGTGAAAACAAAAGAAACCTGCAAAATGCACATGTCATTTGTTAACAGTTGTCAGCATTTCCTGAAAACCAAGTTACTCAACCTAAACTCCGTAGAACACAAGTATTTTCTGTATTCCAAAGTTTTGTCCTCCTCAAAAGCAGATGAAAAAGTGCTAACTGTTAAGAGGATAGCTTATAAAGCCAGTTTCTTTTCTTTCTTTTATAATCTAAATAAAATGAAGAATTGTAAGAACAAGTAGATCCAGTGGAAGAGGTGGTATCTTACAACATCTGGAAAAAGTAAAGGAGGTGTGAGATGCACGAGTCAACACAAACAAGACCTATATAACTAGACATATAAGAGAGATGCACTGAAGCCATCACCTCATCACCAGCAGAACGCTGCAGTATAGTATCCGGTACAGTTGATGGATCAGAATGATGGCCCCAACTTCCTAAATCTTCTTCAGAAGGTTGTCCAATCTGAAAAGGGCGTAAATGGAGCAGCACAGCAAAGCTCTTGAGATTTGAAGCAACTAAAAGAGTTACATCAAAAAAAAAGGGTATCACATAAACTACCTGTTGATTTGAACTATTCATTTTCTGCACACATCCAGAGATTTCTCGAAAACCACCAATATCAGTATAACCTTGCCCTCCTGAGGTTGAAACCTTACTATGCTCAGTGGCCGCTAAATCCAAATCATTACCATCTAACACCATATAGCCATCTTTGTTACATCGGTTGCACCTCAAATTTTCATGTATTTCAGACCTGCGTGACCAAATGGAAGGAAAAGTATGATGCAGAATGTCAACTAACGTACTGTATTTAGATGAAACTAATGGATTTTGAAATTGGCCTTTACATCTTTTGAATAGTATTAAATTGTAATAACAGGCTATTTAAGCCTAGCTTCAGAATGAGTCTGGTTTCTATAAATAGCAAATTTGCAGCACGTGTTATTCTTTAATATATTTCCACATTCCTTGGTAGTTTGACATCATATTATACTATCCACCTAAAAGGAATGGTCATGAATTATTTCATCAAAAAAATTATGAACTAATAAGGCCTTACTATAATACAAGAAAGTGCGATCTTCTTGATCCTCACAAATAACTATGACTGCAAAGGCGACTTAGTTACATATACGTATATGAATGGCAACTGATATCACATTATTTACCCAAATGAATTAATAATTGATTGCATGAAGCATGAGTTCATGATAATGATTGACCAAAAGGAGATAGCAATGCTAATGATTTTCTCCTACCCAGTTCCCTCCTAGTTTATCCAAACCATCTCAAGTCCAATGTGATCAATTATCAGCTGGTTCCTGTTGGTTCTGGAACTGTTTTCTGAATATATTAACAGAACAAAAAAGAAGAAAGGGTAGGGCCACACTATAATGGAGGAGCAGAATTCACCTGACTTGTTCATGAAAAGTAAAAAGATCACGCAGATCTTCTGTTGAAAGAGAACTACCCTGTAAAACAAAGATGTAAAGTCAATATATTTTGGCATTTTCAAGGATTAAGAAGAAAGCAAAAGATCACTCCCAAGTACTTGATCCTCCATTTTGTCGTTTGCTTGTTCCTGCTGAATAACTTTTTGGAGCCCTTCTTTTGACATTTGGCGCTGATATACCTACAGATGTATGTGGCATATCATATTGTCAGCAGAAGAAACTAGCCAGTAATTTAGCATTCCTTCACTGGATAATGAAAAACAAATTGAAAAGATATATGAAAATACAAGATTTGGAGTTGGCAACCTTCTCCTCAATGGTTCCTGTGCTTAAGAACCTGTAAATGTACACTCTCTTCTTTTGTCCATCTCTCCATACTCTAGCAGCAGCCTTTGCAAATGTCAAAAAATGAAAACAAAATGAACAAGGTGTGTGGAGTTAAAAAGAACCTTCAGGAGGTGATGAACAAGGGATGCATAGATATTAACCTGCTTATCATTGGCAGGGTTCCAATCAGGGTCAAAGAGAACCAATCGATTTCCACCCACTAAATTAAGCCCACAACCACCTGCCTTGCTACTAAGTAGAAAGACAAACTCATCCTGCCGGATAGAGTAATATCAGATATAATGGTAGGTTCAAACAGTACTTCAGGATACAAAGTAGATTTTACGTACTCTAGATAGATCATTGAATTGGTTCACCAGCTTTTGCCTTTTATTAATGGATGTTGCTCCATCAAGTCTAACATGTGGGTATCTTCTTTCCCGACATAATTGTGCAAATAGATCTAATGTCTGCACTTTTAGAAAAATGACAATGGTTAATTATTCCAACTGTGCAGGTATCGAAAGAGCAAATTAATTACAATAAGTTGTATCTTCTATGAACAGAAACAAGTTTCAAGTGCAGTTTAAAATGACAGGCATACAGAGAATATGTGGTACACAAAACAGGTTGGCAGCTCTTCAAAAGTGCAGAAACAAGGTCATGTGCACTGTGAAAGGCAATAAAGATTTTAGGAAACCAAAAATATACCATTTTGACAGTTCAAAAAGGAAACCAAAAATATATCCAAGTATAGAGTTTTTAGTACTTTCCCTTATCTCTATCATTTACCCTTAATGCACAGTATCATGTTCTTGACTTAGCGTAAGATACAACCGTTGGTAGTTCTTATAATTAGTATGTCCTTAGGAGTTGGTCTGATCATAAACATGCTAGTAAAGGCAATGAAGATTTTAGGAGTAATAATGGCTTACTACCATCCCTTTGCTTTTCAGAAGTATTTAACATTTTAACTTGAAAAAAGTTGGATTGCCCTTTTGGTTTCAGTAGCCAGTATAGACAATGCTATAGCATGTCCAAGGCCGCCTGCAAGCATATAGAACTTTCTAGTCAACATAGATACTGGCTCACATTTAGTGATTTTAAAGTAAGGATGTACTCTCCAGTTCGTTTTATTGTTGCAAGGCTGCAAGAGGATTTTGAATATACGAATTGTGTGGTCACCAATGATACTTTATCGTTCTTGTTTTTTAAACGTACAGCAGGAGCTTTGCCAGTTCATTAAAGAAAGGAACAGAGTTCAAGTCTTACAACATCCATGCCCAATGCCTCAACGGACTCACCAAGACCGACAACACCTTATCACAAACGATGCAATATGGTATCAAGATAATACATTATAAACACCTGACCTGAGTATAATTTGATACAAGGACAATACGATCGTCAGTTTTCTGTCGGAGGTGCCCCAGTAATCTAGCCAACACATGCATTTTGCCAGATAGTTCTACCCACATTCCTCCTCCACCAGTCCATGATCCAGATCTTGCATAAAATAAACAAAAGTTGGAAGTTGGAAGTGGATTAGCTAATTGAGAAGCTAGTGAGAGAAGTACGAAATACCTTCCTGAAAACAGTTCCGGAGGGAAAAAGCGTAGACAGTCATCAAAACCAGAGCCTCCTGAATTGTTACTTTTAATGGTGTCATAGATTAACTGCGATACAAAGATAACCAAACAATGAATATGCATACATACATATACATATGTGTGTGTTTGTGTATATGTGCGTGTGTGTGTATATAATTGATTCTTCTTAGTGTAACCTAAAAAGTGAAATTATAAGATGTAGGATGGCTATGTCTATGAACGATGATAACTCGAGCAACACAGGATCAAATCATATTAGTAACTTCCTTCTGCAATGTAACCAAGAAAGAAAAAAACAGTGCAAGAGACTTGGTTACCAAGCCAATTCTGCATTCCACAAGGATTATGGAGTCAACTTAGAACACTGTCAATCTATGCAGGGTATCATGACCAAGATTTTAAATACTGTCAAGAGGTCTTGCCTTAGAAAGTTGGGAATTCTAGTATACAGTGCAGGATAGCACATGTCAGCAATCGAGGACAAGCATACAATACTATGACTAAGCCTACAGTGTATAAAAAAGAGAGATCTATTACTACTATAAATATTGGAGTTGGTGACAGTGATGGTGGTGATTCATTGACCGTCTTCAACCTCCCTAAAATATCACTTAACAATAAAAACCTAGAAAAAACACTTCCCAACAAACAAAAATTCCAACATAAATCATGACATGGGTCACGACAAAGTGCGACCGGGCGTTGTCGTGTAGGCCAAGCATGGCAGGGAATCATGATGCCAGCTTGGGAGGAACCGATAAAGTGGAGTAGCGGAGTGCGGGGGAGGGCATGGAGCAGGCCAAGCCTGACAGCAGCAGCTCCGTGTGCTGGGTTAAGTATGGGCATTAACTAGTTCCAGTAAAAACTACAGATTGTCAATAAACTCTGAACGTACTGTCGAAGCTACTTTCACTGAAAAAGCAAGAGGAATGCATCGCAGGCGAAACATTGAAATTAAAATTATTTACCTTTGGATGGTTGCATAATTTCTTAAGAGCAGTAATATATGCTAAAATTTTGGATTGCTTTGCCTCTTCAGATATCAAGCGTTTAACCTGGGAGTCCACAATAGATTATTGTAAATATAATTCTGACTGTCTTACATGTGCCTACAAGATATTGCTTCAATGAGACTCAGAAAAATGTAAAGTTCCTCACATTTTTGGAATGTACAAAGTGGTTGTACAATGTCATCTGCAATGGAGTCAGCTTGCAGCACACTACTTCGACAATCTATACACAAGGTTAAATAATGAAGATAAGGCATTTATAAGAAAAAAAATAGAAGAAACATATTCAAAAAGAAGGAAAGGGGAATCATTATAAACATAAAGAAGATGGATAGCATGTATTCAGTCCTTTTTTTAATCAAATGTGTGATGAACATATTAGGTCAAATATACACTGGATTGGACAGAGCATACCTTTGGTGGCAAGTGATTGGACAACAGGGCATTCGTTCGTCGCAATATAAACTGAATATCATTGAAAAGCCATCAGAATGTAATTAATCTGCAGCTAGCCCAAAAAACAGCAGAAGGAAATGCATCCACACAATTCTAAAGGAGATTATAGCATAACAGTGTGAACAATAAAGTTGTAAAAAGTTACGTAGTGCAGACTGCAGAGTGCAGACAAACTTCTTCAGAAGGAAAAGACTTACCTGGTTTACTTTTGCACTAAGCTCTGTGGATCTCTGAGATCCCAACTTCTTTTCTTCTGCAGTTGCTGTGGGCTCTCTTCCGTGAATTATTGGTGCCTGCAGTCAGAGGCAGATAATGTCAGATTTAATTAGAGAGCAAAGGAAGATAGAATGCAATTAACAGCTCACATAACTATAGGTGCACAAGTAACAAAAAAAGAAGTATCTGAATAACAAATCTAATCATGTCTGAAAACACTACTGTGTGTAAATTTTAGCAGTATAACTTGCTTCATATAAACTTGCATACTTCATAATATCGGCGGAAATATGCAGCATCCCCCAAAACTCCTGGATTTGTAAAATTTACCATTGAAAAGAACTCTTCCAAATCATTCTGCAGCACACAAAACATGAATATATCAAAGTTCAAAACAATTCTTCCATCTACGAAAAGGAAAAGAAGTAGGAAAGCAAAACACTACCTGCATTGGGGTACCTGACAACAGGACACGACGCATACAAGGAAGGGCAGCCAAGGCCTTGCACATTTAAGGGTTTTGATGAGTTCAGGCAAAACAAAATCCCAGAGGAACCCAAGCACAAACAGCTCATGTGTGTATGAAATGTAACTAAATTGGCAAACTGATATACCTTATTTGTAAGCGTCTGATCATTTTTCAGCCTGTGAGCCTCATCACATATGAGAAGGTCACAGCTTCCTGGTGTTTCAAATTTTGAAGAATGCATGCGGAAAGTCTCATAAGATATGATAAGTACCTGGGGACAATCCATAACATATATTTTTCAGCATACATCGTCACTAACTTGCTATTCTGATTGCAACTAGTAAGCATGGTAAATATTAAAACAAAAGAAGGAAGAGTTTGGGCAAAAGAAAACCTGAAGACGGCTCAAGGGTTTTAAGAAATTTCCTATTCCAGAAAGAACATCAGCACGCGTGCTTTCACAGAGGGCAAGCAGTTGCACTTTGCCTTTTAACCACTTACTTATCTCAGATTCCCAGTTGCTAACTAAACTTGTGGGGGTTACAATGACAGCCCTTTGAACCATGGGCTTACCATCAAAGCCTTGACCAAGAAGGGTATATAGTAAAGTTATCGACTGTAAAGTCTTCCCCAGTCTGGAAAGTATAAGGTAGCGTCAGAAGTAGCGTTATGTAACAGTGACTAAATTAAGGTTTGAAACGCAGAGGCATTACATATTTACATTAAAGTATAAAAACGGACAAGAGGGAGGGAGGGAGGGAGGGTTTCGTTCCAGCTTATTACCCCATGTCATCAGCTAAAATGCATCCAGTGATACCATCATCACTTAGCAACCCAGAGACACAATCAAACATAAACTGAACTCCTTCCCTGCATTAGAACATGAGTATGTGAAATTATGCATGCTAAACCAGAACTGAAATTTTCATCTCACTGATTTCACAACACAGAACGAATCAGAATTGTTTAAAATTAAGTTGTTATTTGCACTGCATAAGTTGAATCTAACATCCGGGACATACAACTGCTTATCCTGAAAATACGCCACAGTGGCAATATGTAATGTCCATATCTCTACAATTTACAAAGAGCACATGTTCCGTACAGACATAATGCTCACTGCAGTTATCATAGGGGAACCAGAAAAGGACTCATTGCAAAAGACGAATATGATAATGATATGATCGAGCGTGTAAAAGTGAAAAGAGGGAAAATAATAACAGGATAGTATATTACCTTTGGTGGGGTCGAAGGTAACGCACAAGCAAATGATCAACTTTGATTGCAGCAAAGCTGTTATTTTCCTTGTCGAATCCCTCGGGTTGCCACAAAATCAATGGTTCTATGCCAGGTGGAAGAGGTTCATCCTTTTCTAAGGAATCATCACTAGCAACAGTAGGTGATTGTGGAAGATTGTGTATAACTGCCAATGGCTGCAATGAACCCCATGGGACAAATCTTTTACGAGCTGAAAGGCGCCGAGCAAGATTCTCATTATTTTCATTATAACCGTTTTCACACGGAGGTTTGAATGGTTTTCGAGCTATCGCTGCCGCGTCAGAAACAGAAAGGATACGCGGAATAAGTGGCTGCCTTCTTACAACCAGGTTTCCCCTGGCAGAAACCAGAAAGAAAACATAAATATATACAAACAAGAACATGCATATGTTAAGCCATAGTCGACCAAGGCGCAAAACAAATTTTCATGGATATGCTAAAAGAACAAGACATATTTATAGCTAGGAAGGGGTCATAAAAAGCTTGAAGTGAACATTAGCAATACATCACATGGAACAAGATTGTTCCAACTGACATATCTTCTAATTGACCAAATACAATGAGATTTCTCGATTCCAGTAATAAACCATATAAAAGACTAGTCCTATTGTCATTACGCAGTACTCACTGTCATGCTTGGATACTTAAGACCCAAGCTCGCCCAAGCTTGGATACTTGGATACTTGGATACTAAGCTTGGGTGCAATTTTTGGTTGGGATCAAGCGCACCCAAGCTGAGGCACATGATTCAAACGTATCCATCAGGGTGAGGATTAGTGTGTCATTCGGGAAGACTCTTAACTGAATTGGCATCTGAGACCCACAAGGCTATCCTATAACAATTCGGGAGCATTCATCAAACACTCGTCGCAATCAAAACCTAGATGAACAGCTAAGAAAACCCTAGGAATACACTACGATGCGTCAATACACCACCAGCTCACACCCGCATACATCGAAGACGAAATCCGCTAATCTAGTGGCCGAAATGGTTGGGCCAAAGCATACCTGACGAGCGCATCCACGTTCTGCGATTTCCTCTCTTCATCGGGCGCCAAGCCGCCGCGCCGCCCTTCCCGAACTAGCCAGCCGCCGCGCCGCTCTCCCCGAACTAGCCGGCCGCCGTCGCCGCCCTCGCCCTTGTCACTGTCGACCCCTTCCTCGGCTTCCTCGACGCCGCCCGCGTCACTGCTCTCCCCCACGTAGTCGTCGTCGTCGTCGTCCCCCTGCGCCCCGCGCTCCGCCTCGGACTCCGACTCGTCGGGGTCGGAGGAGACGGTGACTATCTCCTCCTCCGCCTCGTCGGCATCGCTCCCACGGCGGTCGCGTTTGCTCCTCGACGGCATCGCCTCCCGTCCAGAGAGTGTGGGCTAAGCGGAAATGGGCGTCGAATCGTGTGGATTTTGCACTCGCTGTCTGGCTTGGGGAATATTTAGGAACGGAGAGGCGGGTTTGGAAGCGCTGCAAAAGTTTTGGCGGTATGGAGGGGGGAGCGTGTCGGGGAAGATGCGGGAAAAGAGAGAAAGATGGAGGTGATTGGGCTGGATTGGGAGACCCGTTTCTAAGCGATTTAGCCCTTGTTTGAGGCCCAGAATTTTTAGCATTTGGGCCACACTTGGGGCTCTGTGGCTCTGGTTAGAATTATGCTTTGTCATCTGAGAAAGGGAAAGTTGGAAGATCACCGCTTTAGTTTGTTGCACTAAAATTTCGAGGTAACTTTATTAGCATCTAAATATTTTTAAATTTTTCTAATTAGCACTCCGTCTACTTTGATTGACGGAGCCATCAATGGAGACAACCGTTGGATCCGGATGTGAAAATTTGAACTCTCCATATATACTGCGCTATCCATAATTAAACTAGTGCACACATAAGAAACAAAGATAATATCATAAATCGTATTCCAACTAACAGGTAGCATAATAACGTAGCGGAAAAATAGTAAATAAACTTCGGTACCTAAGCCCATCCGTTAGCCTCACAGGCATCTAACTAGGACATACAACATAACACTCACCAAGGTAATCTTCTTCAGAAAAAAGATTAGCAACTCCTTCCTCTATATACTTGATATTCCGCAAGTCAGCAAGGAAAAATAAGAAAATATCATGATGCAAGGTTTCTAAACTAAGCTTCCAAGATTCATCGGCATAAAAGTAAACAAGTAGTTGTAATACAGTAAATAAGTTCAAAAAGCAAAATTAGTCAGATACTGGTCATTAACCAGCACGTAACTTATCCCAAACAATTCAAAAGAAAGTATTACTGTAAAGAGAACGGTAGCATGAACTACTAAAGTAGTTACCACATATATCACAAATTATCTCTAACTTATAAAAAATTAACAAATGGGAGGCTTCTACCCAAAACTTGCTAGGTTAAGCTTGTCCATGATTGTGAACACGACTAATCGATTAGTATTGACACTCTGTAGATGTTGTATAACTTTACACATAAGATATGATGTATCCCTTTTAGCGGTACTCATTGTGGTGCACTAATCAGGAGTCATGGCAAGACTTTTACAAATACTTTCTTGTGATACCAACCCTAACAAACCTTTCCATCAGCACGTGATTGACAATTCTCAATATCATGTAATAAATGGGTCAAGACCATCTCATATTAGTATTCGTGGTTGCACTGTTAAGGCTCAAACTAGATTGCAAAGTTAAGTCCTTAGGTCTATATCGAGCGAGACTAAGCACAACCCATAAATAAGAATAAAAAGTTATGCTCACAAACAACCCGTTGCTGAGCAAAAAGGAAGAAGCACTCACGAGCAACACTTAATCGCTATGTACCAACCAAGTTGACAAATTCTTGCACGAGTCTAGTTCTTATCAAATTATTAAAAATGCACCACTGCTGAGTGAAAGAGACATCATGACTTTGATGTTCTAAAAATTAAAGTTGTTAAATAAAGTAATGATCACCAGTCCTTCGATGCATCATACTTAAAACACTTGAGCACAATTAAAGTTGGTTAGACCTGACTGATGTGATCGTCATTAGCACTAGGATGAGCTAATGATCTACAAAAGTTTACCTTACTAGGTTTTAGACATGGAAGTAACAGGGTAATGGTTGCATATGAAGTGGAGATAATAATAAAACGACAATAGGCTTACTACCCACTAATACTTGCTACACTAACATGCACGCATAAGTTTGTAACCAAAATCATAATTTGAAAATAGTTGGTCTATATGATCATAGGTGACTTTCCTTGCTCAGAGATTTTTTGGAACTCTCCCTCCGGTTGATTGTAATACTCCTTCGGCACATTCGAGTCTACACGTTAACGTATTGCAATAGCTCAAAACAACACCCAATAAGAAGCAATAACTCCAAATTAAGATCGGATAAAATCAATGCTATGTAAAAATATAATAGAAGGTATAGATAACAGTGGTTGGGGTGGTGGAAGAGGCATAGATGATATAGGAACAACAAGGAAGGAATTGGGGTTCTAAAAATATTAGGGTTTGAGGTGGCAAGGTGGGTAGAGTTAGGGTTTTGCCCTAATCGAGTAGCTGGTACTGTAGGTAGGTGTTAAGCTACTCTACAAGACATGTGAAGGTGGCACGAGTCGATGGAATTAGGTTTTGATTAACGGAAGAAAAGATACGACAAACCAGTAGTCGCGAAGTTGTCACGGTAGAGATTTTGCCATGTTTTTCTATGGCGGCAGATGCGGCAGGGTGTTGCTGAGGAGAGGAGGTGTGGTGTGGGAGGCACACACGACAGCGAGGCAACTACCGCGAGGCTATCGTGGCAGTGCGGAACTACTACCGCGGCATGGTGTGGCAGCAATGGTGGCTCGAGCAGCAGGGGCAAACGACGATCGGCCAACAGGATTGGAGAGAGGAGATCACCAGCAATGGGGCCTGCATGGCGGCGATCGGCCAACAGGATTGGAGAGAGGGGAGGTAGGGGAGGTGAGAGAAGGCGGTGGAGCTCACCGGCAATGGCAAAAATGGCGGTCGCAGCCAGTTAGACAATGATGGGGCATCGGTGCGCGCGACAGAGGAAGTAAGTGCGGGGTGTCAGGGTGAGGCGAAGCAGAAGGGGGCCTCACCCTTCTATTTATAAGCGGAGGAGCCTTGGGTTTCGGGTCCTTGCCTTGTAGAGACTCAGATTGAAGATGCGATGCACGTGGGCAAGCGGGCGCGCGGGCTAAAGCACATAAAGACTGGGCCAAGTGGGTCGCGGGCTAGAGGGAGGAGGGGAAGGAGGGCCGAGGAAGGAAGCGCGGCTGGAAGAGATGTGCGTGGCAAGCTTGTCAAGAGGAGTGGAAAGGAAAGAAGAAAAAGAAAGAAAGAAAGAAAAAGAAGAAAAAGAAAGTGATAAGAAGAAAAATGAGAAAAAAAAGATGAGATAAACTTAACTCCAAATCAAATAAATTTCGAAATCCAAATATAAACCAAAACTTAGTATGAGATAGACTTAATTCAAATTAAAACCTCTAAATATATAAAATGTCATGTTAAACTTATTAAACTATGTAAAAACCTAATTCTTTCTCTTAATTAAAGATAATCAAGAGATCTTAAAATATTAAAAAAATTAGATTGTTAGGACAACATTTCCCTCCCTGTATTCCTAAGCGTGCCTCTCGCCCCTCAGTTTGTTGGGTCATTTGATAATATGACCCCTTTTTTGTTGGACTTTGCTCAGGAAGCACTAAGTAGTTTGTAATAGAAGAAATGACCCGTTTTAGCTCTAATGTTTGATTAAATGACCCATTTCACACTTAAGACTCAAATTAGCAGTTATCCTCCAATCCTGGGAATGAAATGACCTCCCTGCCCCTCACTTATTCAGTTCTAAAAGGCACCCTGCCCCTCACTCTCTTCGTTCTGCTGTGTTCCTCCCCTGCTTGTTCCTCCGGCGGTGCGCGATTTGGCGGCGGCGGCGGATCTCCGGCGGCAGCAGTGGTTCCCCAAGGTACGGTACTGCCTCTCTATTCCATTCCTTGTTCCATTTCTCACTCCCCTCTCAGATTTGTTGATGTTCCTCTCATTTTCGGTTGTAGAACCCTAGCTTTTTGGATGGCTGTTGGCTAAGAGGGCATTGAGGCTGCAGAAATCATGGCTGCAGATGGGTCTACTCCGGAAGGGTAAGTGGCCGATTCCTTCGGTATTGTAGTGTGAGAACCAAGCGTCCAGGAGTAGTGTGCCCTAACATCGAAATCTGAATTTTTCCCCCATTTCGAGTAGGGTTGATGATGCTGAAAATATTTATAAAGTAACTGTTAGAGTTCTCCGGTTTGTCGCAAGGCTTGATGATGGAAGCGAAAATCAGTTTGATCGGCAAGATGTGGAATTTTATGTAAATCTGAGAGGTCTAACGGTTGACAAGTTAGTAGGAAAACTCAGAGATTTCATTGAATGGGGTTCAGCACAGGAAGTCCATTTATTTGTCAGAGATAAGCATTTAGGTATGGTTGATAGGATCAACCATGGTTCAGAGTTGCTGATAGCATTTGATGATTGTTTTGAATCAAAAGATGTGTTCCTGCTAGCTGAGGTAGTGGATTTAGTTAATCATGGTGATTATTTTAAAGTATCTTCAAATGCTAGCCAATGTAGTGTGATAGTGGACAATGTTCAGTCCAATGGTACTGAATCTGGGGTAGACAATGTGGACTCTTGTGCTGTGTATGTAAGCAATGGTAGGTTTGTGCATTCAGAGGTAGAAGCCACAGTTGATTGGTCAAGTATTGAGATAGCTCCTATTGCAAATGGTGACATAGATGTTCCTATAACTGAAGAGAACATGTGTACGATACTAGGAATTCAGGAAGAGGATGTTCAAATCCAAAAAGTCACTGAACTCAGAGCACCTATTGCAGTTTGTGATATTGATGAGGAGCTGCTAGATGAGGCAGCTATACCAGTAGATGACCACATACCAGAGGCTTCAAATATTGCCTATGACAGAGATCATCCGAGCATGTACAAAGGTGCTATGTTTCCTTCGATGAAAGATTTTAGAATGGCAGTAAGGCAGTTTGCTATCAATGCGGAGTTTGACCTTGCTACTAGTAAAGCTGAGAAAAAAGGTGGATGGGCAAATGTAAGGCAGATGGATGCCCATGGAGGATAACAGCCCGTTTGATGCCAGATGAGATAACAACAAGGGTACTAAGTTAAAAAAAATTATCTAGTCTGCTTGATTGACTAACTTGATCATATTGTCAATGCAGGTTACCAAAATAGAGGGGGACACACACATGTACATCAAGCAGCAGGGTGATATCAGGCATGGCCTCTCAGGCATGGGTTGCAGACAGGTCTATGGGAATACTCAGGAATCAACCAAATATAGGTGATAGGGATCTTCAAAAGAGGTTGCAGGAGGAGTACAATGTGACCATTGGGTATCACACTGTCTGGAAGGGTAAAGATAGAGCACTGGATGAAATATATGGTACCTGGGGTCGTAGCTTTGAGTACCTCTTTAATTTCAAAGCAGAGGTGGAGAAGAGGTCTCCAGGCAGCATTATAGAGGTCGATACAATCACAGTGGAAGGTAAAGTTTATTTTCACAGATTTTTTATGGCATTTAAGCCTTGCATTGATGGATTCATAGCTGGTTGTAGACCTTATGTTAGCATAGACTCCACAGCTCTCAATGGGAAGTGGAATGGGCATTTAACTTCATGTACAGGAGTAGATGGACATAATTGGATGTTCCCTTTAGCAATTGGTTTTATTGAAGGAGAGACTGAAGAAAACTGGACTTGGTTTATGAGACAGTTGCACAAGGCAATAGGGCATCTTCCAACTCTAGCTGTATGCACTGATGCTTGTAAAGGGTTAGAAAATGCTGTGAAGACAGTTTTTCCACATGCTCAGAAGAGGGAATGCTTTAGGCATTTAATGAATAATTTTGTGAAAAAGTATCATGGCGACAGTTTTGGGCACATGTGGCCGGCAGCTCTGGCCTATAGGCCTGAATTATGTGAGTACCACATGAACAAGGTGTATAATGCTTGCCCAGAGGTTGATGGTTATTTGAAAAAGTATCATAGTTTGTTGTGGCAGAGGTCCAAATTCAACACTGAGATAAAGTGTGATTACATCCACAACAACCTTGCAGAGTGTTTCAATAACTGGATCAAAGATATAAAGGATCTTCCTGTAGATGAGCTTGCTGACACCATAAGAGAGAAGATCATGAAATTGTTTGATACAAGGAGAAGGATTGGTGAAAGGCTTCAAGGTAGGATGCTACCGGCTATCATACAACAAATCAATAATAGAAGTAGAGGTCTCGGTCACTTGATGGTTGGCAGATCAAATCATGGAAAGTGTGAGGTCAGGGACACCAATCAAAACAATCTGAGACATGTGGTTTATGTAGAGAGACACGAGTACACGTGCCTAGAGTGGCAGCACACTGGAAAGCCTTGTGAGCATGCTATTGCTTTCTTCATACAAAAAGGGAGAAATATTAACATGGACCTCTATGTGCATGAGTACTACTCTCTGCGAATGTTCAGGGCTGCTTATCAGGGAGAGGTTGAGCCTCTGACAGATAGGTCTCAGTGGCCTAAGGTCAACTTAGGCTTCCTACTATATCCACCATCTGCCAAAAGGTCTGCAGGAAGGCCTAAGAAGACTAGATTCAAGAGTTGCCTTGAAAAGGGTACTACAAAGAAGAACACTCATATGGGAAGCAAAAACAGATGCAAAAAGTGTGGAGAGTTAGGACATAGGCAATCTACTTGTCCAACCAATGGAACCAAGAAAAGGTACTTTTTGCTGTACTAGAGTTTGTTTATATTTTTTTTTGTACTAACATTACTTCTCACAGGAAAAGAAAGGTAAGGAAGAGTGTTGAATGTCAATTGACAAGGGTAGAATGTGAAGATGATGTTGTTGCTCACATTGGAGGGGAACATGGTGTTGTTGCTCAGTGTACACCCACAAAAACCTCCACTGCTCTAGCTACCTTGCAAAACAGCCCTGCACCTGTCACTAGAAGGTTCTCTCTTTTTCTAATTAGCAGCCTCAAACCTGCAAATTTGATTTTCTGTAATTCTGACTATTGTGTGCTTCACCATTGTAGACAACTTTCTTTGGCAATGGGTGAAGGACCAAGCCAACCTTCTTTGGTAATGGGTGAAGGACCAAGCCAACCTTCTTTGAGCACTATTTCTCCACGGAGAAATGTGAAGAAGACGGTAAAGAAGCTCACACCGAGGAAGAAAAAGATGGACCGATGATATGCATATTATAAATGTCATATTTTGGGGTATTGTTTCTCATGTGCGAAGCTTTTGGGTTGTAATGAGTGAGAAGATAACTCACTTTTAACCTTGCTGCTTGATGTCTGTAATGAGTGAGATGAGAACTCACTTTCAAACTAAATGCACTTTCAACCTTGTTGCACTTTCAACTTCGCAAACACAAAATAAGAGCATCCACTTTCACTACTTAGCTAAAAGCATCATCATCCCAAACATTACAAACACAAAGAAGATTACATTCAAAACCAAGTGAATTTCCTGGTTTCTTGAAACCCTCCTCATCTTGGCATTCAACTCACTCAATTCCAGCTTCAAAATATCATATTTCTCCACAACGGTTGATGTCGATCCATCTTCAAACTTGCTCACCTTTGATCTCTCGCCAACTTCGAGTTCACCCACCCGCTTCGAGCCTCCACGAAGAAGTCCAATTTCCACCAGATATCGCTCATAATCAACTAGCCACATGAATGTTTTGCATCGTTTTGCTTCCTAAACAACATTTCCAATACACAAATTTAAATGCTCTGCATCAAAAATACAAGACCAGCAAGAGATCTTAACCTCAACCGAATGAAATTGAAGCTACAAGAGCTACAAACCTTGATCCAAGGTTGATTGTTTGGGCATTTCACAAAGACCTTGCCTTTGTTGCTCACTGTCTTTGCAGTCAAGAGCAGCAGCCGGGCACCACCTGCACATCAGGGGCAGTCCACCATCGGCAAATCCAACACATCGCCACCAACACTTGAGCTCATCTGAGACATTGCCCAACAAAAAACGGGTCATATTATCAAATGACCCTCAGTTTGTTGTCCTCGCCGTCGGGCACAACCATTGCCGCCGCCATTTTCTGACCTGCCCACTCACTCCCGTGCTCCACTTGCTCTGTTCCTCCGCTGCTCTCGGTGGTTCCCTTTTTCCTCCCCTCCCCCTCGCCGTTCAGCTCTCGCCTCCGCAGCCACCGTGCGCCCTCTCTGGCCTCCGCCTCCACAAGCGCTCTCACAGGCCGACATGTCCACAACCGCCTGCTCCACCAAAATTAGCATCGCAGAATCGGCTGATTGGCTCGAATCATGAGTTTTCTTGCTTCAAACATCACGTTTCTTTTTGGTTTCTCTGATTCATCGACTGTTACTGCCAATTTTGTACAGTTCCTTGTTTTCCTCTCTTGCATGAAGATGATTTTGTACTCTTGTAACATACACCAGCTCTGAACCGTGTCTGTGGATGCAAGAAGTGGCCTCACACCCATACATATATTCAGATTTCAAGCCTGACAGTCTGGTGTCATGAGCCTGCTATTGATGCACCACAAGATGCAGCTGCTGCTATGAGGTTCAATGAGCCCAATTAATTTGCAATTGTGCTGGTGTAATGCGCAATTGAGCTCAGTACTTTCTAGCTTGTAAATGTACGAGGAATCTGAAATATTATTTGCAGTCGAGCTCTTTTTTTTTCTTTGTAGCAGAGTTCTTGTACTGTGCTGTCCCATTGAGGTAATTGTACTGTGCTACTGAGGTTTACTTTGCTGGAATGAGATTTTCCCTGGAGCTTATAGAAATTGTTTTCTGGAAGCTCTTGTATAAGGAAACGTCTGACAATAAGAGATACAAATTTTGCCACAGCACAAGATTTTTTTTTCTTTCTCAGCATAAACCATCTTTGCTCACAAGAATCTGATAATTAAGTTACAACAATACCTCAGACAATCAATTGTTTAGACTTCAGTTTCAACAATTGCTAACACGATTAACAAGATTTCAGGAGTTAACCAACAAATTGCTCACAGAAAAATTCCACTTGAGTTCACATAACAAGTCACAGGTTCAAATGTTCGAATATAATAGTTGCACACAAAAGAAGTTCACGTAATCGTTGGATTACAAAACAACAACAAAAAACTAGTTCTTAGTCCATGAGCCTCCTCTTGCTGCTTGTTGTTGATCCATGTTGGGAAGATGCTCTCATTCTTGTAGTAGGACTATGGGGCGCTGCATATGGGCATCTTGTAGTAGGAGACATAGATGCCATCCTCCTTGTAACTGGCCCTGGACTAGTTGGAGGTCCTGTAGGAAACATAGTTGGCATCCTCCTTGTAACTGCCCTGGGACTGATTGGAGACCCTGTAGGAGACATAGCTGCTATCCTACTTGTAACTGGCCCAATACTGGGTGGAGATCCTGTAGGAGCACGTGGTCCTTCTGGAAGTGCCATCCAGATTACATAGAAGTATTTGTACGCACGAATAAAGAGTTCAGGTGAATTTCAGTACTACACTCTTGAAACATGTGGAGAACTCTATGCAGAATTGCCATCCACTACAGAAAAATTTCATGGAGGACAATAACAGTCTAAGTATAATGTCAAGACACAACCGATTGTGTGATAATGAGAATAATAAGACATCATTGTGTATTTTCAATTGCATCGACGATCAACATAAAAAATTGATGCTTAAGAAATCTACGTACAACAGCTGGGATTAATCCCCTCAAAGCGGCCAGAGGAGGCAGGGTGGCGTCGTTCTGGAGCAGGGGCGTCGGAGGTGTGGCAGCGTTCTGGAGCAGGTGCCGTCGGAATTGTACTGGAAACAGGGCGTGATGCTGCTCTTGAGCAGGATGTGTCAGAGCGAGAGAAGGAAAAGGGGGCCGCGGCGTTCCCAGCGGCGGATGATCTAGGGCAGCGAGCGGCAGGCAGTGGCGGAAGTCATGTCGGGCGGCGGTTCTACGATAGGAGGCGTGCATCGTGTTGGGCAAAACGAAGGGATCACGTAGGGGTAAAAAATGTCTTTTGACGTACGCTTTTGTGGTGTAAAAAAATAGAAAATCGGAAACGGGCTAACGAATGTTGACGGAATGCTAATTGCGGGAACTGTACCAGGTTTAGATGCTACCAGAGTAAAGAGGTAATTTTCAAACCAATTTTTTCTCTAAGAAATATTTCTCAGCTCTATGAAGTCATAGCGTCACCCTCCATTATCATTGGATGCTTCATCGAGATTAATGTTATTATATATTTTAAAAATTATTAAAAATGATTAGGTACTAATCGTGATATTTTACACAATAAAAAATAACTGAAAGAGAATGTGCCTAGCTAGTGGACAAATTATCTTATTATCCTTTCGACGTGTGATTTGTCTAGTCAAAATGTTCTGAACATCGCCTCTGTTATCTAATGCGTTCTATGAAACGATTACCATTTTTGTGCAACGATTAGGAGTCGTTCGTTCGTGTTTATGTAGCAGGAAGTCCAGCAGAAAACTGCAAAGCAATGGCCGGACAGAGTCTCTGAATATTATTCACACATACACCACTATTCTTTGTGGATTTGCAGTAATCACATGGTTCTGAACATACGCAACATGTATATCTCTGCATACTTGTTCATTTTCACAGGCTCTCTGCACAGAAGAACTAAAAGAAGTCTCTGCACAGAAGAACTAAAAGAAGTCGTCCAGAGCATTAGTACTTCAATCGGTACAAACAAGAGAAAATCCACTTTAATTTACAAGGTAATCAGTCACTCATCACACCCCTAGCCCAACTAGCAGGAGATCAGAAGCCCTCCAGCTCGCTCATCTTGACGTGGAGGTTCCTCTGCGCGAAGGCGTAGAGCCTGCCCATCTCGTCGCCGTCCACCACGCCGTTGCGGTTGGCGTCGGCCTCGCGCAGCGCCTCCCGCGCCTTCCACCACGCGAACCACAGGTCCAGGCTGCGCAGCGCCTCCTGCAGCTCCTCCCTGCTGATCCGCCCGTCGCCGTCCGCGTCAAACTGGCTCAGCCAAGCCCTGAACTCCTCCACCGTCGTCTCGCCCTGCGGCAGCGCCCTGCAGCACCGCATGAACGCCATCGATCTTTGTTTGCTACTTGTTCACAGCACGTGTTTTGCTTCCTTCTACGAATCACTATCTGATATCTATCCAGTTTCCATGAGGCTGATACCTACGTCGCTTTATATATATGTTTACAGTTCGGTTGCCGCACGTTTTGGCGCATGTTTGATACGAGTTCCGGTGTGTTGTTAGGCAAGACAAACGGGACTAATCAGTGCAGATCGCATGCTTTCTCGACAGGTAATTAAGATTCGATGCTTGATAGAAGAAGATGGTAGCTCGTGGATGCATTGGGCGAAGAATCGGATGCCTTCGCCTTTAATCGGCAAGCTTCTAGTACGTACGTACATTTGCTGCAGACGCATGCAGTGATCGTGTGCATTGGTTGTGTTCGATTGTTTGGTATACATAGCAAGCAACAATGTTAAACTCATGCAACAATGACCAGTACGAGGTCAGCTGCTGACTGATCATATTGTCAGTCGTGGCCAACTAGCCGTTCTCTGTTTCTAGAAGAAGAAGAAAAATATCACAAAACGGGACTTTGTCCACAAATTCATATTGATAAGCTTTCTTCTGAGGAGCACCATGCCTAGCCATTAGGTAAACGTTGGTACAGAATTTCAGCAAAATCCTAAGTTGATTCTGCCTTCTATCATAAGCAATCCATCTTACAGCTGCTGTTGTATATGAAATATCCCAGCGCGCGCGTTGCTGGCGTTCATGATGGTACAACTGTTGTTAACCTAACCAAGATTACAGAAAAAATAAACTATCGATTGATTATTGAACCTCCAAGGTTTAGCATGTGGCTAAGCAGCTTTCTTCCTGGCAGAGCAAACCAACCAGCAAGAAATTTAATATTCACCCTAAATGTGAATACCTTTCTGTCACTTCGTTTGATTAGACCTCACTAATTTTGAAACCTAACCTCCTTTATTTAATGATAAAGTTAGTCCCACATAGTATTTTTTTTATTGCATTGTTCGTTGGCAATAGGGATAGGAAATGTAATAGGGATAGGGAATGTAGATAAACAAAGACCAAAATTATCCCTTTCTTCATAGTATTCTTCAGCTTTTTTTCCGACTTAGCACGACCAAGACTTGGCCTATGTACAAAAATGCCTTTAGACTCTGTTTTAGAAAAAGCTAGGACGATGTCACACGGCGGTTGTTTCAAAAATGTCCTTAATCATCTTTAAATATTTAGATTTATATTAGCACGAGAAATAAAAAAGTTATCATTAAATTAAAAAAATAGATTTTGTACATGCGTATATGGATACATGAATTAAAGATTTATGTCAATTTTTAATACTTGTGTATCTCAAAAAATTCTCAAAAAAATCGTAGATGTTCATCATGTTAGAGCATGCACACCTACAAAAATTCATACAACAATATAATTAAGAGTGCCCTACACAAAAAAGACAACAAATTGTTGCTGCATTATTTTAAAAATAAGTTGAATTTTTTGTCTTTTTTTGTGTAGGGCACTCTTGATTATATTTTTGCATGAGATTTTGTAAGTGTGCATGTAATAACATGATGAACGTCTATGAATTTTGTTGAGAATTTTTTAGATGCACGAGTATTAGGATTGACCTAAATCCTTAACTCATGTGCCTACATGTGCATGCACATTTGTTTTTCCCTTAAATTAAACTGATAAGTTATTTTGTACATAATATTACACTATTATACACAGGCTTATTATAGACGGGTAAAAAATGTCTTTTCAAACGATTTTTCCACCTGACTATAAACACATGTATGAGATAAGGAAATACATCATAGACGGTTATAGATACCCATATGCGTTGTCTAATTATAAAAGTAAAAAGATAGAAGCAGTACTCGCCATCGGTGATGCGTGATGCACCTCCGACTGCCTTGTGCTCGAGGCCATCAGATCTATCCGTGCCTCACCAACCCCGCCACTGCACGGCCACATCAATACCACCGCCGCTGCATCGTCGCATCAACACCCTCTCCCCTCCCCCCCGCGGTCCTGGGAAGAGGAGGACGATGTGGCGCCGAGCCTAGGCCACTGCGTTGATGAGCTCGGCCGTTGGGTCCTCCTTGACATGGCGACAGCCACGTCCCCCATGGCCCCACCACCATCTCCTTGGTAGGTGTCGTCCACCAGCCAAGCGTGGTTTCTTGAGTTTGAGACGACCGTCGAGAGCGCATTGGTCTCCAGCTCTAGCTCCACATCCTCCATCTTCTTCGAGGTGGTGGTGCAGCCCTCGGCAACGACATTGGGGATGATGGACTCACGGTGATGGCATTGATGAGCCAGATGACCCGCATGTCCTCCATCGGGATCTGGAAGATGACCCGCACGCGTCGCTCGGGCTTGGTCATGCGCAGCCGCACAATGCCTTCCACGCCGTAGATGAGCTAGATGAGGAAGTAAGAGGAAGGGGATGCAGCTCAGATCTAGAGAAGGTAGATAAGAGAGGGAGGCTCGCTCAGATTTGGAAAAGGGAAGAAGAGGTGAGGAGGACATGATGCCTTCGGATACGACAATAGTTGCTATACTTGCTGTTATTCAAGTACTAATTTTTAAAAAGTATCAGGGGAGCTTGTTTCTAAGAGTGCTTTCATATTACTGTATGATACTCCTTGACGAATGTGTTGCTATTACTTTTAGGAATAAAAGATATGATGATACTTGGAACGACAATACCAGGAGCATGTTGATGATCAAGGTCCAAGCATCAACATACAAGATAAAGATAAAGCTAGTTTGAGATAATGGCAGATCCATACATGAAGTGGGTAAACTATTTTCTATCTTCTAAAAGCAACTAAAGCCACCGTGAAGCTATTTTGAAGTTTGGCTGAAGAATACTTGAAATATACATCAATATTTTGGTCATATGCACTAAGAAAATATTGACAGGAGTTATTTAAGTATACGGTGTTGCACCACCCCGTCGGAGGCTAGGCCCATGTAATAAAAGAGGTTCAAGAGGGGTCCAAAGAGAATCTTAGGGGGTTCCCACCTCTCTTGCTCGAAAGCCTAGGGTTTTCCATGTCCTTGGACGCCCCTCCTGGTCCTCCATCTATAACTAGCCTCCAAACCCCCTAGTCAATTTGGTTTTGTTTAGATTAAAGTTTAGGTACTCTTACTCTTCATGTATTTGCTTGGTCAGCTAGATCAAATGTCAATATCGTTGTTTGGAACCCCATATTACCAAGTACTTCAATTATATTTGCAATATTCATATTGCTATTTGTCTCATTCTTGCTTGTTCTTCGATTGCTCGCAGAAATGATCTTTGTGATCAGGTGATTCGTGCTTTTGAAATGCTCTAGGCTATCGACTCAACTAGAGGGGGGTGAATAGGACATTATCAAAAAAGCTCTACCAAAAGTAACTCCTATACATACTAATGAGCAAGATATGGAAATTAGCAAGTAGAAAGGAACACAATCAGACGAGAGACAAGGATTTGTTGTCGAAGTTCGAGCCTTTTGGCGAGGCTCTACGACTCTATTGAGGAAGCTTGATGCAACAATTGAAGCCGACATCGAAACATGTGCTTCCCTCAATTGACTTGCTGATATGAGCCCCCTCTCACTTGTGGAAGCTCTTCATCTTGCAGTATGCGAGCCCCAAACCCTTAGAAACTTCTTGGGGCTATTCACGAACTTTCGAAGGCTCCCAAAGCGACCCCTAGCTGTCTAGGAAATGCCAATCTCCAAGAGTAATATGCTTCAATCACTTCAGCTTAGAGATGAACTATTGCTTGATGCTCAACTACAAATCAAACTCTCTCTCACTCTCAAAGATTTCCTCACAAATATCTCACTTTGGGCTTGAGGAGCGATGGAGTTTCACTCAGGAGAGCGGAGGAATAGATTGCAAAGAGTTGTGTGTGTAAAGAGGCTTAGGGGTATATCTAGCCAACCCCTTAAAATCTAGTCGTTATAGGAAAAGTGGCAAAGCTTTGAGGTTTCGACTTGAAACCCAGATGTCTGGCATTTTCAGACTATATCATGTATACAGTGCAGAAATCAGAGGCTCCGACAAGAACATGGAGACCCTGACATTTAAAACGATGGTTGTATAGTGAGTCTAGAAGCGAATCTCGGAGGCACCGACAAAGAACCCGGAGACTTAGACTTTGCAAAGCACAACAGACATGAATAGATGTCAAAGTTTTGACTTGGAATCTAGACCCTCAAGAAAATTGAATGGCTTTAAGCAGTGTTAAGTTAGAGCGAATTCCAGAGGTTTCGCATAGCATTTGGAACTTCCGAGATTTCAAAGTGCTCAACCGAGTGAGATGAGAATGAGAACTCAAAAGTTTCGACAAATGGACTTAGACGTGCCGAGCTTTCAAGGATTCATCAGAGCACGATCGGTATGCAAACTCGGAGGTTCTGACATATTGAATTGGACATTCTGAGATTTCAAAGATAAGTCCATAAAGGATATCAGACACTTCAAAAACTTTTAGGAGTCCCGACTTTTGAGCTCATGAGACTTAGTTGAGCTCAGAACCCGAACCCGGAGGTTCCAGACACAAAAGTAAAATGGTCCAACTTTCTGAAACCCGACATACGGGCAGCAGGCTCCGAGCTCTTGGATTCTCCACACATATACAAAATCTGGATATTCTGATTTTGTTCTCGAAGGTTTCGACTTTTGCTAAAAGTGTGAGCAATTAAAGATTTCAAAGGTCTCTTTGGATAGAAATTTTGATTTCTAGCTGAGCATTAGCAAGTGACCCTCACTACCTTTCAAATATCAAGGCCCTTAATAGTATGACTTTTCGTAAACTCAATGTGATTCGTCAAACCACTAAAAGAGTTAGGAAATGATCATTAACCTTCATTTCTTCAAACCATCCTTCTTTAGAACTTCTCGAGAGTTATCGACTCTGGTTATTCATCATTTTTGGCACTACATTACCTGATCGCACTTGATGCGTATTGACGATGAGTAGTACAACTCTACAGTATACAATGACAATATCTGTATATGAATACGCAAAGACCTAGGAATACCCTGGATACCTGAAAGGATGTCTACCTCGGAGAGGGACTCTAGGAGAATAAGAAAACCACCTATAGGTGTCCAGGAATCCTTAAACAAGAAAGTCGATCCCGATGTTTAAGGAGGACAAGAGTTTTACTTGGAGATGAGTCCATACCCGGTATGGCATACCCTCTTTATAAGGACCCCGAGACCCTGCAGAGAAGGCATGCCTTGACAGAAGCAAGCCAGATACACACGCCTAATATTGGATAGCCAGAAGCCCAATCTGAAGACTTCCGAGCAAGTAGAAGGGAAGATCAACTTCGACATCCACTTCCAACTAGTGTAGATCCCATCTAGATTAGTTATTTCCCCTTGTACTTTGTCTCGAGATTAATATAAGACTCACATGACATAGGGTTGTTATCCTCCAGGAGGCCCAAACCTATAAAACATCTCTTGTCATCGGTGGACTCGACTCAGCGATTGGATTCCCTACCCCTACTCTCTTTTCTCCACGTATTATGTAAGATTGATGGTTTACAGATTGTCGACACATACATTAGTACCTTAATCATTTTTCATTAATCATCAAAACCAACTTAGGGGCCAAGATGAACTTTCAGCTCCTAGCAAGGTCAATAATGGTTTTGAAGTTGGTTCAGCAATTGCGTGGTGCAATAGTCGTCGTACCATTATAGCCGGGTCATGATAGTCATCTCCAAGAATCGATAGTTACCATCATTCATGAAAAGATCGGGACACCCATTGTCACATCAAGAGGAGATGGCTCGTGGGGATGAGGGCAGTTAGGATTGAGGCGACGTAGTAAGTTGTGATGGTGGGTTTTATGGGCCATGGGCTAAAATCATAGACGACTTGGGACAAAAACTATCTATGATGTCCCACATATCACAGACGATTTTATTTTACTAATTCGTTTGTGATGTGTTGCTCTACATCACAGATGGATTTTAAAAACAAAAATTGTCCGTCATGACCAACTTATCCCAGAAGGATGTTCTAAAAAATTGTTTGTGATGTTTATTTCACCAAAAACCGTATCTGATGAGTCTAATCACTTACACTTTTTATCCACTTGTCTGTGATAAGCTGTATGTGATAACCCAATCTGTAGTAGTGTTAGATCGTGCTGATATGAAAGTTCATGTCATGATTAGTTGATTATGGTATGTGATATTAGATCATGGAAGCGTCAAGGGAGCACTGAAGTGTTATTTTGTTATAGATCACTCAAATCCTAAGCACTTTGATCATTATATAGTGGATCAACACACACATCCTCTTACCTTATAAAGTTATGATATGTTTTGTTTAGATATAATTATGAAGATCTATTATGTTTAGGTACAATTATCTATCAATTATGATATGTTTAGATGTAGTTATGATCCATCAGATTAATAGGCGGATGTTTTGAATTTTTTAGGAACTGGTACAGTGTCTCGTCTAATTGCATGGGAACACCTTTAATCTTTAATTTTTAACTTGTACATGATATTAGATTAGTATGGGAAATACAAGTTCATATCGTGAGTCGGCCGAGCAGTCATTCTACTGAGTTGGTAGGTTTATTTTTACATGATATTAGATCATGTCGAATTAAAGTTTGGATCACGATTGGTTGATCATTTACATATGGAGTTAAGGTTCATATCACCCAGCCATTGATATTAGATCAATATGTAGACTTGGAGCTGAAGTAACTTTCTTATGAGGTGTAAATTATGAATATCTATCGCTTGCGGGGTATTAATAATTAAGATATCCCAGATTAATATCAAGTAATGTTTAAGTATAGCTATGAATTATGACGATCTATCTATTGTTGTCTATTGATAGTATGGGTCCATCAGGTCAATGGTCAGATGACATTTAGGTGCAGTTATAAAAATATTTTAGTTGTGATTTGTGATCTGTTTAGTAACAATTATGAAGATCTATCAGCTGTGATGTGTTTAGGTACAATTATGACGATTTTATCAGCTGTGATATGTTTAGACAAAGTTATGATGATCTATCGGTTAAGGTTTGTCTAGATAAAGTTATGATTGGTTGTGACCTATTTAGACACATTTATTATGATCTATCGTTCGTGAACTATTTAGATAGATGATCTATTGGTTGTGATATGTTTAGTTATAATTATGAAGATCTACGATTTGTGATATGTTTATGTATAGTTTTAAAGCTGTATTGGTTGTGGTCCACTAGCATTGAGATGGTTTACCAGATTAATCACTAAATCATTTGCTATTTTATGAGTTTTTTGATATCTCTATTTTTTTGGGTAAATTCATAGTTCACTTTTAATATATAATAGATTTTAGTCTATCTTTTTTTTCTACAGTTTTATTGTGCTTTTAGATACGAAGATTCTGAGGCATCTGCGTGCAGTTAGCAACTAAATATGCATATATGAAGTAACGTGACAAGATGTTCACTCATAGAAGATCTGTATCCTCTTCTCCGGGCAACATCATTTTTGCCTATATCTGAACAAAAAGTACACTGCTAACTACAAGCATCCAAGATATCGAAGCTTCAACGATGGTGCATTATTAGGTCATCTCTAACGAGAGGTTAGCAGTGGATGTTGGGGGAAAAAATATCAACCGTTATGTTAACCTGGATATTAATATTAGTTTGTATGTTAACGTTGTCGTTTAAAATTGTGGCTCTTAAATAGATGCTTTTTGACGTGACATTGTTCTTTTTTTTTAAAGCTCTATCTAAACCTCTGTTACATTGAAAAAGGCCTTACGCAGTACGATGACTTTACCGTGGAGGGCATCCTTAAAAAGGAACCAGGTCCTTGCCTTTCGCTCTAGCACACGCATAAACCAAAGACCGTATTCCCAAGCAATGTATCCCGCTGCCCCTCCCGACGCGTATAACAGGTTCAGTACCGGAGCTCCACCGCCAGCGCCGCCGGCGGCAACATACCAACAGGCGATGAACCCCCCCACGCCCGGGCGGCGGCCTGACGCGATGGTCCACCGGCCTTTTCCACTGCATGGACGACCCAGGAAACTGTAAGTCTCTGTCTTTCAGCAATCAATGCCATCCAACTCTTCTTCAGAGTTGAGTGCAAGCAATGGGTTGCCATGGCAACTCAAGTTTATCCATCTCTTTCGTGAAGGCCTGATCACGTGCTTGTGCCCCTGCATCACGTTTGGGCAGATCGCTGACATCGTGGACAGAGGCAACTGCCGTGAGTTCTTCAGTCCTTTATCCCCTTTCAGCTTCCTGCGTCCTCCTGAAGCAGTGAAAGATCGATCTTGCTTGATCGATTCACCGGCACTCGTTCGATTCCGTGGCGTAATATATTTGTGATCTGCACAGCATGTGTCGGGAGCGGAACGGCTTACGGGATCATCTGCGCCTCGACGGGTATGGGGTGCCTGTACTCGTGCTTCTACCGCTCCAAGATGAGGCGCATTACGACCTCGAGGAGGGGGAGTGCCCCGACTTCCTCGTGCATTGGTGCTGCGAGTACTGCGCGCTCTGCCAGGAGTACCGGGAGCTCAAGAACCGCGGCTTCGACTTGGGATAGGTAGGTTGCCCTCGCATTCCAGTGATGGCATATTAGTACTATTTGTTGGTTCGTTGCTTCAACGCAAGCAGATCTTCCTTTGTGTGCTTACACTGATGTCATCGTTGGATTTGCCTGACAAGGTTGGGACGCCAACATGGAACGGCAGAGGCGAGGCGTCACTGGATCGGTGATGGGGGCGCCGGCCATGCCGGTCGGCATGATGAGGTAGATGGTGGTGGCGAAATGATAGTGCTTTGCTTCTGTGATTCTTGCGTTGCTCCTGTAATATGCTTCGTCGTTTCTCCTTTATTTTTTGGTTTGGAGATCACTTCCTGTTTCTGGTTGTGCGTGTATTGCCTAAGTTTGTGTAATGTGCTCTAATTAGGTGGATTTCATGTAATTTGTGATGCGTTCACACGCTATGCAAACGGTAATGGATTTGATTATTGGTCGAGAAGTAGATAAACTACAACTCTCATTTCCATTTTGTTTTGCCTGTCGAGGCGGTCTCTCGTACATGCCATTGATACTACATGCATCCTAAAACGATAAGTAAAAGGCTGAAGGGAGCACAAATTCCTACCAAGAATTGGCAAGTCAGTGACGGTATGCAAAAGGCGCTTGTTTTAAAACAGATGATTTTTGTAAAAATTTCAGAGCAACGAGATTCTATAGATGTTTTTCTTATCGAGTCCTTTGTATTGTAGAATTGGCTTTAAAAATTCTTATAAGAATTGTTCCTTTTGTTCACCTTTAGAGGATTCCAAACTCCCATGTTTTCATTTCCTTTAAGAAGCCCAATGCACCATTTCTTCTTTCTCTCTCATTTTCTCTCCAGTCAAGTAACGTTTTACTGTAAAATTCTTATACGTCAACCAAACAGCTATTTTGTATAATTCTGTTGTTTTTTATTCTTGTAGAAATCTAAAATACATGACACTCTATTCCTGTAATTTTTTCTGTTCCGTAAATTTTTCCTATCCATCCTAACAAGAAATGGGGGAAAAAAATAACGGATGATTCACCACAGCCTCGGGCCTCCCCTAGGGCCCAAAATAGAGGCCACAAACAGGGTTCTACAGAAGCGCCAAGAATTTCCCTGTACTGGGCTTCATTGTTATTTATTTATTTTTACGAGGGCTGTACTGGGCTTTATAATCTGGTGCTAATAATAATAGCTGTCAGTTGCGTTGGTATACGTGTTGAGTAACACCGCCCTTGGGGCTTTGAGGCCATGTGCTCGTGTGTGCCTTCGTCCGGTAAAATTCTTCGAGATAGCAGACGCCGACGAGATGACCTCGAAAAGGATAAAAAGGAAAGAAAACGCCAACGAGGCGACGACCTATCTTCTTTACTCCTACCATTTTTGAGGGTACCCGTCTTCTTCTTTACCTGGTCGGCGATCGAACTCTCCTATCCCCCACACACAGTGAATCGAGCTGAAAAAACCATGTGGCCGGGAGGGCAATGACATGATGCTGTCAGGTCGTGCAGGTAGTGACGGAATTGTAAAACCGGGCCATCGTACACTGACACCACCCCCAGTCACCACGTCCTTAATCATGGATCGGTCCTGAGGCAGTGCGTGACGCGTGCTCGCAGTTATACTCCGCCACCCGGTCACCGTCTCACCGAATACGACGGTGAAGCCGCTCCGCGCTGCGTGCGTTGGACACGTTGGTTAATTTGCCGCGCCAACAACCTCGATCCAATGCGCACGAAGCATGCGTCCCCCTTTTTGTTGCGACAAGAGGGCTCCCATCTGAAAATGGCTCTCCTACTGACTGATCACGAGTCATGATTATTACTCACGAGGTGACCCGTCTGTTGCTTGTGATTCTCGGTGACCTGCGCTTCATGGCATTGCTGATTTATGTGGTTGAGCTTTCGCCTCACGGCTTCCATTTCTTGTAGCTGCGCTGCTTCTTTAGTGAATAGGCTGTTTCTTATGCGTGGTACTTCTCTCTATCTCGTGCACCTAAAAGTTTGGCAATCAAGAGCTTGGAAACAGGCCATCTAGGAACAACGATATTTTTAGACTGGCGGTTTGTCAGAAACTTCCATAATGACCCTTTCCACTGTTTGTCTTTTTGCTAGGTCTGCTAACAGGGCAAAGCAATGCTAGAAACTTTTTACGGAAGGCGGCTTCGCTTGGCATTGCTAAACACGTTTGGTACTGTACTTGCGTATAAAAAAGACAATATGCAGTAGTACTAGATTTTTTTCAAAGAATAACGGCTTACGGAAGATTTTGCTAACGCTTAAAATAGAAGGATCTTCCGAAACAAGCTTACCTCCGTTGGCGAGGTGGTTGCCATAATTACCGATCAAGCCGTGCTTTATGCGTAGGCCGGAGGAATCGCGCTCGGATGCCTCACGTTGAAATAACAAGTACTTCTAGATTTATTTTAATTTAGAAATACGGAGTATAACATCATAAAGATCATGACAATACTAATAAATAATATTGTACATATAAACTAGACATACAAATAATTACCGAGTAAAAATATCGTATATCTACTTCACAAATACATGCTAGCATAGAAACTATCAACACGAAAAGAATCACCATAACTTGTAGACCTTGTTGTTATTGAAGGAAGATGGCGATGTGGTGTGATGATGTAGTTGACTTAGGGGTGGCAATAAAACTCGAAACTCATGGTTAAACGAGTGTTCGGAAACTCGGCTCGACTCGACTCGAACTTGGTTCGAGCTGAGTTGGACTTTGAACTAGTTAACATAACGAGTTAAACGAGCCGAGTTATCAAGTACTTCCAGTAACTTGTTTTATCTCACCATATGATGGATAAATAACTAGAAATATGTGTGATCTGTGAACTTTGCTAAGGTGTATTGCTATGATTGGGGGCTAAGTAGACCTATTTTATAGTTTTTTGCTGTATGTTAATTCAAATATAGTTAACATTCTTTCTCATATTCAAATACAAAGTGATCTAGTATTAAAAGTCTTAATGAGTTTAACGAGCCAACTTGAGTATTTAACGAGTCGAGTCGAGTTGGCATTTTAATTCGTTAAGTTAACGAGTCGAGCCGAGTTGGCTCGTTAGGATAACAAGTATTTACGAGTCGAGTTGAGTTAGCTCAATAGCCACCCTAGTTGACGTCATGGGCGTCTTGGACGAAGGCGTAGAAGAGGCCGCAAGCATCGTAGATGAGGTCTTAGCTGAAGCAGGAGAGGTTTTAGTTGATATAGAGGAGGTCCTATCTGATGTACATGAGGTCATCCGTGTTGTAGCAGAAGTCCTAGATGATGTAGAGGAGGTCCTGGACGAATGAACAGTACCGTCGTGCGCTCTCCAGAAATCTTATTCATCCCCACTCTATGCAAGCTCAAAAGGGACAAATGGTTTTAGAGGCTTGCTCTCCCGTCCACGGTGCACGTATGCGATGAGGCGGAGTAGCTTGGAAGCAACACATAATAAGAAACAAGATAATGTGTAGAGAGTTGAAATGTTGTATTTTTTTCCAAAGTATGGATCTCTTTATATAGCCCGTGGTTAGGTAAAACAAAGGTTACCAGAGGAATTACATATAACAATAGTCACAAGAACTTATCAGTTAAGCATTTATAATTAAACTAGAAATGTTACATATTAACTCCCACAGTAACAATTGATTGTTCATTTATCCGCACTGGTAAAACAAAAACTCTAAAGTCTTTGGTATGCCTAGCCCAACCCACGTCACCTCCCAACATGGGCACGGGTGGACCTAGTGAGGCGAGCGAGCGAGCGCACGTGTGTAGTATCTTTTTCTCCTGCTATAAAAAAAGTATCATACATAATACTTTATGTGTTGGTGTCTTTTCATCACTACTAACAGTATATAATAAATTACCTTATATTTCATGCAATTAATTAGATCTTTAAAATTTATCTAATAATTATTAATTATAAGGCCTTGGCCCACTGTATCTAACACCTCCTATTAGGACCGCACGATGTTCAGTTCTTGTGGATCATAACTTAAATCTTTTTAATCCCTCTCTCGAGCTCTTGTGGATCTTTTTTAGTTTTTTACTCTGTGTAAGTCTTCAGGTCGGAGAAATTCCGACTCGATCTTTGGCGTCGTCAAAATGCTGACATGGACAAGAGGTTCTATGGAGTTTTTTTTATAAATATTATTTTTATTTTATATTTTTCAGAATTTATAGGTTTGTTTGAAATATCACAAACTAACACCCTGCCGTCCAACCGTTGGACGACGAGAGACCTGTCGTTTAACTGTTAGACGACAAGGGGACGACAAGGGCTTGTCGGTCAACCGGGGAACGAGAGGGACCTGTCGTCCAACCGTGGAACGACAGGCCCTTGGATCCATCCAAGTCCTGTACTGGTAACAGTACATGCTATATCTCTAACTCTTCTCCTTCCTTCAAATCATCGCATGCATTAAATCTTAGTAGAAAAATAGATCATTTACAGGCCCATGTATCCACTGGTGCGATCGGATTTTAAATCCGTGCGCCGGTTTTTGAATTGCTATGAATTTACTCAAATTTGGTAAAAACAACCCAAATTTATAGCAATTCGAAAACCGGTGCATGATTTGAAATCCGATCGCACCCGTGGATACATGGGCCCGTAAATGATCCATTTTTACTAAGATTAATGCACGAGATGATTTGGAGGAAGAAAAAGAGTTAGAGATATAAGTACTGTTACCAGTACAGTACAGGACCTGTGCTGTGGTTCCACGGTTGGACGACAGGTGCCTGTCGTTCCCCGTTTGGCCGACAGGCTCCTCGTCGTCCAACGGTTTGGACGGCAGGCCTCTTGTCGTCCAACGGTTGGACGGCAGGGTGTTAGTTTTGTGATTTTTTTTAAAACCTATAAATTCTAAAAAAATAAAATAAAAATAATATTTATAAAAAAAAACTCAGGTTGTATGAGACCAAACTTGACAGCCAGGCCATATCGTCTCAAAATGCTTGCTCACAGTTGTACTAGTGCGAGTGCGTGTGCGTGTTTGTTTTTTTTCAATCCATAGTAGTATTAGGTAGTAGGCACGTGGCGGGTCTCTTTGAAGACGCACCTACATGCAGCCAAGTGGCCCAAGCCTGCCTTGCGCAGAAATCCCAAAGCTTCTGGAGGCAGTCTCCGCACTTTCATTGCACTTGCGAAATGGTCCAGATGCACAGTGGACACGATCACAATTCACTGGGCACCTACCACAGCGAAGTGAAAATTGCGCATGGCATAGTAAATATGCTAATTCCACTGTTTTCCTCCAAAAAATAGTGTTATGTTTGTAACACGTGATTTTTCCATGACTCCCATAAGAACTGTAACTGTTTCTTTGTCAAATCTCGTAAAAATTACGGCGTTTCAAACTCGCGCAGAACGTGAACTCATGGCGGCTACGGCCTTGAGTTTTGTGTCAGAAATCAGACCCAGCGAGCGGAACCAAAATAAAAAGAAATGGTTTGGAGGGTATCAACCCGCGTTGTAGGGCCGAGTTTAGGTCATTTGTCTCAGCTTGTCTTGGCGTTGAAAGATTCCAAGGTCCTTATTCTAGTATTCCACCACCTACCACCATCTACTTAAGCTCGAATAATAATGGCAATCCCGGAGTCTGGCGTCACATCAACCTATGGAGACGAAGTAACCATGGTGGACGAATCAAACCACATGACCTTGGGAGGTCGTCTTCTTGCGAGTTGCGATCATTCATCTGACAAGAGAAAGTATACAAGCCATAGGAAACCAACAAAGCCATGTGGGGTTACTGAAAGGACATATATGGTCATATGGATCGAGATGGAGCCAGGAGCTAATCAACTGCTATTTTATCTCCTAAAAAAAGATTGAAAAAGAAAGAAAGGAAGAACGGTGTAACACCCAAAAGTAGCACAAAGTACACCAATCTACCTTCTACCGAAGGCTGTGGACCTGTGGTATTCAGTCCTGAAGAATCTGTAATATCGAAATAGCAAATCCAATACTTTGTATTTAGCGATTCTTTTAAATAAGGAAAGAATTTTATTTGATACAACAGATGATGCACCCAACTATAAAAATATCTCCCGACCTCCTCCGCATGAACCCATGCAGACAGCCACAATCAGTGGCGGAGACGGGGGGAGGGGGGGGCGAACAGGGGCCTGGCCCCTCCCAACGATCGACGAGGCCCAAGCATCGAGCACTAGTAGGCAATAATTGAGACTGTGAGAGAAAAGTCAGGTGAAAAACATGAATTGGCTTAGGGTTTTGAACCTTTAACTGAGACTAGGAACAGAAACAAAATTCTGCAACTAGTTGTAGGTGTAGCTCTAATCCAAGCCGTCCAATAGGTTTTGAGATCCATGCAAATTAGTGACAAAAGGTGCACGTACTACTACCTGGCCCCGACTCAAAGTCACATAATAAATTCTGAAAAACAAAAAGCCCATGAAAAGCCAGTCACGGCTAGATGTTTCTCTGTTTAGTCCTAGGACAATTTTTTTTATTAGTTTGCCTTGCGCCCCCCCTCCCTTTCCAAAATATCCAAATCCTGGCTCCGCCACTGCCACTGGCCACAATCTTAGAGAATGTAGACAAAAAAAGGGTGAAAAATGAGTCAAATGGTTATACTGGAGGAGAGAGTGGTAAATGCGTTGAGAAAGAAAGAACAAGTATACGTGCTCGTCATTCCTGTTGCTACGACCAATGAACGAATCAACTATCACGAATTAAAGCTAACTCCCGCGCGACAACACAGAATGAGTATCAAAGAATGCTCGCAAATGTGGCGTACATAGAATAGTGCACATTGCAGAATGCCAGAATTAATCCAAGGAGGCAATAGTCTATTCATCGGGCACACGTCGGTGTCTCTCCCTCGTTCCATCCAAGCACCCCCGCAGCTTCCAACACTTTGACCAGCTCTCTAAGCAAGAGAGAAGCCGGCACAAAAAACCACCATAAAATCCACGGATCAATAGTGCCAAGAGGCAGAGGAGATCAAGAAGCAGAGCAAGTGGTGAGGAAGCCACGGAGATGGACGTGAAGCGGGCGCGGAGCGCCTCGGGCTCCGGCCGACGGCGACGAGGACAAGAGGAGGGCGGGTGGCGCGGCGCCGTCCGGCCGGAGATGGTGCTGGTCGGCTTCCTGATCACCCTGCCCCTCCTCGCGTTCGCCTTCGGCGGCCGCTGGAGCTCCTTCCCCTCTATTTCCTCCTCCTCCTCCTCCTCGCCGTCCTCCCGCCCCCAACGTCGGCGGTCGGACACGTCGTCGCCGGCGCCGGCATCGGCAGCGTAACGCCCAAAAGTAAGCTTCTTTTCTCTGCAACGCCGTTTCCACTAGAGAATTGTGAAGATCACGCCTCACGTAAGGCAAAGAAAGGTTGATCGTTGACCGCTGGTGTGTAAGAGAATTCTTGTGCGCCGCGCTCTGATTGTTGGATGAGATTGGCCTATGAACAAGCATCAGTTGTCGTAAGCAAATTTTGACTCTACATTCTGCAACGTAGTGCAGAAATTGGCATTTTGTCAGGAAGTACGAGATGCCATCGTTAGTTAGTACTTCACACACCGGCATTATGAGTTATAGCCATGGCCAAGCACACCGCATATAGTATTGACTAGATCACTGAGTTTTGTGCAAGAACTAGAGATCTGGCTTGGCTAGGCAGCCCAAATATTTGCTCTGGTCGCTGATCCACTGTTGAGCAATCTTGTGGATCAGATCATCAGATCCCACATGCAGTGCGTTTGAACAGTCAGTTCTGGTTTGGTGATGTGGCGAGGCAGTGCTGTCCTGATGCCATCACACTGTGGACACTGGCGCATCCTTTTGCGGATCTTGTCTTACCTTATCACTGTTTCTTCCAAAGCTTGTGCTATTATGTCGGTCGCTTGCCCCTGCCTAAAGACCTAAAGATGTCCAGACTTTTACTTGAGTGGTCCCTGACTTTTGGAGACAAACTGTACTGTTATTCTTAAAGTATCCGGGTGAGGCTCCATAAAAGTAAGTTCTTAAACAACTGAGGTCCAAAAGTGAGGTGGTCTAAGATGGATAATTTCCTTCCTAGCTAGCATAATGTTAGTAAGAACTCTTGGTCCTGAAATCAGCCTTTTTTCCTTCCTGATTTTGGCAATAGATCATCTCTATGTTTTGACTCGTTAGTTGAGCTGAAATTTTAATAGCATGGATAACCGTAATTGATTCGTGATATTTTGCTGCTGCAAATGCTTAATTTTCATTATTGCATCTTGGTCTTAAACTCTTGACGAGCCTATAAGCCTAACAACCTGGAGTCAAGAACTTACTGTTCAACACATAATGCTTACACTTTGTCCTTTTTATCGATTAGTAGATTATAATCATTCAGTTAACTTCTCTGCAGAACCGCAATCCCACCGAAAAATGTGTCCTGCGCCAACCACATCTCTGTCACCGGACAAACTTCTCGGAGGATTACTTTCTGCGGCATTCGAGGAATCCTCATGTCAGAGCCGATACAAATCATCTCTTTACCGGAAGCCATCTCCCTTCCCTCTCTCCCCTTACCTCGTGCAGAAGCTGAGGAAGTATGAAGCGTACCACAAGAAGTGTGGCCCAGGCACCAAGCGCTACCGAAAGGCCATCAAGCAGCTCAAGGCAGGGCGCAACGTCGATAATTCAGACTGCAAGTATGTGGTATGGTTCCCCTGCAATGGTCTCGGAAACCGCATGCTCACAAGTGCGTCCACCTTCCTCTACGCTCTCCTCACCGACCGGGTCCTGCTCATGAACGTGCCGCAAGAACAAGAGGGGCTCTTCTGCGAGCCGTTCCCGGGCAGCTCGTGGGTGCTTCCTGGAGACTTCCCTCAAGGCAATCCTCAGAAGCTCCATTTTGGTGCACCGGAGAGCTATGTCAACATGCTCAAGAACAATGTCATCCGCAACGACAACCTGAATGTGCCGGCCTCGTCGTTGCCACCGTATGTCTACCTTCACGTCGAGCAGTCTCGCCTGAAGTTATCTGACAATATCTTCTGCGACGACGATCAGGTGATGCTCAGCAAGTTCAACTGGATGATACTGAAATCGGACAGCTACTTCGCGCCGGCATTGTTCCTGACTCCGATGTACGAGAAGGAGCTTGCGAGGATGTTCCCGCAGAAAGAGGCAGTGTTCCATCACCTGGGCCGGTACCTCTTCCATCCGACAGACAGAGTCTGGGGAATCATCAGAAGATACTACGAAGCGTATCTTGCCAGAGTGGACGAGAAGATCGGGTTTCAGATTCGGATTTTCCCGGAGAAGCCGGTGAAATTCGAGAACATGTATGATCAGCTCACGAGGTGCATCAGGGAGCAGCGGCTGTTACCGGAGCTCGGCGCCGCGGAGCCGACGAACACGACCGGTGATGCAGGGAAGGTGAAGGCCGTCCTGATCGCCTCACTGTACCCGGGCTACTACGACAAGATCCGGGGCCTGTACTACGAGAACCCGACCAAGACCGGCGAGATCGTGGCGGTGTACCAGCCGAGCCACGAGGAGCAGCAGCAGTACACGTCCAACGAGCACAACCAGAAGGCGCTCGCGGAGATCTACCTGCTCAGCTACTGCGACAAGATCGCCATGAGCGCCTGGTCCACGTTCGGGTACGTCGCCTACGGCTTCGCCGGCGTGAAGCCGTGGATCCTGCTCCGGCCGGACTGGAACAAGGAGGTGTCCGAGGTCGCGTGCGTCCGATCAACGTCCGTCGAGCCGTGCCTGCACTCGCCACCGATCCTTGGGTGCAAGGCCAAGAGGGACGTCGACGTGGCCGCCGTCAAGCCGTACCTCCGGCACTGCGAGGATGTTGGCTTCGGTCTCAAGCTGTTCGATAGCTAAACCCCGGTTCAATTTCGCGTTCCGAATTGCGTAAGTACGCCCATTCTCCCGTGGATTAATTAGGTGTTTGGGGGCTTCGCTGTGTTCGTTCTGTACTGTATTCAGATTCGTTCTTTGTAAAACAATTCGGATATAATATACATAGATCGCTATTTACCTTTCGATTGTACCGATCTTGTTCAACGTGTTTAAACTTTGGACGTTAACAACAGAATCATTAGTTAATGTATGGTAACGACAAACGACCCTTTATTCTTGCGATCTCCGTGCCGTGGACGTTCATGCGTGGAAAAATGGCAGATTTAGCCTCCCAGACTGGCATCAACGCCAAAACTAGCCCCTCTCGCACGGTAATACCAAAAATGACACCGCGATAGCCTAGACAAACGACACGTGGCACATTTCGCGCCCGCCCTTTGCGATAGCACGCGGGGCCACCTGTCGCGCTTTGGGGCCGCGACAGGGGAGCTGTCGCGCTCTGGCGCCGCGACAGGCCTCCCTGTCGCGCGTTCCGGCCTCGACAGCTGGCCTGTCCGGCTTCTGTTCTCAAAAATCCAAAAATTTGACATATCGCGCTCGCAGTCCGCGATATGAGGTAAAAAAAATTCTGCTATAGTGCTACAGTACACATGTCGCGCTACAGTACCGCGAAACCTCGCTACAATGCTAAAAATTTTTACATATCACGCTCGCGGTCCGCGACGGGAGGACGAGGCGTGGGACAAAACGGGTCGCCCTGGTGTCGCGCCCACGGGTCGCCCTGGTGTCGCGCCCACGGGCGCGACAGGCCTGGCGTCGCGGCCCATGGGCGCGATAGGCCTGCTGTCGCACCGGCCCAGCGTGACAGGAGCGTGTCGTGGCCGCCGGGCATGATAGCGGGCATGTGGCGCCTATCCAGCCCGTCACGAAGTCAATTCTGTCTTTGCGTTCGTCGCCGGGCTAAAAATGCCATTGACCATGGTCGGAGGGCTATTTGTGCCATTTTCTCTTCATGCATTCCATCAGCGACCTGCCCGTTTCCTCTGCGCCCACGACATGCATACGCCAATCAAGGCGACGCACCATATCTCTTGCACGCCTCGTTATCTTTACTATCTATAAAATTTGAGTTGGTGGCTGTGGTGATGGTGGTGTCACACCCTCTCCTAACTAACTCTCCAACTTTCAACAAACTCTGCTAAATAGAATCCAATCTTTACGTAACTTTCAATAAACTCTGCTAAACATACTCTAATCTTTACGTTCTGAGTTAGTTTTTTACTCTGCTGAAATTTATTATCTTACTGAATAACATAATCTAATCTTTACGTTCTGAGTTAGCTGGCTTGCTTGTGCTGTTTCTTCTCCCACACATGTGCGTAAATTTTGTTATATGTGTGTATGTGTGTTGTACGAGCACTCTACTATTAAATCGTTGTAAGACAAATCAGTATATTTTATTATGGACTTATGGTTTTATTTAAGATACCGTTACAACACACGGACACTCTGTTAGTATGAGTTACATGTCACTCTCACATGCCTTGCACGGTTGCACCGGGAGAGAAGGGGACGGAACGCGCGGTCGCAGAGGCAAACCGGACGAGGCGAAGCAAGCGATCTTACGTAAGTCGTTGTCCACGGGTGCCCCGTGGCGTCTGGAAGGTAGCCTGAACTCTAAAACAATTGGACCGAAAATGTGACCTGCATGCGAACTAACTGTGGCGCCCTGGCGATAATAGGTCAGAGGCGCGGAGAGCATAGAAGCGTAGGCATCCACGAACAACGGGTTGCCGAGCGATGGAGGCGGGCAGGGCGCGGGCGCCGCGAGGGGCGCACAAGGTGGCGATCGGCGGGGGGTTCACCGTCGGGACTAGAGGCGGCAACGAGAAGGCGTGGCGGCGGCGTGCGGCCGCGCCTGAGGTGTTCGTGTTCGGGTTCTTGGCCGCCTTGGCGTTGCTCATGCTGATGTTCGGCGGCGGCGGAAGCATGCTGCCGTTCACGTCGCCGAGAACGGAATTCGTGCAAAAGCCAGGTAACCATTAACCAAGCATGCATTCAATTCGTTGGTACGTCAGTACGCACGTATTCCTTCAGATACTGGTATTAGACGTCATCCTAGCAAGAGATTGATTTCTTTGGACATTCGTTCGCCTTGTTATTACATTTTTTTGAAAAAGAGACGCCTTTCTTACATGGATGAACGGTGGAATTTGCACATACGAAATCGAAGTGCAGGTGCAATTAGCTCTCTACATCAAAGTTGTTTGATCCATTGACCCATCGCGATATCGTAGCTTCTTTTTGGTGCAAAATAGGACATGAAAGCGACGAGCCAAGCCAGTTACATCCAACCTTCATGAAAGCGACGAGCCAAGCCAGTCACATCCAACCTTTCTTCTTTGTCATATTTTCCGTTTGGCCGTAAGTATCACGGAAGCGGCTCTTGGCAATAGTATGCCACCACACGCAAGGCCAGAAGTACAAGGGTTGGAATCAAAGGATAAAATTCAAGACCCGTATGACTTATAATGGAGAACACGGTGAATTTGTTTTTAGCTATTATCAGCGGTTGTGGAGTTAGGAGTTTGTGGTTGGGGTTTGAATGTTACAAGATTTGAAAATTTCCTAGTTATATTATTCCGTTCCAGCACAGACCGCTGAACATAAGTCAGTGGCTTGTTTGATATAAAAAGGTCCATTTTGAACCCTCAACTATGGTGTTTGGTCTAACTTAAACCTTGAAATATTAAACTGTTTATATTAAATTCTGAATTTTCTAAAACCGTTTAACTTAAACTCTAGCTTGGTTCTGGATAGAGGTTTTCCATTTCTAGCAACTAAAAAAATGTGAAAAAATCCACATGTTTAGGGAATGCTATGAAATGATAACTTGCAAAAATTTATCAAAAAATATGACTATTTGTGCCCTCTTCAGAAGTGGGAAGAGAAATTCATTTATCTCTTGTCTTTTTGTACAGAACAGAAATCATCATATTGTTTCATCAATTTTTGACCGTTCTTATTGTATAGCATTTTCCACACTCATGAGCTTTTTTTCAGAATTTTGGGAATATTGAGAGATGAAACCACCATCCAAACTTTAGCCAGGTTTTTAGGATGGTTTTGCACCTCTTAAGTTTTAGAAAATTTTGAAATATTTCATGAATGTTGGTGATGCTACAACATGAGAATATGCAAACATTCATTCCAAAATAAAAATATGAAAAATTGTGTTCTTTATGAAAAAGAAAGAAGAACCATTTATCTCTTGTCATTTTTGTATATGACACAAGTAGTCATATTTTTGTATGAATTTTTATTGGTTATCATTTCATACCATTCCTACATCCATAAAAAGATAATATTTTTTAAAACCGCAACAGAATAACAACTATCTAAAACTGGAGTAGGTTTCATGTTAAACGGTTCTAGAAAATTCAAGGTTTAATATGAACAGTTGCATAGTTTATGGTTCAAATAAGCCAAGCACTATAGTTCATGGTTTGAAATGGATTTTTCTATAAAACTTCAGTTGTAATATGTGACTCCAGTTTGGTCTTTCAGTAAGGCAAAATTATTTTCTTACTGCCATATTTGGATGAGAGAATTTCAATATGAGGTTTAGATTGCAGTCCGTCAAAATTATTAAAAAATAATGAATAGATATAATGAATAGATATCACTATTAATGGAGATGGTTGTATCGCCTACACTAGAGATCAAATCTCAGGTTGATACCGTATGAGTGAGTACATGTATATGCATTTGGAAGTTGTATCAGGTATTTCTAAAAGAAAATGAGTTATTGCTAATACCACCACATATATCACCGAATTGGAAAATGACGTCTAATGTGCCATTGACTTGTAGGCATACCTACGTGTCATCCTCAAATTATATACTAGTATTTTGACTATTTTCCGGTTTACGCCTTTTTTTTTCATTTTTCTTTAAAAACGACGCTAAATTAATGGGTACATGAAGGTGCATGAGTGAATCCATTATTGCAATGCTATCTACTGCAATTTCTTGAAGCCGTGTGCCCGTGTGCCGTGCATCGTGCAGTTGCCACGGCATCACCTGTGCAGGCAGCACCTGAAGACAAGCCCGCGTCGTCATCTAGGCACGACCAAGATCGTCTTCTCGGCGGGCTGGTCTCTCCGGCCTTCGACGAGGCCGAGCAGTCATGCCATTCCCGGTACACGTTGTCCCTCTACCGCCGTCGATCACCGTTCCACCCATCGTCCTACCTCGTCGAGCGCCTCAGGCGATACGAGGCCCGGCACAAGCGGTGCGGCCCCGGGTCACCCCTCTTCAAGGAAGCCGTCGAACACCTGCGCTCCGGGCGCAACGCCGCGCACTCTGAGTGCCAGTACGTGGTGTGGACGCCGTTCAATGGCCTCGGCAACCGCATGGTTGCGCTCGTCTCTACGTTTCTGTACGCGCTCCTCACCGACCGCGTTCTGCTCGTGCACGCGTCCCAGGAATTCGACGGCCTCTTCTGCGAGCCCTTCCCCGGCAGCTCCTGGACATTGCCCGCGGACTTCCCGATCACCGACTTCGACGGAATCTTCACCATGTCGTCGCCGACGAGCTACAAGAACATGCGGCGACCCGGCGCGGTAAGCGGCGACCACCTCAACGTCACCACCGAGAGGCTGCCCGCGTACGTGTTCCTCGACCTCATCCAGTCGTTCACCGACGCCGCCTTCTGCGAGGCAGACCAGCGCGTGCTCGCCAAGTTCAACTGGATGGTGGTCAAGTCTGACGTCTACTTCGCCACAATGTTCTTCCTCATGCCGGCCTACCAGCGCGAGCTCGCGCGGCTGTTCCCGGAAAAAGAGGCCGTGTTCCACCACCTCGCGCGTTATCTCTTCCACCCGTGCAACGACGTGTGGGGGCATCGTTCGTAGGTTCTACGAGGCCTACCTCGCCAGGGCAGACGAGCGTGTCGGCCTCCAGGTGCGCGTCTTCCCGGAGATGCCGGTACGGTTCGAGAACATGTACGGCCAGATCGCGCGGTGCTCGGAGCAGGAGGGCTTGCTGCCCAAGGTTGCACAGAAGGACGGTGCGTCGAGAAACTCGTCGGCCGTGTCGTCGGAGAGAACGAAGAAGCTGACTTCGATACTGGTGACGTCGCTGTCCTCGGGCTACTACGAGCGCATCCGCGGCGTGTACCACGCCAACCCGACGGAGACCGAGGAATACGTGGCGGTGCACCAGCCGAGCCACGAGAGGGAGCAGCACACGGAGGCGCGCGGCCACAACCAGAGGGCGCTGGCGGAGATATACCTGCTGAGCTTCTGCGACCGCATCGTGACGAGCGCCGTGTCGACGTTCGGGTACGTCGCGCATGGGCTGGCTGGGGTGCGGCCGTGGGTGCTGTTACGGCCGCCGTCGCCGGAGGCACCTGCTGAGCCGGCGTGCGTCCGTTCATTGACCGTCGAGCCTTGCATGCAGGCCCCGCCGCCACAGATGTGTGGTGTGGCGGAAGGGAGCGATATTGGAGCTCTGGTGCCTTATGTCCGGCACTGTGAGGATGTGCATAAAGGTGTCAAACTGTTCAGTTAGAGCACCAATTTGTTCGTGCAACTGCCTTATATGCTGAAGCAGAATTCCGTGTTAAATGTTGATGGTGCAGATTGTTAGTTTCTTCTTCCTTTGAGGGCATTGTCATTCTTTTCTGATGGCTAAAGGAGGCATCCAAGTAACACGAGATGAATTAGGAACTGTCAAGATGAATTGCTAAATCTTAGCATATCAGGATTTTCTTAATTCTCAGCCGACCAGATCTTGCTTCAAGATCCATGCGTGGGTGGAATCCATGCTTATATGAAATAGATCGATTTTTGTGCCATAACTATTGACCGAGTTTAGTTTTAGTCCCTAAACTTTAGTACAAAACAAGTTTTTTAATAATATATCAGAAAATGTGAAAAAAGAATCAAAATTATTATGAAAAACCAGGAAATTCGAGAAAACTCACAACTATGTTATGAAAGTTCTTCAAAAGTCACCATATTTTTTAATTTTTAATGAACGTTCCTAAATTAATCGTGAGTTTTTTCAAATCAGGACATTTCTTGGATTTTTCAATGCTTTTCTGGAATATTTCTGAATTTTTAGACTTTTTCTTGTTTCTTGTTTCCTTTTTTTCTAAATTGTATTTTATTTTTGTGTTTTGTGCTAACTGGACTACTACGTGTTTGAAACCACCGTCACTCATCGATCGTACCATTTTAACTAGGTCAAAGACCAAATCTATCCGGTATTAAAAAGTAATGCTTAATTTTTTCTGGTATCGAAGTCTAAGAACTAAAACAAAACTCATTCAGTAACTAAGGGACCAAAATTAAGCTTTTCCCTTTGTATGTAGGTCTACGATTAGCTTTCTTTTTTCTTCCTTCTTTGCTGTCATAGCGACAGGATTAACGAAAATTAGCCTTGTAAGAAAATCTCAGTCAATTTAGCGTTGCACGGACCCAAAGCATGACGAAGAAAACAAAACTATAGGCTGCTGTTGTCTATTTCTTTTTTTTACATGAACGCAGCAACGTTGCTTTCAATTAATTAAGAAGAAAGTGTAACACGTAGCGCGACAGATCAAGACACGATAGTTCCATAGATATCTTCCTCTTATCTTGTTCTATACATATTTATTGTTGCCTCGTTGACTTATTGAATTACGCCGGTTGGTTTTACCTTTTCTTTAAAAACATGATAGAAGTTATGCCTTTTCATATTAATATAGAAGGAGTAAACATTACAAGCCGAAGCCTAAACAGAAAAAGCCATGAAACCAAAAGGCGCACAAGGTTGTGATATGCGCTAGAAATTGCGCCCCATTAGCGACCATGCCCGACCCTCTTCCTTAATTTTGGCCGTAAGAGCCGAGAGCATGGAAGACTTGTTATTGAAGACCCTAGCATTCTGTTCCTCCTAGATTTTTTTAGGAGATAAGGATGACTGTCACACGCAAGCTTTTCTGCAAGAAACCCGAAAATGCAGATAAGGCGTCCCAACAGGATGCCACGTCCACTGACCAAAAACAGGCATAGTGAAAATATTGGGGTTTCCCATCGCCGCCGACCAAATCCGCCTAGTAGCAACACTGGAAGAGGATATGGACAGCCGAGTCCGGAAGTTGCTCACAAAGCTGGCAAACTTGACAGTGTGGCCACCCACGGATCGCGAGCCCATTCGCTGTCCAAAGGAGATTTTGCAGCGCAAGCCAAGTGAAGAACTTGCATTTTGATGACGCCCACACACTCCAAACCAAACGGTTGAATCCACAGCGAACAAAGCCGAGGAATTGTGCCTTATAGGCCGAGCTGGTAGAGTAGATGCCGTTAACACTTAAGGTCCAAGAGATGCTATCACATATCCCTGACTGAAGGATTGTGGCATTGAAGAGGGGCCAAATCTTGATATATTTGGCGATGTGCTCTACCGAGAAATGGGACAAGTCGCGGTCCTTCATGCACTAACCGTGAAGCATTGTTTGGGAGACTGTTCTATTCTTCTGCCCAGAACAAGAATAGAGATTTGGGGCTAGGTCCTGCAGCCTAGAATCACCTAACCAAGCTGAGTGCCGGAACATTGCAATGGAACCATCGCCAACGGTGATTCAAGTAGTCGCATGGAAAATATGCACATCCACCTTGTCATAGGTTGTTTGAAGGCCCACCTCAAATTGGCAATGGGCACAATACCCGGTGGGTGGAGCTACCCGTACCCGATACCAATCTTCTCAGATTTACCCGTTTCCCATACCTATCCCCGCTCTCGGGTAGGGTTTTTACCCGTCCCCGGTTCCCCGTCGGGTACCTAGTAACTGATGGGTATTCATACCCGACAAGAACAGCAGCATGGCTGCATGAGTGCCAAAAAATGAGGCAAATACACATTCAAATTTCACAACTCATAAGCTATGCAACAAATAAAATGGAGCAACATCATATTTAAGGTTCAGATCACAACTCCACAAGCATCAACAAACACAATAAGGAAGTTTATAACATCAACTTACAAGTCATAATCCTAAAAAGTGCATAATTTGGAAGTCCGAAGTACAAATAAAATAGTTGACATATTACAAGCCATAGTTGTAGAAGAAACTTGGAAACTCCAAGTACAATGTCCTCAACTCATTCACACAGTGGCCCTTGAATATTGACCTTCGTTCAATTAGTCAAGTGTAATTTCCTAAGATAGAGAAAATTGTTAGTCTAGAGTGTAAGCAAATTAATTTGTAGTGGCCATTTAAATAGATCACCTGCATCCCTTCTTGGATGTCTTGAAGACAAGTCCAAAAGCTCGCTTGTTGTCCTCTCTCATCATCTATAAGAACGCAAGTTCATAATTGTAAGTTTTACTATTATAATGAATAGAAAGCAATAAACTTTTAGATACACATATGGCATACCTTTGTATTGATTTTGAAGTCAATTTTTGGGTACACATTAATACCTCCAACATCTCACTAGTGAGACGGCTACGGTGCTCGCTAAGAACTCTCTCACTTGTGGAGAATGCAGACTCTAAAGCAACCGTGCTCACTAGGATAGCAAAGATATCTCGTGCAATCATTCTCAAAGTAGGATACCATGTCCTAGCTATCTTCCACCAGTCCAATACATCAAAATTTTCCTTTGTATTTAGAACATAGTCATCCTCCAAGTACCGATCAAGCTCAGACTTTAACCTCACACTACCTGGCCTTTTCTTAGCAACACGTGCATTAAAGATAGACATCACTTCTGGGCATTCATGTGAAGATATAGAGGCATTTTATTCCATGCTATCTTCTACATGTACTTGATACTCTATCATCAATTCAGATAGCATATCATGGATGTCCTTAGCATGTTTAGCACATTTCTCTTCACAATCATCACCAAAGAGCATTTCAAAGCAAACCGCTAACATCTCAGATTTAAATCGAGGATCAAGAATAGTAGCAACGCCCATTAATCCTTGTATGTTTGACCAATACTTAGCAAATCTTTTGATCATGCTAGCTGTCATTGCTTCTATAATTTCATTGCCACAACTTGACCATTGCCTCATCTTTATTTTAATTTCACAAATTTTTGAGAAGTAGATATTAGCAGTAACATACTTTGTTCCAGAAAACATTTCAGTGATTTCAAAGAATATCCTTAGCCTCTCAACAACATCTGCTGTAAATTCCCATTCTTCACCACTAGGAGCACAAGTATATTGTTTCTCAACATGCTTAGCACGCTCGAAAACAGCCTTGTAGGGTAAAGCAACACTAAGTATGGTAAAAGTTGAGTTCCATCTAGTTTTGCAATCAAGATTCAACTTCTTAGTTATTGGGACATTGACAAACTTGGCAATTTCCTAAAAATTTTCTACTCTTTTTGGTGTGGCAGTCCAAAAGGCTACACTATCACGAATGTTTTCTATAGCATGATGCATCACATCTAATCCATCCTTAACAATCAAATTGAGAATGTGCGCACAACAACGCATGTGTATCTTCGTACCTTTCAGCATGAGCTTACTTTTCCCAAGCTTCCTAATAAGAGAAGGAATTGCCGCATCATTTGTAGAAGTATTGTCTATAGTCACAGTTGATAGCTTCTCATCAAGATTCCATTCAATCAATGATTCATACAATTCACGAGCAATAACTTCACCCGTGTGTGGACTTGGCACATAAATGAACCTACATATAAAGTTTGATATGACATTCCCAATTTGACATACAATAAAAAAGGTACAAAACTAAATGCCGAACAAAATATTACCTCATGATTATATCTCTAAGCTTCCATGAGGCATCAATGAAATGAGCTGTGACAGCCATGTAGCCTCTTTTTTGATTGTCGAAAGTCCACATATCGGTAGTGATAGCAACTCTAGACTTAATTCCTAACATGTACTCGATGGCTTTCTTCTTTTCTTCTTTATATTGGGAGACAATGTCCTTCCTACCAAAGGATAGAGTCATAGCATTAGCCAAGCAATGTTAAATGGACAATAATTTACATAGCAAATGCTTAGTCCCATTTTTGTCTCACCTCCAAGAAGCTTGAAACACCAGTTACATTTTGTCTTAATCTCCCCTTGGCTATTTTTTACTTTCTTGAAGTCATTCCAAGCTCTTGAAGTCAACTTTCTCTTGGAGCCAACAATGCTATCTTCGCTCTCATCAACAGGCACCTCACCCTCCTCATTATCATTGATTTGAACCACATGTTGTGACTCAGACATAGATTCAGCTGTAGATGGATTCGAGGACGGATTACGGCTGATGCTTCCTATTGGAGTCGACATCTTAATTGTTTACCTAACCAAGAGTCCAAAACAACACAAAATTTTATTGTAGATCATTTTAACTACACAATATATTATAAGCATATCACATATATGTATATACATCATAAACATCTTGGGTATAATTCCAATCAAAGTTCTCAGATTTAAAAATTAGAGTATACTACTTCATCATGCCCTTTCTGTGATGGCTGATCTATCTAGTTAATGTCAAAAGAAGCACATCCAAACAGTAAGCAAAGCATGATTGGGTTAACTTTTGCAATAAGAACATAAGCATTTTGGTAATTCAATCATTCTATAGTATACCATTGAGCCATGAGCCATGAGAGCTGCTGAACATAAGCATTAAGGAGAAAAGCATTATGGAGAAAAGCTCTAGAGAAAAGCATTTTGAATACTTCATACATCAGCTCAGTCGTGAGCCCGTGAAGCCGTCGGTTGGCCACCGCCCGAGCGCAAGGAGGATGGCAGTGAGCTCGTTGGGTGGCTGCCGCTGCTCGGGGTGCGACGAGGATGGTCGCCACCGCTCGGGTGTGCCGAGCTCGCCGCGGGGGACGTGAGGCGGCGGTGCTGAACTGTGGCGGCTGTGGGGAGGTGCATGTGGCGACACAGATGAGAGCCACCGCGAGCCCGCGACTACCCGGTGGCCACCTAGTGGGGACTGGGGAGATGTGGGCAGCGGGTGTGCAGCTGGGGAGGTCCAGCGGTGAGGTAAGGGGGCGGTGGGGAAATGCCGAGGTGCGGCGGTGAGGTGCGCGGGGAGGTGAGGTGCGGCGGCGCGGTGGAGGTGAGGTGCGGCGTGCGGGCTGCTTGAGGCTGAGGGCTGCGGGTTGGAGTTGGAGGGATTGGGGAATTGGGGTTAGGGTTTTTTGGCCTAGGGCTTGTACAGTGTGTGGCTGTCATTCCGGGCCCACTTGTCATAGGGTACCCGACAGGTAACGGGGATGGGTAACAGGGTCCCGTACCCATCCCCGGTTTACCCGGTGGGTAAAGTATTCGGCCGTTTACATCCTCGTGGGTAAAAAAGTGCCCATACCTGCCTCCTAAATGGGTAAATACCCGCCGGGTACCGGGTATCGGGCACCCGTTGCCATTTTGAGGCCCACCCAAGGCTTAGTTCAGGGAATGCCATTTGTACCAAAGCCAACACAAACAAAAGGTGTGCACAAATTTTTCAGGATTAGGATCCCTAGACCCCCAGCTTCTTTGGATGATAGACGTGAGCCTAGCTGACCTTGCACAATTCTCGAAAGATAGAATCAGTTCCCGACTAGAGGAACGCCCTACATTTCTTATCGAAATCTTTGATGGCGTCCTGTTTGCTTTGTGGGTCGTTAAAAGATAGAGCGACATCGACAAAAGAACCGACTTTACAATAGTCGCATGGCCTCCGTTGGTGAAAACTTCCCCTGACAAGACGCTAGCATAGCGGTTGCCTTGTTAAGAATTTGCTAGAAGTTGCTACGCCTCAGGCAACCTAGGGAGAAGACATGCCAAGATATTTGATCGGGAAGATCGTTCTTGCAGCTTGAAAATTGCAGAGTCGATATTGGGACAGTGAATTAGGGCAACCGAGATTTTGTGGATGTTGGTGACGAGACCCGTGACAAGGCCAAAGTTGTGGAGTATAGCGGCCGAATTTCACACGTCGTCCTCGAATGGCTTCTGAAACAACACCGCATCATCCACATACATTGAGGTGCGCATTTTGGTAAAGCAGCCAAGCAGCTCAGATAGGAGGCCAGATTTCATGGCGAGCTTGAGGAGACGCTGGAGCGGGTCAAAAGCTAAATTGAAGAGAAGCAGGGATACTCCGTTGGTGTTACTATATGGGCCACTTGAGTTCTTGGCCGCAAAGCTGCATCATCGATCACTTTCGCCCCTGCTTGTCCCCTTTTACTAAACATCCTTGGTTAGCTTTATTTTACAATGCCTAGTTGAGAGTGACTAACGTGATCAACAGATGGACTTATACAACCTCCTCTCTATGCGTGCTAGAGTCTAAACACACGTCACTTTATCAGTCCAATGATGTATGAGGACACATTTCCGTCAGACCTCATTGTCACGTCTTGGGTACAAATCCACTCGTGACTGTTTACCGCCAAAGAAAGTAGGGTCGCTAACCCATTAAGGTATTAACAATAGTTCATCATCAGCTATTTATAAGGGGGTGCCAGCTAGGATTGACATTGAGGAACAAGAGAGAAGAAGAGAGAGAAAGAGTCTGTTGGTAGAATTGCAGACGGTTTGTAGCCATGAAAAATCGGTCGTTATCGACGGCCTTTTCCCATTGTACGAAGGATGTCTACAGCTCCCATCTTCTTTCCCCTTCCTCGACGGATCGAGTGTTCCATTCCTCCTTGCATGGTTGTCGATGAGGAGCTTCTGGATGTCACCGTCACGGGCAGTGAGGTGGCCCTCGAGAGTAGATGCGGCAACAAGCTACGACTGCGGCGCTCGGACGGCGCCACCACCCGAGCAAGAGAAGTTCAGCGATTGCTAGCAAATCCGTGTGGCCCGCGCCCAGATCCCCTGGGTCATGCTTGTAGTCAAGGAGGCGAACGCCGCCGCCATCGATGCTGTCATGCGGGAATCACATGCTGCATGGGGAAGGAAAGCAAAGGCCACTGGCCAACTCGTCCATGAAGTAGGTCGCATTGTTCAACCAGCTGGCCAGGCCATGCTCAAGATGGTTGTCCACATGCTAGGCCACGAGGGCCAACACGACGTTGTTCGTGACCTGCTCGATGAAATGCTACCAGGCGGGAGAGGAGGAGGGAAGGCGCCGATGAGTAGGTTGACCATGGTGTGCTTGTGTCGACGATCGGTAAACCGCCGATCTTACGGTATTCGTGGAATGTGTATGTATGAGGGGGTAGGGACTGCTAGGGCACAAGGCCAGAGGTATAATGGCAAGGAAAACACACTTTTTATACAGGTTCGGGCCTCCCTCAGGATAACAACCTACGTCCTGTTCGTATATATTAACTGGAGAATGTCTTACAAGGGATATGAAGGTTAGTGGCTATCCTATGTCTAATCGTAGACTAATCCGACTAATTCCGCTAAGCTTGACTCCTTCGAGGTGGCGGGTCTTCTCGTAGGAATAAGCTAGGGTTTCTGGATCTTCCTTGGATCTACTTTCACTTGGATCTACTTTGACCTGTCCTCCCCTATCGGACTGCTGATCCTTTTATAGGGGGTTCATCTAGTCGTACTGGATGTGGACTTATGCCCGAGTAGAACTCTGGCTTCCTTAAACGTCGGGATTGACTTCCTAGTTTAAGGGTATCCTTCCTCCTTACGGGGGGTTACCTTACCATCTTGGAATCCTTACCGGGTACATGGTATACTCCAGTAATCCAGGGCATCGTATGCAGATACTTCATAATATACGGGATACCGTACTATACATCGTCAGCTTGCTTGTATCAGGCGCGTGGTAGAGCACAAAGATCCCTGCGATTACGGTGTCGCACAGCTCCACCACGACCGCCGTTGTCGTCTCGCCCAGCTCCACCCCATCACCATAGTCCTAGATTTGGAAGCTTGGAGCAATGATTACAAGAGTAGGGAGCTCAGGTGAATGATTTCGACCAGTTTGGGAACAACTGTTTTGAAGGATGAGCAAAATCGTGTCAGCTTGTGATGGCATGTGAAGAATTGGGATCGATTCCATCCTTTGTTTTTTTGTCTCTTTCCTTATTTTTCCCTGTTCGTCTTTGTCGCGACGCAGAGCTTTTCGTTGCCGCCATGTGAAGCGAGTCCGACCGGATTGCCCATCACTTGCTTGATGGTTTGCGCATATTGAAATCATGTTATTTCATTCTTCCAAAAATCTATCCGGGGCACGTGCCACAGCGACGTGCTATTGTCCACTGGATCAAGCGATGGTGCGGACTATTATCCGCTGGATTAAGAGATGGCGCGGGCTATTATCCGCTGGATCAAGCGATGTACGGGCTATTATCCGTTGGATTAAGTCAATGATGCCAACTATTATCCGTTGGGTAAAGACCAATGAGGCTGGTCCGAATTTGATAATAGCAGTGCATCTAATTCTAAATGTGAAATTAAAATGATTTATCTCCCAAACTGTTAATCCGATTCGTGATCCGTTTTCGTCATTAGATTCGTCTCGACGAGGGCTTCAAAACTAGATCCCATGTTAATATATTTTGACGAAATTTATTTCGTCGTCACCAACTATCAAATTATAATGTACGTGCTACCAAGTTTAAAATGAACACTTACTAGGTTATTAGCGAATGGCTACAAGCAGTAATTGATTTGTCATTAGCCATTGTGTACTATTATACAAGTATATAGAAAGGATAATGATGTATTATTTACGTAGTACTTGATGATATTGGATCATTGGAGCATTGAAATATAAGTTTGAGTGGTGTAGCAGTGATGTTCACTAATTCGATAACCATGTAAGTGTAACCTGGTAGCTCAACAGTAACAATCTAGGTAACTCCGTTTATTAAACCTGGTAACTACTGACGTTAAAAAAAAGTCATCGGAACATATCAACATGGGATCTAGATTTGAAGATCTCGTCGCAACGAAACTAACAGTCAAAACGAATTGTCAATCGGAGTAAGGGTTTAAGAGATAAAACATTTTGAATTTTAAAATCGAAAAAATCTTTAATGACATCATCTATTTTAGATTTTTCTGCATGTTAAATGTTTTCTTATCTGTGAATGTCTATTTGGGGCACGTTGCCACGTAGTTCAATCCCATCCCAAGGATGTGCTTCTATGCTCTTCCAAAATACTTTGGCACAAATCTCAAAGCACTTTAGTTAATTACCATTAATAGTAAATTAGTAACTTAAGCACTGTCTAGTCACGTGGCCCTTCTTCTCCACGGTGACCCACACCATCTTCTCCCTCCGAGCCCCCTCCTCACCTGGTCGCCGCGCCGGCCTCATCTCCATACGCTTGGCAGTTCAGATCGAACACGCGGGCGGCGGAGTCCCCGTCGAGCGCTTGTCCGGTCGGGAACTCCTTGTGGCAGATGGAGCACTTGTGACCCTGTTCGTCACGCCGTTGGAGGACACGGCGGTGGACGACGTGGCCGACTCCGCGAGACGGCAGCGATGGTGGCAGGGGTCATGAGTGGAGCAGCAGCAACGGAGGAGCCAGTTGCTTCACCCGGTGGCTCGTCTTGTGGCCTTCGAGCACTTGATAGGAGCCAAAAAGCTTGCCGCATACGAAGCACTTGAACTCGGCGGCCGGCGCCGGGGACGGCAGCGACGGCACCTGGACGTGGTGGTGGCCGCCGCGCGAGAGCATGAGGAGGCAGAGCGCGAGGTTCTCCTCCTCCGACCGCTGGCGGCGTGACCACTTCCTCTTTGCCCACCCCTGCGGCACGTGGCCACTCTCCTCGCCGCTCGTGGTGCAGCTGCTGCTCGTCGTCATGACCACTCCCTCGTGCTGCTCATCCGGGATCAAGGCGTGGAGCGCTTCCATGGCTGCCGTCGACATGGCGTGCGGCGGTGGTTTGTGCTTCCCGAGAGTGAGGTGAGGAAGGCGTGAAGAGGTCGTTGCGGCGATGAGGATGATGACCACGACAGAAGGTGGGAGGTCTCCTCGGAGCAGCGAATGGAGATGAGGCCAGTGCCGCCAGGCGGGCAGGGGCTCAGAGGGAGAAGAAGGTGTGGGTCACCATAGAGAAGGGCCACAGGTCTGACTGAACAGTGATTAAGTTATTAATTTTTGCTTAGCGGTAATCAACAAAGTGCTCTCAGATTTGTATAAAAATATTTTGAAAGAGCATAGAATAACTACATAGAATAACTTCTTTTTTAAAGATTGTCACAACTTAAAAAACAATCCACGGTAGAAGCTGTCTTTAATACTGTCTATAAATGACATGAAGAGGTACAGGCTGCCTAGACTACTAATACATGTCCTTACCTTCCGGCGATAAAATCAATTCTACCATGGTTAGCACTTCTCGCAAGTTCGAACCACGCGTCGTGGCCGTCCCACTTTGACCACTCCGTCCGGACAGTTAGTAAAAGAAGCAAACGAGCGAGTTGTCCACGAGGGCATGAGACCGATCGATGCGTAGCTAGAGCTAGCTCATGGAGAAGCCGAGCAACCTGCGCGGAAGCAACGGCGGCGTGGGGGAGGACGATGGCCACGAGGAGAAGCAGCCCCTGCGACCGGGGCGCGGGCTGGAGACGGAGAGGCCGGCGCCCCACGCCCACGCCGCGGAGCAGGAGGCGAGCAGGCGGGGCAGGCTCCGGCGCAACTACGCGCGCACCGCGCTGGTGCTCTGCCTGCTCACGCTCTCGGCCGGCGTCCTGCTCCTGCAGCTGTGGCGGGCTGTGTCCTCGCCGGAGTCGCTCTTCGATGTTGAGCTCCCAAAAGAGGAGGACGACGACAAAGGTACTGCTGCTCATCCACACGTACATACGTTCTCCCTCTCTTCATCTATTGCTGTGTGCCTGTGTGCATATATGTTCTCTTGGTTATACCGCACGATTTGTATTAGTCAAAATTGGTGTGCTGATTATTGCGATCAGGTCTTCTTTACTCTAGCTGATTGATTTCGTCCGCGGTGGACGATCGGCATGTAGAATTTGGACTTAAGTGCGACGGCTTTTGTGATTTCAAAAGAGAAAGATTGAGATAAGCACGAGCTAAAGAAGGAAATGATGGGAGTCGGTATAAAACAAATCTGTAAAGCAGATTCCATTCGCCTCCTGCTGTTTATCTTATTTGGAGTAGCTCTGTCTAATCCTAATCGGAAGTTGGTCGCATACTCTCATCGCATCCGTCATGCATAGGCCAGTGGTAAAATAGTGTCTTATATATTGATAAATTTAGATGTGTGATCGTACATTCCCGTAAATGCAGAGATGATTAATTAGCCACCGGTCTAGTAAATGGGATCAGATTCCCGCAGAAGATCCGACCATGGCCGGCCATGCGCCCACGCGGCAACTTTTTTTCTTGGGAGACACGGCATTTCCTAAGTTTTAGCCGGTGGCCCCCATCGGGTAGAATGAAGTTTTTAGGTGGATGCCAGACCAAACAAAAAAACTGACGTTTCTTTTCTCTTTTTGTGGGCAAAAGACAATAGAGCCCTGACCTCAGAAATCAAAATTAGACAAAGCCGGAGTTCTCTTCGTTGGGGGTGGAAATCGGTGTACTGATCTAGTTTTGTTGCATATACTCGCACTGTTGCCTTCTTTTGTTTGGTATTGCTGCATGCAACTTTAACTGTCCATTTTAGAAATTGTCATGTCAGTATTTTGGGAAGAGAACGTGAATTTAAGGATATATACAGTGGCAGTAAGATAGTCTTTTCTTGTATTCTCCATCATCTAAAATTTAATATCAATGTGCATCATCTAAAAATATGTGTAACTAAAATTACATTAAATGCATGGCATTTTATATAATTGCGAAAAAAAACTTCTTTTATACGTGGATCATCTCATCACAAGCTAAAGGAGGACAGTTTTCTTTCTTTTTATTCTTTCATTTCCAACTCAGCAAAATTTCATACATAAGAGAATATTAACATGATCGTATTTTACATGTCCTAGAGTCAATTTTTGGGAGAAAAATGACCATGTTTGGTGATAACAAAGTGGAGACTAGTTGTTTAATCGATAAAGTTGAAGTCCAATTGCCATCAAACTGTACAATCAACAGTTTTAGAAATAAAGTGAAGAAATGTGGAGAGGTACTCACTATGTTCGTAAATAGCTGTTATTTTAGATATTAATGCAGTCTCTAATATTTATCTTTGAACGTTATTTTTATGCATTTATATTAGCAAAAAATTATGACAATTTGCATTTAAAAAATATTTGTTGTGACAAATCTAGTGATATTATTTTGACCTCATCGGTTTGAATATCTTTTAATATATTAATAGTAGATGTTAGAAAGTTTTAACTACATACTTTCTAAAACGTCACATATTTCAAACAATAATATATGTTTTCTTCACGTCATAAGCTGTATCCTAGTGTATGCCTAAGTCAGACAGCCTTGGCCCCACGTGCGTGGGCAAATTCGTACTGCCCTCTTCGCTCAGTGGATCTCGCAGTCGCAGACAACCGTGGCACTGCCCCTGCCCCCGATTTATGCCGCTAAAGAAAAATAACATGTGCGGCGCAGGCAACCTGGGCAAGCGGGCGGACACTCGCTGGCCTACGCTCCAGTGCTAGCTCCACTACCCAGTAGCCAAAGGCGCCGCCCACCCAGCTACTCGTGCAACTTGCGTTGCTCGCTCCCAGCGGACCATGGCCGGACTTGTTTGACCTCCCTGCTCCAAGGCCCCAACACAACAGCTGGCCTGCTACTGACTCGCAAATCCTATAGAAACTTAAAGAAGAGCCATGAGCACACAGCGAGGCCGAGAGGCTGCTCATGTGTGTGAGTAGTTGGTGGTAAGCTAGCTCATGGAGAGGAGCGGCGCGGTGGGCGACGAGGAGCGGCTGCCGCTGCGGCAGGGGCTGGGGACGGGGAGGGCGGCTTCTTGGGCGGCGGAGGCCAAGCCATGGCGCGGCAGGTCCTGGCACGCCATGGCGCGCGCCACGCTGGCGGTGTTCTTCTTGGGGATCCCGGCCGTGCTACTCCTGCAGCGGTGGCAGGCCGGCCCCGCGCCGGAGTGGCTCTTCGGAGTCGATCCCCCTCCTGCATACGGCCGAGGTATGTATGCGCGTCACGCGTGTTCGTAGCTTTTCGTTCATTTGGAGCCGCCTAATCTGGTGCGTATAGTTTATACGATCAGGAAGCATAAAAAAGAAAGCTTGACAAAGCAACAACGTCATAGTTACGAAGAAACAATTATCTTAAGAATTACAAAGCCAGTTTACCAAGAAACAACTGTCCTAAAAATTATAAAGCCTATTGTTAAATCAACGTCGAAGAAACAACTGTCCTCAAAGCTTGTTGTTAAATCATCGTCGATGGATAGTGAAGAGCTTCCTTAATGACCACCTATAAGATTTTGCACGCTACCATCACAGTGTCATGAGCGTCTTATCACGGAAGAACTAACCAAGACAACAATTTAAAACCAATTGGTACACATGCATATAGATAACCTACAATGGATTAGAAATCTTGTGTTTATCAAAAATCATATCATTTCTGCATAGCTAGATAGACCAACATAAAGCAGTCACTCACTCTCACTGTTAGGTGAGATCGCAATCCCCGTCCTATCCTATCTAGCTAGTTCCTAACCATATTGGCAATACTAGTAGGAGGGGTCAGATTCGAAGCTACCTGTACCACCTATCATGCGAAACTGCAAACTGATAGTCAAAGAAGAGTTGTTGAATGCTCTCATCATTATTGCAAAAGCAACATTGTTTGCTGCAGTTCCAACTGCGTTTGCTAAGGATATTTTTAGTCAACGTAACCACATGGCTTAGATACCAAAGAAAGATCATTATCTTTAGTGGAATCTTCAGTCACGAAAGCAACCTATTTGTTTCGGGAACATTTTGATGGACCAAGGCTTTATATAAAGGCCCTGTTTGTTTGGGCTCTTTTTGGCTTTTGGACTTTGGCTTCGAAGCCAAAAAAGCACCTAAATAGGTGCTTTTGGCTTTTGGCTTTTGGGAAGCCAAAAGCCAAAAGCCAAAAGCACCTATTTAGGTGCTTTTTTGGCTTCGAAGCCAAAATCCAAAAGCCAAAAAAAGCCCAAACAAACACCCCCAAAGACTGAATAGAGAACTATCTGATAGAAATTCCATCTAAAAGTGTCCCACTAAGGTGTTAACTGAACCACCTTCACCCGTGTGAATAGCTCATGTAGGGCCAACAAATTTGGTCCTATGATAGTTCGTCGAAATGACATGTTAGATGGAGTTATCCTTAGCACTTCAGCCACGGTGTTATGCTGCTTTCGGACTATATTATATAGCCTTGGATATTTCTCACAAAAGGTGTGTTGCCGAGCCATGTGTCCTCTCAAAATCTTATTTGTGAACCATCGTGTAATTACAACGTCTCATGTGGAAGGAAATGGCATTTGGCCTTCATCCAACCCATCCATAAATGGGAGATACCTACCTTACCAGAGACCTGTGTTAATAGTTTACTGCCCAAGTATTTTCTTCGGAGTAGGCTTTGCCAAGTCTGCTCCTCGTTGAGCAATTTAAACAACAATTTACACAACAAGCAAATATTCTTTATATCGAGACCTAGATACCAAGACCACCTTGGTATTTGGATTGGCATAAGATATTCCACCACACTAGCCTATACTTCCTCTTGTGGTTGTTACTTTGCCAGTAAAAACTGGATCTAAAGTAGTCTAACCATTTGAGTACACCCCGTGGTATCTCAAAGAAGGGAAGCGTAAACATGAGAAGGCTGCTTAGGACCGAGTTGATGAGGACAAGGTATCCCCCTATGGATAGGTGCTTGCCCTTTCAGCTGCTTAGACGCTTTCCAAAGCGTTCCTTAATCCCTTTCTATGCACTACTTTTGAGCTTCCTATAATGAATTGGTATGCCAAGATAACAGAAAGGGAATGTGCCCAACTCGCAGCCAAATAAGCTCATATACTAGTCGTCATACTCCTTAGCTTTGCCAAAACAAAAAATGCTCACTCTTGTGAAAGTTAATTAATAGGGCTGATAAGTGCTCAAAGGCCGAAAGTAGTAATTTCATGTTTTTTGCCTTATCCAAATCATGATCCATAAAGAGGATCATGTCATCGGCATATTGGAGGATAGAGAGTCCATAATCTACTAAATGAGGTATGACTTTGTTTATCTGTCCATCAATTTTTTGCACCCTCAATGACAATAGCTAACATGTCAGCAACAATGTTAAATAGTATCGAAGAGAGCGGGTCTCCTTGCCTAAGTCCTTTGCAGGTTTGGAAGTAGGATTCAACATCATCATTGACTTTGATAACCACACTTCCTCCTTTAACATAGTCCTCGACCCATGAACACCATCGCGGGGAGAACCCCTTCATCCTAAGAGTCCGCTAAAAAAACTACCAGTTGACTTTGTCATAAAACTTTTTCAAGTCAACTTTAAATATGAATCCATCCAATTTTCTCCTGTGCATTTCATGGAGAGTTCGTGAAGAATAATCATGCCATCCATGATGAGCATGTAAGTTGTTTGGGATGGGGCGGCACTACTATTTCAGCAACTCTAGTGATTATGTTTGTACCCGCTTTTGTGAAGATTTTGAAACTTTCATTTAAAAGGTAGATTGGCCGGTATTGTTGGATGCAACTTGCATCTTTGCATTTTGGAAGGAGCATGATGGTTCCAAAATTTAGACTAAAAAGATAGAGTGTGCCGGTGTGCAAATCATGGAACATTGCTATAAGGTCAGTTTTTATGATTTCCCAAAACACATAATAAAATTCCGCAGGAAACCCATCTGGACCGGTAGCTTTATTATGTTCCATTTGAAAAATTGTAGCCCTCACCTCTTGTTCGAACAATTGTTCTGTGAGGATAGCATTCTCCTCATCTAACACTTGAGGGATGTCATCACGCTGGGATTTAATCATTGAAAAATGATTCCCATTTGGTGCGCTAAAGAGATATTTGTAGTACTTGGTGATGTATTTTTTCAACTCATTGTCACCATGGATAGGTCTCTCTTCTTACTCAAGTTTAAAAATATTTTTCAATGTTTTCCATTTGGTACCAGGTGGAAATAACTTGTATTTTATCGCCCTCAATAAGGTGCTTTACTTTTGCCCGTTGATACCATTTAATTTCTTCTTCATCTTCACGAAGTAAATGGGCGAGTCAATCATGAGCGTCTTGTTTGAGGTCAATGTCCTCATTGGACAATCCAACCTTCTTTGATTTCTTATCAAGCTCATCTATTCTCGCAAGAGCTCCTTTTTTCAAGCTTGTACATCCCATTGTTATTTTTTGCCCAGCCTCTCAGATATTGGTGTAGGAGTCAAATTCTTGCTTGCCAACACTTTAGGGGTGTGTCCCTGCATTGTGCATTCTGCCAACATCCAGCGACCGCGGTGTAACCAATTGAGTTCAAATATGAACAATGGTTGATTACCCGTGTGAGAGGCGGTGCCGGTGTGAAGGAGTATTGGAGTATGGTCTGAGAGGAACCACTTGAGTGGAGATACGGTTACCAATGGGAACTTTTGCTCCCATTCAGTACTCACAAGGACTCTATCTAGTTTTTCAAAAGTTGGGTTCTCTGCTGAGTTGGCACATGTGAATTTACGGCCACACACCACAATTTCCCTCAAATCTAAGCTATCAATGACATCATTAAGTAGGAAGGGCCATCTAGCCTCAAAGTTATCATTGTTTTTCTCATCTAGGCTTCTGGTGATGTGGAAATCCCCCCAACCAATAGAAGAAAGGTCTCCAGACGACATGAGTGAACCAAGTCAGTTAAGATTTGTTCCTTAAACTAGGGTTGAGCTGCTCCGTAAGCCACAAGCACCCATCTGAAGCCATCATTGGACCTCAACAAAGAAGTCCCCTTCAAAAATTGAGCCAATGTCAAAAATAGTCAAATTTATTCCAAGGAGAATCCCTCGTGATCGTCCACAGGGAGCCAAGTAGTGCCACATAAAGTCACGCCCACCACTTAATTTGTTTAGTGTTGATGTGGAAAAATCACTTTTACCAATCTCCAACAAAGCTAGAAAATCTAGTTGATGCTCTTTCACCATTTCTGCGGTGAGACGAAATTGAGCCAAGTTGTCAAGACCTCTGCTATTCCCAAAGACCCATGTCATTTAGAACTTGTCTTTTTAGGGGGACGTCTCGCTTGGGACTTTTGTTTTGAAGTTTTTGGTGGCCGACCTACCCGAGCTTTATTCGTGGCTAAGGCTACTTTTTTCTTGCGGTGATCTGCTATGAGATCATCACAACAAAATTGTTCATCCCCATAATCCATAACCTCATTGGTTACTTTACTACAAACATTATTAAGAGTATTGATATCACTAAATTCACGTTCCGTTTCCTCTACATCAACTTCAAGATTTGATTTTTTTCGGCATTTTTTTTTGCTTGAGAGCTTCAGCTGGTCTTAACTCTTTACTTTTTAAGGACTTTGCAGAGACAATCACCTTAAAAAGTTTATTAGAAGAAGAAGAGAAGGATGAAGGTGGTAGCCAAACAGTTGCGTGAACTGTACCACGTTAGCAATATTCTGATATTTTAACTGTCAGTGACCTACATGCATTTAGCGACACACCGATAATTCGTCGATTGGTCTGCCCGTGTCAAAGTTGACAAGCTGTTTAAGTAATCATCTGGAATTATCGCTAAAAAAACTGGATTTTCTATATGGGACATATGCCCTTGCCTCCAGTGGTCTATACCACTCCTAGATCCAATATCGATTCGTACTTTGTGATTCACATATTTTCACAATTTTTACTATAGCACACTCTCATTTTACACTTTAATAAATCCAATTCTACGGTGCCGCCGTGTTAAGAATATGGTCTACTTGGCCTAGATTTGACTGTAACTTGATTGTTAATTTATTTTAGCATAAAGCATAGAAATGGATTAGTATAAACTAAATATGTATTGGTTCATCACGGAGAGTACAATGCTACATAGTGTAGAGATATAAAATATGTGAATCTCAAAACATAAACTAAGCATAAAGCATAGAAATAGATTAGTATAAACTAAATATGTATTGGTTCATCACGGAGAGTACAATGCTATATATTGTAGAGACATAAAATATGTGAATCTTAAAACATAAACTAAAGTTGGATGGAGGGGGTTCAATGCCTGCCGAGGGTAAAAAATCCACACTCTTATCTATATTGTCATATGACTTGTGATTTTGCCGCATCAAATTCACACTTGTGCAGTTTTGGTACTGTTCACTTGTTCAGGGTTAGGCCATGTACAAGATTTTGTACCTTCTCTTTTTGCGACAAAAGATTACATACGTTTACTCGCTGGAGTCTCTATGAAGATTATATACTTGTGTTTTACAGCAATGATAGATGCCACTAGAGAATGAAGTATCTTTTTATGCCACACCACTTTCTGAAAGAGAGGCTGAAGAATAAAGTAACACGGGGGATGTGATGCGGTTCCAGTGCCTAACAAGTATCTAATTATTATAGAATTAGTTCTGTACATCGTGTGATATAGAGGGCGAGAGGCTTGTCTTTCCATTATCTTAAAAAACATGAATGTTATAAGGATATATTGAGCCAAAAAACTGTAGCCGTTTAGCTAAAATCGAGTATACTAGCCTACTTTAGTATTTAAAAAAGCTATTTATCTGCTTTGTTTATGTAGGAAAGCTAAGCAAATTATTTGACCTTTTGCTAGTTTTCTGGATACTATTGTTCCTCCCCTCGTGCTGGGGAAATGCACGTATATGCAGTGCAAGGGATATACAGAGAAACCATCACGCTTGTTGATATAAGACCATGTAAGAGGGGCATGACTCATGAGAAGATCGTGCTGGAACAGGTTTATGCCCAATTGTTAATTTTAGACTGCGCTCTAGTTAATACCTCCCCCACTGCATGAGTGGACAGGAAAGAACTACTCCTCATCTTCCAGTCCACAGAATTGCACAAAGGACAGCCTAATAAAGTATGAATCCAAATGGGCTGCATGATCTCTTGCAGCTTGCAAGGAATTGTAATGAGGAAAAAAACAAGCAACCAGCCAGCAATTCGAAATACTGATGCATATATTTAATGAAGCAGTAAACCAAAAATATTCTTTTAGTCCTCTCCTTGTATTGTTTGCTTGCACTGACATAAAACATCTTATCTTCTTCAGATATAAAAGATGATATGTCTGATGATCTATCTCCATCGGCACAAATTGAGTATGACAAACTTCTGGGTGGTCTACTGATCGAGGGATTTGATGAAAGATCTTGTCGCAGCAGGTACCAATTTGCACGCTATCACAGGAATGCCGCAAGAATACCTTCTCCATACCTCATAGAAAGGTTAAGGAGACAAGAAGCACTACAGAAGAAATGCGGCCCGGGCACCAAATCGTACAACAAAGCTGCAAAAGAGCTCAGATCAAGTCAGAGCATAAACAGTACAACAGATTGCAACTATCTCTTCCTGATAATCCACGCTGGGTTAGGGAACCGGATGCTTGAGATCACTTCAGCATTCCTTTACGCGCTTCTTACAGACCGGGTTTTGCTCGTGGACCGTTATAAGGAGATTGCGGACATTTTCTGTGAGCCATTCCCTGGAACTTCATGGTTAATTCCTTCAGATTTCCCTCTGAGCTATGATGAGTTTACTATGAGTAGTCCAGAGAGCTATGGCAACATGCTGCGGGATAAGGTTATCGGTGGCAATACAGACCGGTCTTTAGCCAGTACTAGGCCTCCCTATGTGTACCTCCACCTTGACGGTAGTTACGGTTTCCATGACAAGCTTTTCTACTGCGAAGACGACCAACAGTTCCTGCAAGGTGTGCCATGGCTGATCATACGAACTGATATGTACTTCGTGCCATCACTGTTTCTTATTCCAAGTTACCAAGATGAACTGAGCAAGCTATTTCCTGAAAAGGACACTGTTTTCCATCACTTGGCACGCTATCTTTTTCATCCGACAAATGACATTTGGTATTCAGTGACAAAGTACTACAGGGCCTACCTTGCTAAAGCTGATAAAAGAGTGGGAATTCAGATCAGAATATATGAAAGGAAGGGCATCTTGCAAAGAAATGGCCCGTTTCCACACATTTTAGAACAGATCCTTTCATGTTCTCAGAATGAAGAGCTGCTGCCAAAAATCAGTGTGACTGAGGAAGCAGCAGTTAGGTCTGGAAATAACAGAACAATTGCCGTTCTTACGACTTCTTTGAGCTCTTGGTACAGTGATCAGATCCAGAAAAGGTACAGTGAGCACCAAACAGTCGACGGTACCACCGTGAAAGTATACCAGCCGAGCCACGAGGAGTACCAGAGGTCAAGGAACAAGAAGCACAACATGAAGGCGCTGGCCGAGATCTACCTGCTGAGCATGACCGATGTGCTGATCACCAGTGGCTTCTCCACTTTCGGCTACGCCGCGCAGGGCCTCGCTGGCCTGACGCCGTGGATCATGTTCAGGTCGGAGAACCATGTCGTGCCACACCCGCCTTGCCGGCGCGCCATGTCCATCGAGCCCTGCTTCCATCAGGCTCCCTACTATGACTGCAAGGCCAAGAGGGACGCTGACTTGGGCAAGGTGGTGCCTTACGTGAGGCACTGCGAGGACGTCGGCTGGGGGCTGAAGATTGTAAATCAAACCCAGTGGTAGCTGTATTTTTTTCAGGACACACTTGCTCACTAAAATAGGGTAGGATTCTTTTTGCAGAAAGAAATGTTCCGCAGATGTATTCTTTTCCCTCATGCATTTGATTCAACTGTAGATAGTTGAAAAAAAAACAATTTCATGAATCACATTTTTTTTACTATCTTTCTGATCATTATTGCTTAATGGGGGCATTATTTTGTGGGGATAATTGATGATATGTCCCGTTTTTCCAGAGGCCTTTGATCATATGCCCCGTTCTTCCTCGCAATTGATTAAATGCCCCGTTATTCGCTGGTATGTTGATCATATCCCCCATCCGAACTAATTAGGGTACTTTGCTTGCTGACCGGGCACTTAACCCGCTGACTAGGACTCTCCCGTTTTTGCCCCTTTGCTCACGGACTTGAGGCCCCTTTGCTCACGGACTAATGTTCCCCTGCTCCCTCAGCTCTACTCTGGCATTTCCTCGACGATCTTCACTCCTGCTCATGAGGTCGAGGAACAAACACCTTCGCGAGTACCAACCGCTAGGGGAGGTGTTCGCCGCCACAAAAACGTTGTTGCCTCTCAGGGCCTTCCGCCCTCCTGGAAGACGAAGGCGCCGCGTCGCAATTAGTCCGTCTAACCGTGTGTCCAGTTGTGTTGTTGTGGTGTGTTTTGTTGTTTTGCATCTTTTGGTTGAATATGTGCGGTGTAAGCTACTCATCCGTCCTGTGACGCGTATGGCAGCCACACCTGTGTTATGCTAGCAGCTGTATGTCTTACCCTCTTCCTCATCTAGAGAGTGTTAGACCGTTTTCTTATCTGGTAACCTATTCTGCTTGCCTCGCCCCAATACCTTTCTGTATGAACGGCAACCCTATACCTCTCTTCAAACTGCCTTCTCTATTGCCCTCTGATGTTCTCTCCTTGTTTTCGGCCACATGCCTATTTTTATTCAACCGCATTGGTTCCTTTTTCACCAACGGTTATCGATCAACGTGGACGGTGTGTCCAAAACAAGGGCAGTACGCCACGCGTCCACCCCCGAAGTGTCAAATGGCTATACGAAGCCCGGCCCTATCCTTGCACCTCGCCCCGTGTTTCCCCTTTCCTCGCCAGACATCTCTTCTACCAAGGGAACCTTTTCCTCTCGGTGCTCCTCTCTGTTCATCCTCCTCCTCGCTCCGCAAACATGGTGCCTCCAGGTACCCTCTTTTAAGAGACAATTGCGGAAGATCTCGCCGGATTCACCAGCGTCCTATGGACTGCAGTTTGACAAGTTCTCGGAGCAACGTGGAGACCAGAGTATGAAGTCTACCGAAGCCCGATTTCCGGCGCCGTGCCAGAATTTTGGGCTGACATTCATGTCTACCCCGCCAGCACAGATCCAAGCGCGCCGTTCAGAATCTACGGAAGAGCCATGCCTATCCCAACCCTGGCTATCCAGATGGCCGCATGGGAAGCCCCCGCATTTCATCGCCACCGTGCTCCTGGTATGAACCAGAGAGCTTTCTTCTTTTATCCTCGCCGTGCCCCCGGAATGGGCACAAGGTTTGTCAACCCACCGCCGGACGAAGATGCCGCGGTAACACACCTCTTCCATTACCTGGTCGCTCAGCACGACCTCCTCAATCAAATGGTGGAGTTCTAGATCTTGTTGCAACGAAATTCCGCTCCCTTGCAATCTCCATCCGCTTCCGGCAGCTCCTCGGCAGCATCCGCCTACGTTCCTGAGATAGGCGAACGTCCTTTGCCAGAAGCACTAGCAGTTGAAGAAGGCACCCGCCACCGCCGGCGTGATGCCGCTTTCTCACACATTCCAACCCCTCCGGAGCATTGGAACCTTCAGGGAGGAGTTGCTCCACCTCCAACCCCTAATCCAGAGTTAGGACAAGCCGGCGATGCGCGTCGAGTGTGGATTGTCCAGCTCGGTGCATTCAGATGCTTGCGTGCTTGTGTTGCATTGATCTTTGCGATTGGGTTTGTCCCGGTGCCTCTCAGCACTCAGACGAACCTATTCGATGCTCTTGTAGACGCATGGCTACGTGTCATGTTAGTCTTCTTGTTGTTTTATTGGTGTTTTCAGTGGGTCTTCCGACCCTAGTGATGTTATCAATGGTTGTTCGCTTTTGTTGTATGCAATGTTAAAATCTAGGTTGTCCCCCTCATCTCCATGCTCTTTTTCCTCTTTCCTACACCAATGACGGAAGAAGAACCTGCGATGGATCAGTGAAAGCCGTTCGCTGCAGAAGACCATGCAACCGTCTCTGATCTCTTTCCCCTAATCTATTCGAATCTCGGGGACGAGATTCCTTTTAAGGGGGGTAGACTTGTAACACCCCGATTTTCTGAAACTTAAAAATTAGGGCTAACAAAAAACTTTTGTTAATAAAAATCAACTAAAGTGCATCCAGCTAAAACCTCATTTCAAAGCATGAATGAGCTATATACCAAAATGTGAATACCTCTGCTCCTAATTCCCTCAACCTCCGCTGCGTCGCAGCTCTGCCCGGCAAGGAGTACAAACCTTGCCTTACAACTTGTCTCCATGCATGGTCACTCACCCTTGCATTCCGCTACGAGCACCCCTTCGGCATCCCTCCCCTTCTATCCAGCCGGTGCAACCTAAACCCACATCTGCCGCAAAGTGCCCACATGGTACTTCTGCGAAATTGGAACATATACCCACCATGAATCTCTTCCGAATGCCATGATCTTCCACCATCTACTCCACCATGTCCTATCGTGAGTATGTGCCCATATATACTGTTTGCCAGTATACGCACATATGCAAACCCTAACCCCTTCTTCCCAAGTGGTGGATCAAACCCTAATTCGTTGTTCGACTCTGCCACAATCCCATGCATATATATGCATATATCAGTGGAAGAATTCAAAACCACCGCTCGCCGTAACTTCGCATGTCTATTCCATCCACATACGAACCCCATATATGCTAAAATATTCAAGTGTATGTGGACACATACACTCCAAACCCTAGTTTATTTCTTTTCTCGGTAAAACCCTAACCACCCTGGTTTTTTCTCTCTCTCCTTCCATTTGCTCTAGCCACCAGCCCAAGCGTTTATAGGAGTGGACAGCTGACGCTTCTCGAGTTCTGATCGTTCGTAACATCCTAAGTTTATTTCAATAGCATTGCAATCCTATGTATGCTCGAAACCTTAAGGGCATGTGAGCACTTACACCCTAAATCCTAATTCACTCTCCTAAGTAATGAGTTAAACCTAAATCTAACCATAACCCTATACATCCTAGCTCTTGACTCCATCTCAACTCTGGGACCATACTTGCTCTAGGTCTCGAAGTTTCCTTGCTACCCCTCGTTCCCCCACTCGGCTGACCTGCCCAGTAATCCAATAAAGGCACTCCAAAACATCTCTACCCATTAAGTCCTCAGTGCCTCGAACTCAATCCTGGCAAGCTTAGAAAATAGTGCTTGTACCTCCCGTGCAAAAATCCCAAGACATTTACAAGGTACCCACTGGAAAACCTCTCTCCTGAAGATCAAAGGAATTCCTGCACGCTTCCTGCTGTTCCTTGCTGAAAACTTACCCTCTCTTGCAAGGAGCACCTAGAGTGTACCAACCAACCTGCATGTATTCTCCTTGCCATGTGGGCCCTGGTCCCACCCGGCAGACCACTCCTTACCCTCTGCACTGTTATGTATAACTTCTAGTTTATCTTTTCTCTGTTTCACCACGGCAGCTCTTTTTTTCACCTCACGTATTTTCTTACCCAAGCTCCCCTTTCCACTCCTCACTCCCCTGCGCTGCTGCACCGTGCCATCTTCTCCTCTCCAACAGCGGGCAGTGTCCCATTTTCTTTGCTCTTCTGCAGCACCAACTGACTGCCTACCTACTCTCTTAACTTTTTCTCCCTTCTTTATCATCCGAGCTACCCATCTCTTTTCCAGCTTCCCATTCCTCCCTTGCTTTCTCTCACCCCGAGCAGCTCCCGTGCTCTTCTTCCCGAGCAGTTCTTCTCCGAGCTCCCTTGTCCCATTTTCTCCATCGAGCTTCCCTACTGCCAGGACTTAAGGCCGAGCTTTCTCTTTCCCCCGAGCTCTTATGCCATCCCTTTTCCCCGCTTCTCTGAGCTTCTCCAGAGCTCCATTAGGGCATGACGCATCTTACCGAGCTCCCCAATGCTTGAGCTACCCCAAGCTCCCTCAAGCTTCTTCTTTCCCCCTTGCTCCGAGCCGCTCCCCGCCGTTCTCCTTCCCCTTGACAGCCGAGCTACCCGGGGCCCTTCTCCCTCCTCCTCTCTCTCCAATCCTCCTTCTCCGGTCTACAACCCGAGCAGCCCCAACGGTGGCAGCTCCTTCCCCCCCCCCACAGCAACGCCTCACCGCGGCAGCTCCTGCCCTGCCGCGGCAGATTCTTCCCCAACCGTGGCAGCTATTCCCCGCCGCGGCAGTACCGCACGGCTCCTCTCCCCACCGCGGCAGTACCACGGCAGTCCTCTCCCCACCGCGGCAGTCCCACGCAGTCTTTTGCCCCACCACGGGAGTACCGTGCGGCTCCTCCCCACCGCCACAGCCGTCCACCCCGCTCGGCACGGCCGCTCGACCTGTCGCCGTGCGCTCCCTGTGCCCAAGGTTTGCTGCCACTCACGCTCGGAAGCCGCCGCCTGCTTCTTGCTCCGCTCCTCTCACCCTCTTGGCTCCCCCGCCGCTTGCCTTGCCGCCTCGGCCGGACAGCTCAGCGCCGCTCCGCGCCCCTTGCCGCCGTCTCTCTCTGAGGTAAGCACGGCCACCCACCCCGGCTCCGTCCTCGCCGTAGTCACTCCTCAGCATCCAATGCCACCGGTAAATCACCATTGGACCGTAAATCCTATCCCTCCTCTCTACCCTTCTTCCCTAGCGGCCGGTCTGGAAGAGGAGCCCGGTGCTCTTGTGTTTTCTCCAAAGCAATGCACCAGCCCTATTTCCCCTCCTCTCTATTACGTCTCCCAAAGTTGAAGGCGTACTCCTGAGCTACGCTTCCGACATCAGCCCGTAAACCAAGCGGTGAAGAATAGTATGTACGAAATGAGTTTCTTTCCCTTCTTTAAACAGCATATTTAGTGTATATATGTCCATACCACAAGCACCCAAAACAAATTTTGAACATTTCAAATGCATCAACTGCCTGCAGTATCCACTAAGTACGAAAGTACCAATAATATTATCAGGAGAAGCAAAGTCTAATAGATTAGGTCAGACCTAACTCAATACCATAATACCGTTTATAAAGCAGTTGCTCAAAACCTTCCCCAATCTCCCTTTTCAACCGCCACTTAGAACGCTAACAACTTATAACTAACCAACACTCCATATACATCCCTCAGATCTCGGTATAAGGCATGTAAGGGCTAGAGAACTCGAAGGCCGGCATATGAGTGAAATTTTCCAAGAAACCCTAAAAAGACCCCATATCCCTTTAAATGGTGCATTCTTACTATACTACTTTAAAAATCTTGCTCCCTAAAGCTTTCGTCTAACCTTGTAAGAATTTTGAAACAAGTTAGTGTCCTCCGAACCCAACTTAATCATGGACCAAGAGCACCTGAGATATGGGCATGACCTTAATCAAAGGAATTGTTATCCGATTTGCAAAAAAAACCCATATTTCATGTGGTAGGATCTTCTTGCCGCTCATTTAACAAGAAAACCCTAATAAAACAACTAGGACAAGAGTGGTTATTTTTTTTAAGTTCATGAGTGTCTGTTGGTTCTTAAATGGTTCTTCCTCGCACCGATGGTGATTTGGTGTTTTTCCCGACGTGTAGATACGATTTTACGATATACCGTGAAAAGGACTTGGGATCACTGTCGTATCAAGCTTGAGGCTAGCATCCGGACAATATTGCCAGGCAAGCTTTTCACCCTTGATCATATTGAATCCCAAGTTTACAAAATGTATTTTGTTTTACGAAACATGCATGCTATGTTTTATACCCGTTATTTTATGTAGAGTAGTTATGACCGATGCTTAGCAAACCCTAGTCCGACCTCGAACTCTTTGCCACCCTAAGGACTACCTATTCCGAAAGAGATACCGAACACTTAGGGTAGTATATATATACCTACTTGGCTTAGCCCTGCAATAGAAAATTAGGTTTTCAAAAAGAAAAACAATACCCCATATTTCGTGTGGTGAAACGTTGGAAATGGACCGTCGGGTCCAAAGGTGTATGAAGGTAGTATATCCATGGGTTGGGATATTTTACCGTGAAAAGGTTTTGTGAAACCAAAATGAAAAGGAAGAAGATTTTGATCCGGGTCGGAGATGAAGGGTGAAAGCAGGAAGCTTGTTAAGTGCGAGGTAATGCCCGGCGTGGTTCTCACTGCCCGTTTACGGGAGTGGTGTGGAGTTCCTCTCGGATCACCTAAGGACCGAACTTAAGTGCCGTTTGGCCAAGTCTTACCGTACGTCCACATGTCCTTTATGGGAAGGACTTGACCTAGTACCCGGTCTGAGACTAGCATGAACCCGTAGACAGTGTGCAGTGTGCAGATGAGGTTGTAGCCTCTATAGAGAAAAGTTTCCACGGGAAAGCGATGGCTTGTTCGCCACAAAGTTGGAGCACCAACCTCCTTGCAAGTGATGATACTGACTCAAGCTAGGTTTCAGACATGTCCTTCTAGCGGGTTCATGGCTAGGTTTACTCCGGTAAAAAGTCTCGTTGTACTAGCCCTGTCAGTATACGGGCCCAGTGTACCCAGGGTGAACTACATTGTGTGGGTAAAGCCGTACCACCTCTGCAGAGGGTTAAAACTATTCGAATAGCCGTGTCCACGGTCATGCACGAACTTGGTTAGGCCACACTAAAGTAGATTGGGTTGCAAGACCTAAAATATGGTTATGGGTTTAAGGACGCGACCCGCCGTGATCGCAGGGGACCTGAAAAGCTCCCGTTGTGTCGGGACGAGTGAAGAAGGGATTTCCCCGTGGATTCGGGCAAACCCTAGTATCCCCATTGTAACGGGTGAGCTGAGACTCCCCGCCGAAGCGGATGATTAAGAGACTTTCCGTTGTAATGGAAAGCACAGAAATGAATCCCGTTGTAGCGGGAAGGAAAAGATGAACAGATGTTCGTCTCGGAATACCATGAAAATTTATGAAAACCGCTTTAATATCTATTTACGTATTTCATGCAAACTTACTTTCTCGCACAACATGAGACATAGGTTAGAGCCTGATTCTTGATACACCCGTGCATGCATATATCTGTGATAACCTCCCTGGCGGAGAGCTTGCGAGTACATTCAATGTACTTACCTGGCTTGTTGATTTGGCCAGACAGAAGGGTCGTCCACTCAAAAGCAATGATGGTATCCACGAAAGTTAGGGCGTAACCCCAGTCAGTTGCTTGTCGGGAATGGTAGATTGATGGGCCACTCAACCGTTTGATTTCTGCTGCAAGATTTTTAGCCATTGGGCTAAAGGTATAATTTTTTGATCTCAAAGATCGGTTCTAAATCATATTCTAATAAGTGCATGTATGACCTTGATATACAGGTTAACTTGTGTGTACCAGCTACTGATCACGGGACCGGTACAGTAAACACAAGGGTTTATCCGGCCTTAAAACCGGGTACGCCACAAGAACCGACTCAAAGAGTTATTTTTTTTGCGGGGAAAGAGATATCATTAATCAATAATATGGGTACAGTCCGCGTCAATCACTTGACTAAGTTCCTCTGGAAAGCTGCCCAACCAACAAGTAGTTCGATGTTGCAGTCTTCCTATAGAAGCAAGTTCATGACTAACCCTATTCTAGTCACGAGATATTTTGTTGAGCTTTACCTCTCTTTCGCCATACAAAAGATCTTTAATCTCCTGAACGCGATGCACAAAGATCGACCGGTCCTGATGAGTAGGTGCAACCATGGCCACCGCTTTAGCACAGTCCGATTCCATTAAATTGGCATATTCGTCCATTGATGCACCAATAGTAGTCCTTCCTTACAGGCCGCCAGCTCCGCATCAAGTGCGCAATTGCATAGACGTAGGTGTCGGCAAGCCGCAAAGAGAATTTTGCCATGATGATCACAGAGGACCATACGCACACCGGACTCGCCACTCTCCACTGCATAGGAGCCATCTACATTGAGCTTGGCCCAACCTTCTGGAGGCGGGATCCAGCTTAATCGCGCCACAAGTGAGGATCCTGCACGCACACGAGAATTTTTCGTCACTGGAGAATAGTGAATAGCTTGTTTGCCCTTATTAGGATCAGCGAACGGAAATTGGTTAATTGAAAGGAGAGAATCCACATAGCTGCACAAGAAATGCCTGGAGCCTTCAACGGGAGATGCAGGCTTGTCATGAGTAATTTCATTTCGAACATGCCAAATGCGCCATAACAGCATGGCTACCATTGTACGCTGTACTTCATTGATCTTAGCCAGTAGAATTATGATCCATTCCAGGCCGTGGATCTAGAGCATGCCATCATCCAGCAGCGCCCACTCAGTCCTCATGGCCTGCCATAATGCTTGGGCGTGAGGGCAACGGATCAAAGCATGGTATGCATCTTCATCTTCTTGGCCGCATATCACACAAGTCCCCAAGACTGGTAGTCGATGTCGTCGTTTATTTACCTGCGTGGCAAGAGCATCACGAGCTAATTTCCAAACAAAAATGCGTACCTTCTGTGGGATGTTACAATGCCAAATAAGGTTCCATCTAGGTCGCGAACCATCCGGCCGGGTACTGGAAGCACCGATATTTTGTCCCCTAAGATAATCAAGAAGGGCCAAGTTATATGCACTTCTGATGAAAAATATACCCCGCTTGTCAGGATGCCAAGCAATGAAGTCTTTGTCATATCGGCGCGAAGAAGTGATTTTTCATATTGACGCGAAGGAGTGATTTTTCCTATATGTTCCACATCCATAGGAAGAAAGTGTTGCTGTAACAAGTGATGATTCCATGTAAACTTATTATTCACACTTTTAGTAAACTTTAGTTTCCCCAAGGAAGATGACACTAAACAATTATAGTCGGTCGTGCGTGCCCAAGTGGTGGTACTACAAAAAGTTTCGATTTCAGTTCGTTTAGTAGTTACCATTCTGTTCTATAAGATAGTCAGTCTCGATGCACACAGGCTTGACGATCAAAATCAAGTGGCCTACCTATATAGCCAACTGGTTAGAACAACTCCAAGGGCCTCTCTATATGGCTCTCCAAGCTATTATTTGGGGAGGACGGGGTAGAAACTTGCTCCAACGGACTCGCCAAACTCTTCTCCAAAAATGGAGACTCTCCATCATCGCCTCGCCCGTAGCCAGAAATAGTGCCTCGCCTCGCGCTCTCCATCCGTGCCAACGGGTGTCCTGGATGTTTCCTCCCGCCATCAACGAACAACGCCTCCGCCTGCCGCCATCGAGGAACGACGCCGTCGGCCACCAGAGGTTGGTCTCCCTCCCCTCGTCGTTGTGCAGCCTAGCCGAGGGCCGTCGCCTCCCTCCCTGCCGGCCATCTTGTGTTCCCGGTGGCCGGTCACCTCCCTCCCCGTCGCTCATCTCGCGCCCCTAAGCTAGTGCTGCTGCTGGAGGATAGAGAGGAGGCGAGCCGGGTCGTGGGCGGCGGGCGACGTGCACTGGGTGTTGATGATGTGGGGGGGAGGGGGGAGGAGGTGGCACCGGATCTGGAGCCTTGGATCCGGAGGGCAGGCGGCGAGGTGGAGCTGGGGGTGCGGAGGGAGGGGAAGGGCGGCAGCTGGCGAGCTACCGGTGCCAGGTGGTGCTGTTGCCGCTGGGGGAGGAGGAGGTGGTGCCGGATCTGGAGGGAGAGCCCGAGGGTGGTCGGCGAGGGGGAGGTAGGGGGAGGCGGATGGATTGGGCGGCGTTGGGGCAAAAGGAAGGGAGAAGCGCGGAGAGGCAGAGGGAGGAGGAGCTCGGCTCCTTGGGGCTGTCGGGGTGGATGGGGAATTGGGGGGAGCGGCGGCGTGTGATGGGAGAGAAGGGGAGGGTGGGGGTGAACATTTAGAGAAAATTTAGGCAATCTATACATATTTTATGCAAATTATCGATGAATTGTATTGCATAGTGAATGAATTATTGTGAATTAACTTCTATTTACACATGAGCATAGCCAGCTAGTTGAAATATGTAAAGTTGTTTGTCTATATTGAAAGTATTTGTCCGACCTGTGATTGACCCATATAGAATAATCATAGAGATTAGAACATATGACATATATGTCTTCTATAGATTGGATGTAGAATTGCAAGATCAAGGAATATATAGACTTGTTGTTGCATGATGATATATTGTTACAAATAAAGTTGTTATAAATATTTTATTAGTTACAGAATATCAATAGAATATAGGAGGGAAGAATATGGAGAGTCCATTGAAGTGCAAAAAAATATGAAGATGACACTTTTTAGAGAGGCTCTCCATATGGAGATATGGAGAGAAATATAGAGAGGCCTTGGAGTTGCTCTTACTCTGCATAACTGGAGAGAGTATTCATCAAATAGTATATCATTCTGGAGCAATTAATTGCTCCTGTCCTTTTTACAGTAGCAGCAATGCAGCACGCAGGAGTATGCATAGCTTATGATTTAACAATTTCAGTACGTCCGTATTGCTCGACTGAAACAAATGTATTAGAAGCGTTCTGGGCAAATGCGCAGCGCCTAATCCCACGCAAACCTGCCGCAAATTTCTACTCCTACTAGCTAGTGGGTTCGCCTTGCATCATAAGGCATCCTAGTACTATCTACCTTAGTCAGCGAAGGCACCAGCAATGCAGCAGCGCAAGCCGCAAGGAGTCACAGAGCATGAGAGCCCGGTGGCGGCTGCACAGCAGCCCGCAGCGGCTCGCGACTTGCTGGAGGCCGAGGAGGCTCCCGCGCACTCCATGCCGCGGAAGAAGAAGCCGGCCGGTGAGAAGCGATGGAGCTTGTTGGTCAACGTCGTGCTCGTCGCCTTTGTCATGACCGTGCCGCCGGTGGTGGTCGTTTTTGGCGACCGCGCCGCCGAGCCGGCGGTCTGGATCGCCCTTGCCAGAGCCCAGTTGCGCCGAGGTAATTAAGTTCCGTCCATAAATCTTCCTATATACAAGTTTCGCAGCTGGTTCAAGGATGCCAAGGCTCCGGCCGGGAGATTTCCTGCTTTGCTCTTAATACTGGACTCCAGTTTGGTCTCTAGACTTGTAGTAGTACTGCATTTCTTTGTACTCCACAGACTACACGTGTAGTACACCAGGAGGTTGTCAATGTGCAGTTGTCAATGGCCATTTTGACTATCGGGTGAGCTAGCCCTAAAAAAAAAGAAAAAACACCCTCACCGCCGGCGGGACGCCGCTCAGCAAAGCCGAGTAGCGAATGATCACTGCGGCAGGGCGTTCGTGCTTAGCGAAAGGCGGTGGGCTATGCTGGTCGTCTAGCCGAGCGGTTCTCAAGCCGTCGGCTCCTTCTCCGCTCGTCTTCAGCGGCGATGGCGTTGGATTGCGGCGGCGTCGGCTTCGCTCCTGGCGGTAGCGGCCAGGCCTGGGGGCGGACAGGGACCATTCCTGACGGCGGCCCTCCCCATCGTTGCTGTTTTGGCGGCGGCAGGGTCGTGGATGGGCAAGCTCGCGCTGCTTCGGCCGCGGGCGACGCCCTGATATCGTTGGCCTCTTCGTCGGTGTGCGCCCCCGGGCGGTGCTGGTCGCCGTGGGCCGCGCGGGCCCTCAGGCTTGTTGTGGCGCGCCCCGGCTGCGCTGGCCTGGGCCGGCATCCTCGCCGGCTGAGGCTTGTGGCGGCGGCCCTGCAGTCTCCTGCTCGGCTCCAGTGCCGGGGTTGGCTGGATCTGGCGCAGGCCCGCGCCGGATCTGGCCTCTACGGTGGGTTGCAGCGGGTGTGCCCTCTTCGGAGTCCGTCGTGCCGCCGCTGCTGGCGTTGTTTTGGTGGGGGCTAGCTTCCGCGGCGGGCGGCCGGAGGTGGCGCGGCAGCGCTGGATCTGGGGCCTTGGCTCCCAGATCTGGCCTTGGCGTAGACGGGCCGGCGGCTTGTGGCGGTGGTGGCGGGATGGCTGCCCCAGATCTGTGGTGGGGGAGATCACGACGGATTGGCAGTTGCGGTGTCCGCGGTGGGTGTTTCTTTGACGACAAGCTGTTGGTCGTTGCGTGGGTGCGCGGTCTTGGCTGCCTCAAAAGAGTATCTCTCTCGACCTGCGCTTTTTCCTCGTCGCATGTCGGGAAGGATCACGACCTTGATGTTCGAGTTCGTTGTCGCAATCTCGGTTGATCCGCATTTTGCTGGTGGAAAATGGAGGCGGAGCGTCCGTGGCTTCCCGGCGGTGGCCGGCATCTCTAGTTCTGAAGTCGTTAGAGGTACTCCGGCATGTGCGCTCCAGGGTGAAAACCTTCTACAACGACGGCGACTAGTTCGGCGTTTCCTTCCTGAAGGCGTTGTTATGGAGCAGCGGTGCCTTTTCCCTGGGGTGAAAACTTTGCGACGACGATGTCAATCGTATCCCTTCTTGAAGGCGTTGTTTCAGGGATTGTCCTTCTTCACTTTAGTATCCTGATTCTGTGGATGTCATCGAGTAGATCTCCGGAAGTCTCGGTGGCGGAATTTCAAATGTGTAGGTTAGCCGTGCATGACGCTCTTGTTATGTCTTTTTTTTGGTGGCCTAGGACCAATTTTTCGGTCAATTTTTTTCGCATATTTTTGTAATAGATTTTGACTGTGTGCATCTTGTTATGCAGAGGCCGGGAGTAATAAAGATCTTCTATTATTAAAAAAATTAGTAGCACGGTGCAGATGTGCACCTCAATGTACCGGTTGTTAGTCCTGACAGGGGCCAGTACTTAATGAACTAAGTTTAGCCATATTATTTATCCTTCGGCATTGATTCTGTCAGCACCCTTCTTTCTCAACTTTTCTGAAGGGAATTAACTAGCCTGCCGCGAGATGCTTGCACACAAGAGCACCTCCAATCCACATTAGTCTCAACTGATAGTTGCCCTTTAATTAAATATAATAGAGTGCCGCGGTTTATTAAGAAAAATTATAATAAAAACTAAATATAAGGAGCCCTGAGTAGATAGCCGACAAAACCACGTATACTAAAAAGTAATAACACACCACCAGAACAACCACTTCAATTACATTGCGGAGAAAGTACCAAACCCACAAACTCTACATGTTGTCGACACTTGCCCTTGTCACACGGAAGTTGCTTCACACTTTGCTGAGCAGGCCGTATCTATGCGTGACCCACCAAAAAAGGTATATGAAACCTCGACAGGCCCCGAGGAGTACGGAAGGCATTCCGCCAATAGCACCGAGAGGATGGGCCCCGAACGGCCCGTAAGCTGCTCCACCGCGCAACAGTCCCACCACTGTCGCTAGGGAGAGAGAAACAATATCCGCTATGGGAGGAGCAGACTTGGGCCTCTCCAATTTCGATGAAAGGTCGCATACCACCAAACCCCGCGTCGCCTGTAACACCGCCCTTGTTGCTTGCTAACCAGTGGCCCCATCGCACTCACGACCCGAGATCACTGTGCATGCTGCATGACATCCAATGACATCGGACCGAATTCGGGTCCGTCGACCCGACATCTGCCCCAAACTTCTTAAGTGCGCTAGCTATCCCGTCTATTTCATTAATTGTCCATGCCCAACCTTTTGTATTTATTTTCACTTCGTTATCCATCATCGGTTATTCCTGCAATTATCACAGAGCTTGCTATGCATGAACATTTCATCCGGATGAATGGAATATAGTTAGCATATATATGTCCTGCTAATACTTGTGATGTACTAATGATAGAAATGTGAAAGTAAGAGCAGTTGTTCCATGCTTTCCAATAAACTGAGTTGCACAAAACTTAAGTGCATTTAACATTGGAGTACTGATGATACTTCAGTCATAAAATATGATAGAATCCACTAGTTAATATATGAGTGATTCATATTTCTATATCATGCCAAGCTGCAAACACATGCCAGGAGTGCTTGCCAAAGTGCACCACCTATTGATCAATAGAACATACTATTCAAATCTGTTGTTTTATACTAATTGATCATACATTAATAAAGTGCTTACCAATAGTTATGAATGCTCACACATATCCTGCTATAGAGTATTCCAGTTCATTCTCAGGTCTGCATTAAGAGTTCCTATGGTGCATCTGAGGTATAAATGTTCTAAAAGAAGCCTTCTCTATTCAGAATAAGAAGTCAAAACAAAGCAATGTGCATCTGATTGCTTACTAAAAAAAAGTTCAACTAAGTTGACCATCTATAGATTTAAATTTTCTATGCTTTACTCAGCTTAGAAATAACTTCAGGCATATATGTTCATGCTTGGCAAGTAATCTGGCATATGCACATGACCATTTTTTATAGAATATATATTGAGTTTGGGTCTATGAATATACCTAGCTATCCAAAAGTTCAAGAATATGAGTGAGCTCCGTTGCTGTAGCCTGATGAACAACTTAGACTACTGAAATTTTTTTGAGCTGTCTGGTTGTGTGATTCTTGCTCATGAGGTCTTAAACTTTGCCAACTGAAATTGCAGTGAGAACTAAAGTGTTCCATATTCATACTCAATTGATCATTCTACTTCAAAATGTTTCATCTAAGCAAACAAACAGAATAGAGAGATTTGAACATAAGCAATTTCCAAGGTCATTATTCAGGCCAACAATTTAGATGTGATGCATAACAGAGCTAGCTATCCTGAACGAAGAATAAACCACCGTGTGGGGGCAAATCTTTCACAACCATTTACAATTTCTGAGAACGTGTACCAAAATCAGCTAAATTCCCCAACTACTAGCAGAACCCTAATCCTCCCAAATTCTAGTGGATACACAACAAAATTGTTCTGATATAACTGCAGTGCTAGCGGCAACATTGAGAGAGGGGAGGGGCGACGAAGACCTACGGGGTTCAACAGGAGGGGGAGAGCGAAGGAAGGACCTTAGATCCGGCGGCGGGATCTGCAGGCCTCAGATGCGGGACAACACGGCGGCACGAGACATCAAGTATGCAGATCCGAGAGGATGGGGGGCAATGATGCGGTGGCGCGGGGCGGCGACGCAGACGTACCTCCGGACTGGCTGCCGCCTATTCAGTGGGGATGAGCTCCGGGCCTGCTCCAATGGACGAACGATCTGTGCGGTGAGGGCGACGGACGCACCAGCAGCTCTAGCAAACGGCCTCCGACGAACTGGTCCTGCGAGGCCTCCAAGGATGGGTGACCACTGGCGGGAGTGAAGGCTCCGAGCACGGGCGAGCGTTGGCGGTTGCGGGATGCAGAGGTGGGGATGTTCGCCAGGAATAGGGTGGATCGAACGGGATATGCAGAAGCTACAGGAATAGGGAGCACGATGCAGGTTCGGTTGGAGAAACCTTTTTTGCATTTTAACTAAAAAATAGCTATAAGGAGAGATACTGGGAGTTCTCTTGGAGATGCTCTTACAATTTTAATTATGTGCAGGTTCCGTTGACGGCTCCTTCCTGTACGCGAGAAACACACCGGACAAGTTGCTGGAATATTAAGCAATTTTTGAATTATACTAATCCATGAAATCACGAAATACGACATGATAAATATTCTAGCAAATATATCTACAGAAGCATTTCCAATCAAGCTACACATGCTAGTGCACTTAATCATCAGAATTTCATCAAATAGCCTAAAACATGCTAGTATCTAGCTCATAGCCTAAGGCTATTAAGAATAGAGAGAGGCACAGAACGTACGTGGCGTTCGTTGGGAAGATAGCAGCACCGCTATTGTTGCCGTTGTCACCCGCCATGTAGTCGTTCGCTTGATGAAGAAGAAGTAGTCGTACCGCAACACCACCTCGCTCCGATTTAGCAGCGTGAAGTAGTCGAAGAAGGTAAGCCGAACAGCAGCGGACAGTCGCGCAGAGCGCTCCCCAAAAACCTTATTCGCCTTCTCCCGGTGCAAGATCTCAAAGGCGAGGGTTCCGGAGACCTGTCCTCCCGTACGCCCGTGCACGCAGACGCTGGGATAGAGTAACACTAATGTGGCAGCATAATACTAGGAACTAAACACTTAGAAATAACAAGCTACACTCGAGGTTCATGCTCACGAAGAGGTAGAACACAAGAGGGCTCTTTGTGGGAGAGAGAGAAAAGCTCTAAGGCTTTAGGTGCTATGAGGGCAGTCCCCTTCTCCTCTTTATATAGACTAGCTCCCTCCTCTATTTTTTTCCACTAGCAATATGATACTAAATCAATTACAAGTGTTAGTAATTTAATTAGGCATTTGAGATTTTCAGGAATTTAATTAATGGGCTAGCTAGGCCCAATAATTCTAACACAAATTTCTCGGCGATCTCCTGTCTGACGGATTCCACGAGAAATCATGCCGCAGCAGGTACGAATCCTCCCGCGTACCGGCGAAACCCGGCACAGCGACCTTCTCCGTACCTCGTCGCCAAGTTGTGACGGCACGAAGAACTGCATCGGCCGTGGGGCCCCAGCACCGACTCGTACGACCGTGCCATCCAGCAGCTCAGGGCCGGCAAGAGCAACGACGCGCACTCGCCGCCCGAGTGCAAGTACGTGGTGTCCGTCTCGTACCGCGGCCTCGGGAACCGCATCCTCGCCGCTGCCTCCGCCTTCCTCTACGCGGTGCTCACTGACCGCGTCCTTGTTGTGGCTAAACCTAACACACGAGCACTCAGAACGAATCACGGAACGAACAGATCACAAGTCAATTTTGGTGCCGCGTAAGGTTGCGACGTTTTCTGTTTTCTCTTCTCTTATTTATAGCCTATTACATGCTAACAAACTTGGAAACAACCGAGTGTAATAATCGCGCCATCCCACGATTTACTCAAACCCTTCCATACTTTAACAAACTTAACTAACTTAGCTAACTTGCCGGTCAAGTCGTGGATAACATCACGTATCATGACCGGACTCGGACTCAAACAGTCTACAACCCGAGCAGCAGGATTCATATCTCAACACACCCCCTAAGCATGCTGCTCGGAGCTCACTTCAACGACGCCGAATTTCTGCCTCATCTCGATGAACTTGACTCGACCCAGCGCCGTGGTGAGGATGTCGGCAAGCTGTCCGTCTGTACCGATGTGGTCGACTTCCACCTTGCCGTCTTCAATGCATTCACGGATGAAATGAAACCGAGTGTCGATGTGCTTACTTTGGTCGTGATGCACTGGATTTCCGACTGAGTGCGATCGCCGACTTGTTGTCAACACGCAGTTTCACTGTCGTTGGTGCGCTGCCGACTAGCTCCCCGAGTAGCCGACTGAGCCAGACGCCTTGGCAAGCCGCTGAGGCCGCAGCAATGTACTCGGCCTCGCAGGATGAGAGTGCGACTACCTTCTGCTTCTGCGATGTCCACGTGATGATGCTAGAGTTGAGGAAGAATGCGACTCTAGTCGTGCTCTTGCGGTCATCGATATCGCCAGCGAGGTCGCTATCACTGAAACCCTGCAATACAGGTTCCTTCAAGTCGCCTCTCTTGTAGCAGCAACCATAAGCTGTGGTGCCGCTGATGTAGCGCAAAATCTGCTTCACCGCTGCCCAGTGTGCCGTAGTCGGTGACTCCATGTACCGACTCGCGATCCCGACTGCATACGTGATGTCGGGTCTGGTGTTGCAGAGATAACGGAGGCTCCCGACTACACTCCGATACCGAGTTGCGTCTACGGATTCGCCGGAGGCCGACTTGCTTAGCTTCAGCCTATTCTCCATTGGAGTGTGAGTGGGGTTGCAATTCTTCATGCCCGCCGCCTCGAGGATCTTCACGGCGTACGCACTCTGACAGAGCGTGATCGTGCCGTCCTTCTGCGCCACCTCGATCCCCAGATAGTAGCTCAAGAGCCCGAGATCGCTCATGTCGAAGAGGCGATGCATCTGGTCCTTGAACTCGTTGATCTCGTCGTGGCTGGTGCCAGTGATGATCAAATCGTCGACGTAGATGCCCACTATGAGAGTTGCGTTGCCGCGGCTTCTACGGTACACAGCATGTTCGAGTGGACTGCGCGTGAAGCCGAGTGACACGAGAGACATGTCGAGTTTGGCATACCACGCACGAGGTGCCTGACGCAGTCCATACAAGGCCTTGCGTAGTCGGAGCACCTTGCCTTCGTTGTCGGTTCGACGAAGCCGGGTGGCTGGTGCACGTAGACTTCCTCTGCGAGTTCACCATTGAGGAACGCCGACTTGACGTCCATATGGTGCACTTGCCAGCCAGCGTGCGCGGCGAGTGCGAGTAGCAGACGCACCGTCTCCATGCGTGCTACCGGCACAAAAACTTCGTCGAAGTCCACCCCCTGTCGCTGAGCATATCCCTTGGCAACTAAGCGAGCCTTGTGCTTGATGATGTTGCCAGCGGGATCCTTCTTGACCTTGAACACCCATTTGAGCCCAATGGCTCGGTGGCCAGTCGGGAGCACTGCCAGCTCCCATGTCTTGTTGTCGTGGATCGATGCGAGTTCAGCGTCCATCGCCGACTTCCAGCAGGCTTCATCCAGTGCATCTTGCACACTTGCAGGCTCCTCAGCAGCGACGAGGCACAAGCCGACTTGTTCGGCACACAAGTCGACTGATTCCTCCTTCCCCTCGTCGAGTTGCGTGAGGATGTCCGACAAGGTGTGGTAGCGACGTGGCGTGTGGTCGAGGTCGTGCCGAGTGAAGTCGGAACTCGGCGACTCGGTACTCGGCGATACTCGGCCAGCAGAGTCGGCAGTCGGCGATTCGGAGTCCGAAGTCGGGGCCGACTTCTCGGGAGTCGGTGTGTTGGAGTCAGAAGTTGGGACCGACTTCTCGGGAGTCGGCGTGTCATGGTACTCGACCACCAGCTTCTCGTCCAAGAATGGTGCTATACCAAGTGCACCCGTCGACCAGTTCCACCTTCGTTATTCTTCGAACGTGAAGCTTCTTCGTAGCCGGATCGTACACCCGATAGGCTTTGGCTCCTTCCTCGTAGCCGACGAAGATCATCGGCGTCGATCGGTCAGCAAGCTTGTCGATGCCGGGACCGAGTCGCTTGACGTGGGCGACGCAGCCGAATGTGCGAAGATGGTGCACCGCGGGCTTGCGCTTGTGCCATGCCTCATAAGGCCTTTTGCCGTCGACACTGCGAGTTGGTGCACGGTTGAGCAGGTACACCACCGTCTTCACGGCTTCGCCCCAGAACTCGGCCGGCACTGCCATGCTTTTCAGCAGACAACGCGCCATCTCGACCACCGTTTGGTTGCGTCGTTCCACCACACCATTTTGCTGTGGTGTGTAGGGCGCGGTGGTCTGGTGCTTGATGCCTTCGTCCTCACAGAAGCGTTGGAACTCGCCCGAGTTGAACTCACCGCCGCGGTCTGATCGGAATGCCCGGAGTCGGCACTCAGACTCGGCCTCGGCGAGTGCCTTGATTTTCTTGAAGTGTCGTAACGCCTCGTCCTTCGTCTTGATCACCTCGAGTCACATGTACCTGCTGTAGTCGTCGATGATGAGGAGGAAATAACAATTACCTCCTGCTGTCGCAGGTGTGATCGGTCCACACAAGTCGCTATGGACCAACTCGAGGACGCGTTCCGCGCGGTACGTCGATGCTTGCGGGAACGGGAGTCGGTGCTGCTTGCCGAGTGCACAGCCGTCGCAGAACTTTGTGAATCGGTCGATGAATTTTACTCCTTTAGCCATGCCGAGTCGTTCGAGGTTGTGCAGCGCACGAAAGTTCAGATGACCGTAGCGTGCATGCCACAGCCATGCTATGTCATCCGACTCGGCCAGCATGCACACAGGCCTCGCGAGCGTGAGAGGCAGCACGTATAGTCGGCCGTGGTTCCTCCTGACACGTGCGAGTAGTTGGCCAGCTGGGTCACGAAGTCGGAGCCAACCGTGACGAATATGGGTTTCGCAACCCAACTCGTCCATCTGCCCGATGCTGATGATGTTGCTCCGAAGTCAGGGAATGTAATATACCTTTGAGACCTGCAGATGTTCGCCGTTTCTGCATTCGAAGAGAATGATCTCCTTTCCCTCGATCTGGACCTTCGTGGCATCCCCGAGTTTCACGGAGCCCATGACACTGGTGTCCAACTCGGAGAAGATCTCGCGTCGCCCGGACATATGGTTACTCGCCCCCGTGTCTAGGTACCACGAGGTGTCGCAGCGATCACCGTCCTTGGCAACTCAAGCTTGCGAACGTTCCTCGTTGAGCAGCACGTGTTGAGCTGGTCGCTCAGTCAAGTCGGCGAGCGCGCACGTCGTGGCGAGAAGGAGCGCTGGTTCGTCGTCGTCTCCCTTCGCCAGGTTAGCTCGCTCCTTCCGTTCACGACGCGGCGCCTTGCAGTTCCTGGAGAAATGACTGTATTTGTTACAATTGTAACACTTGACCTACGACATGTCACGTTCTCCACCGGATCTGCCTTCCCGTGTACCGCCGACTTGATCACCACCATGCCGAGCGCCACGGCTGTCGTTGCCGCGCCTACGGATTGGTGCCTTGCCGAGTTGACTACTCGGACTGCCGTTGGAGCCTTGCCCCTGGGCGGTCGTACGCTCCTTCCGTCGCACGTTCCACTGCTCCTCCGTGAGCAGTAGTCGGCTGCCGCTGCCGACTTGTGCGTCATCGGGGAAGTAGCGTTCTTTGGCCGAACGAAGTCTCCCCATCAACTCGTCGACCGTCATGTCGTTCAGATCAAGCAAAGTTTCAATGGACAGTGCAATCTGATTGTATCGAGGAGGAAGAACTCGGAGGATTTTCCTCACGACGTTCACGTCCTCAACGATATCGCCGAGTGAGCGCAGGTTGTTGATGATGTTCGCGATGCGCATCCCGAACGCATCCAGCGTCTCGCCGTCGCGGAACGTGAGGTGCTCGAACTCGGTGCGTAGTCGTTGCGCCGTAGACTCACGCACACGAGCAACACCCATGCGCATGACCTTCACCGTGTCCCACGCCTCCTGTGCAGACTTCTTTACTGCAAGCGTGCCAATCATCTCGGTTGGCACGGCCCGTAGGATTGCTGCGAGCGCCGACTTGTCGTCGCGTACGCTCACCGGATTGCCCTCCACCGCATCCCACAACCCCTGGGACTCCATGGTGATCTGCATCACCAGAGCCCACTCGATGTAGTTCGTCGCGGTGAGGGTCGGGTAGACAGCGCTGCCGCTTGGGATGTAGCGCTCCTGCACCACACGTTCGTGGATGACGACCTCGTTGCCACCCCGTCGTCCTCGACTGCGTCCGCGGCTTTCTGCTCGTGTCCACGGAGGCATCCTGGACGTCCCATGAGCGCCGCCATCCATGATCCCGGAGATCTCAACACGCTCTGATACCAAATGTTGTGGCTAAACCTAACACACGAGCACTCAGAACGAATCACGGAACGAACAGATCACATGTCAATTTTGGTGCCGCGTAAGGTTGCGACGTTTTCTATTTTCTCTTCTCTTATTTATAGCCTATTACATGCTAACAAACTTGGAAACAACCGAGCGTAATAATCGCGCCATCCCACGATTTACTCAATCCCTTCCATACTTTAACAAACTTAACTAACCTAGCTAACTTGCCGGTCAAGTCGTGGACAACATCACGTATCATGACCGGACTCGGACTCAAACAAGTCTACAACCCGAGCAGCAGGATTCATATCTCAACAGTCCTCGTTGTCGACGAGACGGGGGACCTCTTCTGCAAGCCGTTCCCCGGCACGACATGGCTGCTCCCGCGGGACTTCCCGCTGGCGAGTAAGTACGCCAACTTCAGCATCGACGCCACCGAGAGCTACGGCAACATGCGGAAGAACAAGGTGCTCGTGACAACGGACGTGAGCGGCGGTGCATCGACGGTGCGGCAGCTCCCGACGTTCGCGTACATCTCTCGAGCACAGCTACAACGAGTATGACAAGACGTTCTTCTGCGACGAGGACTAGCGGCTGCTGTCGAACATCTGTCAGGCTCCTAAGCATACGATACAGAAACGGACGGAATCCAGATGTAGAAACAAGCAAGACTGAGTGATTGTTGCACTGGATTGGGGGATTTTCGGATGCGCCACAGCGATATGAGTAAAATGGGGAAAGCTAAAAACAGGACAAGGAACAGGTAAAAAGGAGTTTTGATATCTCGTGCCGCCCATCCACCCACTCTCCGTGACTTATATAACATCACAGGAGCCACGAGTTTGCAGAGTTTAATTACAATAATTGCACTTAGGTGCTGAATTGTACTTTGCGTTCCTGATCAGAGGATAAAGCTCACGATTGGTAATACTTCTTCTGAGTCGTCCGATCTTCATTAGCTTCACTCCTGGAGGAAAGGACTTGACGAAGCAAGCTGACTGAAGAAGCAATAGAAGACCTGACAATACTCCCCTCCAAAAGACCAGACTTCAAGGATGGAAGGAAGGAAAAGTCGCCCTTATGAACGCGGCGTCCTCCCAGGTCACCTCCTCTGCAGAAAGATTCTCCCAGTGAATTAACCATTGAGGAACTGGAATAGCGTACTCACCGGCATGTCGTGGAACTTGACGGCGCTGCAATATGGCGAGTGGCGCGGTCTTGATTTTGCCATCGGGGGTGAGCAGGGGCAGGCGAGGATTAGGAACTGCAGTCGGTCCCAAATGCTTCTTGAGTTGGTTGACATGGAAAACATCATGGAGGTGAGTACCCTCAGGAAGCTGGAGCTTGTATGCAACACGGCCAATTCGCTGCAGAATACGGAAAGGACCATACCACTTGGAAGTAAGCTTCAAAGCATTGCGCAAACCTAGAGCTGTTTCTCGGTAAGGTTGCATTTTCAAATAGACCATGTCCCCTTCATCAAAGGTACGCTCGGTGCATTTCAGATCTGCATACCTTTTCATTCTATGTTGAGCCTGACGAAGGTTATGCTGCAGGGATTTGATCATATGGTCCTTTTCTTGTAAGGTGATCTGTACTTCAGGAGAAACATCACAAGGGACAGAGATTTCCTGAATCTGGGGAGGATGATACCCATATAGAGCTTCGAACGGGGAAGTTTTGATGGCTGTATGATATGAACAATTGTACCACCATTCGGCTGCAGGAAGCCACTCACACCACCTTTGCGGTTCTTTAAAAGCCATGCTGCACAAATATTGTTCAAGACATTGGTTGACGCGTTCAGTCTGCCCATCAGATTCCGGATGATAAGCTGATGACAAGTGCAGGTCAGTCTTGAGTGCATGGAACAGCTCTTGCCACAGTTTAGATGTGAAAATTATGTCCCGGTCACTGACAGTGATCGAGGGCATGCCATGTAATTTGGCGATATTATCAAGAAATAGAGTGGCTACTTGATGAACTGTGTAAGGATGAGATAAAGTCAAGAAGTGTGCATATTTGGTTAATCTGTCCACAACAACTAAGATGACATCCTTGCCTTTAGATTTGGGTAGTCCTTCTATGAAATCCATACTGATTTTAGCCCATTTCATATGTGGCACGCGGAGAGGGTCTAAGAGACCAGGATAGGGAACTCGCTCTGTTTTAGAAATCTGACAAACTGGGCATTGGGAGACTTTGTCAGCAATGAACTGTTTCATGTGGGGCCAATAAAAGAGATGCTTAAGGCGATGATAGGTTACACGCTGGCCTGAATGACCACCAAACGCAGAGGAGTGGAAAGATTGAAACAATTTATCCTTCAGGTCGGTGGCAGTCCCAATGACGAGTCTGTTCTTGTATCTCAGAAGCCCAGACTGAAGGGTATATTTGGGATGGCTAGCAGCATTAGTTGCTAATTCTTGCAGCAATTGCGTGCATTTAGCATCATCCTTGTAGGTGGCTTCAATATCTTGCATCCAGGTAGGAATAGCAACAGAGATTGCCAAACAGGCATCTGAAGAATGAACCTGATCCTTTCGGGACAGAGCATCAGCTGCTGTATTGTCTTTGCCTTGTTTGTACTGAATGCAATAGTTAAACTCTAGCAGTTTGAGCATGAGTTTGTGCTGAATTCCTTCAAGCAGATGTTGACTAGACAAGTATTTCAGGCTGCGCTAATCTGTCTTGATCACCAATTGGTTCCCGAGAAGATAATGGCGCCACTTGCGTAAGGACTCCAAAATAGCAAGTGCCTCTTTTTCATAGATAGACTGTGCAGCTGCTTTAGGGCCCAAACTTTTACTGAAATAAGCAATGGGTTTACCTTGTTGCATTAGCACTGCACCCAAGCCATTAGCACAAGCATCCGTTTCCAATATGAAAGGAAGGTTGAAATTGGGCAAAGTGAGTACTGGAGGGGTTGTCATGGCAAGTTTCAAGTTTTGAAAAGCCTGATCCTGTGAAGGACCCCACTGAAACGCATTCTTCTTAAGAGCATCATGTAAGGGTCGACAAATGGACGCATAACCCTTAACAAATCGTCTGTAATACCCGGTGAGACCCAGGAATCTTCTCAATTGAGTGATTGTTTTAGGTGGTTGCCAAGATATAATATCCACTATTTTGGAGGGATCGGTGGCTACGCCTTCACCCGAAATGACATGTCCCAAGTAGTCCACAGATGGAGTAGCAAAAGTGCATTTGGAAAGTTTGGCCTTTAAGTTGTGCAATCTGAGAAGCTGTAATACCTGAGTGAGATGCTGGCGATGCTGGAGCATACTTTTGCTGTAGATGAGAATATCATCGAAAAAGACTAACACGAATTGGCGTAAATGCTGAGAAAAGATGTTATTCATTAATTCCTGAAAGGTTGCTGGAGCATTTGTCAGCCCGAATGGCATGACCAGGTATTCATAATGGCCAAAGTGAGTTGTGAACGCTGTCTTAGCAATATCTGCAGTGTTCATACGAATCTGGTGGTAGCCTGAGCGTAAATCCAGCTTGGAGAAGACTGTAGCCCCGTGCAATTCGTCCAAGAGGTCCTCAATAACAGGGATAGGGTATTTGTTTTTAATTGTTAAGGCATTGAGCTGCCGATAGTCCACACAAAGCCGCCAGCTTTTATCCTTTTTTTGAACCAAGATTGCAGGAGACGAGTAAGGACTACTGCTGGGTCTGATTTCAGAATTCTTGAGCATGTTCTGCACTAATTCTTCCACTATATTCTTTTGTTTGTGTGGCATTCGGTACGGTCTGATGTTAGGTGGAATTGCCCCTTCGAGTAGCGGTATTGCGTGATCACAAGAACGCTGAGGAGGTAAGCCAACAGGTTCCTCGAACACATCTGAAAATTGGGCCAGAATATCCTGAACAGTGTCAGCCGTGTTGGTGAGAGCAGCTAGAGGTGTGTCTTGAGAACAGAGGGACATGCGCAAAAGATATGCCTGAGCACCAGCTTTGAGAATTTTGGTACAAGCCTTGGCGGAGATCACGCAATCAGTGGTAGGAACAGCGCGATCATATAGTGTGCACCATTGATCATCAACAGTTATGGAGATGCTGCGATTGTCCCAATCGGTATAATTAGGGCTATGCTTTTTCAACCAGTTAGCCCCCAATACCATATCATATCCCTGGAGTGACAGAATGTGGCAATCATGCTGAAAGGAGTAGTGGTGAATGGCAAAGTTGCAGTGAGGAATAAAACCCTTGGAAATCAGCTCACCACCACCAGCAACGGAAACTTTCCTAGCAATAGTAGGCTGAACTTTCAGCTTGGCATGCATAGCAAAATCAGAGTCCAAAAACGTGTTGGTACTACCACTGTCAACAAGAGCAACAGCTTGATAGCTATCAAAATTGACAAGGACTGACAGAGTAGTATCGCCAGGAAGACCATGAAGAGCCTCAGCTGAAATATGCATTAATTCTTCCTGGCGTTGAGGGAGGTGCTCTGAGAGAACAGGATCAGCTATGATATCTGGAGCAGGATGAAGAATAGATGGTGCATCTTGGTAGGTTTCCTCAGATGAGAGCATATCATCGTCATCGCTGTGCCCCTGCATTTGAATGGCATGTAATATGCTTTTAACATTAGCACATTTATGTCCATAAACCCATGGTTCCGGACAGTACAAACATTTACCCTTTTCTTTTGCTCTATCAGGTATGGGACGGGGTCGAAGTTCTCTGGGAACCGGTTGTCTAGCAGCAGGAGTAGGGGGCAAGTTTTTGTTCGGAGAGCTAGCAGTCATGGTCTTCTTGTTGTTGGAGAGATACGAGGCCTCTTGCTGCCGGGCAAACCAATAAGCTGAACGAAGAGTAGCCGGTTTATGACATTTGACTGCATGTTTGATGGTATCCTTGAGACCACTGAGAAATCGCAAAAGAAAGAAACGTTCAGGCAAGTAATTGTGGTCGCACTTCATTTGAATCATCCAATCTTCAAAGGTGTCAATGTATAAGGAGACTGATGACTGTTGTTTCAGCTGTTGACATTGATCCATAGATTCAGAATCCCCTGGTTCCGGAAACCTGTCACATAAGAGCTCACAAAACTGTTGCCAATTCATCAGGTAAATGTCAAAGTCGCTGCTGGAAAGCCATGTTTTAGCCTTGCCGCGGATATGAGCATTGGCCCATTTGACTTTGGAGTCAGTAGCAATCCTAGCCAAAGCAAAGACACTCTCACATTCCTGTATCCAGCCCAAAGCATTCTCACCAAAAAATAAAGGTAAATCCACATTGGGTGATCTGATATAGGGTTCTTGAGTACCCGGCTGGTGTCCCACATGAGGTGTTTGTGTTGGGAAAGGGGAGGGAATGGTAGGTTGAGTGGATGTATGAGTGTAATGTGGGTAATAATGTGGTTGGAAGTGCTGGTATTGAGGTGAGGAGTAGGGTGGGAAGAACGGAGCTGGATACGGGTGAGTATAATGAGGTGGATAGGAATAGGAGGTGTGCACGGTGGCCGGTGGAATATGGATAATGGGATTAGCAGAAGAAGGATCAGCAGAAGAGGATGATGGGGGATAAGGCGGTGGTACTGGGGGAGCAGAGCTCATAGGCGGGTGGTTTTGGATGGGGTTGGGAGTGGGAGGGTAGTACGGATGAGGCAGCTACTGAGGACTCAGGTTACCAAATTGGATGTTGTTCCCGGGCGCACGAACCCGCTGGTGAGGAGGCTGATAAGTGTCTGGCGCGCTGGCCGGTGTATTGCCTTCTTGAATTGGACTCAAAGGGGGGAACCGAATGATGAGGAGGGGTGTGCTGAACTGCGCTCTGAGCGGTCAAGGACTGACCTTGGCCGGCGGAGCCCGGAGGTCGATTGAGCGACACAGCAAGCTGGGAAACCAGGTCAGTGAGTTTGGCGATATCACCTTGGAGGCTGTCGACTGAGTTTTGTTGATGGTCCAGACGGCGAGTGAGAGCCAGCACCTCACGAGGGAGACGAGCACGGATAGCCTCCTCTTCTTGCGCCTGGGCGTGCGCCTGCTCCAGAATGTCTGCTTCTTCCGCCGCTGCGGCCATTCGGTCTTGGGAGCGGGTGCGGCGGTGGGACTGGCGCATGCCAAATCGAAGAGTACGGCGAGACAACAGTCAGATCTGAGACCGAATCAAGTCTGCATGGGTGGGATTGGGAAAAATTGAAGCTTGCCAGAAGTGGAGGAGGAGAGACAAAACCCGCTCAGAGACAGGGATTGGATGAATGAAATGCCCGCCGGAGAAAAAAAATTGGAGGAAAGGAACGATGCTCTGATACCAATTGTCAGGCTCCTAAGCATACGATACAGAAACGGACGGAATCCAGATGTAGAAACAAGCAAGACTGAGTGATTGTTGCACTGGATTGGGGGATTTTCGGATGCGCCACAGCGATATGAGTAAAATGGGGAAAGCTAAAAACAGGACAAGGAACAGGTAAAAAGGAGTTTTGATATCTCGTGCCACCCATCCACCCACTCTCCGTGACTTATATAACATCACAGGAGCCACGAGTTTGCAGAGTTTAATTACAATAATTGCACTTAGGTGCTGAATTGTACTTTGCGTTCCTGATCAGAGGATAAAGCTCACGATTGGTAATACTTCTTCTGAGTCGTCCGATCTTCATTAGCTTCACTCCTGGAGGAAAGGACTTGACGAAGCAAGCTGACTGAAGAAGCAATAGAAGACCTGACAACATCCAATGGCTGGTGATGAGGGCGGACAAGTACATCGTGCCGGGGCTGTTCCTGGTCACGTCGTTTGCGGAGGAGCTCGACGTGCTCTTCCCAGAGCGCGACGTTGTGTTCCACCACCTCGGCCGCTACCTGTTCCATCCCACCAACCACGGTCTAGGGCCTCGTCTCGCGGTACTACCGGGCGTACCTCGCGCGGGCGGAGCAGCTAGTCGGCATCCAGGTCCGCATCTTCGAACGCTGGCAGGCCAAGTCGCCGCAGGTCCTGCAGCAGATCACGTCGTGCGTGTGGAAGGAGAAGCTGCTCCCGGAGGTCCTCGCCGCGGAGGAACCGTGGAGTTGCCGAATCAAGAATACTCACTCAAGACACACACACGAACCATGTGGAACTCTGAAAATGGCAGAACGAATAACACAACAAACACAATGAGTTTGTGCTGCGCAAAAACGTTGCCACTTTTCTCTGTTTGTTTCTCTTATTTATATGATCCTAAAAGCTTGGATCGTTACAACTGAAAAAAACCTATCATTGGGACCGAGAACGAGTCATACAGCCTTGCCATCCCAAAGCCACTCGCTAACAGTCCTAAATGGCCGCCGTGATCACATTTTGTACGTAACATCCCACGTTGTAATCACAGCATTCCTAAAACTAAATCAACCAAAAAACAAGCCTTAGCCAAATCGTGAACATGCTCACGAGTTCAGCTGTTATTTTGTTTAACTGACGAAACTGACGAAGTGTCGAAAAAAGTTCAGAAGTTCAGAAAATGCAGAGGTTCAGACTGTAACAGGATTAGCTTCATAACATTTTACCCCCTTAATCCTGGTGCTTCTTGACCTCCCTGATGCCAAGATGTGCTCTCATTTCAATGAACTTCATACGCCCTAAAGCCTTTGTTAATAGATCAGCTAGCTGCCCATTAGTACCAATGTGATCCACCTCTATTTTTCCATCTTCTATGCATTCTCTTATGAAGTGAAACCTAGTGTCAATATGTTTGCTTCTTTCATGGTGCACTGGGTTTTTGCACAAAGCAATAGCTGATTTGTTATCCACTAGCAACTTCACTGATGATGGATCTCTTCCTTGCATCTCTGCCAATAATCTGCTCAGCCAAACCCCTTGACAGGCAGCAGATGCTGCAGCTATGTACTCTGCTTCACATGAGGACAGAGCTACAATTTTCTGTTTCTGAGAACTCCAGGTAATGATGCTGCTACCAAGAAAGAATGCCACACCTGAGGTACTCTTCCTGTCATCCAAGTCACCTACAGGATCACTATCACTGTATCCCATCAGTGTAGGTTCTTCTGAATTTTTCTTGTAGCTACATCCATAACCAATTGTCCCTTTGATGTATCTCAGAATTTGTTTCACTGCACACCAATGCAGTGTACAGGGTGCCTCCATAAACCTGCTAGCAATTCCAACTGAATGAGCTAAGTCAGGTCTTGTATTTACCAAATACCTGAGACTTCCAATGATGCTTCTATAATTCCTTGCATCCACGGCATCCCCTGCATTTTGTTTCCCTATCTTCAATCTGCTCTCCATGGGAGTGTGACAGGGATTGCAATTCTGCATCCCAGCCATCTCTAGTATCTTCTCAGCATAACTGGCTTGGTACATTGTGATCTCTCCATTTCCTTGCTTTACTTCAATTCCCAGATAGTAGCTTAGCAAACCGAGATCACTCATTAGGAACAAATCATGCATCTGTGCCTTGAATGCTTCAATCTCTGCATCACAAGTTCCTGTGATCACCAGATCATCAACATAAACACCAATGAGGAGGAAGGTCTTCTCATCACCCCTTCTGTGAAGGGCATGCTCTAGCTTGCATCTCTCAAAGCCAAGTGAGACAAGTGATGTGTCTAGCTTCATATTCCAAGCACGTGGCGCCTGGCGTAGACCATACAGAGCCTTCCGGAGTCTGAGTACAAGGTGTTTGTTCCTAACATCAACAAAACCTGCAGGCTGCTGAACGTATACCTCTTCGCCAAGTTCGCCTTTCAAGAAGGCTGATGGACGTGCCAACTGCAGTGTGCGGCCAGAGCGAGGAGTAGCCGCACTGTCTCCATGCGCGCGACCGGTGCGAAGACTTCGTCAAAGTCGATGCCATGCCGTTGCGCGTATCCCTTCGCCACCAGTCGTGCTTTATATTTGACAATGTTGCCGGCTGGATCTTTCTTTGCCTTGAACACCCATTTCAATCCGATCGCGCGATGGTTGGCCGGGAGCACGGCCAGCTCCCAGGTGCCATTTATCTGGATCGAATCCATCTCCTCCTCCATGGCTTGCCTCCAGTGAGTTTCAGACATTGCTTCTTCAACATTAGCAGGCTCCTCAGCAGCAAGAAGGCAGAGCCCGCTGTATTCAAGGTCGCACGTCGGAGCTGTGTCAAGAACATCTGACACAATTCTGTAGCGGAGCGGCACCCCCTCGGTGTCGTGCGACACACCAGTGGGTGGCATGGCCCACTCAATGCCGCTGGCAGCTCCTTGCACCGGTGTTGCCGGAGCGTTCGGCCCTGGTGTTTGAGGTTCTGGCATCCCCATGCCAGGTGACATGCCGCTTGCCGCGTCCATTGGCATGACAGTTGCCGGACCAGCGCCGGAAACTCGTTCGGTGGTATAAACCACTGAAGTCCTCGTGCCCGGCGTGAGATTCCTTCTCGTCTTGCCAATTCCATCTTCGATCTTCTTGAAACACGACGTCCCGCGTTATGTACAGCCTCCGGGTGGCTGGATTGTACACGCGGTACGCCTTGGCGCCATCCTCGTACCCGACGAACACCATTGGTGTCATGTGGTCCGATAGCTTCGTCACACCGGGACCGACCTTCTTCACGTGAGCCACGCATCCAAACGTGCGTAGGAAATGCACGTTCGGCTTGCGTTTTCGCCAGGCTTCGTATGGCGTAATTCCATCGAGGCTCCGCGTCGGCGACCTGTTCAAAATGTGCACTGCCATCTTGACAGCTTCCGCCCAGAACATGGCCGGCATTCCCATGCTCTTCAGAAGGCTTCGTGCCATTTCCACGACCGTTTGATTGTGCCTTTCTACCACGCCGTTCTGCTGTGGCGAATAAGGCGCGGTTGTGAACCGTTTAATGCCCGATTCTTCACAGAACTCGATAAATTCAATGGAATTGAACTCCCCGCCGCGATCAGTCCGGAATGCCCTCAGCTTCAGTCTGCTCTGGCTTTCAGCAAGAGCTTTGTCTTCTTGAAGAAACGAAATGCCTCATCTTTGGACCTGAAAACTTCCAGCCACATGTATCTAGTATGGTCATCAACCATCAATAAGAAGTACTTATTACCTCCCGGAGATGCTGGAGTAATTGGCCCACAAAGGTCACCATGAATGAGCTCCAGCCCTTCCTCTGCACGGTACGCCGATGCGCGCGGGAAGGGTGTCCAATGCAGTTTCCCAAGCATGCAGCCTTCGCAAAACTGCTCAACAGGGACCACCATGGGCATGCCTTCTACCATGTTCTTGACGCTGAGATCACGGAGTGCACGGAAGTGGAGATGACCAAAACGTGCATGCCACCTCCATGCAACATCTCCTGCTCCGGCCAGCAAGCATATAGGAGCAGTCAAATTCAGGTCGACAGTGTACAGCCGATTCCTCATGCGCTGTACTTGTGCTAGAAGCAGTCGCTGGCGATCATACAGGCACAGCTCACCATTTTCAATCACGGTCTTGCAACCTGCTTCATTGAGCTGCCCAACACTAATGATATTGCTGCGCAGCTTGGGAATGAAGTAGAAATTTGTTAGCACCCTGTGCTCATTGTTCTTGCATCTGAACAAGACTGAACCTCGCCCTTCTATCTACACCACCGAACCATCTCCAAATCTCATGGTGCCCTGTGTTAGAGTTCTATCACATATGCACTTTGTAATATGAATGGTCATAGATAAGACCAACAGCCAAGAGTCCTTAGTGCCTCCTTAGTGCCTCCTCAAGTGCCTGTAATTAATTGTATCTCATGCCCTTGTGGCTATATAAATAGATACCTAAGCGGCTCACAAGTTGTGAGTAGAAACGCTTCAACCAAGGCATTGTCTTTTAACATGGTATCAGAGCTTCTTTTTCCTAATCACGTTTAGCCAAAGATCAGATCCAATCTAATCACCATGGCCTCCACCACTATCCCGTCCCTCGGCGCTCCGACGTCCGAAAAATTGACAAGAGACAATTATCTGCTTTGGAAGGCCACGGTTCTCCCAGCAGTGCGCGGTGCACAACTGACCGGCTTTCTTGACGGCGAAGATGGAGCACCTGCCAAAATGGTGCCTGTCACGAACACCGACAACACAACTGGAGCAGCACCGAATCCTGCATATGCCATATGGCTTGCCAAGGATCAACAAGTTCTCAGCTATTTGCTGAACTCCTTATCCAAGGAAGTGCTCACTCAGGTTGTGGGCATGGAGCATGCCTACGAAGTATGGGCTGCCATAGGAGCGATGTTCTCCTCGCAGTCCCGTTCGCGGGTCACAAACCTGCGGATCGCCATCGCCAACACTAAGAAGGATGCCATGAGCACTGCCTCCTATATCGCCAAAATGAAGTCGATCGGTGATGAACTTGCTGCTGCTGGCCAACCCCTCGATGACGAGGAGATGGTCTCCTACATCCTCGCCGGCCTCGACCACGACTACGATGCACTTGTTGCTGCTGTTGGTGCCATGCCGCACCAACTCACTGTAAGTGATCTTTATGCGCAGATGTCCAGCTATGATCAACACATGGAGATGCTTGGTACTCCGGTTGGCACGGGTTTCTAATTCTCTGCAAATTCTGCTATGCGTGGACAAGGAGGCTACCGTGGACGAGGAAACCGCGGTGGCCGCGGAAATCGTGGCTGCGGAAATGGCGGCAAGGGTGGCCGCGCTCCTCCAAACAATGGAGGCCGTGGACGAGGTCGAGGACGTGCTCCTCGCCGGGATGTGACTTGTCAGATCTGTGACAAGCCCGGTCATCCCGCCAACGAGTGTTGGTGGCGCTATGAAGATAATGAAGATTATGCCGAAGAAAGGGGGGCCAATGCTGCTACCATCTCCTACGGTGTCGACACAAATTGGTACACCGATACTGGTGCTACTGATCACATCACAGGAGAGCTAGAGAAGCTACAAGTTCGTGACAAGTACAAAGGCCATGACCAAGTTCACACTGCCAGTGGAGCAGGTATGCCCATTAGTCATATTGGCCATTCAATTGTGCACACCCCCAGTTGCAAACTTCATCTCAATAATATTCTTCATGTTCCTAGTGCGTCAAAGAATCTTTTATCTGTTCATAGACTTGCTTCTGATAACAATGCCTATTTTGAATTTCACCCCAACTATTTTTTGATCAAGGATCAGGCCACGAAGAAAACACTTCTTAAAGGTAAATGTCAAGGAGGACTCTATCCCCTTGTGTCGTCATTGAACTCCACCAAGCAAGTCTATGTTGCCACCAAGCCATCTTTTGCAAAGTGGCATAGTCGCTTCGGTCATCCTTCATGTGCTGTCGTTCAACAAGTTCTTAAGAGAAATAATCTCCCTGTCTTTAGTAAAAATAACACTGAGTCTGTTTGTGATTCATGTCAACGTGCCAAAAGTCATCAGCTTCCCTACCCTATATCCACTAATGTCTCCACTGTCCCATTACAACTTGTATTCTCTGACGTATGGGGTCCTGCGCCCAAATCTGTTGGGCGTCATGAGTACTATGTAAGCTTTATTGATGACTTTTCCAAATTTACATGGATCTATTTGCTTAAGAAAAGATCTGATGTCTTTCAAGTTTTTCACAATTTTATGAATCATGTTGAACGCAAGTTTGGTAGGCAAATCCTTACCATGCAAACTGACTGGGGTGGAGAATATGAGAAACTTAACTCATTTTTCCAAAAGATTGGCATTGCTCATCATGTTTCTTGCCCTCATGCACACCAGCAAAATGGTTCTGTTGAACGCAAACATCGGCACATTGTTCAAGTTGGGTTAACACTCTTAGCAAACTCGTCCATGCCATTGAAATTTTGGGATGAGGCATTCCTTACAGCCACATATCTCATTAATCTTCTTCCAAGCAAGGTCATCAATCTTGAAACTCCCATTGAACGTCTACTTGGCACCAAACCAGATTACAGTTCTCTTCGCATTTTTGGTTGCGCCTGCTGGCCAAATCTTAGACCATATAACACCAAGAAGCTTGCCTATCGCTCAAAACAGTGTGTTTTCTTGGGTTATAGTCCTATGCATAAAGGTGTCAAGTGCTTGGATGTGGCTGCCGGACGGGTTTACATTTCCCGGGATGTTGTGTTTGATGAGTCTGTGTTTCCCTTTGCTTCACTTCATCCAAATGCTGGTGCAATGCTTCGCAAAGAAATTTTGCTTCTTCCTGATTTTCTGAAAAATTCCTCCTCGGCCTTTGATCTTGGGGGAGCACATATTGATGATCAGATGCCTACTGGACATACTATTGTTCCTTTTCCTTTTACTAGCACTAACCATCCACAGGTGGATGAAGAAAATCTAGATGCAGATGATGCATTATTTGATGCAAATGTTGCACTGGCTCCTGAGATCGACGTTCCTGAATTGGAGGAAAATGACATGCATGGCGTGGTGATCCAAGCTGATCCGCCGGCTCCCTCGTCCATACTTGCAACCCCGGACGTACCTGGTGGATCCGCTTCGAGATCTACCCAGCAGCAGTCGCGCGCTGGTCCGAGTACGCGGCTTCAATCAGGCAACGCAACCTGTCAGTTAGGTGCGGCTCCCTCGGCTGACACGCAATCGAGTCATGACACCTCAGCACCGAATACATCTTCACCTGTTGCTACTCGTACACGCCTAAGCAAAGGTATAACCGTACCTAAGAAATATACTGATGGTACAATTTCATATACTGGAAAGCGTGGTTTCGGTCTCTTGTGCAGCACAGGAGAGCCTACGAGCTTACAAGAAGCTCTTGATGACAAGAAGTGGCGAGATGCAATGGATGAAGAATATCAAGCACTTATGAAGAATAATACTTGGCATCTTGTTCCATTTACACATGATAAAAATATTATTGATTGTAAATGGGTTTATCGGATTAAAAAGAATGCTGATGGTACAATAGACAGATATAAAGCTAGGCTAGTGGCAAAAGGATTCAAGCAAAGATATGGCATAGATTATGAAGACACATTTAGCCCTGTTGTCAAGGTAGCTACTATCAGGCTTGTTCTTGCCATTGCTGTTTCCAGAGGCTGGAGCTTAAGGCAGCTAGACGTGAAGAACGCGTTCTTACATGGTGTTCTGGAAGAAGAGGTCTATATGAGGCAGCCACCGGGCTATGAAGATGTACACGCTCCGCAACATGTGTGCAAACTTGACAAAGCATTATATGGTCTCAAGCAGGCTCCTAGGGCATGGTACTCACGGTTAAGCTCAAAGTTGCAAAGTCTTGGGTTCACTCCATCCAAGTCAGATACATCTCTATTTATCTACACCAAGCCAGGTATCACAATGTTTGTCCTAGTATACGTTGATGATATCATTGTGGCTAGTTCGTCAAGTAAAGCTACATCGGCACTTTTGCATGATTTGGGATCTAACTTTGCTCTCAAGGACTTGGGTGATTTACACTTCTTTCTGGGTATTGAGGTAAAGAAATTCAAAGATGGGCTAATGTTGTCACAAGAAAAATATGCATCAGATCTGCTTGACAAGGTTGGTATGCAGAATTGTAAGCCATGCCCCACACCTTTATCCTCCACAGGAAAGCTCTCCGCACATGAAGGAGAAGCTCTTGGTCCGGAAGATAGTACCACTTATAGAAGTATTGTTGGAGCTTTACAATATCTTACATTGACTCGACCTGATATATCTTTTTCAGTCAACAAAGTATGCCAATTTCTGCATGCACCAACTACAACACACTGGACGGCAGCTAAAAGGATCTTGAGGTATGTTAAACATACAATGGGCTTGGGATTTACTTTCCGGCAATCCTCTTCCACCTTGGTCAGTGCATTTTCAGATGCTGACTGGGCAGGATGTCTAGATGACAGGAAGTCAACTGGTGGATTTGCTATTTTCTTTGGACCAAATTTGATTTCATGGAGCTCTAGAAAACAAGCCACAATATCAAGGTCTAGCATTGAAGCAGAATATAAAGCAGTAGCAAATGCAACTGCTGAAGTTATTTGGTTGGAGTCATTGCTTGATGAACTCGGCATTATCAGAAAAGAAGTATCTTGTCTATGGTGTGACAACTTGGGAGCCACCTATCTATCTGCTAATCCTGTGTTTCATGCAAGGACTAAGCATATTGAGATTGATTACCATTTTGTGAGAGAAAGAGTTGCAAATAAAAAATTGGAGATCAGATTTGTTTCTTCAAGAGATCGTCGCTGATGGGTTTACCAAGACCTTACCTGTTCGAAGCTTAGAAGAGTTTAAGCATAATCTCAACTTAATAAAGTTGTGATTAAGGGGGGCTGTTAGAGTTCTATCACATATGCACTTTGTAATATGAATGGTCATAGATAAGACCAACAGCCAAGAGTCCTTAGTGCCTCCTCAAGTGCCTCCTTAGTGCCTCCTCAAGTGCCTGTAATTAATTGTATCTCATGCCCTTGTGGCTATATAAATAGATACCTAAGCGGCTCACAAATTGTGAGTAGAAACGCTTCAACCAAGGCATTGTCTTTTAACACCCTGCACAGTTTCGTCAAGCGCGGTCAGCATGCCTCTCGTGCCCGTTATGTGGTTACTCGCCCTACTGTCGAGATACCACTTGCCATCGTCAGAGGCAACAGGCACAACACGCTCTTCATTTAGAAACACGCGCTGCACCACAGCTGCTACTGAAACTGGCTCAGGACGATTGTCGAGCACCTGACTTGTGCCGTTCACGTCGTGCACGCCAAGCGTTGTGGCCATCAACAGAGCTGGCTGCTCCTCCTCTACTTCAGCCAGGTTGACCTCCTCACGTCGTTCACGGTGTGGCTTGCGACAATCCCTTGCCCAGTGGCCATTAATGCCACAATTATGACATTTTCCCTTTGGCTTGAATTTGCCGCCGGTCGAATTGCCACTGTTGCCACCGCCTGATGAATTCTTTGGCTTCTGCACACCGCCGCCAGACGATCCCCCCTGCTCCCGGCGCTTGTGCCGTGCAAGCCATTCTTCCTCCGTGAGGAGAAGACGGCTGCCGAGCGCAGGAATTTAAGCACGGCCTTGTGCTCGGTGATCTCGTCGCCGAGGATTTGCAGATCATTGAAAAGGCTTGTCAAACGCATCGCAAACTCCTCCACGGTCTCACCGTCCTTGAAGCGAAGATTCTCGAATTCAACTCGAAGTGTTTGCGCTCTAGCCTCATGCACGCGCTCCACTCCCATCCGCATGGTCTTCACCGTGTCCCATGCAGCCTTGGCAGTGTCCTTCACCGCCAACGTTCGCAGCATCACTGGTGGCACCGCACGCAGGATTGCAGCCAACGCACGCCAATCCTCGCGGTGGTCGCCGCCGCCGCGATCAACGACATCCCACAGGCCCTGGGCCTGCAGTTGCACTCGCATGACGAGCGCCCAGTCCACATAGTTGGTGCGTGTCAGCATGGGGTAGTAAGCTACCCCATCATTCTCCTTGACCACCCGCTCAACGACTCGCAGTTCGCCACTCCCATCACCGCTCAGCGCTGCACGCGGTGGTGTGCCGGTCAATGCGCCCGAGTTGATTGGTTCGCCCAACATCTCCACCACGGATCAAACACCGCAGCAGCTAGCACAGCAGCGGATCGGACACCGCTCTTATACCACTTGTAGTTACCGAATCAAGAATACTCACTCAAGGCACACACACACACGAACTATGTGGAACTCGGAAAATGGCAGAACGAATAACATAACAAACACAATGAGTTTGTGCTGCGCAAAAACGTTGCCGCTTTTCTCTGTTTATTTCTCTTATTTATATGATCCTAAAAGTTTGGATCGTTACAACTGAAAAAAACCTATCCTTAGGGCTGAGAACGAGTCATACGGCCTTACCATCCCAAAGCCACTCGCTAACAGTCCTAAATGACTGCCGTGATCACATTTTGTAGGTGCCATTCCACGTTGTAATCACAGCAGTCCTAAAAACTAAATCAACCGAAAAACAAGCTTTAGCCAAATCGTGAACATACTCACGAGTTCAGCTGTTATTTTGTTTAACTGACAAAACTGACGAAGTATCGAAAAAAGTTCAGAAGTTCAGAAAATGCAGAGGTTACTGCAACAGGATTAGCTTCATAACAAACCGGTTGTGCCGGCGCCCGGCGCCAGGTCCAAAACCGTCCTGATCACCTCTCTCAGGCCATGGTACGACGAGCGCATCAAGGTCATGTACTGGGAGCAGGCGACGGTGACCGGCGAGGACGTGAGCGTGCACCGGCCGAGCCGCGAGGAATGGCAGCACTTAGGCGAGCAGTCGCACGACGCCAAGGCGTGGGCGGAGATGTACCTGCTGAGCCTGTGCGACGTGCAGGTGACCTCTGGCTGGTCGACATTCGGGTACGTCGCGCAAGGGCTCGCCGGCGTGACGCCGTGGGTGATGTACAGGCCGATTAACATCTGGACGTTGGTGGACCCGCCGTGCGTCCGAGACATCTCCATGGAACCGTGCTTCCACTCGCCGCCGATGTATGACTGTAAGCTGAAGCAGGGAGCGGACACCGGGGGCACGCTGCCGCATCTCCGGCACTGTGAAGACGTGAAATGGGGGCTGAAGCTTGTTGATCCGAAGTGTACAATACAAGGTCTCCAACGCCAAAGCAAGCTCTAGATAGATTTGGTTTGTCTGCTCTATCAGTACAAAACCAGTAATATCATGTCTAATCCCTTCTCCGATTCAACCATGCATACGTGTTCTGGCGTGACTAGATACAAGGATCATGTTTGCAAGACAAAAAGTGGAACCAAACCGTCTTTTAAGAAAAGAAAAAGACATGATGCTACCGTCTTTTTATAGATTCCTGCAATCCACAAAAGTTCTGGAGCTTGCTGCCCACAGTTTCTACCATCTTGGAAACTCAACAAGTGGAGCATCCTGTGTTTGATCAGGACTTGACTCGTCCGGCTGTGTCATTCGAGCTGATCGACGGGGGAGGCAGAGCCCCGAGTCCCCGGAACTGTGATGAAAGTTGGAGTACAGGACAGACACGACTGCCGACAGTCGTTCTTCCGATAACAAAGATCAGATGCAGACTCGATCAATAAATGGCAGTACTGGAGTACTAGATAGCCAAAATCACGATACCTGGTGAACAGGATCCGTCGGTATCAACCGCACGAGGAGGTGCAAAGTGGAAGCCTCCGGAGTCCCGACACCTCCGCGTGGCACAGATTCCATGCGTCGGAATCACCCAAAGCGAGCCAACCCACCACCCGACCCGCAGGCGGCACGCCCGGCGAAGAAAAGGTAAGATTAGCCTCCGGCTTAGTGGCAGCACCGGAAATAGCCCCCGGTCAGGAGCAACGGCGGGTTTGTCCCCGTAATATTGTGGGCAGCCGACGCGTGGCTAAATCGTCCATGAGAAGCGTGACGGGTCAAAATCGCGCCCCCTGCCCGCGAACCATTTTTTGTCTGCATCGGCCCACGAAGCTGGCGTTGCCGCGGCCCACACCCGCGAGCCGGTCGAGTCCGTGCCCTCAGCCCGCGAGGTTGGTTGGATCGCGCCCGGTGCCCGGCGCCCGCGAGGCCGAGCTCGCGCTCGAGGCCCGCAACAAGCCCAGCTCGCGCGTTCGGCCCGTGACCAGCCCGCTTTCTCCGTCCGCACGCAAGCAAAATTTTAAAATATGTTTCTCTATAATCGGGCGCTTGGGTCAGGCTGTCGCGCGCGTGGGCCGCGAGCTGATCGCCTTGCGGGCTGGAAGCGCGAGCTCGGCGCGTCGCGGCCCACCCCTGAGGCCGCCTCGTCCCTGGTGCGGAGACGCGACCCGCAGGCCGGTCGCGGGCCACCGGCGCGAGATAGCAGCCGATCGCGGGTGGGGGCATGCCCATATGTCCGTTGCGGGGCCAAACAGCAGCCCATCGACGTCGCGAGTAGACGGAAGCGCAGCAGGAGATTGCGGACAGGGGGCACAATTTTGGCCCGTCGCGTTCCTCACGGGCGATTTAGCCACGCGTCGGCCGCCCACAACATCACAAGAATAAGCCCGCCGTTACTCCCGATCAGGGGCTATTCCCGACATTGCCATTCAGCCGGGCCTAATCTTGCCTTTTCTCCCACGCCCGGCTCAACGACCGCAGAACGCGGTGATCCGCGCATCCGGTGCCCCGGCACAGAAACCCCGGCGCCGCGGAGCCGGAAAAGCTAAAACCCCACCTGCCGTTGTTGCCACGCCGACGCGCCCCAGTCCTCGCCACCGACAACGCCTCGCCGAGGACGTCGCCACCATGCCGTCACGCACTCACGTCGTCACCGCCCAGAGCCACTTTTTTTTTCTTTCTTTTCAACCTGAAACGCATCAAAATTCAATTGCGCCCGTCGTGACACGAACATAACGCCCATCCTTTTGAGTTTTGACCTCTGTGCTTTTCTCCGCTGCACCCCAGCGGAAGGCAGAGAGCCCCCGGACTCGGGCGCCACATGGACCTCAAGGAGCGGATCCGCCCTTCGCCGCCGCCGCCGAGGCCGCAGGAGGAGGCGCTCGTGGCGGCCTCGCCGCGCGGGAGGAAGGGCGGGGCGACGGTACTGCTGCAGCCCCTGTCGGCCGCGGCGCTCGTGGCGTGCGTCCTCCTCCTCCTGCTCCTCGCCGGGGGCTCTGCGGCGCGGAGGGGCCGTTTCCTCGACGCGGATGTTTCCGGGCTTTCCGGGGGCGGTGGCCGCGATGTTCCGCGCCTAGCCCGGCCGCGCGACGGTAAGACAACGATATGTGTGCGCTCGTCAGTTTCCATTTTTGAGTTCCACTGCTCCAAGGCCACCGTTTGGTGGCAATTCTGGATTCTCTTCGGTACTTCGTGCGGATAGCGACGATACATCTGGGATATCAGGCGTGATGACTTTATTGTTTGGGCTCCATGACTTGTTCGCGCATACTACGGTTCTGCCATAGTTAGTGCAAGTTCTGCAAAATTTGCCGAGCTCTTTTGCTAGAATTTTATGTTCTAGCAGTTTAGCTTTTGGACTTCGGAATGATGCAAGTTGCCATGTTCTGGTACGTTTTGATAATTTCTTGATATTTATCGTCGGGGATAGTAGTTGTCAGTGAAGATGTGCTGTAACTTCTCACGGTAAAAATTTTAGGCTCAGCGTTCTTAAGTTTTCACCGTGTTTGATCCTGGCAATTTGCACCATGGAGTTCAGTATGTGTGGGTTCTGAGTGTCACGAAGTCATCGTTACATGTGTATTGGTTTGCACTAATTACTGTGTTTTAGCGTCCGCTTAATAAAGGTGATCTCCATATATAGCATTGATGCTAAATTACTTTATTCTGGTTGCCCATGGTAAACAGTGTCAACTTTGTCTAATTTAGGTTTCATGCTACTGTTGTTCCGTGGTTTGTCTGGTTGATGCATTGTGCTATCCTTTTCTTGACATTTACTAGTGCGTCAACTCAAAGCGTTTCTTTGTAAGCCGGGACCATTTGTAGTCCGAGCTACACATGTTTATTGAGCCAATGAGAAGTTTGATGGGGCCATTTGGCTAGCACCATGGTTGGTGTGCTAGGCAACCGGGTCTGCTTCCTCCCTTCTATTACGATGTGCGGAGGGAAATAAGGGTAATTCCAGTACATTGTATCTTAACTTGTATCATACACATCATATATGTGTTTCAATACAACCCTTCCAGTGGCTTCTAAATTAATGTTGTACCTAAACAAGCTGTCATTTAATACGTTTTGTGAGAGAAAAATGATAACTTGTCTTGAGTTCTGCGCTAATAGCTGTATCAAGATTAAGATACAGTATACCTCCACATCAACATTTTGCTTAGGTGGCATGCTTAAGATACAATACACGGTGGAGTATTGGAACTGCCCTAATTCTTATCCACCCCACACCATGTTTATTGAAGTATTGGCATCAATTGTATTTAACCAAAGAACGAACATGTTTTTTCATTTGTCTTCTACACATTGAAGTATAACTCTTATGCTGTATTCATATTCTGATATAACATTTTTCTGTTGTTGTGTTCGGAGAAGATGGCACTTCAGGATCTCCGGAAGTTGTCAAGGACAAACTACTTGGTGGCCTGTTAGCTTCTGGCTTTGATGAACAATCTTGCCTAAGTAGATACCAATCAGTATTGTATCGTAAAATATCGTCCCACTTTCCATCTACTTACCTTCTGGAAAGATTAAGGAAACATGAGGCTCTCCAGAAGAAGTGTGGTCCACATACTGAATTTTATAAGAATGCTATTGAGCAGCTTAAGTCCGGTCAGGATATCAAGGTTATGGACTGCAACTATTTGGTCTGGATAGCTTACAGTGGTCTAGGGAACAGGATCTTAACAATTGCCTCGGCATTTCTCTATGCGATCCTTACAAACAGAGTCTTACTTGTTGATGGAGATAAAGGCACTGCAGATCTTTTATGCGAACCATTTCCTGAAACGTCATGGATCTTACCGTCAGATTTCCCTATGAAGCAGTTGAAGAACTTCAATGTTGGCTCTCCTGAGAGTTATGGATTCATGCTGAAAAATAAAGTTCTTCGTTCTAAGCTGGCTTTTCTCTATCTTCATTTGGCTCATGACTATGGTGACTATGATAAGCTTTTTTTCTGTGAAGATAATCAGCAATATCTTAAAACAATCCCGTGGCTGATCCTAAAATCAGATAATTACTTTGTACCTTCACTTTTCCTGATCCCAGCATATCAAGAGGAACTCATGAGGCTTTTTCCTCAGAGAGATGCTGTTTTCCATCACTTGGGACGTTACTTGTTTCACCCTAGCAATGTTGTGTGGGGCATGATTACAAGGTACTATGATTCCTATCTTGCCAGAGCTGATGAAAAATTGGGTATCCAGATCAGAGTCTTTGATACTGAAACCGGTCCATTTGAGCATGTCTTGGATCAGGTCCTTGCATGCACGCTGAAGGAACACCTGTTGCCAGATGTTAATACTCAGCAACCAATTGTCTCATTAAGGAATGCCAGGTCGAAAGTTGTTTTAGTTACTTCTTTAAACTCAGGATACTATGAAAAATTCAGAAACATGTACTGGGAACATCCAACCACAAATGGTGAGATAATTAGCTTCCACCAGCCAAGTCATGAGGAGCATCAGAACTCAGACAAGAAAATGCATAACATGAAAGCGTGGGCAGAGATTTATCTGTTAAGCTTATCTGATGTTATGGTAACTAGTGCATGGTCAACTTTTGGGTATGTTGCACAGGGTCTCAGTGGTTTGAGGCCATGGCTTCTGTTCAAACCTGAAAACCGCACTGCACCTAATCCACCTTGCCGCCAAGTTTTGTCCATGGAACCTTGCTTTCATGCTCCACCTTTTTATGATTGCAAAGCTAAGAGGGGAGCTGATACGGGAAATCTTGTCCCACATGTAAGACATTGTGAAGATATGAGCTGGGGCTTAAGCTAGTCGATCAGAGTGAGTGGTAGATGTGGTGCATATTTTCTATCCAGTTCATATATAAGCCGATATATGCTTAGCTTTATGGTGTAGGTTCAACTTTGTTTCTGTATTACAGGAAAGCTTTTTTGACTTAGTTAATATGGATGCAATGACATGAACTGCTGCATTTGGTTTCAAATATAAGCTCAATGCTATTATGATCTTCTTGTCCCTTTATTATTTGCAGTTTGCACCTTTTGTAACTTCCTTTGAAGTAATATCCTTGTACTGAGAAATTTCACCGAAAAAAGCACAAAAATATACTGCAGACTAGGATCAATTTCAAGAACCAGAGGTATCATTTGTTTCCATAAATTATGAATATAGTTTGTTTGCATTTGAAGAAATTCCATTTGTCATCCCACATGGCCACATGTACTGGCAATTGCATATTGAGTTTCTTATCTTTTCTCCCTGAGAAGTTCCATATTCATTTTTTTTAGTAATATAACTTTGCAAAGAGGGGAGCTCAGAGGAAATGTGCTTGTTCCAAGAAAAACACTGTGAATTTGTTGTGCTGCATCTTTCAATGATTGAAAGTGCATGAATGATATTTTTCAAGGAGAGGAGAATGCATGAATGATATTTTTGTTGAATGGATCCGAAAGGTGTGTCAAAAGATTGTCGATGGGCCCCAGCATGAGTCACAGATGCTTGCACAATAAAGCCAAACATAGCAATCATCGCCAACCTCCCTGTGATAGATGGCAATAATGTTAGCAAACTATTAATATTACTACAGGTTTATCTTGCAAGCAAATTGTACTTAGAGAAGGTGAAGCTACCATTCTTGATTTCTTTCAGCTTCACTTCATGTGCATTTTCTATATCTTTGGATAGTCCCATTGGATTAAACAGTGGACCCCCGGGATAGCTGTTCAGATTTGAGAATTGTAATAATTTAATTAAAGCAGAGACAGAGACTTGCTCAGGTATATTGTTTTGAGACTTCACTTCATTTTGGAGCATGTTGCAGCACCTACCCTGGCTGTAAACCTTCAAGTGAAGCCTCTATCCCAAGGAATGTCCCTTCCTTTGCTTGTGATCCTGGATTAACGATGTCCATGTACCTCTTGGTTTCGGCAAATCTGTTGAGGACCCGAGTTATGATGGAAATAGGTCAGTCTTGTTCTGCGTGAAGTCATCACAGTCTACACCATTTTAAAATTCTGAGTTATTCAAACATTATTTTACCACTGATGAAATGTTACAGTTGAATGCTGAATTACCCCATCAAGAGAAGCTGGACAAAGAAGAGTGCCGTGGTGTTGGCAAAGTCAAATTTTGTGGCACCTGCTTCAAACCACACTGGTAGGTTGCGGATTCCTGACACACGGATCAACTACAGAGAAACACACGGATCAACAGCAGAGCATCAAAGCTGTCGAGTTCATGTTTGGATCCTATAATTGAGCTACGACCATGCTTCAATGTGGTAAGGATTCTATCATGCTACCAATCAGTGGAATCACCAATATCTTGATCCTAGTTTGGTGTTTGGAAGCAAATATCTAGCATATGCCAAACTTACATATGAAAAATGATTAATCTTTTGTGGATTCCGTGTTATGCTTCTATGTCTCCTTAAAAAGTTACTACATTAAAATTGCAGTAGTTTAATTGGTCGTACATAAAATAAAAAAAAGTTCCTGGCGTGTTTATAAATTCTGCTCTAATGGAGCTGGTGTATTGGATCTGATTTAGCTGCCATTGAGATAGTTACTGTCATTTGGCTAGATAATTCCCTGTATCATGCCTGGTTTTCTCACTGTTCTTTTCATAGATTATCCTAATTTAGATACCTCTCCAGCTACTTTTGCGATTTCGAGCTTCCAGTGCTATGGTTTCTCAGAACTGAGAAGAGATTACATCTGACAGGGATTGGCAAGGAGGTCATGAGCTTACATCGGTTACTAGGATGCCAACAACCCCTGCCATGGCGAACCGGCAGTGAACGAGCTCGGCCTGAACGTACCACTTCAAGTCTGCTGGTTCCTCCCCGAGCCCCAGGGGATCAAATCCGTAATCACCAGGTAGCCTACAACCAGAAACCCCAAGTAATCTATCAGCGTAACAATCATTTTCGACAGATAACACTGGCAGATAGTGTCAGGTAACACTGACGTGCCGTCTAGGTACGGCGGCGGGTCTAGTCCAGGCAACCAGGTTGCACGCTCGGTGTTAGCTCGGACTACAATCCGAGCTCGTGGTGACTGAACATGGTATCCAGGCATGGCCGTCATGCTTCTGGGCGGCTTGGAGGAGAGAGTACAGGTATATACGACTCTTCCATGGCTAGCTGCTAACGCCATGGCTGCCGCCACCGGGCTTGGTTGTTCCTTTGCTGGCGAAAACAGCCTGCGAGGGTGCTTCTTAGCTGTTGTGGGGTGGGTGGTTGTCGGATAGAAGCCGTGGATATGGAGTTAGAGGCGTTCATAGCTTCAGTGCTTCTGAAGCGTGTTTGTTGTCCTGGTCTTTTGCCTAGTCATGGTGCCAAGCTGGAGCGTATCGAACGGTTTTGTCCCAGGTCTGATACAACAGGGAGGTATGGCGATATGCCTGTTCAAATGTTTGATGCGCCTAGCAGCCTCACTAGCAGGGGTGTCCAGCCTTGGTACTTGAATGCCAGGTTGGGCTTAAAACTGGAGAAAGGGATGGGCCTCGTGTGCTCGAGCGACCGGCGCCGGTGTGGTTGTGCCTGTGCTGCTAAACCTGGGCAGTCATGCACCCGTGGCCCATGCGTTGTGGAGCTTCAGCAAATCCGGTGGGAAGCCAACCTGCTTGCGGCCGGGCCGTCGCAGGCCTGGCTTGCTACAGCGCCGGTCTTTCCTGCGAGGCTGTGACTGCCTGTGACAGTGCTGCACTATGCGGCCAGCGAAGCGCCGAAGCCACGCGGTGTGGAGGCGGTGGGGACCGGGGTGGAACTCGCACTTCACCTGCCTTCATATTTGGGTGCTTTGTGGAGCACGGACTGGGCTTCTTTGAGCTGAGACTCTGAGAGTGCACTGAAGTGTCGCTAATGCATGTAATGTGTTTGCACTTGATTCATCAAACTTACCAAATGTCTTTGCATAGGAAATGGGAATAGGAACTTGGATGGAAAATTTCACAAGAGTAAATTGCACGGGGACTAGATATTTTGTCCATAATTGCAGATACTGTGACTATTCGTGGTGAACCAGACCATGAAAAAAGGGGACTCGGGCCTACATGTCAGTTGCCATGAAACAACTCCTTTCCACCTCACCCGTCCACGTCATGCATATCTTGCCAAATACCCAACAGAATCGTCCATCCCCTGCTTCCCCTGTTCGACCCCAGCACATAACTTGGCTCAGACCATGTATAACCATTGCCATAGAAGCCACGGCTATAGACGCCGAACAGAAGGGAGAGCCCGCGGCAGAAACTCGTTTGGAGCTCTAGCTCCGCGTGCTCCCGAATAATTTTCCTGTTTTTGGTGTTACAATTCCCAAAAAGCAAATCACACAGATAAGTATTGCAATATTACGTGGAACTGTAAATTTCTTTGAAAAATACCCATTTTTGCAAGCTATGTAAAAATATGAAATTTGGATCACTGCTATTTGCTCTATTAACTCCTCTTCCTTGTTTTCTTGCACAGGCTACATATAACTATCTGTAAATTTCTTTGAAAAAGACCCATTTTTGCAAGCTATGTAAAAATATGAAATTTGGATCACTGCTATTTGCTCTATTAACCCCTCTTCCTTGTTTTCTTGCACAGGCTACATATATGTACATCTGGGATTTTATTCTAGATTTTCTCAAAACTTGAAAATTCACTTTTTGAATTTTTGGAAAAAACCAGCTCACCGGAGCTCAGATCTAAAAATCCGTTCTCGAGCCCACAGACTATACAGAGAGGAAACTAAATACAGACCCACATAGATGCCAGGTATGAAAGGGAGGCGAGGAGGGGCAGATGCGGAAAATACAAAGAAGTACTGTCACTACTACAAAAATGGTTATCCTAAAAAGAAGTACTGTCACTGCTACAAAAATGGTTATCCTAGACACCACATCTCAGGCGGTTCCGCAAACTCGTCACAGACAATTGATAGTTGAATCGTCCGTGATGAGTCATCATAGACGGTTCAAGTGGCTGACTCTGTAATGACTCTCCTACCTATAGGTAGGCAGATTTCAAACATGTTTATCAATCAAATACATCAGCATTCCAAAATACTACCCGCTAACGCCCTCACTCTTTGGCTTAGAGGTCTTAGCCCCACCTTGACTTATATCTTAGACTTATACTCTTCCTTACTTCCCTTCTTAGGCCATGTGTAAAGCCTATATAGATAGACATAGACTGAGGGCATTCTCGGCATCCATGCTCCTGGCAATGGCAAGATCCGAGATGTCAGTTGCTTGTCTTCAAGCCTCAACCTTATTCTGACTCCTACTAGGGCAATCAGGTTTAGGTTAAGTTGGACTAACCATCCCTTAGAGGTTATTGTTAAAAGATCCTCGATTCCTAAAGAAATCGATGTAGTAGTGGCTTGATGGAAGCCCAGAGTCTTTAGTTGATCCAGTATATGGGATGTATATCCCATTAAAAAGGTATAAAAAGGTTTCTGGCGAAGCTTGGTTACATTAGCAAGACCAGTCTTTGCAGACGTTCTCCTATTTTTCTAGAGATTCTCCAATATTTCTCGGGAAAAAAGGAGTTATCAGATTTTTTGTCCCGTTCAGGCTGCTCCCAAACAAAGTCTGAGATCAGAACTCATACCACGGTCTTTCTATACTAGAGTCTGTAGTCTAATCTCAACTCAAAGCTTCGCTTCTGACAGCTTAGTAACAGTCGGACAAGTGGGTAATGCTGGGGTGAACTAAAAAAGTTTGGGTAGAGCCGGATCTAAGGTTGGCTAGGTAAACGCCCAGAGTTGTCGGGTTCGTGGCGGCTGTTGCATCGTGGAGTGGCGATTTTGAGGCTATTTAGAAGGAGACTGGATTTGGAAAATTTATTGAGTTGGTGGAGATCTAAGATTAGTAAATTAATTTTCTAATTGGTTTATATTCGTTTACACATAGCTAAAAAGAGAGGAAGGAAAGATGATTTAAGTTATTGAGATCTAGACTTTTTGAGAGAAGATTATGTAGATTTAGCATGTTAAAATGTTTAGGATTTAGATTTGAAACTTTATAAGAGAGAAGGGTATAATTTATAGGTGCAGTTTAGGGTTAAGATATTAATTAGTATATTTATCTTTACTATATTATAAGTGGAGTTGGTGTTGAGTGATGGTATGTCATCCACTCAACAGTGCATCTTGCGCAGTGATCCAACCCGCCTCACCTGACATTCGCGCTGGCCACCTCCAACGGTCTTCCTCGCATCTAGCTCGTCTCACGAGGATATTTGGCGAGCCTCGCCCCTATTGTCTCCCAATCTTGCTTCTCTAGCTCTCTTTGCGGTCAAGAAGCAACTGCCTTCTGATTCTTCCACCTCAAACAGATTCCAAGCCCATGCTGGGGCAGCCTCCACAATGCCCCCTCCATGGCACGCCGCTATGGTTGTATTCTCCCTTTTTCTCGCCCACGTCCTCCACCTTAAACACTGATGTGGCAGACCTTGGAGATGAGGCCTACGGCTGCACGGTTGTGGAGGCAGAGGAGATCGTCACCGTGGCGGATGGCAACGGCAACGGGTTCATCAACCTGGAGCCCTTGAGGATCTCGGTCATGGCTGTAGGATGGGGTGTTGCATATGCACCCCAAAATCCTCCAGCACGCGCCGCTGCCAAATCATCATTCCCCTTCCGTAGAGCCCCCACTAGACCTTGTCAGCGACCCCTTCCTCAACATCGTTGCCGTGTCCACCAGATCCACATCACCACCATCTACTACACTTCAACTCATCACTGCCATACACCAGACCTCGCCGATGGCCTCGACTTCACCGACATCTACTTCACCGAGCTTCTTCACCAGATAGAGAGCTAACGGTGAAACAACAGCCAATGGAGTCCATCAGGAATTCAAGATGTAGGCCTCCAAATAGTGTCAGTCTGAGGTCGCAGCGTTGCCGACGCTGTTGGGGAACCGGATGCTTTGCCAAACCCTGATCTTCGTGCTGCGAGTGTGAGTGTCTCCATGGACCAATAGCTTCTTGAATCCATTTATTGATTCGTTCATCTCTTTTAATTTCAGCAACACGGCCATCCTCTCCCAGATTGGACTCATGGCAAACCTGTACGTGATGCTTTCAAGGCCATGGGGAATTCTTCGGATAGGGATAGCATCGGATGATGCTTGGAAGCATATAATAGAAGGTAACCTTCTCTGTAGGCATAATTACTGAACCGAATCAATAATCTTGGCCAGATGTAGTGATACAACCTCTCAATAATTTTGAACATTCCATGTCAATTGATTCCAGCTCTTTCATTCTTGACTACACATAGGTTACTTTGTTTTCCTTCCCTAATAGAATTTTCCTTTCCTTTGTCGAGGCACATAAAGGGTGTTGTTCTCATTGGAGTTGCACTTGAGGTTTTGAGGATACACAGAGGGAGAAATTAATTGAAGAAGTCCTTTATTTTATCAAATTTTGGGTAATTTGTGTGTGACTTCCTGCCTTGATGGACCTTACTGAAGCTACACGTCTATTGATAATTCAGCCAGTCATTTCCTATGGTGTCTGAGCCAGTTCACTTCGTCAAGTTTATCTTGACCAGAAGCAAAGTTTGGCGCATCTTCAAGGTTTCTCTTATGGCATTTGAGAACATTATCTGAACTTGAGAAAAACTGAACCTCACTGAACTACATTAAAGGATATTTACAGTGCCTGTAAGACTAATGGTGTAAATAAAAGTGCCTGCTCATAAATTTTTACATTTGACTAACTTTTTGATTTTTTTATTAGTCATAATATTTTTATTTATTTAGCATATGCTCAATGTATGAGTTTGTTTTCGTTTTATGAAAAAGAAACGGACAGCAACACAAAATCTGCTCAGTTGTAATTGTGTATATATGAACTATGTCCTCATCACCTTGGCCTCCCTCCCTCTGTTTTAACTTTCAGTTATATCTGAGATGAAACCATGGTTTTTTGGCACTTTATTTGAAGAATCTAAAAGTAATAATCATGTAATCTTGCTGTACGAAGTATATCGTAGTTCTTAAAAGGTACATCAAACAGCAGCTTCTGAGCAAAGGCTTGCTTATAGGGCGGTCGATGCACATGCACTAAAGTGACACTAGACAGTCTTACTGTGAAAGTGTGTCGTGTTAGTGCTTGATAAATCACCTCCCGTACTTTAATTGCTTTGAAGAAATAGGTCTAGCTAAACCATGTTATTTTGTATAGACCACTGCTTTGAAAACTACTGGATAAAGGTTTCCTACATATGAAGAGATGAAAATTGTGAGAACAGAGAAGGTAGTCGCTATTCTGTTGATACTTGAATGTGCTTATGTATCCGACATTGCCATGCTCTGTCCAAAGAACGTTCCAATTCAGTTTACATCATGTAGAAATTCATTTTAGTTTACTTTTTAAAATGCGTTTAGTGTTTCATTTGCAAGCCGTTTGCAATGCACGGTCACTTGAGTAGTGGGTAATTAATGCATGTGTAGCACTAATTCGTGATTGTATACGTCGTAATATCGATGGATCAAAACTAGATGTAAGATGTGAGTGAAAGTACATATTGACCTCCTAAATGGGTTCTAATAATTAATGATAAAACATTAAGAGAATAATATGTTCATCAAGTGTGATCAAGTGTTTTATTTCCAAAAGCAGTGATAAATCAGCATCGGCGACCCCCTAACAGCTTGAAGAAACGAAGATAAGGATAATTTTCTAACCCTTTTAGTGGTACAATGAATCATATTGAATCTAGGGCCTAAATCTGGAAGCAGGTGCGAGTGTCTTGCTAATATTCAGCTAGAAATCATTTTGCAAACCTAAAGAAGCCTTTGAGATCTCTTCATACATACTCCTTTTAAAAATATCAGAACATCCGAGTTTGATGTTGGAACATCTGAGTTTCACTTCTATGTGAAGAGTCAGAGAACTCGGAGCCTCCGAGTTGCGCTTCATGTCTGTTCCTCTGAATGTCAGAACATCCGAAATTTCTCAGAACCTCTGAGTTCCGTTCCTAGAAATGCCTAAATCCTTTTGCCTTGAAACTTGGAGCTCCCGGAGATTTTCCGGAGCCTCTGAGAATCCATTCTGGACTTATCATTTGAAATCTCAGAATGTTTGAGTACATTGTCGGAAGCTCCAAGAATGAGTTCTATCCATTCTTTATTGAGGATCCTTGAATCTCAGAAGGTCCGAGTGCAATGTAGAAACCTCTAGGAATCCATTCTGACCACGCCTTGGTAAGGTCATTCAAAATCCCGGAGGGTTTGGGTTCAAGTTGGAACCTCCCATATTCGCTTGTGCATTGTGCTGTGAAAGTCGGAACCTTTAAGTCTATGTCGAAAGTTTCAAAATTTGTTTCTAGATAGTCAAAGTAGTCATTGCTTTCAAATGTCGGAACCTCCGAGTTCCATCTCGAAAGTTCTGAGTTCGTTCGCTTTTGCACTAAGGACTGGTTTTTTAGGGGTTTGTCGACGATCGGTGAATCGGCGATCTTACGGTATTCGTGGAATGAGGATTACTGGGGGGTAGGGACCTCTAGGGCCCAAGTGCCAGGAGCTCTGACAGCAGGGGACAGCCGTTTTTATACAGGTTCGGGCCTCCCTCAGGATAATAACCCTACGTCCTGTTGCTATATATTGATGGAGAACACGCTTACAATGGGGGTGTATGTTAGTGGCTACCCTAGGCCTAATCATAGACTAATCTATCCTAAACCACCGGGCTCGACTCCTTCGAGGCAGCGGGTCTTCTAGGGCTTCGCCTCTTGGTGCTGCGACTAGATTGATCTGCTGGGCCTTGTAGAATCTCTCCAACCTATCCGCACATGTCCTCCCCTATGGGATTGCTGATCCTTATATAGGGGGCTCTCAGGGTCGTACTGGACGTGGACTTACACCCGAGTAGGACTCTGGTCTCCTTAAACGTCGGGATTGACTTCCCAGTTTAAGGGGAGTCTTTCCTTCCCAAGAGGGGTTACCTTGTCGTCCAGGGACCCTTACCGGGTACGCTGTACCTTCCTATAGTCCTGGGATTCTGTATACGGATACCCCTAATATGCGGGATACCATACTATTCATCATCAAGCCCCCCATCAGTACGTGAAGTGAGATCATGATGGTTTTGTTAGAAATCTGCCCCTGTCGGGAACGAAACTCCGAGTAGGCAATCCGAGTAATTCTTGTCGGCGACTTCTCCGAGTAGGTTCAATCCCTACCGAGTAGTCGTAAAAGCCTTATCGGAATAATTCTTTGGAAAATCCAGAATATTTTTCTAATCTGATCTGATCCGTCGATCACGGACACACGCCCGCCTGGCATATTTTTAGGAAACGGATCCATCGTGGTGGAAATTTTCGCGTGGTGATGAAGAATCTTTTCTCTCTCTGCGCCATTGTGCGCTGAACCACGGCGCGTTCGTCTGGGTCGTGGGTTGTCAGACCCTCTTTTTCCCGCGAAACGCCCTGTAAGCGAAAAAAGCAACTGCCCGCATTCAATGCGATGGAACTGATCGTGCCGAAAACCGCGCTCGGCTCCGGCGAAAGTTTAAATCTTCAGGAGTCCAAGAATTAGGGTTTTGTACGCATTGTATCTTTGCCTCCCAGCCTTCTTGCTCCCTTCACCTTCTTCCTTCCTCTCTGCGCTATGGCCGGGAGCCCGTTGGCTGACGACTCATGGCCGCACTCGGAGATGACCGAGGCGAAACTCGCATCTTCCCTAGAACTAACCTTTATCCAATCGACCCGCCAAGCAGAGTTCTGCAATGTCCGGGGCGAGAGAGTGCCTGAACCCGAACCCGGCTGGCTGGTTGTCTTCCCCGACTTTTTCCGGTGCGGGTTCTTCTTGCCTCCTTCTGCCTTCCTATATTCGATCTTCCTGTTCTATCGAGTTGAGGTGGTGAACCTGGACCCGGCATCGTACACTCACCTGAGTGTGTTCGCCCATTGATGCGAAGCTTTCCTCGGAGTCCGGCCATCGTTGGATTTATTCAGATACTATCACAAGATGGAGAGGACCAAGAAGAAAGTCGTGGGAGGAGCGAGTGTCCGTCTTCGAGAAGATAGGGCCGCGGAGTACATCGATGCTACCGGAGTTCGATCCTTTCCGGGATGGGAGTATGAGTGGTGCTATTGCCGCCCATCGATCCCTTTGAGCATAAGGTACTGGGGAACTCCACCCGACGTGGCCTCCACCTGGACCGACGAGACCCTGCTCGACTCCCGTCTCCAGCACCTGCTCGGGAAAGTCAAGGCTCTTCGAACCCGGGGCCTGTCCTCGGCCGATGTGGTTGCCGACTTCGTCAGGCGCGGAGTCTGCCCTCTACGGTTCAGGGAGACAGGCGCTTGGGACTCGACAGGCGATCCATACCAACGGTGGAGAAAGATGGGTAAGCTTTTTCTCATAGCTCAGTATGCAGGACTAGACAGGGTGTCCTAACTCTTTCTTTGTTCCGAGCAGCCCCCTCGGAAGCGAAGGTGTCCGAGAAGGTAAAGACTCTCTTCAAGCGCGTACCTTCACCTAATCGCCAGGACATCCCCACGTTGCTGCCTCTCCGACCTCTGCACGAGCGGGAAGAGGTTCTAGCGGTAATCCTTTCTTTTCTAGGGCCTTTCACGCCCACCTCACACTGGTTTAGTGGGATGGACCTTTTCTGCAGAGAGAAGGACGTGGAATAGATGATCCCGAATCTGGGCCCTCTGTTTCTAATCGGTGCTCGACCGTGGCTGAGGACCAACGCGGCGGAGACACCCAGCCCACCGAGAAGGTGGAAGAAGCTGCTCGGGGTGAGCCGAGATCCATACCGCCGCCCTGCCTTCGTGGAGCGAGAGATCCTTCGGTCCGACGAAGACGCTCTATTTCGCTGAAGAGGGCAAGGTACCACCCTTCCGCTTCTTGCTTTGTCGAGTCTACGCTCCTAGTTCTGGGTTCTGAATGCGACCTGCAGGGAAGTTTCTCCACCGAAACCCGCCCCTCGTGCTGCTCCGCGAAGGAAGTTGTCCATTAGATTGCTCCCTAGTCGGGGCCCGGTTGGCGTGGTGTCCCCTCCATCATCCATCAAGGACCAGCCGACACCAAGCCTCCAGGGCGGGGAAGCCTCGGTCGAGGATGATCCCATAGCGCTACTCAGACCCTTGGTGGAGGTAGGGAAAGGTTCCTGCTCGTCATTGGTTTCGTCCAATAAGATTGCCAGCCTATCTGATCTTGGCATGTTTCTCTCAGCGTGCTCATGATAGGTGGAACTCTGTTCACGGCGAGGTCCAGTCACTTCGAGCCCAGGCGGCTTAGCTTTCCGATGCCCTTTCTCGGGAGAAGGCGCGAGCCTCGTCGGCCGAAGATCGAGCTTCGTCGGCCGAGGAGAACCTGTTGAAGATGGCGGATCGCCTAGAGCTGGTACTTACCACGGTTGGTGCGTCTATCCGAGCCACGGAGAATTTTCCTGATCGTCTGGCAGAATTGGACCGAGCTGCTCAAGATTTTTCTGGGCGTTTACGCCTACCCGATTTGTAAACGAGGGACTTGTAAATGCATGGCCTTCGTATGTACGGCAGACGTGTATAAAATTTCTGTCCTTTTTTGATGGACGTCTCCCGAGTCTAATTCTTTGGACCAGCCCCCGACTGTTCACTCGAGGGATGCTCTCGAGAGTACAGTCGAGTAGTCTCAAACATAAAACTTCTGAAGCTGATCGATATTCCAGGAATTTGATAGGACTCGGCCGTCTTCCATCGCTAGTCGGAAAGACCCTGGTCGCGTTACTTCGGCTATCGTGTAAGGACCTTCCCACTTGGGAGACAGCTTATTGCTATTGCTTTTATTTTGCACGAGTCGTAGGACGAGGTCTCCGACCTGCAGTGAGCGTTGTCGGACATGTCTGTCATAGTACCGACGGAGGTTTTGTTGGTAGCGGGTGGCCCGGAGCAGAGCCTGGGTCCGTTTTTTCCTCAATGAAATTGAGGTCATCCTCTCTTCGAGGGATTTCTTCCTTGTCGGTGTACAGTTCTACCCGTGGTGATTTTAGGGCAAGTTCGCACGGCAGCATGGCCTCGGCTCCATATACCAGGCCGAACGGTGTTTCTCCGGTGGCCCGGTTGGAGGTTGTTCGTAGGGCCCAGAGGACGGAGGGCAACTCGCGTACCCAAGCCTTGGCGTGGGCGGAGAGCCTATCGAATACGCGAGTTTTCATCCCCTAGAGTATAAGCCCGTTGGCGCGTTCGACCTGTCCGTTGCTCTGTGGGTGCGCAACCGAGGCATAGCATATCGTGGTGCCAAGTTTGGTGCAGTACTCGATGAAGTCAGAGCTGGAGAACTGAGTACCGTTGTCGGTTATGATTCTGCTCGGGACGCCAAATCTGGTCATAACTTTTCGCATTATGAACCGCTTGGCTGCTTCCGACGTGATCTGCGAGACAGGTTCGGCTTCGATCCATTTGGTGAATGTATCGATCGTGACGAAGAGGAACTTGTAGCCCCCGGGTGCCACCGGGAACGGCCCTAGGATGTCGAGGCCCCATGCGGCGAATGGCCATGACAAGGGAATCGTCTGTAATGCTTGGGCGGGCTGGTGAATGCGTCTGCAGTGAAATTGGCACTGACGGAATCGCTTCACTAACTCGCTCGCGTCATGTAGGGCTGTCGGCCAATAGAATCCTTGTCTAAAGGCCTTTCCGACCAGGGTTCGGAAAGATGCATGTGCCCCGCACACCCCTCCATGGATCTCTTCGAGTAATCTTATACCCTGCGTCTGAGGGATACACCGCATGAGCACTCCGTGGGCCCCTCGTCGGTAGAGGGCCCCATCGACCAGGGAATACATCCTGGCGCGTCGGGCAATTTGCTCGGAAAGCGTATCGTCCTCAGGAATAGTTCGATCGAGAAGGTACCTGCGGATGGGCTCTATCCACGAATCTTCAAGATCGAGGGGAGCGACGAGGCGCCCCGCTACTCCCCTCGGGGCGTCAGTACCTGGTGACACCCTTGAGAGGCGCTTAACCACCTCTCCTTCGTTCCCGGGTTCAAGAGAAGCCACGGACGGCGTTGAGATCCTTTCCACAAAGGCCCCGGGTGGGCATGGAGATCGTGAGGAAGCTAGGCGGGCAAGACTGTCGGCTTGGCAGTTATCCTTTCGAGGGATAAACCGTACTTCAAAGCCGACGAACTTCTTCTCCAGCTTTCTCACCTCCGCAAGGTAGGCCGCCATATTCGGGTCTGTAGTCTGGTACTCCTTGGACACTTGTCTCGCTACCAACTGCGAATCCCCGTTTATGAGAAGGCGGCGAATACCGAGTGCTGAAGCGACTCTGAGACCGGCTAGCAACCCTTCGTACTCGGCTACGTTATTTGTGGCCGGGAAGTCAATCTGTAGTATATACTGCAGGCGTTCTCCGGTTGGAGAGGTTAAGATTATCCCAGCCCCCCGCGCCTTCGATGGTTAGTGAACCGTCGAAGTGTAGTGTCCAAATGTCGTCCTTTACTGCTGGTGACGCCGGATAGTCGGGCTCTGTCCATTCAGTGACGAAGTCAACGAGGACTTGCGACTTGACCGCCGTGCGCCGGACGAAGTGGATGTCGAACTCCCCGAGCTCGACCGCCTACTTGGCGATTCGACCTATGGCCTCGCGGTTGCGGAGGATTTCTCCTAAAGGGTAGGTGGTCGGGACCGTGACCGTGTGAGCTTGGAAATAGTGTCGAAGCTTGCGGGACGTGGTGAGGACCGCGTATAGGAGCTTTTGAACCTAGGGGTAACGCTCCTTGGGTCCATGCAGGATCTCACTGATGTAGTACACTGGTTTCTGGGCCTTCTCACGGTGCTCGGGGGTTCCGCGTTCCACCGTCAACACTCTCGCTGACCGCGGACGGCCTGGCCGCGATGTAGAGCAGTAACCCTTCCTCGGGATTAGGCGCGACCAGCACCGGGGGGGGTGGTTAGGTATTCTTTGAGCTCTTGGAATGCCGCTTCTGACTCCGCTGTCCACGTCGAAGCCGTCGTGTTGTCGCAGATGTTTGAAGAAAGGAATTCCACGGTCTCCTAGTCGGGATATGAATCGGCTCATGGCCGCCATGCAACCCGTGAGCCTTTGGACGTCTCGGATCGTTTTTGGGGACCTCATCTCCGCGATCGCCCGTATTTTGTCAGGATTTGCCTCAATTCCCCGGTGCGATACCAAGAAACCGAGTAGTTTTTTGGCGCTGACTCCGAAGGTACATTTCTCCGGATTCAACATTATTCTGTTTCTCTCCGGAGGTTGGTGAACGTTTCCAGTAGATCCGAGATCAGGTCTTCTTTCTTTTTTGTTTTTACGACGAGGTCGTCGACGTATGCTTCGACGTTTCGACCGATTTGGCTGTGGAGGGCAAGCTGCATTCCGTGTTGATACGTTGCTCCCGCGTTTTTTAGTCCGAAGGGCATCTTTGAGTAGCAGAATACCCCGAACGGAGTTACGAAGGAAGTTTTTCTCCTCATCCTCCCGACACATGCTTATTTGGTGATAGCCCGAATAGGCGTCGAGAAGGCTTAGATAGTCGCATCCTGATGTCGAATCCACTATCTGATCTATTCTGGGTAAGGGGAAAGCGTCTTTCGGGCAGGCCTTGTTGAGATCCGTGAAATCGACGCACATCCGCCACTTCCCGTTGGCTTTCTTAACCATAACTGGATTGGCGAGCCACTCAGGGTGCTCGACTTCTCGGATGAACCCGGCCTTCAGGAGTTTTTCGATTTCCACCTTAATGGCTTCTTTCCGATCTGGGGGCGAATCGCCGCAGTTTTTGTTTCACTGGTACGGCGTCCTGGCGAACAGCCAGCCTGTGCTCAATCACTTCTCTGGGGATTCCAGGCATGTCGGATGGTTGCCACGCGAAGACGTCCGAATTGCCCCGGAGGAAAACGATGAGCGACGATTCCAAGTCTGGATCAAGCGTTGACCCGATCCGGACCGTCTTGGAGGGTTTTGCTGGATCCAGAGTAATTACTTTTATCTCGCCGTGGGTCTTCACGGCCGTGCTGGTTTTTGAGGGCATATGCTCCCCGTCCCCCAGGCGTACTCGTACGTGGTCGAGGCTGCTCTTATCGCAGAGGAGCGCTTCTCTGGGGGAACTCTTTATCGTGAGGACACCTTTTGGGCCGGGCATCTTTATGCACTGGTAGGCGTAGTGCGTAGCTGCCATGAACTTGGCCAGAGTAGGACGCCCCAAGATAGCGTTGTATGCTGTCTCGAAATCGACTATGCCGAACAGGATTTTCTCTGTTCGGAAGTTCTCCGGTGTACCGAAGGTAACCGGGAGCATGACTTGCCCGATCGGCGTGGCCGATGAGCCCGGGACGATATCGTGGAAAGCGTGCGTCACCGTCTGAACAGAAGATCGGGGCACTTGCATGGCGTCGAGGGCGTTAGCGAATAGGATATTGAGGGAACTCCCTCCGTCTATCAGCACGCGGCCCACTCGGCAGTTGTTGATCGTTGGCTCGACCACATAGGGTACCGTCCCGGTCGAGCACAATTTTCGGGGCAATCGGTCTGGTCGAAAGAGATCGTGACCTCAGACCACTTGACCGCTCGATGGACCCGCGGGACACTCGTGAGAACATCTCGGGCGATCGCCTTATACTGCCTCTTGGATTCATAGAGGTTGAGCCCCCGAATATGTGCTCGATCGCTCTAACATGCCCCTGGAAAGGCTCAGGAGTGGAATCATCGTCGTCGGAAGTCGTTTCCCGACTGTTATTTGCGACCTGAGGGTTCTCCTCGCGGAACCTCTCTTTCTTCCCGAAGATACTTCTTGAAAATGCGACGCTGTCGGAGATCATGCGAGTCGGTCTGGTGAAAATCGCACCAGGGCTTAGAGGACTTGTCGGAGGGTGTGGCAGGTTTATCCTTGGAGCGCGGCCGCCAGGTGCGCTTCTCGGAGACCTCGGCCATTACCTCGTCGGATCTGATCCTTTTCTCCTTGTTCCCTCCGGAGGGCTTCTTCTTGCGCTTGGTCTTGCGCGACTCGCCCCTGGACCGGAGGGGAGAGCTGGTCGACTCACCCCGCTGTTGCTTGATATAGCGCAGGGTCTCCTCCGCACAAGCGGCCTTCTCGCCAGATCCATGCGCTGCCTGGTGGTTTTCGGTGGCCGCATGATCAAATCGTGCGTGCACATCTCGTTTCTGCTACCTCGAGTGAAGGCGCGGATGACGTCCGAGTCGGTTATCTCTGGGATAGTGTTGCGGACAGCACTAAACCTTTTGGTGAACTCTCGGAAGGTCGCGTCTGGTCGTTGGACGACAAGGAATAGATCGTCGACCCGACCAGGTCTTGGGAAGGTACCCTGGAAGTTCCCGAATAGCATGTCGCATAGCTGTCCCCACGAACGGATCGTTCCTGGGGGTAGATTCGTCAACCATGTCCTGGCGGCTCCTCTGAGAGCGGTAGGAAGATAGTTGGCCATGACCTTCTCGTCCCCGCCGGCTGCCTCGATCGCGGTGGTGTAGATCTGAAGGAACTCCACGGGGTTCGTGGTTCCGTCGTACGATTCTAGCGAGCCGGGCTTGAAACGAGAAGGCCAACGTACCTGGCGGAGTTCCTGGGATAGCGCCTGGCATCCGCTGCAGGAGTCCCGATAAGGTGCAGTCTCGCCGCTATTCGAGGTCGAAGACCGGCCCCGAGCATTGGCGTTTTGTGCGTGGTCTCTTCGAGAAGGTTGCTGCTCCTGCTGGCGCCTCTGGCGGCGGCGCTTGTCGAGCTGTTCTCGGAGGTCAACAGGTGGCTCCTCCTGAGGAGGCCTGTTCCTGGGGTGTCGTCCCTCCCGATCGCGTTCTTCTGGCGGAGGAGGGGTGTTCACCCGAGTAGAGCTACGGGCCACCGACTGGGCTCGAGAAGACTCGGCCTGGTTCTGAGCCTCTTGGAGGTCAGCCCCCAGCCGTTGCAAGCCACTGCACGCCCGCGGGTGTCGAGAGATCCGCCACGGGAGGCTGTGAAAGCAGATTGCGCACTTCCGCAAGTCTTCGAGCAGTTCGGGACACGTACTCCCTTGTTCCCGGAGGGGATCTTTCCACAGCGGCAGGCAGGTCTCCGTTCCGGCGAGGAGTTCTCTCCTCGGCGGCGGGTAAGCCCCCGTTCATGTGGGAGGCAGCCATGTGCGAGCCCCCGGGCAGATTGTGATCATCGAGGTCATCTCGACCATCGTCGATCGCGTGTACCATTCGAGGTCCTTGGCTGGACGATGTGTACTCGTATTCCATCACGTTGTCCTCATCGGACGCGACGTGGGTAAGATCTTGATCGTTCTCACGATCAGAGTTTGCAGGAGAGACTCCAACCATGGGGCTGGTCGTTCCTGCCGGGAAGTCGTCGTTCAAGACCAGCTTTCCGCTGAAGGCCCTGGCGCACTCGGTTCTGAAGTGATCTGCTTCGCCATTCGAGTCCTCTCCAGGGGCGTATTCCCCGAAATCCACTCGATCCGTAACCGGGTATGGGTCCATAGGGCCAAAGTTGTCGTAGAAACCCTGGTCCGAGTACCCAGTACGGGGCGAGATTGCGATCGGTTTTCCTGCCGAGTTTGCTTCCTCCTCCTCGGCCAGAACCGGTGAGGGCTGTGCAAACGGCGCTAGGATCTGATCGCGCTTAGTTGCGCGTCCTGCCGACTCTGATTCTTCCTGGACGGCTTGGTCCGGAGAGGTCCCCATAGTCGGCGTCATCTGTCGACGATCGGTGAATCGGCGATCTTACGGTATTCGTGGAATGAGGATTACTGGGGGGTAGGGACCTCTAGGGCCCAAGTGCCAGGAGCTCTGACAGCAGGGGACAGCCGTTTTTATACAGGTTCGGGCCTCCCTCAGAATAATAACCCTACGTCCTGTTGCTATATATTGATGGAGAACACGCTTACAATGGGGGTGTATGTTAGTGGCTACCCCTAGGCCTAATCGTAGACTAATCTATCCTAAACCGCCGGGCTCGACTCCTTCGAGGCAGCGGGTCTTCTAGGGCTTCGCCTCCTGGTGCTGCGACTAGATTGATCTGCTGGGCCTTGTAGAATCTCTCCAACCTATCCGCACCTGTCCTCCCCTATGGGATTGCTGATCCTTATATAGGGGGCTTTCAGGGTCGTACTGGACGTGGACTTACACCCGAGTAGGACTCTAGTCTCCTTAAACGTCGGGATTGACTTCCCAGTTTAAGGGGAGTCTTTCCTTCCCAAGAGGGGTTACCTTGTCGTCCAGGGACCCTTACCGGGTACGCTGTACCTTCCTATAGTCCTGGGATTCTGTATACGGATACCCCTAATATGCGAGATACCGTACTATTCATCATCAGGGTTGGTTATATGTACCCCCAAGCATATTTGCTCATAAGAACTTTTGCAAATCCATTATTATATCTCCTGAATGCCATTCCACAATTCTAGATCCGACATACTGACTTGGACATTCCGAGATTTCAAAGAATGAGTCCAAAAAAGATCTTGGACACTCCTAAAACTTTTGGGAGTTTTGACTTTCAAGCTCAAGGACTTAGGCGTGTCCAGAAACGAAACTCGGAGGTTCAGAGATAATCTCGGATGTTTTTGACATCCTGCAAAACCGAACAGATGGACAACGTGGAGGCTTCGAGCTCCCAAATTTTTCACACATACACGGGGCACGGATATTCCGACATAAATCCCGAAGGTTCTAACTTTTGCAGAAATTATGAGAACTGATAGTTTTCAACGGCCTCTTTTGATAGAAAAGTTGATTCATAGCTGAGCATTAGCAAGATACTCTCACCAACTTTTAGATATTAGATCCCCTTAATAGTATGGCTTCTCTAAATTCAATATGATTCCTTGAACCACTAAAAGAGGTAGAAAATTTTTCTTAACATTCGTTTCTTCAAGTCGTCCTTGCCTATAACTTTTGAGGGGTCATCAACACTGGTAATATCATTCCTTTTAGAACTAAATCACCTGACACACTTGATGCACACATTAGTCTCTTAATGGTTTGTCATTAATCATCAAAACACGCTTAGAGAGCCAAGATGCACTTTCAGAGTGCCAATCCACCTTTTCCCGGGTTCTCGATGAATATTGACAATCTCCCTTTTATGTTGTTGGCTCGTATATACAATAATGCAGAATCATTTTTCCCAGCAGATAAAATAGAAAATTTGTCAACAGCTTATCAGAGATTGCATGGGTCGTACATGCAACAGACCAACAATCTTTAGCCAGGATAAGAAAAGCCGAAATGTATCTCTGTCAAATTCAAGGAGGAGCACTTATTCCACCAGGACATCAACGACTACCTCGATATATATTTTCAGGACTTGTTCAAGCTCTTTACCCTCAATGCCATCTAAATGAACATTTTAAGATGCTGGACATTATAAATCTGCTCAATCAAACACAGCCTACATTCATAATACCTATATATGAGACACTATAAAATATTATAATCCTCCTTCATTTCATATAGATACATGTATAGTGAAGCCAGGTTAAAGAAAGAACTGGTCGGTTTCCTTGACCCCACCGAAGTCACACTCATAGCTATCAGTGGCAATGAGCAATTCATTCTGGATGACATCACACATACGTGGCTCAAAAGTACAATCTAGGGTAAGTCCTTTACTGTTTGTCATACTTAATTGGTTATTGATACAATATGTTTAATGATCATGACGACATACCTATTTAACTTTCATTAGATTTTGATAGTCCTTATACCAAAATGGAACAATGTTTATATCTTGATTCCTCAATAAATTGTACTCCTGACTTCAAGCTTATCTGAGACATACTTGACAAGGCATCCGTCGAGTACATTGCTCGTGGAGGAAGAGCCAAAGACTCCAAGTTACAATACAAACTAACTTTCTCGTATCTCCGTTACTATGTTCATATAGCACATGTCAGCGTCATTAATGCCTCTCGAACTAACAATTTTTTTATTTCAGTGTAAACAACAGGTAAAAGGAACCAACACATGTAGATTCTATGTTTGCCATCACATACATATGATCACAAGTTTCATCAGACGAAAAGTAGATTTGAAGGTTTGTCATTTAATATATAATTCATTCATATTTGTCAATTTGTACATGCATGATTTTAATCGATATTTGTTAGCGATAGGGATGGTCGATCGACAACAAGGATCATCTAGATGAAGCCGAACTAAAGGGAATCCGAGGAACTTTTGCTCTCTTCATCAATACCCTGATCATAAACTCTGATGGCGAGTACTATGTGAAAGTGTAGGAGCATAATTGAGCACATATTTGTTCGAGAATTAGTGCATTTAATTAGTTGTCATTGTTGAAAAAAAATTCAAGTGTATTGAATTACCATTCATTAAGTGATGTGTATATTGAATTTGTCATTTTCTTAAAAGTATAGAAATTTTTTTATCATTTAAAATATTACATCACATACGGGTGAGGATGACCAACGTCTATAATGCTATAATTCTTATAGATACTGACAAGAAAAAATCATCTACAATAACTTATCATCATAGACGGTTTATGTTGTATTAAAGCGTGTAAACCTAACGTGACGTAAAGGTCATGGATTTTTTGTTTGAGAGAGAACTCGTGTTGCTTATGTTAATCGAAGGGTTAATTTATCAAAATGAAGCTCCTGGTAATTGTCGATCCATTTAAGATCTGACACATTTGGTTGCTCTTACCGTCGACCTCCGTGATATTTAAGGCGGATGTCGGCTTCGCGGGACGCGAGAGGGGATTTCCGCGTATCGTCGAACCCGTACGTAGTAGCTGTATATAACATAAATTTATATATACGTCTCCCTAGCTTCCACAACAGGTATACCTCCAGAAGCCAACCCACGTGGTTGGATTGGATGCTAGTTTGGACGGTGACTGCGCGTTGGCCTTTTAATTTACAGAGAAAGGATGACAGGTCGGCGTTGCCTGTCTTGTGGTTCTGGGATCGGAGTATACTTGCAGCGGACAACAGGGGCATTCAGACTCAGAAGATATGTTTCGTTTCTTTGTAGCAAAAGCAGGCTATGTTCTTTCCTTTTCTTTTATTTTCCTCCGGGTGACCAGATCTAGCTGAAATACTGGTAATCAAAAGCGTAGCAACAACTGTTTAAACCCAAAAAGAAGAGGTGGAGAAACAACAGGTATAATAAGACAAACACGCACTTTAAGGGCACAAAGCATGGCACCCGTCAGGTGATCCAATCCTACTAGAGCTGGAATTCTGATTGTGCAACGGTACTTTGCTGAATGGTCAAAAGGCAATGAAAATATAGCATGAAAACGAGAGACGATAATGACTAACGAAGCACCGAACCAGAGAAATGAAGCAATGAAAGTCGACTCACGTCTCCTTGCAAACAATCTTGTGGCGCATTCTAACACACACATGTAGAAACTGTAGGATCTATTCTTCAACTCATTTTTCAATCGCAAATAGAATGCAATCAAACTTGGGAAATAACGAGCTAAGAAATCATCGCTTGGACCAGAAGTTTCCATCGTCCAGCATCATGATCTCCTGTAACCCATCCCGGATCTCATGTTCCCTCGCCACCGGCCTTCCCGGCCCCCGGCAGCTGTGCCACGTGCACTGGCGACGACGCATTTGACCCGCAGGTTTCGCGAAGGCTCTCTTGCAAGGGCTGTGGCTGCACAGCCGCCCAAGAAGAAGTCGACGCCGAAGCCAATGCCGACGACGCGGCGGCAACCGGGAAGTTGAGTTTGGCGCGCTGGCCGCGGAATTCGAGGGCCGCCACGTCGTAGGCGATCGCGGCTTCCTCCGCCGTGTCGAACGTGCCGAGCCACTTGCGGACGGCACGGTGCGGGTCTCGGATCTCCGCCGCCCACTTCCCCCCACGGGCGCTGCCGCACGCCCCTGAACTTGCTCCCCCTCCTCCTCCGCCTCTTGCCCACGCCGCCTCCCTTCACGCAGCTCGCGGCCCAGTACTCTTCCCCCTCGCTGCTCGAGCCGGTCGTCGCCGCCGCGACGTCCGCGGCAATGAGCTCGCAGCCGAGGCACCCGTTCACGCCGCACCTGGCGCAAGCTGGAGCTGCAGCCGCGGCGAGAGCGGCAACAGGCGGCGGCGTCAACGGCTCCGGGTGCAGCGCGGGGACCGTGGCGTCCCCGGACACGACGGAGATGAGGGCGCGAAGGAACATGGAGTTCTCCTGCTCGGTGTTGGGGAGCTGGAACCCGGCGCCGCGCTCGAGCCTCGGCACCATGGCGGGGTGGCAGCCGGTGCACTCGTGTAGCTCAGCTGTGACGTGCGTGAGGTCGGTGTCGGGAGAAAGTTTGCGTTCGATCGTGCGCTAGCTAGGTCGAGCTCTCGTGATTCGCACTAATGTTTCAGGGTGTTGTACTGGGTGGATTTTATACTAGAACGTGCATGTCCACGCGCGTTTTAAACAGTGAGTTTTTGGACACGTTCTAATCGTGGGAACGGCGTCGGAAACGAGAGTGAGTGGGGAAATGCCTGGACAGAAGATTAGGCAGCCCTACACACCAGTGACGGCTGGCTATGACGATATTTGATCTGTTCACACACGTATAGATTATCGCTCCATCATTTTGACAATATGGTGGCGATTTTGACCACTCCGCGCATATTTAGGTGATTATTTTTTTTAGGCTAGATTCCATATTTGCTATGTATTTGTCACAAAGTGAACTTTTTTTTTATTAAGGTAGCGTTTGGTTGGATGGATGAAATAGGATGGAAGATGGCGGTCCAGTTTTTTTTGGTGTTTGGCTGAGGGACAGGATAGATGAGGACAACCACATGCAGAGAATATTCCTCTGAGATGCTGGCTAGGGTGAGCCAGAAAAATCCACCGGATATGGCCATCCAGTTTTTTAATCACAGTCATTATCAAATAATTAGTGATAATTAGCATTTATTAGTGACAATTAGTATGTTTTATTATTAATTACTATTTTTAAAGGTAAAATTAGTGCTATTGTGTTGATTATTATATCATTAGTAGGTTGATTAGTATATGATTATTGACAATTAACATGTTTTATTATTAATTAGTAAGTATTATGGCTAGTTTAATATTGATAAATATTTAGTGTGTTCATTAGTGTATAATTAATCGAATTAATAGAAACTAATTAGTATAATTAAGTAAATTTGGCTCATTCCATCTAACTCTTATCCCTCCCACCAAATAAAAATTTGACTCATCCCATTCATCCAACCAAACAAAAAACTGGTTTATCCCATCCTTGAAAAACTAGATGCCCCAACCCATCCATCCTTGCCCTTCAACCAAACGCATCCTAAGTTTAATTTTTGCGACATATTTTACCGGATTTAAGACAAGAAATCCTTAGTTTGGGATTTTGCATATTGGTGAGAATCTGATAGATTGGGCTCACCATTAAGGATAACATGGCCGACAGGTGGGTCCAAAAAAAAATGCTCTCTTTCTCTCCTAGACATGTTCATCGGTAGCTTGGCACGAGTCTTCCTTGGTTGGGCTAGGGCTCAAACTTTTAGCCAAAAGCCTGGCTCCAAATACCCAAATAAAGCCCGAAGTGGATAAAATACAATATTTAATTTTTTAATAAAATAGCACTACTTTTATTCTGATAATGATTAATATCATTTTTATTTGAAAGATAGTATTTTGGAGACCTCGGACCGGCCGGGCTAGGCTAACATTTTGATTTTAGAATTTATTTTAAGCCTGACCCAAGGTTTGAATTGGTCTACTCTCTTCTTTCTCTTTCTCTTCATCCTCTAGCTTGATACAAGCGCGAGAGGGGCAACAACAATTTTTTTTCCAAGTTGGGAAAAGAGTAGAAAACAAAGGATGAAATGGCGGGCTGATATGGCATCCCAGTTAGCGCCACTACAACTTGAAAGGTGGACTCAATTGCAAAATCTAGTAAATCTGAGGATTTCATATTCCATATGGTAAAATGTCTCGCAAAAAACTAAATCGGACGGAAAGTGGATATTTTATGAGAAATGCCCGGTAAGAAAAGAAATTCACTCATTTTAATAGCTGGAAGAAAATATGTGAGAAAAAAAAAGGAACACTAACAACGAGAGGGCAAAACGGTAAAAGATGTGTTGGATATGCAAAGCATTTGACGAAGAATATCTTGGTATAGAAATAGTAAGGATTCCAAACGGAGGGAGTATATAATCAGTGCACAGCATTAGCTTAGCACATTAGTCTCGTGTTGGATTAATAAAATTTATGTTCTTCCATGTGCGCGCTGCTTCAATCATTTGTTAGCAAGTCGCAGATATTATTTTTTGTGCTGCAAAACTACTTCGTTCATACATAATTTATGTGACATAAAATTGATGTCATTAGATTCATATCCAAAAATATTTATTTATGATTATAATTTTTTATTATATAAATCATATATAAATAGAGTAATTATTGAACAAAATCTTGTCTTAACTAATCAAAATACATCTTATATATCTGAACGGAGTGGAGAGTAGTTAGTACATCAACTACGCTAATAAATAAATAGCATGTGTGATCATCTTATATATCTGAACGGAGTGGAGAGTAGTTAGTACATCAACTACGCTAATAAATAAATAGCATGTGTGATCCACATGCTTATTTTTCTGGTATACAAATCCAGTTATTCTTATGGAAAAAAGGCTCAATTGATACATAAGTTTCAAACTACCTTGTATCTATTTTATCTTTTTTTAAAAGAAAGTTTCAAACTGTCTTATGTTGCACAGTGATCATCTTTAGGCATTGGATTACTGATACTTTTACTTTAACCCTCGCTTAGCAAGTCACCGGAAATCTTTTTAGCTCAAAGTTGGTAACATTACTACTAGCTCCTAGTGATCCGTTTAGAGTATTATTTTTCCCATCAGAAACAAGTCATTACGTACGTCCATGACGGTGCAAGGAGAAAAGAGAACGGTATTAGCTGGAAGCAAAATTAAACAGCTACGGAGAAGTGGTAGGTTGCGAGACCTTGCATTCCATATCGAACTGAACGCTGACAATGCATCGACGTTCAGACTTTGACCACCTGTTGAAGGGATAGAAAAGTCAGAGCTCCCATCGTCACGGCGTGTGAAAGCGAACGCATACAGGATAAGGCCCATCTCGGGTGTTGTTTTCTGCGGGCGGCTGAGGTCGTCGACAGGTCGGCCGACCTAATATGCGAGATAGATCGATGAGATGTGGTTTTCGCGTCCTCACCGTCGTCGATGTCGGTGTATTACGACAGGTTTAAAAGAGGTTTTTTGGATTTGAGCGGATGTTGTTTTCAGACCGGTTCGTGTTCGACGATTTTCCTTTCCTTTTTCTCTTTTGCGACGACGTAGTAGTGGAGTACTTATTTTGTGGAAGACAATTTTTTTAAGGAAGTAAACTTCGTCGTGCATATTCATTACGTCAATCAAGTTGTGAACATCCACATCGTTGCGCAAGACAAGTTTGATTCCGTCGATTTCCCAGGGCGTGCCGTGCCACATCAACAACGGATGGCCGGATGAACAGTATTATAATAAACAGTATATGCTCCCTTAGATGGCTTCTAGACAGCTTATAGGTAGAAATAAGCTATAAGCTAAATCTAACATAATTTTAAGAAATGACTTAATTTCTAAGCCTCTCTTATTTTTCGTTGGTAGCAGAAAACCTTAAATTTGAGACTTCCCGAACTTATCTGTCATCCACTTACCTCTAAATTTCACTTTACCCTTAAAGTTTACAATAATTATGAAAAAACTGCCACTCCGCATCCCGACCCGATCCCCTCTCCTCCCGGTCGATTGGCCACCAGCCCTCTCCCGCCACCCACGTGGTCCTCCTCGCGCCGCCCTCCCCTGCCGCCCGTGTTGTCCTCCCCGCTCCGCCCTCCCTTGCTGCCTCCGCTCTCTCCACCTGCTAGATCCACCACCGTCGTTGCCGCCCCTCCACCTACCAGATCCGCCTCCCCACGCCGCCACCCTCCCCGCGTCGCTCTCCCCACCAGAGCCATCCCTGCGCATCCCCAACGGATCCCTCCCCACGCTGCCACCTTCCCGCACCGGCCTCCCGGAGCTGCGCTCCCCTGTCGCTGCCCTACCCCGCATCATCGCTCAGAGTTGCCGGAGCCCCTACACTCACCACGGCACCAATTGCCCTCCCGCCGACGGACCCTCCCTCCAGATCCTACTCGACCTCGTCGCGCTGCCCTTCCCCACCGAGCTCACTGCAGCAGCCGCCGCCGAGCTCTAACGTACCACCTTCTGTCCTCGACCTCTAGCCGCACCAAGCTCTGTCCCCCCTCCCACCACCGGCACGCCCTCCCTGACTCCGTTGAAGGTAAGAGAGACCATGGCTGCTCAGCGCTCAGCAAGAAATTGGTTGGTGATTGAAGATGTATATGCATTTTGATGTCTTTTTGCCGTGAACTAATCGCAATAGTAGCTTCTTCTCTTTAAAAAAGTGAGAGTTGGGAGTGGATTGAACATATACAAGTTCTTTTGCTAATATAGTTGAATATATACAAGTTTTTTTCATATATTTCAAAAAAATTCACCTAACTCATTAAAAAATGTTCCATATTTTACAAACGAGCATGATAAACTTACTTGTATTAGTTTCTCTTTTCGTGACGAAACAAAAGAATTACTAAGAGAACAAGTCATATGCACTAGTAAAAGAAATTATTAACTGAATGCTTTTACAAATAATGACACCATAGAAATCTCTAATTGTGAAACACATAATAAATAAAAAGAACAAAAACTAAAAAAAGGAAAAAAGAAAGAAAAATGGAAAAAGGAAAAGAAAAATATATAAGAGGAAGAGAAAAATGAAAAAAAATAAAAGAAAGTAAAACGGAAAAAACAGAAAAAGAAAAAAATGAAAGAAAAAGGAAAACACGCTTAGTAAACCAGTCCAGATGAGAGAAAAGGGTGCACGGTGGTTCGTTTGCTTCCACAACAAGCAGAAAGTAGGAAATCCGTGATAGTTTTTTTGGTCATAATCAACGTGTTCACCTAGAAAATGAACTCCAGCCCATTCGAGAGATCTCCCGCTAGGCCCAAAGCTATGTCCTCAGGCAGAAAGGTTGCTCGACTGAGGCATTCCGTATCCATTCGACCATTCCCCGACCGCATCACTCGCCAGCGGCGCTCCATTCCCCCACATATCCCCAACATCCTCCCCGCCGGCGGTGCTGATCTCCTTCCGATCACTGCTTATACTCCCACTCCGGGATCCTGTGTCCATATCCGAAGAGGTTTCGGTGGCAATGCCGACGGCTCTATTTAATCGCAACCGCGGCTTCGTGCCAGCCACATCTCGCTACTCGATTCATCGCGCCGGTGGAGGTATCTCACTCATGGCCAGGAGAGGAAAGGGTCGATTCCTGCGCCGTCGGCCGCAGGCGCAGGCGGCACGCGGCGATGACCGGATGAGCGCCCTCTCCGACGACCTCCTCCTCGTCCTGCGCCGTCTCGACACCCTCATGGTGCTCGGCACCGGGCTGCTGTCCAGGCGCTAGGCCTGCCTCCCCCGTGAGCTTCCCGTCCTCGACTTCAGGGTCGGCGACATACTCCCCCGCGCTACCACCGATGGGTCCTCCTCCACCACGACATCTACAGGAAGGGAACCCATTTTTGGTACAGACGCCACACCGTGGAGTTGGAGCTCATACCCTACATCAGGAGGTACGAGCACCGCGCCATGCGTGTCTTGACCAGCTCCGTCGAGAGTTTCTTGGACTCACAACACCGGCTGCATCAACAAGCTAATCGCCAAGTCGATGGATGCTTGGGGGATCTGCGAACTTGAGGCTGTTGCCAGGCTGTAACGGTACTCAAAATTTTGCAAAATTTCAAAATTTCGAAATCGTTCTGGGCCGCATTTCTCCCCTCGGCCCACGACCCATTTCCCTTCCTCGGCCCACCCGGCCCACCACCGTCGTCCCCTTCCTCCCAACGCCGTTCTGTCGCCGCCCGTGCCACCGCTCACGGCTCATCCCCGGTGACAGCGGGGCTCGTTCCTCTGCAGCAACTCCACCCCCGAGACCGCCACTTTCCATGCGTCGCCGCTCTTTTCCCTACTCTGCTCCCGCCGCTCTTCTCCCCGCGCCACCGCCCTCGGTCCCTATAAAAATCGGCAACCTCCCGAGCCTTCTGAAAGGACCGAAGGTGCCGACTAGAGAGGGGGTGAATAGGAGGCTAATTAAAATTACTTCTTTTAACTTTGTTGAACAGATTAAGTCTTAGCTAGTTGCAGGGTGAGCTAACTGTGTAACAGGTGAACATCACAGGCAAGATATTATGTATGATTTAACACGTAGCTGTCACACAGGTGGATAACACAGGTGAGCTAAAACTTAGAAGTAATGTGCAACCTAACTTGCTGTGTAACAGGTAGCTAACACAGGTAAGAGTTATGATCAATAGCAACTGAGACACAGCTAAGCTAGCACAGGTAAAAAGGCGATCTACAACAGATGAACAGAATAAGTCTAAGATCTCACAGGCATGCAAGAATAGCAAGTACTATAAGTAATGCAGTAAGTACTCAAAGACAAGGTGTTTTTCACCGAAATTCCCTGCTCTTCTCAGAAATATTCGTCTCCGTTGAAGAGACTACTCTGAAGAGATAGCCAGCACTGAATCGTGCTTGTTCTCCGAGTACCTGATGATCAGGCCTCTTGCTTTGCTTGTGGAAGTCCTTTTGGCTTGCAGCAGGTAGACTTCAGATTACCTTCACAAACTACTGGTTCAGCCCACATAAGCTTGGGTGATACCAGCAACTTCTACGCCCGTCTAGGAGTAGACACTCCAAGAGTAATAGATTCAACAGCAAAGAATCTTGGAGGAACCAAATGCTCTTTTGCTCAAGGACTCTAACTCTCTTAGGAAGGTTTGCTTTTGTTCCGAGTGAAAGAGGCTTGCAACGGTCAAATATGCTTTACTGGTTTGAGCTAGCTTGAATGGTTGAGGTCGAAGACCTCCCCTGGTCCCCTATATATAGGGTTCGCAGGAACCCGACCGTTACACTGTTGCCACGTAAGATTAACTGAGCCACCGGTGACACAGCTACACACTACGCCCAACCTATAATCGGTTCGGGCAGACCGATACCTGTGTCACCGGAGACTGACACAGGTGAACTCTTAACTGACGTAGCAGCACTACTCAGCCCGGTCTTGGCACATGACATGCCCTCAGCATATAACTACTCTGATCCCTAATAAGGAGAGAACCTCCGACAGTCTTCTGACTCAGTAGACAAACCATTGTAGTGCAGGTCCCTTAGCATTTACAAGCTCTCCCCTGGTACAGAAATGTACCTGAGTCATAGAGCGCTAGACCACCTGTGACACAGCTGTGTCACACCGGTGACTCTAACCTCTATGGTTTTCTACTGCTAGCACTGCAGAGTGCTAAAAAAACCAGTTTCACACTTATGCAAAACTGTTGACACAGGGCCACTGACCTCAAAGCATCAGTGCCACTGTCCAACACCATGAGCATTGAGCAAAAGATCCTTCACAGATTATTACTACTTCATCCCTTTTGATAGTACGGGTGTTTCCTATGGACTCAAAGAAACTAGCAAATCTAGGCTTTACCTGCCACCAACTGTATTCACGGCCCTTGACGCATCAAGCCACCATCACCTTGCTTGCAACTCCTTGCACAGCACCAGCTTCTTCACAGCTGTGACACAGCTGCCTAGCACAGCCATTTCCTTGTCCTGAAAACCACCTTTGTACTTTTTGGGTGGTCATCATTCTCTTGATGACCCTTCTTCCTGGAACCTATTTAACCTGCTTACACTCATTGTAAACATTAGATCCCAGATTGAGTTGCCATTAACCATCAAAACCACTTAGGGGTCTAGATGCTCTTTCACCTTCTCCTCTCTCTCGCTCCCAAGCTTCCCCTCTGCTCCTGTGCTCCCTTCCCTTCCTCCCGAGCCTCTCCACCCACTCCCTGAGTGACCAGAGCCATCTCTTCCTCTTCCCGAACCCCGATGACCCCGCCATTGTCTCCAGCAACTCCGGCCAGGTAGGCCGAACCCATTCCACTGTAGCCGAGCTTCTCCCCCACAGCACCATCTCCTCTTCTTCGCGAAAATGGAACCACCGTCCTCTATAACCTCTCCCTGAGCCTTCAATTTTACTCCAGCGAGCTCCCCAGCGGCCAATTTCTTTCCCCCACTGCCGGCGGCCACCCTCCCCTGTTTCCTCTTCACCCGCCGACATCCCGACCTCCTCTCTCGCAGGCCACGGCCTTCTTCCTCCCTGGGCTGCCACTTCCTCCCCATGGCAGGCCGGCCTGTTTCCTTATCGGGCCAGTCCCGAGCCACAGGCCGGTTCGGCCGGCCCATTTCCTCTTTTCTTTTTCTTTTTCTTTTTCTTCTTATTTTTCTTTTATTTCTTTTTCTTAACAAGCCGAAGCCCAATACCAGCCTATTATCAGCCCAATATCCGAATACATTTGAGCCCAATTAATTTAAGATTTTATTTTATTTTCTGTTAGGCCCAAACCCAAACCCAAGCCCAAGTTCAACCCTAACCCATATTCAACCCATATCCAGCCCAACCCGAGGGCCCTAATGGGCCCAATATTATTTTGCGGGCCGGGCCTGACCCCTAAAAACCCTATTATATACCGTTTCGATCGTCTCGACGACACGGTTCCAATTTTCCACTCCATTCCTCCAAATTTCCACTTTTTAACACCCGACACCCACAAAACCCCCTTAACCCACATACATCCCGATCTCCCTCCAAAACCCTAACCCGCGCCCTATACCTCCTTCTATCTTTCCAATACTCCGACTTCAACCTCGCACACCACACTTCGTACTATTTTCAAATTAATTTATATTTTGCTCCCAGCTCGCATTCTTCGAGCCCGGACTTATATATGTTTGTGCGTTTGGATCTTTTTGCGGCTAGGAAATGATAGTGACGATCCGACGTTGGGCAAGGATCCTGAAGGCGAGGGAATTTCCAAAGACTTCAAGACAAACGACCTCGGTCTAGTAGGCAAGTCATACTTCTTGTTCATGTTGAACCCATATGCCATGCTATTTACTGTAATACTAGTTTAGTTATTATTTTTCGCATGTTAATTTCATATGTGTTATCTTTGAATGACATGAATGTGTAGTTACTACCTACCACCCCACAGCCCAGTTAATTTTTGTAGGCCATATTCGTCTTGATAACCTTAGGATGAAAATAAGATATATCAGTATCCTTCACGGCATTAGAGGCTAAGTTTGACAATATTCAGGAGTAATAGTAACCCTAGCTCAAAACTCGGTGTATGTGTTTTTAAAGAGAAATTGCCGACGGTAGGGGACAGAGAAGATGGGGCCTTTCATGTATTGATTGTGTAGCCATACCCCTCCCGTGGAGTAAGGGTAATCGGGTGGATTGCCTTACTCAGGGCAGTTAAGGTTAAAACCCTTGTGCTTAGTAATAAACATAGAACCGCTCATCCACATGTTCGACTTGTCGAGCCTGGCCTAGTAAATCTGCTCTACCTGCTGAACGACTACAGATTAGCTTGCCGTTCCACTTCTCTGGAAGGCCCGCAGAAGCGAACGAGGTGATAGACCATTTATTGGGAAATCACAACTGGAACTCACCGACTCCCGGATTACGAAGTTGACACTGGCCTGTCGGCTCCCGGGAGAGCGAGTGACGTAGAGTTCTTGGGTAGAAACTTCAAAAGATAGAGCAGATAAAAAGCCTTGTTAACCTACCTCTGTCGACACACCAAAGGACGTGTGTATGACTACAGTGACACCAAGAGGTATGGGTATCATGTGGGTAAAGCTGAACCGCTCTGCAGAGTTAAAACAAAAGGTATTCGAATACGTCGTGCTTCCGGTTAATGGAGCTATGTTTAGAGTTGATTCTCGGTACAAGGCACACGTAGAGATTTATGATGAATAGTTGAATTTGACGTTGACCCGGCAGGATTGCTAAAAACAATAATTTGTAGTTAAAATCTTTTAATGATGAGAATTTAATCACTAAGGCGGAGACTAGGATTATGCATCCACCAGACATTAAGCCGAACACCCCTTCTTGAAATCCAAGAGCATGTAGCTAGTAGCATAAATTCCCAACGTGGCTTGCTGAGTACGTCGCGTACTCATTGCTGCACCAACCCTCTTAGATGCACAGGTTAATGAAGATGAATCATTTGACGAGAAAATTTTCGACGGAGACGAATGTGAGTTTTAGGTCTTATCCGCGCTCGAGGCGCCTGTGGAGTAGGTCCATTTTAGTTGTAATATAAACTTTGGGCTCGGATGCCCCAGTCTTCTGTAAACTTAACTACTGCTAAGCATATTTTTCCAGTTCTGTAATAAAGTTTGTATATTTTTGCGCCATGTTGGCGATGTAACTGCTCCCTGTCTGCAATTGAGAAACTCCTGGGCAATTGCGGGCATATCTCACGGCTCCGAAAATCGGGGTCGTGACACAGGCCATTCTACTGGCAACGCGACGCCCACACCTTCCCCAGCCATGGCCTCTGCCAGGAGCCCCGCGCGTCGCGCCTGCGGAGCCTCAAGCTCAAAGGCTGCGTGCTCTCGCCGCTGCACGAGTACAACGCGCTCAGTAGGCTCGTCCTGCAAGACATACCGGAATCGACACCCCGGCAGCCTACGAGGGCGTCTTCACCTTGTGCCCCCACGCTGCAGGTGCTATACCTCATCTCCTGCGGCTGCAGCGGGGACACGGACTTGGAGGTGGATGCCCCCAGCTCAGAGATCAGGAAGCTCGTCGTCGACAAGTGTTCATTCGGCATGATGTTGTTTCTTGGGGTACCTCGTTTCCGTGCCTCAAGCAATGGAACATCACCTGAGTCTCGGTGTCAGACTGGACGGATCGCGCCAGTACTTTGGGCAACATCTGGAGCTTGCTTTGTTTCTTGGATGCACCCCGGACATAACCAACCTCATCATCTGGTTCACCGGCCCTGACAGATGGATCGTGCCACTGTCTAGCTCAGCCTCCTCCCTGTCATCGTCCCTGTTGGACGTTTTAGACAAGGATGCAAATACCAAGACAAGATTAATTAGAGGGTTTCTTTCCTATCTTAACCCTGTTAAATAAAAAATGTGGAAGTCATAATAATAGCCACAAATATTGTCCAGCTCAAATGACGAGTGCATTTTTATCAACTCCCAAGGTCTTGGGATCAAATCCCAATTCTTGCATTTGAGTATTTTCTTTACTACTTCTGGTGACTCTCCGGTTGCTTCAGTATTTTGGCGTGCTCATCATTAATTAGCAAAAGAGTAATTGTGAACCTGTATATGCGTGCTCATTATTAATCAAGGGCAATACTGTCCAACAAAAATCTAGATTACCACAACGTCAAATTACTTTCACTAGAAGCCTTCAACGTCCATTATTTGCAAACTGGAGGGAGTACTTCCAATTGCCAAACAGAAAGCGGCTTCGTGAATCCATTGGTTACTTGATCTCCAGACGGTGTAAACCTAATATCCAACAATTTATTTGCTACTCGCTCTCGAATAAAATGATAGTCCACTTCAGTGTGTTTAATCCTAGCATGAAACACCAGGTTTGTAGAAAGGTAGGTAGACCCCAAATTATCACACCAAAGACATATTATTTTAGACCGAGTAACACCAAGCTCTCTAAGAATGGATTGTACCCATATAATCTCAGCTGTCGCATTAGCAAGTGCTTTATATTCTACTTCTGTACTTGACCTTGACACTCTAGCTTGTTTTCTAGCACTACAAGAAACAAGGTTTGGCCCAAGAAATACTGCAAAGCCTCCTATAGATCTTCTATCATCTGGACACCTAGCCCAAATCTGCATCTGAAAATGCTCTCACAACTGTTGAAGGAGACCTAGTAATTTTAATCCCAAGATTAAGAGTGTACTTTAGATACCACAAAATCTGTTTCATTGCTGTCCAGTGCACAATCATAGGAGAATGCAGGAACTGACACACTTTATTCATAGAAAAAGAAATATCTAGACGCGTTATTGTCAAGTACTCTAAGGCTCCAACTACACTTCTGTATTTAGAAGATGAGGTGGCAACAAAAGGATTTCGGAGCAAAGTCGTGCGTCGGCATTGGGATGAAGAGTGGAAAAAAGAAACACGGATTCATCAATGACAACATCTCGTGATATGTGCACCCGGTAGAAACATTTATACCTTTGTGGAGATTGTTATAGCCAAGGAACACACATTGCTTAGACCAGAATTCTAATTTGCAAGCATTGTATGGGCAAAGGTTAGGCCAACAAGCGCACCCGAAAATGCCATGAAAAGAATAATTCGGTTTTCTATCAAATAAGCATTCAAGAGGGGTAGCAAGATTAATAACCTTGCTAGGAAATCAGTTTTTCAGAAAGGTGCCTGCCTGGAACGTTTCATTCTAGAATTTTAGGGGAATTCATGCATGTGCGAGAAGAGTTAATCCGACTTTCACTACATGGTGATGTTTACGCTCAGCCGATCTGTTCTACTGATGTGCATATGGACAATATACATGGTGAGAAATACCAATACATTTACAGAACATACTATGCTTGTGATACTCGCTACCCTAATCGGTTTGCATAGCTAAGACTTTCTTGCAAAGAGTCGCTCAACGTGATGCCAAAAATCATGAAATCGCTGAAAGACATCAGTTTTATTTTTGAGAAGATAGATCCATGTGAATTTGCTACAATTATCAATAAAAATCATATAGTATTTATAACTACCAACAGAGGTCAAACTACAAAAATATGAAAACGCGAGTTCTAAGGGAACATTCGACACACTCGATAAACTAGGATACAACAACCACTGACATTTAGCCTTTTGGTATTGCATCATAAACCGGCTCTTTATTGGACTAATGAGAAACATGAAGACTATTTTGACTAAGAACTTGTTGAACCGTAAAGGTTGACGGATGACCTAAATGACAATGCCACCGAGAGGAAGATGGCTTGGCGACACCAAAGAGTTTGATTGACTTGGCAACAAGGGATAGAGGCCACTCTCACATTTGCCGTGAAGAAGAATTTTCTTCATGTCATGATCCCTGATCAAAAATAAATTAGGGTCAAATTCAAAAAAGACATGATTATCGGATGCTGAACGAGGAACAGATGCAATATTTTTGGTGGCCTTGGGAACATGAAGAATGTCATTAAGATGCAATTTTGTGTTAGGGTTATGAATGATAGAACAACCAATATGGCTAATTCGCATACCTGCGTCGTTGGCCGTGTGTACTTGATAGTGCCCATTGTACCTGTCATGCACCGTCAATTTTTCAAGCTCCCCTGTGACGTGGTCGTTTGCACCGGTATCCGCTTACTAGTGGTGTCAATTCCATAGGAGGTAGTTGCCGACCCTGCCACCTTTTCTTCACCATGGAAATCGCAGTCAACCCGCTTCCAACATTTATTACCTCATGGTCGATCTTGTCGCCGAGTTGACACTTGGGGGCGATCACGCGAGTTGTTGATATAGTTGGCATTGCCGCGCCTGCCGTTGTTGCCGTAGTTGTCATTGTTGTTGTTGCCGCAGTTGCCACCGCCACCACGTCCTTGGTGATCGCCGTTGTGGCCACGGTAGTTTCCACGTCCACCATGTGATGTGGAGTTCGCCAAAGATTGGTACGGGGGAGCTCCTCCATTATGCAATTCTAGCCTTGAAGTTGAGGGTGGGCATAAAGATCACTTAGCCCAATGGCCCTGGTTTTCATCGTCATTGACGTTACCAAGAGATTCCAGTCCATGTCAAGACCGGTGAGGATGTAGGAGGCAATATCATCATCGTAGAGCTTGTGCCTAGTTGAAGCCATCGAGTCACCGAGGGACTTCACCTTTGCGAAGTATTCCGCAATCGGCATGTCCTTCTTCTAGGTGCCGGTCAATTGCATGTGGATCCACATCACTTGTGTCCTGAACTACGACCACCATCCCCTTCAGTGTGCTCCAAACTTCTGCCGTTGTGGTCAACAACATGACTTGTGTCAGAACCTTCCTCAACAGGGAGGAGAGCAAGAAGTTGAGGACTTGCTGGTCCTGTGCAACCCAGTTCGTGTATGCTAGGTTTCAGCATGATATCTGTGGATGCCATAGTGCTGTCATCCTTCATATGCTTCAACTTGATGAGCTTGGACGGCAAGACCACCATCCTATCCAGGTATTCGACGAGTTGCTAGCCATGCACCGTCGGCATAACCTGGCCCTTCCATAAGAGATAATTCTCTCTCGTGAGCTTCTCGGTGATGGGATGGTTGAGGCTTGCGACCATGGAGGATCCAAAGGAAGAACCAGTTGACATGTCTCATACCATGTAAAACTATAGATTGGTTTAGGAAGCGTGTAACTCTCTCAGACCATGTGATATAAGCCAAACAGGCGAGTTTGCTACAGTTTGTTACAATCAAAACCGAAATACAACTTGACCTCCAAATTAATATCTATACAGTTTATTACTACTTTTAACAGTCTCGTGGGCCCCGTCTCCTCCTTGAGATGGCGCCTTCCCCCGAGAGCCTTCATATCCACATTGCCCATTGCATGGAGAAACCCGGAGATGAAATATCCTGGCAGCCCACGAAGCTTCGGCAGCATCACTTGAAGGAGTTCGTGATGGCTGGTTCTGAGGGACGGAGAGGCAGATCTACCTTGTCAGGTTCGTCATGGGAGTATCTACCGCATTACGCCATGTCGGCATGATCAAGAAAGGGCATGCTCAGGACGAGGGGCGCTGGGACTGGGAGATAGTGATGCAGCAATACTCATGGACCGACAAGGAGGAGGACACTACTGTGAAGCAGATCATGAATGGGGTTTCTTCCTCAACGCCGCCGGTTCAACTGATTTTAGGATGATGCCCCCTGTTTGAGGTTTTACCACCCCAAACATCGGGACTTAGTGATCTATCACCCGATGTGTCACTCGCAAGTGGGTCCGGGATTCCGGGTCATCGGCTGCCAATCTTCGGAGTGGTACAACTGACCTGGTACTAGGCGTGCAATTATTTTTGCGAGGTGCGACGGTGCAAAAAGTGTAACGGCCGGCATTAGCTGTAAGCAAATCAGACAGCTAGGGAAGCCGCCTACTGAAGCAGTAGGTTGTGTGACCCTGGTATGCTCTGTCGAACTGAACGCTGAGCCGACAATGCGTCGAAGACTTTGACCACTTGCAGAAGGAGTAGAAAAGTCAGACCGCAGATTCATCGGCACGGCCGCAGAGGATGTGAAAGCGCACATGGGAATAGGATAAGGTCGATCTAAGGCGTGTCATGCAACCTCCTCACCTGTAAGTTTCCGCCACATCTTAGAAGGATAAGACTGGATCAGTTATAGGCAAACTCTCGGCCCAGAAACCCAACTCAAAGTTTGTTGCCCAAAGAAAGGATGAAAAGAAAGAAACAAGCCCATTAACCAATCACTCATCGGTCCATAGATGCAAATATTTTTTGACTATTCACAACCTTGATGCTAAATTTTGACTATGTTTTGGTTATAATATACTAGCAAAATACAGAAATTTACACATTATGAAAGTATTTTTCAAGTCAATTCGAATGAAATTATTTTCTGTAGTCACTTTATATAGGTGGAGACATATCAATGTTTAAGTTTAAAATTGTTCACCCTACTATATTTAAAGACGGAGCATGTAATCGTTTGGGGGGTAGACAAGAAGGAAGAAGAATCAGCTTGCCCAAGGCATTCCATTGTTTGGCATTATTCTGGAATCATACAAATGCATGTCCCTCGTCCTCAGTTATAACGGAGGAAGTACTTAATCTGTACTACGTGGACACTTTGTAAAACTGATCTCAGATACAAGATGTAGTCATCTTACGTATAGGACAGAAATATTGCAGGTCAATCTGCTAAAAGTCTTCGTGCCGGAAGCCAACTTTTGCTGAGATTTTCTCCCAGACGGCATAGCCTTCGCCGTGCGCGACCACCTGAAAGCCTTCGGGAATGAGGTGCTCGACATCGAACCTTGGTCCGAGCTTCGTGATGACCTTGCCGTCGATCTCGGCGAGGTAAAGGTCCGCGTCGGCCTCGATGATGCGCAGCTCGCTTTCGGTATGGAGTCCGTGGCGGTTCCTGATGGACACCAGGTGTTCGATCTCCTCCTTCAGGCCCCAGTCGAAGAAATGGTCATAGAACTTCAAGAATCACAAAAAAGAAAAAAATTCCATCAGTTCACGAGTTCATGTTTATGCAGGACGATTTAGAAGTTGGAACTGGCGATATGGATTAATATGCTTGATGACTCACGATGCATGGGTTCCCTGGGTGCGTGAGGATATATGCGTATCCCTGCATGACCTTGTCGGATGGGAAGGGCCACATGTGTTGTGTCGAGCCGGTGTCGTGGTTGTCGATGAAGGTCACGGCCTTGGCCGGCCACCACCCGATCATGCCGGGCGCCTTCCCGTCGGTGCCGCGCAGCCGCCACAGCTCGCCCTCCACGGCGACGTTCATGATGCCCTTCGTGGTGAAGTCGAACGTCGTGGCGGGGCCGGAGTGGCCTACCCTGTCCACCCAGTTCACCAGCTCCTGCCGGTGCTCGTCCTGGTCAATGTTCGGCTTGCCGTCTCCACCGTACGCCAGCGACGTCCATATCTCTGCCACGGCAAAGCTGGGCTCAGTGTTGTCGATGTAGATCTTGGCGACGTCGGCGGAGTATCCCTTGGCGAAGTCGAGGCGCCACCCGTCGAAGCCGATGTCCGTCTTGAGCCAGTTGAGCCAGCCGATGAGCTCGCGCTGGACTCGTGGGTTGAGGTGGTCGATATCCGGTGCCGCGCCGAAGTCGGCACCGGTGTCGGGGTTGCCGGTGCCGTCGGCGTACGGCCGGTCGTCGCGGCAGATCATGTGGGGGCCCCAGTCGAGGCGGGAGTCGGGCGTGCCGCCCTCAAAGAGGCAGTAGATGCCGCGGCCGTCCATGTGCTCCGCCGTGCGGTGGTTGATCACGATGTCGGCGATGACCTTGACGCCCTTGTCGTGGAACGCCCCGATCAGGGACTTGAGTTGCACCTCGTTGCCGTACCTGGACGCGTCCAGATCGTACAGCCGCCCCGGCATGTAGCCTGCACGCATGTCAAGGACGTACTGCTACTTAATTAGCACATGACATGCACGCCATAATGCAAATAATGCAATGATCTGACAGAGGATAGTACGCACCTTGCTCGGCGACGGAGTGCGACGCCGGAGGGAGCCAGACGTGCGTGATGCCCGCGGTGGCGATGTCCTCCACCTTGCCCATCAACAAGTTGTACCACCCGCCACTCTGCTTCCACGACTCCCAATTGAAACCCTACAGCAAAAATACAGCTCAATGTCAAGTTGAAGACACGGCACTAACGAATCAAGGAGAAAGCTTGTACTAGTATATAGTCGATCGCATTACCTGCAACAAGACCTGGCCGACTGCCAGATTGGACGAAAGCCCAACGAGGACGAGGAACAAGCAGAAGCACGAGCGTTTGTTCGCCATGCCTTCTATATCCAGTAGTTTTGGACTTGAGGTATAGAAGGGTGAGATTTGTGGGAGAACGAGTGTAAGTGGTCGGGGTATTTATAGTGTTGCTATGGCGCTTGCCGGTGTGTTCAACTTGCACACTTGCACGCCCTTTCGGGTGTGCATGAGCGTTTGCTTTGGATCGAGTTGGTTATGTGGCGGCCGGGTGAGCTCCCATGGGCATCTAACGTTCTAGTGATGGAGCCCTCAAAAGGAGACGACCAGTCAATGAGAGCGGCACAAACGCCCGCTCAAAAAAAGCAACGGATTTTATTCTTAAGTTGTTTAAAAAAATATTATTTTTTAGTTTACTGAGTTATATATTATCAAGTCTATAATGTAACTTTAAGTTTAGAAATGTGTCACTGTTAGTTGCATGGCTCTAACTTTAAAAAAATATGCAACTATCCAAATAACAATTAGATAAAGAATCAACGTTGAACATCATCAACTTAGAAATAATAATTTTCAATCAATTTAGAAATAGACACTCCTCGAAAAACAGACGCTGCCACACTAAGGTGATATTTCCTGACAAACTTTGTGCCAACAAGAATTTTTATGCAAAAGAATACTGGGCACTTTCAAAGCTCTCCCGAATTCAGACGCGAATCGTTGCAGTGTGACGGTCGAGGAGCACATATTACTATCCATGATTTAGTCCATGTATGTTCTCTTTGTCTTAGGGTTATCTCGTAAGTCATGGCGCTTCTCTCGAGTAGCATGCTACCCTACTTGCCATGGCTTTTAATTCCCATTTCGGTAGACAAAGCTAAGCAACTTGACCACAAGTGCAACTTATCCAACTTGTATTTCTTCGAGATGGTATAAGTTATCCAGAACAAATCCTTGATATGGTCGGCTGGAAACTTCAATGCTGGTTGTTATTTCAAGAAACGAAACACCGCAGGGAACCTTTTCAAACGGCTGCAACTCTCATATTACTTTTCTTACTTCAAAAGCACCTTTCTCTCACAGTGCTAGCAGTAGCTTTTGTGTGTGCAGACGGCCCTGGTCGGTTGATAAGGGTTTGCTTGTGTAAAATAAAGAAAATCATTTTTTAAGAATCCGCAAGAGCTCTGCACATCTTTGTATTAAGAAAGGTTTAGACAAAAGGCCAAGCACTCAGATGCGAGCGATTGCATAGTCCAGCCCACGCACACCCGACAGCTGAATTAACCTATTCCTCCCGATAAACCACCTTGCGCTACAGCATTCCATTGAGCCCAGACATCGAAAAGTTTTCCCTCATAATGGATACCGATGAAGCTTTCTCATCAAAGATCCTAGTGTTACACTCGAGCCAGATGCTTGTCAACGTGAGGTACGAGAGTTTTTTCATTGTATTCAAGAAAACAAAGGTGAAACGTCATGCTTTCCGAGCCATGCTACCAGTTTACAGTTATGCCCATTTGATGACAATATGAGAAATTCCTTCGTTTAAGCACCAAATCAACATGACAAACTTTCATTTTTTATGAAGAGTGGTCATTACTTCAGTAAAAACATTGCTGTGGAAATTCAACTTCGAGTTTAATTTGTGCTCACAATAATGGAAAATATGGATCCCTTACATTTTGTAAGTTAAAAAAATGGAAAAGGGGTTTTATCTTCTCCCAACACAAACTAATTTGAGCTCGAATTTTAACACATGTTTGATGAACTAAGAACTATATGTCTCGTCTTCTTTGGAAAAAAAATTCATGTCCGTTTGGTGCTTACACCTAGAAATAATTCAAATTTTACAAAATGGACATTTCCATTTGATGCATTGCCATTTATCCCGGCAGCTGATAGTTTTCGCGATTAAATGTTGGGTTGACATTCTATGGCCTAAGTTAATACGTGTGTACCCCACCAATTATATACTCTTTTTACAACAAGAACCAAAGAACAAAAATAAAAGAACATGTAGGTGGGTTAATTCAAAAACTCCCAAGCCATCCATTCGTCCTCAGCCACACTTGTCTTTCCCCACCTACCTCCACGCCACTACTGCCTCTTTCTCATCATATGCTTCCCTTCTTTGCACCGCTCTTTCTCTACGTAGGGCACTCACACTGCCTTCTTCCCTCTATGTTGGTTGACAAGGAGGGGGCCCGTGGTAGAGGACAAGCCCAACAAGGTGGTGCACTCGAGGTCAAATCTAGTGCCAATGAATGAAGATCTAGCAACCATGTGGTTGGAGAAGCCATTGTTCACTAGCGGGATCAATGATACATGTGTGGACGAGGGACTGTCATTGCCATATATTTTACAAAATAAAGAACATGAGAATACCTAGGAGTAACTAGATCATATACCATATAAACAAGAAGAAAGCCTACCCAAGTTTAACTCTGCAACGTCTTGAACCTAAGTGGTGCAATTGCACATCTACTTCTTGCACTTTGCATATATAATTATAAAAGATAACAAGTAGCCATGTACTCTGCCCTTATATCTGCCATGGTATTTGGATATGTGAGATTAGTTAGCCTCCAGCATCCAAGGATTTACATTATTTGTGTTTATTAACAAATAGGAGTAATATTTATTTGTTGTGCATTCTGTTTGCAATTTCTAAGTAATATTTTCTAGATTTGGATGAAATTGTGCTATGGTTAGTACGGCTACTATTGTTATGCTTGTAATATACTCATATTTGGTTTAATTTATATTAGTCGAGACGTAACTTGCACATGAACGGTTACTACTACATGGTAAAGGTACGAGCCATCAGTTTTTAGATTTAATTCTAGTTGGAAATCTCCTCAAAAAAAGTTTTAATGCAAAGATAGACTCAAAGAGAGTAAGAGAAGTGGAAGAGAAGCTAGAGATTAATACGAAAGTTTATGGTTTTTCCTGGCAAACTCGATGTTAAGGTGCTCGACTTGCAGCCGAGACTAAAGAATAGAAGAGAAATGCAAAAGAGAGGGAGAGAATACAACAGATACGGATAATAAGATTTTTTTTATTAAAAATATTACTTCTGAAGCACATCTAATTAAAAGGTTTCTACCAAACTTCGACCCTGTTCTTCAAAACATGCTTCTGGCTAAACTTTCTTCCATAGTTTGACTAACATATCTATCGACGATCGGTAAACTGCCGATCTTACGGTAGTCGTGAGATAGAGATACTTGTTGGGTAGGGACCCCTAGGGCACAAGGCCAAGAGATCTGACGGCAAGGAAACACCCTTTTTATACAGGTTCGGGCCTCCCTCAGGATAACAACCCTACGTCATGTTCGTATATATTGATCAAAAGAGTATCTTATAAGAGATGTGTATGTTAGTGGCTATCCTAGACCTAATCAGAGGCTACTTCGACTAGTTCCACGGGGCTTGACTCTTTCGAGGCGGCGGGTCTTCTCGTGGGAATCGCTAGGGCTTCTGGATGGTTTCAGGCATCTGACTTGATCTCCGAGACTTGTCTGGCTTCTAAAAGACCCTTAGATCTAAAAGACTTGTCCTCCCCTATGGAATTGCTGATCCTTTTATAGGGGGTTCCTCGAGTCGTACTGGACATGGACTTATGCCCGAATAGGACTCTGGCTTCCTTAAACGTCGGGATTGACTTCCTAGTTTAAGGGGTGTCTTCCCTCCTTACCGTTACCTTATCTCCTGGAAATCCTTACCGGATACGTATTCTTATTCCGATTATCCAGGGAATCGTATACGGATACCTCCTCGTATACGGGATACTGTACTATACATCGTCAAGCCCCCCATCAGTACGTGAAGAGAGGTTATGACTGTTCTGTAGGAAATCTGCCCTTCTCGGGGAACAACTCCGAGTAGGCGAAACCGTGTTCTTGGTCGACAACATCCCCGTGTAGGCGTTATCTTTACCGGGTAGTCGTGATATCCTTGTTGGGATAAACCTCCGAGTAGTCTAAGGATTTTTCTAGGCTAGCTTGCCCGAGAAGCATCGTTGATTTAATCTGATCCGTCGATCACGGACACGTGTTCGCCTGGTAGATTTCTGGGAAACTAAACCGTCATGGCAGAATTTTCGCATGGTGATGAAGAATCTTTCCTTTTTCTGCGCTACTGTTTGGCTGACGTTAGCCAAAACGCAACGCGCTTGTCGGGGTTGTGGGTTTGTCAGACCCTCGTTTTCCCGTGCACGCTGTCTCACATGCGGGAAAAGCAACTGACCGCATTTAATGTGATGGAACAGATCGTGCCGTCAACTGTGCTCGGTTAGGCGAAAATCGAATCTCTTAAGAGACCGAGAATTGAGGTTTTGCCTGAGAATTGAGGTTTTTCCCACACTGCTATCTGCCTCTTAGCTTTTTCATCTTCTTCCTTGCGCCCCTGCTCCCAACCCCTCAATCATGGCGAGGTTTCTTCCATCTGAGAGCTCGTGGCCGCGTTCGGAGTCAACTCCGGTAAGACTTGTGTCTTCACTGGAATTGACTCTCATCTGATCAGCTCACCAAGCCGAGTTTCGCCCTGTTCGGAATGAGCGGATCCCCAGGCCCGACCCCAGATGGTTGGTTATCTTCCCGAATTTCTTCCGGTGTGGATTTTTCTTTCCGCCGTCCTCTTTCTTGACCTCTGTTCTCCAATTCTTTCAGATCGAGATAGTCAACCTCAACCCAGCTTCATTCACTAGGCTCAGTGTGTTCGCTCATTTGTGCGAAGCTTTCCTTGGAGCCCGTCCTTCCTTAGACCTTTTCAGGTACTACCATACTCTGGAGAGGATTGGGGAAAAGATCGTGGGAGGGGTCAGCGTCCGGCTCCGAGAAGGGAAGAATGTAGAATACATTGATGCCGGTACGATCAACTCTTTTCCGGGATGGGAAAGAGAATGGTGCTACTGCCACCCATCGTCCGCCTTGGGTATCAAGTCTTGGGGTTCTCCGCCCGAGTTGATATCCGCGTGGTCCGATGAGACAGCGCTGGACTCTCGCCTTAGAAGTCAGATCAGCGAGATCAGAGCTCTCAGGTCCCGTGGCCTGACATCCTTCGATGTCGCTTTTGACTTCATCAGGCGCGGGTTGTGTCCTCTGCGCTTGAGGGAGACAGGTGCCTGGGTGATCACCGGCGACCCTTATCATAGGCACAGAAAGAGGGGTATGACTCGTAGTTCTGTAAGATTTTAGAATCTGAGTTATTTTGACCCCCGTTTTTCCTTTAAACATCTCTCTCGGAGGCTGAAGTGCTCGAAAAGACGGCGATCCTCTTCGAGGAGACACCTTCACCGGGGCATCAGGATGTCCCTTTGTCGTTGCCCCTCCGGCCTCAACAAGAGCGGGAAGAGATTCTTGTGGTAATCCCCTCTGATTTCGGGTATTTGATGTTTCTTCCGAGTAGTACTAATAGCGCTGCTGCTCGGGTAACTATTTCCAGCGCGAAAGACGCGGGATCGTGGATCCTGGAGCGGGACCCTCCAGCATTATTCGGGAGCCGACCACTGCCGAAGGTCACCTAGGCGGGGGCATAGAGCCTACCACAGGCGGTCCGGAGCAGATTAGGGAGCTTGCGCATGAAGAGTCGGGGACCCCTACGATAACCCCGGGACCGACCCCTCGGGCTTCCCCGGTAAGCTTCTTAGCCTTTTCGTCTTCTAGCAACGCTCCTGATTTCTGATCGGGTGTTTTGCCTAAAAGGAAAAAACAAGCGGAATCTCTTCGGCTGGAGCCACGACCTCACCTGCTCGGGGAGCAACGACTTCATCAGCTCGGAGACCACGCTCTGTTTTGAAGAGAGCGAGGTAGTCTTCTTCATCTTCCTCTGTCGGTTTTCCTTTCTGGCGACGTGGATGCTGAGTTTGATTCGTAGGGACTCGTCCTCACCGATCGCGGGATGACTGCCGCTAGTAGGCCCTCAATCCTCATCGGCATCTAACCAGTCTATAGCTCCGAAGGGGCGCTTGCCCACTATTAGGATACTACCTGGTCAGGACGTGACTAGGAAGAGCACCTCACCTCCTCCCGTCAAACTCCCGCCAACTCCTTGTTAGCCGGTTGAGGAGACTCCGGCAGAAAGCGATCCGTTGGCGCTCATCAGGCCCCTGGTGAAGGTAGATGTTTCTACTCGTAAAAGCTCTTTTGTCGGGTGACCCCTTTTTCCTTTCTCACCTCGATGCTCTTCCCAGCGTGCCCAGGGCAGATGGCACTCCACTTGTACCGAGATCCGGCAACTTGGGGACCAATCCGCCTGACTCTCCGACACCCTTTCCCAAGAGAGGGTGCGGGCTTCTTCTCTTATCGGTAGCGAATCGTCTCGAAGCGGTATTGAAGATAGTCGGGGTGCCCTTACGAGTTACCGAGAGCTTCTCGGACCGGTTAGCGGAGTTGGATCAGGCTACTGGTGCTATGAAGGAAAACGTCGACTCTCGCGCTGCCCAAGATCAACAAGCTGGGATGAAGGAAGCCGTGGCTGTGGCCTTGGTGCTCATCAGGGCGCGAGACCCTGCCTTCGACCCGGAAACTCTAGCCGGCGAGTTCCCCGGGCGTGATGAGGCAGAGAACTGTTGCTACCTGGCGGAGGTGGCGGAAATAGCCCAAGTTTTTGTTGATCGTTTGAATGCCCCGGGAAAAAGTACCCCGGAGGTCTGACCGTTGTAGCGAATCTTGTACTTCTGAAAAAATGTGTGCCAAACTGCGCGGGGTTTCTATTGATACTTTTGTGGTTTTATGTGAGTTCCGACGAGTCTTTGTGTTTGACAACATCATGCTCATCTTCCACACCTATCCAGCCCCCGACTGTGTACTCGAGAAGTGTCCTCGAGTAGGCAGTCCTTAGGTCTTACACATAGAACTTCTGGAGTTGGTCGATGTTCTAGGAATTTGTCAAGATTTGGCCATCGTCCATGGCTAACTTAAACGACCATGGTCGAGTAACTTCGGCTATCGTATAAGGGCCTTCCCATTTGGGGGAGAGCTTGTTGCTGTGACTCCTGTTCTGAACAAGCCTTGGAACGAGGTCACCGACTTGGAGAGAGCGTTGTCGAATGTGTTGTTCATAGTAACGACGGAGGTCTTGCTGATATTTGGTGGCTCGGAGTAAGGTCTGAGTCCATTTCTCCTGAAGGAAATTGAGGTCGTCCTCTTGTCGAGGAGTTTCTTCCTAGTCCGTGTACAGCTCTACCCGTGGTGATTTGAGGGCGAGCTCACAGGGGAGCATGGCCTCCACCCCATAGACCAAAAAGAATGGTGTTTCACCCGTGGCACGACTGGCAGTTGTCCGAAAGTGCCCAAAGGACTGAGGGCAGCTCTCGCACTCATGCCTTCGCGTGCGCGGAGAGGCGATCGAAGACGCGGGTCTTCATGCCCTGGAGGAGAAGTCCATTGGCGCGCTCGACCTGCCCGTTGCTCTATGGATGTGCGACCGAGGCGTAGCATATTGTGGTACCGAGCCCGGCGCAGTACTCGATGAACTCTGTGCTGGAAAATTGGGTGCCATTGTTGGTTATAATCCTGCTCGGGACGCCGAATCTGGTCACAATATTTTTCATTATGAACCGCTTGGCCGCCTCCGACGTGATCTGTACGACTGGTTCAGCCTCGATCCACTTAGTGAACGTGTCGATCACGACAAATAGGAACTTGTAACCCCGGAGCAAAACTGGGAAATGTCCTAGGATATCTAGGCCCCATGTTGCGAAGGGCCATGACAAGGGAATTGTCTATAATGCTTGGGCGGGCTGGTGAATGCGTCTACAGTGAAATTGGCACTGACAGCATCGCTTCATTAACTCGCTCGCATCACGGAGGGCTGTCGGCCAATAGAATCCTTGTCTAAAGGCCTTTCCGACTAGGTTCAAAAATATGCATGCGCCCCGCACACCCCTCCATGGATCTCCTTGAGTAGTTTTGTACCCTGCTTCTGAGGTATACACCGCATGAGCACTCTGTGAGCTCCTCTACGATAGAGGACTCCGTCAACCAGAGAGTACATCTTGGCGCGTCAGGCAAGCTGCTCGGATAGTGTATCATCCTCACGCGTTGTTCGATCGAGAAGGTATCTGCAGATGGGTTCTATCCACGAATCCTCAGGATCGAGGGGAGCGATGAGTCGACCCGCTACTCCCCTTGGAGCGTCAGTACCTGGTGACGTCCCTGAATGGATCTCTATTCGGAGTGTGGCCATTCCTTCATCCATGGATTCGCGAGAAGCTATGGACGGCGTCGAAATCCTTTCTACAAAGGCTCTGGGTGGACATGGAGCTCGTGAAGAAACCAGGTGGGCAAGACTATCGGCTCGACAGTTGTCCTTCCTCGGAATGTACCGTACTTCGAGTCCGATGAATTTCTTCTCCAGCTTTCTCACCTCCGCCAGGTAAGCCGCCATGTTCAGGTCTGAGGTCTGATATTCCTTGGACACTTGTCTCGCTACCAGCTGTGAGTCCCCACTCACGAGTAGGCGACAGATACCAAGTGCGGAAGCGATTCGAAGACCGACAAGCAAACCCTCATACTCAGCCACATTATTCGTGGCCGGGAAGTCAATCTGCAGCGCATACTGTAGGCATTCTCCGGTTAGGGAAGTTAAAACTATTCCAGCCCCCGCGCCTTCGATGGTTAGAGAACCATCGAAGTGTAAGGTCCAAATATCTTCTTTCACGGCTGGTGACTTGCCGGGATGGTCGGGCTCCGACGATTTGGTGACGAAATTGGCGAGCACTTGAGACTTGATTGCGGTGCGACGCACGAAGTGGATGTCGAACTTTCCTAGCTCGACAGCCCACTTGGCGATCCGGCCAATGGCGTCATGGTTGCGGAGAATTTCTCCTAGTGGGTAGGTGGTTGGGACCGTAATGGTGTGATCCTGAAAGTTTGCGAGACGTGGTGAGTACCGTGTACATCAGTTTTCTGAACTTGAGGTAATGCTCGTTGGGGCCCGTGTAGAATCTCGCTGATGTAGTAGACCGGCTGTTGAACCTTCTCGCGTTGTTCTGGAGTCCCACGTTCCACCGTTAATACTCCGCTGACTGTTGATGGACCAGTGGCGATGTAAAGAAATAAGTCTTTTTTTGGGTTGGGTGCGAATAGCAGGGGGGGAGGGAGGGTTGTTAAGTATTCCTTGAGGCTTTGGAATGTCTTTTCTGATTCTTCTATCCACTCGAAGCCGTTGTGTTGCCGTAGGTGTTTGAAGAAAGGGTTTCCGCGGTCTCCTAGTCAGGATATGAACCGGCTCATGGCTGCCATGCAACCCGTGAGTCTTTGGACGTCTCGGGCTGACTTTGGTGACTTCATTTCTGCAATTGCTCCTATCTTGTCGGATTCGCTTCGATTTCTTGGTGTGAAACCAAAAACCCAAGTAATTTCCCGGCGTCGACTCCGAAGGCGCATTTTTCTGGGTTTAGCATTATCCTGTTTCTTCGAAGGTTTGTGAAGGTTTCTAGTAAGTCCGAGAGCAAATCCTCCTTTTTCTTTGTTTTCACGACGAGATCATCGACGTAAGCTTCAATATTCCAACTGAGTTGGCTGTGGAGGGCGAGCTGCATTCCGTGTTGATATGTTGCGCCCCGCGTTTTTTAATCTAAAAAGCATCTTTGAGTAGCAAATACCCCAAATGAAATTACAAAGGAGGTTTTCTCCTCGTCTTCCTGACACATGCTTATCTGGTGATAACCGGAGTAGGCGTCGAGAATACTTAGATAGTCACATCCGGACGTAGAGTCTACTATCTAATCTATTCTAGGTAATGGAAAGGCGTCTTTCGGGCAGGCTTTGTTAAGGTCCGTGAAGTCGACGCACATTCGTCACTTCCTGTTGGCTTTCTTTACCATGATAGGGTTAGCGAGCCATTCGGGGTGTTTGACTTCTCAGATAAACCTGGCCTTTAGAAGCTTTTCAATTTTCAGTTTGATGGCTTCTTTCCGGTCAGGAGCAAACCGCCGGAGCTTCTGTTTCACAGGCGTGGCGTCTAGACGGACTGCCAACTTGTGCTTAATTACCTCCCTGGGGATTCCGGGCATATCGGATGGTTGCCACGCGAAAACATCCGAGTTAGTTCTGGAGGAAAGTGATGAGAGGAAAGGAATGGTTTTTACTTCGCCGTGAGTTTTTACGGCCGTCTTGGCTTTGAAGAGGGTGTGTTCGTCACCCCCTGAGGCATTTGCACATGGTCGAGGCTACGCTTGTCGCAGAGTAGCGCTTCTTGAGGGGAGCTCTTTATCGTGAGGACACCCTTCTGGCCGGGCATCTTCATGCACTGGTAGGCGTAGTGCGTTGCTGCTATAAACTTGGCCAAAGTTGGGCGCCCCAAGATGGCATTGTATGCCGTCTCAAAGTCGACTACATCGAACATGATCTTCTCTGTTCGGAAGTTCTCCGGTGTTCCGAAGGTAACTGGTAGTGTAACTTGCCCGATCGGCGTAGCCAATGAGCCTGGGACGATACCATGGAATGCTTGTGTCACCGTCTAGACTGACGATCGTGGCACTTGCATAGCATCAAGGGCGTTAACGAATAGGATGTTGAGAGAGCTCCCTCCGTCTATTAGTACCCGGGCCACTCGGCAGTTGTTGATAGTTGGTTCGACAACGATCGGGTATCGTCCTGGTCGAACACAATTCTCGGGGCAGTCAGTTTGGTTGAAAGTGATCGTGACCTCTGACCACTTGACTGCCCGAGGGACTCGTGGTATATTAGCGAGAACTTCTCGGGCAATTGCCATGTATTGCCTTTTCGACTCGTAGGAAGCCGAGCCCCCGAATATATGCTCGATCGCTCTAACATGCCCCTAGAATGGCTCAAGAGCGGAGTCATCATCGTCGGAAGTCGTGTCCCGGCTGTTGTTTGCGACCTGCGGGTTCTCCTCGTAGGACTTCTCTCTTTCTTCCTTGAGGTACTTCTTGAAGATGCGGCACTGATGGAGATCATGCGAATCGGTCTGGTGGAAGTTGCACCGGAGTTTTCCTGTCTTGTCGGAGGAGGTCGTCGGCTTGTCCTTAGTGCGTGGTCGCCAGGTACACTACTCGGGGAGATCGGCCAATACCTCATCGGGTTTAGCTCTCTTCTCCCTGTTCCCTCCGGAGGATTTCTTCTTCCGCTTCGTCTTCGTTGAGTCATTTCTAGTTCGGAGGGGAGACCTGGGCAACCTGTTCTGTTACTGCTTGATGTAATGTAGGGTTTCCTTAGCACAGGCAGCTTTTTCGGCTAGATCCATCAGCTGTGCCTTGGTCTTTGGAGGATGCATGATCAGGTCATGCGTGCACATCTCGTTTCTGCTGCCTTGAACAAAGGCGCGAATGACGTCCGAGTCTGTTACTTCAGGGATAATGTTGCGAACAGCACTAAACCGTTTTGTGAACTCTCAGAGGGTTTCGTCCGGGCGTTGGATGACTAGGAATAAATCGTCGACCCAGCCAGGATGCATGAAGATACCTTGGAAGTTTCCGAGAAGCATGTCGCAAAGCTGTCCCTAGGAGAGGATTGTCCCTGGGGGTAGGTTCGTCAACCAGGTCCTGGCTGCTCCTCTGAGAGTGGTCGGGAGGTAGTTGGCCATGACCTTCTCATTCCCGTCTGCGGCCTCAATTGTCGTAGTGTAGATCTACAGGAACTCTGCAGGGTTCGTGGTGCCATCGTACGACTCTAGGGCCCCGGGCTTGAAGCGAGACGGCCAGCGCACATGTCGGAGCTCCTGGGATAGCGCTTGGCATCCATTGATGGTTCTTCGATAAGGCGCGTTCTCATCGCTGTTCGGGGTTAGAGGGGATGGTGCTCGTGGTCTCTCTAGGGAGGAGATTGCTCTCGCGGGCGCCTTTTGGATCGGCGCTTGTTGAGCTTGTCGCGGAGGTCGACATGCTATTCCTCCTGGCGAGACCTATTCCTAGGATGTCGTCCCTCTCCGTCTGGTTCCTCTTGTCGGAGAGGGGTCTTTACTTGGTTGGATATGTGTCACTGACTGGAGTCGAGCGGTTTCGGCTTGGGCTCGGGCCTGCTGTAGTTCAGCCCCCAGCCGTCGTAGCCATTGTACTCCATCGGGTGTCTCAAATCTGCCGTCGGTGGTCGTGACAGCAGGTTGTGCACCTCGGCGAGTCTTCAAGCAATTCGGGACACATATTCCCTCGTCCCTTGAGGGGTTCTGTCTACTACCGTGGGCATATTCCCGTCTCCGCAGGGAGTAGCCGTCAGGCTTCGAGGTTGTGAGCCCCCATGCTGATCCTGGTCCTCGAGATCTTCCCGACCATCCTAGATCGCGAGAATCACTCGAGGGTCTGGATTAGATGAGATGTAGTCCCACTCCATCATGTCTTCCTCATTGGGAGAGGTACTGTGATTGAGATCTTGATCGATTGGTCGATCAGAAGTCACAGGTGACCGTCCGGACATCGGGCTGGTCGCTCCTGCCTGGGAATCGTCGGTTAGCACCAATGTTACCCCAAAGGCCTTGGCGCACTCGGTCATAAAGTCATCGACTTCGCAATCCGAGTACTCGCCAGTGGCGTGTTCTCCAGGATCTACGCGGTCGGGTGCCGGGTACAGATCTGTCTGGCCAAAGTTGTCGTAGAAGCCCAGATCTGAGTACCCGGTGCGTCGTGTGAGAGCAATCGTATCCCCTGCCGAGCCTGCTTCTTCCTCCTCCGGTCGAACCGGGGAGTGCCGTGTAGTCGGCGTTGTGGGCTGATCGCAACTAGTTGCACATCTTGCCGACTCCGATACTTCCTTGACGGCTTGAGCCGGAGAGGTCCCCACGGTCGGTGCCAACTGTCGACGATTAGTAAACCGCCGATCTTACGGTAGTCGTGAGACAGAGATACTTGTTGGGTAGGGACCCCTAGGGCACAAGGCCAAGAGATCTGACGGCAAGGAAACGCCCTTTTTATACAGGTTCGGGCCTCCCTCAGGATAACAACCCTACGTCATGTTCGTATATATTGATCAAAAGAGTATTTTACAAGAGATATGTATGTTAGTGGCTATTCTAGACCTAATCGGAGGCTACTTCGACTAGTTCCGCGGGGCTCGACTCCTTCGAGGCGGCGGGTCTTCTCGTGGGAATCGCTAGGGCTTCTGGATGGCTTCAAGCTTCTGACTTGATCTTCGAGACTTGTCTGGCTTCTAAAAGACCCTTAGATCTAAAAGACTTGTCCTCCCCTATGGGATTGCTGATCCTTTTAGGGTGCGTTTGGATCAGGGAACGAAGTGGAATGGAACAGAACAGTTCCGGATTCTGGGGCGGTTCGGGTGTTTGGTTCGTGGAACGCAGCAAAGTGGAACGGAATGATTCGGTTCCACTGGAGAGAATATTCGCCCCAGATGCGGAACGAGCTGATAACGATCCATCGAACAAATCGGTTCCTCACCGCATCCGGTCGTCACAGTATCCTCTCATCTCCTCAAAAAAACTCCCGTGAGTCATCTCCCCCAACCCATCTCGCCTCCCCCCTTGTACTTCTCCCAGTGTGCAGCGGCGGAGGCGCGCTCTCAGGCTGCAGCGGCGGCGGCGCTCTCCCAGGCAGCGACGGCGGCGACAGCGTTAGAGGTTGGGCAACGAGCTGCGAGCAGGCAACGGGAAGAGGAGATCTGGGGAAGAGAAGGGCGGCAAGCAGGCTTCAGAGACTTCGTTCGGTTGGGCTGCGAGTAGGCCACGGGAAGAGGAGATCTAGGGAAGCGAAGGTCGGCAACCAGGCTTCGGAACCTTCGGTCGGTTGGGCGATGAGCTGCGAGCAGGCAACGGGAAGAGGAGAGGTGGGGAAGAGAAGGGCGGCAAGCAGGCGGCGGCGGCGTGTTCCCAGGCAGAAGCGGCGGTGGCGCCTCCCAGGCAGCGGCGGGGAGAGGAGATCTCGGGAAGAGAAGGGCGTGAAGCAGGCATTGCAAAATTCGTTCGGTAGCCTTCCTCCTTCAAATCAAGGTATGTAACCGACAAATCTCCATGAATCAGCTCAGTTTTGGCTAGATCTGGGTGTTGCGTATCACGCTGGCAGCAGTCATGGTTGCTTCTTTTCCCCACATTCTTGTTTGACACTGCAGATGGTGATCACTGATTAAATCTTTTACGTGCATATCTTATTTAAATCTTTTACTAGTCTTACACGCTATAGGTGAGCTACAAAATGAGTTTATCCAGCCACCATCATTGGAGACCCCTACCAAAATTGCAGGGAACCGACGGTTCAACCCATATTTTAAGGTATTTTCAGCAACTATGCCTTAGTTATTTAGGCTAGAAATTATGAGGTTTTAATTTTTTGTGTTACATGCATAGGATTGTATTGGAGCAATCGATGGTACACATGTAAGAGCTTCTGTTAGTAAGGATATGGAGCCTTCCTTTCGCGGTAGGAAGTCCTTTGCTACTCAAAATGTGATGGCAGCGGTAGATTTTGACCTTCGATTCACATATGTTTTGGCGGGTTAGGAAGGAACAGCACATGATGCGGTGGTTTTAGCGGATACATTAGAGCGTGAGAATGGCATGAGTGTCCCATAAGGTAAGAAATTGCTTAAAGACAACTTTATACATAATTGCACAAACCAGTCACATATTTTTTTGTCATGTTCTAGGAAAATTCTATCTAGTTGATGCTGGATATGGAGCCAAGCCTGGGTTCTTGCCACCTTTTCGTGCTATGAGGTACCATCTGAACGAGTGGGGCAGCAATCCAGTACAAAACGAAAAGAAATTGTTCAACCTTAGGCACTCATCTCTACGAGTGACTGTAGAGCGGGCCTTTGCATCACTCAAGAGATGGTTCAAAGTTCTAGACGATGCCACTCCATTCTTCCTGTTTCCGGTTCAAGTTGACATTGTTGTAGCTTGTTGCATTCTTCATAATTATGTGCTTACTCAAGGGATAGATGAGTTTATTATACCGGAAGTGGCTTGGACTGGCAACCCCATGAGGACCTCAAGGGAGCAACCAAGTGACCATAGAGCCATGGTAGATCGTAGGCAACAAATTGCTACTAGAATGTGGGAAGATAGGCAGAATCACTATGGAACTTGAATGTATTTGTGTAATGCCCGGACAGATGGTGGCCTTTTCTATTTCAAAGCAATGTATTTGTGGCATTTCCTATCATGTGTTTGCATTTATGAATGGCTGGACAGATCCATTTTCCATGTCAATAAAATCTATTTGTGTTGTGTAATGTCGTATCTTTCCAACTATTAAGGTCCAAAACAGATTCTGCCATTTCTTTTAACTATTTTCACTGCTGGATAGAAATGGACATGTGGAAAACCTTGGTGGGAGTAGTCTGCTTGTGTGGACAAATTCAATGTCCACCATGATGCTAAGTCATTTGGCTGACCTAGTGGCAAGTGGCACTAGAACTTCAAGTGGTTTCAATAAGGTGCACCTTAACAACTGTGCTAAAGCCTTGAATGACCATTTCAAGCTAGCTATCACTGGAGATCAGGTTAGCAACCACCTTAAGAAGTGGAGGAAGGTTTGGGCAAAGATTGAGAAGCTTAAAAAGATGAGTGGTGCTCTGTGGGATGAGGAAACGTGCACTATTAGGCTTGAGCATGAACACTATGCAGGTCATATTAAGGTAATTTTTTCTCACATAGTATTTTAAATTGTGATACTTTGTTGCATCTAAATTTGTTGAAAATATGCTACCGTTCATTTCAGGACCACAAAGGTGATGCAAATTACTTGAATACCCCCATTGAACACTATCATGAAATGGCGACAATCTTTGGGGCAAGTATGGCCACAGGGAAGTATGCCAAGTCCGGAAATGACCCCATTTGTCAAGCTTAGTGTCAGTAACAAGTTAGTTTGGGTGACTAGATATGTCACGAAAAACTTCGGTGCATGACGTTGATCTTAGTAGTTGTGTGCCATGGACTTTAGTGTGTTTGAGATGTATGAACTTCAAACTTGTTATTGTAAGTGTGGAATTATGTGGAATTTCTATCATGTGTTGGGAGCTTTCAGATGCTCTTTAGCTGGTCAATGAGAACTTCATTCGCAGCTTCATTATTATTTACATTTCATGTTATGAAATAGGAATTTTAATGCTGTGGTTTGCAGGTTTCCCAGATTAAAGATAAAGTTAAAACCAAAGAACAGCACATTGTAGATTTACAGAAGAAATCTCAGGTAATCTTCAACCTGATAATGTTTCTTTTCTGATCATTTCTCCCATTCTTATTTAATAGCATTAGGTTCAACTTGTTTCTTTCTACCCATAAAATTGTGTTTGTATTCTTCTATAAATAGATCATTTCCATTTCACGAGAAAAACCTTGTGGACTTTGTTGTGTACTATTACTCTATTTCAAAACAAAATACTTTAGGAAAAAAATTATAAAGAATCTCATGAAACTTCGACCTTGTCCCAATGGTGAATGTGTTCCAAACAGATTCATGGCTACGTATTTAGTCTTTAGTACATATGACCACCATAACACAAGTACAAGTAGAGTGAGCTATCACTGTCAAATCAGAATATCAACAAACAAGTCCAAATTTGTATTAGTACCTACGAAAACTACTAGAAAACGAAAATTCCTCGGCTCCTAGTGCATAAATCACAGAATCCATGAGTATTCTGCCAATTTGGAAAACAAACTCACATGCCAACATGGGGTGGTGAATTGGTCTGGTGACGAAATGGCGAAATTTAGTACTAGTTGTTGCTGAAAAAATAAAATATTTATTGCTCAAAATACAAATGAAATACTGTTGAAAAATACAAATGAAATACTTATTCCATTTCCTTCCATCCCATCCTCTCAACCAAACACTGGAATGTAACCATTTGGTTCCATCCCGTCCTCTCAACCAAACAATAGATGGAACCGTTCCAATCTTCGAACCAAACAGCAGAATAGAATTATTCCATTCCATCCCATTCTATGGTTCCAGAACCATTCCATTCCGTTCTTTTTCATTCTCCCGTCCAAACGCACCCTTATAGGGGGTTCCTCGAGTCGTACCGAACATGGACTTATGCCCGAATAGGACTCTGGCTTCCTTAAACGTCGGGATTGACTTCCTAGTTTAAGGGGTGTCTTCCCTCCTTACGGGGGATTGTCTTATCTCCTGGAAATCCTTACTAGATACGTATTCTTATTCCAATAATCCAGGGAATCGTATACGGATACCTCCTCGTATACGGGATACTATACTATACATCGTCAATATCAAAACTAACTTAGTAGTGAATAAAATCGAATGATAGTTAGCAACGAGAGACAAATAACTAAAAAAATCAAATTTAACTGCATGTAGTAAATCTAGCCGTGTAAATATACGAACAACCCTACTAATTCTTACTCTCTCATTGGTTAAGATAAGACTTAGACTAATAATTACACTATTAATATGCGATTTATGTGATACAAAATCATAATCATAAATAAGTATTTTTTAATATGAATCTAATGATATAAATTTTACGTCACATAAATAAAATATTTACCCGAAGGACCTGAAGGCCAATCTTTATTAAGGAAGAAAGCAACAGGATACAACACGGCAAGTACTATTGTAAAGAGGAAGAAAAGCCAGAGCTGTTACATAGACGTAAACACAACCAGTAGAGCACCAGGCTGAAAGATCATCCCTGATTAGATCAAAAACACTAGACTCGGATCTGAACTTGTTTTGAAAAATACGACAATTACGCTCTAACCAAATACGCCAATGAAACAGGCAAACTATATTATCAAAATCGCGGCGGTGGGGCTTCTGTATAGCCTTCCTCGCTGGAGCCCACCAGTCTTCAGTACATAAGAATTGGTCACTTGGGATGGTGATGTCGTCATAACCCAATTCCTAAAGCGGAGCCATACTTGCCTGGTAAAACTGCAGTGAAAAAACAGATGTGAGCAGGTTGCGTGCGGGTCATTGCAAAGGGTAGAAGCACCATGAGAAGGGGCCAGCCTCTCCTTTGCAAATTTTCAACCGTAAGACAACGATGATGAATGACCAACCACGTGGAGATTTTGATGCGCGAAGGAGCTTTGGAATCTCAAATGAACTTCCAGTATAGAAAGTCAAGCCGAGTACTGAAAAATAGGTTGTAAGCCGAGCTTGTTGAGTAGCAGCATTAGCCGAGAAATTCCATACAACGGTGTCGTGACGGTCATTAGTAAGGGTGGTGTTCGCAACTAAATCCCAAAGCTTCAAAAATTGAAGCATAGGCCGAGTAAAGATATTAGTCCGAATATCACACACCCAAGTATTGTTCCACACGGCATCAGCTACACTGATTTTGGAGGACTGATGAAGGAGAACAAGGCTGGCATATCATCTTGTATGGCTCCTCCATTAGGCAGCCATTTATCCCACCAAAATTGAGCTCTCTGGCCATTACCAATAACAATGTGAGAGAATGCTCTAAAAATAGCCACAGCATCACCGTCATCCAAGAAAGAAATCAGTGTCCAGGGCTGGGGTGAGACATCCCATCTTGTCTAATATTGGTCAAAACTTTATCTTAATTAATCAAAATACGTCTTATATTTTTAGACAGAGGAAGTATAATATTTAAATACACGACGACTCAAACCGAACACTCAATTAATAGCGCGACCACAAGGGAGAATATTTATTGAATATTATTCATAGAAAAAACAAATGCATGTCCCTCAACCTCACTTTTACACAGAGGAAGTACTGAGCCGTACTACGTGGACCATATATATCGTATACATGTAGAGAAATTTTTTGCTCATATTTTCTCCCAGACTGCGTAACCATCGCCGTGCGCGACCACCTGGAAGCCTTCTGGAATGAGGTGCTCAACATCGAACCTTGGTCCCATCTTCGTGATGACCTTGCCGTCGATCTCAGCAAGGTAGAGGTCAGCGTCGGCCTCGATGATGCGCAGCTCGCTTTCGTTGTGGATACCGTGGCGGGTCCTGATGGACACCAGGCGTTCGATCTCCTCCTTCAGGCCCCAGTCGAAGAAATGGTCGTAGAACTGAACGAATCACAGAAACTTTCATCAGTTCATGACGTCATGTTTATGCAGGACAATTTAGAACTGACTAATCGATATGACTCACGATGCATGGGTTCCCGGGGTGCGTGAGGATGTATGCGTAGCCCTGCATGACCTTGTCAGACGGGAAGGGCCACATGTGCTGCGTCGAGCCAGTGTCGTGGTTGTCGATGAAGGTCACGGCCTTGGCCGGCCACCACCCGATCATGCCGGGCGCCTTCCCGTCGGTGCCGCGCAGCCGCCACAGCTCACCCTCCACGGCGACGTTCATGATGCCCTTCGTGGTGAAGTCGAAAGTCGTGGCGGGGCCGGAGTGGCCTACCCTGTCCACCCAGTTCACCAGCTCCTGCCGGTGCTCGTCCTGGTCAATGTTCGGCTTGCCGTCTCCACCGTATGCCAGCGACGTCCATATCTCTGCCACGGCGAAGCTGGGCTCCGTGTTGTCGATGTAGATCTTGGCGACGTCGGCGGAGTATCCCTTGGCGAAGTCGAGGCGCCACCCGTCGAAGCCGATGTCCGTCTTGAGCCAGTTGAGCCAGCCGATGAGCTCGCGCTGGACTCGTGGGTTGAGGTGGTCGACGTCCGGGGCGCCGCCGAAGTCCGCGCCGGTGTCGGGGTTGCCGGTGCCGTCGGCGTAGGGACGGTCGTCGCGGCAGATCATGTGGGGGCCCCAGTCGAGGCGGGAGTCGGGCGTGCCGCCCTCGAAGAGGCAGTAGATGCCGCGGCCGTCCATGTGCTCCGCCGTGCGGTGGTTGATCACGATGTCGGCGATGACCTTGACGCCCTTGTCGTGGAACGCCCCGATCAGGGACTTGAGCTGCGCCTCGTTGCCGTACTTGGACGCGTCCAGATCGTACAGCCGCCCCGGCATGTAGCCTGCACTTTTACCAGACGCACACCTATATGTTAGCCCACCCATAACCACTAACAAGTAACAATGACAATGAAATGATTGGACAGAAGAGATCGATGGACCTTGCTCGGCGACGGAGTGCGACGCCGGAGGGAGCCAGACGTGCGTGATGCCGGCGGCGGCGATGTCCTCCACCTTGCCCATCAGGAGGTTGTACCATCCCCCATTCTGCTTCGACGACTCCCAGTTGAAACCCTGTCGCGGAAAGACGTGCGAGAGCACCCAAAACTCAGTCCAAAACATAATCACGGTACATAAGAGCTGAAGGTATGCTTACAGACAGACATGATGTTACCTGAAACAGGACTTGCCCGGATGCCAAGTTGGATGACAGACCAAGGAGGACGAGGAACAGGCACAGTGACAAGTGTTTGCTCGCCATGTTCTTCAGCGCTGCAGCTCTAGCTGTGCCTTGGAACAGGACGAGTCTGATGGATTTAGCTGGTGTCTCTTGTCAGGTATTTATAGTAGAGCATGCCGGAATGCCGGTGGGCAACTTGCACTCTTTTTTGGTGTGCTCCGGCTTGAATGTTGCTTTGGGCAGTGGATCGACGGATATCGGCCAGAGTTTGTTATCCGCCGGTGCGGTGAGCTCATATGCAATTAATGGCCAAGTGATGGAGCCGTGGATAAGAAGCACCACCGGTCAATAAGAATGTCAGTTATTCTGATGCAGAACACTCGGGCATTTTTTAAGTTGAAGATTCTGTTTTTATGCTCTCTCGAAAGAAAGTACTTAAGTTACAGATCAGCCTTGAAGCAAGAACATAAATAAAGCTAAGAAAATTGCGAGAACACGAACATTGCAGCCTTTGGAAGAGCTTTTTGCGGCTTATCGGCCGAAAAGTTTTAGCGTCCACCCTTTAAAGTGAAGGTCAGTTCTGACTTGTGCTGGTATAACAGTTTTTAAGATCGGTGGCAACTGGCAAGATGGCTCTGCAGTTACTTGCGCTTTTCTGGTTACGCATCAGGATGCCTTGCAAATTTACGGGTCAGAAAAATTTCATGTAGCACGTCGGCATGCACAAGTAAAATTTACCGGATATGGTGTGTCTCTCGAGGCACATAACACTGAACATAAATTTCTCAAGGATCAAGTTCGTTAGCTCGGTCCAAAGCAATCCAACTACAATTGTCCGAGTATTCGTTCGATGAACATTTAATTCATGGGGATATAGCAGCAGGAAAGGATCGTGAAGCCAATTGTCGTCTAAATTTAATTGGTTGATATCGCCAAGAAAAATGAAGAACAGCTTTTCCAGTGCGGTTGCAGCTCTCCACGTCCTTTTCCGTACCAGAAGCAACCCTCTTGCTCAAACTTTTGGATAAGCACACGCCTTGCCATGCCGCGTGATAACATCGGTCTGAAACGTTCTCGCGAAAGCAGATCGAACTAACTCAACAGAACAACGGGAAGAGCTTTTCCTCGAGGAAAGAACATAGGGAGGGAGATGGATGCTACTGCCATGCTGTGGACGTCACACCGTGATGTGCATGAAGCCGCGGCGCGGTGACCGCGGCCGCCCACGGCGCCCGGCCGCCAGGTTAGCTCCTTGGGGTGCAGCGCTCGCTCAGGCTGCGCTCTCGGCATACGCCATGGGCTCAAAAGCCCAGTTATTGCATTTCATTTTTTCATTGTAAATGTGGTTGATTCTTTTTAGTAAATTCCATGAAACTCCAAGCATCTTGTACGAACTATTTCATACCTAGAAATGAACTTTTGTACCACGGTACTCCAAGCACTGGTTCCTTAAAAAAAGAACTCCAAGTATTAAGATGGTCCAGTGTATTGTATATTAACCTGTAATATTGTATCATATGTATTAAATAGATTTTTAAATATAACTTTTCTAGTGGTTTTTATATTAGTGTTAAAGGAGCTTTCATTTGCTATATTTTGTGATCAATACTAGCATTTTAACCGTGACCTATTTATGATATGTATCTCAAAAAGATATATACACACGGGATCTATTTCAGCATCAACTCGTGTTGGTTTCCGCGATTAGAGCCGTATCTTGCTTAGGATACGGTATTTCTCTCCTCCTTAATTAGACTATTACATTAGCTTTTTGCCTAGTTGACATATTTCAGATACAGTAGATACCACTGAATTGGGGCTGTCTTAAAGCTCACCTCCACATACCATCATATTGACAAGATGGGTTCACTTGACAGTTTCTCGATCATTGGTGAATTATGGATATATGACGCTAAATTTTTGGACTATGAACTAGAAATCTATTCAATTTGGCAATTGGTCATGACCAAACCTTGAAAATAATTTTGCCAACAATAAAAATGTAACCCGAGGTTTAACTATACTACCAACTCATCTTCACATATCTCTACCTTTACTCCTATAAACATGTCAATTAGTGACGGTAATTTATTCGCCTTCAGGCCACACCACAATATAGATGGTTAAGACAAAAACAGGTATGAATAGTTTGATCCGATTTGAACGGTAGTTATAATCTAAAATGTTGTATAATTTTTCCAATATGTAGCAATGAACGGGCTTGTGCTAGTGCTTGTGAATTTGCATCGGTTCCTTTGCTTTGGTGGCACATCCGTTACAAACTAAGCCAAAGCCAATATACTGACTGGTGGAACAACCTTGTAAGAACAGCAGGTATCGCTAAGCTCTTAATGTGTGCGGGCTCGGCTGCTCTTTGTCTGTCGCAATGATAATTGTGTCAAGAAAACATTCTCTAATCTCTTACAGATTATATGCCTTTTTTTTTGGTGCTTGCCACTTGCTTCACCTTTGATGACTTTTGTAACAATAATATAATAAAATTAACATATGTGCATCTCATGATGCAAAGGCCGAGAAGATATCTCTTCCATTATTAATAAAAAGAATGGCAGTATGTAAGATGTGTCGATGTATCGTATATAGGGGGTACCGGTAAGCGTACTCGTACAGCACGTATTTATATGGTAGCGGGGCGATAACTCAGGTCAGCTTGATCTTGCGACACCGATTTACCCAGGTTCGGGCCCCAAGACGGGTAATAGCTCTACGTCCTATTATGGTTGGATTGATATGCGGTAGGGAGTACAGGAGATTACAAGGGGAACTCAACGGGTAGGGAACCCAGCGAGATTGGTTTCGAGGCTGAGGGCTCTCGAAGGGGGCTAATCGACTATGGCTATATGATCGAGAGTAACCTCTTCCCCCTCCTGGAGGGGTCTTGTGCTCCTTATAAAGACGGAATAAGGCGATAGCCTCGTCTTGAGTCCTCGTAGTACACGAGTCGGACTCCTCCCCGAGGGCATGTCGAGAGTTGCCCTCCGATTCTGATCAGGACACAACAACTTGGGGCCCACGCCTCCTCCTAATCGGACCTTCGGGCCATGGCTTCTCTTTGGAGGCCCATTGGAGAACTCACAGGTCTTATCACGAATATATGGTAGTAGTACTACCCATCATCAAGCCCCCCATCATTATGCGTGATGAAGCCGAGATTTGGACAAAGCAAACCCAAATTGAGGTGATGCTCCCTAGCTGCAGAACTTGGTGGGCTTAGCCCATTATTGTAGTCTGAACCCGTCCGGCGGAATTCATGGATGGTGATGTCATGATCCCACTTTGTTGCATGGTGAGTCTGTTCATGCACTAGAACGGTTGCGATTTCCCAGGCATAGCGCGCCGAAGCGTTGGAGCAGCTGCGATTCCCCAGGCGTAGTGCACTTTCTGCGCCTCGGTATGGGCAATTAAATAATGTTTCCTTGCTCTTCTCTCTTTCCATTCGCTTTTGCTCCCAATTCTCCACAGTGCTTCATCTTCTCATTTCCTTTCTTCTGTCTCTTAGCGCGGCGAACGACGACCTAGTTAGCTTCCGAGCTTTTTAGGGCACCAGCACGCCAGCGAGCCACCTTCCCCTGACTCGATGGGTGTTTCATCTGGCGAGACGATGGCGGCGGAGTCGAGGCCGGTAGCGGAGGAGCCCATGGAGGGGGCCGCTGAGGCACCGACGGGCGAGGCTTCTGTAAGGACCCTCTAAATAATCTCTATATCATCGTGAGATCAGCAAGAGCTCCCTTGACTAATGAACAAAAATTTACATTGCACGCATATAGATAGTTGTGCATCAGATACCAAAATTTTAACGCCTTGCATTAGGACCGTTCCAACACCTGATAATTTTAACTGTCTGGAGGAAGAGCCACTAGGATACCCATGTTTACGTGGGAATGCTAAGCAGAAATTTGAAACCCTAGTGAGATTAATTTTATTCCAAATTTTCGAGTGGCTAAATTGCCTCAAGATTAAAATTTGGACTCAAATGAGACAATGGTTAATCTAAGACAACTGCGAGGAATTTAAAAATGTCCTCGCAAACTTGGTCCGAAAGTTTGGATTCCAAACTCCACTTTTGTGTTAACCATTATTTTTTTCCCTGACATTTTCATACTGTAAAGAGAATAAGTAAAAGAAAAACAGTAAAGAAAATTGCAATGTCTCCTCCCCGTACTGGGCCGCCGGCCCAGTTTCTTCTCTTCCTCCCGCACGCCACACGGGCCTCGGCCCCTTTCTTCTTCCCCAACACACCCGCACGCCGCCTGCTCTCTCTCCCCAGGGCGCGCCGCCGCACTCGCCTTCTGCCAGGCGGGGCCCGCCTGCAGAGCCTCGCCGCCGCGTGGCCGGGGCACGCGTCCGGCAGCCCCGTCGGCATCCCGCCCCTATAAACTCTCCCCTCGGGCGCTCCAGCCCTTCCCCTTTTTTTTCTTCCGCCACCTCGGGAGCTCCTCTGTCTCTGAGCTTCCCATCAGCCGGAGCTCCCCAAGCACCATCCCCGAGCTCGCCTTCGCCAAGCCCAACTCCGTGCGCCGCAACCAGTGCGCCTCCGCCGCTCCCCGCCTCGTCTTCCCTCCGCTCCTCGCCATCTCCGCCCCTAGCCGAGGCCGACGGACCCGAGCCGCTGCCTCATTCGCATACCGCCGCCGCTGCCTGCGAGGTCTCGGGAGCCGCCGCCCTCGTCTCGCCCGGAGCTCCTCCCGCCGAGCGCCGCCCCGACGGGGCACTCCCGTTCCAGCTGTGCGCCGTGGCCATCGACGGCAACAGCCCCAGCTCCGAGCGCTGCGCGTCATCCACCCGCCGCTGGCATCCACGCCGCCACCGACGGCCCTCCGCCTCCGTTCCCAATCCCGGCAAGGGTGCCCCAAGCGAGCTTGCCGGCGCTCCGTTCTCCGCCATTCCCTCGCCGCAACCACCGTCCGACTCCGCCGCCCGCCGGTGGTCTGCCCGCGGCCACCTCATCTCCTTCGACCACGAGAGTAGCAGCACCTCCTCTCGCCGTCGAACTTTGTGCCGCCAACATTAGGGTGAGGTCCCCGCACACCCGCTCCTATCTCCATTTCCGTTTTCCCCGCTTGACTGTTAGGATTTTTGGGTGCATCACCGCCGGCGACAACCACGTTCCATGCGCTGTGGAGACTGTACCACAGTAGCGGTTTAAAACCCACAAGCTCTATGTTGATGCTAATCAACTAATTGATAACCTGTGGAACCAACCGAGCCAGGTAAGGATAGATTCCATTTGAAAATAGTAGGTGCAACGAAATAGGGGAACAGGGTATGAAAATTGATGATTTGTATATCTACCATAAGAATGACACTAGAACCTGTATATGAGTATTAGAATTGTCCAATGACTTAATCGACGACCTTTCGACATACTTGAGGAATCAGCATGGTTCATTTGCTATGGTACTAAGAACTGCCATACTCGGTTTATTAGTTACGCTTGTCCAAGTGTTGACTCTACCCGAGCTAGATGGCCATTAAGCGGACGAAATAGTTAGTATACTAGTTAAGATTCATTGACCTTATGATATATGCGGTTCAGTGATACCTCTTTCGCATACAAGCTCAACTGAGATGCTATTAACAGATCTGATATTTGAGATACTCCATCAATAAATTGATTAATTCACTAAATGCACCAATACCTGCGCTGGACAGCTCAATTAACAAGATCTGGACATTTTGAAGTATTCCAATTATTCACTAACTGATGGTTAGCTGCTGATTGATTCACTGATCTTCCATGATTACCAGTCGAGGGTCGGTTAATCAATCAAGTGATGCTCTAGAAAACGTTTAATTGTACTCAACCTACTTAACTACTCCAAGTAAGCAATGTTAAGACGCATATCTGATGCTTCTTTTAGCGAAATGGAGCACCAGACGCTTAATTCCAATCAGTTGTAACTTCATACTTAACTGATCCAATAATCACCCTTGCAATTAAACTGATTATTAAACTGATGCTGCTAGCTAAGCTGCAATTAGAGGATAGTGGCAGCTAATCATATAAATAATTTATTAACTAAGTAAAATCAGTCCCAGTAGATCACCATGATTAACAATCTACATATCCATTGACTGCCATGTCTACTCATGTAATAAGCAAAATATATGAACTCTGAGATGGTGTATATACTGCCTAACTAATGTCCTTATCACACCAGAATCCAATTGAGTAAATTGTGGTGGATTAATATACATGCATGCTTAAGTAGGGCAGGCAGCCCCATTCTTTAATCGTTCACACATGGATATTTAAAATTCATCATAGCTCCTATTAGAACCTAGCTTATATCAAGAATTACCTTTGCCCTTAGTTCAGCATGGCATTATCCCTATATATGCATTCCTGTTATGCAACATTTAAATGAAGAATATGCTAAATGATTCTAATAGTAGCACATACACTTAAAAATCCATAACTTGAACCCTAACTCCCCGTTTTCGACAAAACCAATTCCGTTAGTTTCATATAGACTTTCTCTACATGTTAGGATGCATATCATGCATTTTGAAATATTTCTACTTGCTGCTCTTAATTAAAGCTTCTTTTGTTCATTCGCTTCGGTATTTCGGGTTTTAATTGGGTAGAAGCGAGCAACGAGGAGTATACGGAAGGTGAATACTATTGTGATCCAGATCAAACTCAACAAGGCAAGTTCACAAACTGGCTCGTTAAGATTCCCTTAATTCTTTTCATGCTATGCTTGTGATTTGGATGAAATACTTGATTGCTATGCTTTGATGATCATATGTTATGTGATGGCGAATCACTAGCATGTTAGGTTCAATTGTGTTGCAAGGTCAGCGGTGATCTTTTAATTGGACTAACAAACAATGGAACCCTAAAAGGTGAGCTGTGAGAGCCGGGGTACCGACGCCTACAGATGGATCGGCTAGGTGAACCTAGACCGATACCAGTCTCGTAGGGCTTTACCCGTCACCTGCGGCGGGAATGATTGTGATAGAGGTGGGAAGTTACGGTTGCGCAACCCTGAACTTACACCCTATCAATTTGTTTTCCACGTTGGGCAAGTTCGGATAGTTCAGCCCAACTACACACTTGGCTATACTCTGATCGAGTTAGTCAGAACTCGAGACCAAGCCCTGTTGGGTTGGCTCAAAACAATTGGTTGAAACCTGTTTGGTTCAATTAGAAATCGAAATCAAATTGTCTGTTTGACATTGATGAAATGATTAGCTTTGGAATTCTGTCTGAATTTCACTTGCTCATGGATTTGGTTCAATAGAATTCTGCTTGAATTGCTATATGTTCAAATCTGAAATTAAATTCTTGCTTGGATTGCTGTATGCAAATCTGAAATCTAACTTGGACATGATGGTACATATGGATATTGGCTTATCAATTATGTTCATGTCAAGTTTACTTGTTTATGTCAATGTGCAATGCTAGTCTTTCTTCCATGTCATATGCTATGCTGAAATTGAATTGGGATGAGTCTATAAATGTGACTTGCAAGTATGAAAGTACTTACGGAATTCGATTCCGAACTTGTTGCAGGTGATCCTAGCACCGGTGAGTACTACGATGCTGAAAATGTCGATACAGATGCTCAGGTTCTAGTTTATCCTTCTCGGTCGAACGTTGTGGGTTTTGAATCTTCATATGGGGATGGTGGGGCTGCCATCCCATGATTTCACTCTTGTCTTGTTTGCTGTTTTTGGATCTCGAAGACTTGTAAACAGTCTTCGAGCTGTAGATTATGTGCTGTTTAACCTCTCTCGGGTAAGAGGAACTTATGTACCCTTAACTCCTTCTTATTAGAGTTTGAACTGTGATATGAAGTTGTTATCTGTGATCGATCCATATACAGTGCGTGTATGTTTGAAGTATATGGATTCGGTCGTAAAGGAGTAATGCTTTCTCTTAGTGCTCATTTCGTGAAGTGTTATCGGTCGAGTGACCCGCTAGCTGAGATGCAGTGCCGGCTAGGCAGGGTGTGGATAGTCGTACTGGGCTCTCGAGCGACCCACTAGTCTTCGGGCTAGGTTAGGGTGAGGGTGCGACTGTCGGGCTCCTCCGACTTCATTTTACGTTGTGAGCTTAAGAGCGGCGTTAAACCTTTACCGGACTTTGGAATTGTATGTGGTTTCAGAAAGTTTATTCGCTTCCGACCGTCTTGACCCACGGTGATAGATACATACGACAAAGGCGCGTATGGTATGTGGGTCCGGTGTCGGGTTACCCAACGGTGATAGATACATACAACGTAAGCGCGTATGGTATGTGGGTGACTTCTCGGTCCTTGGCGACTAATCATTCCCTTAATCATATGTAATTCCCGGGTCCGTGACAGCTTCGTCGGCCGTCGTGGCGATCAGGGACCCAGCCCGCGGCAAGGCGCCGGTGACGGAAGATTCGAGGTCAGCTCGGTTGAAGGTGCCGTCGGCCACCGCGGGAGGTGGAGTGAGTTCTGGCCCGGGAATGGCTGGGTTGCCCACCTCCCGTGTTACTCCGGAGGATCTTTCGCGCATGGTACGCGAGGGAAAGTTGCCCGAGTTGGTGGCTTTTCGGTCGCCCGCCGATCGGAACCCGCCGTTCTCCCAAGAGAAGGAACTGGTCGTCTTCCTAGATTTCTTCAAGTGCGGGCTTGGGCTCCCAATGTCTGAATTCTCGCACGATGTCTTGTCCTTCTTTGAGATCGAGCTGCTAAACCTTCCGCCCAACTCGATCTTCTTCCTAGCTGTCTTCGCGCATCTTTGTGAGGCCTTCGTGGGGACGAAACCAGACGTCGAGTCATTTCGGCACTACTACACGCTCAAGGTGTTGACGGCTGGTCAAGTATACAGCGCCTGCCGCTTTTCCCTCCGTGACGATGCCAAGGCAAGCTACATCCCCTTCTCCCCGAAAGATTCGTGGGGGAAGTGGGCTTCCAACTGGGCCGTCTGTACTCGGTCCGAACACGACCCGGCGACGCGATGCGAGGTCCCGGCCCCGCGGGACTTGTGGAAGGATCACCCACGACTGACGCGGCAGGTTCGGGCTGTGAAAGATCGCATCACTGAGTTGCGTTGGGGAGGTTTAATGGCCGTGCACGTAGTCGGCGACTTCATCACCCACCACATTGTGCCGTTAGGAGCACGACAACTCCCCAGGTGGGCGGATGAAGTCGGCCTTTTACCGGCTGATGATGGTGAGCTCCCTCGCTCCTTCTCTTTTTCTTTGACAACTCGAACTGCTATTGGTCTTTTCGAGTCCTCACGCCTTTCGTCCTGCGACAGGGATGGTCCAGAGCCGAGTCGATGATCTCTTCAAGGCCGAGAGAAGTGATGACGGCGCCAAGACTTCGCCCTGGGAGTCCCGAGTTCATCCAGAGATCGAATCGCTCGCCTACCAGGGCGAGATGGTTAGAGCCATGATCATCTCGGTAAGCATTTCCTCCACGCGTTTCACTATTTACGCCCCTGAGACTTTGGGTGGTTGATTACAATGGTGTCATCTTCTTTTGGCTTGCGCTCAGCGTCCCTTCCTGGGGATCGGCCCGTGGAAAGGTGCCGAGGTCTTTGTAGAAGAATCGTCGGGTGCTGGGGCGGTTCGGCCCCGGAAGGTTCCAACTTTCAAGGGCAAAAAGTCATCTGTGGCGTCCAACGGAAGGGGGTCAACCCGCCCTGGTAAGTTTTTCTTTTGGTTCTTCACGAAGTCGGGTATCGTGTTGCCTTCTTAGTATTCTTTGACTTCAGGTTCTGTCTTCTGATAGTGATATACTCTTAAACGGCCCTCCGGCTCCACGACCTTCCAAGGGTCAGCGAAGAAGGCGGCCCTGCCCAACTCGAGGTAGGGTTCCTCTTATCTTTTCCCTGGAGTTCCTTCTTCCTTTAACTTTTATTTGGATTATGAGCCCTGGATTTCAGCCTTGCGCCTGTTCCCGTTACATCATCAACGCGCTCCCCCTCCGAGTGCCGGAACCTCATGGTGATTCAGGACGTGGAGCTTGGTGGCACCGAGGGGCATTTGGAGGGAGGTGCCGGCTCTTCCAGTGGCAACCCTCTCATGGGAGCCTCTCGGGACTTGGCGGCTTCCGCAGCAGGTGTGAGGGAACCGGAACTCACCGGCCAGGAGGCCGTCCTTGAAGTAGACGACGGCGAATTGAAACGTCTGCTGCCTCGCAACGAGTATCGGACGTATATTGACTATGCTTTGATATGGATGAAGGTGAGTGATACCCTTCTTGGCCTTTGACTCTTTCTTGTTTGTAATGGCTTTTTTTTAATTTCTCAGTTTGTTTTGTATCTTGTGGTAGCGCGCGACTTCTGCGGTGGCCGCCAAGGAGGAAACACGCCTCAACCGAGTTTGTGGGAGCGAAGAGGAGGCCTCGCAACTGCGAGCTGCTAACGCCGAGTTGGTAATCTAGTTGTCAGCTGCGACCTGTCGTGCGGAAGAGGCCGAGGCTCGTGCCAGGCGGGCCGAGGAACTAGAGGCATTGAAGGTGGCCAACACCGAGCTAAAAGAGCAACTCGCATCGGTCTCGCTCTGTGCAGAGACGGCTGCAGCGGCGGCCAAGTCGGCGACCGACCTTCACCGGCTCGTCAGTCAAGAGCTTGAGGAGAAGAGTAAAGATGTGGAGCTCTACCGTGAATGGCTGTAGGTGCAGACTCGAGCTGCTACAGAGGCGTGCTCTCTTCTTGACGAAGTCATGGCGAGTTTGAGGTTTGATCGCCGTCCCGACTTCACGAGGTTTACTCCGAACGACTCCGCGTAAGCCGTGGCCGAGTATCAGGCCTGTCGGAGCGACTTCGTCGCCTTCGTCAAAGAGGATGCAACCATGCGGGCGAAGGGTATGGCCACTGCGGCCATATCCTATGCATTGGCCCTGGCAAAGGACTTAGCACCGGAGCTTCCTGCTAACCTGCTGGAGCGGGAGATTAGCGAGTTCGTGCCCAGTCAACTGGGAGCAGAGGACACACGGATCGACGACTGGCGCGAGTCGGTGGAGAGGTTCATCGGCGAAGCTGGGTTTGAGGCGGTGGAAGACGCCCCGGTAGCCCCTGAAGATAGCGATGGCGACTATATGTCAGGGGGCAGCGATACTGCCGGGAGGGAGGATTAGGCCAGAATTTCATTACTCGTATATCTTTGTTTTGTACTGTGAAGAACTCTAACTCGTGTAATATGGGGTCCGTGGCAGTTGTAGTCTTGGTCTTGACTTGATGTGGCAAACTTTTTTTTGGTAGCCGTATCACCATAGGGTTGTGTAATGTAGTATATTCCTCCCAGCCCCCGACTGGTTGTGCAAGTTAGCAGGAACTCGGATGAACAGTCTGAAAAACTTTGCTGTGCTAGCCCTCGACTGCTTGTGCGAGTTAGCAGGAACTCGAATGAACAGTCTGAAAAAGACTTCGCTATGCCAGCCCTCGACTGTTTGTGCGAGTTAGCAGGAACTCGGATGAACAGTCTGAAAAAACTTCGTTGTGCCAGCCCTCGACTGTTTGTGTGAGTTAGCAGGAACTCGGATGAACAGTCTGAAAAAACTTCGCTGTGCTAGCCCTCGACTATTTGTGCGAGTTAGCAGGAACTCGGATGAACAGTCTGAAAAACTTCGCTGTGCCAGCCCTCGACTGTTTGGGCAAGTTAGCAGGAACTCGGATAAATAGTTTGAAAAACTTCGCTGTGCCAGCCCTCGACTGTTTGGGCGAGTTAGCAGGAACTTGGATGAACAGTCTGAAAAACTTCGATGTGCCAGCCCTCGACTGTTTGTAGTTGATGCTTGAGGAAATTTGTACTCGGGCCTTAGGGTAGGCTGCCGTTGTCGGGAGGCGAAACGAATTGAGAAACTCGTGCCGTGCCTGGCCCCGCGCAGATGCAAGGTAGTTGTCCACCGTTGCATTTGTGAAGAGGCGAAACGAGTTAAGAAACGTCGTGTACATGCCAGACTTCGGATAGATGCAAGGCGTGGGGCGCCGCCGTACCCGGGGTGGGGAGTTGAGTTGTGGAACTCATGCTTCGCCTAGCCCCCAGGCGGATGCTAGGCGTGATGCCTGTGTGCCTGCGTCGGGGGTAACAACATGGAGTTGAGGAACTCGTGGAGAAGCTGGCCCCTGGACCTCTTGGCAAGGCGTATGGACAGCTGACCGGACTCGGGGCGGCGAAACGAGGCGTGAACCCGTGTACGTGCCAGCCCCCGAGTGCATACGAGGCATTTATACGGCGACCAAACTCGAGGAGGCGGAACGAGGCGCGGACTCGTGTTCGTGCCATGCCTCGAGCTGTCGAATGTTTGTGTGCCGAGGTTTGGGAGGGTGAAATGAGGTATAGACTCGTATACGTGCCAACTCCCAAGTCTTAGCGAAGCATGTTAGAGGCGTTTGAGTACCATGAAGAACCAATAATTGTTTGATGGAGGCCGAAGAATTTAGTACTAGTAAAGTATAGATACTACGTCCGTGGAGTCACGGGTTACCAACAAGAAAGTCATCCGGGATGGAGCTCCCGGGAAGTTATACATAGTACTTGGAGAGTTGATCAATGTTCCATGTGCTGGGTAGCACGAAGCCGTTATCAACGAGTTTGAAAGCGTCCGGTCGCGGGTTGGTGACGATGGTGTAGGGTCCTTCCCACTTGGGAGATAATTTGTTCCTGTGCTTAGTCGACTAGACTAATCGCAGGACGAGGTCACCAATCTCCAGATGTCGGTGCTTGACGTTGCGCTCGTAGTACCGGCGTAAGTCCTGGTACGCACAGTCACGCATTTCCTCGAGGAGGTTGAGATCGTTGATCCGTTGCGTCGCTGCTTCGTCTTCAGAGTGTTGCTCCACGCGGGGAGACCTCATTCGGATTTCGCATAGGAGGACCGCCTCTGCCCCCTGTCCCGTAGACAAGGAAAAATGGGGTTGTACCAGTTGCCCGGCTGGCCGTAGTACAAAGCGCCCAGAGTACGTTGGGCAACTCAGTCACCCAAGACTTGCATGACGTTGCAGCGTGTCGTATACACATTTCTTGATCCCGTCGAGTATGAGGCCATTGGCGCGTTCGACTTGGCCATTGCTTTGAGGATGAGCTACTGAAGCATAGCAGACTTTGGCACCGTAGGACTCGCAGTAAGCGATGAAGTCGGCGGCTGCAAATTGTGGTCCATTGTCGGTGATGGTCCGACTGGGCACTCCGAAGCGGGTAAAAATGTTTCGCTGCATGAATTTTTGTGTTGCTGCCATCGTTGTACCAGAGAGCGACTCCGCTTCGATCCATTTAGTGAATGTGTCGATGGCGATGATCAAAAACTTGTGACCGCTGCGTCCTGGAGGAAAAGGCTCGAGGAGATCCAGCCCCCAAGTCGAGAAAGGCCATGATAGTGGTACTGTTTGGAGAACTTGAGGGGCTGATGTGCTTGTTGTTTGTGGAATTGACAAGCCTCGCATTTTTGGACCAAGTCGGCGGCATCGTGTAGCGCAGTTAGCCAGTAAAATCCTTGTCGGAACGCCTTTCCGACCAGCGTGTGATACGCGGAGTGTGCACCACACAGTCCACTGTGGATTTCTTCGAGTAGCTGCTTGTCTTGTTTGATAGGTACCCATTTCATGAGGACGCCAAGAGCTCCCCTGCGGTAGAGGGTGTCATCAATAATTGTGTATTGCATGGCTTTGCGGGAGATTTTCTTGGCTTGCCCCTCATCGCCTGGTTTCATTTGGTTGAGTAGGTACTGACGTATCAAGTCCCTCCAGTCTGTGAGTTTGTCAAGTTGGGCGATGACTTCACCAGCGATCCCTTTGGGGGCGTCGAGTTGAGACGTCCCGACCTGCTCATAAGTCTCGTAAGGGGTGGGGGTATTCTCGTCGTCCACCAGAATTTTGACGAACGGTTTGGAGAGTTGCTCGACGAAGACGCCTGCCAGAGGGGATGTTCGACTTGAGGCAATGCGAGCCAGGGCGTCAGCGATGTGGTTGTCTCGCCGCAGTATGTATTAGAATTCCAAGCCGGTGAACTTTTTCCCCCAAGTCCTTACTTCTGCTAGGTAAGCGGCCATCGTTGGATTAATAGCCTGATAATCTTTGCTTGCTTGTCGGACGACGAGTTGCAAATCGCCTTTCACGGTTAGGTGGCGGATGCTGAGAGCTGCGGCAATGCGGAGGCTTGCGAGGAGACCTTCGTACTCCGCTTCGTTGTTTGTGGCACGGAAGCGAAGCTGGATGGCGTACTGAAGGGTTTCTCCCGTTGGTGCGGTGATAACAACGCCAGCCCCCGAGCCTGTGAGGGTAAGTGATCCATCGAAACACAAAGTCCAGACCTTACTTGCATAGTCGTTGTCTTCGGGTTCTAGTTCTGGGTCTGTCCATTCTGCGACGAAATCGGCGAGGGCCTGTAACTTGACTGTTGTACGAGGTGTGAACTCGATGTTGAACGCGCCCAACTCGGACACCCATTGAGCGATGCGGCCGGTGATCTCTCTGTTTTTGGTGATGGAGCCAAGCGGGTAGATGGATGGGACAATTATCTTGTGAGCCTAGAAGTAGTGCTTTAATTTGCGGGAGGCTAGGAGCACGGTGTACAGGAGCTTCCGGACGTCTGGGTACCGCTTCTTAGATCCGTGTAATATTTCGCTCATGTAGTGTACAGGAGCTTCTGGCTACGCTTCCTGTTCAAATGGTGCCTGAGGTCAGTGGGGTGCAACCTGATTTGGTGGTGATCGAGTCCGGTAGCAGCTTGTTGGGGCACCATCTGGCGCCGGGAGTGCCTTGAGGCAATTTTGCTCCGTAGATCGTGCTGATCGGAAGCGTATGGGTTGAAACTTGTGCGGCAGCGTGGAGTAGCGACAACTCATAGAGCCGCAGGATGAGGTTGCTTGTCTACCTCCGCAAGTTGACGTTGAAGTCGGAAAGCATCTGTTTGATAAGAAACGCTGATGTAGCTATTGCGAGATCCGGACGAGACATCGTAGAAGTCCTTGTCGTCGAAGCCCGTGTACACCATCTTGTTGGTGAGTACCGTTGAAGCAGAACCAAGCTGACGTAAGGTCCCCACGGTCGACGTCAGTTGTCGATGTATGGTATATGGAGGGTACCGGTAAGCGTACTCGTACAACACATATTTATACGGTAGCGGGGCGATAACTCAGGTCAGTTTGATCTTGCGACACCGATTTACCCAGGTTCGGGCCTCCAAGACGGGTAATAGCACTACGTCCTGCTATGATTGGATTGATATGCGGTAGGAGTACAGGAGATTACAAGGGGAATTCAACGGATAGGGAACCCGGTGAGATTGGTTTCGAGGCTGAAGGCTCCCGAAGGGGGCTAATCAACTTTGGCTAATGATCGAGAGTAACCTCTTCCCTCTCCTAGAGGGGTCTTGTGCTCTTTATAAAGGCGGAATAAGGCGATAGCCTCGTCTTGAGTCCTCGTAATACACGAGTCGGACTCCTCCCCGAGGGCATGTCGAGAGTTGCCCTCCGATTCTGATCAGGACACACCGACTTGGGACCCATGTCTCCTCCTAATCGGACCTTCAGGCCATGTCTTCTTTTTAGAGGCCCATTAGAGAACTCACGGGCCTTATCACGAATATATGGTAGTAGTACTACCCATCATCAAGATGAGTTCTAAAATCTGGTCTACTGTGATAAGAATCTAGAGTTTCGTGAAAATGTGCTTAAATCTAGATCTTGGTGATAATTCGTACAAAATACCTAGAGTTTTGCAAAATTTACTCATTTTGTTTTAGGCAAAAGTGCGGTGTTACTCAGATAGTGACTATTCATATTGCATATTGTGTAATGGGACAAAAAGGTGTGAAATACAGGAAATGCATCATAACAAAACTCAACCGTCAAAAGGAAGCGTAAAAAGTCCATTTTCAACCCAAAACTACGGCACGAGTATGCTTTTCGATACGAGAAACTTCAAAGTTGTCTAAAAGGAACCTCAGAACTCAGTGGTCTAGAAGGAACCTCAGAACTCTCAAAACCTGATCGTTTTACCCCATTGGCTCTCCCACCCTGGTTTTTATGTGGTACTTTTATGTTTGGTTGATTCTATTGTTTATACCATCTCATCGTAGGTAAGATTACAACTTCAGAAGTACCAGCATAAAACGGACCGAACACGTTCATTACCAAGTCCGAACAGTCCATCATCTTCGTATGGCCAGACGTGGTAAGCATGAAGGGATCGATCGGTGCTCTTTCCCCGGGAATCTGGAATGGGCATATGCATATGAATTTTTGAACTTTGTTACCAGTAAACGGTGTTTCATCCAGACACGAAAGCTTAGCATCAGAACACATATCGTCTTATTCTTCAATCGAAGAACTCGAGTACATTGAGACGTGAGCCATTCATCATCTGAATGCAATTCCAATCCAGACCATGAAACTTGTGCTGTTCGTCTGGTGTTCTAGGTAACGAACTCCTAACGAACTCTCACCGGCAACAATCCTTCGCTCACACCATAATTACCACTGCGAACATCACTATCTTATTAACCAATGAGCAAGATATGGTAATTCAGCCTTCTACAATTTCGACGGCTTGGGGAAGATGTCGGGGGTGAACTTCTGCGCGGCGGTTATGCTCCCCTTTATCTTCAGTTTACCCCTGCACATAAAACAATCACGATAACATCACGAACCTTGTCAATCTTTCAAAGAAACTCTGAATCACAGACAAATTTGTGATTCTTCGATTCTCAGTTCCCACCGTATAAAGGCCATCTGAGGGTTCAGCTTGCCGCTGGAGATCGCAAGGAAGTCGTCGTCCGTGAAGGAGAAGGTCGCGTCCGGCTTCCCCTCGTACGACCCTGAACGCCGAAACCAGAACAGAGAAGAATTCTTCAGGAACGACAAGCCAAGAAACCAAAATCGAGAGGCGGAGGAGACGAAATCGACGGAGAAGTTGGACCTTTGGAGACGGCGCCCTTCTTGAGGTCCACGACGAAGACCTCCTCGTCGACGCCGAGCTTCTGAGAGATCGAATCAAGCAAGGGCAGCACCAGCACCACACGTATCAGTTAATCAATGGGAGAGGTTGCACACACCCAGAGCCTACGAAAGAAACAGATTTCGACGGATGGATACCTTGGGTGAGATGTGGAGCTGGTAGACGAAGCCGACCTTCCCGGCGAGCTCCTTGCCGGCGTCGGTGGCGAGGTGGAGGCGCATCTGCTCCAGTAGGTTCGCCGACTTGAGGCTGCTCCCTTCCATTGCGGCACACGAGACTATACTTGGATTCGAGAAAGGCAGAAGGGAGGACGGGAGGTAAGAGATGGGGCTGGGATCTTGGGGGGACTGGAGACAGGAGACGATGATGCTCTGCTCTATAATGGATGCGAGCGCCGTACAATTCCAACCACCACGGATGCGTGGAGGCACGGGACTCGGCTCGGGTGGTGTGGCTCTATCCAGGTAGTTAGGCGTTGGCGCTACCGCCTAACTTGCGTAAGTGCATTTGCTTGTAAGATTACAGGATTGTAACTACTATAACTGACGATGTTTAGATTGGATTGCAACAGGATATATGTTGAGCAATCGGGACAGTTCAGCCAAGGTGTCGCCGTGGAACAAGGTTTGGAGAATTGCAGGATGCCGTGGCCGTCGGAGCAACGAGATGCGACTTCTAGAGGGTAGCAGTAGCACATGGTGCAGTGTAGTCCTCCTTGAATTGAACAACACGCGGACGGCCTTCAGATTGCTAGTTTGGATCTGGCTGCTGATTAGCCTGTCAAAAACAGTTTCTGGAGTTGTAGTTTAGGACTCCAAGCAACACACTTGTTATTTGGAAATCAAGGTAAGCTTATCTTGTTCCGTGCTCTGGAATCTCTTGGGTCTGATTAGGACTCGAAGCAACACAATTATCATTTGGAGTAACTGAATAACCTGTATATTCTTTATTTATCATCCTCCTCTGTAACGTGAACAAGTGAAAAAACTTTGGACTACAACACAAACCAAATCGTGGTACAAGCGTGCCTTTGAAGAACGGCATTTCCTACTTTTACATCAAGCGGCAACTCATCTCCGAGACAAGAAAGGCGCCTATTCCTCGTCCTCCTCCCTCTCCCTCGGCACGGCTCCGAACCGCTCCACCAGGAGGTCGGCGACGATCGGCACCAGGTCATTGCACGGCATGGACTTCTTGTACACGCCGGTCAGGTGCGAGTCACTGCCGATGCGGCCGCCGACGAAGATGTCCGCCGCCTCGACGATCTTGCCGCTGCTGTCCTTGGTGAGGCATCCCATGAAGCCGATGTCGGCCACCTGCACCTGGGCGCAGCTGTTAGGGCAGCCGGTCCAGTGCATGCGCACCGTCCGGGGCACCGACACGCGCTGCTCGACGTCGCGCGTCACCTGCAGCGCCCGCGCCTTGGTCTCGATGATGGCCTGCCCGCAGAACTGGTTGCCGGTGCACGCCACCAGGCCCTTCATCAGCAGCGACGGGTGCGCCGAGAATTTCTGCAGCAGCGGCTCGGCGAGCAGCAGTTCCACCTTCTCGTTCTTGACGTTCGGCAGGATGATGTTCTGCTCCACGGTGAGGCGCAGCTCGCCGGAGCCGTACTCGTCGGCGAGGCGGGCGAGCTCGAACATGTCCGCAGCCTGCACACGGCCCACGGGCACGTGCAGGCCGACGAAGGATAGGCCCTCCTGCTTCTGCGGGTGCACGCCGAGGTAGTCCCGCCTCTCCCATTTCTTGTCGATGAGGTCTTCCGGCGCGGCGCGCTCCAGCACTCCATGCGGCATCCTCTTCTCGATCTCCGACCGGAACATTTCCATTCCCTGCATTGTTGAAACCAAGACATCAGGATCGATCAAGATCGGATCAAAGATTTGCGACTTTCCGTCGCTGTTTCGACGGTCTGAAGCTTACGAGTTCGTCGATGAGCCACATCATGCGCGTCTTCTGCCGGTTGCCCCTGGTGCCGAGGTCGCGGTACGCCTCAAGGATCGCTTTGCACACTGGGATGATGTCATCGCCGGGAACCCAAGCGTCGAGCGGCAAGGCCTCGCCCCACCTCTTGGGGCTGATGAAGCCGCCCACCAGAAGATTGAACCCGAACTTGCCGTCCTTCTCGGCCGGCATGTAGGCGAGGTCGTTGATGTGCGGGTGCTCGTACAGGTCGTGAGAGCCGATCACGCAGACGTTCCATTTCCTGGGGCTGTTAGCAGCAAAAACATGTCAGAGAGTGTCGTCTTGCCAACGAATCATCAGAGAGAGGCGCTGGGGGCTCACAGGTTGGTGACGGCGAGGTTCCCCTCGAAGTTGTTGGTGATGTAGGAGGAGAGCAGGTTGGTGTAGGGGCGGGTGTCGACGATCTCGTCGGGGTCGATGCCTGCGAGGGGGTTGCCGACCGGGTTGCGCACGTTGTCCATGCCGCTCTGCAGGCTGGTCAGGCCGACGGCCCGGAGCCCGTCCAGGATTTCCGGCACGTCCGGGAGCGTGACGCCGCGGATCTGCCAGTTCTGGCGGGTGGTCACGTCGCCGCAGCCCTCCTTGCCGTACTTCTCGATGACGCTCGCCAGGTACCTCGTCTGCTCGCTCGTCGTCACGCCGTTCGGCAGCTTCAGCCGCATCATGAAGCGACCATCTACACGCCATGCGTAGAGCGTTCGTCAGCAAAAAAATTCGGTCAACTTCACAGTCAGCGGGTCCATTCAGAAATCTCTCTCTCTTTGCAGGAAGAATCAGGAATGGTAAAAAGAAGAGCAGATTTGGAACCACCGTTTTGGGATAAACCCCAAAATAACTTATCAAAAATAGTATGGGTGTCTGGTACAAATCTGTTCTTCCAGAAAAGCTCGGTGCACTATGTCGCATTTGACGGCAAGGAACACACAGTTTGGTACACCATCACCGAAAATATGTACGCGTCAAGAATCAACGAACAGCAGGTGGACTAGCGTTACAAGCTGAGCCATTGAATAAAACTAAGCCAGAGTCCGGGACTGGATTGCACCAAATGATAGAAAAAGGAAATAAATCACTATCGTCCTAGCAATGAGAGTCAGTGCATGCCATTTCCTCTACATGATTAAGATACTTGGCCCTTGGCTCTTCAGGTATATCTTAGTACATGCCGTCTAAAAGAATGTATCAGTATATATACTGGAGCAATCAACCCATTTTCCTAATGAATACCTCCAAGAAAGTTATGCGGCCTACTAATGGAAAGGGAACATGAGTACATGACCACAGATGAGCCCGGAAGATTCTACATACATGCGTACGTACTTCAAATTGAGTAGAAATATTTGACAAAACCAGTTTGACCAAACTTTTTGTTAAACAGATCATTTGCACATGCAAAAGAAAGTACTTTTTCACTGCTTCCGCCAACATTATGTAGAACTCCGAAGGAACATGGGCACATGGAGATGAGTGATTGAATGCAGAGTTTATCCACTAGAACTAAGCTCTAAGGTGTACGCACAATTACATATTTAGGAAACTTATTTTGGTTTGCAGAGTATACTCCAATCATCTAGCTCGAACGTGTGTCAAGAACGGAAAGGGGAGGAATGAATATGTTAGCGAAGCACAAATGCATTTAGCGGTTTGGTTAGCTTGGGTGTGGGAGCAGAGACATACACTGCTGCTTGCGGCGGTGGAAGAGCCCGAGCCACTTGAGCCGCACGTCGACGTCCTCCTTGGTGAGCTTGTCGGCGTCGATCTCCTCCATGGGCAGCTTGGCGAGGTCCTTGATGCCGCCCTCCGTGAACAGGGCCATGGGCTCCTTGCCCAGCTTCACCTTCTCCTGCGGGTTCAGCCCCGTCCGGTACTTCCCCTTGAGCACCCAGTACCCGCCCTCCCGCTCCTCGACCCTAGGCTCCAGGCGTTCCGCCGGGACGGCCCCGGCCGGCGGCGAGGCCGAGGACGACGACGGCGCGGAGACGGCCGAGCACTGGACGGGGCGGGCGCGGCCAGCTGGGGCGGCACCGGGACGACGTCGCGTGGGCGGAGGGAGGGAGGAAGCGCTGCAGGGACGCTGAGGATGCCATGGCTGGTGGTGGTGCTGTGCCGTGGCCGTGATGGTGGTAGCCATGGGTGCGGTGCGTGTGGTTGTATATTATGGGGAGGGAGGGGGCATGCGGTGGCGTTTTTGGCTCTTGGGGAGTTCAGAAGGGCAGATGCCGCGCGACATGGTAGCCACGAGATGGAAATTTACCGATGTGCCCACGTCCCGGCGGGCACCGTTCGTCCGTTTGTGTTGGCAAGAGACGTTATCGATTTTCAGGTGAGGGCAATAATGTTTGTTCCGTTCATACTTCCAAATTAAAGTGAAAATGAGACAAAAACATGGTTGGGTGAGTTCGTAACCTCGGACGTCTATCTCTGCACATTACACAAAATTTCGTAATCACGGGATTTCCTTGGCACCTAGACCATTACACAATTTTTTTTAACTGTAAACTTGATAATATCTATTTCGATCAATGGAGAAATAATAAATCCGTTAAAACAAAGTTTCTACTTTCAGCTAGCGGTCTGGTGAAACACGCGACGTGGACTTGACAAATTATGAGTTGAAAGCCAATTTTGTAGTTGGATGTTTTGTTTTGTGTTATTTATGTTGACATTTGAAGTTTTCCTCATTAGAATGTCAATTGAAAGTTGTTTATTGCATTGTTGGACTTATCGTCCTGGCTAGATGGTAGTTCCGCGGTCTAGTAAGGAGTTTGTACGTCTGTGTATGGAAGCTTATAGTGAAACCTTTTACGAGATAAAAATTTTGAAATGTAAGTTCCTATATCAGGTTTGCAAGTCGAGCTTCAGAACTGTAATTATCGAGTTATTCGAGCTGAAAGTCATTGTTCTCGTGTTAAAATTTTGAGTTGTATTCATATAAAAGGGAAAGGGAAGGGCTGAAGGCCGTACACCAGATTTGTAACTCAAGCACGGTCGTGTATCAGAAGTACGCTCATCGGAATATAAAACAAACCAAATTGAGAAGTTGACCTACAATCATCTACTACTCTGGTGTTGACTACACATCATTAAAAAAGAATTGTGCGGTTTTGAGTCACTCTCACGTTCCGAGCGACAAACAAACAACGAAACCACTTTCAGAAGAAATGAAGAAAACCCAAGGGCCGGGCAGCTGTTTCGGACCTAAACGGCGACACGCAGATGTGAGCCAGTTCCGGCCGCAGCTGCCTACGCAGAGACGTTCCTTCCATCCCCGCTCCGAACATATGACACCCAAGGGGCAACGGCGGGACAACTTGGTAATCTTAGTGGTATGCGGCTAACGGCAAAAAGCCAATTTCAGCTCTTTGTCGAGTTTAGTTTGTAAATCTAGCTCTCTCAAAAAACAAAGCCAAAAACATAACCACGACAGCCCGAACAACTGACACGTGTTCCCTGTCACGAGTTAGATCCACGAGGCCAAGATATCGATGGTGGGACCCGCAACTGCCAGCAGCTTACGTCTGGGACCCATGAGACTCACCTATCGCGGGTGGGACCCATGATACGTGGCCGCCTCACCCCCTCCACCGCTCGGGATGGTATTTGCGGGTCCCACCTGCGAAGGGGGATCTTGCAAATCCCACCCGCGACAGGTTGACCTCGCAGGTCCAACCCACGACAGGGGATACGTGGTAGTTGTCCAGGCTGTCGCAGCTACGTTTTTGGCTTTGATTTTTTCTAGGGGGCTAAAGTTGCATTTGAAACTAAAGAGGGGACTAAAACCGGCTTTTTGCGTGCGGCTAACATGTCAGGGAGGAGCTGACTAGAGCAGCTCGCAGGGTAGTTAAAGCAAAAAAGACCAATCAAATCGAGACCACATAAAACCACTGTGATAACTTAAACAAGAGGCCAGCCACGGGAATGGAGAGTCTAGTCTAGATGGGTCATCGAGCCGCCGGTCATGCACGTTGGCACGGATCCAGCAAGAGACGTGTCATTGTTTCTTTTTCCTCGGACCAAAAGGAGATAGAGGGCAAACTAGCATGTTAATTACACATGTATGCTACTATTATTATCGTATGGCTCTATGCCAAGTTCATTTGGTGTTTAACAGCTAATAAGATTGTGTAATTTACTATTTTTGGGGAAAAGATAGTTGTGTCACTGATGGCGTGCGTATCTGAAGTTCAAAGTTACTGTTACATGAGAGCAAGGTAGAGATGATATCATAACCTAGCTCAAGTCTGTTCATTCACGGAGGCAACAAGCCGGTCAGCGTCCGTGCATTTCAAACAACACGCCACGCCATTGTCCTTTGGCCGTGTGCAAAGGCGACTTGCCTATCAATCTTGATGGTGTTGACTCGCGGCCGGGGGGCTCGTCTGGGCCACGAGCCTGCCTACATAGGCTGCAGCTAGAGACCAAGCAAACACAGCCGTTTTCCCTAGAAATAGAATCACCACATTTATATTTTTCCAGTCCAAGAAGTGGAGGCATCCTACTGGCAACATTTGGGTGAAATAAAATAAGCTATCAGCATGCACGCTGGTGCTTTTTTTTCACATTTTCAGCAGGAACAAACGTGATATAATTCGACTTGACATGGATGGTTGAGAAAATAGGCAGTTGCAAAAATATAATGGGCAGACAACTATCAGCACACAAACTCAAACAACTAAAACAAGAAAAATACTTCAAAACAAAGTCGAAAGGCACAATATTGCTTAGTACCATCACAAAGATCACCAGTTAAAAAAAATACTAACCATTGAATCACCCCATAGGTCATCCTCACATTAGATGATATTTAGAAAGAGCAGCATTTTCAAGGAAGGGATAAACCTATATTTTGTGATCTTCAAAAGACTCGTGACTATATAAATATGTTGTTAATAATAAGCTATTAACCAAAATAGAGCACCCAACGTTCATCTGCAAGACTGCAACCTATATAACTATGTTGAGTCCAATGAGGAGTTTAGAACCGATCCTTCCACATGGATGCGAACAAATGCAAAATCACATGATATTAAGGGCATGTGGACAAAATCAAAATCATTGAAATATTACAATGAATAATGTTACGAGTCGTTACTTCAGTAATCTTGCCTCCTGCGGAAATGTCTGAGAATGAAACTGTCTGCATACAAGGGGTACTTTTGTCGTATTAGACCTTTGATGCACTTCCAGAACGAAAAATCAACTTGCTCACCATCCTTCCTAACTATGAACAAACATCTTGAGTTTTCAAATTCTGGATGCAATCCTAGCTGCAAAATAGTACTAAATGTTAGTTCCCAAATGGAGCAGATGAAATACTGAAACTGCAATTTGAGGCACAGAACCATATTTTACTCAGGAAAAAGAATCAACTCGGAGCTAGGCATCTAGTACACCGTATGGAGGTCGGACAAACTCATAAAATTCATCAGAAGGAATTTGGAGGCTGTCATCAGGACAGATAAAATAATCATTCTCAATTTTGCTCGCATCATGAGACTATATCACCTTAGCAGTTAACACGGCAGGACAAAAGAATGTTAAACTACAACTAGACATATCTAGAAGGGTGACAAGAGTACAAGCCCAAGACTGAACTGCAATAGGAGATATAGAAAATGATCACATATTTACTTTATTTGTTCTATATTTTTCAAGACAATAACTCGAGTGATTCACTTTCTTCATTCTTATGGACTACGTACCGTGATGTAGTCAATACCACATCCAATTTTCTTCTCGTATTGTGGATGATATGGAAGCAATCGCTCCAGAATTGCCTTTTCATGTTCAGGACTCAGCCGATCACCACTAGAGTACCTGCAACAATTTCAATATCACTTCCTTTGTTATTCAAAATGTAAATGGTATAATAAAATCTGCAAGTATAGTTCGTGCTGTTAAAAGAAGATGATAATAGAATCCAGATCAAAGAAAAGCTAAGCAAATTGTTGTAAGTACTTTGATTCTGTTTTCAGTTGAACCTTGCTACGCCTTATATTGCTATAAGAAGATGGTACAATGAAGCAATTGCTGACGTGCTATAGTTTATCAGTCAGAAGCTAACTAACAAAATATATTTTAGAAAACAACACAACTATGACATTTCTTACTCTTGACAGTAACATGCCAACATCATTAAATTGGTTATTCCAATCATAGGAAGCATTAAATGCATAAACCATGCTTGAAGTGTAGATGGTTTTTGAAATGCAGGTTGTACATAAATGAAGGTTGTTCATAAATTTCTCAACAGTCCCGTGTCCAGCACAGTGCATGCAACTGATCAAAGTTTTGTCAAGTCCCATTTTCGTGTGTGATGGAAACCAGAAGTAACTCACATGGCACAAATAGTAAAAACCAGACAGTCATAATTTGCCTGTTAGTGTCAGTCCTTTGGGGAAATACATGATATCATAGAAACATCAAGAACTAATTGGATGTCTATCATTCCACACATGCATCAACTGATGCAAGCACATGACACCATTCTGTGTGAGTGAATGCACCGACTTGGTTTATGGTTGCTTCATTTCTTGTATTACCTAATGCAGTGTGTGTTGAGACGATAGCCAGTTGCTACTAACAAAGACTATCTCACCAACTTTGGCAAAGTTTGACAAAGGTTGGAGGTTTGGTGAGTATCCCCTTCTGTTTCCCGCCGAGGAGGGGACACCCTTAGCTTATTACTAAAACTAAATAAAGATTCTGATTCTTCCTAGAAGCAACATGTTTCATGATTCTGCCATCGTCAAGTGTATTCATGTGATAAGATGTATAACATGTTAAAAGCATGTGAGTATATACTAATGAGGAACAAGGAGATTTTGTCAATTTTTCCATGCCATCCAATTCTGAACTTGCAGACGAATAGGACACCCAAACAAGCCATACTATCCTGAATTCCTCCCTAGATTTCAATAATATGAAATGAACTAACTCATGCAAACAACAGAAGAATCAGTAATAAATTGTATGACTTATATTAGAACAAGTTGCGGAACCAACCAAGCAATCAAACCCCTAAATTCAACCAATTCATTGCCGAGTCATATCTTCCCTCAATATAAGGCATACGTTCTGTCCAACACCAAACCAGTTGCCGACTTGCCGCCATTATTCGCCTTGAATCCGGTACTAGTACATACCTAGTCCTAGGGATAGTCGGTCTAGGTGTGCCCAACCATTCAAATCATCCATTAGTGGGATCTAGCTATTTAGATTCCACGCGTGATCAGTTCATTTATCGAAGGATAAAATGCGTGCGTGATAAGTTCAGCTCGCACACCATCTGTTTGAATAAATTGCATCAGGTTATGCGAGTACATGCACACAGGAAATCTTTCCTATGATCTATGGTGCATTCCATACTAACATTATATGAATCACAAATTTCAGAATTGAAATTAGGATGAACAATACACAAGAAGGGAAGAGGAAAAGTTGCCTACTTGCCGGAGTGGAGTATCATCCGGACGAAGCCAACGAGCGGCACGGTGTCCTCGAGGATGAGGTCCTCCCAGTCCACCCACTCCCTCTCCGGCCCCTTCCTCCTCCCCTCCTCCGGCGCCTCTTCCTCCACCGGACCACCCAACGAGGCATCCACGTCACTCTCCCGCTCCTCCGCCGACGTCGTGGCCGCCGCCGGCCGCCGCAGAATGGCCGCCGGGTCGGGCGGCGCCGCGCCCTGTCCGCACGACCTCACCACCACCCCGCGGCCGCGGCCGCCGCGGCTTACAAGGAGGGAGGCAGAGACGAGGCCGCTGAACCCTGGGAGGACGAGACGCAGGCAGGAGACGGCGGGCACGGCCACGGCCGCGGCCATGGTGTGCGCGCGCGGCGGGGAGGGGAAGTGCATGTGCGGCGAGGCAGGCGGTCGAAGCGGCTTCGTGTGGTGGTGGTTCCGAGCGTCACGGCATGGTACGGGGGCGCCGTGCCGTGGTCGCGGCCTCGCGCTGCGCGCGCGGCGGGTGGGGAGAGGGGGAGGTCGCGCGGTGTTCGTCGGGGTTTTTCCCCCGGAGGGAGGGTTGGCTTGTCTTGGGGTGAAGCGGCGGGGGGTGTGGCGTGGCGTGGCGTGGCGAGTGGGTGGTGGAGTGTGGCTGGGAAGTGAGCTGCGATGCTGCATGGAGGAGTGGATAGGTCTCGCCGTTCTGTGCCGTGCCGGGGTTGCGGCCTCGTTGGCGTTTTTGTTCTCTCGAGTTTGTGTTGTGCCGTCCGTGCAACGGTGAGGGGAGGAGCTGGAGATACTTCGTACTGCTCTGTAGACCAGCTACAAACGCGTGGTGGAATTCGGCCTGGCCAGAAGCCCAGGATGGCATCTCCTGGAGACTTTTTGGGCTGAACTTAATATCGATAGCAGCAGCCGTCTGGGACTGAGAGTTCTGGGATGCCGCCCAGACTCCAGCCGCTCTTCGCTTGGCAGGCCTCATTCACGGCCTAGGCTCACGCTAGGCGTGGCCGAGGCCGTTCGGTCGGATGTCGTTGGATCCATTCCTCTTCTCTCTGCCGCCTCGTCGTCGTGCGCGATCGCTGCTGCCCCGGGCCGCAGAGTACACCGCGTGTTGCAAATCATCAATTACAGTAGCAAAGGTAGTTTAGATCATAAGAGCCTACGCATAGTACTGGAGGTCATATAAAACCCCGGTCAATCAGCTTAGCTTTCCTTCATAGCATGTCTAATCATGAAAGTTGTGTGCCGGGTGATGCGCAGGACTGGAGGCAATCATGACGTCCTAAAGATCATCAAACCATCCCTCTGTTCATGCTGTGCGTACAATAATGACCCTGGAAATCAGCAAACAATGACGAGGGAATCACCACGGTACTAGGAGACAGACGCCATGGCTTCAGAAACCATAAAGGAAGACACACACATTTTCCTGTTAACCCCTAGCCCTAGGAGATCATCTCGCCATGGCCCCACGGCAGTGAGTACGGCCTCTAAACCCGTTTGTTCCCTGCAGACTGCAGTACGTGCCGCGCGTGCCCGTCGGTCCAACTCGCCGGCGCCGGGAACACAGCACAAACGCGAGGATCGGCGACCTAAAAAAACACCCCGAATAAACGTACGGCAGGGACGGGAAAGCCGCACTGGGTGAGCAACCGACCGGGCAAACCACCGGGTCGTGCTGTGTGGTGGGGCCGGGCAGTTGCCACAAGGAAAAGTCGCCTGGCCCACCACTCAGACAGGCTAAGCTTGGGTATAAACTGGCCAGCTTTTTTCTTTCGGCGAGTAGCGAAATAGAGCAGCTGGGACCAAAAGGAAACAGCAGAACGATGAACAGTCTATGCTCTGCGGCAGCGGCAGGTATGCGCGCGGAAGAAATCCTGCGTCTTTTGTGATTGCACGGGAGTTCCGAAACTTTGTACCATGCGACTCACGCATCATCATACTTTACGAACAAGACATAGCAAGAGACAATAATAATAATCAAAGAGAGTGAATCGATTATACATATATGTCTAAGGGTGTAATCGGTTCAGATAGTATCTGACCATATACATAATCAAAAGCTTTAGATAGATTTTTAGATATCCGTTAGATACGGATAGTATTTACCAGATATGGATACAAATATGATTTAAACAGTACCAAAAAATATTCGATATTATCCGTATTTATCCGATTATTATCCGAATAGGATTCGAATCATCCGCACAACCCAAACCCAAAGCCCCAAACATGTCCAACTTTCCCAACAGTCCACGGGCCACGGGTGCAACAATGGAGCGACTCCAGTCTCCTCACTTTTCTTTACCTGAACTTCCACCAGACTCACCACTCAACCCGTCACCAACCTCACCAGACCCTAGCGTCGCCACCCCCATGTGCCTAGCGCCATTAGCTAAACCCTAGCGCTGCTGCCACCTACGCCTCTCAGCCCTCACTTCTCTTTTCCTCAACACCCAGGCGGACGCCACTGCCGCCTGTGCCTCCCGGTCCTCCCTGTGCTCCCCTAGGTCCCCGACTCCCCATCCTCAAGTACAGCAACCTCAAGGGTTGCAATTGGTAGAGAAACTCTCCTAGGAAGTGCCAAAAGGGGCCGATGGATCCGATGGTCGCCCTAATGTCGTTCCTATGCAAGTTGATACTCATGCAGATATAGAAGAATGTGGTGCAGTAAACATTCTTCCCATGAAGAGGTAGAAGAATTCCACCTCTAGAGTATGGAATTACTTCAAGAAGGAGTGGGAGACAGAGAAAAGAAAATGGTATTAAGGTGCAAGAACTTTGGGCAACATGCCTCAAATGCACTGGACCTAAACCCTACAAATCCCAAGCTAAGAGCAACAAGAGCACAAAAGCATTTAAGAATCATTTGCTGTTGAAGCACAATGTGGAGAAGGGACAACAAACACTCAATTTAGTAAAGACAACAAACACTGCAACCGTCCAAACCTACAGGTATGATGCAGATGTTAGCCTTAAAAGTGGCAATTGGCAATTTGTATACATGATTATCCCTTTAACATGGTTGAACATGAGTACTTTATTGACTTCATTAAGTCTTTGCACCTTAGCTTTTTATTTAAATGTCGCAAAACTACAGAGATTGATATAGTAGAGATGTTCATAGAGGAAAAGGACAAATTGCATGTTTATTTCAATTATGTTTTACCACGCTTTTCCGCAACCATGGATATGTGGACATCAAATCAAAATGAAGTTTATATGTGCATCACTGCGTCTTGGATAGATGATAAATGGCAGATGCAAAAAAGATTGTCAAGTTCATGCATGTCAAAGGTGGCCCTATAAGAAAAAAGCTAGCCAGTGAGTTTGTCAAGAGTGTGATGACACGGAACCTTGACAAGAAATTATTTGCTCTCACTTTGAACAATGCATCTTCTATTGATAAATGTGTCAAAGAAATTGTTCCAATACTAAACGAGCTTTCCCCTTTAATATGCGATGGTGCATTTTTTATGTCAGATGTTTATGTCATATTTTGAATCTTGTTGCTCAACATGGATTGATAGTAATTACATCCTTAGTCAGTAATATTAGAGCTATTATTATAATTTTGAAGAATTCCCCGTTGCAACGGGAGCGGTTTCAGAAGTGTGCATCAGAAGAAAATTTGGATGTCACAAAAGGCATTTCTTTGGATGTTTCAATTAGGTGGAATTCCACATATCTAATGTTGGCAAATGCTCTTTACTATAGGAAGGCTTTTGATAAGTTATTGTTCTTGCATAAAAATAGATACAAGAAATGTGCTCCGCGGATAAAGAGTGGGATATGGCATCGACTCTCACTAAACTTTTGAAAAGTTACATGATGTTACCGAACTATTTTCTAGAAGTTCGTATCCTGTAGCAAATCTATTTTGGCAAAAAATTTGTGAGATCAAGTTAACGATTGCATAATGGTGCACAGTCAAGATCATGTCATTCCCAATATGGAAAAGGTCATGGAAAAGAAATATGACAAGTATTAGGGCAAGTCCAACAAAACTCTTGATGTATGACGCTTTTTTGATCCAAGGTACAAACATAAGCTTGTGGAGTATTTCCTTTAGAAGATTTATCCCATCAAATTTGAGCATGAGAATGAAATTAGTGAATTCATGGGTGTGGTTAACAAGTTACTCAAAACTTACAGGTCTAGCACATAAGAGGTTCAAAAATCATGTGTTGCACACAAGTCTAGCACACATGATGATGATGATGACCTGGACCATGACATTGATGACTTCTTGTATGATGATTAATTTATCCATGTTGATGGGAGATCAGAGTTGAAAAGATACATGTGAGAGACAGCAATACGGTGGATTGATGGGCCATTTGCTATATTGTCATGGTGGAGGACTAAACAAGGATTTATCATATTCACATTCTCTCATGGCTAGCTCGTGATGTGTTGTCTATTCAAGGTCAACCGTTGCTTCAGAGTCGGTATTTAGTGCCGGTGGGCGTGTTCTTGATCCATTCCGTACTCGTCTAGACTCTGAGATGGTTGAAGCAATTATTTGTACTAAGAACTGGACAACTGCGGGGAAAAGAGGTAATAATAATTTTCTTCATACGTCATGCATATTTATTCTTCCAATAATCATATGTTACTATAATTGTGAAATGTGAATTTTCAGCTGCTAAGGAGAAGATTGCATCCTTCATAGATGATTTAGACGTGTTGGCACTGCAGCCTATTGCTTCAAGATCATTGACAGAGGTTAGTAACTTGTAGTCCTGAAAGAAATTCTCATGTGCTATTTTAAAATGGATATAGATCCTTAGATACTAGACTGTTGCCTTGTTGGGTTTATTTTTTTACCTAGAAAATCTATGGTATGTTTTTATTTGTTTGTGTAGCACTGATGTCTGGAACTTGTAACCTATAATAGTAGTAAGAGAGTTGAATGTACCTGTAACCTTAACATCCACTGATCCGCTAAACCTATAACTGGTAACTTGTAATAGGAGCACTGTTGTCTGGAACCATGAACTAATAGTAGCAGCAGGGCATTTCATTATTTGTTTTGAACCTGTAAGTGTAACATGTTAGCTCTTAGTAATGTATTAATGTATGATTGAGTTAGTTCAAATATTATTTTTAGGACCAGTATAAGGACCATGAGGTGATGAGTGAGCCCGCAAACGAGGTGAGGGTTAGCCCGTGAATGGGAGCGATTGCATGGCTTACAAAGAAGTGGTCGTGTGAAGAATTGCGACAATGCCACTTATGTCTTAATTATATGATACATGATAGTTTGTCATGTCGTTGTCATTCATGGAACTATTTTTATGTTATCATTTTGGGTGAAACAGTTATATGTCATACTCCGGATGTGAACTTATGTTTTCTTATTTTGTAATATATCGGCCCGCATGCTTGGTTATGCTATGTTCTATGTGCATGTTATATGAATTCTATCTTTCTTACGATATCCCACAAAATATTTGTTACCATATCGAATTTAATAGGTATTCGTATCGTATTTATTACCGACATTATCGTGTCTATATTTGTATCCAATACTATTCGTTCCGACACCGTATTCAAGAAAAAATATGAAAATAAATATGATTTACGAAGTATCCAACTTGTCGACGATTGGTGAACCGGCGATCTTACGGTACTCGCGAGATGATGATTACTGGGGGGTAGGGACCTCTAGGGCCCAAGCGCCAAGAGATCTGACAGCAGGGGACAGCCGTTTTTATACAGGTTCGGGCCTCCCTCAGGATAATAACCCTACGTCCTGTTGCTATATATTGATCGGGAACACGCTTTACAATGGGGGTGTGTGTTAGTGGCTATCCTAGGCCTAATCGTAGACTAATCCTAGCTAATCCTCCGGGCTCGACTCCTTCGAGACTGCGGGTCTTCTAGAACTTCGCCTGCCGGATCTGCGACTAGATTGACTTGTTAGACCTAGCCTGACCTGATTGGATCTGCTGTGACCTGTCCTCCCCTATGGGATTGCTGATCCTTATATAGGGGGTTTCCAGGGGTCGTACTGGACGAGGACTCACGCCCGAGTAGGACTCCGGCCTCCTTAGATGTCGGGATTGACTTCCTAACCTAAGGGGAGTCTTCCCTCCTCTAGAGGGGTTACCTTATCTCCCGAGGATCCTTAGTCGGATACGCTGTACCTTCCTAAACTCTCGGGGAACCGTACACGGATACCCCTAATACGCGGGATACCCTACTATCCATCATCAAGCCCCCCATCAATACGTGAAGAGAGGTCGTGATGGTTTTGTTGAAAATCTGCCCTTGTTGGGAGAAGAAACTCCGAGTGGGCAATCCGAGTAGGTATGGCTGATGACTTCTCCGAGTAGGCTCAGCTCCTACCGAGTAGTCGCGAAAACCTTATCGGAACAATCCTTGGAAAAAACCCAGAATACTTTCTGATTCGATCTGATCCGTTGATCACGGACACGCGTCCGCCAGGCATATTTTTAGGAAACGGAACCATCGTGGCGGAAAATTCGCGTGGTGATGAAGAATCTTTTCTCTCTCTGCGTCGCGGGGTCGTGGGTTGTCAGACCCTCTTTTTCCCGCGACGTGCTCTTTGCGCGAAAAAAGCAACTGTCCGCATTAAATGCGATGGAACTGATCGTGCCGAAAACCGCGCTCGACTTCGGCGAGGGTTTAAATCTTTGGGATTCCAAGAATTGGGGTTTTGCACGCATCGTCTCTTTGCCTCCCAATCCTCTTGCACCCTTCGTCTTCTTCCTCGCGCCCCCGCCCAGCCTCGCTTCCACAATCTCTCGATCGATCAGCGAAAATGGTCAAGAAAGGCGCCGTGAAGAAGTCTGGTTCTCCCGATCGTGCCGACGAGTCGGGGAAAGATTCGGAGGAAGTGGCCGTCGCCATTCCTCCATTCGAGGTCTCTGTGATGGACGCCCCCGCTTTGGAGAAGCTGGCGGCGGAGGAGGTGATACTTCCGGAGGTATTCGTACCTTACCGGGTGGCCGCGAAGGAGACGGTCCCTTCCCCTAACACGGGTTGGATCGTCGTTTTCGCAGACTTCTTTAGGTGCGGATTCCAATTCCCACCTTCGGCCTTCTTCCTCCTCACGCTCCAATTTTACGAGATCGAGTTGATTCACCTCAACCCGAACTCGGTCCTCATGCTGGCGGTCTTCGCGCATCTATGCGAGGCCTATCTCGGCATTAGGCCAAACCTGGAGCTCTGGAGATACTTCTACAATCTCCGCCGGATGAAGAGCAGCGGCGCAGGAGTCGTCGGAGGCGCAGGATTCCGACTTCGAGAAGGGAAGAAGAGCGCCTACATTGCTTCCTCCTGGAAGTCATCCTGGTTGGGCTGGCACAATCGGTGGTTCTACTGCCATCCCCCAGCGAACTCGAGGCTGTCCTACCGTGGGCTTGCTCCCATCTCGATCAAGAACTGGGGGGAGGCCCCGAAGGAGACTAAGCAGCTCCAGGCGCTCGTCCAAGACATCGCCATCCTTGCCTCCAAAGGCTTGTCGGCGTGGGACGTAGCGGAGGATTTCCTTCGGCGCCGGTTAAGCCCCCTCTCGTCAAGGATCAAGGGAGCCTGGGAGGTCCCTGAGGGTCAAGACCCGACAAGGGACTTCGACACGGGTAAGTACCACGACCACTTCCATGCCGATTCAAACGTCAATACTCCTTACACACTTCTCTCTTGTCGTGCCGAGCAGAGTTATCCTCGGAGGAGCTTCAGAATAGGCTGAACTACCTATTCGAACACTCCCCCCAAGGTGGGCGTACAGACGTGCCCCTGCCCCTGCTACAGCAGAGCCCGGACAGCCGACAAGAGGTACTCTCAGTAAGGTGTTCATCGTCGAACGACTTGGGTTCATCCGAGTAGCCTTACAGAAGGTCCTCGGGCGTGTTTCTTTGCAGCGAATTGGCCGCGGGGGTCCCGACTCGGAGGCCGAACGGGCTGGCGCCCATGTCGAGGACGATGAGGTAGAGATGTACGACACGGCCCCGCTGCCCTCGGAGATGAGGGAGGAAGGCCCTTCTGTGGCCGAGGCGGGAACGGAGGCCTTCTCGACCAGTTCCCCCGCCCAGGATCCTCAATCGCAGGTTTTGAACTTTCACCCTACTATCCTGTTTCCAACTTTTTTTTTCCGAATGATAAGCGTAGGGATGAATGTTGTCGGATAGCCCGGAGCGAGCGACCCCCTTCTCAAGGAGCCAACCCCTCCTCCTACGACTACTCTCAAGGAGGAGACGGTGGCAGGCAAAGGGAAGGCACCGCAATCCTCCGGCAAGCGGGATTCGAACGTCGTGGCCGGAACAACTCCTCCCGCGGGGAAGCGCCCGAGGTGAGTTTTCCTTTGCCGTCTTTCTCTTTTAACTTCCTTGTGTGAGGACTTGACTTGGTTGCTTTTGGCGACTAGGGTGTCGATCCGCTCCGCCAAATCTTCGACAACCACGGCCACCAAGCAGCAGCCCCCGGCGCCTAAGTCGGCACCGGCCTCTGTGCCGGACTTGCCACAGGCCCCTGCGCCGGAGTTGCCGCTGGCCCCTACCGAGGAGTCGGAGCCCCCGGCGCCAGAGTCGGGGCTGCCCATTGTCGAGCAGGTTGCGCCTTCAGGTCCTTCAGCGCCTGAGGGTCTTCGCCCTTCCTCCTTGCTGCAGGTAACGTAAAGGAAATCAGTGATAAAGTAATTTTACTCTGCTTGTACTGACCTGCTCTTTTTGCAGCTCGCCATCTCCCAGATAGTTCCGCTCGAGAAGGCCCAAGAAGAACTAGACTTGGTGCGCGACGAGCTGAAGAAACGCCTCGACGAGTCCGAGAGGCAGCGGGCGGAGATCGAGACGCTGCAGAAACGCCTCGACGACTCCGAGAAGCAGCGGGCGGCGGAGACGGAGGTGCTGCAGAAGGGTCTTGATGACTCCGAGAAGCGGCGTAAAGCGGTTGAGGCTGATCTCTTGTCCGCAAACGCACGCCTCTCCGACATCGTGCCTTCCCTGCAGCAGAGCCGGTCCTACGCGGGGAAGCTGGAGGAAGACCTCGAGCGGGCTCTGGGCACGCTCGAGAAGGCGCTGGGTGAAGTTGGCGTCGTCGTCGCCCCGAGTTCTTCTTCGGCTGACCGCCTAGTCGGGCTGACGGCGGCTGTCTCCCGGCTGAAGCCTACTGTCGAGAAGCTTCTCGAGAGCGAGCTTCAGCAGGGGGTCCGCGAAGCCCTGGCCTTCGCCTTGGCCCTTTTGAAGCGCGGGCATCCGGACCTATCCCTGGAGGCGCTTGCTGATGACTTGCCGGAGGGTGAGGAAGATAGCCTTATCTTGGCCGTGCAAGGGGCGGCAGACGTCTTTGGTGATCGAGTCCAGGCCTCTGGCTCGTAGTAGGTCTGTAATAGGAAATACTCATGCAAATACAGTGATCAGTAACTGTGCGATAATTTGTGTGTTTTTGTCTTTTTCAAAACACCTTGTCTAATCTGCTTTTGTGACACTTTGTCGGATGCAAGCGTAGACTTTAGTCGGAAACAAAGTCCTTTGTTCCCCTTTGGCGCGGGTGTACGAATAGTGCCGCGGGTTGTTCCTTGCCGTGATTGACCGGTCCTTAGGTTTAGTCGGATGGAGGGCTTCGTGGCTCCTCGTCATCAGTAAACGCGGTAAGGGGCCTTTCGTACAGCTTGTCGTGGCCTTGGCAGCACCTCCATCTTCCTTAGCTGAGGGGAGACTCCGGTTGCTTGGCTAGTAAATTCTATGCTTGCTCGATCGACAAGGTCTCACTCTACCCGAGGTATCTTCTGCTCCGAGTGGCCGGAGACGCGGACAAGCGTACGGGTTCCGCCGATCTAGTCGTACTCGCACTTCCTTCCCTTCCTTTGCTTGGGATCGGGGGACATTGCTACGAAACCGGGGAGCTCAGTCAACCAGGCCTTAGGTCTGGTCAGGTGGGGGGCTCAGTGGCTCCCCTGTCACCTGCAAACGCGTTAAGGGGTTTTCCTTGCGTCCCTGACAGTTGCAGCGCAGGACCCTTTTCCTTTGCGCGGGTCGAAGAAATCAGTACTCGTACTCGTATCTTGACTTTACTGTATTCTTGTCCAGCCCCCGACTGACTAGTCGAGAAGTATCTCGGATAGGCAATCTGAATTGATAATGAAAGAAAACTAGACTAAGGACTTTACTTTATTTAGAAACTGTGTCTTTTACAGGCTACTGTAAGGAGAAAAAATTCTAGGAAAAAACAAAGGAACAAAAACTAATCCATCCCCTCCCCGTTTGGCTTGTCGTCGGTTGCGCCAAAGACCCCCGTCCTCTTGTCGCCACCCGCTGACCGAACTTTGTTGAGTGCGCGTGCTGGGTGGCGGCGCCCGGAGCGTCTTATCATCGATTTGTTCGTAGCTTGGCGACTCTTGAGGCTGGTGTTGGTGCAACTTTGAAATCCGCCGACAAGGAGGTGATGGTTGTACGATCTTACCGGAGGCAGTTGTACTGGACTCTCTAACGGACGCGACCTTCTTACCACTAATACGAGCGACCTGGATCGGGCCGCTTCTCCCGAGGAACCGTTGTCCTGTCCGGGGATGGCCCTGTTTTTCTCCCAACTCCGATTTAGTCGTGGAATTTTTTCTCCAACTTGGAGGGGTTACTTTCCGGAGTCGTTGCTCGTAGCCGTGGAGGCGGTCTTGACGACGTGGGGGCGGGAGCCTCGACGTTGGCTTCCTGAGTAGAGGGTAGGTGCTACTCTGCGAGGTCGAGGCTGCGCTTGTCGCAGAGGAGCGCTTCTCTGGGGGAGCTCCTTATCGTGAGGATGCCCTTTGGGCCTGGCATCTTTATGCACTGGTAGGCGTAGTGCGTAGCTGCCATGAACTTGGCCAGGGTAGGCCGTCCCAAGATAGCATTGTAGGCTGTCTCGAAATCGACTACGTCGAACAGGATTTTCTCTGTTCGGAAATTCTCCGGTGTACCGAAGGTCACCGGGAGTGTGACTTGCCCTATCGGCGTGGCCGATGAGCCCGGGACGATGCCGTGGAAAGCGTGCGTCACCGTCTGCACGGACGACCATGGTACTTGCATGGCGTCGAGGGCATTGGCGAATAGGATGTTGAGGGAGCTCCCTCCGTCTATTAGCACGCGGCCCACCCGGCAATTGTTGATCGTTGGCTCGACTACGATCGGGTACCGTCCCGGTCGAGCACAGTTTTCGGGGCAATCGGTCTGGTCAAATGAGATTGCTACCTCAGACCACTTGATTGCTCGAGGGACTCGCGGTACACTCGCGAGGACTTCCCGGGCGATCGCCTTGTACTGCCTCTTGGATTCATAAGAGGTTGAGCCCCCGAATATGTGCTCAATTGCTCTGACATGCCCCTGGAAAGGCTCAGGAGTGGAGTCACTGTCCTCGGAAGTTGTCTCTCGGCTGTTGTTAGCGACTTGAGGGTTTTCCTCGCGGAACCTCTCTCTTTCTTCCCAAAGGTACTTCTTGAAGATGCGACACTGTCGCAGGTCATGCGAGTCCGTCTGGTGAAAGTCACACCAGGGCTTGGACGTCTTGTCGGAGGATGCTGTAGGTTTATCCTTGGGGCGTGGCTTCCAGGTGCGTTTCTCGGAGACGTCGGCCATCACCTCGTCGGTTCTGGTCCTCTTCTCCTTGTTCCCTCCGAAGGGCTTCTTCTTGCGCTTAGACTTGCGCGAATCGCTCCTCGACTGGAGGGGGAGCTGGTCGACTCACCCCGCTGTTGCTTGATATAACGCAGGGTTTCCTCTGCACAAGCAGCCTTTTCGGCCAGGTCCATGAGCTGCCTGGTGGTCTTCGGTGGCCGCATGATCAAATCATGCGTGCACATTTCGTTCCTGCTGCCTCGAGTGAAGGCGCGGATGACGTCCGAGTCCGTTATCTCGGGTATAGTGTTGCGGACAGCACTAAACCTCTTCGTGAACTCACGGAATGTCTCATCTGGTCGTTGGACGACAAGGAATAGGTCGTCCACCCGGCCAGGTCTTGGGAAGGTGCCCTGGAAGTTCCCGAGTAACATGTCGCATAGCTGTCCCCACGAACGGATCGTTCCTGGGGGTAGATTCGTCAACCATGTCCTAGCAGCTCCTTTGAGAGCAGTAGGAAGATAGTTGGCCATTACCTTCTCGTCGCCGCCGGCCGCCTCAATCGCGGTGGTGTAGATCTGGAGGAACTCTACGAGATTCGTGGTTCCATCGTATGATTCAAGCGAACCAGGCTTGAAACGAGAAGGCCAGCGTACTTGTCGGAGTTCCTGGGACAGCGCTTGACATCCGCTGAAGGATCCCCGATAAGGTACGTTCTCGCTGCTATTCGGGGTCGAGGAACGGCCCCGAGTATTGGCGTTTTGCATATGATCCCTTCGAGAAGGTTGTTGCTCTTGCTGGCGCCTTTGGCGACGGCGTTTGTCGAGCTGATCTCGGAGGTCGACAGGTTGCTCCTCCTGAGGAGGCCTGTTTCTGGGATGTCGTCCCTCCTGATCACGCTCTTCTGGCAGGGGAGGAGTATCAACCCGAGTAGAGCTACGGGCTACCGAGTGGACTCGAGAAGACTCGGGCTGGTTCTGTGCCTCTTGGAGGTCAGCCCCCAGCCGTTGCAGCCACTGCACGCCCGCGGGCGTCGATAGATCCGCTACGGGGGGCTGTGACAACAGATTGCGTACTTCCGCGAGTCTTCGAGCAGTCCGGGACACGTACTCTCTTGTTCCCGGGGGGGGGATCTATCCACAGCGGGAGGCAACTCTTCGTTCCGGCGGGGAGTTCTTTCCCCGTCGGCGGGTAAGCCTCCGTTCATGTGGGAGGCAGCCAGCGCATTGCGCGGCTGTGAGCCCCCGGGTAGATCCTGATCTTCGGGGTCTTCTCGACCGTCGTTGATCGCGAGCACCATCCGAGGTCCTTGGCTGGACGACGTGTACTCGTATTCCATCGCGTTGTCTTCATCAGACGCCACGCGGGTAAAGTCTTGATCGTTCTCACGATCAGAATTAGCAGGAGAAATCCCAGCCATGGGGCTGGTCGTTCCTGCTGGGGAGTCGTCATTCAAGATCAACTTCCCGCTGAAGGCCCTGGCGCACTCGGTTCTGAAGTGATCTGCTTCACAATCCGAGTCCTCTCCAGGGGCGTATTCTCCGAAGTCAACTTGATCCGTCACCGGGTACGGGTCCATAGGGCCGAAGTTGTCGTAGAAGCCCCGGTCCGAGTACCCAGTGCGGGGCGAGATTGCGACCGGTTTTCCTGCCGTGCTCGCTACTTCCTCCTCGGTCGAAACCGGGGAGGGCTGTGCGAACGGCGCTGGGATCTGATCGCGCTCAGTTGCGCGTCCTGCCGACTTTGATCTTTCCTCGACGACTTGGTCCGGAGAGGTCCCCACGGTCGGCGCCATCTGTCGACGATTGGTGAACCGGCGATCTTACGGTACTCGCGAGATGATGATTACTGGGGGGTAGGGACCTCTAGGGCCCAAGCGCCAAGAGATCTGACAGCAGGGGACAGCCGTTTTTATACAAGTTCGGGCCTCCCTCAGGATAATAACCCTACGTCCTGTTGCTATATATTGATCGGGAACACGCTTTACAATGGGGGTGTGTGTTAGTGGCTATCCTAGGCCTAATCGTAGACTAATCCTAGCTAATCCTCCGGGCTCGACTCCTTCGAGACTGCGGGTCTTCTAGAACTTCGCCTGCCGGATCTGCGACTAGATTGACTTGTTAGACCTAGCCTGACCTGATTGGATCTGCTGTGACCTGTCCTCCCCTATGGGATTGCTGATCCTTATATAGGGGGTTTCCAGGGGTCGTACTGGACGAGGACTCACGCCCGAGTAGGACTCCGGCCTCCTTAGATGTCGGGATTGACTTCCTAACCTAAGGGGAGTCTTCCCTCCTCTAGAGGGGTTACCTTATCTCCCGAGGATCCTTAGTCGGATACGCTGTACCTTCCTAAACTCTCGGGGAACCGTACACGGATACCCCTAATACGCGGGATACCCTACTATCCATCATCACAACTATATTCGATCTGATTGCACCCATATGCATATCACTATGTCAGATGAATCTCCTTGGGAAAAGCCCTTGGAACTGGCCCGCACTGGTGCTGTAGCCGTTGACCCTACCGTCGATGGATCGATCCTGTCCGTCGAACGTGCGCCAAAGAAAAGCAAGAGCGCAGGGCGAACACAATAAAACAGCTGGGAATATGCGTATGCGTCGCTCCCTCCATCGAGAAATGTAAATGTATTTTGATTGGTTAAGACAAAGTTTTGACCAATAATTACTTTATTAATATGTGATTTATGTGACATAGAATTGATATCATTAGATTCGTATTCAAAAGTATTTTCTTATGATTATGATTTTGTATCACATAAGCAGATATTAATAAAATAATTATTGGTCAAAATCTTGTCTTAACCAATCAAAATACACCTTAACTTTCTGAATGGAGGGAGTAAAATAAAATGTTTAAGTACACATAGATAAAAAAAGAAAAAGAAAAACAAGATTACAAATGTTGTTATAACGAATCAACCAACAGCGAAGAGTATTTCTGCTTTGCCCTATGAATAACTATCGCAACTTCATGTCGGAAATGCCTTTTCCAAATTTGAATAGAGACATCTTCTTGCCGGAAGATGTTGTTGTTCCTAGTAATCCAAATTGCTCAAGCAGCGAGGACGATAATATCCATAGGGGGAGGGGGAGGTTAGCTGTGAGGAATATCTTTCGCTCGAAGGCACGCGCAAATTAGCTTTTGGCCTCAGCGAACGATTAGGCGGGTGTTTGAAAATGCGGGGATCACACGTCGGAGTCGGTAAGGACCCCAATCGTGATGGCCACTCCTGCGCTGCGCTGCACTAGCTGCAGCTGGTAGATAGAATAATGCTCTGCTTAAGTCATACTTCTCCATTAGTAAAGTATCTTGCTGGTGATGGCGAGCAAGTGGCCAGGAAATATCGATACCTTCCCATTGATTTCAAGTTATCCTCATGTCAAAAACAAAATAAAAAGTTATCCATATGCTCGTAGCTGGAGTAGTTCAGAATGCTGTATTGCTACTTCTCGTGTCCTGCTCAATTGCATGGATGCGTTAATTCTGAATGTCTCCACGCTAACGTCTGTTCTATGCCTATGATGAATAATCATCAGATTTTCTTCTTCTTTCGTGCGAGTGAATAATCATCAGATCATTCAAAACAAAAACATCACAGCACGGCTGTGGGTCTTTCTTCTTCTTCTTTCATGTGAGTGAATTCATCAGATCATTCAAAACAAAAACATCACAGCACGGCTGTGGGTATCTCTTTGCGTAGGTTGGGGTTTGACATGTCAAATCGTTCATGTTTTGATTACAATATCCTCCGATTCTGTTAATCAGGTCTAGAGATTTGGAGACACGCCTAGCTAGTAGGCCGTACTACGTTGACCGTTCACGAAAAGCGGGTTCACTTTCCGGGTTAGTTCCATCCCGGTCAAGTCTTCGAGCAAGTATGAACAAATGTCGAAGGTAAGGTCATAGTTGGCGCTGTACTCTCGAAAGTTTGTCTTCTTCCACAAACATATGGTGTCATTTCAGGATGGATGCAGCAACTTCTTTTTTCATGAGAAACGCCGATAGAACTTACAGACACACATCTATACGCATTCACCGTTTATTAAAGATTAAATTTGCGTAACTTGAACATTGACAAAATCATCATAGTTATCGATGAGTATGACGCTATCGTTTAAAGGATTTCACGTTGGTGAGACAAGCAAAAAAGCAGACCTACTTGCTAGAATTTAAAGTTCAAAGATGATTTACGTAAACACGTGTCTAATTAACAGGTCCGAGCCACTTGTTAATGTTCAGTTTCGTGGTAGCAGAGTACTCCTAATATCTTACAGAAAAAACAAAGACTAGTTTAACAGGCGAAAGAAAGAACTAGTAAAATCATTTGGTGGTTCAGCTGGACGCGACAACATCTCATCAGGGAAAAATGATAAGAGCACATGCGTATCTTGAACTGCCAATGCCGTGGGATATTCCCAAATCCTAATACTCCTACCTGCTGTTATAAGAGATTATTAATTGAAACGCGAAGTCATCGTTCTCATTGTATGGCTTGGCCAATGAGACGATGAGCAAGAAGCAAGTTGCTCAATTATTGCACTAACTTTATACCGGTCGCGGGAAGCCGTCCATGATGTCATGTGGTTAGAGGCAGTCTTCCTTGACATCATACAGACCAACGAAATATAATCTCGCTGATATCGACCCCCGCATTGCGAACCACCCTATGGTAGGGTGGAGAACCACCTAATTTGCAAGTAAGTTGTGGGGTTATGATTCTATTCACTAACCCCTAACCAGGTCGCATCGGATGATCATTAAATCATCGTAATTTAACTAAAAATCTTGAATTGGACTGAACTGTGAGTAGTATTTTATCGACTGAGTAGGCCTGTTCGAACACAAAAATCTTGCTATTTTATACTAGAAAAACTAACAGGGTGGTCCGTCTGTTTACACGGTTAGATTTGTTGCATCTTGTCATATTTGGTTTTTACCTCCCTTGCCTACTGTCAACCGTTTTAAAATTATTTTTGGAATTTAATTTAAAAAATATAGTTGAATTCCGTATATAAATCTAATTACTAATTTCTACTTAATATTATTTTTAAAATTTTATTTAGAAAAATATAGTTTTATTCTCTATCCACCTAATAAGAGTTGTATCAAGTTCTACTCTTTGTCTACCTTGCAAGATACACTATGAATTTCTATAAACAATTTGATACATCTACACTATTATTATCTAGACCCACCATGATCAACGTTCTATATATTTTAACCTATTTGGATGAATATGATGATATTTTTCTTCTATTTTAATAATATAATAGATAAATAGGAAATGGAGTACTATCCACAGTTCCTATTCTAAACAGGTCCTTGATGTCCAAGTATAAAAAGTACCGAAAACAAGACATGAATGGCGTGCAATTTATGGCATGGCATAATCCAAGGCACGCCACAGATTTCGTCTTCTGGTCCATTTGAGGCAAAAGTTTCGGTTGGACACTGTACTGCGACACACAGCAACTTTTGCATGTTTTATTTCCATTTCTGTTCTTGCTTCTCGCGTGCATATCTTTAATTAGGTGTACTAACCAAAAGAAACTCGTGCAACTGTGCAACCGTGCAAGAGGTTTCGTCTGGAGAGGTGATGATGGCGAGCACTCATCGGGAAAATACTCACTCGTAAATTGGAATATGGTATGCTAACCAAAAGAACTGGGAGGCTTTAGCATCCTTAACCTGAACTTCTTCGGAAAGGCACTTCGCCTCCGATGACCATGGATGTAGTGGAACGAATCTACACGTCCATGGGTTGGCTCCACCATGCCCCTGCCATAGCATTGACATGGATCTCTTCAGGGCTGCTACAAAAATCACCGTGGGGGATGGAGTCAAGACCAGCTTTTGGTTTGATAGGTGGCTAGAGGGCTCGGCTCTCTAAAGGACCTTTTGTCTTTCCTGTTTTCAATTGCTAAAATAAAACACCGGTAGGTTCACTATGAGCTCTATGGCGACACTTGGATGAGCTCATTTCGTTTGATCTCCACCACGGCTCAGATTCGTGAATTTGTGATCCTATGGTCCATGCTGCAAAACATCCACCTCGATCCCTCTACTCCGGACACAATTACTTGGTTGTGGACGTCAAGCAGGGTTTACTTCTCATCCTCAGCCTACAAATACCAATTCAGTGCCGCTTCCATCCCCGTCTCTGCGTCCAAGGTTAGGAATCCAAAATGGAACCAAAATACAAGCTGTTTGCCTAGCTTCTACTCTGTATGAAGGCTCTCTCTGCTGACAGGCTTGCGGTAAGGGGGTGGCCGCACGAGCACGTGTGTAGACTCTGTGTAACTGAGTTCGAGACTAATGATCACCTCGCGTGAGGGTGTGTTTTCTCTAGGAGCGTGTGGGGCATAGTCGCAGGTTGGATGGTCCTTCCCCCGAACCATTCGCCCTATTTCTCCTCTCTCAATGAGTGGTGGGATGCAAAGATTGCGGAGCTTCAGGGCCCACAGAAGAAGCTGTTCAGCGAGGTCGCCTTGTACGTCCTGTGAAATGTGTGGAAAGAGCGAAATCACCGCATCTTTCAGAATAAGTTCATGTTTGCGTTAGAAGTTACGTATATCACAAAAGGTGATATCGGTCAGAGGAGATTAGCTAATGTTTCTCCGATATAACTCGTAACTTTACTTTTTCTTCTATACATAAACTTACCTCTAAGTAAATGAAATTGGCAGAGCGTCTGCCCGTGTTTCAAGTACGAGCACTCGGGCAGTATCAGGCAAGCCATCCATGGGTGCCAGGTTTCCCTTGCAAATTGCATTAACATCTATGAGTATTACAAGTTTGGAATACAAGCATTCGTCGGGTGCAAATCATGAACCGCATCGATAAATCATAATTTCGGATCCGTAACTGCGATTTGCAAGCCATGAATCAGGAAGGGAATGTATGTCTGTGTGGTCAGAATCAGCTTATTTTCTGGAAGATTCTGCAGATATTTCCATGATGCCCATCCATGTCGTCGATGTCGAGGGATCGCGATTGATGATGAGAGTGCACAAGAAGCTTAGATACGTAATTATGCAATCATCGATCGATCGATCGATCCATTCTTTGTGCGCAAGCAAATCTCACCGGCCTGAAATGATCACGTCGCTAACTAATCAAGTAATCTCGAAAAAAAAAGTAATCGCAAGTAGGATCCTGTCACCTTCTCCATTGCGATGAACTAGTAGTGGTAGTTACTCTTGTCTCCGTACCACTGCTCCACTTGCGAACTAGTAATCCATACGTTTGTTGTGAATTTTTGCTTCCGAAATTTTCCGCTTTTTACCAAATTCCTATTTCCTACAGAGAAAAAGATCCGAGTTTCATCTAAGAACGGAGTCCCCCTCGCATCCACCAACACGACGTAGGATAGCTTATGAATATAGTGAAGATCAATCTAGTAGGGCTTGTCTGGCAAGGAGGGAACCTTATACGTGTGAAATTTTCGCTCAAAGTTTTATGGGTTGGTTTGATCCTCTCCCATCACCTAAGCCACACTGGTTAGACAAGCCAAATAAGTTCTAAAAATGAAAGACAGACAAGGATATGACGACGTTCACCGGACAGTCTGAGGTAGCGGCATCTATGTGATCACAGCAGATACGACACCCCTACACGCTAGGAGACAGCTCGTTGCGCAGCCATATAGTGGATATGCCTTGTTGCTGCAACGGCGTCAACAAATGGCAAGGGCAGGTTGGCTCCCTAGGTGCACGATTGGGGGATGTTGGTGCTTGTAGTGTCCATTCTCCATGGGCCAACCCCCTCACCGGACCAAAGTTTCGCATGACACAGATCGCTCCGTACCGGTAGCACCGAACTCCGGTGGCGATTATAGGGTTGTAGAAAAGGAAACCAAGTTGGGTTGCCGATGCCGACGAACGGTCGCCGAAATTTTTTTTACCATGGGGGAATAAGAGGATGCAAAGGTTCTCACTATCGTTACTCAATAATATTTGTTTGGTTTTGGTAAGTTTGATGGAGATATTGACCTAAAGTGAAGTAAGAGATATCGACAAACCAGAAATGGGAGCATGAGTATCTCTATGATAACAAAGTGGTGAAATCAATACTGCATAAGACGATAGGTGGGTTGACAACAATAGATAAGCCCATCAAAGATTAGGCTCGACAAGCCGTTTGAGCTTAGGCTCTTCAAGCTTTAATCATGAATATGATTTTGTTTGGTGGGTCGAGGTTTCACCATCACAGAGGAACACCACCAATGCAAGATGTGAAGGTGGTTCCCCTGTTTTAGATAATTACAAATGTGATTCATCCAAATATAACTAGAGTTCACATAGAAAACTCAAAATAATAATTCAAATAGAAAGAAAACTAGTTAAGGGTATCTTTAATTGATGCTCAAGTTTCTCTACTAAAAATTTGGCGTTTGTGATATTTTGGTGTCATGAGAACTTATCCACCCTTTTCACGCCCCTTTCATGATTCTTGCTAAAATTTAGCTAACAAAGAATCAATAAATCTCCAAACAATTTCTTGGCTAGTCAGTAATACTTAGTAAAATTTGGTAGGGAATACCGTGACATCCCTAACTTCCCGTCTGTTTCCTCAGAATTCTTCGACCCCACGTAGCCCGTGACCCAAATCAATGCCCAATAACTACCCTAGCAATTCGAAATCCCACCGTTCGATCGAGGGCTATATATGCGCCCGTTACGTCGGCGGACGTCACGCGGCTGACCACGCCCGCATCCGCTAAGGAAGGCGGTGCCAGGGAGAGGGATAAAATTAGCCGCGGCCACCTCTACTCCTCGAAGTTCTTGTCTCCAAATCCCGCCTTCGCCTTGCGGAGGGGCGGAAGGCCGGCGGCGCACCTGCCGGCCGTCATGGAGAAGGGTTTCCACCAACTGAACGGCGTCGGCGCCGGCGGGGGGAAGAGGAGGGGCGCGGCGGGGCTGATGGGGCTGCAGAAGCAGAACTCGTGGTCCCCCGACATCGAGCGGGACGAAGCGTGGGAGCGGCGGCGTCGGGGGCTGCAGAAGGGGTCGTCGCTGCGGCGGGGGCGGAGCGTCACGGACGACGACCTCGACGAGCTGCGCGGGTGCATCGATCTGGGGTTCGGGTTCGAGGCCACGGGGTGCGCGGTGTGCGGCGCCGGGAGGAGCCGCCTGGTGCAGACGCTCCCGGCGCTGGACCTCTACTACGCCGTCGCCGGCGGTGGCTCGGAGGGGTGTGCGAGCCCGTGCTCCTGCGTCGCCTCGTCGGAGGCATCCGAGGAGTCGCCGATCGGGAGCCCTTTATCCATACTCTCTCCAGGTACATAATCGCATCTGTTTCCATCATAGCAGTAGTTCGATCTGTTGATTAATTAGATGAACTATGAAAATTCGTCTCTCTTTAACCAAGCGCGACTAAATTTCGAGTTTTGATTCGTCCACGCGGTGCAGCGTGATTGAAGTTTTGGTTTCTGACTTTGACAACGCTGCTTGCAGGCGACCCACCGGAGACGGTGAAGATGAGGCTGAAGCAGTGGGCGCAGGTGGTTGCGCTGTCCCTGCGCAACCGTTCCTGATTAGATGAACGGGGACACCGACGTCTTGCTATCTTGCATTCGGAGGAGGGAGAACGAAGGCGAAGAAGAAAAGAATCCTGCCTCAATCAGAACCAAGGAAGAAGAAACAGAACAAAGAAGAAAATAATTTACGGTTTGGTGGGCCGCCGCCTTCCACCTTGGCTCACGTATCTTAGATTGGCTACCTGCTAATTGACTTCCTGTCACAATGATAATATCATTCACCCCTCCTAAGACATAATTTGCATTACTTCTGTTAGTTTCTGTTGCATTACTTCTGTTAATTTCTTCCCTCCCCTAATTCGTAATTTCACATCGCTGTACATGATTCATTCATCAAGAGGTAGATTAATCTGCATTCCCAAATAATTGTTGGCCCGTGCTGGTAGCTGTTGCTTCTTGCTCTGGAAAATTGATGATTCCGACGTTGTCATTGAATTTGCTCACCCGATCCTCTCTCATTGGCCAGTCGATCAAGCTACAATCAGCAGCACAGCAACCGTTCTTCGTCGTTGTCCATTCGTTCAAACAACCGGCAGTGCTGTGCAGATGAAGCAAAAAAGATTCTGGCACCTAATTCATCAAGGTTTAGAGCCAGGGTTCTTCATCGAGATTCGAGAGCAAGGATGACGACACCGGTGCAGCATCCCTCTGCACTGCTACAGTTCTCGCGAATGACAGGTACAGGCTGTGGTCCGTCTGGCCGTATGGGAGGAAATGTGATGGAGAGGACGTATAGTTGGCTGTCCCTTTCTGTCGTTTTGGCACGGCGAGCTGTCTTTGGCTGTTACGTCTCATTTTCCCGAGAAACCGTTCACCTAATATCCACACTATATGGTCTTTTCGTTTTATAAAAAGATCCCTCAATTTATTCTTTTCTTATTCTCAAGTTCTCTGCTCTCTTTATCTATTCATTCTATTATCTTCTTTCTCCTGAATATTAGAGCATCGAACTAATTCATAAATAATAAAATCAGCATAATATTTAGTAATATTCGATGAAGATTTAATTCATCTGATAATATTTATGTTCAAACAAAAAATATTATGTTACTCATGTTCATGAACGAAATAATTCAGAACAACATATTCTTTTTCGCTTTATGAACCAAAATTTTCAATGTTCATGAACAAAATATTATGTTCATGCACAAAAGTATACTCTCTCTTCTTTCGCTAGAATAATAAAAAATAAATCATTAAAATCATTAAAATGAAGGGACATAAATCTTGGGGCACTTCCTACGACATAGATAGTACTCTCTCCGTCCCAAAATATAAGGCACGCACGTATCCCAAGATTTACAATTAGGTCTATAATATGTTAGTTATATGATACAAAAGTGATATCATTGGAAAGTGATTTTAAAAACGAATCCAACAATATCACTTTTATATCACATAATCAAAATATTATAAGTCTAATAGTAAATCTTAGAATACGTGCATGCCTTATATTTTGGGACGGAGGGAGTATATAACATGATGTGAGTGAAAAAACTGCACTCCTTTCTCTCCTACCATTTCAATTCTGCGCCATGCATGTTCTCATTGCCTCAAATCATGCACGTTCTGAGTGGAACACACGTGTCTCGACGACAGGCGTTTCCTGGCGATTCGAGAGCGATCGTTTCCTTGCGCTTTCTGTCGCCCTCGCTGGCGTTTCTCCTCCGCCCTTCTCCATCATCGCCGCCGTTTCAAGCTTGGTTTCTGCTCTCGGCTTCCTGTTTCTCGCGGCGCCGGCCCCTCTGGCCATGGCTGCCAAAGAGGACATCCTGAGCCGGAGCTTGCGCGATATCCATCTCTCCGAGGCTGAGCGCAAAGGGATTTCAGTGCCATGTCGTGAATGCTGCTAGTAATGCTGACTGGCATGCTGTAGCCAAGGTACTTGCTCGGAGGCCGATTCATGCGCAGACCATTGCCAATTCTCTTGGGAGAGTTTGGTGCCCAAGCAAAGGAATCGTGTGCAAGTCTGTTGGAGATAATGTTTTCTTGATCTCCTTCAATCAGCCTGAGGGACGCAATAGGGCGCTGGATGATGGCCCTTGGTCAATTGGGCATAGCCATGAGCTAGTCCTCTTGGTCCTGTACGATGCTTCCAAGGCTGTTGACGATATGGAATTCTCAGAAATTCCCATCTGGGTCCGGATCTATAGGCTCCCGATGGGGATGATGACAAAGGAAGCAGGAGTGGTGATCAACTCTCAAATTGGTGTTCATATGGATGTTGATGTGGGCGAAAACGGCTTGGCAACTGGACGTTTTCTTCGTGTCAAGGTCAGATTTAACATTCGGAATCCTCTTCTGCGTGGGGTATCGATTCAGAGGATTGATTCTGCTGATGTTATTAGGTGCCCTCTTGAATACGAATTCTTGCCAGAATTCTGTTACCGGTGTGGGATCATTGGTCATATTGATAAAGCGTGCTCATCAAATATCAGTGACAATGGCAACAAACCTTTTGGGGCTTGGCTGAGAGTTGTCCCTCCTCGTAAACGCTCTGCTGACGATGCACGTGACCGGCATACCTTTCATCAGGATATGAATGCTTCTCGACCTGAAAATGAAACCACTTCGGTGGCTGGCGGGGAGCAAAGGAAGGAAGGCACAGGAACTCCAGCATTAGACCAGGGCATCAAATATGTGGTTGTCGAAGAGCAGTGTATAAAAGGCATTGGTATGCCTGTAGCAGGTCAGGAGGCACCTACTGAACCAAATGAAGGGGCCTCAACTCTCATCAATTCGGCTAGTGCAAATTCAGGCACGGTTTCGCCATCCAGGCCTCAGTCGGGCGCGGACATATCTGCTATTACCCTGTCAGATTTCCCCTCTTTTGGCTCTCCCTCTGTACAGCAAAATTCCAGCTTGGATCTGATGCCCTTGTCTTCAGTTCTAAAGGTAAACAAATCACCGCGCAGGCTCTCGCGCAAAAAGTCAGTGCAGGTTATCTCTATGCCTAGTAAGCAGGTCCTGGTTGGTTCAAAGAGGATTGCGGAGGGGATGGACATAGATTTTGAGCATGCTGCTAATAAGAGAACATGCAGCACGGAGGATAGGGACCTTGTAGTTGTACAGAAAGCTGACAATTGTGTAAAGGCTGGGCTGCCCGGACAGCCCGGCCAGGAAAGATGAAGATCGTGGCGTGGAACTGCCGGGGGTTGGGCAACTGCCCGGCAGTTCGGGGGCTTCTGGATATCCAGAAGCGTGAGGATCCGGATATTCTTTTTTTTGTCAGAAACAAAGTTAATCGGGAGGAAGATGGACAGGTTTCGCTGGTTGCTTTCTATGCCTCACATGGTTGTGAAAGAGTGTGTCGATCGGAGCGGGGGTTTGGCTCTCTTGTGGAAGCGGCATGTTAATGTTGATACCAAGGGTATATACCGCCTTTTCATTGATGCTGAAGTTACTCTGGACAATGGTGTAACATGGTGGTTGATGGGTTTCTATGGCGAACCCCGATCAGACAAAAGGGAGAATAGTTGGAAAGCCCTCAGATCACTCAGGCATCATGCTATCCGTCCGTGGCTCTGCCTGGGGGATTTTAATGAAATCTTATTCCCTCATGAGAAGCGCGGTGGAAATCCCCGATCTCAGGCAAGTATGGACCGTTTCCGTCAAACTTTGGTAGATTGTGATCTACAAGACCTAGGTTTTCAAGGTGATATGTATACATGGCGCAACCATAGCTTCCGCCATGACCGGTATGTCAAGGAGCGTTTGGACAGAGCGGTTGGGAACAGCCAATGGAGAGCTTGTTTCCCGTCCTTTATTGTTGTTCATGGGGAGCCTCGTCACTTGGACCATCGTCCAATAATTGTTCACACTGATGAGGATCCTCTACCGTTCTATCCGGTCCAGAGTTCCTTTCATTTCGAAGCCTCGTGGATCAAGGAGGATGAGTGTGCTCGCATCGTCCAGGAAGCCTGGGACACTACGGAACTCAATCCTGCTAGTAGTGTTTCTGAAAGGCTAAAAAGAGTTGCTTCTAGTCTTTCGGCCTGGAGTAATAATAACCTGGGCGATATAGGGAGACGTCTGAAGACTATTACCACAGATCTCCAGAGCTGCTTACGAAATGATATCTCAGAACAAAATGTTCATAAAGAACACGTTCTCAGAGCCAAATTGGAACGGCTTCAGGAGCAGCAGGATATCTATTGGAGGCAGCGAGCTCATGTCGAATGGCTGAGACATGGAGATAAAAACACTAAATTTTTCCATGCTTGCTGTTCGGAAAGAAGGAGAATCAATAGAATTACTAAGCTGAAGCGGGATGACGGCTCCTGTGTAAGCAATACACCAGGTTTGAAGTCTGATATTACTGATTATTATCGCTCTTTGTTTTCCGCTCAAGGTTGTACAGATCTCGCCAATATGCTTCGCCATGTTCAACCAAAGGTTACATCTGAGATGAATCGGTTCCTTTGCTCTCCTTTTTTGGCTGATGAGATTGATGCAGCTCTGAATGGAATCGAGGACCTGAAAGCTCCCGGACCAGATGGTATGCCTGCGATTTTTTATAAGAATTTCTGGGATGTGATTGGGAATCATGTTCGAGAGGAAGTACTTAACGTCCTTCATGGTGATCCTATGCCGGCTGATTGGAACACCACAACGGTGGTCCTAATTCCAAAGGTAAAATGCCCAGACCGCCTTAAAGATCTTCGTCCTATCAGTCTCTGTAATGTTATTTATAAAATTGTTTCTAAGGCAATAGCAAATAGACTGAAGGCCCTCCTTAATAATATAATATCTCAGAATCAGAGTGCTTTCGTACCAGGAAGATTAATCACCGATAACATCCTCATAGCTTATGAAGTATCCCATTTCATTAGGAATAAATCTAGGGGAAAAGATGGTTATATGGTCCTAAAATTGGATATGAGCAAAGCTTACGACAGGGTAGACTGGAATTTTCTCGAGGCAATGTTATGCAGGTTGGGTTTTCACAGTTCCTGGATACATCTCATTATGAAGTGTGTTCGCTCAGTCTCCTATCGTATCAAGATAAATGGGGATCTTTCTGATTTAATTGTGCCCCAGCGAGGACTCCGTCAGGGAGATCCTCTTTCTCCCTATCTCTTTTTAGTCTGTGCTGAGGGCTTCTCCTCCCTCCTCCAGAGCAGTGAAGCACAGGGTTTCATCGATGGCATTCGCATCTGTCCCAGGGCTCCTGCCATCTCCCATTTGTTGTTTGCTGATGATTCCCTGGTTTTGCTCAAGGCGAACATTTCGAATGCTCAGGAACTCAAAAGGATCCTAAACCTTTATGAAATCTCTTCTGGTCAGCAGATTAATCGAGAAAAGAGTAAGGCCATGTTCAGTCTAAACTGCAGTTCTTCAGTTAAAAGGGAGGTACTTCAATGTCTGCAGCTCGGCACGGAAAGTCATGCATATAAGTATCTTGGTCTTCCTTTTTTTATTGGTAGATCTAGAGCTCAGTCTTTCAGCTATCTCAAGGGGAAGATTTGGGGGAGAATCCAGGGTTGGAAGGAGAAACTTCTGAGTAAGGCGGGAAAAGAAGTGCTGATTAAGGCCGTCGCTCAAGCCATTCCATCTTATGCTATGTCCTGTTTTGATCTAACTAAGGGATTATGTGATGATATTACTTCTATGATATGCCGCTTTTGGTGGGCCCAGATGGATAATGATCAGAAGATGCATTGGTTAGCAGCCAACAGATTAGCTATGCCTAAGAAGGACGGAGGCCTTGGTTTCAAAGACTTATACTCCTTCAATCGTGCAATGCTGGCTCACCAAGATTTTTTTTTAATCGTTCAGAATCCCGAGGCTTTATGCACAAGATTGCTCTGACCGAGGTATTTCCCGGATGGTAACATCCTGGCGGCTCGTCCGCGTGCGGGCATATCATATACATGGCGCAGTGTTCTGAGGGGTTTGGATCTGCTCAATAAGGGTGTTATCTGGAGAATAGGAAGAGGAACTAAGGTATGTATTTGGGAAGATCCTTGGATCCCAAGGGGTACCACAAGACGTCCGTCTACACCTAGTGGCCACTCCGGGGTTCAGTTTGTCTCTGATTTGATAAACCACTCCAATGGAGAATGGAATTGGGAGCTTTTAGCACAGATCTTTCATCCGGATGACATTAACCTGATTCGTACTATCCCAATCGCTCAGGACATGGATGATTTTATTGCCTGGCACCCAGATCGAAAAGGGAAATTCTCGGTTAAGTCCGCATATAATCTTCGCAAGAAGTTGGAAATTGTTGAGGCTGGGCAACCCTCTTCGAGCTCCACTGTACCAAATCCGACAAATGCCGCCAGGCAAGTTTGGACGAATATTTGGAAGCTTCCTCTGCCTAAGAAAGTTTGCATGTTTTTGTGGAGGTTTGCCCATAACAGCCTGCCTCTGCGAACCAACATAAAGCGTCGTGGCATTGTTCTGGACACCACTTGCCCGATCTGTAGGAGAATGGATGAGGATGGAGGCCATCTTTTTCTCAAATGCAAATTTGCCAAGGCTTGTTGGGCATTATCTGACATGGATCATCTCCGCTCTCAATTGTTGGCAGGCTGCAATGCTCTTGAGGTTACTTCTCTCCTGCTCTCTCAACAGTCTGAGATTGCAAACTATGCTGTTGTCCTTCTTTGGAACTTGTGGTTCGTTCGGAATTTAGTCAATGCAGGGGATCCAGCTTGTTCACCTTCTGAATTAGTCTCTAGATGTCAGGTTCACTTACTGGACTTTGGGGTTGTTCAGAGCAGCAGAGTGGATTCTCAAACTTCTATCAGTCTCCGATGGACGGCTCCTCCTCAGGATTTTCTGAAGATGAATATAGATGCGTCTTTTCGTCATTCAGGTGAAGGAGGTTGGGGTTTCTGCATTAGAGACACGGAGCAGGTATGGGTCATTTTCACAATCTTGTAAATGCTTTACAGGCTGAAACCATGGCCTGTTTACGAGCCATTCGTTTTGCGTCTAATGCTGGTCTGGCCAAGCTGATTTTAGAAACTGACTCTACGGTCCTGCAACAAGCATTGGTATCAAATGAGCTCGACCTGCCCCGCTGGGAGTTCTTTTCCGTCAGGCCAAAGCTCTTATTATCAGTAGCTTTCTTGACTGTAAGGTCGTGCATTGTAAACGCGTTTGCAATTATGTCGCTCACGTTTTAGCTAAGCACGGTGCTAATTCCGCTCAAGCCACTGATCTTGTATGGTTATCCAATGTCCCAGACTTCGTAATTTCTCTTGCAGACAGCGACTTCGCTGGTTTTGCTTAATAGTAAAGTTCTTTATTTCAAAAAAAAATCATGCACGTTCTCGCCGAGCCGTTGAGACTCGAGAGCACAGTACAACCACAAAGATTGAGATGTTCCTGTGTACAAGTACAAGCAGTCGCACGGCAGCCGGCAATCATCATTTGGCAGTAGCCCTAGGGGAGCCTATTAACTTCGTCTTTCTGAATCGCAACGGAATTCATTCAGTATTGCTTGCAGTACAGCTCGTGATAATGTTTCGTGAATGGCAGGCTACTATAGCGCTTGCAGGGAAAACTTGCCTGCAGCCTATTAAACTGCCGGACTTAGTCATGCAATTTAATAGAATTTTGAGCGAATCTTACAACTACGGTAGTTCAACTTTGCTGCCGTCGAGAGACAGTATTCTACGCTGACACCTGCCGGTCTGATCTGATGGGAAAACATGAGATGCCCTCCGGCACTGCACATGTCTTGACAGCGAGTTTCAGTTAACTCTGATTAGGATGGCCACGAGAGCAACACGACACTCCCTGCGTGGCTGCGTGTCACGATGCTGGCCAGCCAAATCACCGTGAGCTCCCAGCCACACAACCGAGGGTATATGTGTACCGGCGAACTCTCAGCAAGCACCGAGGGATTCACTGCTGTCAAGCATGACCACCTGACTGCGGCCTACGTCCAGCCCAGATGAAACTCGCAGAGATTAAACTCACATGATGTATCAGGAAAAGTTCAAGGTTTCATGAATACAAACTTACCAGAAGCTGGTTCAAGTTGAGCACAATGGAACTATACAGGGATTTACAGCACTAATAGTTCTGGTTTCACACGACCAAGTCCCATGGTTTATGAATTCAAGCTTATATGATCTAACACGATAGTAATGAGTCCAGAAACCTACACCATCAATATTGTAGTATAAACGAACTCGCCGTGTCGATAAACAGACCACAGTTTACTACTCCACTGAACCCCAGAGCGGTACAATGGATCAGTTCCTACTTACCAGACAGTAGCTTCACTATGTCTGCCCATCAGGACTCAGACATCTTCACTCTGCAAGTATGTAACACGATAGTTGGTTCAATAATCATGTCTTAGAACATGGGCAACAACGGAAAATCTACAGATGTTTTAGAGCACAGGCAGTTTGGTTTTACAAGGCGTAGTGCCATGGTTTATGAATACAAACTCATCTGATCTAACATGGTAGTAATGTATCACGCCAACCCAGAAGCCTAATAGCAGCTGAGTAGCGATACTGTAATACACATGAACTCGCCGTGTCGATAGACTAACCATGGTTGAATTACATACAATGCTGTACTCACTTGAACGGCATGCAAACAGCTAAAACCTATTGAGCCAATATCACTAGCAGTCTATCATCCTAGGAATCTGAAGCATAGGATCAATGGCTGCTCTACAAGTGCAACACCTGGCGATTCTGAATTCACCTACTATATATAAACTGATCACGTTGAAAGTAGTGTGTGTTCTAGTTACAGGTCTTCAGCTTACCAAGGACCCGTCAGTGTCCTCCGCAGGCAAATTCTCTTCGATGTAGGCCCAACTTGCCGGGTAATTCTCTCAAATACCTGCAGAAACCATTCAAAAATTATGTTACGGCAAAAACGATCTCCTGAAGAGCAACGAGGCAACCTTGCACTTCATATGGAGGGACAATCACTTCTTTGAAAGTAAAGACTAGGAACAGCAAAGTTTGGAGTCGCAAATTTACGAACACCAAACAACAGGAGCAGTTTTGTCCTTTTCCGTTTTAAGAAAAAAACTATGCAAGGCTATGTACAAGTACATAGTAGTCCAACATGCCAACAATAATAATAAGAAAAAAAAACCTATGCCCCCAAAGGGTGTTAGCCTTAGAATCCCGTCCCTTCTAGCTTTAAAAGCCCGAGGGTACCCAGAAATGGGTGAGACCATAACCCTTTTCTTTGCAGAGTTTACAATAACTGACCAGACCAAAAACAGGTCTGCGTCCTAAATGAAATAACCCACAAATTTCACGTCGTGTAGATAATGACGTGTGAACTTCGCAGAGTTCAGTGAAAAATCTGCAGGTATCTAAACTTTTAATAATGAAAACTTGGACAATCTGGGAATGAAAGCTGTAAAATGACAGTTGATTGCCAGTCCTATTTGGTGTCATGATGAATGTAGCTGGAGTTTTCTTTTTCTTTTTTTTGGTTAGCCACAAACTTATATGAGGTGTCCTCTCTCACGATAAATATTAATGATGAACGGTAACTTTAAGATGCTATATTGGGGGAAATAAAATTAACAGACTCTTTTCAATCGGATGGCAACATATATAGTTAACTATATACACGTTTAATCTCTGGTGTAAGAATTGCAATTGTATAATTTGTTGGCCCCTTCCCAATATTCTCTTCGGCTAAGATGAACAAATCAGCCATTAAATAGCCGTAAGGGTTGGAACAAAACTGTGTGCAAAACTAGCTAACCTTACAATACATCATTAGAATCAACAGATGAATAAAGTACTGAAATCGTAAACTACATTTTTTTTGACTGGAAATTGTAGACTGATGTCAGATGGCCAATCAATAAAAAGAATTCCTTAATCGTTTTAAGCCACTTAAATGTTAACACCTATGACGGCAGACAGCAATGATGGCAGATGGCCGATCAATTCAAAGAATTTCTTAATCATTTTAAGCCACTTAAATATTACCACCTAACCCCTGTTGTAGGAAAATACAATCAATCACATCCACATCAGTCCTTGCCTTATCACTTCTCCATTTCCACACAGCTTTACTTCATCAAAAAGGTATTGTTAAGTCAAATATATGGTAACAGTTTGAAAGCCAGAAATCTATATCAGTAGTTGTCAATCAGACCACAACATTTCCCATTCAAACAAGTGTATCAATACCACAAGTTTAGAAAACTTGCAGTTCCTTGACAATAATTGTTGTTTCACACCTCGCATTCCAACAAAGAAATAAATGAAGCAACTCATATAAGCATAGAGCAAAATTACATTCATGATGTTGACAGGGTTGACTGTAATACTTCATTAAAGGGCATCCCCAGATTATAGGAATACTTTTGTTAGAATATATTTTCCTTTGTATAAACCAAGTTCAATACCAGTAAAACAATAAAAGTTTTTGTTAAAAAAAAGGTAAAACAATAAAAAGAATGTGTGTAAGGTACTGCTTGGTTCTGTTTTTCTTTGATACTTAAATAAACAGAAGTATAATCTGTGAAGAGATAAAGCATTTTCACCAAAATGGCAAGCAATTACCTCGTTCTTTTGCCTCTCTAGCATTTCCACCTGCGCATTAGAAGAAATAACTGTTAGGCTGGCATGCTATGTTTTAATTGGGTGGTCCGAGCAGCTAATATCACAACAGAAATGGCATCGGTAGGTCTAAGAACATATATATGCTTGAGTCTGTGAATGCTTTCCTTCAGTTTCGTCCTAGTAACTACTTATGCTCAAAGGCAGCAACAGAACAGTCACACCTTGAAGAATGTAATAATATAACACAATAGCAAATAGTCACACTTGGGGGTGTAAAAATCATAAGTATTAGTTTAGTCATGGAATATTTGATGCAGGTACATACATACATACATACATACATATAGGGCTTACGGGCTTACATTTACCAGATGAAATAAAGAAATTTCTCGTACCAAGCAGCTAAGCAAATACTCAGCACTGGACTATTTCAACAGCTGCCACTGGAACCAATTTTGGCTGATTGCTCCCAGCATTTTTAGTTTTGTGCAATCTGTCAGTTCACAACCGACTCAAAGGGGAGATTCTAAAACAAATGGACCACTCTTAGTGTATGTAGACTGTATTTGAAAACATTTAATGATTTGTTTTCGCTTTGATGTACTATCACTTCAATTTAGTCAATGTGGTAAAATGCCTATACCTATCGCTAGAAACTGGCATGTGGTGATCATCCAGTATTTTTATCTTCTTGATAAGTTCTCAAAATGCTAAGGGAAAGACCAGAAGACAACTACACAAGTTAAAAAGGTGCAAGGATGCGAAAGTACAGATGGATGATTCCCTCGAATTCCAGATGTTTAAATTTAAGGGGTTGTCTAAGGGTAATAGCTAAAATACTTGAATACAAGAATAAATATTTCCATGTTAATATTAATGCAATCCAAACAAGAAATGCAAACAGCACATGGAGCACACCTGCTTTTTCTGCAACTCCTCGTTCCGTTCTTTAAGTTTTGCCACCTCGGTCTCCAATTCCATCATATAACTCTGTTGCATAGAAGAAAGCACAAATTTAGTCTACAGAAATTCTCCATGAGTTTTAGAAGCTCAACAGCAAGGACAATAGATTCATCTTAGAAAAAGTTTCCACTTACGAGTATCAGCTTTCCAATACTTCAGCTTAGTATATGCAAACGATATCTTCGTAATTTGGCATGCGTGCATCAATGTAGCATAGATTATGCACACAAAAGAGGCTCATATCCTAATATTGTTCTAACCAAAGATAGCATAAAACGATCTGCACGATGATATACCTTTCTCAGCGCTGTTGCTGTACCATATTGAAGTAAAAAATGTTTTAAGAGAAAACTATATATGAAGAGTTATGAATATGCAACACGTGTCACTGCGAGGAAGCAAAAGACATGACAGCTTGCTATGGATAATAACCGACAGCGACAGAATTTTCACCTGCTTCCTCTGGCGCGACCTCGCCGCAGACTCCCGGTTCTTGATCATCCGTCGCTGCCTCCTCTCGACCACCTTCTCCATCGCCGGTGGCTTCCTTCCCCTGATCCCACCATTAAAAACATATGGCATCGCTGGTGGCGACAGCGAAGACAAGTTCAGGCCTTCCATCTTGCCGAACCCGTTGGACATAACCGGTCTCGCCGGCGAAACAACAGTGGCCGCACCACCACCTCCCTGGCCGAAAGCTCCGGTCATCAGCCCATTCCCCAACGACAGCGGATTCACCATAGGAGGAAGGCTCTGAGGAAACAGCATCTGCGGCTGCTGCGGTGGCGGCTGTGGGGCCGCAGGCGACGGCGCAGGCGGCGGCCCCGCCATGTCCTCCCGCACCACACCGGCGCGCACGAGGAACTCCTCGAGCGTGACCTCCCCGAGCGTCTGCTGCCTCTGGGCCGGCGGGGGATCCGCGGCGGCCGGCGCCGCGGAGGGCCCACCGAAGCACATCATGTCGCGCCAGACCTCGTCGACGGTCTTCTGGCTGAGCGTCCGGGGCAGCGTGAGCGATCCCTGCCGCTGGATGGGAGCGGCCGCGCCGTGTTCCGCCGCGGCACTGGTGGCGGTGGCCCCGGTGACCGCGCCGATGGCGTGCGACTCCTCAGCCGTCCAGATGTTGCGGAGGAGCTCGTCCATGTTCATGGATCCGAAGTCCTTCCCGGGCCCGCCGAGCGCGCTCTGTAACTCGTCGAACGTCAAAGAGTACACCGATGACCCCTGCCGCGCCAGCGGCAGCGGCGTCATCGGCGGCAGCTGCTGCTGCTGCCTCCCGCTTTCTCCCGGAAAATCCATCTCCGCCCTCCGATCTCCCACGCCTCGCCCACAAACCCCACCAAATCAAGCCGCGTATCAGAAGCCCCCGTACAGGCACACGTCAGAACCTAACAGGTGTATGAGCTGAACCAAACAGCAGCCGCAGCAGGAATCCAAGATGGGGAGCAGAGCGCTCTGCTTTAAGCAGGAGGACAGGAGGACGGCGCGGCCGGGCTGGATTAAGTATAGTTGGCGATGCCAAATTTAGCAAGAGAAGATCCAAGGACTATGAGCGATTGGGGGTAGAGAGAGAGAGACATGAGAGAGGGGAGGTGCGGAGGTGGAAGGAGGTCGTTGGTGGGCGGGCGGCGGGGGCGACGCGACCACGATGTCGAGGAGCAGCGGACAGGTGTTGCATTGGCCGAGAGGAGCCGTGCGCGAGGCGCGTTTTAAAACGTCGCCCCACAGCGACGAAACGGCAGTGCTCCTAAATCTCGATTAGTGCGCGCCGGGTAATAAAGTACACTACCCCGTCTTTCGCCCCGCGCACACAGCCAGATCCCACGGGCGCCACACCTTTTCTGTCTCGCGGGTCGGGGATCTCTCGGCTGCCGCGCCTGCGCTACGCTAGGTTTGTTTGGTTGGTTGGTTGGTTAGTTGGTTTCCCAGTGTCCGGAGAATCTGATACCCCGTGGACGGCCCGAGATGTCAGTGGCGTTGCCGGATCTGCGGGGTGGCGCTGTGGTGCGGGATAAGGTTTTCGATTTCAGTTGACCACTGAGCGGAACGTGGTGGGCTCCGTGCTCTCCCGAGGGCGCAACGTGTCGGGCTCCCCACGACGCTGATGGGTGGCGACGCGACGGGTCACCCAATGAGGGGACGCGAGGTGGGAGCATCCTGGCGGACGCGGACAAAAGCATTGGACGGACGGATCATGGCGCCCACCCACCGGCCGTTGACGTGGACGCGACGGGACGGGCCGCGCGCCGCGCAACCGGCGATGGGGTGGGATGGGCCGAGTGCGCTGTCTAGTCTTGTTCACTCCGAGGAGAACGCCAGCGCTTCGGTGCGCCGGTCGACGGCCTGGATAGTTTCTGCGAATCCGTGTGGCCCAGCACACGATTTTATACGGCCTGGATAGTTTCTGCGAATCCGCGTGGCAGGTTTTCTTTTTTTTCCATGGTAAGTGGACCTTGCCCTTGCAACTTCGAATTTCATTTATGAATTAATCATTTTCTATCTATATTTTCAAAATTAACCTCATCCAATTTTTTTTCTATTTCTAACCCTTTTGGAGACGCCACAGCTAACTACGCCTCAGGAGCACTCTATGACGCCATAGTCATTGGCGCCGCAGACCGTGCCTACGTGGCGCCCACAAACCATGGTCTGATGACATGGCCTAGGCTGCGGCGCTGCGCATCTTGGCGCCGCAGCTGTGGCGCCATGAGCCTCAGCGGTGCAGCCTGTATACCCATTCAGCCCTCTTTTCCCTGCCTAAGTCTCGAGCCGACCCAAGCCCGTCCCATGCCCATTGCCGCCTTCTCTTCGCCACTCGGGACACCGAGGCGTCGGCGCCTCGTCCTCCACACTAGCGACCGGGCCGTAGTCGTCCTCCACGCCGGCCACCAGACCGGTGCCCTCCTCCATGCCTCCTCTTCCTCCATGGCAGCCTCCGCGGCATTTTGCTCGTAGGTAATCTCCACTCCTCCATTCCTATATGTATTGCTATGCATATTTTGACCATGCTGTTGTGATCGTTAGTATTTGGGTTATAGTTAGAAATTAATTATTGCTATGCATCTTTTGATATTTGTACATGGAATTCATGATCATAGGAATTTAGCCGTGCGTATATGAAATTTGTGCAATGTATATTAATAAATTGATCTTTCTCGTATCAATGGAAAATTTGATATATATATATTTGCTTATATATGCTGTTTTGGATAGAAATGATGAAAACACCTCTTAATTGGTAACTATAGTGAAAACTCAAATGCTTAGTATCTCATGCATTTATTTTGTATAAATTTTTTTACTTATTTTCTTTTGCTTAGAATATCATGTTTGTAAGTCAATATGGTGTTGACGAATTTTGTATATTTTCGAACAATGTATATGAATAGAATTGTCAGGGTTTATAATTTCTCATGAATATGGGAGAGAGCCAATAGCAACATTGATTTTGAGTCTATGGCAGCAATGGTAGTTATCTTTGGGGAGGCACCAACCTTTAGTGAACTGTTAGAAAAGATTGATTGTGAATTGGGATTTTCATCAAGTTCTATCAAGTGGAGGGACATGATGATGCCGGATTTGGTACGAAGAGGTACCCTTTGATGATGCTCATCCGATCAGGTAGCGATTGGAACACTTATAGGGAAATTTTCTGTGCTTCAGATGCTAAGTCATTGGAGATATGCGTATGGGGAGGCCAGCATCGTTCGGTTAATTCTATGAATGCTGCTAAGTCAGGCGCAGATCACGAGCTTCCCTTTGTTGTGGACATCTCTCAATGGCCATTTGAACCACTACTCAGACAACTGCATATCAAGAGCTAACTCCACAAGATGGTAGAGTTGATGTGGTTGCCGATCAGTTGGTGGGACTGTCGATACGTCCAATTAACCTACCACGAGCTATGAGTCCATTTGTTCATGATGCTGGTCAAAATGTCGAACATATCATGGGACATTCGCATGCTCATTTTGATGCGGCAGTATTGAATAACTCAACTGATGGTGAAGCTAGCTTGAATGACACTGATGACTGCCCAAGAGACTCCAATGAGGAGTGGATCTTTAGCGAGGATGAAGGGCCGGAACCTTGTTTAAGTCTTCAACAAGCTATAGTGGTAAGAGCGATACTCGGCGAAGAACTCACAGGCCATGGTTTCAAGAATGTTAGAAACGTCGACAAAGTCGTTTGTAACGACGGCCTATTGGGAAGTTCTTCGAGCATGACACATATCAAGAGGGACAAAGATGGGAAGCTGATCCTTCGCAAGAGAATGCAATTCAGGATTTTTGCTAAGTTCAAAGACTTCATTGTCGATTACTCTATGAGGGGCTATAGGCCATACACCGTTTATCACTATGACATTAATAAGAGGTACACGGTACATTGCCAAAAGGGTTATGCATGGAAGGTGCGGGCAAGGTTGACTCGTGAAAAATTGTGAAAAATCTCTCGCGTGAACGGACCACATACATGTGGTACATCACAACTAGTTGGGCTGCATATACAGGTCACAAGAAGTACATCACTACTCGCATCACTAGCGTGGTTTGTGTTGACCTAGATGTTTCTGTAGCTTCATTAATCGAGATGATATTTGCGATGATTCGTTACCGGGTGAAGTACAGGAAGGCATGGAGAGCTAAGCAGTTGGTGATGGAAATATTATGGGGTGACTGGAAGGAGGCTTATGCTCGGCTTCCAAGAATATTGATGGGTATGCAAGCTACAAACACAGGATTAGAGTTCTATTTGTTCCACAATAATCGCAAAGGGAGCTAGTGGGGAGGAGAATGGAGGAGGAGGCGGCTGCTAAGGGCTTATGGTATTTATACACCTTCGGGACCCTAACCCTAAAAAAGATTCGATCATTATCCCTGGGGTTCATCCTTTAAAACCTGTGTGGATCCAGGCCGAGCGTCAACCCCCTTCTAGGGGAGGTACATCGGCTCGGCTGGGCGCTCCACAACCGCCCGTGCCGACGAGGGGCTATTGTTGTAGGGGGACCTCCTACACCACCCCACACCGACGTGGATGCATAGGTAAAGGTTAAGCCACTCGCCGATTCCTCTGACGATGATATTCGTCTAGTGTTGGTAACAGGTAAACATGCACAACTCAACTCTTCGCGTTGCAACTCTCTCCCTCACAAAGATGGCACCTGGGGGAGGATCCAAAGGCGACACTCGAGGGAGGTCCCGAACGCGACACCTGAGAGAGAACCTGAAGATGACACTGGATGGAGGACCCAAAGAGGGAACCTGTGGAGGGTCACGAAGGCGACACCCCAGGGAGGACCCGAACACGACACCCAAGAGTTTTCTGGAGCGGCAAGTCAGCTACTTGGGAAAGCTTCCAGACAAGACCCGCTAAGATGCCATTGGATATTCCGCTAAGGGTAGCGTGAAAATGACGAGAAAACCCCAGATGGTGTTATGAACCCGAAACGACACCGTAAACTGCCTAGAAACAGAAATATAACTATACACCGTCATCATCCTCTCCTATAAATAAGGAGACACCCCCTTCCATTCGAGAGGAGTGAAGAGGGAACAAGTGGAATATACTCACCTTGTAACCCACTCTTACTCTCGTGTTCATGTGTTGCGGTAAGCGACAGTTTCACGCGAGGAACGTAAGTTCAATTTGTTCCTTGTGCACCCATGTCAATCAGGTACCGAACACAGGTGCCATAAGTTTGCTATCCGCTGAGAGTATTCGTCAACAAATACAATATCTAACACAGGATCCCCAAGGCTTGCATTACATACAGAAATCCATGGAAAGATGGAGATCAAGCAGAATGAGAACCAGCTCGATCTGGCATTTAGCTAGCATAAAGCTCAAGGAAGGAGCTTCTACTGGGTGTACAGATGTTGTATTAACGAAAGACACAGAATAGTGAGTGCAGGAATCCATCTAATCAACTACAGGAGTAGGTTTTGCTCAATGACTTTGATTTCTAATACTCCTGCTCCGTGTTTCATTGATCAGACCGTGCGAGCTCTCTTCTAACTACTCCTGCTACCTCCAGCTGCAACAGCAAGAAACTAATCTGGCTTTTGCTCCGAAATTTGTAGTCTAATTCCGAGTATGTCGGCTCACATGAGCTGCAACGTTCTAAAAATACACGAGTAACATTAGTAATTGTTTCAAGTAAAAAATGCTCTAGAAGGCTGTTTGCCCATCGAATGTATGAAATTTCGCAACCATTAAACTATATGCAGGAGACAGATAATGGGCACCCAAACTAAAACATTTATACGTTAAACAGAAATCTGGATATGCATGACCAGCAAAGTAACTCACCAATAAGTTTCTACATTCATCGCTGCACCCACAGCCTCCAACTATATCACACCTAGCAAGCATGATAGGAGAAACAGCAGCTGAAAGACTTGCCAGTCCTGCTCAAGTAAGTTGTCTTCTTGGTTGCCCTCAGACCACATTGATCTTCACTGATAGAAACTGTACTACGCATGTCTTGTGCTTTCTTTTGGGCAGACCGTAGTTTCCCCAAAATTCTGTCCATTGATGATGACCTTTTTTTCTCAAGCTTCATCTGAAGTAAAGAGGGCAGAACATGTAAGTGAATAGCAAAAGCAAAGAGACATTTAGCAATTATGCAGACACGGTATATTTATGGCATAGAACCACAAAACAATACCTCCAACTTTCGAATTGCTGCCTCTGCTTTTGCTTTCTGCAGATTTTCCCAAGCAGTGATCTTTGCTTCCTCCCTCTTGCACCTTAAACGCAGAACACAACTAGATATCAGAAATAGAGAAAAAAAAAGCAATAATATAAGCTAATGCCAAATAATAAATGAGGACTGCAGACATTATTATCTTCTGCGCAGCGGGAAAAATAAAAACATGACTTAGATTGCATAACTAACCACTAACAAGTAGGATTTCTAGGAATCAGTAGAGAGAAGGCTAAATTTACACGCTGTAGGTGGATTTCCGGTCCATCATCTATTGGACCCCAATAATATTGATTTTGGATTTCTCGTTTTCATTTTTTTGACACCTGGCTAGTTAGAAAAGATTAGCCCTTTCATAATCTATGCCCTTCTATTCTAAGAAGGGAAATCCTCTGGAAGATTTTTATCATAAGGGAACCTGTAACAAGTGATCGTATGCTATGACATCATAAAACACCTTTGAGCATTGGATTAAATTTGTACCATGATATGTGCCGGTGTTTGCTGACGAAAGAAAATGAGTCAAAAGAACTCAAGTCCCCAGACATTTTGAAGTGTGTCACTTCAGTCTCAATATTTGCATTTACTCCAGCTGAACCTGGGACTTCAAATTACGCAAGTTTGTCCAACCCACAGTTTACTGCCGCTTGCTTATTCGGTTATTCAGCTAATCTCACAAGTAGCATATCAGCAGGCCTCATACTCAGTTTGCCACTGCTACCATACTTAGTTCTTTACCCTTCCTAACCACATGCACTGTGTACACTGTACAAGCATAAAGCCATTAGCTGAATTAGCTTCAAGTCAGGAGTGTAGGATGACCTTTTCTTAATAAACAGAACAAAACATTTCCAGAAAGCCAAGTCATTTGCTGAAGTCTCACTAAGACACTTACAGCAGGACGGGCAATATAGGATTAACAGTTATAATATGACAACGAAAGCAGTAAATTGTCCGTATCACTAAGTGCAAATCAGTAAATTGTGCAGAATCAGTTTACTAGTAGAGAAATGGCGAACATCAAACAAAAACTTACTTCAATATGCATCTTTCTCTTTCTTTTTCATCAAAAGATGGAGCGCGAGCCTCGGTAGTCTTCCTTCTCCATTCGACAATATTTGTTGATCGCTTATCAGAGCCTCGTGTTACATGTCGCTTGGACCACCGGGTAACAGTTACTTGATCATCTACCTGCACATCCCTAACTTCAACTCTAGGTATATGACTATTTGGTTCTCTAATAGCATGTCCTGATGGCAAGCTGGAGCAGGAATGTCTCGCTTTTGGGGAGGACGATATTATACTGTCATCAGGACTCATTTGTGTGGCAACATCTTTCTTTATGATTGGACTGGAAATCACAGGAGTTGCTCCTTGTGAGCCTTGTAATTTATCATCTGTGTACAGGGTACAAAGATAGTAAGATTGATTTTTCTCGATGTTAAAGGAAATTTGATCAGCATACGCTAAAATATACCTGAAGCTAGTTTATCTGAGCATGCAAATTCCAAGTACATAAAAATGGCACAAGATATTTTTGTCTTAGGTTTCTAGATTACTTCTGCAATTTATTTGCTTTTGTTAAGTAAGCTGAAGATAACAGACTTCTTGTACCCTGCCCGTTCGTATATATGATTAGAAGAAAGCCTTTTTCCAATGTCCAAGACTCCTGGCTAATGTAAACCAGAAGGGTTCTAATATTTGAGGTACATGACGATCGTCATATTGAAATGTAGATGCTTTCCATTCTTGTGCTACATCTATTACTCATCTAAATTCAATTTATTGGCATGTAGGCGTTCTATCATATCATACATTATAGATGTGAGAATCTTCTCCATTATTGCATCTAAATTGACCAGACTAAATGCAAAGTAGCAAAAAAGTGTTCCGTTGCACAGCTTCTTCTGACACTAATGAGAAGAGACTAACTCGCACCTTGTGCAGCTTCTTCTGAGATATGAGCAAAGGCAGATGCCTCCATAAGTGTTTCTGTCCACGCATGTATGCTCGCAGATCTCAATATATACGGCTCCTTCTCAGCCGAATATGATCTGCTGCTGCCATCATCCCCACATTTGCCTCTTCCACTGCTAAAGTCACCATTGCGCACATGCTCTGGCATGAGAACACCAGCACAGAAAGGTGAATGTGCGGCAAAATTAGCCGCCGCCAAAATACCATCAAAGCAGGGAACAAATGGCGAAACAGCCGCATAAGCCCCCGGAACACCGGCTGAGTGACCAAGTGGCCCACTCTTCGATTTGGGCCGTCTATGATGTGGCGCTGGTGCCGACATCCTCCCAATCCCATCACAGGAAACCGGACTCAAGATCCACTTCTCGGCATCCTCCCATTTCGACGGCAGCTTCCTCCCATTGTTGAAAGGAAGCACAACCCCGCTGCCTCCATACCTCCTATTGCTACCTGCTCCAAGCGGCACCCGCTCCGAGCTCCATCCCTTCGGGTACTGCATGCTTCCAGTGCAATGCCTGTTGTAGTTCGGTGTTCCGGGGCTCGGAAACGTGCCTGATCTGCTTCTCGACGATGCTGTCGAGCTCTTGCTCATCCCTCCCACGTTACCCCCGAGCAAACACCTCGGCGAGAGCACGAGCAGCTCGATTGCTCCAAAACCGTCGCCGTTGAGCTCAAGAGAGGCCGGCTGCCGCACCAACGCAGCCCCCTCCGCCCTGAGCTGCAGCTGCTTCTGGCACTCTACCAAACACCAGATTCCACCAACAGTGAGCAACCACTTCACTTCACTCAACACAAGAAGCATTCGTTTAAGTGGAAATTACCTCTCAGCGAATATGAGAAGGAGTCACCGGCCGCTTCCCCCGATTCCTCAGAGCCTGCCGCGCCGCCCCTCCACTCGTCCTCCTCCTCGTCTGCGTGTGAAACCGGTTAGCTGCGGCGCGCAAGGTGACAGAACGGGCAACGTGCGAGCACTGGGATTTCACCCACCTGGAGGAGCGGTGCCACGGGAGGCGTGGCTGCCGTGGAGGAGGAGGCGCGGATCTGGATCGGGCGCGCCTGGCGGCTGCTGCGAGAAGCGCCAAAGAAGGGGAGCGTCTCAGCAAACCAAACCAGGAGCAGCGCCAAGCGAGCAGGGCACGGCACAGTCGCCAACAACAGCAGAGACGAAACGGGAAAAAAAAATCAAACGGCGAGCGCGCCGCGGCGGCTTACGGACGGTGCCACAGCGAGCGATCCCGAAACCGACCAAAAGAGCAATGATAGAAAAGCGACGAAGCACAGGCACGCACGCAAGCGGCCGCGCTTTTGTTTAGCTTTGTTCGAATTTTTCCCCTCACCTTTTTTTGGCTTTATTCCTTTGCTTAGGCGCGGGGTTAACCTCGGAAGATAGCATGTGAGTTGCAGAGAGCAAGTGCGTGCGTGCTTTTGAATTGGATCTATTGACTTCTACTGCGCATCACACTAAAATAATCCGCGTAATCGCGTGCCATGCCTAAGACCACAATGCGGAGGTTAAGCAAAAAAGGGGGAGAGATTTTACTGTGGCTGGTGGCGGCGCCGGTCGCCTTCGCCTCGGCGGTGGCTTCTTGCGGCCGGAGGGAGGGTGGCGGCGCTCGGGAGGGTCGGCGGCGGGGAACCCTAGCGCGGGCTCGAGGCGAGGCATGCTCGAGCGCGCGGTCGCATTCCCCGAGGACTGAGGCAGAGGGAAGCAGGGGAGGGCGGGGCAGCGCAGGGCAGTGGAGTGGGGGGTTCTGCTGCGCGGATTAAAAATGGCGCGTGGGAGGGAAGGAGGATGCGGTTCTGGATCTCTCTCCACATTCCTCGGTGGGTTTTGTTTTGGTGCGGTGCTGTGCCGGGCCGGTCGTGTGTTTTGCCGCAGGACCCGATGGTTACGAGCTTGGATTGCGAAGGCGGGTGTCAAGAAGGTCATGGAGTTGTGGAGGTGTCAGGTGTGGGCACACGAGCGCGCGACGAGTTGCCGGGCCACCACCCCCTACATGCCTACATACAAGCCAATGCCTTTTGTTCCGTACAACGGGCAAGGGCGTCTGCAAGTTTATTGGATGTTTGGTTTATAATATACAGAGCCTTTTCAAAGATACACTACAGAAACTAGAACAGATCAAGCGATATGCATATATAGATTTTCCAACAACTCTTTGTCCATTTAAATGCTCTAACGCTAGATTCATATACTCAGTGTGACTTCATATGATAGCAGCACGCACAAAAGTCTACACTTTTGGATTTCCACCGATATCTATAGACCATAGGTCTACATCACCAGAACAGTTTTTCACATGCAGATACTCCGTACTATTTGCGCAATAAAATTCTCAAATGCAAGAGTAGTACAGCTGCTGTAGTTCTTCCCTACAGACCTGCGAATTTGCTGGCCGTCGACGACGACTGCGGCAAAAGCTCCAACCGAACCGGGACGTTTCACATTTGCAGCACATGGGGTCCTCTCCTGCCCTGGAGCACGGGGCCCTCCTGACGCGCGAACTCGTGGCTACGCCCCGTTTGTCAGCATGGCTGCTCACGCTAAACAGCAGGCGCGGGGCCCGACGGCGTCGGAGCAGTTTTGACTTGGCGCGAATCTCTTTGTCGGGCGCGTACTAGTACCATGTTTAATGATACCCAACCGCTCAGACGCCGCCGCTGTTTGAGCGGGGGCCCACGCGTCAGTGGAGGGTCACGTGAGGTGCCCCGTGCCCGGACGGAGCGGTCGATCGTGCGCGGTAGCTAGAGCTGCACGGGCACAGGATTAGAGAGACTGGCTTAGCTAGGGAGTGAGGTGGTGCCTGGGTCCCGCTCGATAGATTACACTGTTTTTGTTCGCATGAAGGTGAGGTGAGGTGCCACTACCATGGAAAATTTTTTATAAATATTAATTTTAAAATCAAAAATTCCAGATCTGTATGTCTAGCTACGGAAATTTGAGAAGTAGGACCCTGTCGGCCCACTGTCCACCGACAAGGGACTAGTCGGCCGTCCAAGGACCGACAGGGGACTAGTCGGCCGCCCAACGACCGACGAGTGGCCTGTCGGCCCCCCACAGAACGATAACGGGCTTGTGGGCCGCCCATCGACCGATTAGGCGCCGAAAGTGATGACGGGTCCCTGTGCCCCACCTGTCGTCCAGTTGTAAGCCGACACGTGTCCAGTCGTCCGCCGGTCGGACGACAGAGGCCAGATTCCCCCCCCGGCCGACGTCCAAGGCCCCTTTTGCACCCCTTTTGTCCCCTTTCGCGCCCCTGCCGACCTCCAGGGCCCTTTTGCCCTTTCTTCAGAGCGTCTTTCTCGCCAGTGAATCTCCAGCGCGCCATTCTCGCCCCTGAAAGCCTCTAGCACCCCTTTTGCCTTTAGGTCACCTCCATTACATCACCTAAATGCAGCGCCCCCTATTTATTCACCCCTCACCTGTCTCTACCTCCCACCCATCCACGAAGAAATCGATAAAGAGGAGAGGGGTTAGGTTTCAGGACCGAGGTGAGAAGAAAGAAGCTCTCGGAAGTGGCAAGGGGAAGATAGGGGACATTAGAGTTCGGGAGGTCAGGAGGAAGAGGGATCTCAGCAGCGGGGCGCGTGTGAGTTAAATAGTTGCATTATTTTTTTGTTTAGTTTCCTAAAAATAGTAACTATGCCCGTATTGTGAAATGGTAGGAATGGCTTCATCTGGTGCTGACGAGATGCCGAAGCAGAAGATGGTTGCCGACGTGCCCGCAGGTGTCGAAGTCCCCCTTTGCTGGTGCCAAGATCCGTGCAGACTGATGAAGTCGCAAGAGTTCTCGTACACGTACGGGAAGAAGATTCTTCATGTGCGCTAACTACGACGAAGAGCCACCGCAGTTTGGCGCGTTTAGACGGCGTGAAAGGGTAAAACTCGCACATACCCGCATTTGTAACACGAAGCAGTACTATGCTAATAGTCGTTTTCTTGCAGTCTCCACCTACTATATGTGACTACATACAGTGGCTGGACGTTACCCAATCGAAAGAGGCTGAGGAAGAACTCATGTGGAAGGTTGACTGTGCTCGAGATCGGCTTCTGCAACGCATGCACGAGGAAGAGGAGGAGGAGAAGAGAAAGCGTTGGCAGGAGATGCAACGCAAAGAAAAGGAAGAGGCGGAACGTCGAGCCACGGAGGCACGTGAGGCCGAAAGGGCGAGGAAGCGCAAGATGGCGCGTCGCGCGAAGGAAAAAGGAAAGGAAGCTTACGTTCGTCGTATGAGGAAGGGAAAATATCCGAAAGGCCCTGAGTAGTTATTTCAATGTTCTATTACGTTGTCTGGTTGTATGCGAATGTTATCGTCCCGTGTTGTCACGCCCCGTGTAGTGTTGACGATGTTTCAAACTCTAGATTTCCAAGAAATAAATAAAGTGTTCCACACAATTCAGTACAACTAAAGATAGATAAAATGCAAAAGGAAATTATGCGAACGTACGGCTAAAACAAACTAAACCTGCTCGTCTCCCTGGACAGGTCCTCTTTGGCCTCCCTGTGGTGCGGCGGCTCTACGAGTACGACGACGTGGTCTCTTGCGAGGACCGGACAGTGTCAAGGGCTGTGTCGGGTGCGACTGACGGTGACCCCTGCCGTAAATCGGCTCATTCGGCTGACGAGGCGGCGACTGTGTGACCTGCGTGGATAGTGGCGGTGGAGTCTGAAACGCCGGGAAGTGAGGAACAACCCTGAAGCGTCCGCTTGGTTCCACACGTCGCTGTACTCAGCAGTATCTGGTGAACCCATAAACGCCAAAACGGGAACCGTGTCACCTGTAGCAGACAATTGCATTTAGTAATATATTCCCAAAAAATACTGTGTGCCCTAATCCTTTTTGGATCTTATCCTCCATGTACCTCATCACCTTTGCACAGTACGGGGTTGCAGGAAAATTATTCATATGCAGTGCAGCATTTCTGTACCTCTCTTGAAAGTACCTCACGGTGCCATGCATCGCGCCCTCCACGATAGCAGTTAGAGGTAAACCCCGCTGTCCTCTGAGCACAAAGTTGTACACCTCCGCAAGGTTGGTCGTCATGATGCCGTACCTAGCGTCATGAGTGTCATGAAGCAAAGACCACTTCTCAGGCGGCTCTTTCTCTGTCCACTGAGAGAAACTCTTTATTTGTTTCGCATTCCTCCTCCTCGTACCAGGAGGGTCAACTTCTGGAATAGCACAAAACTCTCGTGGCTCTTCTTCCGAGCTAAGTATTACACTTTTTTTCTTGCGATCAATGATCTCGCTCTTAGTAAAGTCATCGAGCCTCCGCCACAAAGTTTTGTACTTCTTCTCCTGGTTCTGCTTGCACAGCCTCTTAAACAAATTCATCAGACGCTTGTTCCTAAACTGGCTGAAGAAATTAGCCCCTAGATGGCGCATGCACCAACGGCTTTGCAGGTCCGGCCAAGGATGATCTTCATCAGCCGCTGGTTCCTGCAGTGTCTTCACTGCTTTCAGTATGCCAAGGTGTCTGTCGTGAATAACACATACGTTCTCCCGATTCTTCACTACTCCATACTTGAGCTGCCTGAAGAACCATAACCAGCTTGAGAAGTTCTCACCCTCAACGAACGTCATCGCCAATGGCAGGATCTGATTGTTGCCGTCCACACCAATCGCCGTGAGGATCTACCCCTTGTACTTGCTTGTCAGAAAAGTCTCATCCACGCACAGCACTGGACGACAATGCCTGAAAGCTTCAATTCATGCACCGAAAGAGAAGAAAGCTCGGTTCAACACTTTATAGCCTGGAAAATGCGGGTCCACCGAGTGCTATATGTCAACATGTGTCCCTGGGTTCCGGAGGAGGAGTGTATATAGCAGACGGGGCAGGTTGTCGTACGAGTCATAGAAAGTGCCGAATCGCATCTCCATGGCCTTCTGTTTAGCCCTCCAAGCCTGCCCATATGTGATTTCGTACTTGTACCTGTTCTTCACTGCAACTTGTATGTGCTTTGCTTCCATGTCTTTCTTGTCCACTATCTCGCTGTACATCAGTTCTGCGATCAGAATGGATGTCAGATTGGGGTGGCGTGCTAGGATATTGCTTTTGACGCAGGTGTGCAGCACGACATTGGTCACGACCCAATTCACTTCATACTTGGGCACATGAGCGTGTACCTTGCTTTCACAGCCATTAGCAGTGTATGTTAAGGTCAAATTATTTCGGGAAGATATGTCAGTGCTGAAAATCCTCTGCGTCGACATGGCCCATTGCGTGACAGCATGCTTCAATTCTTTCTTCGTAGCATACATCGAACCAATTTGGATCTGGTTCTTGTTATATTCCCAACCAGAATCATGGCCATCATTCACAGTCATGCCATCAAGGAGTTCTTGGTTCCATGCACTCGGAATGGGGGGGCATGAATGTTATCTTTGTCACCGCTGTCTTTATCAATATCTTCAGCCATTCTGTCCTCGTCTTCTTGTTCCATTACCTCCTGGATGGACTCGAAATTCTCTTCTTCATCCGCCTGCCCCGTTGGACCTCTTTCTGCCATTTGACTGCTCTGCCCAGCTTGCCCACCTTGCCAGGAGGAATGAACTACCTCGTCCACCTGTGGATCTGGATTGTTCTGCTCCGCTTCATACCCACCGCCTTCTGAACCGGCACCCTTCAGGATGGCTTGCACTAGTGCGACCGGAGGACTTTTTCTAGCATTGCAAACCTGCATCCACGATCTCCAGTCTCTAGTACTCTCGATCGGCAGCAAGTCTCATTTAATATTAGTGCAAGACTTGGTAAACACTGCCGGATGGTCACAACATATACTTCAGGATCCATCGAGAAGGTAAGTGTAAGCCAATGATTGGCTTCCTTAAAGTTCAGCCTCTCCGGATCGGATATAGGCAAATCAACATGGCTGAATTCGCTAAGATCAACCCCACTGTGATTTGATCGAACAGCCCCAGGACCATAGTACACCGTCATATTTATTAACTCCGACATACCAGCCGTAATATAAATTTATATCTTCAGTCAAATACTTAGTACGACATGCAGTGCTATTATGTCGCGCGACCGCTAAATTCTTTCGTGCTAAATGTAGGTCGAGTACACGCTTACAGCGTGTACAAGGATGATCCGGGACACACCAGGGTTATCGACCGACAGATCGGAATAGAACTTTTAGCACGATCGAATGCAACGTTCAGCACGAACAGGTAATAATTAACCTAACTACATAATAATATTCTACGTCTCTAATAATAGAACTAATCAGTTCGACCTAATTTAACTACAATTTTCCCCCAACGTCTAATCAATTATAGACCTAACTAAACTATGAGATTTAACTTTTCTAATCTATACTTGCATACATAACCTATAATGATTATACTAACTTTCGTATACTACTAAAGTACGAACTAATTCGTACTAAACAACCTAAAAAATCTATGTAAATACGAACTAATACGTACTAAACTAATAAAATACGAACTAATACGTAACTAGTACAATCTACACAAATTTACCGTAGATGCGGAGCTCCGCCTCTCGCTTCACTCCACCTTCTCTCCCCCGAGCTCCCCTTCTCCCTCTCCTCTCCCTTCTCTTTCTCTCCTTCCTCTCCTCATTTCCTTCTCTATTTCTTCCTCTATTTTCCTCTAATGGCTGCAGGCTACTCGGGTACGCATGGGGGCGCTGGAGACGATGGGAGGGAGGGAATGGGGAGAGATGGAGGTGCTGGAGCGGGGTCACGAGCGAAGAAAAGATGCTCCTGTCCTTATCGGTCTACGGTCGAACGACAGGAGGTCACGTCGGCGCTTTCGGGGCCTGTTCACGCGCTGTTCACGCGCTTTCGGCGCCTGATCGTTGCGCGGGCGGACGACAGGGGCTTGTCGGTCGACCGTTGGCCGACAAGCCCCTTATCGGTCGATGGGAGGCCGACTGGATTCCTATCGGTCGATGGACGGCCGATTGGATCCCTATCGGTCGATGGGCGGCCGACAGGGTCCTACTTCTGATATTCCCGTGGTCAGGCATACAGATTTGAAACTTTTATTTTTAAAATTAATATTTATAAAAAAAAGTTCCACTACCATGCTTGCCAGCCAGGTGCGGGCAGTAGCCTGGTAATGGTTGCCACTGCCACTGACAATCATCACGTTTCACCGGCTGCTTTCCTCGCTAAGCTCACTCCCTCTACTTATTTCTCCTTTTATGCTCATTCACAGTCTTCGTCTTTGACTAAACATTTTAGTGACCGGGACTTCAGGTTGAGTTAACCTGTTAATCCAATTAAGTACTACCTTCGTGAACTGTCTCATCCTTACATTTCTGGATGCATTTAGTACTTCTATATGTATTTTTACCCAAACGAGAGCTCAGAAGTCGAAACAAAAAAATCACGGCGTGGATGTTTGTTTACTGGGCATCCTCAAAAAGGTAGAAAGATACTTTTAAATATTGCAGCCCCGTGCTTGTCGTAAAACCACGAGGATAAGCATCTTTAATAGTATTCGTCAGTCATTTATTAGGAAATGTTACATTTTTTTATGTTATGAAAAAACGAGAGAAGAAAACCAGTTTTTAAACAATAAATGACCTTGTTTGTAATACATAGAAGCTAGAAACAAGTAATTTCGTTGTTGAAGACTATAGTTATTTTTAAAAGTGAGGCCCACATAAATCTTTTGGAAAGTTTGTAGGTCTTAATTATAAGGTGAAGAAGTTACTTATTGGAGTATGCATGAAATTGTGTTCTCTCCTCTTAGAAATGAGTTACCCCCTCTATCCGGATGTATAAGACGTATTTTAATTGGTTAAGATAATATTTTGATCAATAATTACTCTATTAGCATGTAATTTATATAACATGAAATTGATGTTACTATATTTTTATCTAAACATATTACTTATGATTATAATAATTTATCATATAAATTATATACTAGTGAAATAATTATTGCTTTAACTAATTAAATATATTTTATCTATTTGAATGGAGAGAGTAATAAATAGCTGGACGGGGATAGTTTTGAAATTAAGTTCACGAGAAAGGTAATCAGCAAACCAGGGAATTGTGACGGTATTGCACTTGTGTTCCCTGTTCCTTCCTCCAGTGCCATAAACAGCCTGCAGCATGTGGAGCGGCGACGCTTTAAAGACTAAAGTCACGTAGCAGTGCGGTGACCATGCGCTTTTAAGTACTATTTTTTTCTTTAAAAATATGAACGCTGTAGTGCTAGTAATAATGTCAGTGCTACAAATGCAGTCAAGTCATAACACGTTCTTTTCTTTTAGTACTGTCTGATCCCTCGTCGGCTCGTCCGTTGTACCATTGCTCTCGTTATGTGATAGTTCATCGAGCAACTGCTCCGGATGGATTGGATATGATCTAATCTAGTGCGACAGAAGGGACAGACATTCAGAGACTAACCAGCCCGATCGGTACAAATAGAGTAATGTTCGTATCTCTTTTTCCCTCTCGGTACAAACAGAGTAATGTTGGTATCTCCTTTTTTCTCTAGGTAAATATAGACACGGCTAATAGTGCAGAATCTCTCGTCAAATCACTGGATTAGTACAAGTCCAAATTTGTCCTCTCCCAAACCTAATTCTCCGTCTTTCTGCACAATCACTCCATCGAAGACGTAGAGGCTGATTGGTTGGTTGCCAAAATTTGGCAAGCCAATATTTGGCAATGCCCGAAAAATTGGCTACTAATTGGATAGCTACCAAATTACCTTGCCACTCTCTCAAAAAGTTGCCAACTTTTGGCATTGCCAAATTTTGGCAACCAACCAATCAGCCTCGCAGTAACTATAGCAAGCCGGAAATGTTACTTTGAGCGCGGCCTCTAGGCACGCCACGTGTTCCTAGCACGTGGAACGAGGAGAGGAGCCCACGTCGTCTTTTACCTCTTTGCGCCGTCTTCTTCTTGTTTCCCTTCTACTGCACCCTGGAGGAAAAGCATGACACGTCACTAAATAGGAAACCAGAGCCGAAGTTAGTATTGCCGCTACCATGTGTTTGCCGTTTTACTAACCTTATTAAGAATAATACGCTTAATATGTCAAGGTCTATTGTTGGAGGTGACAAAAATCATAATGACATCATAGTCAAAATTAGATGGAGGATGGGTTGTCGGAGGAGATGAAAACCACTATGACACTGTGGCTGGAGTTAGACGGAGGATATCGACGTGTGAGGTAGGGAAGAGATGTGAGGATAGAAGAAGACACGGTACACTGGAGACGGACGAGAGGAGGGTCGTGGGTACTCTAGAGATGTGAAGGATGCTAGAGGGGACAACCATACATAAAAAATAAAGGAGCCGCCAACACATTTTAGGTTCTAGTGGCACTCACGGGGTATCTTGTTGAGAGTGCTAAGCTTCTCATGGCAGAAGTCAATTCCTCCCGGGAGCTCCGACCTCTCGCTTTAAGTGGAAAATAAGGAATCAGGGCATTAGGTGGGTTGGTCTGGTGGGCAAACTACCTATTATTTCTGATTGTTTTTTACTATAAAGATATATAAAAATAAAAACATAATTTAAAGATCCTAGTTAACAAAAAAAATGTGTTTCATATAATATTTATTGATTTTTCATTTTTTTAAAATCTAAAAAGAGAAAAGCAAATGTACATGTACATGTGGGTACATGAGTTAAGAATTTAGTTCAATTCTCATATTTGTGCATCTCAAAAAATTCTCCAAAAATTCATAGATGTTCATCATGTTATATTGTACAAACCCACAAAATTTCATGCAAAAATATAATCAAGAGTGCCCTACACAAAAAAGACAAAAAATTCAACTTATTTTTAAAACAATGCAGCAACAATTTTTTGTCTTTTTTGTGTAGGGCACTCTTGATTATATTTTTGCATGAAATTTTGTGGGTTTGTACATTATAACATGATGAACATCTATGAATTTTTGGAGAATTTTTGAGATGCATAAATATGAGAATTGACCTAAATCCTTAACTCATGTACCCACATGTACATGTACAAAATCCACTCTCATCTAAAAAAATAGGAAAATAACATTTGTAAATCCTGTTTAATGAACAAATGTTTTTGAAGTTTCTACAAACTTCCAAAAAAAGATCATTATACATGAAAAATGTTTATGTATACCAAATAAATATTCACGTGGCTCATGAATATTGTTCTAATAGATTATAAAAAATATTCCATCATACAAGAAAAATGTTTTTATATATTAAATAAAATGTTCACGTAACTCGTAAAAATCGTTCTCATACATCACAAAAAAATGTATCCTGTGGAATTTTTTTTAAATATGTTCCATAGTATATGGAAAATGTTCATGTGTTTCAAAAAAGGTTTATGTAACTCGTGAAAATTGTTCTCCATTCCAAACACGAACATGATAGATTTATTTTTATTAATATTTTTTATGTTAGTACAATAAAAAATCACTATTAGAACATATCCTATCTATCTACTTCTGAAAAAAGAATCTATTGACTAAATATTGTAAAATATGACGTCAAAGAAAATATCTATCGATAAAACAAGTAGAAAAGTAAAAAATAAAAATAAAAAACGAAAAATAAAAGAAACAAATTTACAAAATAAAATAAAATAAAGAAAAACGAAAAAGAAAAAAATAAAAAAAGAAAAGAAAGGAAAGGAAAGAAAAGAAAGAGGAGAAATAAAAGAAAAAACCTACCACCGTGCTAATGGGCCGGCGCTGGGTGCGCGGCAGTTCCTTATTTCCCGCAACGTAGGAAGACCGATTGCTCCCAGAACAAAAGGAAAGGAAAAGGCGACTCCATCCAGACATATGGGCCCAAGTTGAATTCCCACGTAACAGCCCAAACATCTTACCTTGACAATAACCATAGGTCAGACGGCAGAAGCCACAACCCGACCCACTTCCACTTCCACCTCCACTTCCGCCTCAGGCCCCAGGCATCGTCTCTCTGGCCGGCGCCGGCCAAACCGATGGCGACGGAGCCAGCGGCGGAAGCCATGGACGTCGAGGTACCGGCGCGGCAGCCCACCATTAACAACACCGCGTCAAAGACCCGCTCTCCTCATGTACTCCTCGCCGAGACCCGCGCCTCCGTCGAGGAGGTCGCCGCCCGGATACTCGCCATCAAAAAGGACGGCGTCCCCAAGTCCGAGCTCCGCGAGCTCGTCGCCCAGATGTCACTTCTACTCATCACGCTCCGCCAAGTCAGTGGCGCTCCTAAACCCTAACGCATCTTCACAGAAACCCTAGCTTCAGATCTGCTGTGCCAACTCGAGTCGGAATTCGCGCAGGTGAACAGGGAGATACTGATGGAGGAGGATAAGGTGAAGGGGGAGACGGAGGCGGCGAAGGCGCCGGTGGACTCCACGACGCTGAAGCTACACAACCTGCTATACGAGAAGAACCACTACGTGAAGGCCATAAGGTCGTGCCTCGACTTCCAGACGAAGCACCCGGGGATAGAGCTCGTGCCCGAGGAGGAGTTTCACCGCACGGCACCGGCTGACATCCGTGACAAGAAGCTTGCGGCTGACGTGGCCCACGACCTCATGCTCAAGCGCCTCAACTTTGAGCTCGTCCAGGTTGTGTACTGTGATCAGTTGCTGCCCAGATAGGAGCTTTAATTATCATCAGAGAAATTGCTGTGCTTTGTTCAATTGCGTGTCTAAAGTATTTGCAGCCTAATGGAGAGGGTGTACACGGTTGTATAGAGACATAGAGATCTAGATTCAGCTGAACTGGGAGTGCGTGAAGGGTTGCACAGAGCATTTAGGTTGTGGAATTTGTTCGGAAGGATTAGGAAAATAATTGAAAGAAAGAACTGCGTTGTAAGCTGAGTCTCCTGTTAGTAAATATTGAATATCTTTTTAACTTGGCATACATTATTGCTTTGGAATGTTAAAATTTATATGACAAAAGTAGGGAGGTTCCTGCTGCTTAGTAAAATCACCTTTGAATTATTAGTTGGTTTGGCATACTGCAGTACTGAGTATATTGTGAACATGTCATGATAACTAGAATACAGTGTTGTGCTCGGAACTAGATTACAGGACACTAGGTCATCGTGCATACTACTCTAATCTGATTCAAAACGGTCTGCACATAGATTCTTCATCCTGCTAAAATTGCTTACCTTCTCTAGTAGTTTGAACCTGTGTGTGCTTGCTATTCAAAAGTCCATTTGCTCTGGTCTGCTCTCAGTTTTCTTGTCCAGGATTTGATTTCTGGCATCTGAATAAGTGTTAATTCTGACACAGCGGAAAGAGCTATGTGAGCGACATGAGAAATTGGAACAACAGAAGAGCAGTTTGCTGGGGACAATTGCAAATCAGAAAAAGTTCCTTTCAAGCCTCCCGTCGCATTTGAAATCACTGAAGAAAGCATCATTGCCAGTGCAGCAGCAGCTGGGGATGTTGCATAGCAAGAAACTAAAGCAGCACCATGCAGCTGAGTTGCTTCCATCTCCTCTTTATATAGCTTACACCCAGTTGTTAGGACAAAAAGAAGCATTCGGAGAGAATATTGAAGTGGAGATCATTGGAAGCACAAAGGATGCTCAAACTTTTGCTCAACAGCAAGCCAAGCAGGAAAATGGTAAGTTCATATCTGCTTCGAATGTAGCACATCTGATTAATTTGAAAGTCTTGCATAGCTGTGTCTCCTTGCAATTGTTCCTTCACTGCACTTCTGAAAGTTCCTGTTTCTTAATAGAAGAGTGGTAATGCCCTTGCAAGAACAAGGACTCTTGATCTCTTTTGAGTTTGGATCTATCCTACAGTCTGTACAAAATTCCTTTGAGCTTTCTATTTTCACAAAACTAAAAAAGCAACGTGGATAGTGATGCGAGGCATTTAGTGTCAAATGCAATTTCTCCTAGTGAATATGTGTTTCTGGTTTGAGAAATTTGTGCTTGGTATTGCAGCTTAGCAGCCTTCAGCAAGCTTTTCTGGAAGCTGCATGATCAGACGATCTATTATAATTCTCCATGGATAATGGAACGCCATGCCAATAGTACATGGTTGCTTCATTGTTCATCTTACTCTTGAGTTTCTGACTAGGGATAAATGTACAAAAATCAGAATCAAATTGCTTATATAACAGTTGGTACGATAGAAGATATTACTGATGAAACATGTATCTTATGTATCTGTAATAGCAGGCACTTTCTCGAACGATGATAATAATAGGATGGATGATGATGGAATTGATGATGAAGAAGATGCTCAGAGGAGAAGATCAAGGTCCACGAAGAATTTGGTGAAGGAAGCCTGCAATCCTGCATTGGCATATCAACTTCATCCACTTAAAGTTGTGCTGCACGTATATGATACTGAAGATTCTGGAACCAAGCGTCGTAAACTCATCACCCTGAGGTTTGAATACTTGGCCAAGTTGAATGTTGTCTGCGTTGGAACTGAAGATTCAGAGGGGATGGATAATAATATCCTGTGCAATCTGTTTCCAGATGACGCTGGTTTAGACCTGCCTCATCAGGTGCGTATTCCAAAGGAGCTAATTTTTTTATTGCTATATGCATGGTTCCCCATTATTACTGGTGCTTTTGATAATTACCCTAATTATGTGACAACCTCAACTGGTCAGTAATTAAATGATTTAGGTTTTTGTTTATGTGTCGTCATAGGCAGCATTGAGTTACCATGGCCAAGCTTTTGGTGTTACAATTCCAGATTCTCTGTAATTATTCATATTATCTGAAAAAGAGACCTATTATTGATTTTATGCAGATGGCTAAGCTTTACGCTGGTGAGACTCCAAACTTTAGTGAAAAGGATTCACGTCCATACAAGTGGGCACAGCATCTGGCTGGTATTGATTTCTTGCCGGAAGTTCCTCGATCTGTTGGGGATGATTCTAACAGAGCATTGAGAAGTGCTGATTTGTCATCTGGGCTTGCGCTATACCGTCAGCAGAATCGTGCACAGACTATTTTGCAGAGAATCCGCTCCCGGAAAGTTGCACAAATGGCTCTTACGTGAGTCACCTGCTCTACAATATTTGCAGTACGGGATGTCAATAGCAAAATCTGGATGATTGATCTTTATTGATCTTTACAGATGGGTGCACTGTACTTTGGATGACAATTTTGGTCTGATGATGCCTTTGCTTCATTGTACATGTCATTCTGAGAGCTGCATGAGTTAATGAAATATTTCATGGAAAAAAATTGTGAACATCTTATTTACGGCTTCTGCATGTCTTCTCTTTGATCTAAGCTGGTTCTTGTCAACCATCTTTCTGTTGATACTTAGGACTGCTATGCATATCTTGCTTGCTCGATTGCATCTCTTTGAAGTTTTCGAGTCTGTGATTTACAGGTGGCAACTTAATTATTTAGCTAAGCTGAAGTGGCCTCACATAGAACACGAAAATACACCATGGGCGTCACGCACCCCATTGTGTAGTCTGCATAGTTGGTCATTGACAGGGTTTTTTCCTGAGCCACTGCCTCGTTCTGCTTTGATGGTGAGTGAGCCTACAGGAAGTGTTGACAGTGACATGGAGAGAAGATCCGTCACAAACTGGCAAGAAACTGAGAGTACCAGGGAGGATGGGGAGCTTCCGGTTGTGGTTCCTGCTGAACATACGCCAAATGGTTCTATCATGTCACACTCAGATGTCTCACCTGAAGTTCGAAGCCATTCTAGAGGCTTATCCCTGATATCGAAGGGTGCCACGCCATCGAAGCTAAGCATCTCACACAGTTTTGGTAGAAATGAGGATGATCTTGATTTCTTGATGGACAGTGACAGTGAGTTGGAGGAGCAGACATTTGCTGATCAAGAAACTGAAAAAAGTGGCCTCGCTATAGACAAATCCTGGGAGGATTATGCTTCCAGGGAGTTCACCATGGTCTTGAGTAAAACTTTGAAGAATGGTCCAAAAATAATGCTGGAAGCTAAGGTAAATTCTTCAGTCACTATTTCTATAAGCCATCATGCAATTATCTCCATCTGTGCTTGCTTTCTCACAGTGGATCTTGAATTGCAGGTTAAAATTAGCATGGAATATCCCCTTAGGGCACCCCTTTTCAGATTACAGCTGCTTTCCGAAAGGAAGGAAGCTTTAAAATGGCACAATGATCTTCGTGCAATGGAAGCTGAGGTTTGTACTATTAGCTGCTTTCACAGTTTTTATTTAGTGCATTTCTCTTATGGGGTCACTACTCTTATGATGTACAGGTGAATCTTCACATACTCCGAGTTCTGCCTTTGTCATATGAGGACTATATATTAGCCCACCAAGTTCTGTGCCTGGCTATGTTATTTGATATGCATTTTGATGGGGATCACGAGAAAAGAAAAGTTACTTCAGTGATTGATGTTGGGCTCTGCAAACCAGTTAGTGGAACTATGCTTACTAGATCAGTTAGGGGAAGAGACCGCAGACAGACTATCTACTGGCGAGGTGCTGATTGCTCAAGTTGTTTATAGAGTATGCCTAATCTTGATTGCTCGGCAATTGAATTGAGCATTTCATATGTCATTTGGAGGAAATGGATATGGTAATACTGCTTTTTTTCCTTTGTGGCACTGAGAAAGCTACTTTTAATATTGGAACTGACATGGATCCCTTGTCATCCCTACTTGCCTGGCCTGACAACACTAGCTGACAAGCTTGTTCTTGTTCATGTTGGCTGGAGAGATGCTTTGCTGTGACAAGCTTGTCCATGTTTGCTGGAGGGATGCTTTGCTGTTGCGTGATAGTAATTATTTAACTATTGTGGTCTTCGATTTGCAAAAATTCAGAAACTTGTGTTGTACTCCTGTATTTTACACGGAACTTCTGCAACCCCTACAAGTCTGGGAACCTTGGAGCATAAAACAACCACAGATTGTACACTAAGCAGAGCTTGCGTGCCCGGGTGCTGGTCGGACTTGGTCCGGTGTCTTATCACCAATCCATTTCAGCCATCTGCCTAATCCATCTATTCATGCTAAGCTTTTGAGTAACGTTGGTCTCAGACGTCTGATATCTTACAAGCACACGGGTACGCAAATATAAAATCTAGTGGCCGATACGATGGGATTGCATGACGTGATTATGTAAAATTATAACTCTGCCAAGATGCATACATTATGGGTAATCTGAACTAAATCAGTGTTATTCTCCCCGTCCTCCGCTTCTGCTCTGTTCGTTATTTCTTTCATCTCACAATGACCCTAGCAAAGTGAGTGGCCCAAGCGAAGCTGCTCCGAGCCTGGTGGCGTTCACGTAGTCCTGCGGTGCGTGCGGCGGCAGCCCCGGCAGCACCAGCGCGGCGACCCTGGCGAGCCGCATGAGCCACCCCTCGGCGTACTCCGGCCCCTCCGCGTAGCCGATGAGGAAGCTCCGGGTGAGCTCCCATACCGCGTTCACGTACCTGGGCGCCACGGCCAGCACCGAAAAGTAGTTCTTGTTGGGCTCCTCTCGCGTCACCTGCTCCAGCAGCACAAAAGCGTTTTTCAGTTACCACAAGCTGGGCGGGTCCAGGAATCATGGTTCGATGCTGCCCATACGAGCCTTTTCTTGGTATGAAATTGTTGCTTCCAAGCCATGCTTGCGTGCTTTGGAAGTTTAATGCTGTTACAGGATCACATGGAGCCGTCTATCTGAACCAACTCTCGATTCCATTTTTTTCTTTTTTCCAAAAACACACTCTCGATTCCTTTTATTAGAGAATGTATTCGCTTTTACTTGCAAAGAAAGAAACATTTTAATCCGATTTGCAGGGTCCTCTAATGAGCTATGCTAAAGATAATAAATTCTTAGAAATAAAAACACAATGGTGATTAGACATTTGGACTGACCTGTCCTCTGTAGAAGCTGTCGAAGTAGAGGCAGGTCCCAAAGTGCTTGAACAGGAGGGTGGAGTCGTCGTAGGGCACCCTGGGCACGATGTCGTTGCAGTACACGAACCTGAAGTACCTTCTCGGCTTCTCCAGGTACCTCTCCATGAACTCGCCGAGCCTCTCGTCGCCGACGCGGGGCTGCCCGAACGTGTACACGCCCTGCAGCCTGCTCAGCACGGCATCCTCCCCGTGCAGCGCCAGCACGGTCGGGAACAGGACGGCTAGCGCGCCGCCGAGGCTGTGCCCGGTGACGGCGAACCTGGCGCGTGCGTTGCTTTCCAAGAATGCCCTCAGCTTCTCGCGGATGGCGTAGTAGGCGAACGGCCTGCCGTCGCCGTTGCCGGTGGGGTCGGCGATCTCCTTCGGCCAGCCGCCGTGCCTCTGCAGGCCGAGCGCCTTCATGAAGCCGCCGTGGACCTTGCCGGCCGCCGGGATCTCGTACCACGAGAAGTCCACGTCCGTGCACCACTGCTCCGTGTCGAACGGCTTCGTGCCGCAGAACGCCACCACGGCGAGGGTCGCGTCCGGCGCCGGCTTGTCGGCGAGCATGAACGCCTGGGTGGTGTAGTCCCCTTCGAATTCTGAACACGAAAACACGCACACACGGAGTGTGACACGTTAAGCATGATACGGAACATGCCATGCATGCATTGCCATGTACCTGAAGATGCAGGAGTGTTCAGTGTTCTTACCATTCCAACAGTTGTAGAATCCCAGGAATTTCATCTGCAAAATATATGCGTGAAGAGTGGTTAAATGTACGGGCATAGTATTTAGGATTTTGCAGAGTGGAATTGATGTTTCAATCACCTGCCAATGGTTCTGAACAACGCTGCTGATGACGAGTTCGTTCTCGTAGGCTAATTTTGCAGCCATGATCGACAGAGCTGCGTGGTAGTTGCTATCCCCGGGCTTGATCTTCTTGTCAAGTTCGATTCTTGTGTCAAGTAGTCCAATGCAGGACCGGTAATTGAGGGATGTTCTATCTGGCATTTTCACCTTTCCTACAGCGAAAGTAGGTGTTACCTTTTTTTTTCGGGGTGGTATTAGCATTTGTTTAATTAGGAAAATTGGTTATGAAAACTATAATTGAATTTTCATTTACACAGCCAACTGGCTGTATGACAATGGAAATATTAGGGAAATAATTGCAGAACTATAGAAGTAATGAATTAGCGATTGTTCAGGAAGCGATCGACAACATTCGGAATAGTAATTGGATGGCTACAGCAGAATAATATTATTTAGTGTTAAGTATGAGAATGACCTTTTATAAAAGGACGTATGATAAATTTGAAGTTGAATTGGTTGCGCTATCTAATCCAAGACCAGACCTAAACTTTGTGTTCTTTCTTCGAATATCAGCGTCACTAAAAATTGATAGAGTGCATTTTCTGGTGTGCAACATAATTAGAAGAGAGCAAATTTTAAATCACTGAAATTAGTATAAACAAATCTACAACGAGAGATTAGTAGCTTGGAGTATTGAGTCACCCCCATTCTTTGCGTTGAGTAACCTGGAGTAGCATCAACGATGGCAAGTCGGCTAGCTAGGTAGGTCGCATTGCTGCAAGTTTGCAATACGACCATACGAATACGAGGGAATGTTACGTTCATGTCTAGTCTCAGAGCAAATTTAGTGAATCGATCGAAGTAGATGAAAGCGAAAGGATCATAAATGAAATTCATGAGGGTACGTACGTAGGTCAAGAAGAAACAGTGCACAAGACTCAAGGAAATGTGAATGAAGAACAACCTGAGAATGTACGTACGTTTTACCCATGCTACGAGTGTACGTACCTTGCAGAGCGTTGGTGACGAGCATGAGGACGCCGCCGCCGTTCTCGTTGAGAAGGTTCATCCAGTACTCCGCCGCCCTCCCCAGCAGTGCCACCGGCCTCTTCGCCCACAGCAGCAGCATCTGCGCGACCAGCGAGACGAAGACGGCCCACCGCCGCCGCGCCTCGGCGACCTCCGTGCCGGCGGGGCAGTCCACGGCGGCGTTCTGGGCGACCTTTCGCGACCACAGGAGGTGGAGGAGGTCGCGCATCCCGCCCTTGTCCGGCCGCAGCACCATGAAGTCGCTGAAGAAGCCGCCGTCGCCGTCGAGTCCATTGGCGCCGGTCGCCATGCTTAACCCCCGCACGACCAAAGCCGGCCGAGAACCAAGAGCAGCAGCGATCGTGCGTCGTAATGACAACTCGTTGCTACATATACCGGTGCGTTGAAGCACAGCGATGTATATATTGAAGCGGTAGATGGCCACGCTGTCATGGCATTTCGTGGCCAACTGACCAATGGCTGTGTCGAACTAATTAGTATCGGATTAATACCAGGCCCAATGATGGAATTAATTAGCGTTCAAGTGACCTGTGACAAAAGCACATCATGTTACGGACAAAAAATAGCAACTAATAATTGTGATTGACTTTCGCGAATTAACTCTGATTGATTTGTATAGTGTTTCACGGGCGTGCAGCCATAGCTAGCGACGTTGTTGCAGGTGATTGCTCAGATATATGGACATTCACTTAATTTGCGGATTATCTGATCATTAAAATTGTTTATCGCATGGTCACAGCAGTGAACATACGTACTATAAATGTAGCACTTAATTTTGTAGTATAGTACTACTACCTCTGCTGGAAAATGTAGGGCATATTTTACCAAAAACATAAAGTATTTGGATTGTCCAAATTTAATTTTGAAATATAATTTCTTTTGGCGAAACGACTGCAGCGAGTCATATATTGTCAAAGAAGGTCGAACAGAGTTCTACAGAAGCTTTGCAGATAAAATACAGAAAAGAAGGGACACACGAGGTAGATGGGGTTGACAGAGGAGGATAGGGATAGGATGCACACCGGCTATACTACGGAACATCATCAGAGCTGGATACAAGCGCTCCCAGGCCCGGCACGCCTGCTTTGGCCCAAATTGTAATTTCCCCTTTGATGATTGCGAGCATCCTGTCTGTTGAGAGCAGTTTACTCCGAAAGACGGTGCCGGTTACGCTTCTTCCACATCTCCCAAAAGGTGAGCAGTAACAGTGAAGCCGCCATCTTCGACGTGTCCTTGCCCGTCGAGGTTTGGAAAAAAGCCAGATTTGGCTCTCCCGTGTGGGTCAATGACAAAAATAGGCCCCTGCCAGAGCTAAAGGCAAAAATAGCCCTCCTGCCGCAAGTGGGGGGTGCGGCAGGTGGCCTGCCGCACTCCCCGGCCACACCATGCTGCGGCGCACCTCAGGCCACCTGCCCCTCCCACCCGCGGCAAGTGGCCTGCCGCACCCCCCACCTACGGCAGGAGGGCTATTTTTGGCTTTAGCTCTGGTAGGAGGTTATTTTTGCCATTGACTCGCACGGGGTGGGGGGGGGGCCTAAAATTGGCTTTTCTCCTCGAGGTTTTGATCATTGATTGCATCATGACCCACCAATCCGTGACTCCCACAGATGGCATCCAAGATGCAAGGCAGAGTGCGTTGAGGCCCGAAGAGGTGCCAACCAGATGCCACACGCGACGAGCGAATGGGCATCGACGCAGGAGGTGGCGTGAGGTCTCCGGTGTGTTTTTCCAAAAAGGGCACCACTTGCCATTCAGAATACTCTTGCACTCAAGCAAGTCGGCAGTCTGGATCGCTGCTGAGCGAGCAACCAGCCGAAGAATTTGCATTTCTCCAGAGCCTAGGTTTTCCAGACGATCTGCATGAACGGCCATTGGAGGAGACCCTCGAACTGGTCGTTGTACACCGACTTCGGCAGGTAGATGCCATTAGCAGTGGCGTTCCAACGGATTGAGTCCTCGACACTGTCCACCAAATTGGCGGATGCAATCATCGTGAATAGGTCAACAAATTCCTCAAGATTTTCGCCATTATGGATGAATTTTTATATATAATATTCTGTTAATAGTTACAAAACAAGAATATACAATATTCTTTTTAAATACGAGTACAATAATACTGAATTTTTGTAACGTAAACCGTAAATATTGATCAAAGCTTAAATTTATGGTCAAAATACGTCATATATTTCTGACGAAGGAAGTTCTATTAATAGAAAGGTAGTTCAATGGCTAGTGATTAGCCAGCGGTGATTGAACAGAGTCATGTGCATTGATGATTAGCACAAGAACACGGATTAAGTTCAGTAGCTGTCACAGGTACGAGTCTACAGATATCTGACGAAGTGACGATAGTTACAAAACTGGACGTACATGAGGAGCTCGAAAAATAGTGAACACATGGAATGGAAGCAAGAGCATGGCCATGGAAAGCTTATGCTTGGAAGCTACCTCTATGTCCACAACTAGCTAGCTGGCAGCTCTTGCTTGATTGATTGCTTCCAATCGCTCAGAAGCCATCACTGGTTGTTACGTGAGAGTTACGAAGAGATCTCGGTCGATGGGAGCGGTGGGGCCTAGCCAATAGCCATGGCCAGCTCCCGGTATGCTTCTTGGCGTGCAGTTCTTCGCGGACTCGTGAAGCTTATCGATCGAAAGCTAGGCATGGCAGGAAGCAACGGATCGATCAAAATGGGCAGAGACATGGTGTGAAGGACAAGAAAATTTGGGAATCGTTTGGTCAGATGCATGCGTCGTTTGATGTGGATGCTAGGCTATCGGCGAGCGAATAATTTACGTATGGCCCAATGCGACCAAAAGCTAGCTATATGTAGCTAGCCTAGCTAGCTAGTGGTAAGCGTCGCTTACAAGAAGAGGGTGCCTTGGCTAAAGTAGTGCATCAAAGTCTTGAGCTATCTAAGCAATGGTATAGGGTAATGTTGTCTCTGGATTGTAGGATTTTGATTGGAAATTTGGACGACGTTTTTTTATTTTTGCGAGGATAACTCGGACGATGAAATATAAAAATGTACAGTTATGAACAAAGCGACTGACGATCGGTGGCGCAAACACCTTATTCCCGTGCTCCACCACAACGACATAGTGGCCTCTACTCCCGGGATAAACCACATTTGGTCCACATGATTTCTTCGCGCATTCCCTCGGGGTGCCTCGTTCCCAGCCGTCTACTCTCCCCCTCGACGTCCTGGAACTCTCCTATCTATCACCGGAAGAAGCAAAGGCCCTCGAAGCACCTTTCTCTCCCCAGGAGGTCAAAGCTGTCGTCATGAACATGCCCTCGGATAGGGCCCTCGGGCCGGACGGTTTTCCTAGCATTTTCTTCAAGCTTTGTTGGTGACCGTCTCAGAGGACCTCCTCAGAGCTCTCAACCACCTTCATAAGGGCCAAAACCAGAACTTCGGCAGCCTCAACTCGTCCATCATCACCCTTATCCGGAAGAAGGAAGCGGCGTAGGACATCCGGGATTTCCGCCCAATCAGTCTGATACACGGGTTCTCTAAGATCTTCTCCAAGATCCTTGCAACCCGTCTAGCTCCCAATCTCCCAAAGCTGGTCTCAAACATCCAGAGCGCCTTCACGCATGGGCGCCTCCTTCATGAAAGCTTCAAATTGGTGCACAACCTCTCGCGCTACCTCCACAGGGCGGAACATTCCGACCATACTACTCAAATTGGACATCACAAAGGCCTTTAATAATCTCTCGTCAGAATTCTTGCTAGAGGTGCTTACCTACCTCGGCTTTGGTGTGCGCTGGCGGGGATGGATCTCTAACCTGTTCTGCATGGCCTCCTCTTCAATCTGCATCAATGGGGATCGCACCGCTTCCTTCCAGCTGACCACAGGAGTGCGGCAAGGAGGCCCACTATCCCTGCCTTGTTCATGCTGGCCATGGATGTGCTCCAAGCACTTCTTTGATGGGCCACTCACAAAGGATTCCTTTCCAATTTGGGGAGTGATCAGAACATGCCGCAGACTTCCATCTTCGTGGACAATGTAATTCTCTTCTTTCGTGCAAGACAGCTAGACTGCGAAGTCATTTCCACCCTCCTCAAGCTCTTCGGCAAACCCTCGGGCTTGCACGTCAACCTGATGAAAAGCACCATCACTTGCATCCACTGCGATGCCTCCGAAGTGTCATCCTTTGCTCATCTCCTCGGCTGCCAGCCCAAGTCGTTTCCTTTTACCTATTTGGGCCTGCCGGTCTCCCTAGAGCGTCTCCGGTGCTGTAACCTCTAGCCCCTCATTGATAAGTTCTCAAAGAAGTTTGCCGGATGGAAGCCCCAGCTCCTATCCATCAATGGCAGGCTTATCCTTATGAAGACGGTACTCATGGCCTTGCCACTTCACCTCTTGGTAGCTCTCTGCCTACTTGCCTGGGCGCTCAAGGAAATAGATAGGTGTTGCTGCGCCTTCCTTTGGAGGGGGACGATAGAGATCAGTGGTGGCCATTGCCTCCTCTCATGGTCCAGGGTGTGCATGCCCACCCAATTTGGAGGGTTAGGCTTGCCAAACCTTCGCCATCTCGGTGTTGCCATGCGATGCAAGTGGCTCTGGTGCTGCTGGGATCATAACCCCCGACCATGGTGTTGTATTTCGGCTCCTGATGACAATGAGGATGCCAATGCTCTCTTTCAAGCGGCCGCCTTCATCGTGTTTGGGGATGGTGAGAAAACCCGCTTCTGGCACCACTGTTGGTTACCTAAAGGACGGGCCGCGAGCGACATCGCGCTGGATCTCATGCCCTCCGTGCACCGCTCGTTGATCACGGTGGCCAAGGGCCGGCCTGGCAATGTCTAGACTCGGGATATCTATGGTGGTCTCTCTGCGAGGATGATCACCCAATACCTTATCCTTTGGGACGCAGTGCAAGCTATCATTCTAGACACAGAGCAACGTGATGCCACAATGTGGCGGCACTCTCCTGGGGGGAGCTTTTCCACAAGATCGGCATACGAATTGTTCTTCGCTGCGAACACCCAATTCCCCTATGCCGGAGCAATCTGGAAGTCTCGTGCCCCTTCACGCACCAAGTTCTTCATGTGGCTCGTGGTTCATCAGCGCTACCTCACGGCCGACAACGTTGCATGCCGTGGATGGCTGAATCAGGTATGTTGTGTGCTATGTCTGACACCCATGGAGTCTTGCTTGCACCTGTTCGTCCACTTCCCCTTCACCACTCGAGTCTGGTCCTCAATTCAGACTTGGGCAAACGCAAGCTTCCCAGTGCCTGACAACAGATTCCAGACCACGGAAGACTGTTGGCTTCACGTCAGAAAGCTTGTGCCAAAGAGTCTTTGCAGAGACTTCGACACCATGGCAATCCTTGTTCATTGGCGCATTTGGAAGGAATGAAACAATTGCATCTTCAAAGGCACCTCTGCTACTGAGCAAGAGGCTTTTGCTAGCATCAGAGACAAACTTACATCCTGGAGGACTGTGGGTTTAGCAGCTTAGTGCCTCGGAGACTCCGCCCCCTTCTTCTGTGCTTTGGTTGTTGTTTTTGTTTTTGTTGACGACACCTAAGTATCCTGGTGTTTCATTGCCGAGATGTGCATGTTGATGTCGTTCCTATAACCCCCCTCGTAGCTTGGGGCTACGCCCTATTGTCCTTTAACTCTTCCTTAATAAAGATCAACCTCTGGCCTTTTGAATAGGCACCAACCTAGTCGACTCCTAACAAGTCCATTCCACAGTGCATTCAATCTTATCAACTAGTGCATATTAGACACAACAAATAGGGAGGGGAAGAAACCAATTTAACAAGAGATGATAGTTAGGATAGCTCGAGTGTCGGTGTATTATTCTGGCAATACTAACTATGGGGCGGCGTGAGCACAGCAAATCAGGATGGGTGCACACGGGAGACAAGATTTAGACAGGTTCAGGCCCTCACGGAGAGGTAATACCCTACGTTCTGTGTTTTGGTGGCTGATATAGCTCGTATCCCGAGTGCCGCAAGCCCTGGAGATTCGATCTCGAGGTTGCTTGGATTAGGAAACAATGGAGGTTGTCTATGACCTAGAGAGTACTTCCCCACCGGAAGCTCCCTACCAGGCCTTATATAGGCGGCCGGGGTAGGGTTACAAGAGTCCGAATCGATTAACAGATTGATTTCCTAACTTGTTACAACTGATTCCGGGCATGCCGGACAGGTATTAGTCCATGTCTTGTACTCCACGTTGATGAGGCGCCCCCGTGTTGGAGTCGGACTCCGAGTAGTCGGCCCGGCCCATCCCGTGGACAGAGGGCCGGATTCGTCTTTCTTGATGATACCCGGGTGCCATGTCATCATCATCGAGGCTCGGTTCGGGCTCGTTGACTCTCAGTCCGAGCTTAGCTCAGCTAAGAGGTCAAACAAGTTAAGCCCGAGTCTTCTTTTGAGTCAAGTTCGAGTCTTCTTCTTAGTTCGTATAGATTGTTGCACACAAAGAAGTTTAGCATAATCGTTGCTAAAACCGTGACGATTCGCAAGCATATATTCAATAAGTTTCAAGCATATATGATCTAATAAATGCATACATTGACTCACAAAATATTGAACAATTGCCTTGAGGCCCGAGCGGTTGTGATATGCTTGAATGAGGTGCAATTGGGCACTTACTAGAACTAGACCGACTCTTGAGGCCTAGCTCGCGAGCAGCACCGAGCTGGCTTGAGCTGGGCACATGCCTGTTTCTGAGCTCACTGCAGGTGGTGATATGAGCCTAGCTCGGCTCGTCTTTTCATGAGCTTGGGCAAGCCAAGCCACGAGCCAAGCCGCTCAGCTCGTTTCCACCCCTAATGATAGCCACCCTCACACCCCCTCGCCCAAATTAATTCCCGGCCATCCTACCCTTTGGACCGGAACTCGCATGTCATACAAAGGGTCTTGGCTACCAAATTTGTTTATGTAACTATTTAAGTATCAGGGCCACTTTGTCATCCCCCTGATTATGTTAACCCCTAGTTGATTAGCACTAGATGCATTACGAACATATGGGAGAATAGTGAGAAATAGATACTCCTTTCGTACAGGTATATAAGACGTATTTTGATTAGTTAAGACAAACCATTGATCAACAATTGTTCCATTAATATATATGGTTTATAATCACAATCATAAGTAAGTACTTTTAAATATAGATCTAATGACATCAATTTTATGTCATATAAATTATGTATTAATAGAGTAATTGTTAGTCAAAATCTTATCTTAGCTAATCAAAATATGTCATGTATATTCAAACGGAAAAAATAGTAAGTAATCATCATATTATAGCCACGTGGCAAACCACCTTGCAATTCATGGCACCGATTACGAAAGTTCGGAAGTCAAGATGGTTGAGAATTATTATTATTTACGTAAAATCTAATACGAGAACGTTCTCCCGTTAGTATGAACCAGACTCATCACGTCCGTCCGATGTGAGGGAGCCAGTCCAATCAAATCAGCGTCCAACACCACCTCTAATCCTAATCCTCCGTCTCCTACCTTTCCCCACTCTAGCTAGTCACCACGGAACCACCTTCTCCTTCTCTTGTTCCTTGGCCAGATCGATCTTTTGCAGCCGCCCACATCGGAGAGTCCCATGGCGCGCTGCCATTGGCGGCCAAAGACCTTCCTGGCTCTACCACTTCGCTCGGGCTGGTCACCTTGCTACTTCCACATCATGAGGTCGAAGCGGCAGCCTGCGTTGAAGCTCTTGCTTTGGCTGAAGAGCTGCATGTCGATTGGGTTGCTATTGCTTCTGATTGTTTGGACGTTATCAGCAGCATAAGAGAGGCCTCAAGTAGCAACTATGGTTCTTTAGTCAGAGAAATCAATGGACACCGGTCCACTGGCCTGTCAGTTGAGCGACATGTTTGGTTGCTAAAGCCACCCGAGTTTGCATGTATCCCTCACAACATTATAGTTATAATAGCTATCTATTTATATATTAAAAGCAGAATATAATAGAAAAAATAGAGGAAGACTAGAAATTCTCACAAAAAAGTAAAACATCTTATCGTTAATTTGGTGGACCCTTTTATTATTAGTAGACCACAACCGATAGATCTTCATAACTGTACCTAAATAGATCACAACCGATAGATCTTCATAACTGCAGCTAAACAGCTCACGGCCAATAAATCTTCATAACTGCACCTAGATCACAGCCGATAGATCTTCATAACTACACCTAAATAGATCACAGCCGATAGATATTCATAACTGCACCTAAATAGATCACAGCCGATAGATCTTCATAACTGCACCTAAACAGATCACAGCCGATAGATCATCATAATTGTACCTAAATAGACGGCTCGATATAACGACTAGCAGACCGGTTCATAAATGTACCTAAATAGATAGCTCAGTACAGGTCGACTCATGATTTGAACTTTTATTTCCGTACTGATCTAATATCACACGTACGGGCAAAAAATAAAGATAATTAAAAATGTTTGCTGCGCAATTAGTACTAATCTAGTATCACACATGCAGGTAAAGAAATAAAGATAACCAACACGTTTCTCACGCAATCAATATTGATCTAATATCATGCGTACAAGTAAAACGATAAAGATAATTAAACAAATCACATCCGATAGATCATCGTAACTGTACCTAAATAGACGGCTCAGTACAATGCCTAACAGGCCGGCTCGCAATTTGCTAGTTCTCAAAAAATTCAAATAACAAGAAGAAAGTACCGCATGACATAACAAAATGTTAGTTCTCAAAAAATTCAAATAACAAGAAGAAAGTACCGCATGACATAACAAAATGTTGTTTGCAAATTGCACTTGCCTTGCCGATGGCATGTGTCTGAATGTCTCTGTACTGTTCTACCAACGGAACCAATCAAGATGATCAATACAATCGCAGTACAACCTAGCACTAGAAGGAAAAGAAAAGAAAAAAACTATCGCGGGCCGGACAGCTGCGACGAAGACATGTACGACGGCCACCCGCTCATCGTCGTCAGCGTCGTCTCCGACCGATTGCGATCAACCACCGCACCCAGCATCAACTGTTTGGTAATGCCGTCGGACGGCCCGGCGAACCCCCGGCCGTACAGCCGGAGGAACCCGAGCGCCTGCGAGCGCGGCTTGCACAGCTCCATGGTGCCCTCGAGCATGCCGGCCACAACCGCCATGCTCGGCCGCGTCTGCGGGTCCTCGTGGAGGCAGCACAGCGCCACCTTCACCATTCTTTCCACCTCCTTGGCGACCACCCGCCCCTCCAGCCGCGGGTCGGCCAGCTCCGCGTACCGCCCCGCCTCGTGCGCCTCCAGCGCGGCGAGCGGGAAGTAGTCGTTCCTCGCGCTGCGCGACGAGCTGCCAGCCGTGCCGTTCGAGGACCTGGAGACGTCCTCGCCGCGGTCGCTCTCGTGCTCGCTGCGGTTCTTGCGGCCGTGCACCAGCTCCAGGAGCACCATCCCGAAACCGTACACGTCGGTACGGTCGGTGATGGCCGTGTTGGTGAGCCACTCGGGCGCGAGGTACCCGCGCGTGCCCCGCATCGTCGTGAAGAGGCCGGACTGCTCCGGCCTGAGGAACTTCGCCAGCCCGAAGTCGGCGATCTTCACCTGGCCGCCGTCGGCGAGGAGGATGTTCTCGGGCTTGACGTCGCAGTGGATGATCCTCTGGTTGCAGCCGAAGTGGAGGTAGGCGAGGCCTCTCGCCGCGCCGACGGCGATGTCCACCCGCTCCTTCCACTCGAGCAGAGGACCGGTCGGGCGGAACAGGGGCCGGTCGAGGGAGCCGCGGTTCATGTACTCGTACACGAGGAGGCGGCGCTGGCCCTCGGCGCAGAAGCCCCGGAGGCGGACGAGGTTGACGTGGTGGATGTTGCCGATGACGGCGATCTCCGTGCAGAACTCGCGCTTCCCCTGCGTCCCGACGCCTTCGATCTTCTTGACGGCCACCAGCGAGCCGTCCGGGAGCTCGCCTCTGTACACGGCGCCAAACCCGCCGGCGCCGATCTTGACGCGGAAGCTGTTGGTGATGCCCTCGATCTCGTCGTGCGTGAATCTGGTCGGGAGGCCAGGGATGACGATGTCATCGCCGTCGTCGTCATTGTCGTACACAAGGTGCGCCGAGTCCGACACCGGCGAGCGCTGCCGCTGGACCTGCACGTCCCTGGATCGCGATGGGCGCCTCCCTTCCCACCGGTCGTCCTTACGCCATGACGCGATGACCACAGCGCCGACGACGACAATGAGCACAAATGCGACGATCGTCGGGAGCAGGATGGCGATGAGGGTTCTGTTATTGGAGGACGAACTGTCCGACGACCTCGGTGACTGCGAGCTCTGGACCTTGATGTAACCGGACATGCCGGCGCTATTGGTGGAGTTGGTGTTTATGAACGAACCGAGCTCGTGCTGCGCCAAGTAGCAAGACAGCGAGGAGTCGTCGTAGAAGTAGCCGAGGCAGGAACAGTTGCTGGTGCATTGTGCCTGACATGACGATGCGTTGGATCCGGCCGTGGCCGGCGGCGAGAACTTGTTAGCGTAGTACGCGACACCATTGCCAAGGCCGAGATACGAGACGGCGGAGCTGCCGCCGGCGCCGCCGCAGGAGCTGGCGGACGGCAATGTGGAGCCGTCAGACGGTGCGCAGCCATTGTCATGCGACGACGCGAACAGCCGCGGGCACGTGCAGCCGGAAGCATTGCCGTTGGCCGTGCAGAGCCCGAGCGCGCCACACGAGAGCGGCAGGTCACAACCCCTGCTCGGCGCCACGAACCCTCCGTCCATCGGCGACGACGACGAGTTCGCGGACGCAAAACTTGCGATTTGTAGCTTCCCATCCACGCCCAGCTGAACTATACGAAGCCCGGCCTGTGGCATGGCGACCTGAACGATGACGGCGCCGTCCGCTGCAAGAAGGTACAACCCGGTGCCGTTCACGGCCATGTGCGCGACCGTGCCGTCGCGATCCTTGACGGAGTGGACGTCGTTCGACAGCCGCCAGTACAGGGACCCCATCCACGCGAGCACGGCGTCTGCCGCGGTGACGTTGAAGCGGTAGTCCCCCTCCGACAGGTCAGAGAGCGACGCGGCCGACGCCAAGAACCCGCCGACGAGGAGCCGTTGCGACGACACGAGCGCGTCCGTGGGGCGGTCGAACGACTGCCAGAGCGTGGCGTTCTTCCCGTCGAGCAGCGCGAGGTTGCCGGAGTCGTCCAGCCGGAGCGCGGACACCGGGGACGCGAACGGCGGCGTGGACCACACGACCGTCCCGTTGGCGTCCTCGATGGAGATCCCGGACGCCGTGAGGCGCACCGGCGCAGCGCAGTCGGTGATGGGCGCGGCGCGGTTGGCCGCCCAGACGCAGGTCCTGGACGGCGCGTGCAGCACGGCGAGGTAATACCGCTCCTGCTGCCCGGCCGGGTTGTACACCACGACCTCGAACGCGCTGCTCCTGGACCGGAGGAACACGCCGAGGGTGTCGATGAAGAGGAGGTACGACGCCGCGAAGTCCGGAGTGAGAAACTCCGTGCCGACCTTGCCGGCGTGGGACTGTCCGCCGCGTCGTGGCCAGACGACGCCGAGGAGGAGGAGGAGGAGCAGGTGGAGGAGTGGACGCATCCGTGACAAGCCCATAACACGGTCGGGTCATGGGGATGCCGGAGATGGAGACATGACGATGGCATGGCAGGGGGTTTGGTCTGTGGCGGTGGAGTTGACTCGGGCAGGTCGGAGCGGCGCCATTGGCAGCGGTGGGATCTGGGGGTGCAGAAAATAATGCAACGCCACGACGACCTGAGGTTGGTGCTGCTGCCTCCGCTTGCAGCCATCTGTTTTTTGCAGAAAATAGTTCTGCAACGCATCGGGTGTGTTTGGACGTGGTGCTGGAATTGGCGGCAACGGAGGCAAAGCTTCAGGCCCGTGATGCTTACTGCTATGACTTTTTGTTCCTCTTTTGCTTATTGTTAATTTGGAGTTTGGGGATTAGCATATGATGTTAGGGTTAACCTTGTTGTATACGTGTTTAGATCATGTTTAATTATGTTGCATGGCATTGTTGCCACGTTGAGTTAGAGTAGTCAGCTAAATTCAAGGTAAATCGCGTGTGTTGCGTCATGGCGCGGGCAGATCGGCAGCTGGAGAAGCACAGAGGTAGAGTGTGCGGCGGCGGCGGCGTGAGCGGATCTGCAAGCCAGTAGTCGAGTGCAAGCATGCATGTGCTGTTGGAGTTAGTTCGTCTGCGCGTGTGTATTAATTAGCTAACCAGCAACTAGCCCCGTGCACGCAGTGGAGATGTGCACGCAGTGGAGATGTGGCCTGGACGTGCAAGTGCTTGTGTGCCTGTGTTAGTAGTATGAGTTACTGGAGTTAGCCATGCATGTGTTAGCTGTGTTTGTTAGTCAGTTGTATGAGATAAGGATTGCATTAGTTAGTTGGTTAGTACGTGAGAGGATCTAGGCGTGAGTCTGTTGGGCTGTTGCTCATGGCGTGTGGGTTATTTAAGGATTTGTAATCAGTTGAGTCGAGTGTTGAAAACAAGAGAAAAGGCACTAAGTGTGCGGTGCCGAAAAGACTCTGCGTGTTCTTCTATCTTGTTGCCGTTTGTGTCCAGTGTATGTGTGCGTGTTCTCCGGGTGCTGGGCCAACATATGACCACTGCATTTTGTATGGTGTTTAAGTTTGGTCGCGTCCTTTCGGGGACATCCGATAAAATTGGAACATACAGAACATGAAAGGAGCTTGGTCACGTCCTATCGTCTCCCGGCAGCACAGTATGCAAGGATTTGATCTGGCCGGTCTCCTTAGTTTTCTTTCCATTGGGAGATTAAACTGGTTAATTAACGGCTAACCACCTTTTGAACAGGTCCGGATTTAGAGCCAGCAAGTTAATTGGAGCTAGCGCCTTTTAGAAACGGGGAAACACCAAAATACCATACGCTTTAAGAAATGGGAAGCACAAGCATCTAATCCTGGACGTCCATGAAAACATTAGTACTATAGGATGAAATTTTTTCTATTTGGTGAAGGAAACAAATTTTTGAATCACTATAATATAATATTTTTATGTAACAAATTTCGTGTGATGACAAATAAAAACATTTTTATACAACAAAAACTCATCCTATGAAAAGCAAAAATCAGATACATTTTCCTTAAGAAATCAGAATTGCTAACACCTAAGCGACTAAGTTTTTCTTAAATCTTAATTAGTCGACCGGGGTTAGTCCTAGGATTAGCCTTCAGATTCGTTTTCCCGTTTTTAGGGTTTACAATGCTTTTTTATTTTCTGATTAACAGTTCCGTGTGCATCTAAGGGTCTACCTCGCCGACTGAATTAAAAAAATCTCAGCAGATTGAGTCAAAGACACACCCGAAGTAATGTAGTACTCTAAATTAGCTGGCCCTTTTTGGCCAAATATTGCCTTACATCCACGAAACTGACCAAAACCTAGCTAGGTTAGCCTAACATAGCTTCTTTCTTTGGCAACTTACATATTTAGCCTAAATTAACTGTTCGGCTAAGTTAGATGTCGTAGCCGAGTTAACCATAGAAAAATAGAACTCGGAGGGTTTGTCGTGATGGACTAGCGTATTCACCGTTTGTTGGTTAATTTAATCTTAGATTAGGAGATTGAAGTCTTTGTCTGGGTTAACATAACCCTCCCTAATCTTAAGGTATTTGGCGTGCTAAGCCCCTAACCCAACCTTAACCTGAGGCAACCGGAACAATAGAAGATTTTAGGCGAGAAGAGAGCTTTTTCTGGCTATCCAGGAATATGATTACAATCAGGAACAATCAACTGCTCGACACAACTTGACGCCACAAGATGCCACATCGCATCATGACATAATCGTTTAGCAATCTGTGCAAGCTCGTGAGTTACACCATTATCAGCACATCTGTAGACTCGGGGTTTGTTTAGATCGAGACCTGAGAGGATTTGACTGGCTTAAAGCCGGCTTGTTTGGTTGAAGGCCTGTGCACATCCCTAGCACACGCACCTTCGCTAGGCTCGGGCTCCTGCACGCTGCTGCTAGATCAGCGCTAATCATCGTTGTTATGTCTCCATTGAAGCGCCACCGTTAAACCTCACACCGCCGCTCGCCTCCGGAAACGCATTGAGTCATCCGCCTCAGTCGCAACCCCTCCCATTGAGATGCATGCCTGGTCGAAGAGAAATCATCAAAATCTCCTACAGCAATCAGGCACTCTGCTCAGGTCACCAACCAACTTGTACACATGTACTTCGTTTTGTTACGTTCATACGTCTTGATTAACTGTTTTTCTTGGGGAGATAAACTAAATCGGTCTTCATGATTGCCCACCAGGCTGATCTCCATTTGATTCTCTATATTATTTTGGTGACACCTACGTACGGAAGCTAGCTAACTTTAAGGAAATTGCGACTTGGTCTACCGGCCTATTGGCTATTTCCATCAGGACGCGTTTCCAACCACGCGAAATTAAGCAAAAAAACGCCTCTACTACTACTTGTTCGTGCAGGCCCGCGCGCGCGCGCACGGAGCCAGCCAAGAGGCCAATTTGTCATGCATGATGCATGCACATGCACGCCACCCCTCTCCCCTCACGGCGGCGCCGGCCCACGACTGCTTCTTCGACGGTGCCGGCGCGCGCGCGCGATTTCGGCCCCCAGATCTACGGAGAGATCGGTTACGCAAGCCACCTCACATGATGCGCCGCTCACATGCGTGTTGCGATTAACCTACGCGCGTGCAAGTGGGGGTTAATTTTTTTTAAAGAAAACACAAGTAGAGTCGTAGTGTAGTGCAGTACGTACAGGACGGTACAGGACGCTGCTTGTGCAAGGAAATTATTTTGCATGCCCGGACGTACTCGTTCCCAGAGTTTAGGGGCCTGTTTAGTTGATGCTTAAAAAGTGTGGTGAATAAAATGATCATTATAACTGTAATAAACTTTGATTAAAAAAATAGATCTATAACATGTGGAGCATGGGATTAATAAAGTGTGATAAATTTATTATAACAACAAACCAAACAAACATCTAATAAACTGTAGCCCAACTAAAATTAGACATAACAAACTTAACCTATGAACCAACGTGCCTAAGTCTCTCTAGCATCGTCACATTGTTAGATTTGTAAAGCTAAACAATGACCGGCGAGGAGGGCACCAAAGTTTAGCGTGCCCTCTTCTTGAACGGTGATGCACTTGTGGTTAATGCATGTCTCCATCACTGCATGCAGTTTGGTTTTTCAAAGCATCTCGATGTACGTTACTGATATGTTGTGGACTAATTAACCGGGGTGAGGTCCATTAGTTTGCCATTCCCTCTACAAGCGGTTAGATAAGATACATGCACCAGGCCTGCCGGCGCTGCAGGTCCGCTTGTGTAGTTGTGTGTGTGTGTGACGGTGGAGTGAGATGGACGGTAGCGTGTGCAGCGAAGGCGGCGTTCGCGCTCGGCCATCTTGTCGCTTCGGTTGGAATCGTTTAGCGGTATTATAAGCATAGTTTAGCTAGGTACTGAGTTTGTTATGATCGTGATTTCTGTCCTTCTTTTTTAATTAACCAAGCGTTGTTTGGTTTAGCCTCGTTTCCTCCTTGAAGTTAAGGTATCCCTTTTTAGTACAACGTCTCGTTCGTCGGTTTCAGCAAATCGAGGTGAAAGCTGGAAAGGAATAGCGGAATAAGTAGAAACGAGCAAATCAGGGGGATTATATATTAGGGAGCATCATCTGTGCCCGGACGATGCTAGCTGCTGCGCACGTCCAGGTTCAGGTGCACTGTCTCAATCACGCCTCAGCACTCAAACTAAATTGTACGGAGTATACTAGTACTGCTAGATTAGTTTCTCGAGTTTTGCGTGCATGAAACTGCGCTTACGAAAGTGGGATGTCGACTAGGATGATGGTTGTTCGGACGCCATACGCTCATCCCATGATTTTTGGTGGGAAGTGTGTTATTCAGCTCATTTTGTATCAGGCTTGTGCTTACGAGATACTCAGCTGCTCAACCCAAACAACCTGAAGTTTCATGTACGGTCGCTGTGTTGAAATTGGATTTGTACGTGGCACGTTATGGGGAATCTTACACGGCATCATCAATGCAAACACGAACTATTCTCGACAGAGCAGGCCTGCTAATATAAGAGGTATACTACCTGATCGAGCATTTGGACTGTTTCCCCGATCAAACGCAGCTATAAGCTAGCAAACTTTTTGTGAGGCTGAATATGAGCATGAAAATCAACTAGCACTGGATATCAGGGTCAAAGGTTACGTTGTAAAGCGGCACCAGCCAAACAAGAAAGGAACTGCGTGGCTTCCTTTAGACTACGAAGAGCTCTGCAAACAAGATGAGAAGATAACCATTATGTACTTTACACCCTAACCAAGAAACCTTTTTTTAAACTAAGACCAAGAAACTTTCTATCATTCACATGCATCAGTTGGCATGCCACAAGATCAACAGCATAAATTGGAGGTAAACAACATTATGCGAGTATTCCTCGGTCCAGGTGATGGCAAAACCTGCGCTCTAACAGCCTTGCTGTCCTAAAACTTATTATTTGTCAAGCACCAAACTTCCGGGGGGCCAAAAAAGACCTATTTCACCTGCTTAATGAGTTCCTCTCATCAAAATGATGACACAATTATCATCTGCTACAAAAACAAAAGATTCGGGGTACTAAACTCAAGTAATTGATACAATCCCGTCCACCAATGTAACGTCAGGGAATACATCGTCATTGTCTTGGCAGGAAAATCAAGCGCTGGCTTTGGATGCTGCCTCTGCTGCGGGAGCTGGTGCAACACCACCAGTTGTTGGACTGCAAAAAATGGATTATAATTCCTCAGAACCAATTTACCGTTCTAATGATAAATTAGAAAGCAGATGAGATACTCACAGTCCAACCATGACTTTGAAAGCATCATAAATTCCCCACTGAGCGCCGGTAAGAGTACCGATCATGACAATACGAAGGGGGAGTCCTCTGGTGAAAAGGCCCAGAACACCAATCTTTTTAACAGCCTACAATTGATTTAGTAATAATATGAAGTCAATCTATAATCCAGTAATAAAAACGAAGGTACTAGACAGAACATTCTTACATCACCCATTGTAGCACCCTTGGCATTGTTCAGAAAAGAGACAAGGTTGTCAGCCGGGTGAGAAACAATAGCACAGAAAACACCAGCAATGTAACCACCAGCAAAGCTGATACCCAATTGGAAAGGCTTGCTGCACTCGGACTTTGGAACAGGAACAGCATGCTTGTAGATAAGTTCCACGATGGTCTCAAAGGAAGCAAACTTCATCATGGTATCTGAATACAGTATGGAAGTATTCAATGAATGAGTAACAACATAACATATCAGCAATTACAGAAGTTCGAAGCATGTAATGCAACTACCAAACAAAGGAATATTCATTGCGCGTACAGACCACAATATGCATTATAAGTTCAGTCTCCTATAGCTATATCAAATGATATTTAGATAACATGTGATACCTACAAGTGCTAATATTTAGATAGTTTGTGGTCTTCGATAAAAACTCTATAAAGGTGACAACTTCTAGAAGTAAAAGCAAAAACTAATTGATGATTGGCAATCTGCATCACTAAACATTGTAGGCCACAAGCTAGAAAGCAGTTAAGGTAAGTAAACAGTCTTCCACCGAAGCTCATAACTATGGCATCCAAAGTAAGCCACTTACATAAGAGGCGAATGCAACCATTCATCGTAAAGAAGGGTAGGAAGGCATAGCATCGAGACAAGGTGATACGGGTTCTCTTTCTTAGAAGTGTCATTTACAAGCATAAGCCAACTCTATGGAGAACATATTTGCCTCAAGGACACCCAAAAAAAATTGTGTAACAGACACCCGAGATGTGGATTCAAGTTGTTCTGCACGTAACCTATTTCCAATAGATAAAAGTTGCCAAATTTGGTAGATATTAGATTGGATACTGCGAAGGTCCTGCCTGACAAACAATGTCCTTAATTTTATGAGAAAGGTGAATTTTGGAGTTTCTGCTATTGAGTGAATCACTGTAACAAGGAGTAAGTGAATAATGTCCAGAAGCTAGACCACAAATAGAAATGGTAAAACAAATATGGAATAATATCAGCATGGTTGGCCATGGATGTGATAGCAGCTCCACTCATAGCAGTAAGGCCATTGAAGGAGAGAAAATAATAAGTTATCACAAATAATTATCAAAACAGAACAAATGGTACCGAGTTTATGACACGGCAAAACCAGTTGTGGAGCATTTGCTCCAAAGAAATCACAGAAGTGAAAATGAAAGTTAAATGAACATGTAACAAAATGATAAGAGGAAGCACTTAGCCACTTACAAGGAATCTGGCGACCCCAAAGAGGAACAATTCCCTTATAAAGCCTGGCATTATTAACCATCAAGAGTTTTTAGGGCATTGGATCAGGGAAAGAGTGGCAAATGTTGTAAGTTTTTAAGAAAGTTGGGAGATTTACTTACCCACCAGCACCCTCAGCTTTGATGAACTTGGGGAGCCCATCACTCAACCCACGAGCAAATCCAGGTTGCGTCTGCACACGGACCTTCACAGCTTCAAATGGGCACAGAGCGACATCAGCAATTACCTCAGCAGAAGCTGACCCCGCGAGGTAAATTAGGGTCTTGTACTTCAGGGCATTCTCAGGCCCTGCCATATCTGAGTAGTACTTCTTAAAGAACTCGTAGAAGCCAAACTTGCAAGCCCCCTGAGCACTGTAACCAAGCAAGGTAGGCACCCATCCCCTGAAGAATCCCCTAGCTCCTTGCTCCTTAAACAGGACACCAAATCCAGATGAGATGCTCTTGTATTTCGCTGGGTCGATCTGAAAAAATTAAACAGAAATTTGTTATCTCCAGAATCCTTAATTCAATCCTAGTATCAATTGCAACTTCGAACGTACTTACTATGACGCAGTCAACACATACCATCTCAAACAATGTACACAAATCATAGTAGATGGTAGTCAATTATACAATATTAATGGGAATAAGAAATAATCAGACCACACTGTTAAAAAGTCAATCAAGCATCTTCATCACAAGATGCACAAGCAAGTGTTTGATCAACATTGCGTCAAAACTAAACAACCCTAGTTAGGTGATCCAATAGCAAAAATTTAATAACATGAGACTTGTTCAGGCAGCTGAACACAATGGCCCGTAGTTGGGATTGAGTTTTCATTACTGAAGTAACATTGTTAAAGGGAAAAAGTTGCACAGTGGGGTACTTTTCTAAAGCATTACTATGGCTCGCTCTAGGAACATATATATATATGTATATGTATATGTAAGTGATCACATATTCTTTCTTTTTTGAGAATCAGCGTTCACAGATTTAGTCAAACCTTCACATAACGACTTGAAATCAACTTATCGGAGGAGCAACAGAAGAGCTAACTGGCATAGGCTATGGTTCATCTCCAGACCTGATTTTATATCAACCCAAGTGAAAGCCGCAGAATTACACATTCATCAACATAATTTGTACCACAGTAAGATAACTCCTATGGGAAAGACATGTGGATCAACTAACTGACATAACTAATCGGTGCTTATTCGAGTCAACTAATAAACGCTGAAATGTGTGCCTACTGGAGTTACAATTCACTCAACTACTAGCATGCGCTAGTCATCAATTCCTACACCGCCTGAACAAAGAGCAACAGGCACATCTGAACCAATAAAAAGGCAAATCGGGTGACAATCCTAAGAACCACCAAAACTGCATGCACCGAGAAGCGGGAACTGGCTAGATTTACGCATCCTGATCACGAAATGCCTAAAATGGAGATCAAAATTCGCAACCGCATATTCCCCAGCATCAAACCATCCAAACACGACCAGATCTACACGAATACCTTTCGAAAAAGAACCCCAGATTTACGGAAGCCACAGATCTAGGGGTTGTTGCTCCTCTCACCTGCATGTTGCACTTGACGAGGTCAAGCGGCGTGACGGCCATGTGGGTGAGCCCGCAGCTGGCGATCCCGCCGGCCGTGCAGGCGGCGTAGAACGCCGGCGAGTACATCTCGATCTTCTCGTTGGGCGCCTGGATCGAGAACGGCTTGCCGCCGCCGCCAACAGCAGGAGACGCCGCCGCGGATGCGGCAGGCGCCGGGTAGGATGAGGAGGAGGGGAGGCGGGAGGCGCCGGCGAAGGACCGCGCCGCGGTGGTGGTGTAGAGGAAGCTCGGGAGGAGCGACTCGCGGGAGCGGTCGGAGAGCGCCATCGCCGCCGAGAGATCCGGTTGGGTTCGTCCCCTCTCTCTCTCTCGGGCGGGCTTGCGTTGATGCTTTCTGAGAGCTCTCGCGTTCGCGTGGATTTGACGGGGAGATGCGAGAGGGGAATATGAAGGCCGGATTTCCGAGTTGTTTATTAGGGCATGGAACTTTTTTGGGTGGCCGCGATGGCATGGGATTCGCTGAATGTGGGGCCCGTGGCTAGTGAGGGTCCAGTGTCAGTGTATGTTTTGCTTGTGGTAGGTGCCAGGAATCTGGAGCGTGAATGTTACGCCGATTTCAAACTGGGAAATGAAAAAAAAATGAAACTCGGAAAATGAAAAGTTTGCATACTTTGAATTTGAGTAGTCTAGCCTAAGTCATGGGTACATTTATTTCCGCCCTAATGCGGAATTAAACTTTATTAACTACTAATTTCGTTATGTTTCTTCAAAGAATATGCAGGTGAATATTCCGTGTGGACACCGGTGCGGCCTTGTTGCGCCCGCCCATTTCCTCTATGGGTCTGAATTTGACGCGACGGGTCACCGGACCAGCCCCGCCGGATCTACCGCAGCGCATGTTAGGTCCAGCCCGTCCACGGCGAATTATTCTAAGCTCCCCAAACGGCATGCTTTAGGACCGGTTCAATGGCTCGTCCAGGTCATGCAAAATTAAGCAACTCTATTGCAGAAAAGCAAAAGTCAAATGACAGCAAGTTCATGTATCCTAGAACCTAGTTAGTGAACATTACTGTTATACAAATCGTTGCTGTCATTGACCCCAAGACGGAGACTATCCCAAACGGGGGCCAAGGCTGCTTGAGAATATGAAGGTCATTGCAAGCTGTCGGCCAAACATATTTCGAAAAGCCAAGCAATAACTGCCTTGTGCTTTTTAGTGAATCAAAGCTTACATGATTTTTCTCAACGAAACAATGTGGCAATTCGAGTACTTCTCTCAGCCTCGAAGACCTGAGCGGCAGATGGAGGCTTTTCGTGTTACTCTAAAGTTTTGTGAACAACTTGATATTGACTTCTCTGACACACCAAGGACCTACGATAATAAATAGAAAGAATTTTGGTACATACCACGAAATAACATCTCAATTTCTTCTATATCATTGAATAAGCCTTTATTCCCTACACATCTATGGCTCTTTAGTTCCGTGTATACCACCGCAGTTATTTTCCTGTTACCCATCTCTGTTAGGTGCATTAAGAGCTGTCAGATTTTCTGGAAACGACAAAGTTGCCCTTGGCTCTATACGACACAGCTGCACCAGTGGCTCTCATGACCTCATCTCTCGCATCCCCCTCTCCCTCGTCTCTCATCTCTCGCATTCACGGTAGCGGCCGCCGAGCCGAGGCTCGCGGGGGAGAGACGCGAGACACGGTGCCCACGACTGTGACAGCGCTCAGGTCCATCATCTGCGTCTCCTCCGGGCTCTCGAATCCGCCATCTGCGACTCCGTCAACGTAGATCCGGCGGCCGCGAGATCCGTCCTCTCCGACTCGGCGGCGGGTGAGCACGGGTACGCTTCAACGCCGGCATCCAGGGAGAGCGCCCGTTCCTCTCCGATGGTCTCCACGATGCCTGCATCCTCAACCACCGCGAACATCTCTTCTCCGCGGCGCCCCGCCACCGCGAGTAACCGGGGTCCAGGCCAAGGCGAAGGACGAGGCACCGCCGTCCTCTGCCCCGGAAGCGGAGCTGCCACACTCTCCGTCGGATTTGCATACTAATTATAGTAGAGCCGAAATTTGAACATGTTGAAAACTTGTTCCGAGAAGAGCAACACTATAAGTTGGTTCGTGTGACCTACTTGATCCTCCGATGAACTTATTTTGTGGAGGAATTGATTCTATCGCGTGCCTGTCTGTTCTTGCTTGATCTTGCTGCTTGACTGGGCATGGGCATGGAACCGCGGCAGCTCGAGTGAGGCGGCGATGGCAGCATCAGCTCCAACGACAGCAGCGTTTATGCGGGTGGAGTGTGTTGAGTGCAAGTGTAGATATGAAGACAGGTTGAGAGAGAGAGAGAAGGCATATGCTCGAGTTTATGGGCATTTTTGGCAATAGCGAAAACACAAACTCACTAACGGCAGTCAACTAACTTTTGACTGACGGCAATGGTATAGAGGGAATCAGTTTCACAATTCAGTGATATTTAAGGAATAAGGTCTCATTCAGTGGCATAAAAGGAAATTGAGATGTTATTCAATGGTACATGAAAAATTCTCTCTAATAAATAGCAGGATGAATCTAATATAAAGGTCGAATTGGACTGGACGGTAGGTTGGTAGGAGTGGCGAAACATTTTTACTGCGGCTTCGGTCGTACATCTTGTCATTTCTAGGTCAGATCACTGCCCGTTACTTCTGAAGTTGGAAGCTAAGCAAGTTGCGGTGCGACGGCACAAGGAACGAGATTATGTGGGAGAGAGAGGAAGGACTATCAGAGGAAATTGAAAAGGCTTGGTCATCTAATCCGAAAATGAACCTTGGTGATATTATGAAAGGCCTGCATGGTGCCATGCGTGCTTTGCAAAAATGGAGTGCCATCTCTTTCGATTCTGTTAAAAGGGAACTAGAGGTACTGAGATCGAAACTTTGAAGAGCTGCATGATCCGGGGGATACTGATAACAGGGTGGAAATACGTGAGACAGTGAACCGTACGAATGAACTGTTATACAGAGAAAAAATGATACGGCCGCAGCGTTTGCGAATATCCTGGCTTAAAAAGGTGAGCGGAACAAATATTTTCACCGGAAGGCTGCACGGAGAAACAAAAGGAATAAAAATAAAAAGCTGTTAAAACCGAATGGGGATTGGTGTAATAATGTTGAGGAACTTGAGCATATGTCTTTGAGCTTCTTCCAGGACCTTTATTCCAGAGATGATTCCCTTCAACCCTAGGTACTGCTAGACCATATAAATCCGAATATTTCTGATGTGATCGTTGACCTATGCAGACCGTTTACTGACTAGGAGACAAGTGACGCTCTGTTCTAGATCAGGCCACTGGAGGCTCCCGGTGTCGATGGTTTTCTGGTCAGATTTTTCCCTCACAATTGGGATGTATTAAAGGAAGAGGTAGTCCTTGCAGTTAAACAGTTCTTCGAGGATGGCGTCATGCCGCAGGGAGTAAATGACACCTCTATTGTCATGATCCCGAAAAAGACCCATCCTGAAAAGGTAAAAGGTTTTTGCCTTATCAGTTTATGCAATGCAATATAAAAAGTTGTTTCCAAATCTTTGGAGTAGATTGTGGTTCGATGAGTTGATATCTCCGACTCGGAGTGCTTTCGTCCCTGACGAATGACCCACTCACAATGCTTTGATTGTTTTTAAGCAAACTCATGCTATCTGGCAGAATGTGAGGATGAACAATGACTTTTATGCGTATAAATTGAATTTATCGAAGGCATACGACAGAGTGGACTAGAATTATCTAAAAGGAGCTTTAGTAGTACTCCCTCTGTCCAGAAATGTAACGATATTTTGATTGGTTAATTTGACCAAGAATTATTCTATTAATATGTCGTTTATATGATATCAAAATCATAATCATAAAAAAATACTTTTGAATATAAATTTAATAATATCAATTTTATTTCAAATAAGTCATATATTAATAAAGTAATTATTGATCAAAACTTTATCTTAACCAAGCGAAATACGCCTTACATTTCTGAACGGAAGGAGTATCTAGATATAGCGGGTAATGTAGTGTGTCACTACTGTGCGCTATTATGTGAGCTTCAACGTGGTTCCACTAGAACCTTTCCAGATGGTCTTGCCTGATCCTACTGCTTTGGCGAGTGTGGACTGTCAGAAATGCTATCACTTATGATTCGGGCAATCCCTCTACAGAAGCCCGACTCGGTTATTCCTTGCACCACAACAGTTTTGTTGGGCGTGCTAGGTTAAGGCCCCGTTCGGGACTCCTCCGCGCTCCTGGGATCCGCAGATCCGCGCGCCAGCTCCGCGCTCCGCAGTCCAAATCGCGGAATCGGGTAAGCGTTTGGCACGCGGCTCCGGCTCCCAGTGGCGTCGGGGCGACAGATCGGGCCGGGGGAGGTGGGGAGGAGGAGGCGGCACCTGGATCCGGCGAGCCCGGCTCGCGGGGAGGCGGGGCGGCGGCGGCGGCGGCTAGATCCGGCCGGGGGAATCGGGGACGCGGCGGCGGCACCTGGATCCGGCCAGCCCGGCTCGCGGGGAGGCGGGGCGGCGGCGGCGGCGGCTGGATCCGGCCGGGGGAATCGGGGACGCGGCGGCGGCACCTGGATCCGGCGAGCCCGGCTCGCGGGGAGGCGGGGCGGCGGCTGGATCCGGCGCGGACCCCAGGCTCGCGGGGAGGCGGAGCGTCGTCGGGGCGGGACGAGGCAGAGCGCCGGGGCCGGGGGGCGCGATAGAACGGTTGAAGCGGTACGCGAAATCCACTTACCGGTGGCAACGCGGGTAATTCCCCCGAACTCCACCGTTTGCAGATCCGCGGAGACGCGTTTTTGTCGCTCCGCCGTTTTTGCCTGCGAGCCGCGCCGCTCCGCGCCCTCCCGATCCGCGAAAATTTCCGTTCGGGGTCGCTCCGCCAGCTCCGCGTGCGGATCTGGGAGCTGGAGGAGTCCCGAACGGGGCCTAAGCCTATCGTTTTTTGATTCACCGGAGCTGGCCGCGACAATCTGGCCCAAAGCCCACGTCCGGCGGCGCTCTTCCGTTTCCTCCACCACGCCACGCTCCAACCGTCCACAGTTACTTCCCGCTACCGCCATCTCCCCGCACCGGCCTTCTTACGCCCTCCTCCCCCTCCTCTTCCTCCTGGCTGGCAAGCAACCAGCCTCCTCGAGGTTTGCACCACGCACAAGTCACCCGCGCCCAACACAGCCTCGAACACCACCACCAACCAAACTCACCGCAGAATCGCTTTCATCTCCTTGCAAAGCCATCCTTTCCCGCCCGTGCCTCGATCTCCCCGTCGTCCAACCTTATTGCGTTGCGTTCCTTTTTAAACCAGTCTCTCGTCCCATGCCATGCATCCGACGCAATCTTTTTCCAAGAAACTCGCGAGCGCTCCAGCTAGCTGATCGACCAACGAGGTGTTACGTCTGTATCTGCATAAACGTAAGGCTCCGTCTTGTACGTCGACGATGATGCCTGCGCACGGCGGCGGCGTGCGGCACCGGACGTGCCGCATGTACTGGTGCTACGAGTGCGGCCGCGCGCTCCGCATCATCTCCTACCCGGCCACCGACGTCTTCTGCCCGCGCTGCTTCGGCCGCTTCCTCCACGAGATCGACCCGCCGCCGCGCCCCGCGCTCCCGCCGCCGGGCTTCTTCCCGCAGCATTTCGCCCAGCAGTACGACGGGCACCCGCGCCGGTCGGTCGTTTACGGCGGCGGCGAGGCGCCTACCGTTCCCGGAAGCGCGTTCCGCCAGCCTGCCCCGGTGCCGGCACCGGTGGCGCCGCGGCCGTCTACGCCCCCGGCCATCGACCAGGGGGACTACTTCACGGGGGGCGACCTCAACAGCCTCGTCGAGGAGCTCACCCAGAACGACCGGCCGGGGCCGGCGCCCGCCCCGTCGTCGGCCATCGACTCACTCCCGACGGTGCGGATCACCGGCGCGCACCTGTCCAACGGCTCGCAGTGCCCCGTGTGCAAGGAGGACTTCGAACTCAGGGAGGCTGCGCGGGAGCTGCCGTGCAAACACGTGTACCACTCCGACTGCATCGTCCCGTGGCTCCGCCTCCACAACTCGTGCCCGGTCTGCCGCTACCAGCTGCCCGGCGCCGCGTCCAACGGCAACAGCCACGCACGTCGCGGTAGCGGCAGCAATACAGGCGGTGGTGGGGTTGGTGGCGGTGGCAGGAACCGGGAGAGGGAGAGGGAACCGCCAACGATGGTGAGGTGGGGGCCGTTGTCGTGGATGTGGCCGCCGCGTGGGCTTGAGGACCCGGACGACGGGTGGGAGTACGGGCGGCACGGGCACGGCAGGCCCGAGGCGGGCGACGCCGGCGGTAATGACCTGTCGGCCCTCCAGTCTTTCGTTCTTGTCGCAACTTGCGTTTTCTTCTTCTCCTTCTTTGTGTGAGAAAACACAGAAGGCAGCTAACTGTGATAACTGATAACTCTAATCATCATGACAATACTACTAATGTACTCCGTAATTTAAGAACAGAAAGAGTTTATTTCCATTACTTTTGTTCGCTCGTTTGATCTAAATTCATGCTCTTTTTGAGTGTTTTTGTTGTTTCATTTGCTTTCAGCATTCTACGCTTGGTGGCGCTCTCTGTTTCTTCTCGAGTTGTTCTAATTGGGATCCCCGTCACCATGCCAAGAGAACCTGTTTGCTCCGTTAAGTCATCTGGTCGCTGCCATTCTTGCAATCAACAGCAAATGCCACATATACACATGTTTACTGACTTGACCTTTTGTTGGCAATGGCAGGTAATGCGTGACGCCCCTGGAGACGTTGTGCTAAGTTCAATAGGAACGGTGAATGTTCTGCACGCAGTGGAGATATAGAACTGCCGCTGCACGCAGGCAGCATACAGAGGAAAGCTGGAAATGAAATGGAGATCACTGTAAAGTAAGCCATGTTATAATGGGCATGGTGGAAAATAACATCCCAAAAACGTAATTGTGCAACGCTCAATGTAAACAGCACGATGATGATTCCCCACGATTATAGAGTTCTGATTTTAATTTTTAGCTTAGTCGAAGCGACTGAAGTAATCTGCACAATAATTTCTCAGCTTGTGTGAATAAAATTGAGCAAATCTATTAAAATCACGAAGAGTTGACATGATAGACCCAGTGGGAACATCCAACACAATAATTATATAATCATATGATTTGATTTTACATTGAGGGGCATACAAAATTGACTAAATCAACTTACTGTCTCTTGTATCAAATGAACCAATTTAGTTCTGGGAGGGCCTTCCGCTTAAACCCGAATTGAGCATAGTCTCGAAGCCAGCATGAAATCCTGCGGTGTATGATGCATTCTTCAGGCTCATCTGCAGTAAAAACATCCACATTAGACATCCCGCTCTCCTTGTTCATTGCAGGAACAAATAAGAATTTTGGATCACAGAGTGGAAGTTAATCAAAGTTTAAACTGCAACAATACCACCAAACTTAATAAAGGCAAGCCGTGTTAGTTTTATCTTATGATACTGAAACATGATTGTTCATAAATATGATCAATCACAACTGTCCAGACCGGACCATGTATATTCAGACATCAGGAGGAAAATTTATTTCCTTCTGAAACAATGAGCTCCAATGAGAAGATAATTTTAAAATTTAACAAGGCTCAAGGAGATATCCGTTTTACTCATCATATAACCTTCAGCGCCACGACAAAGTGACCTTACATACGAGTGAGACTTTCAAGCTAAGATTGGAGCTTTTCCACAGAAGAAGTATATAATGTGATGTACTCTCTCTAATGGGAGATGTGACTTTATCTACTCTACGCCGACCTTTAGCAGCATCCACCATCCAGTTACTTTTTGTAGAAGCCAGGATTTCGACTATATATTGTTTGCAGAATACTGAGCACTGCTAACTGTTAACAAACAGCAGAAGAGAAACTAACCGTTACACTCTCCAAATCTGGAGCAGCTCGTCCTCTCAAGCCATCTAATATTGGAGAAAGCTCTTCCTGCTTAACATTCAATTTCTTTGATACCTGTGGGAGAGTACTTATCAACACAAGGGGCAGACATCATATAAGAAGGCTATCATGATAAGGTCATTGGATTACCTCAGACAGGAACAATGGGGAGATGATGTCAAACACATCATTTACAAATTTCTCAACATTAGTACCATCAGTAGGTACTTTACTCTCTGACTTTTCTGCGCCCTTGTTCTGAACGATGGGCTTAGCCTTCACTTCTGATCAAGGACAAAACATGTCATATTTTACTGTTGAAACTTCAAAGTATAATCATAAGCTCAAGAAAGCTTATAAATAGAATGCATGTGTATGAGCACAGGACAAACAATAAGCAAATAAAAATGATGTATCCACTGTATTTCTATCTCGTACAATCAATTATGGTTATTTCTTCAGAAATCAAACTCATCCAGAAATTATCATTGACATGTCATGGTTTGTTTGTCTCTATCCTGATACACAAACAATTTGTGAAACAATTCCAAGTACAATTAGAACATATGTGCCAGGTAAACCAAAGTACTCAGGTAGTACCTGATCTATTGCTCTACAGGCCAACACAACTAACCATTTCCATGGCTGAACAGGGTTGCTAGTTAAATGCCTAAAATTTTCTAGCGACAGCCAGTAAATTTTTCTTGCTGGTAGCCAGACTACGGTCCATAACAGTGTGTTGGTTTGCTCTGATGGCAGTAACAAACATTATCTTTGCAGCTCTTGACCCTAGTTCTAGAAGACTAGAACCATATCCAAGTGTAGACTCATTCCATCCTTGATGGCACGGTGTTAAAAAATATTCAGATTCCCCAACATGATATGATGTGATGCTAGTGCTACAGACTACCTTTTTGTTTCCCCCACGTTATATTAGTACATGCTACAGAAATACTTCACTTGCACTCATTAAAAACCCAACCAATCGTAAGGTATGCATTGAAAAATGGCCAACAGGCCAAGTCATGTAAATTTTGTTGATTCAACAGAGCACCATACAATTGAAAATGGCCAACATTGTTTATATATGGAATTGTTTATATGAAGCAAAAAATGAGTGACAACTGCACAGCAAGGAGAGAAGATGGTATATATCAATAACTCACCTGGAAGACATGTTTTCTCTTTGGGCGCATTATTTTGTTGAGGAACATGTGTAGGTGTCGCATTCTCAACTGATTCTGAGGAATTTAGGGCACCAGACGGCACAAGGTCTGCTAGATCAGGAGGATTATCTTTACCTACCACCGGTGAAGCCTGAAGCAAAACACTAATGTTTGAATCTCTCTCAAATATTTATATGAAATCATAGGCTGATGATCAAAAGATTACCTCCAAATCTACATAAGCTGGTTGCTTCCCAATGGAGACAAGAAACTTGTCCAGGTTGCTTGAGCTGAGAGCTGAAATGAAGTAATCAGGAATTAGCAAATTAATAGTCAAAGGTTTCAGTGTAAATCTCCCTCAATTTGTGCCAAAGCGCATAACATTAGCCAGGCCAGGATACATCATTTGTGCAACCTTCGCACAAGTGTGGCACCATGGCGAGATAATACAACAGTGTGATCCAGTAACTATTAATTAACAACATACATAAAGTGAAACATTATCAGCGAAGGGAGTGATGGTAGCATCTATCATACCAATAGTCACATCATTTGTCAGTGGATGGAAATAGCAGCTCTGCTTAGACTTAAAACCTTGGTCCAGTAATAATGAGACGGCACTGCTGGGAAATGTATGAATCAGTAACGACATATAACTTGAGAAGGAAATAAAAACAAAGATAACTATGAAACAGTAATACAGGTCACGATGAAACAGAAGTACTGAACAAATGAAAAACAAAGCAGTTTTAAATAAGCTTGCGTATGGTTTTAAGCATTTGAGCAGGTTATTCTCATCAGTAAAACTTCTCATCTTCAAACTAAAGCACAAGGAATGGAGTAAAAAGGTCTGCCATGCTCATGATTCCTAACAATGCATTGTTTACTGTTTAGGGAACCAGGAAGTGGACAGTTCTCACAAATCCTATTGGCTGCCAAAAATATGGCTCGCAAATTGTTGGCCCAAATTCTCACTCCATTAAATAAATCACAGTAGGAACAAGATTATGGTTGGCAAGAGCTTTCCTTCAATCAAGGACACTGAAACTGGTAGAGAGAGGGAGGTGTCAAAGCAAGCCACCGTACCTTGCAGACTCATTGAATAGCGCAAATGGAGTAACACACCCTAACGGTACCTGGACATAATCACGGAGCAAAGAACACATTAACATGTGAAATAACTATAAAAATTTAAACGAAAACAAATGATCTATCTAACGAGTAGGGTGGACTGTATATATGTCGACCCAGTTTAGTACTATTTAAGAAATGTTATCATTTTGAGACTTCTTGCTTCCTCACCCCCAAAACTATTTAACTATAAAAATAAAGTACTTTTTACTTGAAGCAAGTAGACCTCCAATGGTAAACAACATTATGAGAGACACCATATGTAAGATGGCGATCTTAGAAATAAAAAGGAAGAGCTTTTGACTTAATTAAGAGATCATATCAGCTTTTCTTGACATGTTTTTCAGTGAACCAACAAACTAAAAGGACACTATTTGTGCCAACTTACATCAACAAATATGAAAACAAAAGAAGCACTACGGTTTTTTGCTTAATTCCTTTCACGATGAGTTCAAATAAAACAGTTGTCTAAAACAGCATAAATAATGGCTGACCTGAAGTACTTGCCGCAAATTTTCCTCAGGAGCCATTCGTAGACCACCTTTTCCCAAACCAAGACGCTGGGATAGAACTAGTAGTTTTAAAGTAAACAAAATTAATTGACATGATGCCCAAATAAGCAGCGAAAAAATGTAATCATCAGTAAATTCACCTACTTTTCATGTCAACTTTGGTGTCAGCAAGTGCAGAAACAATATACAGCCGGTGCTTCTTGTCCTGAAACTCAACTCACGCATATCAATACAAGAGCACATGTGTATTGGGCTCCGAAGAATTAACCGTCCATCAGTTGTGAACACACATACCTTCAGAAGTAGATTTTTACTCAAAGCACCTCCTAAATGTCCTACATGTTTGGCCTATCATAGCAATCACAATAAATTAACCGCAAGCCATTGCAGAACGAAGTATGAACTCCACGGTTCACTAACCTGTTCCTCGACCGTCAACACAACCGGGTGTTCGTGGCACGTAAAATCAATCTTAAGCTCCTGCAGAAAACAAGACCACCAAATTTAACCCCACCTCCATTGTAAGCTGTACTGCTATAAATCAAACATTATGTCCTTCGCGACATCCGGGATGCAACATATCGTCGTAGTCATGCAATATACCTAAGCAATTTCGCACTTCGATTTAAAACCCTCTTCCCTTGGCTAACATTGCAAAACTAAATTCAGCCATAACCACGCCTTTTCGCGCTACGATCTATAACCCAACTAACTCCCCACTAAATCAATCTCGACGGCAGCACCTCGTCGTCGATGGTACAACCCGGAGCACCGGCGCGAGAAGGAGGACCAATCCAGCCGATCTCCACGTCCAGGAGGAAGCGACGCAAGGAAGCAAGTGAGGAAGGCTGGGAGCAAGAGAGGGGTGGTCGTACGGACCTGGAGGCGCGCGAGGAGGTCGTCCTTGGTGTACCCCATGGCTTGCGGCGACGGCGGCGGCGGCGGCACGGGACGAGTAGGGAGCCCAACTGCTAGTGCTAGGGGCGTCTCGGCTGCGGATGCGCGGCTGCTATGGGGGAGGCGGGTCGGGTCGGGTCAGGTACGGGGCTGCGGGCAATGTTAGCGGGTCCTTTGCCTGATTCACAAATGGACCCGAATATGAGCACTTTTTACTTCTTTTTAAAAAATTGTTATCCATCTTTTAATTTTTATAAAAAGACAATCTTGTATACTTTTTAAACCTTGCTTTTCTGTCAAGTTTTTTTAAAAAAACTTGCTTTCTTGTTCGATGGATCCTCCGATTAATCTTCTATGATAACCAGCTGTTTTACATGACAGCGAGAGGAAACTCTATGTTGCTTTTTGACTGGAAACCCTACTGGACAGTGACTGCAGCATCTCAAATAAGGCCCGATTCATATTAATTCGGCCCTCTTTGTAAGAATTTCACGAGAATTTTATAGGGTTTCAATCGTTAAGAAAATTTTCTATAGAGACATTTTAGATCCTCGGATCGGTGCTACTAAATTTCCATGGATTACTTTTCTATGCGCTAACTTTATAGGAATTTCGAAATCTACTCCAACATCTTTTTTCTACTCACTCGCGTAGGATCAAGACGTCATTCCTATATTTTTCTTGTCTTCTATCCAAGAACTTATTTATGCAACTTGCATGTGTTTTGTAATCCTCTGTTTTACACTTAGGTTCATGAGAGCGGATTTTCTACCGTGCACGCTATATAAAGTAGCAGAATCCACCGTTCAATGCTTATCGAGATTCGTGCACCATTTTCTGGTATTCAGGCCTATTCTTTCAATACACAAGCTGTAAAGTATACAATACAGCACCTTTATCTCTCATGTGGTCCCCACGCATGTCAATTCATTTATTCCCCATCTCTCTCTCTCGTACACTCGGTCTGACATCACAGCACATTTATCTCTCCAAAAAGCTGAAATGTCTACAGCACCTCCCATTCTCTCACCCCATTAAAACTTAGGAATTTTATTTTGATTCTTAAATTTAAAACGCTCATATATATTGAGCAAAACATCGGATTAACAATCCATTTGAACAGTTGTGTTTCTTATGAGAAGATCTTCAAGATAAGATCAATATTGGATATATTATCTAAAAAATAATTTTTTATTTTAAAACTTGATGAAACCGACATGAAACCGACACGAAACTTGGTGATTTTCAGTATGGTTTCGATTTGTCATGTTTCATAGAGTTTCATCATGTTTCATATCAGTTTCATCGTGTTTCATATGAGTTTCACTCTGGTTCGCTTTGGTTTCATCGTGTTTCATATGAGTTTCCCTCTGGTTCACTTTGGTTTCATCGTGTTTCATATAAGTTTCACTCTAGTTTGCTTTGATTTCATCGTGTTTCATATGAGTTTTACTCTGGTTTACTCCAGTTTCATCATGTTTCATATGAGTTTCGTTATGATTCATTCTAGTTTCATCATGTGTTTTTTTATGGGAACATTATGGATGAAATTTCAATCTTGTTCCATGAGATTTCATTATAGTGTGCATACCTAGATGTGATATTTCCTAAAATTGATCCTTCTTCTTTCCCTAGCTTCTCCCAAAATTGAGAACTCACTAGCTGCTGTATATAAGATCGATCTTGCACAAGAGTAAGAGTGCGATCGCTATATACACTGATACAAACTATTAGATTATATGAATCCTATCTAGCATCGCAGTGTAGAACGCTTTGCAACAAATAAATCATGCTTAAATACAAACTATTAGATTATATGAATCCTATCTATACGTGACATTTCTTAATTTTTTAAAATCATGTATGAGTTCCAAAAAAATCTAAAAAAATTTATACCGGTTTATAATGGAATGAAGTATACACACGTAAATTTTTGTAAAATAATATGCATTTTTGTGAGCTGTGTAAAAAAAACAAATTCAAACAAATTCAAACGGGAAAAAGTTAGACGGAAAAAATTAACTGCTGTGTCGCACCTGCACTGGGCGACGCATGCACTGCTACAGTGCGCCTGTAGCGCAGTTAATTTGTTTCCGTTTGATTTTTTTTTACACAGGTCACAAAAATGCATATTATTTTATGAAAATTTACGTGTGTATACTTCATTCCATTATAAACCGGTATAAATTTTTTTAGATTTTTTGAAACTCATACATGATTTTAAAAAATCGAGAGAAATGTCAGGTATATTTTTAAATTACGCTTGCGGGTGGGACGCGAACCCGTCGCCCAGTGCAGGTGCGACGCGAGACCGCCAGTCCGACGCTGTTTTGTGGGGCCGCGCTTAGCCAGCGTCGCCTTCAGAAGTGCGATGCCAGCGTCTCGCACTTCACAGGTGCGACGCCAGCGTCTCGTCTCGCACTTTCGTAGTGCGACGCCAGCATCATTTGACACGTAGCTCCCTCGGCCTCGGCTGCTGAGCTCCTCGCCGTCCGGACCAATGCAGTCGGCGGCGCACGTGTGCAGGACGATGAAGCCGTGCAAGCTCGCAAGTACAGAAAGAGAGAGAGGAGAGACGGCGACCCTGGACCCAGGAGCGGTGAGACGGCGGCGGACATAGGCACGGCATGGTGGCGCAGCAAGAGAACCGGTGGCGGGTTGGTTGAGAAAGGAGAACCGGATCGGGGAAGAGAACCAGAAGAGAGAGGGGAACCAGGCAGCGCCGGCCAGATCCGGTCACGCGGGGGAGCTCCCGGTTCGAGCTCGTCGCCGCCTGCATCTGGTGCGGCCGTGGACGGGCGGCGGAGCTCGGGGACGGGCGGCGGGACTCGCGGACGGGGGCGGCGGAGCCTCGGGGAGCTCGCGGCGGAGCTTGGGGGGGGAGAGCTTGAGGAGGGCCGGAGGGGAGGGGCAGCGGCGGCCATGGCGAAGCTGGCGTTTTGGATCTGAGGAGAGAAGAGAGGATGACGGAGATGGGATAAAGAGAGAGATGATGGGACATAACAAGATGGAATACAAAGGAATACACGAGGACAGAATATGTACGCACAAATCTTGATGCACACTGGATGGTGGATTCTACTACTTTATATAGCGTGCACGCTAGAAAAGACTTTCACTTAGGTTCATGTGTTTTTTTGTTACTGTGTTTTTCATTCTATGATCCAAAGATGCCCTAAACACTTCAACTTTCGCAGGAATCAGAAATCTTAGGGGCATTCCGTATATTTTGTTTTCACAATTTAAGAACTAAGACAAGTGTAACTCTAGCAATCGGCAAATAACAAGGCAGACGATTGCAAAGTGCAGACCACGGTCATATGATCCACTCTATGATTTTAGTCACAAGGATCCCAAAAATCCTGCGCGGACTAGATACCATCATACCATAAGTGCACTAGTAAAAGGACAGTGCTCATAAGTATATGAGTACATCATAATCCATTACTTGCACTTGCAGAGAACAGCTTTTACACGTAGCATGGCATGTAATTGAGAGGAGTCAATTAATTATTAGCTCCATGGAAAGCTGCCTTGAAACATGCAGAGTACATCATAATCCATTACTTGCACTTGCAGGAACACATTCTCACATAGTATGACGTGCAATTGAGAGGAGTTAGCTCCATGGAAAGCTTCCTTAAAACATGTAGCTCCATCAGAGCTCCCCGCAATGCACACTTAATTAGCCTAGTGTAGTACTAGTTGCTAGTACACTCAATGATATTTAACTAGATTATGTATGGATGAAATAATTATTAATCATAGTATGTGCTTATTGTGCCGTGACCAATTCTTGATCACGTAGTGGTAGTAATTAATCTGTTAGTATTGAATTGAATTGCTTAATGATCAATGATATGATGACCACTTGAAGCTTGACCTCCATGGCCTTCGCTCTCGGAGCTGACGTACGTTCGGTTGAGCTTAGTTGAAGGAGGAGAAGCTCCAGAGGCTGATCTCACCTTCCTCCTCCCACTCGGCGGCGGCCGCCTCCGCCATGGGCGCCGGCGTGAAGAACGTGCTGCATGGGTCCATCATGCAGTACTCCATGCACTTGGGCGACCGGAAGAAGGCCTCGACGTCCGCAAGCGCGGCGTAGTCCACGTCGTCCTCCCCCATGCCGTCGTGCACCATCTCGTGATCGGCGTTGTTGGCGGTCTCCGGGGAGCTCACGGCCGAGGACGGCGCGTCGCCGTAGCCGCACGGCGGGGTGGCACCGGCACCCCAGGTCCCAGAGGAAGCCATGGCGCCGGGCTGCAGCGGACTGGCATTGGCAGCGGCAGCGGCCGCCGCCGCCGCCGCGGCGACGCGCTGGATGGACTTGGGCGACATGGCGGCGGCGGGGACGTGGAACGGGAGGTGGACGGGGAAGTTGAGGTCCGCGGCGGAGCCCCTGAGGCAGAGCAGCGCGGCGTCGTAGGCGCGCGCGGCGGCCTCGGCGGTGGAGTAGGAGCCGAGCCATATCCTCGTCTTCTGGTTCGGCGCCCGGATCTCCGACACCCACGAGCCCCAGCTCCGCATCCGCACGCCCTTGTACTGCCTCCCGCCTCCTCCTCCCCCCCTGCCTCGCCGCCGCCGCATTGCCGCGGTGCACACCGCCGTTGCTCATCGCCTCCTGCTGCGCGCTCTTCACCATTTCTCCGATCACACTGACGCTCCTTGCTGATCTGATACTTTGATGTGCGATGTTGATGGTGTTGGGAGTGCAAGACTACTGCAAGAAGTAGGGAATGGTTAGGTAGGTGTATGTGTGGCTAACGGCTGGTGCAGAGTGGTGCGTCCGGTGGCTTATTTATAGGAACCAGACGCATCAGACTGTGCATTATAAACTCGACTATTTTTATTTTTATTTGCCTCACCTGAATTGGTTGGGTACGTCTATACTCTGTATTATAGCCATTTCGTTCACATCACACTGATACCATTAGTATTTGTTTTGTCCAATACAGTACCGTGCTACATTTGCAATAATGCAGAGGAAATACTAAGGAATGAGGGAAAGGGAAGGATCCTGCTAATTCCTACGTACCCAGCATGTCAGCACCTCGCAGCAACACGTCTTATGCTTAAAGTTTACTCAAGTGAGGATAAGTTAGCTGCAGCATGCATGCATGCTCATATGATTAGTGTAAGTATTCGCGTGCCATGGCTTGTTCGATAACTGGAAATGGATCATCATTCCGAGCCGTGCAGTTGTGTACAACTCATCTATAATGGTCCGGTCGCTTCTGCATGCCTGCAGTGTTAGACCCACCTACGTATGGATGGGTTGAAGCCGCCTGCAAACAGACCTGGAGGGAATGAACTTTGTTTATCGTGCGCCCGAAATCTGGACAGGATTGCTTTAGCGTCTTGATTTTGCACCTTTGATCTGTACGCACTGCTACCCAGTCAGTCTGTTGCCGGTCGTGACTCGTGTGACTAAGCGAAGAGTAAATACGGAAGTTAATTAATTGGAGTGAAAAAGGAGTACTAGCCAATCGGCTAGTCTAACTACCGACGTAGATTCAAAACTTCTCGCGTTAACAGATGTACGTACGTTGTACCAATATATATGCGATACTGTGAATTCCGACATTGTCGACGTCTATATTGTAGTACATGGCCAGCAAAAAGCTGCGAAAAATGTCTCTACAGACCCAAAGTTCAGGTGAGCTAATTACTTCCAACCGTAAGCAGCCGACGGTTTGACTTCACACGGGAAGCCACCACATACACACCGTCCATTACATGCTAGCTCGACATGTCATCAACCACATGCAAAGTAATTAATTAACACAGAAAGAACACCGTATTACTTAACACCAAAACGTAGGCCTGAGTTTTCCCGTACCAACCGAGAGCGCTGAGTGCTGCGACTTGAGTTGCAAAGCTGCAAAAGCACAGGCAGGTGAGGAACTAACAACCCGGCATGGGGGCGCGAACAGTAGTGAGAAACCACGCACAAAACCTCGGGTCGATCGATCAGCTCGCTACAGCCATGTAGCTTGTACGTACCGACGTGAGCTAGCTAGTAGTAACATGGGCGCAGCAGGAAAAACTTTTTGTTTGCGGTTAAGTTCCCGTGAGCGAGCCTTCGCGCGCAGCTTCGCTCGAGATCGGGGCGCGCACGGTGGGGTCGGGCGCGCACGCGACGGCGACTTGTTGGATACACGGGACTATCCGGGCGCGCGCGCCCGCGCACGGCGTCAGCAGATGGGCCGCATGCAGCAACCACCCGGTGGCGCCATCGAGATCGAGGGCTTTGTTTTGGTCAGTCGCTGCCACAGATCGGCTTGCTAGCTGGAGCCGCCCTGGCCTCCGATCGACCGCAAACCGCGTCGAGGTGATGATGATGATGCCCCGAGAGGAGCAGATGGATAGATCGATTCTGGCTTGGGATAGCGATGGAAGGGTGTCGCTGACATAGCCTCGCGTAGGACTCCCGGCACTGGGATCGAGACGATCGATGATGAACAATCCGTTGGATCGGGGCCGTTCAATCTGCTGTTTACAATTATCATCGTGTAGATGGCCCTTGTCAGGGCTGGCTGGCGCATGTTAGCTAAGTAAGTTGCAGACATGTCGATTTCAAAAAAGAAAAAAAGTTGCAGACATGTCCACCGAACAGTATCTCCACATTCTTACCATGGCTAGCTCCACGATCGAGGGGAAGGAAGGCTCACGTACGCTAGGTGCAAGTACAGGTGATGGAGGGTGTATCGTACGTACCAGCGTACTGCTTCTCAAGACAAGTAGATAGCAGAAAAGTTCGACCTGTATGATTGCAAATTATCAACATACATATACTAAGTACACGTCTGCACTGTCAGCGACTGAAAAGACGGAAGCTTTGCTTCTCAGAAAAAGTGGAAAAGCAAGTATTTAATTCCAGATAGCGTGATCACCCGCGCTTTCGATTTAGAAATCGCATCAATCTTAATTCTGCTAACTGAACTCTACTACCGCCGGCGAGTGGTGACTACAAACGAGTAGCTCTCACCCAGGTAAGTGGTTTGATTTCTTGTGCGTGCCAAGGAGACGGTGCAAACTCTCCCACAAGGAAAACTGAGAATCTGATCGAGTCAACTAACCGCGAGCAAGTTTCATAATCACCCCATGACAATAGGGGGTTTTCAAGAGATTTTTTTCAGAATAGATGTGCTAACTTTTACAGAATTCCCGCGTTCCAAACACGTAGCATCGGAACAACAATCAACCACAGCCGCGAGCGCGTGACAAAATATAAACCACCTCCCATGTAATCACCCAGTACCAGCGCAAGCTACAGCACTCAGTACACAACCATAAACAAATGGCGATTTATGGTCCAGATCGAAAAGTACAGAGTACAGACGACACAGTGCAGTGCCTGTCTTCGGAAAGGACGAAGAGGAGAAAATTGTACAGACTGCTGCTGCTGCTGAGCTGCATCCCGGGCCAATCCCAACGCGCTCGTGGCCGATCTTGACTTCGGGTGTCCTCCTCCCGTACACCCACTACGATTGCTCGATCCGAGTGGTGCGCAGTTGCCAAGCTGTTGGACTCGAGCAGGCAAGCCCGGGTACGGGCTGCTGCCGCGCCTGCGCCACGGAGGCGGCACGCAGAATCTCGTGTCGCGAATATGGGAGGAGGGCGGCTGTCATGTGATTGGTCTAAAGAGACTGATCAAAACTATATGGTTTTTCCCCATGAGTCCATGACTCGTTTAGGATCGGGTTTGATTACGAAATGGTTGGAGAGATCCCTGGGGAAGATTCCGTGAGGCTCGGTTGTGAAGTAATCTACTTGTTTAATCGGCTCATTACTAGTACTGTAATTGCTTTGTGTATTAATTGGACTGGGTTCTATTGGTCCAGGAGGCAGGTAAGGTAAGGCATGACTGCAGGAGATAGCTGGTCAAAGTATACAGAGGTGTGCCCTTATCCTTTCTTAGGTAAAGAAAAGGAAGAAGAGAAAATTGGATCCATTTTCCAGAGATGGTAGTAAAAACAATTTGTAGGGGTCCTACTAGTAGGGAACTTCCACTAGGATTGCTACCATTAGGCTCATTTAGAACAAAGGAATTTTCTTTGTGAGGCCCTTTGAATTTTCGGAATTGACCTCAGAAAACTATTCTTTTTTACCTATACATTCTTACAGAAAACTATTTTTTCTTCCACATTTTAAGGATTCTAAACATGGGGTCAATCCTATGTTAAAATTTCTTTAAGAAGTCCAAGGCAAGATGAATATTTCTCTCTCCTCTTCTTTCTCCAACTAAGAAACATTTTCTTATAAAATTCTTATAGGGCATCCAAACAACAACTTTGTAAAATTCTTGCGTTTTTTGTTCCTATAGTAATCCACAAGCCATGACGTCAATTCCTGTATTTTTTATATTCCCATGTCTTTGGATTCCTGTGTTCCAAACGGAGCCTTAGTATTTGCGGACCCTTCTATCTTTTCTAAGGAAGAAACATATTAGTATTTGCAAACCGCTTATTTCTTCTTCTTTTCTTAAGATAGAGGTAGAAAATGTACGATCGATCAACGAAAGAATAATAGAGTTGATATACACAAGGTAGTGCTTATTTCACGTGGTACAATTCTTGATACACGTAATATGCTAGATAATCCATCTTATCTCAAATGTAAGTACTTTTAGAATATAGCACAGTCAAATATTTTTAGATTTGACTATGACAACAAATTGATACCACTTGCTCCATTATGAAATCTACTCTCCTACATATAGTTATTTTTATTTGAAATAATATATTTTAAAAATAATTGATGATCAAAGTGTCACTTTCAAGACCATATTTACATTTAAAACTTTCTATATTTGGGATCACAGGGAGTACAAGTTCCCAAATCGATTCAATATATGATACCAGCGAAGTCTAGATGTACGTTCAGTCCTGTGTTTAGCGTTGCAACTCAAAACCTTGATGCAGGATTCTTTTCTCTGAGCAACTGAGCATACGTACCATGATCTACAACTAATATTGCCCCCTAAAACTGGAAAGGGGATTTCGATCCTAAAGAGTCGTATAGCAACATAGTACCCACACTGGTTTCTGAATAATGTAAAGTTTATACCCACTTTATAAGTACCATAGAAATATAAAATGATTCTCTGACCTCTGGGTGTAGCTCGAGCAGAAGCCCACCTGCCGACGAGCAGCCCTGGACATATGAACGCTACTTTCGAGGTAAAGATACTGTGAACATACTCATGTTGCCGTGGCACGACTAGGCGAATATCGGGCCAGCTCTTGACTGGACTCAAAAATACTCATTTATCTGACTGAGTCAACTTGACTTGACTTAATCGTTAATTTTAATTTGTCTCGACTCAATAAATACTTGAGTTAGCACATTAAACTTGTTAAAAACCCGTTAACACTTTAACACCAGGGCGCTTGTCATTAAATACACAGAAGAATAGAGAAAATAACAGATGTACATGCAGGCTCGTATGCCCTTTAGAGTTTGTTCACTACCAATTACATCTAGAAGTTTTGAAAAAATCTGAACATGTATGTACATTATGAGATTAAGTACATGTCTGTAAATTTTGGTTAAAAATAGGATTATTTGTAGCCCCTGTGAAAAAAAATACATTTTATCGACGATTAATAAACCGTCGATTTTACGGTATTCGTGATAAAAAGAGTAAAGAGGTAGGAACACCCTGGGGCCTTATCAAACCACGTTAAGGTACCACAAAATAACGATTTTAGACAGATTCGGCCCTCTCTCAGGATAACAACCCTACGTCCTATGTATATATATTGAATCTTGAAACAGAGTACAAAGGAATAAGTTAGTGGCTTGCCTAGATGGGATCTACAACTAGTTGGAGATCTCCTCGCTCTGATTTGATAGGGCTTGTTGTCTGCTTGACAGCGGAAGATTAGATGAAATATTGGATGCCCTTCTCCGCAGGGCTTTTTGGTTCCTTTTATAGAGGGTACCCGTACCGAGTACGGAGTCATCTCCAATTAGGACTCAATCATCCTTAAACGCAGTGATTGACTTCCTCATTTAAGGGGTATCCATTTTCCTGCATATAGTTTTCATATCTCTTGGAGTCCTTCATGAATATATCAGTTGCTCCTGGTATCCAGAGTATTGTATACGGATACTGTCTTTGTATACGGTAGAATCATATTACTCATCGTCACATTCCTTTCCAGACGTCATTGTTCACTCCTATATGATATCCTCCCTTGTATTTTTTCACAGTTCACAAGTAGTCATATTCTTAATCAAAATTTACATGTGCATACTTCATCTCATAGTGTACATTATTGAATTTTTTCAGAATTTTACAAAACTTTAAAGTGTGCTTTTAGAATATTTTAAAATAGTAGCTACATATGTCGCCGTGTGCACAAAATCTGCACTTAAAGAATAGTCACTGTAATTGAACCAAAATATAGGAAAAGGCTACAAAATAAATGTAGTGAGGTCTACTTCACCCTCTATCTGATCTATATATGCAAGCAGCAGTACAAAATACTGAGAGGCCTTACCTTGCTAGCTAATTGGCCAAGCTGCATATACACATAACTTTGACTCCAAGCTCAATTGTTGTTTTATCCTGCATGCACCGTTGGAGATGATGACTGCAGGGTGAAGAAGAGTTAGTGCGGTGACAAGAGAGGCGGAGACGAGGTGGAGCGCCAGGCAAACGCGAGGATTGGAGCTACGGAGGCGCACAGAGTGGTGGCCGACGAGAGGAGGACAACATCGAGGTCGCTAGACAGGGTGCGAGGGTCACCGAGGGGTGGTAGGGAGCTGCTGGATGGGGAGGAGACTATCGCAGCCGGTGGCGGAGATGAGGGTAGGAGTGGCGCTGGTGCCGCCTCCTTTCTTTGGTTGCAACTAGGGATAGGAATCGGGATAGGGGAGGAAATTGGGGAAATGACGTGCAACCTTAGGTCTACTAAATGATGAACGAATTTAACAAGTAGCTCAAGTAATTTTTTATCTTGACTCATATAACTCGTTACGTAAACGAGTTTAAACTCTAACTTGGCTCAACTTGTTAAGGACAAGTTCGAGCCGAGTCAAACTGAGTTTCCAAGTACTCGTTTAACTCGCGAGTTTCAAGTTTTAATTTCCCTGGACAAGGATCCGTAGTTTCATACCGGTAAACACACATCCCGTTTTCCACCTCGTCACAATACCACGTCTACCAAAAACAGAAAAGGGGACAGGCAGTCTCCTGTAAAACTTCTGATGGACAACCTGAAATCCAGGATGGTCAAAAGGAACCAACAAGATAAGCGACCAAAACCCCAGCCCCATTTTTTTCAAACAGATTAAACATCACCTTAATTAGATACGCTCGATCGCAAAACACTGCATTAAATCTTGCCGTCCACTCCCCCTGATCAACATTACAACATCTACCACCACATCGCATTCAATTCTTATCTCAATACATGCAGCAGCACACGTCCACTTCATACAGGTGTCCCGAGAAGAACCGGTCTCTCAGAGGTCAGCAAAATGCTCGTACTAGTAATAAATAAGCGCGCACAAGGGAACAATCTAGCTGCCGTGCCGTTCGCCGAGGGCCCCCACGGCGACGCGGTTTAACAGCCTAGGTCGCAGAAGAAAATCTCCGATATGATGCAATCGCTTTAACGAATGATCTGATCCTTTTCGTTCTAGGTTCAGTGGGGATCGTCAAAGAGGGGAGGGAAATGGACAGCGGGAATACATGATTAATTTTACACAGGCATGTCTTTCAGCCTCGCGGTGTGGAGCTGGAATGCATTAGGAGCAGGGGACAGTGGGATGGGGGCGGGAAGAAGGGGAGAAGCTTCCTGTGCTGGGAACTGTTACAGTGAAGAGATTGATTATTCGCGTCATGGACTCATGGGTGTGTTCTTCCTGGCTAGAGAAAGCACAATTCTGCGTGCTGCAAAACCTGAAGGGTAACAGTTACCAACTTTCTCGCCTAAACAGTGCAGTGTAATTGGTATGGCATATTGACATCAGGCTATCATGGATTACGGTTCAGATATCAGGATGTTAAATGGGGTTTTACATCTTGCATTAAGTTCTGCAGGCCAAGCTTCTTTTCTCTGGAAAAGGCCAGATAGCTATACCGTAGAGATTTATTTTACTTGTGTGCTCCCTGACCAATGGTCAGGGGAAACTTTCGCTAAAGAGAGCCATTTTTAATGACTATATTTGAATGCTCATTTTCAAGGAGTATAGAATCAATGATCGTCGAAAGGTTCCTTCACCGGCACCCATCTAGATCCAGAATCTGGGAATGTTAGACTAAGAATCAACATCGATCGACAGCAGTATTCAATCCCACCAACGAAAAGTTTTACGACTTAGGACAGCTATCTTGTGGACTCTTTTTTAAAAGAAAAGCAGCAGAAATTAAATTTCGGAGACTACCTTCTCCAGATAAAGATTGCTTTTTGCAACTGTACAAGTTAAAAATAAGAATTGCTTTGGAGGAGTTCTAGAATTACCATCACCGGAAGACTTAACTGTTGTCTAGTCCACTTCCCCACCTTGATATGGGCCCCAGAACTGCGACCCAACAGGTATTCCAAAGTTTAACCAATGCTTTTTGATAGCTATCTGCTCAGGAATTGATTTGAGAGTTGACAAAATTAGTACAAATCAAATTCCTAAACCTCAGTGTACCCAAAGATTCCAGTAAAAAGGGGCCTCATAAGTAAAAAGCTGATGCGCTGCCTGCATATTTGTTCGAGGACTAAAGCCACTATACAGCAATTTCCCTCGGGAAGTTGATAGTGCTTAACAGCAGATGGATAGGTGAAGGCATATGTTCTATAATCTCCAGAAAGACAAGGAAAGTAAGATTGCATCCATACCTGTAACTGCATCACAAATACAAAATTAAATAACTGGCACACACACCATAGTCCATGGATACACTGATAATAAAGTTGTAAAAGGCTGATATAGTGATATAGATTATAACCAGGATCTCAGGACCATACCATCTGCTATTTTTTGGGCATTAAACTCCCAGTTCTGACTGACATGTCCTGTTGAGCTGAAATGACGATGAGTAATGGTATGCTGAACTGAATATCTGAATATAATCAAAGGCCGGTGACTACTGTAAATCCATATTCACTTAGTGAAGGATCGCTAGTTTTAATCTAAGATCACTGACCAAAAACAGATCTTACAAATGTGTAGCTATAATTGTTAGAACTTCACCTTATTCATCTTCTGATCACCAAACGAGTGTTATTCTTCATCAATAAGTTGTCATCACGAATTCACGATCTTTTTCTAGAACACAAAGAAGCACCACGATTTCATCATAAGCATGCCCATAGCCCACCAAACCTTGCAACCATAAGTAGCAGATTAGGAATTATAGCATTGGCCTTTGAGTAGCTTTCATCACTCATCCGTTTTTTTTATATCAAGTGGAGCTGACAAGTGCATTTCTTCGAATCCCGAAAATAGCCATTGGTTTGAAAATCAGTTCAACTTCGTTTTCTCAGTCAACATTAGTCATTTTCACCAACAGTATTTCTGAACAGACTGTTATCCATGACACATGGCACCAATTCCAGATGCTCGATTAGCATTGCCAGACGAAGCACTGAAAATGAGTTGAAAATGATAACAAAAAAGGACATGTCAAGAGAAATAGCATCTCGTTGTAGTGCTCTATCTGTTTAGCAAAGAACGCCTCTGTGCAATATTCTCTTTTCTGGTGCAAACACAGGAAATTTTTTTTGAAACTCTAAATCAAGATAAATGTTCCACAGATGAAACGATATGCTGACTATTGACGACCTGGTCTGCGTAGGTAATGCTTAAATTTATGTGGCAGATCTTCACTATTTTGCATGACATTTCTTCTGAGAACTACGTCCAGGAAATATTTGGATCACTCTCTCCCCTATCTCAACGCAGCATTCCCATAAGTGACGTTAGAATACAACTGATGTATGCAGCAACAGATGTGCATTTTCAGTTATTTTAAAGTACTCCTATCTTAAAGCTCTGATAACACGCTCATCAAACTAGATGTTTACTAGAAATACTGCGTCCTCCAGTAAGGTAATAGTGAGAGCATACTGAGCTAGTGCGTATGAACATACCAGACACTGAAACAATAAAGGGAAGTATAAAACATATCAGTACTCTAGTACTGTCAATATGCAGGGTTGATAGCTTATTTCAATACAGATCACTAAAGCAAATCCAATAGTTTTCAAAGTAGCAGCTAGCACAAGAGTGATCCCCCAGGCAGAGCTTTGTTATTCCCCTGAATATGCACAAGACTGTCAATCGTCGCCTGTCGGCACTGTACTCTAGTTTTCACTGCAAGTGTTTTCAACAGATAATCAATAGGCTCAGCACATTGTGATATCATTAAGCATTTAAACCCAATTTGATAAGATCTCATCGTGAACTGTGCTAGTCTGTCGCCGTCGGAATTACCAAATTCTTTCCGGTTACATCAGTCGCGTTTAATCCGAGTACAATGAAATGGATAAACCTCTCTACTCACTTCATCACAACAGGACCAAGGCTTTACCTCGAATCGCAGGAGACGACATCCCCCTCGGGTTGGATGAACCTCTCGCCCCTAGGCGTCGGCGGTCGGCGCCGTCCGCCTCACCGATCGCGTGGACTGTTGGGGCCAAGGCCAAGCGGGATGTGGGACATGTGGATGGTGATGGTAGAAGACGGAAGCCAATGTGCAAAGCAGAGTGTCTGGGATTGCCAGATCAACACCGGCCTCGAGGCGTTCGATGGTGGGACGGCGCGGTGGTCGCCGTCCTCGGCGCCACGGGTTGAGGGGACTGGGGTGGCGGAGGACAACGGCCAGCGAGGTGGTCACGGTGGGTGGCCATGCCCATGCGGATGCGGTGCCGTGGTGCGGGAAGTCGAGTGCGGGTTGGAGCTAATCTGGCCCATAAGATGACGCTCACCAGACCCATCAGAGATTCGCATTTCGTGTCAGAAATCAGAATAGTTCGATCATTTGGCCCATGGGCCACGCGCGGCCGCGCCCCGTGCCGCCGCGGTGCGCCTCATCTGCGTCGCTGCTAGCGCCCTGGCCTCCCTCCCTCGTCAGCGATAGACCAAACCGCCGAGCACGAAGCACCCGCGAGCCCAAGCATAGCCGATGGCGGCGGCGCTATCCGCGCTCCTCCCACGCGCCGCGACCGTCCGCCTCGCGCCGCGTGGTCGGGCGGCCGCGTCCCGCCTCCTCTGCGCGGCGGCGGCGGCCAGCGAGGCCTCGCCGCCTCCGTCTCCGGCGCCGCGGAGGCTGGTGCTGTACACGAAGCCCGGGTGCTGCCTCTGCGACGGCCTCAAGGAGAAGCTGCACGCCGCGGTCCTGCTAGCCGGCACCCCGTACTCCCTCGCCTCCCTCGAGCTCCAGGCAAGCAAGCCAGAACCAGCTTATACCTAATGCGCCTTCTCTCCATCGTCCTGAGATGGATGCTTAACCTTGGGTCTTGGACTTCGATTAGGAGAGGGACATCACGACGGATCCAGAGTGGGAGCGGCGGTACCAGTACGAGATCCCGGTGCTCGCCAAGGTGCTTCCCGACGGCACCGAGGTATACCATTTAGCTATGATTTTTTTTTCGCTGTTGCTGGTAACATACTTTCAACTATGCAATGCAGTCTGGGAAATAATCGAATCTAGTATCATGTGGCTATAGCAATATCTCGAATTGACCATGGTTGGTATAGTTGTTACAAATAATAAAAGTCATAGATTTAGCGAAGAAATATTGCCATGTTACAAAATGTAGGGCTATTACAAATTGGATACAAATTTATCACGTATGTGTGCCTTGACGTGCATGCACAATAGAAGGAGCACGAATAACAAAACAGGGAAAAAAAACACGTTAAGATATTGCAAGGGTGAAGATAGACTCTTCTCCTAGTTGTATCTTATATGAGGCCGTGATAATTTTCCAGGTCGCTTAAAGACCATGCCTAATTGGTTCATATTCTGATCATTCTTGCTGTAATGTTTTTGTGAGAGCTACTCCCTCAGGGTTTTATTATTCTAGTTTTGGTTGTTTGGAATATCACTGAACTACTCGTATTACAGGAAATACTTCCCAGACTATCTCCCCGGCTAAGTGTGGAGCTCATACAAAAGAAAGTTGCCAGCGTGTTTGATCAGTAAGGATATATTTTTAAAGTTCAATGCTCAGCTTTGCATTAAGAGCTGCAGCTGTAAGAATGCCAATAGATGATATGATGGTTGGTGCAACGTTCCTTTGTTGTAATCCATGACTTTCAATTGCTTAACTTATTTTGTATAAGTTTTTTGTGTTTGTGTCTGACTTCAAAATATAATTTATATCGAGAAACATCCTTATACTTGTTTTTGGTTCTCAAGAAGACCTGAAGTTTATACTTCAGCCATGCCAAAAGAAAAATGCAGATAGTGAACTGAAATATTCCAATGCTGCATTTTCTCTCATAAACAAATGAAAAACGTTTGCTTTGTTGCCAGAAACAAGATTAGACCATGAACCAATATCCAAGGGGTTCTTGCCTCTCGGAGATGAGAACAATGTACGGTCTATGCAGGTGCATGAGCTGCTTGGGAGAAAACTCGCTATCTGGCTGGGTACACAACTAAAAACGTATCTCTAGGAACATACAGTGGCCAGCCACCTTTGTAGCTATAGACCTGCTAAATACATGGACCTTGGGATTAATCCAGCTTGTAAATACCTTCACCATTTTATATTTACACTTGACTGAAATTTCTTATCAGAAACAACTTCAGTTTAGGCATGGAACGGCTGCATCCTAACCTTGGTGCAACCGGCCAAATATCATTGCAAACCAGTCTTAACGTGCAAAATTTGATCTGCGGCCTTAGGGCATGGTTTTGTAGAGTCCAATTGGAACTTGGAACATGTTCAACTGTTGAAGAACCTGGAGAAACTTCAAACGTACAAACAAGATTCAGACCATTATGCCAATATGCATGTATCTGAATTCCTTTATTCCTGTCATGCAGTCTATTCAAATTTTACTTAATTTTTTTATTGAGTTAAATGCATTCTTTAAAAATTGTAACAGTTGTAAGGTAAATGATGAATTATATTGGAGTATCACGTACTCCTATCTTATTAGCAAGATATATAGCACTTGTAAAAAAGATCGAATGAATTTATGAACTGCATCGATGAATTCAAAAGCAACCTACCTTACTGTGGTTGGGGTGCGAGCCCAATGAAGGTTGGTGCTGCCACTGCAATGCCATTTTTCTTGCGCCCATATCTGTTCCCACTACGAAGGTGTGTTGGTAATTGAGGAGCGATTGCCATGGTTGAAACTCGCATTGACTTGCGATATGGAAAGGTTGCATTTAGCATTTCCACGAAATCAGAGCACGAACAATGTTCACAAAGATTGGTTGTAGTTGGCTGTGGATATGGGGGCATGGAAGGGGATGGTATTGGCGTTGGAGATGAGCTAGAAGCAGATGATGGAACAAAGCCTTGTAGGTATGGAGCCAACTTGAAATGCTTAGTTCTACCGAAAACTGATGGGTTTAGGCCAAAGTTCCTTGAACTTGATTCTGTGATGATTTCAGCTAGCTGTTTCAGTCTGCGAGGTTCTTGGTAAATGCTGCGATCATTTGGGGAAAGAGAAACTTGGACTGTAACTGGTGGGGTAATCGTTGACCCATTCTTATTAGTTAGATCTATGTGTATGTCCTGCACGTAGATAGCATGTGGTTACGTTATGTCAAGACCTTTTAAGGAAAAATATATTCATGGTACTTGATCATAACACATGACATAGAGGGGTGGACCTGATGTGGTGCCTGCTCCAATGTATACCCAAGATTGTTCTTCATCTCCTCGAGCAATCCCCTTATTTGACGAATGCTCATGTCAAGTGTGATGTTGAAAATAGGCTGTACAGAATCTATAGTGGAACTATATTGTGGGAGTTGGACTTCCATGGTGATCCCTCCTGGGAACCCCAGCACCTCTAAGCAAAATGGGCCTCCAAAAACGGATGGTGTCAGATATAAATTCATCTGCTGAAGTGTAAGTCGTATCAAGGTTTTTCTCAATGCACGCATGGATTGTGCACTTATGGAGGTATTTATTGGGTCAGGAAGAATACCAAATTCTACATAAGTGGCATTCTTGACTGAGAGTGTCTGCATAGAAACGGAAACCTGCAGAATTGTCAGTCAGTATTCAGTGTGGCTTGAGTGCTTGAAGCGGGCGTGGTAGTAGTACCATACCTTACTATTGGGAACTCCTATTTCATGATATATCTCATCTTCAAGCATTGTGGCATGTGAAGCCAGTTGTGTAGGTGGCTTCAATAAAATGAAACTGGCCTGAATTTCACCTGGAGAAGTGAATGTTTTATCGTCAAAAGATGGGAATTCCAGTAGCTGATTGTTGGCTACTATTGAATATTGAATGAGATTTTCCTATTCTACTATCTAGATTCTTGACATAGTACCTATGTAATATCAACATGGAAGCTTGCAAGGTATATGGTGGGATAGTGAGATAATTGATCATTGCTGAAACCTGGAGCTGAAGAAACTGGTCTTACCGACGAGTGTGCCAGGGTCATCAGGGATGATCCCTGACGCCCGGAGGCGAAGGAGTAGGAAGAAGGCCGAGATGAAGACGCCGACGCCCAGGAACAGCGCGAGAACGCACTTGGCGCTCAGAGGTTCGCGGATCGCGGCGGCGTATCGGCGAAGTGTGGAGCCGTCGCTGGCTGCTGGCCCAGGGCTGGGGGCAGCCTGCTCAGCGTCACTGGCCTTGCCCATGGCGATCTCATCTGGCACAGGTCTCTCCGAGGCTACTCGCCAGTGCAGAAGTCATCAAAACCGGAGAGGCTGCTGCGTCTGCGTTGCGTTGGGGGGCAACTGGAAAGCTGGCGCTGGTGCTCGCCGTTGCCGCAACGGTGACGTGAACAGGGTAATACTAGTGCATAGAGGTGGGTGGGTATTTAGGAGTGGTCGATGGGAAGGCTAAACAACTTCGGCCGGCTGTTTTGACTTTTGCTCTTCCATGGTGCTGATCTCCATTAACATCGATATGCATTTTGTCCCATGGTGATACGATATTCTGAGCGCACCTGATCTGAGGGGCTGTTTTGTTTGAAACTTTTTTCACATTTATTGGATTTGGCAGTTACTTGCTGCTCCGTTTTGGTGACCTTGTTTGAAAATGTCTCTCTTTCGCCCTCGTTTATCTTCTCTTCCTTTTGAACATTTATGAGAAAATTCGCACATCTAGAGAAATTAACCCATTGATAGCATGACCACTTCACTCTAGCATTTTCAGCGAGTCATGACCAAGCATTGGTACAACATTTGATCGAACACGAACAATAGCAATTTCACCTCCAAAAACCTCAAAAGTTTGTATCGTGATTTATTTGCAGTAAACAATTCAGAAAGGAAAAGAAGAATCTGATTTAACACTTCAGAATAGAGATAATCTTTCTTGCTCTTTCGATCTTGACTTCTTTTTTCTCCTCCTCTGTATTATCTTCCATGCCCTTACTTTCCTCTCGTTCTTATCTTTTGGTGCTTTTCCGTTGACAGTATTATGCTAGTGGAGTCCGAAAGCAAGGTCAGTTCAACAAAAAAGAAGACAACAAAGAAAAGGTAGAAAATAGAGCAAGGTTACCATAAACGTACAGTCAGACGTCATAAGCATGAGATTAAAATGCTTCCTCGTATTTGGCCGGTGCTTACAAAGCTAGTAATCTGATTTCTTTAGACAAGTGCTTGCAGCATCACCGCTTGATACAAATTCTTAAAGAGTCCGCAGTACCCACTTTTTCGCGTCCGTGAGTGCGCCTATGCGGGGAAGCACGTGCCTGCGTTTCGTCAGCCTCGGATTTATCTCCGCCCTCCGCAACTCGCTGACGTGTATAGCGTCTAACTTATAATGATATAAACTTTACTATTATATATATTTGAGGTGGTGGTGCTTGGTTCATTTTGATTCATCTGTATCCTCTTCCTATTTTACTCATTTTCTCTATTAACCACATTTCTAAAAAATCTAACAAAAATCAACAAACTAATTACCTTAGATATAATAAAGATTTAAAAATTTCTAACAAAAACCAAACAAACTAACTAGATATAATAAGGACTTCTCAATTGAGCCCGAGGCCGGCCGTCTCCACGCCACGCGCTCCATCACCATCCGATCCTCGCCGCTCCCCCTCATCCCGCGTCGCCTCCACCGGTCGCCGCCGTCTCGGCTGAGCCGCCTTCCCTCCTACCCGGACTGCCCTAGCCACTAGCCAAGGAGAGAAAGAGGAGCTAGGTTGGGCGAAGGAGAACGGAGATGGTTGCTTCTAATCATCTTGGCAAGCCAAATGTACGTATGGTCTCTTTATATATGCAGATAGAGTTCGTTTAATTCTTCATATACCTATGGATGTTCCTGTTTTCATGCATGTTAAATATGGTGCGATTGGACAATATATATTTCAAGGAGGTTACCACAACAGCGCGTGCACCTAGAAGGCCACCACACAATTCCGAAAGCTGCTCTCCATACCGGAGAGATTTGATTTTATTTTTATTAGTTGTTGCCCACATTTATGAAGACTATTTGTTGTGCTAGAGTATCGAAGTTTACTAGGGTGAAATTAGGGTGATTTTGGGTAATTATGGAGTAACAACGTGATGATTTAGCCAGTTCTAGATTTGTTCGAGGGGCGAATCGCGTCAAGCTTGTACGAGTCTTAGTTTACATATGGACAGGGTGGGAGTGAAATCAATTGCTTCTTCTATCTTCTCCTGAGATTCAGAATCGTATGATTCCTTTTAATAATCTACTACTATTCTTCATCAATTATCTGTTATCTATGAAATACTTATTTCAATAATTGTGATCCTGTAAAATGCTTATCTCTACTATTAGTAGCAAAGTGTCTGTGCGTTGCAACATATATGAATTTTAAAATGAAAGATCGTATCACACTAATTTTGAATAAGACATACTACCGTATAACTTGAGAAACAAAATAACCATTATAGTCTATTTTATGATATTATATATTTTTTAAAAAATTTTATCCGTTGCTATGAACCATACTATGATGTTAGTACAAGACTATTTTCATGACTTAGATTACTCTGACTCGTCATTATCGAGAGTAAGTATTGATAATACAAAAGACCAAAGTGAAGATAACGAGAACACACGTAGCCAAGATATAGTAATTTTGTCACTCTCACGATCAATTCCTTGTCATATATGTAGCGAACTCATGCATATCTTCCAAAAACAGAGATTTCAGGTCTGTCTCCATTCTCCAACCATATTGCACAAGACAGCTAAAACGAATCATAGTTAAATTACATACAATACAAGTTGCTAGTCACCAGTGTGGAATGTTCGAAGTAAATATGACAAAATTGTCCCTTTTCCAAGATAAACAGCATTTGAGTCACGGCGCAACATCAAATGAGTTCATCTAGATGAGCTTCTTCTTCCTGAAGTACCCTTGAAGGTGCCACAACTGCAAAACTGAAACCACGATGCAGACACCCAGCGACAAAATACTGAACCAAGCAACTCTGCCATTTGTCTTCTCGCTCACTGTTCGCATCTCTGCCTCCCTGCATGGATAGATCAAAGCAATCATTGGCCATCTTGCAGGGCAAGTGTCAAATGTTTTCCATGTCACAGTTCATCATATGTTACTCGTCAAAGAAAGAAACCACTTGGTTCGAAAATTCCATTGCAACAGATCTTCAAATAACAGTTAACTAGATCCTCTACTGTATTGCAGATTGCATGTTTCATCAACAGTACTGCCATTTAAAACAAGTGTTGGATCGAACTTGAATACTTGATGATCACATAATTGTTTAGACTAGGTGATCCACTGAACCAGTTTTCCAGTGCCAATAATATGCCAAGTTTTACAAAGATATAAGTCTCAATTCCAGTAAGAAATGATATTACCACAGACTAGTGAAAAACGTGAAAGTAGAACAGACGACTTGCCTTGCTTTGAGATATATCATGTTCTGATGAATGGACTCTACTGCCACCTCAAGTTTCCTAAGCTCTAGTTCTACACCCTGCACAAAACTGAAATAAATCAGATTGCATGTAATTAGAGACAGGAAGCAATACACTAGATTGGAGCTCACTGAGACTTGGACTGGTCAGTGGCTTGGCAATTCATAGTCCCACCTCAATTTTTTCCTTCTTAGCAATAGCATCCCAGTCCTTGGTTGCAATCCCAATCTTCCAATCAAGATTTACAGATATTCCTGACCCTTGCTCTGCACTATCTATCCAGAAGCAGGCAAGGTAATTTCCAGCTTCTGAGGTTGTGAACGCAAATTGACCAACTGTAGCATTTCCATTTTCATGCAAGGTGTTCCCATATGGTGAAGTAACCTGCACAAAGCATAAGCATTTACTTATAGAACTGTAAAAAATATAGAGTATAGTAATTCATACTACAATATCATGAACATGTAAATTGCTAAGCTCGACACACTGGACAGGATTGGACTAGCATTATTTCCACCACTATTCTAGTGCAAATTGACTTGCAAGGTTAAAAATTCGAACTCTGGCCTTTGAAAATTGAAAGCTTGTCGCTCACTCATAAGCTGCAAAATAACCATAGGCACTGTTCAACGTGGAGCAAAGACAATCTAAGTAAATTCACGATTCAGCAAATCAAAAAGATGGGTAATATATCAGATTATGTTATTTGATAGTTGGCATGTTTAGCAGAAATGGTCCATGGACGAAATAGATCCGATCACGGATATTGTCTTCACATAATTAAAGTTATATGCGGTAGATATGTTCATATAAAGTAGCATCAAATATCTACTTGTTCGTAAGCTTACACATTAAGTTTGTCACTTTGTTTGTTTTGCTTTCTCATTTCTCTTGCAGTGGTGCGATTATTATTGATCACCTTTTGCTTCTTACACCCATGGAATTTAATAAAAAAAAGATATCGCTAGAAAAGCAAATGTGGAATACTCTTAGATGAATCACATAGTATGCTGTCACGGGTGACATCCTGGAAAGAAACCACCATGACTTAGACAGAAGGAATCAACACGGTTCAATTAACACGATAAATCTAGTGCCCATCACCGAGCACCACTGCATCATCAACGTGAGTCATACCAATCCAGTTAAAAGCAACATCCAGCTATTCTTTACGCTCTGATGTCGTCATGTCGCACAATGCAAAACAAGTCTAGAATCTAGACAGAGTGATAACAATACGGCCACAGCTGCAACAATAGGGCAGCATCAGTCACACTCACTCCAGTTCAATTAACACGATAAATCTGCGCTCTACAGCAGTCACAGGCCCCAGAGCAAAACCGAAATTCTTACACCGCTGCTCCATTTCACGGACAAATCCACCGTAGAATCAGCTTAATTCGTCCAAATTATCGATCCAAACGAAAGGAATCAAGGAAAGGACCCATTGCGCGATAGAATCTGGAGCACTAGACGGATAGGAAGGGGTGGATTACCTTGACGGCGATGGTGGGGTGGGACGAGGGGTGGTTCTCGTACATGAGGGAGTAGTCGGCGAGCACCACCACGTTGGCCTGGATCTCCTCCGATACGCACTTGGTCCCCGTCTGCGGCAAATCGAGCCACACTGCCTCCGCGCAGAGAGAGGCGACGGCGAGCACCAGAGCCGCCGCGAGCGCCAGCGCCGGCGGTACCACCGCAGCCATCTCCGTCGATCTGGGGGTCTCCGCCTTGCGGGGTCGCGGAGGGGGGAGCTGGAGTAGCGGGGGAGTGATGCCGCGGGTAGGCGACGGCGGCGGGGGCTGTCAGGGGCGTTTTTTGGAATTATGTACTTCTGCTGAAGGGTGCACGTGAAGTAGTGTTCTCTTTCTTGTGAGGGGTGCACGTGAAGTAGTGTTCCTGTGTGATGTTTGTTGACGCCCAAAATTTAAAAAATGCGTGTGCACTCTATGGCAGCACCAGGTGCACACTTTATCTGCTAGCTAGCGTGCTATAATTAAGGAGACCAACCACACGTAGTTTGTAAAACAGCGAAAAAAGTTAAGTTGCTCTGTCTCCCTTATGCACATATGTCTGGCCACCGCCAGTCAACCACCGCTACTACTCCCATCTCCTCATCACTCCACTTTTCATCGTCCCCTGACTTGATATTGCATTCGTCTATGGAGGAGAAGCATCACAACAACTTGGATGCAGAAGCCTTAGGCGTGGGGAAGTGGAGGCGGTGTGGTGGACGAGGGGCAAGCTTGCGAGTGTCACGGAGTCGGTGGCCATGCGACGTGGCCATCTAGATCTGGTTTGCCAATGGGAGGACCTGTGACGGCTTAGTAGACTTGAAGGAAGAGGTGGAAGAGAATGATGATGAAAGATGGGCGTACGTTGGATGTTTAAGGAGCTAGATACAAATCTCGTATGGAATGAAGAAGCGAAAGAAGCACTTATTTAGCTCATCCATTGCTGCACCATAGATTTGAGAAGACCTAGTAAGACAGAGAGGCTCTATGGTATGCAAGGTTATAGCTTTTTAGTTGCTTATTTCCTTTACATTTATTTAGAGGACAACGTATGGTGTTTCGTTGTCTTACAGCTGGAGCTCGGAGTAAGATCATTTGTGCATTGAAACTAATCTTGACTATGCTAAGTGACGATTCATGTATGTATGTCATGGAGGTGTTGCATATGGGAGAGTAGTTTAGCTAGTGTATATGCCTAGTTGCACTCATGTTAGCATGATTAACTAGCACGTTGACTTAGTTACCATGCATGTACCATAGTGTATTAGTCCTTGAGTTAACTATGTGAAAGTATATCTTGATCGTTTTAAATAAGTTTTGATGATTGATGATAAACTGATTAATGTACTAATGAGAGTATTAAGTCTGATCATATATTTTAGTCCCAAAACCAATGGTAAAACCAACGTTGATAGCTCTTTCAAAAGTTCTTTTAGTGGTTCAAGAAAAATCACATTGAGTTTAGAAAAAACTGTACAATTAAGAGGGCCTAAATATGGAAGCTAGTGAAAGTGTCTTGCTAGTGCTCAGTTATAGGAATCAAATTTTCAAATGCAAAGAGGCCTTTGAAATTTCTTCATACACAATCGTTGTAAAAATATCGGAACATCTGAGTTTCACTTCTGTGTGAAGAGTCAGGGAACTCAGAGTCTCCGAGTTACCCTTCTTGTTTTGTTCTTTTGGATATCGGAACATCCGATATTTCCCGGAACCTCCGAGTTCCATTCCTGGAAATGCGGAAGTCATTTTGCCTTGAAAGTCAAAAGCCTCTGAAAATTTCTCGAAGGCTTTGAGAATCTATATTGAGAATCTATATTGGACTTATCATTTGAAATCTCGGAATGTCCGAGCTAGATGTTGGAACCTCCAAGAATGAGTTATGTCCATCTGAAAGATCGAGGTTTATCGACTAAAGGGGGGTGAATAGGAGATTATTAAATTTTAACAAATTAGTTACTTAACATGCAAAAGGTGAAGTAATTTATAGATGAAGCAATTTGAAACAAACAAGATTCAACTCAATTGAAGAACAACACAAAGTAAAGAGCAAGAATCGAAGACACAAGGATTTAACCCGAAGTTCAAGTTGCTGGCAACAACTCTACGTCTTCGTTTGGAGAGGCTGAGCACTTAGCTCCGAAGACACATAGTCTTCACCTTTTTTTCCTTGAACTTATGTCCACTTAGGATCTGCTCAAACACTCGTGGTGGATCTTGAGGTGATCCCCGGACTTTCACAAACTTTGGAGGCGGATCCACAAGTTGGAGCTCTTTCAAGACGCCTAGCCGGCTAGGAGATGCCAAATCTCCAAAAGTAACAAGTCAGATCTGCTAGGCTCGAAGAAACTCTTGCTTGAATGCTCAATCCAAGTCGCAAATCTCTCAAAGGCTTTCCTATCTCAAAGTAGATCTCAAGGAGTCAAAGAGGAAAGGGAACACACAGTTGAGAGAATGTCTTTTTGCGCTAAATGTCCTCTCGAGCCCGCAGGGGGTCGGAGACTATTTATAGCCGTTCTGTAGAAAAGAGTCGTTGGGCACAAAGATGCTCTTCCGGTGCAACTGGAATACAAACCCGAAAGCACTGGGATTCAAACCAACGATCAGATTTGAAGAACATCAGATGCACAGCGAAATGCTTCACCACAAAGGCGGTAGGTCCGGAGGAAACGCAATCACACCGGAATTGAAGAATGTACTCATCAGAGCAACTTCCAGAGGCAATTCCCGGTAGTGCTGACTTTGACGACGGTTGTGCTGGGTTCGAGAAGATGACACGTTCTTCTCTACAGAGAAGAAAAATGGTCCAACCGGAAACAGAACCCGGTACTACCGCTTCACCAAGAAGACGTAAGTCCAGAAAGGGTTCTCGGTGCAGCCGGAAGACGGAACCGGTGCAACCACAGACACACACGAAGAATGGGACTTAGTCTGAGACGAACTTGGCCCTAAGTCCAGAAGAGATTCCCGGTGCAACCGGATACAAAACCGGTGCAACCGCAGACAACTCAGAAAGCGACTTAGACTAGGGCATTAAAGGACCTAAATCCAGAGAAGATTCCCGGTGCAACCGGATGCGAAACCGGTGCAACCGAAGACAAAACGAATAGGACTTGGTCTAGGGTAATAGAAGCATATTCCGGTAGCACCGGTCTTCCAAACCGGCCATACCGATTTCTGGAATATGGAACTAGGGCAAACCCTAAGCGGCAGGATTTCCTAACTCTCCAACACAGATGCCATTCTCGGCAGCGCCGGACTCAAGACCGGTCATGCCGCAATTGAAGCTCTTCAGGGTTGAGACGACTGAGTCCTCAAACCCTGCAACAGAGGCCAATCCCGGTACAACCGATTCTTCAAACCGGTACAACCGAGAGTCACTGTCTGTGTTTCAGAAAGAGGTTTCAAAGGATTTCTTCAGAGATTTAGACTGAGCACTTAAGAAGATCCTTCCTATAGCATAACTATCTGACCCCTCTTAATAGGCGGCTTGTCCTATAGACTCAAATGATCTATTGATCATAACAAAGACTAGAAAAATCTCCACTAATCTTCTAGATGCAAGCATTTCTTCATCATCAATTTTTAGGGGTCGACATTCACTGGTTAAACCAATCACTTGGGGACTAATCACCTGTGTACACTTAGTAAACCATTAGTCCCTTAATCGTTTATCATTAATCATCAAAATCCACTAGGGGCACTAGATGCACTTTCAATCTCTCCATTTTTGGTGATTGATGGCAACACGATTAAAGCTTCAAATTGGATATAAAGATTTTGTTTTGAGTTCCATGAGGTAGAGATAGCTCCTCCTAAATGTGTGCACTATTTGACACATAGCTTTGAATGCAGGTGCACATTTTGAGGAAAATTTTAAGAGCTCCCCCTACATCTTGGAACCCGTGGGGATGCATTGTATAAGATAAATTACTGAGAAACAATGCATAAGAGGTGATCTGAAGACATAAACATGCCTATAAGATAAGCATATACCAGAGCATATATCAGAGCATGTAATTAAACAGAGCATGTTTTAAGACAAAGTTTCCAAAAGAAATCACCAATTAGAGTTTACAAACCAATACAAGAAATGTCAAATAAAAAGCAAGGTTTGTAACTCTTCTGTCCTAGACTTCTTCTTTTTCTTCATTGCATCCTCCTTTTGATTTTCAACTGAACTCTTCTTTGTTGAAGCTTCATCACTCCCCCTTTGACATCAGATAATCAAAAAGAGTTAGGCTGGAGGAGTTCCAGAAGTAGAAGCATGATGAGAATGTTATGGAGTTGGAGCTAATAGAGGCATTGAAGGAGAGGTTGCAGTTTCTTCAGGCTCGACAGAGAAGTTGGTTGCACTTGGGGTGACTCTGTAATGAACTGAAGAAGGAGAGTGAGCACACCAAGAGTAGGTTTCGTGGATTCCTTGGGCTGTGAGCTCTTCTTCAGAGTAATGTTTCTTCAGAAGTACCCAAGACCTTTTGAGAGCTTCTCTGTCAGCTGTCTGGGATACTTTGGCCATGTTGAAGAGTGCATTCAAATCATGCCTTGCTAGGTTCTGCTCTTTCCTCATGTGATGCAGCTCAGACTTCATTTGACGAAGCTCTTGAAGAATGAGATCAGTTGATGAAAGATTTTCTTGTGTGGGAGTTTCAGGCGATTTAGAGTGGCCTTTGGAATGATAGAAAGCAGGATCATCACTGGCCAGATGAATTCTTTCTTCACCAGCCTGAGGAGCAGATGGTTGAGGAGCTTGTTCAGCAGGTGCCTTGCCTTTGCTTTTGACAAGAGGAGCTTGCTTCACCAAGTCTTCATATAAGGAAGGAGTGAACTTAGTATGAGTTGTTTCACAATGGAAAGCAATCTCTGTCTTGTTTAGGATGAACTTCATTATGTAGGGAGCATAAGGCAGCTGCTTGATATGATCTGCATAGGCTTCACACATGAAGTTGCCAAAGAAGTCAGCCAAGTTGTAGGGTATGTGGGTCATGATCTTCAAGAGAAGGTTCCTTGCTCTGTGATGAATCTCATCTTGGTTTCCTTTCTTTGGATCAACAGTTTTCCTCAGAATCTTCAGAACAGTCCTGGCATCATATGTTAAGTCAGCTGTTTTGCCAAGGACAAATTCTCTGTCTTCATAGTACAGAGGGGTTAACCCTTTCTTTGGCAGAATGTCTTCATCATGGATCTTGGCATCTTCAGAGTTTATATCCATGCCTAACCCAATCCTTGCAACAAACTCTTCAAAAGTAGCTTCATACTTGGAGTGCCCTATCATCCATTGAAACTTCCAGGTGGAGAAATGAGCTTCACTCCCTGAGATGTACAAGGTTGCATAGAACTGGAGGATAAGCTCTTCATTCCAATCTTGTCTGAAGGTGACAAGTTCTTCTATTCCCACCTGCCTGAGGGCATCTAACACAGGGGCAAAGCACCTGTGCTTCTCCAGATAAGCTCTATCCACATATTGATGTTTGAAGACTCTGTTCTTCTTGAAGAGTGTGGTTTGATAGAAGTCCTGCTAGGTCCTAGCCCAAAATCTGGGATCTGAAGCATCCCTTGCAAACTCATTGGGATTTACATCACATCTGATCTCTGTGAGCTCTTCATTGGTCAATTTGTTGTACTCAACAACCGGCTGAGGCCTTCTGCCTTGCCGAGGAATCATTTGAGTGGGAGCAAGGACCACCAGAGTGGCATTGTCTTCAATGTTTTGCTGCTCCCTTATTTCAATATCTTCTCCATCTTCATGAATTCTTGCCTTCTTCAGAGCTGATCTGGTCCTCTGAATAGGCCTTGGAGGCAATTTTTCAGCCTTCTTCTTCTTTGCGGCTGGAGCAGAGTGTCTGGGAGACACAACTTGTTTTCTATTCCTCCTTTCATAGCGAGGAAGTGGATCTTGAGATTTAGCTTCGATGGGTTCAGAAGCTTCAGCAGTGGCAGCAGGAGCTGCTTGTTCTTCAATGACTACTTCAGACCGACTTTGCAGCTCTCCAGCCTGTGGTATCTCTACGTCTTCAGTAGTAAGCTCTGCTTTAGGGGCCTCTGGGGCCTGGAAATGCTCTTCAGGCTGAGTTCCTTGTTCTTCAGCCTGAATTTCAGCTTGTGCAGCTGGTTCTTCCCTTTGTTCTTCCAACTAAGGAGGTTGTTCTGGAGCCTTGGGGCTCACAGCAAGTTGTTCTTTAGGAGCTTCTGTCTGAGGTGCACTTGAAGCTCCAGGTTCTTCAACCTGTGTTTCCTCCATTTGAACATCAGCTGTTTGAGCTTGAGGAATTTGGGGAGTTTCTTCTTGTGCAGAGGTCCTTGCTGGACTTGCTAGTGGTGAAGAGGGCCTCACTCTTGGAGGTGATGGGAGCTGTTGCTGAGTTTCCCTAATCACAATGCCCGTAGGCTTAGAGGATCTGGCGAGTCTTGCTTCCTTTTCTTCTCTGAATTTTGCAGCCTCTGCAAGTGCTTTCTTCTGTCTTATACTAGCGAGTGTGGCAGATCTGGCTAGAGCTTTGCCACGTTCTTCTTCTGAGACTTGCACTGCTATGAGAATCTTGTATCTCTGAAAGCTTTCTTTGCTTTTGCCTTGAGCAGCCTTCAGTTTTCTTCAACTCAGCTTCTCTTAGTTCCTTTTGTCTATGAAACTCTTTCAGCTTTGCTTGACTCTTTCTAGCTGCTTCATAGATTTCTAGCCTTTCTAGGGCTAAGGCATCTTGTTTGGCCAGTTCTTCTGAAGAGAAGATGGTCAATGGACCAGCTGAAGCTTCTCTTGCAGCTTGCTCTTTAGCCTCTAGCTGTTTGCCAAGCTTCTGAGCTTTGGTAGCTTTCCAATGCTCTTCTGCCTTTTTCATCCTTAGAGTAGTCCTGAGCCTTATTGGGATGTCATCCCCAATATCTGAATCTGACTCAGCAGCAGGAGGAGCAGGTGGCTTGGGGGCTGAAGACTTTGTAGCTGATTGAGCTTTGCTCTCACTTCTTTTGAAGGCTACTTTTCTCTCCTTTTGAGGAGATTTCTTTTGCTGAAGAGTTAGCTTTGTGGCACTGGCTGCCTCTTTCCTTTTTCTAACCTCTTCAAGGGTTGAAAAAGATGGTTTCTTGGATTTGGCTGGGGTTTGTTTAGCAGCCTTTTCTTCAAAAATATTCTTCCAGTAGGCAATCACATATCTGTCTTCTTTTTGCTGCTTCTCCCAATATCTCCTAATCCTTTGATGCCTGTGCTTTCTCTCCATTGCAGACTCATGAGGAGGAGTGTGCATCTTCAATTCTTTGGGCACTTCATATGCCATGTTCTGCAGCTTTCTTCTAGTGGAGGTTCCTGAAGAACCAGCCTGAGTTCTGGACTTCTTCTGAGGAGGAAGAGGAGGAGGAGGTGAACTCTCCCTGGAGCTGCTGGTGGCCCTATCTGGGTCACTGTCACTGATTTGCACATCATAACTCCTTTCAGTATTTGAGTCATTTTGATCTGAAGACATAGTTACTTTTGTGAAGCATAAGGGATAAGAGGAGAGAAGATAAGATCACAAGAGCACTCAGCAGACACAATTTTGAAGAAAAATGTTTTTAAGCTGAAGAATGAGTGACTTCTTCAAAGACGGTGTAACCGGTTTCACTTTCGGAAGTGCCGGGCTTGTGCTTCAACATTGCAGAGCACAAACGCGGAACTACCGGTTTGAAGAATCGGTTGTACCGGAAATAGTTGAAGAACAAACCACTCAATCTAATTGGCGCAGAGATTGAACGGAATCTAAAAACGCGCCAAAAGTCTAAAGAAATTTTGATTTGACAGGTACTAGAATTTTGGAGGGAAAATGTACCGTGGAGATCGAACTCGCGCGACGGGAAATGCTAAGAGGAGGTCGCGGGTTCCACTGCCTGCCCTAACTCGGCGGCGGCGGTGCTGCTACGGCGGCGGCGGACGTGAAGAAGTCCGGCGACAGCAATGAGTCCGGTCGTCGAAAGCGGTGGTTCCGACGGTCGGATGAAGAACAGCGGCGGCGCTGAGAATATTAGGGTTTGTGGAAGTTCAAGCGTTTTGGAAGAGAACTTGGGTCTATTTATAGCCTCGGTTCCCGGAAGAGCCGGAGATGCGGTTCGCGAAGAAACCGGATCTACCATTTTGAGTCATCAAAAGCGGTGGTGCCGAAATAAATCTCGGTAGCGCCGGGATTGAGTACTGGAACGTGACTCATGATTCTTCAGAGTCTCAACAGAAAGGATTTTCGGTTGTGCCGGGTTTGAAGAACCGGTAAGACCGAAGAATTTTCTTTTAAAGAAGAGACTGACTCTAGGGTTTATCGCGGTAGCACCGGAAGAGGAAATCGGTGGTACCGGGATGTGTTTCAACAGCGCACTTGTGAAGAACAGCATGAAGATTTTAGATAGATCTGAGGTGAGGGTTCTTTGTCATCCACTTAGAGAAATATCAACTGAAGACAGTGAGCTATAAGTTGGATGAACAATAGAACTAAAATCGAAGATAGACAAGATCTATTTCAAATGTGGTGGTTTGGAGCCACCATGTATGAATGCATAGATTTAGAACCACATATCAATTTTGTGAAGATGGTTCTATGAATCATATTCATCAATAAGCATATATGTTTCTTTTCTCAGATTCTTGGATGTACATATTCATTGAGAGAATTATACCTTTGATGTGTTTATGTCTAGAGCATCAACATCAAGTCATGATATAAACATGTATGCATGGTTTCAAGTTATGTTTCGAGAATCCAAGATATTTAGCTCACTTCGTAACTCGTAAAACCTATGCTCATCTAAGGGTTTTGTGAAGATATCCGCTAATTATTTATCCATTCTCACATGGCTAATAATAATATCACCCTTTGCAACATGATCCCTAATGAAGTGATGACGGATGTCTATGTGTTTTGTGCGGGAATGTTGAACTGGGTTGTTGGCTATCTTAATTGCGCTTTCGTTGTCACACAAAAGAGGCACTTCTCTTATCACAATCCCATAATCCTTCAAGGTTTGCCTCATCCATAATAATTGAGCGCAACAAGCACCTGCGGATATGTATTTGGCTTCGGCGGTGGATAGGGAAACATAATTTTGTTTCTTGGAAGACCAACTAACTAACGATCTACCTAGGAATTGGCATGTTCCAGAGGTGGACTTCCTATCAACCTTGTTTCCTGCATAATCCGAATCTGAATATCCAACAAGATTGAAGCTAGCCCCTTTGGGATACCACAGCCCCAAGTTGGGGGTGTGAACTAGATATCGAAGAATTCTCTTAACAGCCGTGAGGTGGCACTCCTTAGGAGCGGCTTGAAACCGTGCACACATGCAAACACTTAACATGATGTCGGGCTTAGGGGGTGTTTGGTTGGGCTTTTCAGCAACTTTTCACTGAAAAAGCTGCAGCCCAACCAAACGGCCAGCTTTTCAGCAGCTTTTGCCAACAGTAGCTGTGGGCTTTGCAGTGTAAATTCAGCTGTTTGAAAAAGCTGCCTTCTGCCAGCTTTTTACAATGTGTTGAAGCTTCAGTGCTCATTTTTCAAAATGCTGTAGATGATTTGAATCAACGAAAAGCCATATGTTCACTTTCTCACAGCCACAGCAGTTTTTCTAGACAGCCAGCCAACAACAGTTTTGTCAACAGCCACAGCCCAACCAAACAGGCCCTTGGATGCACAAAGATACAGCCGGGAACCAATCGTAGAATGGTATACCTTTTGATCAACAGATTTACTGTCTTCATTTAGGTCGAGGTGGCCGTTCATTTGCATTGGAGTACGTATTCCCTTTGCTTTCTCCATGTCGAATTTCTTGAGCGTGTCTCGAACCCGAAAATTTAGGGCCAACAAAAACTTTTTGCTAAATAATGAGAATTAAAGTGCACCCGATTAAAACTTCAATTCAAATCGTGCCAAACCCTAAAGGGGAGACGAGCCGAAACATTTCCACTTCTGTTCCATTTCCTTAAACTCCTGACCGAAGCTTTTCCAGCAAATGTTCCACCCCTCGACTCCATGCATGGCTGTTTGCCTTGCATTCCGCCGCAAATATACCCTTGGTACTCCTCTTCCCTCTTTGTCTTGCGGGTGCAGCCAGATCATCATCTGCCGCTAAGTGCCCCGGTGCTTTTGAAAAATGGAAGTATATACATCTGGAATCTTTCTCCGAATGACCTGAAATGTTGCCACCATCTTCACCGTATTCCATCGCGGGTATGTGCAAAAATATATTGCTTTTCGAGATATGCACATACACCAAACCCTAATTTGTTCTTTCTGAGCTGCAGATCAGAATCTTGACTTACAGTTCGGTTCTGCCATGCATATATATGGGTATATCGGCAATACTTTCGTGCACCCTAACTGCCATGAACTAATAGGACTATCCTGACGTCGTTGCCACCACACATACGCAGAAAACCCTAAGTGTATGTATGCACATACGCTCTGAGCGCTGCTAAAATCTCCTATCTGCGTATAACCTTAAATCCCCAAGTGCATGTGAGCACACGCACCCTGAAAATCCCAACATATAATTGCATGTGTCCGTTTGGACCTCCACCATCTTTTCTCTCTCCTAGAGAATATACATATACACTATCTCTGCTGCGACCCTGTGCATCCAGGCCACGCAATCTCAAGTCTGAAATTCGGTTCCTAATTTCCTCTGTGCATGCTGACCGTGCACGAAACCCAATGGCTTGCAATGAGAGGTCATCTCCCCTATTCCTCAACAGCACGCATCCAATTGAGTACCTGCCACCTTCTAGCTATCTGTCATGCATTCATCTCCTCCGATTAACTCTTACCCGAACTCTCTCTCTGCCACGTTTCCACAGCGCATGAGTAGTCTTCTCTCCATTTACTCCTGCTGACCGTAGCTATCCAGGCAGCCTAAGCCACCTCATCATCCAGCCTGGAACCAGTGCCTAACTTTCCTATACTTCTACAGCAATTGCTAGCGCCCTTCGTACCCTCCCCTTAACTCCTTTACTTATTTCCTGTCAGCCCGCACCCTGCTCCAGATATTTCTGGGCTCGACTCCATCTCCCTCCTCCTCAACTCTCTGCTTCCCTACTTCAGGCTGAGCAACCCGAGCGCCCATTACCTTCAGCTGAGCTGCCAAGTTCTTTTCCCCTCCATTCTATCTTCTTCCCCAGGCAGCTCCTCCTCTGTGCTAGAAATCTTCCCCAAATCAGAGCTTCCCTACTTGTGCCCTTTTCTCAGGCCTGAGCTGAACTCCCAAAACCTCCCAAGCCCCCTTGCATCTCGGTCCCCATCTCCGGCGGGAGCTTTGCTCCTGCCACAACCTCCGCCGAGCAGGTCGCCACCTGAGCACGAGCTCCACTCGCCGCCGCCGGGATCCACTCCGCCCGCCCGGAAAGGCCGCATCTCTCCTACCTCCGGTGGACCACCCGACCGCCACCAAGCCAGCAGCGGAGCTCAGGCCGCCACCGCGAGCTAGCCCTGACGCCGCTAGCGCCCAACCGCCCCATGGCCCTACTCTCCTCGTCGCCGGTGAGGACCCGAGCGCCGCCGCCGGTCCAGATCTCCGCGCCGGCCCGCCGAACTCCATCCCGGCCTCCCCAGCCCAGCAGCCGCCGAGGGACTCCGCCCCGCCGCCGGTGGCGAGGTCCCCAGAGCCGCCGCCGAGCGCCTCCGATGGACGCCTCCAGCGGGCGCCGCTCCGCCCATTTCCTCCGCTCGCCGACACCCCTCTGGACCTCCCGTTGAGCTCCTGCTAAGCGCCCCGAGCACCGCCGTCACCCGCCTCTACCCTGCTCTGCCGCTCCAGACGCCACCGGCTCAGCCAAGCCGTCGAGCGCCACCGGATGGGCCGCCTCTGGCTCGCGCCATCGCCCTTCACCACCTCGCCGCACCGGTTCCAGCACGCAATCCCGCCGCCCCAACACCCCATCATCCCGAGTGTGCTCACCAGCCGAGTTCCCCGAAGACCTCAGCTCACCACGGTCGCGCCCCTTCCCGTCTCCGCTCCTCCACCACCGACGACTTTGTTCTCTCTCTCCCCTTCTTGAGAAGCTCTGTCTAGGACGCAAAGGGATGGTTCCGGCATAGGTATAAGTCCCCAGGAACTTCCCCTACAAGTACAATTCCAATCAGTAAATTGGTTTGATAGAAAATGGATTAGGAGAAGATTATTTGTAAATCTTACAAATACGAAAATAACGTTGAGAAAATGTAATTACCGGATACCCTAACTTGACCCCTAAGTTTAGGTCAAAAGAAGGTGTAATAACCTCTGTATTCCAGTAAACGGTCTAAGAGAATATATATATAAAAAAAATTTCTACCCCTTTTGTCCGAACACCATAAAAGTTGACACCATAAAATGTTATATGAAGGTATCAGGGAAGAATAGGGTTAAGTCTATTAGGGATATCTGTGCAAATAAATAATCTGCAACTTCAATATATTCTCATTAGTATCACCAGATGACCTAGAGTATATATGGGACATATTGAGGTCAGTAAACAAGTTTATACCGAGCCCTTGATGTTGGGAACCATAAGGAATATAGGTTTCCTTGTTATTGAACCAAATGTCTTAAAATGCCATGTATAAGTTTTTCCTCCTCATTGCTAAAAAGATCGAGAACCTTAACCGCGCTGGATGTTAAGCTGCAAGATGTCAGGGTCATTTAGGTGCTAGCAAGTTCTTAGACCTCAAAGAGTTCCAATAATTTTAAGGACCGTAAGTCCTCAATTGCACCCCTTTTTCCTTCCCCGCGGCAACATCTTTCGTTGTTACCGTGGCAGCACCGCGGCAAGCCATTCTCTGCCGCGACAAGCCCGTTCCCCGCCGCGGCAAGCTATGCCCCTACCGTGGCAGCGTCGCGACAGCCTCTCTTCCGCCGCGGCAACTGCCGTGGTCACTCTCCTCTGCCACGGCAAGCCTCTACCGTCGCCGCATTGTTCCTACCGCAGCAAAACCCTGTCACTGTTGCCTAGCTCCTGCCGTGTCAAGCCATCGTCGCCGCCGCCTTGCCCCTGCCACGGCAGCGAGCCATCTCCACACCCCTTGTCATTTCCTATAACTCGTTAGAACCAGATAGCTAGTCAAGCGCGTTATGATTTCATGTGTTGAAGTTTCTGATTCAATGTTATTTGGTTCTTCTTTGCATCGTTTATTTATTCGCCGTTCTTTCGACGTGTAGATACCGACGTTAGGGAATACCGCGTGAAGGAAATGGAGCAATTGCCCAAACACGTTCAAGATCAAGCTCCGGCCAAGTGCCAGGCAAGCATTCCCACCTTGATCATGCCGAATCCCATATTTATGAACCATAATATTTTGTTTGCAAATCCTGCATTGCTATATTGGTACAATGATATTTTATGTAGTATTAGTTATTCCCAGTAGCTGCACTGTCCTTAGGTCCGAATATCCGACCTTTGTAACCCTAGGTATAGTAGTCGGTCGACCCACGACTGACAAGAATATTAGGGTTATAGGCGTTAGCCGTGCTTAGACCCGCTGTAGTCAAAAATAAGTTTTCCTCGATTTATAAAACCCCCATTCGGGATATGGGAAATAAAACCCTCGGGTAACGTGTGTTATCCGGGGTGGTGTTTAAAAGAATGTTTGTCAAGACCTTGAATGAAAAATGGGAGATGATTTGGATTCGGGCGAGAGTGCTAAGGGCAGCCTGGGGCTGTAGAGGAATTGATAATGGCACGTTCGTCCGGGACGATCGTGGGTTGAGGAATGGAGTCTCGCTCGAATCAGTTAAGGACCGAGCCTAAGTGCCGCTAAACCGGTTCCTCACCGTACGTCCACATGTCCTTTATGGGAAGGACTTGGCTTGGTACCCCGGCAAGTATTAGGGTTTGGACCCGTCGGAAGTTAGGAGACGTGACTAGGTGCTTGAAATCCTAGAGATCCACTGCCGCGTAGCGTTTGGGTGTTGATCGACACAAAGGTGGAGAGCCCCAATTTGGTGTCCGGGGCATTGCAAACTTGGGTATTCACCTAGCGGGTCCAACCCTAGTATGGAAGCGGGCGACGGTCTCGTTGTAATAATCCTGGCAGTATACTTGCAAAGTACTCCCAGGGTGACCTACATCTTGTGGGTAAAGCCGTACAACCTCTGCAGAGTGTTAAAACTATTCGAATAGCCGCGTCCTCGGTCATGGACATGAACTGGCAAGGCCACACACTGGTTAGACTGAGTTTTGTTTGCGAAAGCAGGGAAAAGGGATTAAGGACGTGGACAGGATGTGTCCACAGTGTGCAATTTACGCTACAGGCTGGTAGCAAGGAATTGCAGGAGGAGAGGCTAGCCGTACTGTCCGGGACGGTATGGGCTGAGCATGGAGTCAAGCGGGAGCTAGCCATGTTATCCGGGATAACAGGGGCTGAGCACCGTTCTAAGGAAGCTAGCTGCACTATCCGGGATGGTGCAGGCTGAGCAGCGAATCGAGACGCTAGTCATACTGCCCGGGGTAGTATGGACTGAGCTATCTCGAGATTGAGAAAAGGAGGTAGCCGGGTCTACCTCAAGAACAGTTTTGTTATTTTAATTCACTCTGATTTATGAAACTGCTTTGGAATCTACCCTTACCGTATTTGAATTATAAACTGGCATTTCCGCTCAACCAGCAACTTAGATTAGAGCTGTTCCTTGATTAAACCCCTGCATGAACTATTGCCGTATAATCTCTCCTGTGGGAATAGCTTGCGAGTACATTCAATGTACTCACCTGGCTTGTTGATTTGGCCAGCCGAAGAGGGCGTCAATTCCGAAGAAGCCATTACGATCGCGAAAGCTAGGGCGTAACCCCAGTCAGTTGCCTGTCGGGTATGGCATACTGATGGGCCACCTCTCCGTTGGATTTCCGCTGCAAGTTTATAGCCGTTGGGCTAAAGGTATCAGATTATCGACCTTAATGGTCTATTCAATTATTTACGCATGTATGACGATGATATACAGGTTAACTCGTGTGTATCGGCTACTGATCCAGGGACCGGTACAGTGATCACGAGGAAGTTCCCGGCTTAAAAACCGGGGGCGCCACAGCTTGGTATCAGAGCCATACTGACTGTAGGTTAACCCTAGTTAACATGGACGTTAGATGTAAACCCTAGGTGAAAACAATATTTTCATAAAATATACAAACTTCTTATAAGTGTGGGTCCTACCTTCTCAACTTTCTTAGTTTCCCCTCTTACCTATGTTGCTCTAAAAGAAACACAGAGTTTTCTTATTCTCTCGACTACTTCAAACATTTAGACAATATTAGCGAAGTAAGCAACGAAACCCTACAGGTGGAACGTGGATGATTGTCAATCCCACCGAGAATCAAGATGGACTACATCGACGCAAGATTCGAGAACACCCGTCGAGACTCGCCACTACTGGGTCGATACCAACACTTCAACCCTCCCAACTCATGACGTCAATAATGTGGGAAATTCGAGAAGAAAACATCCCATCGAGTGGAAAGGACTCGTCGGCAAGTGACAAGAAGCCGACAATACTGAAGAGTACCCCGCCAAGACAATGACACCAGAAATCGACTACGTGGACTAAACCTATAAGGTTAGGATATTAGAATTCGCCTACCGTGAGCAGCGAGATAGGTACCCCTCTTCGTTCGAGTTAGACGTTCTTTGCGGTACATAATACGTCTTACGATATTTCTTGCGACACATTCGTTGTTTCAGGTTTTCTTGTTTGCTTGAAATATGTGACCTGCACATATGTCTTCCAACGCATGTAGCAGTCACATCCACTGTTGAATAGTCAATAGGCCTTACCTCATCTTCCAACTAAACAAGTCCTGCCGTCCCATCTGTCAAACCCTTTTTCCTGAATTCTCTCCGATGTCACCTCCCGTTGTCAGCCTTATGTCGATTCCTTCTGACGACTTCGACTTTGCTTCGTCTATAAGCCGCCGACCGGATAGGACGTGAGCCTTTGCCCTATCCCGAGGCAATCCTTCCTTGAAATTCTCGTTGACCTCCACATCTCCGAGCGGCTATTTAAAGCCCTACCCTTTCTTTTGTGATGCACACCCGTGCCTTCCCATCTGCCCAAACCCTTCCTTTGCCAGAAGAGTTCTTAGCCTCTAGCGCCATTCTCCCAGTCCATTTATTTTTCCAATGGACACAATGCCTGCTGACACCCTTCACCAGGAAACCACGGCTGAAGAGCTCACTGGATTCCCAAGCATTCTGTGGACCGTAGTCCAGCAAACCCTCAGAGCAACGCAACGCCCTAAGTATTTTGTGTACTTAGGGAGTGCCTTCTGTTCCTCGAATGAATTTTGGGCGAAAGTTCGTGTCTACCTAGCTGTCGATGATCAGGGTTTTTCCCTCCCTTTCATCGGGAAGACCATGCCTACTTCAACGTTGGCTATCCAAATAGCCGCGTGGGAAGCCATCTCTCGTCTTCTCCATTTGGTTCCCGGCAGGAACCAACGCGCCTTTCTCCTCTATCCCAGATGCACAATTGAAGGAAACGCCGTGCTTGCAGACACCCGTCAAGAAGAAGATGCAGCAGTGATCCACGCTAACCTCTACATTGCCGCCCAACACAACCTGCTCATCCAGCTGGCAGAAACATGGGTCGTGCCGCTCAGAACTCTCGATTCCTCACCCTGCTCCAACAGCTCTTCATCGACGCCCGTAAGCGGTCCCGGAGTCAACGAGCAGCTTCCACCAAGATCGGCATCAACCGGACAAAGCATCCGTCGCCGCAGGAACGCCGTCGCCTCACAGAGAACCCTCCCGTCTTCAGGGGATGAAAGATCTCGTAGCAGAATGACTCCATCTCAAGCTGCCCGCCTAGTTATAGATCGACTAGTCGAAGCACCCCGAAGCTGGAATAGTCCCCTCCGTGTCGCTAGTCTGGTGTGTATGTTCATTGTTTTGGTGTTTGTCCTAGTAATTTACTTCCTGCCCCTCGGCACTAAGGCACACCTGTTCGATACGCTCTTAGGCGTATGGATAGGTTTCATGTTGGTTTTCTTGTCATTTTATTGGCTTTCTGATCGAGCCCTTAGGCTCTTGTAATGTTGTTTGCGTTCCCTAGTTACGCATGGTGTGAGCTACACATCCGCCCTAGGATGCGTGTGGCAGCCACACCCGTCTTACGAATAAAAAGCCGTATCGCGTTCCCATCTAAAGAATACCAGGCCATTCTTCCTCTCGTGATCTACCCTGTTTGCCCCGCCCCAATACCTTCCCGTGTTGGTGGCAACCCCTTTATACCTGTCCCATGTACCATTTATTATTGCTTTGATATTCTTCCGTTGTTACCGGCTATAGGCCTACCTTTATTCAGCAGCTTTGATTCCCCTCACCAAAGGCTACCAAGGGTGGTAGAATCTTGTCTTGTCTGAGGTAGCACGCCGTGCGCCTTCCCGCCGAGCTACCAACGCCTACCTGGACTCTACTTTTCTCCCGCACCCATCCCGTGCCACCCTTCTCCTTACCAAGCACCCCACTGCTAGAGCTCTCTTGCTCCCAGTGCTTCTCTCCCTCACTCGTTCTCTTTTCGCCGCATCCTCTGCTTGCTTCCAACGACCCTCCGGCAACCCCGCCAACGCCCCTGAAATCAACAAGCAGGCCATGGCGAAAGCACCCACAACCGAAGAAGGCACCCGCCGCCGCAGACACGATGCCTCGTCTCAACGCGCCCCGACTCCATCAGAGAATCAACACCCTCAGGAAGAAATCGCTCCGCCTCAGGCCCCTAATCCAGAGCTAGGTCAGAACGAAGATGCACGTCGAGCTTGGATTATCCAGCTCAATGTGTTCGGTTGTTTGTGCGTTTACGTTGCATCGATTTTCGCTCTTGTGTTCGGCCTGATGCCTCCCAGCAATCAGACTGGCCTATTTGATGCACTTGTAAACGCATGGCTGCGTGTCATGCTAATTCTTGTGCTGTTTTACTGGAGTTTTCAATGGGTCATGCGACCCTAATACTGTTACCGAGTGTTATGTATTCTTGTTGTGTGCTCAAATAAAAACCTAGAATTTCGATTTTCCTCTCATCTAACTGCTATTTCCCTCTTCTCTCTGCTGATGCTAAACAACTGCCCAACCGTGATGTCAATTCTCCACTCAAGAGACGATCATTTCACCCGCAGCACGCTGGACCTCCTTTGCAAACAGCCGGCACCCGAGACGGGCACGAGATACTCATGACACCGGACCCCTACTCAGACAATGGCCGACCAATGCCAATCACCCGCATCCGCCACAATGCCCGAGAGATGTGCATCCAGGACGAAGAGCAAATGGACAATGCCTCATCAAGACGACAGGACAGCACTAGCCCTAAAGGAAATAATGACCACCGAGGAACAAGAATGAGAACAATACTTCAAGTTAACGTATATAGACCCACTAAATTTTAAGGGGGGTAGTCCCGAGAGTTGAATGAAGAACCTGCACTGGAGCTATGAAGATGCTTTGCGACAGAAGACTACGCAACCCTGCCCCTGTTCTCCTTCTAATCTATCTGAATCTCGGGACGAGATTCCTTTTAAGGGGGGTAGGTTTGTCACACCCCGATTTTCCCAAACCCGAAAATTTAGGGCCAACAAAAACTTTTTGCTAAATAATGAGAATTAAAGTGCACCCGATTAAAACTTCAATTCAAATCGTGCCAAACCCTAAAGGGGAGACGAGCCGAAACATTTCCACTTCTGTTCCATTTCCTTAAACTCCTGACCGAAGCTTTTCCAGCAAATGTTCCACCCCTCGACTCCATGCATGGCTGTTTGCCTTGCATTCCGCCGCAAATATACCCTTGGTACTCCTCTTCCCTCTTTGTCTTGCGGGTGCAGCCAGATCATCATCTGCCGCTAAGTGCCCCGGTGCTTTTGAAAAATGGAAGTATATACATCTGGAATCTTTCTCCGAATGACCTGAAATGTTGCCACCATCTTCACCGTATTCCATCGCGGGTATGTGCAAAAATATATTGCTTTTCGAGATATGCACATACACCAAACCCTAATTTGTTCTTTCTGAGCTGCAGATCAGAATCTTGACTTACAGTTCGGTTTCTGCCATGCATATATATGGGTATATCGGCAATACTTTCGTGCACCCTAACTGCCATGAACTAATAGGACTATCCTGACGTCGTTGCCACCACACATACGCAGAAAACCCTAAGTGTATGTATGCACATACGCTCTGAGCGCTGCTAAAATCTCCTATCTGCGTATAACCTTAAATCCCCAAGTGCATGTGAGCACACGCACCCTGAAAATCCCAACATATAATTGCATGTGTCCGTTTGGACCTCCACCATCTTTTCTCTCTCCTAGAGAATATACATATACACTATCTCTGCTGCGACCCTGTGCATCCAGGCCACGCAATCTCAAGTCTGAAATTCGGTTCCTAATTTCCTCTGTGCATGCTGACCGTGCACGAAACCCAATGGCTTGCAATGAGAGGTCATCTCCCCTATTCCTCAACAGCACGCATCCAATTGAGTACCTGCCACCTTCTAGCTATCTGTCATGCATTCATCTCCTCCGATTAACTCTTACCCGAACTCTCTCTCTGCCACGTTTCCACAGCGCATGAGTAGTCTTCTCTCCATTTACTCCTGCTGACCGTAGCTATCCAGGCAGCCTAAGCCACCTCATCATCCAGCCTGGAACCAGTGCCTAACTTTCCTATACTTCTACAGCAATTGCTAGCGCCCTTCGTACCCTCCCCTTAACTCCTTTACTTATTTCCTGTCAGCCCGCACCCTGCTCCAGATATTTCTGGGCTCGACTCCATCTCCCTCCTCCTCAACTCTCTGCTTCCCTACTTCAGGCTGAGCAACCCGAGCGCCCATTACCTTCAGCTGAGCTGCCAAGTTCTTTTCCCCTCCATTCTATCTTCTTCCCCAGGCAGCTCCTCCTCTGTGCTAGAAATCTTCCCCAAATCAGAGCTTCCCTACTTGTGCCCTTTTCTCAGGCCTGAGCTGACTCCCAAAACCTCCCAAGCCCCCTTGCATCTCGGTCCCCATCTCCGGCGGGAGCTTTGCTCCTGCCACAACCTCCGCCGAGCAGGTCGCCACCTGAGCACGAGCTCCACTCGCCGCCGCCGGGATCCACTCCGCCCGCCCGGAAAGGCCGCATCTCTCCTACCTCCGGTGGACCACCCGACCGCCACCAAGCCAGCAGCGGAGCTCAGGCCGCCACCGCGAGCTAGCCCTGACGCCGCTAGCGCCCAACCGCCCCATGGCCCTACTCTCCTCGTCGCCGGTGAGGACCCGAGCGCCGCCGCCGGTCCAGATCTCCGCGCCGGCCCGCCGAACTCCATCCCGGCCTCCCCAGCCCAGCAGCCGCCGAGGGACTCCGCCCCGCCGCCGGTGGCGAGGTCCCCAGAGCCGCCGCCGAGCGCCTCCGATGGACGCCTCCAGCGGGCGCCGCTCCGCCCATTTCCTCCGCTCGCCGACACCCCTCTGGACCTCCCGTTGAGCTCCTGCTAAGCGCCCCGAGCACCGCCGTCACCCGCCTCTACCCTGCTCTGCCGCTCCAGACGCCACCGGCTCAGCCAAGCCGTCGAGCGCCACCGGATGGGCCGCCTCTGGCTCGCGCCATCGCCCTTCACCACCTCGCCGCACCGGTTCCAGCACGCAATCCCGCCGCCCCAACACCCCATCATCCCGAGTGTGCTCACCAGCCGAGTTCCCCGAAGACCTCAGCTCACCACGGTCGCGCCCCTTCCCGTCTCCGCTCCTCCACCACCGACGACTTTGTTCTCTCTCTCCCCTTCTTGAGAAGCTCTGTCTAGGACGCAAAGGGATGGTTCCGGCATAGGTATAAGTCCCCAGGAACTTCCCCTACAAGTACAATTCCAATCAGTAAATTGGTTTGATAGAAAATGGATTAGGAGAAGATTATTTGTAAATCTTACAAATACGAAAATAACGTTGAGAAAATGTAATTACCGGATACCCTAACTTGACCCCTAAGTTTAGGTCAAAAGAAGGTGTAATAACCTCTGTATTCCAGTAAACGGTCTAAGAGAATATATATATAAAAAAAATTTCTACCCCTTTTGTCCGAACACCATAAAAGTTGACACCATAAAATGTTATATGAAGGTATCAGGGAAGAATAGGGTTAAGTCTATTAGGGATATCTGTGCAAATAAATAATCTGCAGCTTAAATATATTCTCATTAGTATCACCAGATGACCCAGAGTATATATGGGACATATTGAGGTCAGTAAACAAGTTTATACCGAGCCCTTGATGTTGGGAACCATAAGGAATATAGGTTTCCTTGTTATTGAACCAAATGTCTTAAAATGCCATGTATAAGTTTTTCCTCCTCATTGCTAAAAAGATCGAGAACCTTAACCGCGCTGGATGTTAAGCTGCAAGATGTCAGGGTCATTTAGGTGCTAGCAAGTTCTTAGACCTCAAAGAGTTCCAATAATTTTAAGGACCGTAAGTCCTCAATTGCACCCCTTTTTCCTTCCCCGCGGCAAAATCTTTCGTTGTTACCGTGGCAGCACCGCGGCAAGCCATTCTCTGCCGCGACAAGCCCGTTCCCCGCCGCGGCAAGCTATGCCCCTACCGTGGCAGCGTCGCGACAGCCTCTCTTCCGCCGCGGCAGCTGCCGTGGTCACTCTCCTCTGCCACGGCAAGCCTCTACCGTCGCCGCATTGTTCCTACCGCAGCAAAACCCTGTCACTGCTGCCTAGCTCCTGCCGTGTCAAGCCATCGTCGCCGCCGCCTTGCCCCTGCCACGGCAGCGAGCCATCTCCACACCCCTTGTCATTTCCTATAACTCGTTAGAACCAGATAGCTAGTCAAGCGCGTTATGATTTCATGTGTTGAAGTTTCTGATTCAATGTTATTTGGTTCTTCTTTGCATCGTTTATTTATTCGCCGTTCTTTCGACGTGTAGATACCGACGTTAGGGAATACCGCGTGAAGGAAATGGAGCAATTGCCCAAACACGTTCAAGATCAAGCTCCGGCCAAGTGCCAGGCAAGCATTCCCACCTTGATCATGCCGAATCCCATATTTATGAACCATAATATTTTGTTTGCAAATCCTGCATTGCTATATTGGTACAATGATATTTTATGTAGTATTAGTTATTCCCAGTAGCTGCACTGTCCTTAGGTCCGAATATCCGACCTTTGTAACCCTAGGTATAGTAGTCGGTCGACCCACGACTGACAAGAATATTAGGGTTATAGGCGTTAGCCGTGCTTAGACCCGCTGTAGTCAAAATAAGTTTTCCTCGATTTATAAAACCCCCATTCGGGATATGGGAAATAAAACCCTCGGGTAACGTGTGTTATCCGGGGTGGTGTTTAAAAGAATGTTTGTCAAGACCTTGAATGAAAAATGGGAGATGATTTGGATTCGGGCGAGAGTGCTAAGGGCAGCCTGGGGCTGTAGAGGAATTGATAATGGCACGTTCGTCCGGGACGATCGTGGGTTGAGGAATGGAGTCTCGCTCGAATCAGTTAAGGACCGAGCCTAAGTGCCGCTAAACCGGTTCCTCACCGTACGTCCACATGTCCTTTATGGGAAGGACTTGGCTTGGTACCCCGGCAAGTATTAGGGTTTGGACCCGTCGGAAGTTAGGAGACGTGACTAGGTGCTTGAAATCCTAGAGATCCACTGCCGCGTAGCGTTTGGGTGTTGATCGACACAAAGGTGGAGAGCCCCAATTTGGTGTCCGGGGCATTGCAAACTTGGGTATTCACCTAGCGGGTCCAACCCTAGTATGGAAGCGGGCGACGGTCTCGTTGTAATAATCCTGGCAGTATACTTGCAAAGTACTCCCAGGGTGACCTACATCTTGTGGGTAAAGCCGTACAACCTCTGCAGAGTGTTAAAACTATTCGAATAGCCGCGTCCTCGGTCATGGACATGAACTGGCAAGGCCACACACTGGTTAGACTGAGTTTTGTTTGCGAAAGCAGGGAAAAGGGATTAAGGACGTGGACAGGATGTGTCCACAGTGTGCAATTTACGCTACAGGCTGGTAGCAAGGAATTGCAGGAGGAGAGGCTAGCCGTACTGTCCGGGACGGTATGGGCTGAGCATGGAGTCAAGCGGGAGCTAGCCATGTTATCCGGGATAACAGGGGCTGAGCACCGTTCTAAGGAAGCTAGCTGCACTATCCGGGATGGTGCAGGCTGAGCAGCGAATCGAGACGCTAGTCATACTGCCCGGGGTAGTATGGACTGAGCTATCTCGAGATTGAGAAAAGGAGGTAGCCGGGTCTACCTCAAGAACAGTTTTGTTATTTTAATTCACTCTGATTTATGAAACTGCTTTGGAATCTACCCTTACCGTATTTGAATTATAAACTGGCATTTCCGCTCAACCAGCAACTTAGATTAGAGCTGTTCCTTGATTAAACCCCTGCATGAACTATTGCCGTATAATCTCTCCTGTGGGAATAGCTTGCGAGTACATTCAATGTACTCACCTGGCTTGTTGATTTGGCCAGCTGAAGAGGGCGTCAATTCCGAAGAAGCCATTACGATCGCGAAAGCTAGGGCGTAACCCCAGTCAGTTGCCTTCGGGTATGGCATACTGATGGGCCACCTCTCCGTTGGATTTCCGCTGCAAGTTTATAGCCGTTGGGCTAAAGGTATCAGATTATCGACCTTAACGGTCTATTCAATTATTTACGCATGTATGACGATGATATACAGGTTAACTCGTGTGTATCGGCTACTGATCCAGGGACCGGTACAGTGATCACGAGGAAGTTCCCGGCTTAAAAACCGGGGGCGCCACAAAGACCTAGGAAGAACTTCAACTTTCCCATCAAGGACATCTCAAATTTTTCTGCCATCATCTCTCCAAACTCTTTGCTGAAATTGTGGTTAGTTGATCCAAAAATAATATCGTCCACATATATTTGACATACAAAGAGTTCACCATCCATTACTTTGGTGAAGAGAGTGCAATCAATTTTTCCAGTTTTAAAGCCTTTAGCTAGTAGAAACTTCTTAAGACATTCATACCATGCTCTAGGAGCTTGTTTAAGTCCATATAGAGCTTTACGAAGTTTATACACATTATTTGGAAATTTTGGGTCTTCAAAACCTGGTGGTTGTTCAACATATACTAATTCTTCAATTTCACCATTTAAGAATGCACTTTTTAACATCCATTTGATATAGCAAGATATTATGATGATTTGCATATGCTAACAAGATTCTAATAGCTTCTAATCTAGCTACGGTGCATAAGTCTCACCGAAGTCCAAACCTTCCACTTGCGTGTAGCCTTGGGCGACGAGACGTGCTTTGTTGCGCACCACTTGACCATCTTCATCTTGCTTGTTCCGAAACACCCATTTTGTTCCTACGATGTTGTGCTCTTTGGGGTTCGGTCTATCAACTAGCGTCCACACCTTGTTGCGTTCGAAGTTATTCAACTCTTCTTGCATCGCAATCACCCAGTCTTCATCATCCATTGCTTCGTCGATCCTAGTTGTTCCAAAGAGACACAAACGAGTAGTGCTCACAAAAGTTTGAAAGTCTAGTACGTGAGCGAGTTTGTGGACCTTTGTTTATGTCACTTATGATTTTATCGACTGGATGACTGTCTTGGATTTGCTTCATGAGCCTTGGGTGATGTGGACCACTTTGAGCTTGAAGCCTTGTTGCAGCTTCATCTTCGGCACTTGCTTCAGTGTTATCATTTTCCACCTGAGGATCTTGACTTGAAGAAGGTGGTGTGACTTCTAGAGATGAAGTGCTTTCTTTGACTTCAATTGGCTTTACTTCCCCAATAGCCATGTTCTTCAATGCTTCAGTGGGGATGAGCTCATCTGCAATACTTGGCAATTGCTCTACTTGGGAGCCATTAGTTTCATCGAATTGCACATCCACCGTTTCTTCAACTTTTCGTGTGAAATTGTTGAAGACTCGGTAAGTGTGCGAACTCGAGCCATAACCGAGAAAGAAACCTTCGTGTGATTTTGGAGCAAATTTAGATGTGCGGTGCTTATCTAAAATATAGCATTTAGATCCAAATACATGAAAGTATGCAACGTTTGGTTTGTTACCGGTTAGTAGCTCATAAGATGTCTTCTTCATGAACTTGTGAAGATAAAGTCGATTGATGGCGTGGCATGCGGTGTTGATGGCATCCGCCCAAAATCTGCTTGGCGTGTTGTATTCTTCAAGCATTGTACGCGCCATCTCGATTAGGGTTCGATTTTTCCTTTCAACAACACCGTTTTGTTGAGGCGTGTAGGCGGCGGAGAACTCATGGTTGATGCCTTCTTCATCAAGGAAGTCATCTACATTTGTGTTCTTGAACTCCGTCCCGTTGTCGCTTCGCACTTTCTTGATCTTCAACTCGAATTCATTTTGTGCTTTTCTTGCAAATCTCTTGAAGCATTCTTGGGTCCTAGCTTTATCCTCAAGAAATATACCCAAGTGAATCTAGTAAAGTCATCTACAATTACAAGACCATAAGCATTACCTCCGAAGCTCTTGTAGGTATTTGGACCAAATAAGTCCATGTGAAGAAGCTCGAGGGGATATGTTGTTGTCATGACGGTCTTGGAGGGATGCTTGGACTTTACTTGCTTCCCGGCTTGGCATGCACTACAAAGACGATCCTTTTCGAAAGATACGTTAGTAATTCCAAGAATATGTTTACCTTTGACCAACTTGTCTAGGTTCCTCATTCCTACGTGTCCAAGTCTTCGATGCCATAGCCAACCTTTTGAAGACTTTGCAATTAAACAGTGGTCACTTGAGGACCTTTAGAGAAATCAACAAGGTATAGATTGCCTTTTCTTACTCCTTTGAAGACTAAGGTTTGATCATCACTTTTAGACACTTGGCAATCAATTTTAGTAAATAATACGTTGAGATCAAGATCGGTTAATTGAGCAATGGACATAAGATTGAATCCAAGGGACTTAACGAGCATAACATTAGCAATAGATTTGTCCTTGGATATGGCGACTTTACCTAGTCCCATTACCTTTCCTTTACCATTGTCTCCAAATGTAATGCTTCGAGAAGGTGAAGCATTTGGCGTGAACTCATCGAACATGCTTTCGTCTCCGGTCATGTGATCGGTGCATCCACTATCAAGCACCCATTCTCGTCCTCCGGAGGCGTAGCTCTACAAAACAATTAGTTTCTTTTAGGTACCCATATCCTTTTGGGTCCATGAATGTTAGCGGTTGGGACATTGTTAGATGTGTCAAATACATTGGGTGCAAGGTTAGCAATGTGATCTTTGCGTACCCAAATGGTTTTGCTAGAAATCACATCTCTACTCTTGTGCCCAATGAATTTGGCATATACTTTACCCTTTTGGGTTTTAGCTAATCTATAGTTGGCATTATGGTTAGCATGCATGGATGCATAATCTTTACTAGCATAGCCACTAAAGTGAGTGAGATCGATATTCTTCCCTCTTCCAAGCACCCATTTGGTCTTGGGATATTGCTCGGGTCTCCATTTGGTTCCATCCGAGTTGTAGCTTGGGATGAAGCCTAACCCTTCTTTCTTCGAATTCATCGATTGCTTGCTAAGAAGCTCTCTCAGAGATTCGCTTCCTTTGCAGCACTTGAAGAAGCCAACTTCAAGGATGGTCTTCATCCTAGCATTCTCACTCATAACATCTATGGTCTCTTAGATGGAGTGTTAGGGGAACAAGAGACCATAATAGCATTTGAAGATGAAGCATTTGAGTGCATAGTGCTAGATGATGTGGATGGAGACATGTCATTGATGATGCAATGCATTTCAAGCATGGAGGATTAAAGCCTTCTTGGTTCTCACTAATTTGCTTGGCGATGAGAGAATCATTCTCAAATCTAAGTTCATCATGAGCCACTTTTAGAGACTCAAGATCTTGCTTCTTGTTGAGGAACTCAACTCCAAGCTTCTCATGATCCTCTACTAGTGATTCGTGAGCCTTAGTGAGAGTTAGGTATTTTGACTTGAGTTTGTTCAACTCACGAGTCAATTCCTTGTTTTTCTCCATCTCATCAACAAGCAAACTTCTTGATCTTCAAGAATGATTTCTTGTTCCATAAGAGTTTTAGCAAGAGTTCTATAGCTAGGTTTTTCATTTTTCTAACTCTTCACTCATAAGGTCATCATCACTATCATCATAGTTAGGAGATTTTGAAGTTACCTTGGACCCTTTAGCCATAAGGCATGTGGGAGACTCGTTGTCGCTTGGCATGTCAAGATTGACTTGTCTTTGTCGGTGAAGACCATGCGAGTCCCGCCATTCCTGTTTCGGAGTCCGAGGAAGAAGCTTCGGAGCTTGAGGAATCGCTTGCGTTTGAATCCCACTCCTTGCCAAGATAGGCTTTTGGCCTTGTACTTGTTCTTCTTGTAGTGTTTGGCCTTGGAGTGATGCTCCTTCTTGTAAGACTTCTCCTTCTTCTCATCCTTGTCTCCTTTGTGACCTTTCTCTTTTCTCTTGTCCTTCTTGTGGAGAGGACAGTTGGCGATGAAGTGGCCGGTCTCCCCACACTTTATAGCACTTTCTCTTCTTGGGGTCTCTTGAGGAGGAGCTTTCTTTTCTTCTCAAGTCATACTTCTTGAATCTTCCACCCTTTTGGAACCTGTTGAATCTTCTGACCAAAAGAGCTAAGTCCTTCCAAAAGAGTCTCTCATATCTGCTTCATCACTGATTCTTCAGATTCTTCTTCAGATGAAGAATCTGTCTTCTTGGCCTTCAAAGCGATGGCTCTTCGAGACGCCTGATCTTGTAGAGTGTAGCTCTTTCTTCTCTTCAATGATCATCTCATGAGCATTGAGTCTTCCAAGAGCTTGAGAGGGAGTCAATGACTTGAAATCTGCTCTTTCTTGAATGAGGGTGCACAAGGTGTCATACTTTTCATCAAGAGACATGAGAAGTTTCTTGACGATGACAGTGTCGGTGATGTCCGTTGCACCAAGTCCTCGAAGCTCATTTGTGATGGTTGTCAGTCTTGAGTAGATGCTTCGGACTGATTCTTGATCTGAACCTCTGAACCTGTTGAATTGGCTTCGAAGAACATCGGTTCTGGAGTCCTTGACTGACTCAGTGCCTTCATACACTTCTTCAAGCGTGTCCCAGATCTTCTTCGCGCTTCTGAGAGTGCTGATTCTTCCAAACTCATCATCGTTGAGTGCGCCGAAGAGTATGTCACAGGCTTGAGCATTCAGCTGCTTGTTCTTCTTGTCAGCTTCAGTCAATTGATCTTTCATCGAGGACAACGAATCCTTGTTCAATGATTCTCCAGATTTTCGAAGTCAATTGCTTCAAGTGCATCCTCATCTTGTGCTTCCATCCTGCATAGTTAGTACCATCGAAAATATGTCTATGTGAAGAACTCCTATAGTTCCCGGAAGTCGACATACCTTTCTCCTTGGTGGTTAAACCAAATCAGTAGCAAAGAGGAGACCTTACTCTGATACCAATTGAAAGATCGAGGTTTATCGACTAGAGGAGGGTGAATAAGAGATTATCAAATTTTAACAAATTAGTTACTTAGCATGCAAAAAGTGAAGCAATTTATAGATGAGCAATTTGAAACAAACAAGATTCAACTCAACTGAAGAACAACACAAAGTAAAGAGCAAGAATCGAAGACACAAGGATTTAACCTATAGTTCAAGTTGTTGGCAACAACTCTACGTCTTCGTTTGGAGAGGCTAAGCACTTAGTTCCGAAGACACACAGTCTTCACCTTTTTCTCCTTGAGCTTATGTCCACTTAGGATCTGCTCAACACTCGTGGTGGATCTTGAGGTGATCCCCGTGTTGGGGAACGTGCTACGCAAAACAAAAATTTTACCGTACACGAACCAAACCAAGATCCACTATCGAGGTGCAGGCAACAATATCATACCATCGTCGATCACGTCAATGCAGCGGAGAAGTTGACGATGTCGATGAGTCCGCAGACTCCCGCAGCTAGGTTATACCTCCCTGCCGCGAGAGTGATCTTCTCGCGAATAGTTCGCCCCGATCGAACGCCGAAGTGTACGACATCTCCGAGGTATCCACGCGTACCGGATCAGCGACACCGCGGTAATGTGTGGACCAGCACACAAGAACAGTGGGGATCTACGAGAAGGAGAAGCAGCAGCGCTAGATCCAATCTAGAAGAGATAGGAAGAGCAGGCTGCGACCAATCTAGAGGTGGCGGCTGCCTAGGGTTTCAGCCAAGGGGCTAGGGCTGCTTCGTGCAGCTCCCTTGTGCGCCTCCCCCCTCCTTACATAGGTGGCCAAGGGGTAGAGTCTAGTCCTCAGGAGGAGATCGAATCCACCTCCACCAGGGAGTCCAAACTCGAGTCCAATTCGGACAGCCCCCCTTTGGCTGCCTTGCCCCCCCAAGAAAAGGGGGGTGCAACCCAGTAGGAGTCTTCCAGAACCTTTCGGAATATTCTGGGACCTTCCAGAAGCTTTCGCCATATTCTAGAACCTTCTGATAATTTCCAGAACACTTTCGGACATCATCGGAACCATCCGGGACCTCCCGGAACACTTTCGAGATCATCCGAAACACTTTCAGAACCCTTCTCTCTTGTTCTCCATAAATCATAGCATTCCTAAATGTCACTAAACGTTAAGCGTGTGACCCTATAGGTTCGAGTATATGTGGACATGTCCGAACACCTTTCGGTCAATATCGTCAGCGGGATCTGGACACCCATAACGACTCCCACATATCATCGAAGATCTTTATCGAGCGAACTTCGTATTACCGCATATCATCCTTTTGCTTTACGATACATTACACAACCCAAGGTGAGACTTTTATGGTATCCTGTGATCAACTCCTTGATCACTATACCTAGTTATCCTCGTTACCGGTTTGTACTCTTTTCTCGTTTCCGTATTTCGGTCTCCCCGTGACTACCTTTTAGTCATAATACCTGGCCAGGCGATGCTGGATACCGTAATACCAAGTGGGCCCAGAGTGTAATACAGAGTAACGTTTGATGACCCCAAAGCAACCATCTGGTATCCGGGTCTACGATATTCTCATGGTCTAAGGACGCAAGTAAACGTTAACATATAATGAGAAGATACTGACAACATATTGACGAAGTGATCTCGCAGTATCTCATAACGGGGTCTATCCAACACCATTGTTACCCTAACAATGTGTTCCAATTATTGCCGCATCCTTGTTACATTAACAATGTCCATGATCAGAAAAATAGACCATCAACAATACATGAGCTAGTCCAGAGGCCTGACTAGGGATCTGAATGGTGTTTATTATTCCACACATGCAATTAGGTTTTCCTCTGAATCTCATATTCAAGAACAATGCAATTCTAGCATGGAACATAAACTTAATCATGAACATGAAAATAGAATAATAACAACTTTATTATTGCTTCTAGGGCATATTTCCAACACCCCGGACCTTCACAAACTTTGGAGGCGGATCCACAAGTTTGGAGCTCTTTCAAGACGCCTAGCTGGCTAGGAGATGCCAAATCTCCAAGAGTAACAAGTCAGATCTGCTAGGCTCGAAGAAGCTCTTGCTTGAATGCTCAATCCAAGTCTCAAATCTCTCAAAGGCTTTCCTCTCTCAAAGTAGATCTCAAGGAGTCAAAGAGGAAAGGGAACACACAGTGGAAAGAATGTCTTTTTGCGCTAAATGTCCTCTCGAGCCCCGCAGGGGGTCGGAGGCTATTTATAGCCGTTCTGCAGAAAAGAGTCGTTGGGCACAAAGATGCTCTTCCGGTGCAACCGGAATACAAACCCGGAAGCACCGGGATTCAAATCAATGGTCAGATCTGAAGAACATCAGATGCACAACGAAATGCTTCACCACAAAGGCGGTAGGTCCAGAGGAAACGCGGTCACACCGGAATTGAAGAATGTACTCATCAGAGCAACTTCCAGAGGCAATTCCCGGTAGTGCCGACTTTGAGGGCGGTTGTGCCGGGTTCGAGAAGATGACACGTTCTTCTCCACAGAGAAGAAAAACGGTCCAACCGGAAACAGAACCCGGTACTACCCGCTTCACCAAGAAGACGTAAGTCCAGAAAGGGTTCTCGGTGCAGCCGGAAGACGGAACCGGTGCAACCGCAGACACACACGAAGAATGTGACTTAGCCTGAGACGAACTTGGCCCTAAGTCCAGAAGAGATTCCTGGTGCAACCGGATACAAAACCGGTGTAACCGCAGACAACTCAGAAAGCGACTTAGACTAGGGCATCAAAGGACCTAAGTCCAGAGAAGATTCCCGGTGCAACCGGATGCGAAACCGGTGCAACCGAAGACAAAGCGAACAAGACTTGGTCTAGGGTAACAGAAGCATATTTCGGTAGCACCAGTCTTCCAAACTGGTCATACCGATTTCCCGGAATATGGAACTAGGGCAAACCCTAAATGGCAGGATTCCCTAACTCTCCAACACAGAGGCCATTCTTGGCGCGCCGGACTCAAGACCGGTCATGCCGCAATTGAAGCTCTTCAAGGTTGAAATGACTGAGTCCTCAAACCCTGCAACAGAGGCCAATCTCGGTACAACCGATTCTTCAAACCGGTACGGACCGAGAGTCACTGTCTGTGTTTCAGAAGAGATTTTGTCACACCCCGAATTTCCGAAACCTGAAAATTAGGGCCAACAAAAACTTTTTACGAAATAATGTAAGCTAAAGTGCACCCGATTAAAACCTTGCACCAAATCATTCTAACCCTAAATAAAATTAGGCCAAAACCATTCGCCCTCGCATCCCCGCCACGACAGCCTGAAACAGCTGCCGCAGCCAACTTGCTATGCCGCGACAGCCCATGACAGCCGATGCCGCTGCCACGCTCTTGCCACGGCAGCTACCGCTACCCATTTCCTCTGCCGCGGCAAGGCCTTTGCCACCGCCATTGCTATCTCTTGCTGCCGCAGCAAGCCGCTCCTGCCGCGACAAGCTTCTGCCGCACCCACCGATTTCCCCGCCACGGCATCTCACAGCAGCTATCGTCGCTACCATGCCTCTGCCACGGCAACCCCTTCCCTGCCGCGGCAATGTCGCGCCTCTGTTCCTTCCAACCGCGATAGCCGATTCCTACCACGGCAATTCCTTCTCCCTACCGCGGCAAGTCTTTCTCCTACCACGGCAGCACCAGGGCAACATTCTCTCCGTTGCGAAAGCCCTTCTCCCCACATACACCAAAACCCTGGCAACACCCTTTTCGACGAAACCGCAAAACCCTAATCCACCGATGCTCTAACCATCAGCTCTCTCCGTTGTTTACGCTATGATCCCCAGGCATATATACGAGTATACAGATGCCGCTCCTTGAACCCTAGCACACCCTGACCTTTTGTGTTTGTCCTCAATCCAATGCAACCCTATACATATATGCTTAAGTAACAAGTGTATGCGGGCCCGTACACTCTAAGCCCTAACTCGTGCTCCCGGAACTGCGAGCCAAATCCCTACCTCGACTAAATGGTCCTAAACATTTTCCCTCTAAATTAAACTCCCCATATCTACGGATAACCTAAGAAATTGAGAATCCATGCGGACGTAAACGTTCTTGAGCCCGAAATACCCTGTGACACCTTTCTGTCCTCGACTGCCATGTCGTCCGTTTAGGTTAGTGTGTATGTGTATATATATATACATGTATATATATACTTATAAAGTACATCTGCACTTGTCTCCCCGCCAATGTTGGATCAATCAAAAATATCCATGCTACCCTGCATATCTGCTCCAGGCCCCACGAAATCCTAATTTACTTAAAACAATTCAAGGATTTCAACAAGAATCGTGAAGCATCCTCAAGTCCTCAGGAAAACATTTTAAGATTTCAGCTCAACCCTTGAATTCCTCTTCTCGGGAAGAACCGGAGAACAGCCCTAGCTGGCATTGTGACCCTGGTCCCTCACTTCGATATTTCTTTCAATTTTCTGCTGGAGTCACCCACCGCGTACCAACCGACCTCCTCCACCTTCTTTGGCACGTAGGCCCAGGCCCCATTCCGCAGCCCTTCTATAGTTCTCTTCTGGTTCCCTTGCTATTCTCGTCTACCTCGTTCCCCAGGCCGGCACTGTTCCCCCTGTCCAGCTCGACCGTCTTCAACGCCGGCTGCTCCCTATGACTACCCACACACTAATCTGAGCTCCCTCTACTTTCCCCATTCTTCTTCAATCCGAGCATCAAGCTCCTCAAACTGCTATGCTCCCCACCAGATCTCCTCAACCGAGCGTCCCAAACCCGAGCAGTTTTTCCCCAACATTTTCTCTTCTTCCCCACAGCTGCTCTCCTCACCGCCATTCCTCCAGAATCCAAGCCTCGAGCTCCCTTCCCGGCCTCCATTCGTCGCCTGTCCCGAGCCCTCCCTTCACCCGATCCAACCGTCGTGCCCCTGGTCACCGCCGGTTTCCAGTTCCAGCACCACGCCAGCGTCACTTAGAAGCTCAATGCCATGGCCGGGACTCCTCCCCATCGCCGTCCGTGAGCCACCGCGGCTCTCTCCTCCGCCACCATTTTCCCCGAGCACGGCCAGATCTGGCCGTCCCTCACCGGCCAATGTCAGTGCCCGCCTTCGCACAGCCCCTTGCCACTCTTCCAGTCGCCCCCAACTCCAACACCCCACGCAGCTCGTCGCCCCAACACCGTCCATCGCCCCCCTTCGCGCGCCACGATGGCCCCCGCTCTCCAGCGACCCCAGCGCCGAGCCCGCCCTTCCAGGCGCCGCCGAAACCTACCGTAGCTCCGCGCCTTGCTTCCCCATCCGGCCGGAGCACCGCCGCTGCTAATGGGTGGGATCCGAGCCCCACCGGCGGCCACCACCTGTTCCCACCGCACCCGAGCGCCATCTAGTGAGGAGCTCGCCGCCCGCCTCCGAGTGGGTCACCGCACCGCCCTCCAACTGGGATCTGCTCTCCTCGCTCTGTCTTGGCTTCAACCCGGGACTCCTCAAACACCAGCAGGCCGACGCCGCCTATTCCCCTCTCCCTAAACCTCCCTCTAGCAGCTAATGCCTGATGTGCGTGCTTAATCCAGCCAAGACCCAAGGTGGCCGCTAGCAGTCCAGCCAGCTCGAGGAAAGCGCAACACCGGGATTCCGTTTCCCCTCCTGGATGCGCAAAGCTGACGCTCCTCTTTCTGCTCCGTGTTTTCTTCTCATCAAAAGCGTATTACGGTTTACTCCCTTTGACACCGAGCAAGGTAAGTGAACGCCGAGCCCCAGTTTAGGTTAGCAACAACTCGGTTAATTAGTCGGCTATAATGACGAAAACTAACGTAGTGTTTGAACCTAACTGCTTGACTAATCCCTGCCATGCCACTTAAATTCACTAGGTATAACCAAACACTTATTTAAAGTATAGCAGTTAACCTCTAATCAGTCCTTAATCAGTATGCTAATCATAGTACTAGCTCATGCTACACATTCGGTCGATTGATGTTGATACGATTGAAACATTTAAATAAAATATAGGATCGTAAGCAGCATTAATTAAAGAATCATGCTTTAGTGCGAGCTTAGTGAAAACACTGTTCAATACTCGGCTAACCACCCTGAACATTCGCCAGCCCCATACCACGCTGCCACTTGGTCCTGTTAAACACATGAGTAAATACCCCAAGGATCATTGTTAGCTTAATCGATCAGTTCCCAACCCTACGGAGAAACCTTAGACCATGTGAGATGAATTCCTCCTGCCTTCCTAAAAGAACCCTAATAAACGACTAAGACTAGGTGTAAGTTCGCCTCGCCAACAGTAACTGAGGGAAGCCCTAAGATGTGCCTGCTCTTATGCGGTAGTAACTAAAATCAACATCAATTATAACATTCTTGCTAACTAACCCAAAAGAAATAAAGCTCCCAAATAACTTCTCGATTAGGGACGGACCGACCTAAGAAAGTATCGTCATTTCATGTGAACTAAAGCTAGCAAAGGAACCATAACACGCGTAATATTATGTTAAAAGAAAATACCCGATTATATTTCTCAAACCCTAACTCGACAGGAACTTCACTAAAAACCCTAACGATAGATGTATGCAAAGATCGTCCGAAAACCCTGAAAACCCTAACGCGACAGCAACCTAAAGTGGACATCCTTGCCGGGGTAACCTAAAGCTCCCAAATCAATCATTTTAAAGCTCAATAAAATCACGATAGTTAATCCGACGCAATGTGGTTGCAGGAATTGATAATTTTAGTTTGTGTTCGATGTTCTCGGTTCTTTCTTGTATCATTGATTTATTCGCCATTCTTGCGGCGTGTAGATACCAACGATAGGGATATATCGTACGAAGGAATTTGAGCAGCTGTTGAATCGGGCTCAAGACCAAGACCCGGACCAACTTGCCAGGCAAGCATTCCCACTTTGACCATGTTGAATCCCATACTTGTGAACATTAAGTATTTTGTTTGCGAACTTGCATGCTATGTTGATATCGATGTTATTTTATGCTAGGGTAGTTATGCCGAGTAATTGCATATGAGGTAGGTTCTGAGATCCAATCCTTGTAGCCCTAAGAATATTTAGTCGGTTGATATTCGACAGACCAACTAGGTAGGAATATAGGCTTTAGCCTTGCTTAGCCATGCTGTAGTAAAAATGAAGTTTTAACGATACGATGGGTTTGGGATCAAAACCCTCGGTTTGTTATACATTCCGAGGGAATCTTTTAAAATGAAAGGTTTGCTAAAATCCCAAAGAAAAGTGATGGAGGATTGGGATTCGGGCAGGAATGCTAAGGGAGTTTGAAGGTGGTGGAGTAGCCGGTCGCTACATGAGAAATGAAATGGCCGGGTAGCCGGTTGCTACCCGAGGAGATGGTTGGATAAGGAGTCCTGCTCGAATCGGTTAAGGACCGAACATAAGTGCCGCTGAATCAGTTCCCCACCCGTACGTCCACATGTCCTTTATGGGAAGGACTGGACCTGGTACCCCGTCTAATGCCGGAGCTCGGAACCGTGGGAAGTTAGGGTGAGGTGCTAGTGGATCCGGGGATTCCTAGAGGATCTCCACGGGACTGCGTAGGGGGAAAGCTCTTCGTGGGTCTCACTATATCGTGGGGGTAAAGCTCAGTAGAGTCCTGCAAGGTACGTGGAACATGGTCCGACACAAAGGGGGAGAGTCCCACCTTTGTCATCCGAGATGTAAAAGGTTGGGTAGTCCTCCTAGCGAGTCCGGCTCCAGTATGAACACGGGGGAAAGGTCTCGTTGTACTAGCTCTGGTAGTATACCAGGGCCCGGTATGCCCAGGGTGACCTACATCTTGTGGGTAAAGCCGTACCACCTCTGCAGAGGGTTAAAATCTATTCGAATAGCCGCGTCCTCGGTCATGGACACGAACTGGTAAGGCCACACACTGGTTAAACTGAGTTTTGTTTGAGAAAGCTGGGAAATGGGATTAAGGACGTGGGCATGATGTGTCCACAGTGAGCAGTTTAAGCTACGGTCTGGTAGCGAGGAACTGCAGAAGAGGAAGCCTAGCCCGGGCCGCGAGGCGGTAGCGCGGGTAGGTGGTAAGGATTGCTCGAGGCGGTAGATGGAGCTACCGGCCTCTAGTTGACGACTGTTCTGCTGGATTATCCAGCACCGAATGCTGTCTCGGCAGAGGTGAATTTTTGATTTCAAAAATGCTCTTGAATCTACTATGCTGTATTTCGCGCAAGAACTTACATTTCCGCACAACTGCAACCTAGGTTAGAGCCATCCTTGAACTATTCCCTGCATGAATTATTGCCGTATATTTCCTCCCGTGGGAATAGCTTGCGAGTACATTCCATGTACTCACCTGGCTTGTTGATTTGGCCAGACGAAGGAGACGTCAAGTCCGAAGAAGCTTACGATCGCGAAAGCTAGGGCGTAACCCCAGTCAGTTGCCTGTCGGGTATGGCATACTGATGGGCCACCTCACCGTTGAATTCCGCTGCAGATTTATAGCCGATGGGCTACAGGTATCAGATCATCGACCTTATCGGTCTATTTAATTGTTTACGCATGTATGACAATAATATACAGGTTAACTCGTGTGTATCGGCTACTGATCCAGGGACCGATACAGTAATCACGAGGGAGTTCCCGGCCTTAAAACCGGGGGCGCCACAGATTTCAAAGGATTTCTTCAGAGATTTAGACCGAGCACTTAAGAAGATCCTTCCTATAGCATAACTATCTGACCCCTCTTAATAGACGGCTTGTCCTATAGACTCAAATGATCTATTAATCATAACAAAGACTAGAAAATCTCCACTAATCTTCTAGATGCAAGCCTTTCTTCATCATCAATTTTTAGGGGTCGACATTCACTGGTTAAACCAATCACTTGGGGATTAATCAGCTGTGTACACTTACTAAACCATTAGTCCCTTAATCGTTTGTTATTAATCATCAAAATCCACTAGGGGCACTAGATGCACTTTCACCATCCTCCATTGAGGATGCCTGAAATATCTGAAGGCCTGAATGCGATGTCAGAACCTCCAAAAATCCATTTTGACCACGCCTTCGTAAGGCCATTCTAAATAACAGAGGGTATGAGTTCAAATCAGAACCTCCGAGATTGTGTCGAAAGTTCCGAGATCTGTTTCTAGATGGTAAAAGTAGTCACTGCTTTCAAATGTCAGAACTCCCAAGGTCTATCTCGGAAGTTCCAAGTTCTTCTTCTTTTGCACTGATGGCTAGTTTCTTAGAAGTTGGCTATACATATACCCAAGCCTCTTTGCACGAGTAAAATCTTTGCCAAATCTTTTATCTACTCTCCTAAATGTTACTCCATATTTCCTCAAGCCTAAATTGTGATCATTGTGATGAAATCTTTTTGAGAGAGAGATTGAGCCATAGTTGAGTATCAATCAAAAGTTTATCTCCAAACCAAACAGATTGAAACCTGTTACTCTTAGAGATTGACGTCTCCTAGACGGCTAGGAGTCGTTTGGGTGCCTTCAAAGATATTGTGAAGAGCCCCAAGAAGTTTATGAGGTTTGGAGTTTGTCTACCACAAGGTGAAGAGCTTCTATAAGAAAAAGGAAGCTCCACATCGACAAGCTTTCTTGAGGAAAGAGCACAATTCAGTTCAGTTTTGATCGTTGGTTCAATCATCAACAGAGACATAGAGGCTCACAAAAGGCTCGAACTTTGATAACTAATCTTGTGTCCTGACGATGACATAGCACCCGGGTATCGTCAAGGAGGACAAAACTGGTCATCCAGGCATAGGGTGGGCCAGGCCGACTACTCAGAGTCCGACTACAACACGGGGTGCATCATCGACTTGGAGTACAAGACGTGGACACGTACCTGCCCGGAATCCCAGGTGGTAGTTGTAACCGATTAGGAAACATATCAGTAAGCCGATTCGGACTCTTGTAACTCTATCTCGGCCGCCTATATAAGGCCGGCTAGGGATCTCCGGATAGGTAGACAAAAAAATAGAGCTCTCAGATCATCTGATCATAGGCATAGACACATACCCTCATACGGGATACATCAATACCAGCCACCAAACACATGACGTAGGGTATTACCTCTTCTTGAGGGCCTGAACCTGTCTAAACATCGTGTCCCGTGTGTACCCATCTAGATCTGTTGTGCGTACGCTGCCCCATATTCAGTATTGCCGGAATAATACTCCGACAGTTGGCGCGCCAGGTAGGGGCTGTGCGCGTAGATCCATCTAAACAGATCCAGATGGGTTTCTTCAACAACGACGGTGACTTTGTTCCGGGCCTGGTCATGAGCTTCGACCCCTGGACCTCCGCCGCCGCTCCAGGATAAGCTCTCCGATTCGGAAAGCTCGACTTCATCGCCGACTTGCTCGACAGGCTCTACCTCGGCGATTCGGCTTCCAGCCAGTTGCCCGGGGGCTTCATCGCCGACTTCAACGCCGACTTGCTCAACAGGCTCTACCTCTGCGACTCGGCTTCCAGCCAGTTGCCCGTGGGCTTTGTCGCCGACTTCATCATCGACTTGCTCGGAAAGCTCCACCTCGGCGACTCGGCTTCCAGCCAGTTGCCGGGGGCTTCATCGCCTTTAGTGCTCGAAACCTCATCCGAGTTGACTACTTCGGCGATCAACTCCAACAACCTGATCGCGCTCGAATCGGATCTACTGCTCAGGAACGGGTCTTCACCCGTCGAATAGAGATCCCGACTGGTTGATACGATCGAGTCCCTTCTACCCGTCCTCGACTATGACTCAGACGGCTTCAAGGGTTCGAGAAGCCACAATCCTTCTCGGGAGGACTTCATGGTGGACTCGGATGCGCCGTACGTTGCCGCCCGACTACGCCCGGGGGCTTACCGACTGAAGGATAAAAACGGTAACCTCGTCACCAACGCTTGGGACATTGAACAGCTAAGTTGTTTCTATGCTTAAGCTTTGTATTTCCATATTTTAATTATGAATAAGTGAATAAATATTTCTTTGCTCCATCCGAGTAACTTTTGGGGTTCCCGACTGGCCCGCTATGCGCGTGAAAGGGATCTCAGGAGTCGACTAGAGGGGGGGGTGAATAGGTCGGCTCTAGAAATTAAAATGCCTAATGGGTTTCTCTTCTGGAGATAGGTCAATCCTAGAGAAAATATATGCAACTGATGCAGGTAACTGAGACTCAGCAAGATATATCAGATAAACACCAGACACTCAGATAGTAAACTCGGCTGATGTAGAGCAAGTTATATTCAGAGCTAACTGAGTCTCAGGTGTGAGAGTCAGGTGAGTGCATCAGATGACGTGAACAGGAAAGGTACTAGCTTTAGCAGGAGCTAACTGAGTCTCAGGTGAGGAAACTCAGTTAGTGTGCAACAAATAAAGGTGCTCTAGTGATCTAAGCATACATAGATATCAGAATAAGTAAGAACAGATCACAAGACAGAAAGTAAAGCACACAATGATTTGTTTTACCGAAGTTCCTACTTCTTGCGAAGCAGTACGTCTCCGTTGAGGAAGCTGTTCTCACAGCCGGCACCAAAACGTGCTCTTTCCTCGAGTACCTTTCTTGTGTGGAATCCTTTTGATCTTGCCGCAGCAAGACAGGCAGACCCGAATCGCCCTCACAGACTCTTGGTGGCAGCCACACAAGACTTGGCTTGCTCACCAACTCCAAGAGCACTCCCACTCTTGGAGGAACCAGTACCTCGAATGCTACACCTGAAGGACTAAGAAACTCTCTCTCACGATGGATGCACGCAGGCAACACTCACTTGGAGACCTAGAGCACTATCTTTCTCAACAGGTTGCTATCGGGTTAGAGGCAAAGGTTAGGTAAAGGTTCGAGGTTGAAAACCTCCCCAGGTTCCCTATTTATAGGGTCCCTGGCAGCTAGCCGTTACCCTCATGCCACGTCAGATAAAGAGCCACCAGACCTAACCTGTCTGAGACTCAGCTAACATGCACCTCTGGTAACCTACTAGCCGCGGCTGAGCTACCCACCTGAGTCTCAGATGCCAAACTCAGGTGGACTCGGTTGCCTCAGGCAGCACCTGAGCACAACTCTGGCCGGCTCACTACAAGCCTCCAACTGACCAGAGAGCAATGGCCTCGCCACAGTCCCTGACCAGCTCGCTTAGACCCTTGGCACTGGTTCCAAGCTTCTTCACCGAAGACGACTGCCCTTGTAGACGCACAGCGAACCCTTGGTCCAGATCCACCATCTTCCTAGCTCCTCCAGGACTTATCAAGCTTGCATTCACGGCCCTTGAACTCCATCAAGTAACCATCACCTCGCTTGCCCTCGAGCACAGCCTCGGCTTCTTCGCAACTGTGCCTCAGGAACCTAGCTCAGCTGGTCCTTCTGACCTTCCCAGTTCCTTGCTCTTTTTAGGGCTCATCATCAACAGTTGTCTCACTTCAGCTTTCACCTGTCCATCTAATCCCTGTTCACACTCATTGCAAAACATTAGACACAGGTGAGGATTGCCAATAACCATCAAAACCAAACTCTGGGGCAAGATAGCCATCCTCCCAAGCTCCATGGGAGTGGATGCACTTTCAATCTCCCCCTTTTGGTGGTTAGTGGCAACCCCTTTAAAACATTCATTTAGATAAAAAAGAGTATTGCATTTAACCTTGTTTTTGCATCAACTCTCCAATGTTTAAATCTGATCTGTACACTTGTATTCAGAGCAGATGTGATAAAGAGATCAATGTATTTCAATATATTTGAGCAATAACAGTCAATACAATACAAAAATGAGGTGTTCAAGACAGATAAAATCATTTTGCAGTACATAGAATGTCTTGACACACATGCAGTCTAGTCTACCCCTTTACATGCTGCTCCCCCTGAATATAATACTCTCCCCTTTAAGCTATTCTCTCCCTACGCTCTCCCCCTTTGCCACTAAGCACTAAAAAGAGATAGTAAGAAGAGAGAAAAAGATCCTCAGGGAGCTGGCTTTGATTGCAGGAGGGATAGGATCTGATTAAATTTGCTGTTGACTGAGGCCTTGAGATCTGCCATCTCACTCTTGAGTTCAGATTTCAGCTGAGCCATTTTTGTTGCAGTTCATCTTGTCTTCTCTTGATAACAGAGATCTGTACTGGCACAACCCGTTTAATGAAAGCATCAATAGCTGCGGGATTGTCTAAACGTTGAACCAAAGGAAGACTGTCTGATGAAAGGTTCACAGAGACCGATGCTTGGCGCTCAGCAGGAGGAGATAATTCTCTAGCTGAGTCTCGGGTGGAAGACACCTGAGGCTCAGGTAGGACTACTGGGAGATCAGCTGCTGGCTGAGGTGGTCTGACTGAGACTCTGGTAGCTTGCTCTGGAGGCTCTGAAAAGTCTGACTGAGATGAGTTGAGGATGTTGTAGAAAGGAACTTCATCTTCATGGTCATCCTTCTGAGGTCTGAATTTGCTGAGATATGTCTTCTTGTCAAAAGAGAAGACTGAAGATGCTAAAGATGTTCTTTGGAGAATCATATGCATTAGATATGAGCCATATCTCATCTTGTCAGATCTGTTCTTCTGGCACTCATTTATTTCTGAGAATATGTATCTGGCCACATCAAACTTTTCTTTCTTTGCTATGAGCTCAAGAATTCTCCATACTGGATTGTATATGGCATCAGTTCCTCCACCTTTGGCACAGATGGATATGTTCAAGATCTTCACTATGTGCTTGGGTGTCTTCATCAATCCTTTGAAATTGGAGATATGCTTAGAGACTGCACCCTTAACAGGAGGAGGCACAAAGCCTGTAGGGAAGAACTTCTTCCTTTTCTCATTTGGAACCCAATCTGGCAGGAGACTCTTATCTTCATCTGAGCCTTTGGATATGCTGATCTTCTGTAGCTTTGACCCTGATGGTAGATTGAACATCTCTGCAAACTCTGGAGCTGTGATGCACAGCAGTTGACCTCTTGTCATCCAGAGCATATAATCTTGATTGTTCTGCTCTACAAAGACTGTTGCATAGAATTCCTTGATAGCTTCAGAATCATAATCTTGGTTTAAACTGCATATCTTATCAAGTTGAACAGCAGCTAGAATCTGCTTCAAATTTCCTAAGCCGTTCTTGGCAAGGTTTTCCCAATCAATTGGCATGCTGTCAACAAAACCTTTCTTCTGCAGCAAGAGATGATAGCTTGATTGCTGCTGATCATTCCAAAACCTTGGATCAGTGCAATGTCTTCTTTTCAGATTTCCTTCACTGTCAAAATATAGATTTGTGGTTCTCATGGCAGTGTAGTTTGATGTGCTTCTTGAATCCAGGTTCATGGAGGCTAGACTGGCATCTGCCTTTGGTAGCTTCTTGAAAGCAGTTGTAGATATGAATTTCATCATTGATGTGTCAGATCGTGCAACTTTTGAGAATATAGCTGAGTATTTGGCTTCCAATGTCTCATCTGACTCTTCTAACTGAGTCTCAGCTGGGATATCTTCTGAGTCAGATGCAGAGGGGGATGAGTCTGATTCTTCTGCTGACTCTTTCCTTCCACCACTCTCCTCTTCTTCTTGATATTCTTCATCTGATTCAGACAGCTTTTGCTTCTTCTTGCGAGGAGATGGAGGATGAGGGTCACTTGGACTTGAATAGGAGTCATCTGAGTCTTCTGACTGAGTCTCAGTTGACTGTGCCTGAGACTTAGTTGGCTCTCTATGGACTGACTCAGGTGCTGGAGAAGATGCTGCTTTTTCTTGCTCTTCAAGTCTTGTTTCTTGTTGAGCTGGTTCTAAGTCTGATAGAGACTGAAATACAGAACCCATGCTCACTGATACTCCAACTGATGGATCTGCTTGTGGCTCAGTTGGGTTTTCATGTGCTTCAGTTGACTTCTCTTCAAAAGATGATCTTAGCTTATCCATAGATTCCTCCATAGTCTGCTCAAGTTCTTTTTCTTTTGAGTCAAGCTCAGCCAAGATGTCTTCAATTGATTCTATGGCAGCTTTCTGTTGAGGTTCCACTTCAGAGAGGACTAATTCTAGTCCAGCTGATGCAGCCGCCTGAGACTCAGCTGGCTTACTCAGCTGAGGCAGTGAACCACTGGCTTGATGAAGGGGCACTACATCAAGTGCTTGAGAACTGGATACACAAAATATCCTAGAGTTTATTTCAGCAATCTCATTTTGTAGATGCTTCTTATGAGCTTCATCAGTACAAGAGTTTAACTCCAACATGTAATCCTCTATTCTCCTTTGTAGGGTGTTATCTGAGAACCTTGTCCAAATTTTCTTATAATCTTCTGAGAGTTGAGGGAATAGACGATCAATTTGTTTGATCAGGTCTGCTTTCTCTTATCCAGAGGCTTTTCCTTCTTGCCTCAGCAGCTTTTTGAGTTCTTCATAGATTGCCTTGTTCTTCAGCTGAGTTTCTCTTTGGAGTTTCACATCCTGTGGAACATCTGGTGACTCAAAGATTTGCTTTGCAAGAGCATCTATTCTTTCCTTCATTTGAGGCCTTTCCTCATCTGTGGCATTAGGCAACTTATCAGTTAAGTCTTGCCATTTTTCTATAAGTTTGCTGTGTTCCCTTTTTATAAGAGCTTCTGCTCTCCATTCAGCTTCTTCCTCTTCTTGCAGTTGTTTCTTTGTTTTCTTGACTACCACAGCCTCTGATCTTGGCTTCTTTGGGACTCTGCTCAGAGATAAATCTGTTGGCTTGCCTGCAGCCCTTGTCCTTTTGAGTGTATCAACTACTGGAGCCTTCTTGGCTTTGATAGCTGCCTCCTTCTCAGCAGCCTTCTTAGCTTTTTCTTCAGCTCTTTTCTTCTTTGCTTCTTCAGCTTGGGCTTTCTTTTCAGCTGCTTTTGCTTTCCTCTCTTGCTTCAATTGTTCTTCCTTGCTAGCTTTCTGAGCTTCTAATTCTCTCATTCTTTGAGCTGACTGAGCTGCAGCTATGTCCATCTGACGTTTCTCCTCTTGTAGCTCTTTGAGCCTAGCTTCTCTTTTGGCTAGCTCAGAGGGTGACATAGGCGCTTTTACTGATTTTTGTACAGCTTCTTCTGCATCCAATTTCTTTGCAAGACTTTTAGCCTGCTCTGCCTCCCACTCTAACTGCTGCTTCTGACTTAGGAGCTGAGTTCTCAGACCAATGGGCAGATCATCAGTTATATCCTCAGGCACATTCCTTGATCCAGACATCTGCATAGGTGAGATAGGATAAAGAATAGATAAGAGATAATCCTATTGCAGAGAAAACAAGAATATTTGGCCATTTTTGGATGTTTTTAGGAGAGTTTCACAAGTCATCTCATGCTACCTGACTTAGCTACCTGACACTCAGGTGAGATAAATCGTGTAACTCAGGTGGAGTAGCAGAGCAACCTAGGTTTATCGAATCTTGCTGAAATTTGAGAATTCTGGACAATGAGTTGCAAGAAATCGTTCTAGAGGATAAAGGTACATCATCTCTACCTAATTCCACAACTAAAAGCTACTCGAGAGCTTGGGATTCGCATTAAGGCGAAAACCACCCTAGTTCCGTGAAGAACAGCTCGAGGAGACTTACATTTGGAATTTTGATTGGAGATGAAGGCGCCAAAACAATCAGAAGAGCTTTGGGAAGCTTCGGAAAGAGCGAAGATCGTCGGAGAAGTGCACGATCGTTGAGAATCAGATGGCGGCGATGGAAGCAAGGGCACTGAGACTCTGAAGAGGGTTTAGCGCGAACCGTTACAGAGGTGGGTTTTTATATCCCGAGTGGCCCTGTGGCACCTGAGGGTCAGCTAGAATGCTACCTGAGGCTCAGGTAGGATAGAAAAATTGAGCTGAGCTCCAGACTTAGGGATTTTCTCCGGAATTTTGAATGTGTTCAGCTGAGACTCATGTGGAAGACTCAGCTGACAAGGTTTTCAATAGGATTACCAGAGAGAACTTAAAGATAAGAGATGAAAGCAATAGAGAGAATTTCTTTTCAAACGCAGCTTGCCAAACGATCAATCAATACAAAGCTAAAGCTGTGTTGAATTGAAATAGATGGTAAGATCCAACTTATCTAACCCAATGGTGAATCCATGAGTTCAATAAGATACAAAATCAGCATGGTATCTATAAGACCTTAACCCACCTGAGGTACAACCGAGACTCAGGTGGCTGACTCATGTAGAATGCAGAGAATGAAAAAACCAGAAATGCAATTATGTGCACACGTGTATCATCATTTCCTCACTGCACATTCGAGATAACCATGATATTTAGCTCATGCCTGAGGGTACAGAACCTATTTTCATCTAAAGGCTTGGTGAAAATATCAGCTAGCTGAGCTTCGGTTCTAACATGGCACAATTGGATATCTTTCTTCTCTACATGGTCTCTTAGAAAGTGGTGTCTCACTTCTATGTGTTTGGATCTTTGGTGTTGGACTGGGTTGTTGGCTAACTTGATTGCACTTTCATTGTCACAGAAGAGGGGTACTTGAGACATAGATATGTTAAAATCCTTCAAGGTCTGCCTCATCCATAACAATTGAGCACAACACCCACCAGCTGCTATGTATTCAGCTTCTGCTGTGGATAGGGCTACTGAATTTTGTTTCTTGGAACTCCAGGACACAAGAGAACGCCCTAGAAATTGGCATGTACCTGAGGTGCTTTTTCTGTCAACCTTACACCCGGCATAATCACTATCTGAATAGCCTACAAGCTCAAATGGTGCACCCTTAGGATACCATAGACCAAACCCCGAGGTATGAATCAAATATCTCAGTATTCTACGAATAGCAGTGCGATGAATGTCCTTAGGATCAGCTTGAAAACGTGCACACATGCAAACACTCAACATTATATCAGGTCTAGATGCACACAAATACAACAAAGAACCTATCATAGACCTATACTCCTTCTGATTAGTGGACTTACCTTGTTGGTTCAGATCAAGATGATCATTTGTTTGCATGGGAGTAGATATTGACTTAGCTTTGTCCATGTCAAACTTCTTGAGGATGTCCTTGGCAAACTTCTCTTGAGAGATGAAAGTTCCCTGCTTGAGTTGTCTGATTTGCAGCCCTAGGAAGAACTTCAGCTCTCCTACCATGGACATCTCAAACCTTTTTATCATCATCTTGCTGAACTCATCACTTAGCACACGGTTAGTACTTCCAAATATTATGTCATCGACATATATTTGGCATACAAATAAGTCCTTGCCTTTAACTTTAGTAAAGAGTGTAGTATCAACAAGCCCAATTTTGAAACCATTATGTATAAGAAACTCCTTTAGGGTATCATACCAAGCACGAGGGGCTTGTTTGAGACCATATAAAGCTTTGTGGAGAACATATACATGATGGGGTCTTTTTGGATCTTCAAAACCAGGGGGCTGTTCTACATACACAAGTTCAGCAAGCTTACCTTGGAGAAAGGCACTCTTGACATCCATTTGATAAAGCTTGATGTTGTGATGATTTGCATAAGCTAAAAGTATCCTGATAGCTTCAAGTCGAGCTACAGGTGCAAAGGTCTCACCAAAATCCAAGCCTTCTATTTGAGTGTAGCCTTGAGCAACCAATCTTACCTTGTTCCTCACCACTTGGCCTGTAGAATCTTGCTTGTTGCGAAAGACCCACTTTGTTCCTATAACATTGTGATCCTTGGGTCTTTCAACAAGTGACCAGACTTCATTTCTCTCAAATTGGTTCAGCTCTTCTTGCATAGCATTGATCCAATCTGAGTCAGACAGAGCTTCACCTACATTTTTAGGCTCAATGGTGGAAACAAAAGAGTGGTGAGCACAAAAGTTAGCAATACGAGAACGAGTAGTCACTCCCCTATTAATGGCACCAATGATTGGTCTACAGGGTGATCCTTCTGCAGCCTGCTGATCACAAGGGGTTCTGGGTCAGCCGCCTGAGTCACAGCTGGAAGTGGGTCAGCTGGGTGTATCTGTGACTCAGTTGGCTCTTCCTGAGACTCAGCTGGGTGCATGGAGGCTTCTGAGTCCAATAGATCATTAGCTGGGTTGTACTCGAACTCAATGCCATTGACTTCATCCTGCTCATCAGCTGGGTCAGGTAGATTTGTAACTCCAGATGAAGCTTGCTCCTCAACTTGGGGCTTGACTTCACCTGTTGACTTGTGAAGTATATCTACCTTCCCTGAAATATCATTAGCAACTTGCCCATCTTGTGAGCCGTTAGATTCATCGAATGTCACATCTACAGCTTCTTCAACAACCTTGGTGTTGGTGTTAAAGACTCTGTAGGTGTGAGATTCTGAGCTATATCCAACAAATATTCCTTCATCAGATTTGGATTCAAATTTAGAGAGACGTTTGCCTTTCCTCAAAATATAGCACTTACAACCAAATACTCTGAAGTAGGAGACGTTTGGCTTCTTGTTGGTCAGCAGCTCATAAGGTGTCTTCTTTAGGAGTGGGTGAAGATATAGTCTATTGATGTTGTGGCAGGCAGTATTCACAGCTTCAGCCCAAAACCTTGCTGGTGTTTTGTACTCACTCAGCAGTGTTCTTGCCATCTCTATCAGGGTCCTGTTCTTCCTCTCCACCACTCCATTCTGCTGAGGTGCATAGGGACCAGAGAACTCATGCTTAATCCCATGCTTGTCCATGAAGGCTTCAACTCTTGAGTTCTTGAATTCTATCCCATTGTCACTTCTCACTGCCTTCAAGTTGATGTTCCATTCATTTTGAACTCTGACAATGAGGTGCTTGAACCTTTTGTACACCTGTGACTTGTCCTTCAAGAAAAATACCCAAGTGAAACGTGACAAGTCATCTACAACAACAAAACCATACTTGTTACCTCCAATGCTCTCATATGTAGTTGGACCGAACAAATCAATGTGTATGAGATCGAATGGAGAAGTAGTGGTCATGATGTTTTTGGGTGGATGAGGGCTTCCAACTTGCTTTCCAGCCTGACAAGCACAGCATGGCTTGTCTTTGTTGAATTGGATCTGCTTCAGGCCTAGGACATGTTCTTCTTTACTGAGTTTGTTAAGCAGCATCATCCCCACATGACCTAGCCTCCTGTGCCACAGCCAGCCTAACTGAGCTTTGACTATAAGGCAACATGGCACAGCTGCTTCTTGATCCTGAAAATCTACAAGATATAGCTTATCTACTCGATAGCCTTTGAAAACTTGTGAGTCATCTGTTAGTTTCTGGACATAGACCTCTTTAGGATAAAATGTGACTTTCATTCCAGCATCACATAATTGAGAAACAGATAAGAGATCATATGAAATAGACTCAACAAGCATTACTTCAGTAAGAGAATGTTCCTGAGATATAGCAATTTTACCACAACCCAATACCTTGCCTCTTGAATCATCAGCATAGTTGACATACTTGCAAGGAAGGTTATCTTTTCTTATCTCAGAGAACTGCTCTTTGCCTCCAGTCATGTGCTGTGTGCAGCCACTATCCATGACCCATTTTGTTCCACTGGAGGCAGAGCCCTGCACGATTAGTTTCGAGACTTAGGAACCCAAATAGCTTTGGTTCCCAAGTTAGCAGGTCTCTTACTGTAAGCATCAATAGCAGGAATAAGATTAACATTAGGGTTCTTAGCAGCTATGGCTTTAGAAAGCTTAGAGAACCTCTGAATCTTTCTCAGATTCTTATCTCCTGCAAACTCAGATGGAAGGGTTAGCAAATTTGCATTGCACCTGAGTGAGCTACCTGAGTTACAGGTGGCTTTCCCTGACTTCGGTACCCAACCGAGTGAGTCACCTGAGACACAGGTGACTACTGACTTTGGTACCCAAATGCTTGGTACCTTCTTGTACCTACTCCAGGGTCCAACATATATTGCCTCAGGTTTGCCCTTTTTCCCTGTCTTAAGCACATAGCTTGGATTAGAGGGAATTTTCACATAACCACCTGTCTTTCGATGGTTTCCTGCAAGAGAGTTAGTATCATATTTCCCTTTCTGAGGAACAAAGTGATTCTGCAAGTATTTCTTGTTAGTAGCAGAGGGAATATATGAAGACTTGTTCTTTATAAGTGCAGGAGTGAAACCAAGTCCCCTTGTACCATTATTCTTTAGTACTAAGGTGGACTGAAGCCTAGCAAAGTTCTGCATGCCTATGTTAGCACTGCATAGGCCTATTCTCATGAGCCTTTTTAGCTCTTCATGCTCCTCCTTGAGCTCATTGTACTTTGCTGCATCAACAGAGTTAGTAGCAGTTGAAGTGCTTGATTCACTGGGTGAATCTACAACAAACACGGTACTAGAAGTAATAGCATTGATGCGAGATGCACAGTTTAAACAAGTTTCTATAACAGTAGGAGGATTTGCATCAGGTGTAACAGCAGTGCAAGATGAGTAAGTTTCTTTGAGTTTATCATGCTCAGAGATTAGGAGCTCATGTGATAGCTTAAGTTTGTTTTGAGCTTCCTGCAATAAGTAAACCTCCTCATCAAGATCTGCCTTAGCATCTTGTGCATTATCAAGGGACACCTGCATGTCAGTTAGTTTGTCCCTGAGAGAGATGTTTTCTTTTCTCTCTTTCCTAAGGAGCTTCTCTGTCCTGTCAAGAATGTCCATTAGTTGAGCATAATCAGGGAAGTCATCCTCAGTCATTACCTTGCTGCCTTTAGCCATAAGGCATAGGGCTGGAGTCTCAGCATATGTAGGATCTGCATCCTTGTCGAAGAGAGAGTCTGACTCGGGTGCGCAGCTGAGTGACCTAACTGAGTCTTCTCCTGGCTCAGTAGGGCTGCTGAGTGATCCACCTGAGACACAGATGGCTAACCCAGCAAGCTCAGTTTCTTCCTCTGACTCCTCCTCTGACTCTGAGTCATCTGAGACCCAGGCTTGTCCCACATAAGCTCTGGCAGTAGAGGTCTTCTTCTTTCTGAAGGTGGGAGGCTTCCCTTCTTTGTACTTCTTCTTGACAATGATCTCCTTCTTCTTGTACTTGCCATCCTCTTGTCTCTTGCTCTTTTTGTGACAATCAGCAATGAAATGTCCTGAGTCACCACACTCAAAACACTTCTTGTCACTGAGTTGCTTCTTCCCTTTGAATCTATCAGCTGAGCCTGAGAACTTCTTCCTTCGATAAAACTTTCTGAAGTTCCGAGTAAGCATGGCAAGCTCATTCTCCTCATCAGTGGACATCTCTTCATCTGGATCTTCTTCTTCATCACTTGAGTCCCTGTGAGTGGCCACTGCCTTGAGAGCTATGTCCTTGTTCTTCCCAGAGGTGATAGCATGCTTCTTGGAGTGGTTTAGCTCTATCTCATGAGTGAGCATCCTACCAAGGACATCTGTGGGCTTTAATCTGTCAAAGCCATCCTTTTCTTTCATCATCAGACGCAGAGTGTGATAAGGCTTGGGAAGCACAAAGAGGAACTTCTTGATCACATCTCCATCTTCCACTCTGTTGGACCCAAGGGCTTTCAGCTGGTTAGTGATCATGGTAAGTCTTGTGAAGATGGAATTGATGTCCTCTCCAGGTTGGTAATGGAAGTTGTCAAGTTCATGCTCCAGCACATCTTTCTTGGACCTCTTCAACGTGTCACTACCTTCATAGATAGCCTGAAGTGTGAACCATATATCTCTGGCTTCCTCAAAGGTGCAGACACGGTTGAAGTCATGTTCTTGCAGTCCCATATAGATAGCATTGGCAGCTCTAGCATTGTTCTTGATGCTGATCTTCTCTTGATCAGTGGGATTGCTCTCATCAACCACATCAAGACCTGTTGTGACAATCTTCCATACATCTGGGTCAAGTGCAGTAAGATGCATTTGCATCTTCCGCTTCCAGAAGGCATAATTAGTACCATCAAACATAGGAACTCTACCCTCATAGTTCGACATCCTTTAGACTCTGGCTGTTAGGCCAATTATGAGCAACGAGGCTCTGATACCACTTGAAAGAGATCTCAGGAGTCGACTAGAGGGGGGGTGAATAGGTCGGCTCTAGAAATTAAAATGCCTAATGGGTTTCTCTTCTGGAGATAGGTCAATCCTAGAGAAAATATATGCAACTGATGCAGGTAACTGAGACTCAGCAAGATATATCAGATAAACACCAGACACTCAGATAGTAAACTCAGCTGATGTAGAGCAAGTTATATTCAGAGCTAACTGAGTCTCAGGTGTGAGAGTCAGGTGAGTGCATCAGATGACGTGAACAGGAAAGGTACTAGCTTTAGCAGGAGCTAACTGAGTCTCAGGTGAGGAAACTCAGTTAGTGTGCAACAAATAAAGGTGCTCTAGTGATCTAAGCATACATAGATATCAGAATAAGTAAGAGCAGATCACAAGACAGAAAGTAAAGCACACAATGATTTGTTTTACCGAAGTTCCTACTTCTTGCGAAGCAGTACGTCTCCGTTGAGGAAGCTGTTCTCACAGCCGGCACCAAAACGTGCTCTTTCCTCGAGTACCTTTCTTGTGTGGAATCCTTTTGATCTTGCCGCAGCAAGACAGGCAGACCCGAATCGTCCTCACAGACTCTTGGTGGCAGCCACACAAGACTTGGTTTGCTCACCAACTCCAAGAGCACTCCCACTCTTGGAGGAACCAGTACCTCGAATGCTACACCTGAAGGACTAAGAAACTCTCTCTCACGATGGATGCACGTAGGCAACACTCACTTGGAGACCTAGAGCACTATCTTTCTCAACAGGTTGCTATCGGGTTAGAGGCAAAGGTTAGGTAAAGGTTCGAGGTTGAAAACCTCCCCAGGTTCCCTATTTATAGGGTCCCTGGCAGCTAGCCGTTACCCTCATGCCACGTCAGATAAAGAGCCACCAGACCTAACCTGTCTGAGACTCAGCTAACATGCACCTCTGGTAACCTACTAGCCGCGGCTGAGCTACCCACCTGAGTCTCAGATGCCAAACTCAGGTGGACTCGGTTGCCTCAGGCAGCACCTGAGCACAACTCTGGCCGGCTCACTACAAGCCTCCAACTGACCAGAGAGCAATGGCCTCGCCACAGTCCCTGACCAGCTCGCTTAGACCCTTGGCACTGGTTCCAAGCTTCTTCACCGAAGACGACTGCCCTTGTAGACGCACAGTGAACCCTTGGTCCAGATCCACCATCTTCCTAGCTCCTCCAGGACTTATCAAGCTTGCATTCACGGCCCTTGAACTCCATCAAGTAACCATCACCTCGCTTGCCCTCGAGCACAGCCTCGGCTTCTTCGCAACTGTGCCTCAGGAACCTAGCTCAGCTGGTCCTTCTGACCTTCCCAGTTCCTTGCTCTTTTTAGGGCTCATCATCAACAGTTGTCTCACTTCAGCTTTCACCTGTCCATCTAATCCCTGTTCACACTCATTGCAAAACATTAGACACATGTGAGGATTGCCAATAACCATCAAAACCAAACTCTGGGACAAGATAGCCATCCTCCCAAGCTCCATGGGAGTGGATGCACTTTCAGCGCGCCCACGGCTACTCATAGCGGACACTCGGGGGCTACACCACACTGGGTGCGCCTAAATGCACTCGGGCTCCTCTCTTTCAACAATTATTTTAGTACTTTGTAAACAGCCCGGCGTTAACTCTTCGTCTTCGATCGCCGGTCTACGCCACAACCCTACGCTACACGGGAAACAGCCCACGGCTAATCTCAACACAATGGGGGATACGATGGGTCGGCAAGAGCACACACAAAGGGCTAGCTTACACATGAACGAATCTTTACGAAAGAAGAGATTAATAAGCATGACACAAGTTCACCAAAACATGCAGAGTCACACTCGGACTTCCCGAGTACTTAACATGCATTTGCGAACGGTTCATATATTTATTCCTACTTCCACAGGTTAGCACGGTCGACGAAGGCGTTTCGCTGCAGCATGGACCTCCTCCTCCTCCATCAGCCTCGAGAAAATCATCAGGACCCTCCGCTCGGTTCCACGAACCGAGTGGAGGCTCGAGGGCTACACCCACTGGGTGCACTATTCGTGCCCCCAGTGTGAAATCCACAAGACAACAAGGAATCTACGTCCGACTGCTCTAGTCGGACCCCGAACAACTCGGGACCGAAGCACTATAGCCTGTATTCTGGTTCTGACGCGAATTTCGAGGGTATTCCCCCAGAGGGACACTAGTTGGACCTGAGCCACTCGGGAAACCAGATACCATTTGGCGATTCAGTCGGGATTCATGAGGTTCTAAAGTCCCTCACACTCTCTCTGCAAGTGACGACGAGGCCCGCTCAGGCGGATGCCACTCGGGAAGCCTGCCCAGGGGAGAAGGCAAAAGCACTCGGCGTAACCAAGACAAAAATCAGCTACTCGGGAAAGGTCATAAGGACCCTCCACTCGGTTCTTCGAACCGAGTAGAGGCTCGGGGGCTACACCCTCTGGGTGCACTGTTCGTGCCCCCAGAGTGAAGTCTACAGAAGCAGCCTCTGCCCGACTAATCCAGTCGGCCGAAGGCTCGGGGACTACTGACGATGACATAGCACCCGGGTATCGTCAAGGAGGACAAAACTGACCATCCAGGCATAGGGTGGGCCAGGCCGACTACTCAGAGTCTGACTACAACACGGGGTGCATCATCGACTTGGAGTACAAGACGTGGACACGTACCTGCCCAGAATCCCGGGTGGTAGTTGTAACCGATTAGGAAACATATCTGTAAGCCGATTCGGACTCTTGTAACTCTATCCCGGCCGCCTATATAAGGCCGGGTAGGGATCCCCGGATAGGTAGACAAAAAAATAGATCTCTCAGATCATCTGATCATAGGCATAGACACATACCCTCATACGGGATACATCAATACCAGCCACCAAACACAGGATGTAGGGTATTACCTCTTCTTGAGGGCCTGAACCTGTCTAAACATCGTGTCCCGTGTGCACCCATCTAGATCTGCTGTGCGTACGCTGCCCCATATTCAGTATTGCCGGAATAATACTCCGACATGTCCCCTGTGTGCTTAGGATTGCTTAGTGGTATGGAGATTCTTGTGTAGAAATTAGACTAAAATTTAAATTTTACTAGTCTCCTATTCACCCCCTCTAGTCGATAGCCTAGATCTTTTCACTATATTTGTGGTCTGCAGTTTGTGGCCGGCAATTTAGCGGTTCGCTTTTCAAAATGTTGCATCGTATTTCGACTTGACTTTTCGAATTGCAACGACATGCCTTTAAAATTCTATTTTTAAGCTTACAAAATGTTAAGTTGTCTTATTGTATGGTTTCTTATTATAATACAAGTTTTCTAAAATGGAGTAGTTCTTACATATTGCTAGCTCTAGGTTGTGTCCTACTTTTTTCAATCACATTTTTCCTAAAATGTTGATTTTTCAACTGTTAAAAGGTTATTTTGTGCGATAGTAGGTGTATTAGAACCTATGAACTTGCCTCGATAATAATCGTAGTTTGCCTCCTTCTAATGCTAAGTTGACCAGTTTTGTGATTTTTGTAAGTTTAATGACTTTTGATGATAATCTAGCTAACAGATGGTTAATCATTAATGAATTGTGTCATTTTCTTTGTCGAAACTTGCTTTCCATATAATAACAACTTGCATCCATTTATGTTAAACTTAATGTTCGTTAATGTAATATTATGTAATATTAACTTGCTTCCAAGAAAACTTACTTCATGTCACTGGCAGCCATTTCCCAAATGGTTCCCTTTTCCAATTGCACCTCGCATAGATGTTGGAGAGGGCTTAACTCTCTTCGTTTTCTGGATGGGCTTTCTCTTTTCATTGCCCCATAAATAGATGCCAAGGAAGGCTTAGCATTTATCGTTTTCGAGGCGGGTTTCCTACTCAAACTTGCTTTTAGTGTAATACCAACTTGTTGCCGACAGTGTATATGTTAAAACTTGCTTTTCATGTAATACCAATTTGCTTTTATTTATGGTGAAATTGCTTCCTAGTTTTCCGGGCGGAGTTCACTTTCATGTAATACCAATTGGCACGCTACCACATCGGATCAAATGGGAGACCACCTGATTGCTACTTTTGGAAGCATGAAAACATGGTGTGGTTTGGTTTTCTATTTCGGGGCATGCACTCGACTAGATGCTAGGATACATGTTTGCCGTGTAGTTGCGTCGTCGTTTATGAAAGGAACAATTAACAAATATGAGAAGATGCTTGCTCTACCTTCAATATTTTTTCTTTGGTCGACCAATCTTCCTCGTTGATTATCTTCATCTCTGTCAATCTATCCAACAACTTCTCCTTGGACTCGTCATTGGTGCCTCCTTCAGCAAAGGGAGGTGGCATCAGTGACGAGCCCGCGCGCCTGCTATGTTTTTGTGTCTCTTTATATCCTCCTTGTCATAATCATGTTTTTTGGGTGTCAATCCGAGCTAGAGCACCATTTCATAGGCATTTATGGTGCCTTCATTAGTAAGCTAATATGAGCACCCTTCTATTTTTGTTATGCCCTCATCACTGGATGGCACCTCAGGTGCATCTCCTTAAAACAAGAAAATAACAGGATATATCATGAAGCGCTAGTTTGTCAATGCTCCTAACATGCAGCGGCATTTTGCAATCTGGTTTCGTCTCTAGTCACAAAAATCACTACCAAATGAAGTAAAACTAAAAGGACACCATCCCTCCATAGCAAGGGAATGGATAGAATGTTAATTGTGTAATATGGAAATTTTTCGTCTTTGGACAGTGATGATAATTTATTATCTTAGTCATTGTATGGCCTGGCAATTAAACATCGCTTAATCAAAAACAAAAAAGACCATACACCGTTGCATTGCCATGAGCCTTCCATAACCGCAAGTTTATCTAGAAGGGCACGACCTAAGCTCCACCTCTAGGTACCCTTGTGTCATATAGTTAGGGCATCATAAGGATCCAAATTAGCTTGTACATAAAGGATGTCGATTGGACATAAGATTTTTGGATACCGTGGATGCACTTAATTGGCATAGTTCAAGTTCCACTAGTCATACGTTTGACACATGAGTTCGTCTCCCGCTCCGACCATGTCTTCCTCGTCGTCGCACTTCCTTGTCACTTGTTCCCTCCCTCGGTCTCCATCATCAAGCTGCTATCTAGCCATCAACCTTGATTACTTCCTCCCTCTATAGTCGACCAAGGGCGGGGGGCTGGGAGGCAGGGGCCTAACCCCTCTACCCAATTGAGCAAACGTGTAGTTTCTAGCTAACAAGAGAGAAAAATTTATTGGCCTCTCCACAAACAATGCTAATGAAGTTGATTTCTTAACCAATTACATTTATTTAGTACTTATGGAGCTAAATTTTAAGTAGTCAATGTGTAATTTGTTCTATACAATTTTTGATTGTCTGCTCAGCTTCTCCTATGCTTAAATCCTAACTCCACCACTGGTCTCGGCCTCCTCTCTCATCGACGCGCCATATCAAGTTGGTCTGACGGGGAGGTGGCCTAGCTTGCCGTGGGGCCGTGCCTAGACTTCATCGGTGAGCTCGTCATGGATCAATTCTCAAATCTAGGTCTGAGCACGAATGGCCTGCCTGATGGTCCAGCTCGAGCCTAGCCCGACTAGTCCTGAGCTCAGGCCTAGGTTTTAGGCCTAAAAGTCCAAAATAAGCTGAATGATTAAAATATAATATTTTATTAGAATTATAATGTAAATAATACCATTTATATTTTGAAAATGATTAGTTTAATATATTTAATTTGAAAAGTGTATTTTTAAATGTTTTAGACTGGACTTGGCCGAGCTCAGGCTCAGGTTTGAGGGTTTTAGGTCTCAGCTTTTTCAAACCCGGTTTAAGACCCGGATCAGCCCCGGGTTTGCTTAGGTATAATCTAGATAATATCATAGCCACCGTCAGGGTTGCTACTACTACGTACTAACACCGATGATTTCTCTTTTAAGATATGTGTATGGTCTGTTGCTACTAACTTTGGGAGAGTTTTCTTTTTTGACATTGGCGGCTTATGTCGACATGAGAGCATTTGCTGAAAGCACTCTGCCATCTGATTCATGAGCTCTGTAGACAAAAGTAACAGTGCATCTGAACAGATCCTCCGAAAGTCAGTAGGCCGAACAAAAAGAAAACTACCCTTAAAAAAATAATAAAAATAAAATACGCATGCAAAATGCACACCTCGTCACCGGAAAGATACCCAAACTAAAATTCACACGCAACGATCGACGTGGACAGATTCAGTAAAAACAGGGGAAATCCGGTATCCCACTCGCGAGGCGAAGTGTCCGTCGACTCCGTCGAGCACTAGAGGATATGCTAGAATTTGGTGTCTCGATCCCCTGCTCTTCTTCAGAGAATTAAATTAAATTAAGTGAGACCATATCATATCACTCCTTCTTCAAAAGAGATTCTGAATATCTTCACACACACACAAAGAAGAGAGAAAGAGTGAGACACGAACATGGATTCGATCGCTGTTCCGAGCATCCCGGGGATTGATGCTGGCAGCGACCTTTGATTTGATTTGCGCGGATGGGACGTCTGGAATTCGCTTCGCTTTCTGTCATGCATATGCATGCACACCCAGCAAACTTTGTCGCCCAAGTACGATATAGATTGCGGGCTAACATCGTCATGGACCGATGCTCCACTCTCCAAGTTGTAAATGATGATGCCCAATTTCTCATAGAGACTGTTGGAATTGATTCCCATAGAGGTTAAGATAAGGCTGCAGGAGTTGAGAGAATTTGAACTACCTTTTTTTTTAGGAATCGCATTTTGTAGATTTTCAACGGGATTCAGAGAGAGAGAGAGAGAGAGAGAGAGAGAGAGAGAGAGAGAGAGTTTTGATTTTTAACCCTGTCGATAAATCGATCAGCGGGCACAGAGAGCAGAGAAAAGCAAAGGGCAGATCATGGCATGCATGCATCACAGAGGCATGACGTTCTCGCAAAGCTAAAGCTCATTCCGATTCCACGTCGAGACATGCAAGGAAATCAATTAACTATTAACTAGTCACAGAGTTAGTTAATCAGTAGAGGCAACAGGAGTGCAAAGGAGGAGCGAGGATCAATCTCGATCGAGCAGGGGATTCACTAGTTAAGCAAAGCAAATCTGATTAATTAAGCAAGCACTCCGGACACGTCACGCATGCATGGTCTTACCCATTACACTTGCTAAAACTAACCAGTACGTACTCACTCACTCACTCACTCCGTCACAAGGATCTTAGGAGAAGCTGAAAAACAAAAACAAAAACCAAAAGGAAGAAAATATCGTGTCCATAATCGATCGATCGTATCGACGGACCACACAACCAGAATGCCAAGAATAGACAGATTGATCGACGGATGGACGTATATATGGCTACTCCTTGACTAGTACTGGCCATTGGCCGCCGGCGTCTCGACGTCGAAAACATTGCTGCCGTTGCCGAGGCTGACTTCGTGCTTGCCGCCGCCGTGCCCGTTGGTCACCGAGGTTAACGGCAGCTCGCCGGCGCCCTTGCTGCTGCCCGCGGTGACGTCGGAGGCTTTGTTGACGTCGTCCTTGCTCTTGCCCCAGATGAGGCCGTAGAGGCCTGCCACGATGATCACTGCACCAATCACACTGAAAAGAAACGAAGAAAGCGACGCCATTAATTAGTACGTGTTAGCATTTAGCAATACTAATTTATCCTCGTCGGTTTGCAAATAATGTATATACGGTGAGTTGCACGTTCTGTACCTTCCAAGAGTGATCTCCTCTTTGAGTATGATGGAGCCCATGACGGCTGTGATGATCATGCAGAGCGGGCTGAAGGCTGTCACGAACACGGGGCCCCTTTGCCTCGACACGATGCCCTGCACGTAGTAAGCAACACCGGAGCACACTATTCCCTGCAGTGCAACGTGCCACGCATGTTGCGTGTGTCAGTGACTGACACGAGGAGAAGCCTCCCTCCCTCACACACACTCTCTCTATATCATTCGTTTGTATCTTTTCTCTCTGCTTTCCCTGGTGTGCTTATGGCGAATTGTTAGAGTCCAATCTTAAAGCATTTCCAATGTATCATATCTTAAACTGTATCTATCTATATTGAATAGGTGTTTAGATACAACTTTTTGTAGTGTTGTACTCCTTTAAAAGAGATCTCATTTAGAGGTCTTTTACGGTACCCCGGAATGAATATAGACCATTAATTTATTCTAATCTAATGGCTAATCTAATCTGGTACTCCAATACTAAACTTAAGGAGTACCACCTCCAAAGGCATTGAAAAACTTTTGGAGTACCTTAGTATTGGGGGTAAAACTGGTATTTCAAAAATAAAATTTTCTTTTCTCAGATAATTTTTTTTAGGAATATCACATCCTCTCCGTTTAAACCCTCTGGCCACTCCCTCCTCCCCATCGTCAGCGTCCTCCGGCCGCCTGCACCTCCACCGCCGTCCCCGCGAGCCTCCTTCCGCCAGCGCGTCCAGCCGCTGGCCCGCGCCTCCACCCCCGCGCGCGTCCTCCCGCCAGCACCCCCGACCGCCAGGCGTCCAGCCGCTGGCGCGCCCCCGCCCACGCGCCGCCTCCTCAGGCTCTCCCTCGGCCGCGCCAGCGCAGGCTCCGCCTCCGCCTCCGCCGCGCCGCCTCGCGGGCTCGCCCCCCGTCGTGCCGCCTAGGGCTCGACCTCCGCCTCCGTGCCACCGCACTCATTCGGAAGGAGAGCGCAGAAAGTTTAAAATACCCTAATAAATGGATGGCTTGATTTGTCTGGTACTTCTATCCCTTCTCAGGGAGTACCGGGGTACTGTAAAAATCCTCCTCATTTAATATATTTTATAATCAATACTAACATTTTAACTTTGTGGAATGTTTGTGGCATGTGACCGCACACACTGTCAGCGCAGTTCAGCCAAAATAAGTTGCACATTTTCATAAAGCTTATTCAACTACATCTTTGAACTGGATAGATCATTAAATACACCTGTACACAAGAAACTGACTACTGAAACATTGATGCAATTCTCTGCAAACATCGATCGAACACCACTTCTCCTCAAATTATGGAATCACTCAATTAGAGTTCACAGAGCTATTTGCTCACGTTTCAGAGAAGCATTAACCATTTGATCACATAATCTATACATTTCTGTTGCTTACAAACTTTCTATTTATCAATCATTCATAATACCACAGTGTACATCATACTATCTAAGACCATCTTCTGCAAATTCATGACCAAATTTGGGATTACTTTTCCTAGTGTCTGAAACCAAACAGAGAAAAAGATATGCAAAATTCAAGAACAAATCTTTTGCATCAAGAAACCAAGAACACTTCCAGCAATAACCTCATGTGCTACTGCTACACATTGAACAAACATGAACTAAAAATGGATCTGGAGGGAGCAAGTGGAGGAGGGCTAGCGGCTGGAGGATGTCCTAGACGGCGAGGAGGCGACCGTGGCGGTGGCTTGAGGCGAGGAGGCAGCGGCCGTGGTCTCGAGTTCCAGTCGCTGCCCAGCCAATCATCTCTCAGACCTGGAGAGAGCAACTGGAGGAGGGTTGGCGGCTGAAGGTGTCCTGGACGGCAAGGAGGCGACAGTGGCGGTGGCTTGAGGCGAGGAGGCGACGGTGGCGGTGGCTTCAGGCGACGACGCGACGGTGGCAGTGACTTGAGGCAACGAGGCGACGATGGCGGCGAGGTGGGGCGACGAGGAGACGGTGACGGCGCGGTGGGGCGAGGAGGAAAAGACCGCGGCGGGGCGGGGCGACGAGGAGAGGTAGCGGCGGAGCATGCGCATGGCTCGGGGAAGAGAAAAGGGAAGGAAGGAGCACACGGGGACAGGGTGTTGCGCACGGGATCGGTGGAGCAGTAAATTCGCGTCGGTTTCAGTGACAAGATTCGAGGTTTTAGTTAGCTGGACGCAGATAGGCTTTTCTACTTGTCCTTGTAACTAGTGCTCTCGTACCGACAACCGATGTGCTTGCATGCATGCATGGTACGTGTCTAGAATCTAGCTAGAATCAGAGTACCATCAGTGGGCTAATCAGCTGATAAGATGTAGCATCAGTTCTATACTGCTGACGTGAATGCTATTCTCTCTTCAGGTAATTGTGAAACTCAAAGGTTCTACCAAAAAGGTCAGAATCATACGTCTTCTTTACCAAAAGAATCAGAATCATATATCTTCTTTTCGCTAATGAAGTACGATATGTTATAATCTTCGAGTTGTGGAAATATGATCATATTGCATCGAATGGTTTTAATAAATGAGCTATCCGCGAGCACCTTAGGGGAGAATTTGTAGGATTCAAATTACTATATTGGCTATAAAGTCTGTGTAATATGGTGTGACAAATGCATGGTCCACGGCGAAGTTCACTCTTGTTTTAACAAGTGCAACCTATTCAAGGTTGGGGAGCTATCCACGATAAGTAGTGACCTGTTTCGATTACAAAACCACATTACCCTCACAGACACCTTGGCTAAGCTCTTGGGCCTGTTTGAATAGCACACAAGAATTTCAACTAAATTAATACCTTGAAAAATCGCGTACAGGACATGTCATTCTTATTGCATGGAGTGATTTAATTTTAACCACCGTACAACTTATGACTTATGGTAAAGAACCCACAAAATCGCACCTTATTTCAACAAATATAACCTATTCAAGATAAGGGCACTACTACAGAATTCATTTAACGGAACGCCTCTGTACAGACGGTTTTTTGAAGCCGTCTGTACAAATAGTATCACAGACGGTTCTAAACGAAAACTGTCTGAGAAAATGAGTACAAACGGTTCCCAACAAGCGGGACAATAGCACAGACGGGTCCAAACTGAAAACCGTCTGTACAAATCAAACAGTACAGACGGTTCTAAATTTGGAACCGTCTGTACAAATCTGTAAACAATACAGACGGTTCTAAACTGGAACCGTCTGTACAAATCAAACAGTACAGACGGTTCTAAGTTTGGAACAGTCTGTACAAATCTGTAAACAGTACAGACGGTTCTAAACTTGGAACCGTCTGTACAAATCGAACAGTACAGACGGTTCCAAACTAGAACCGTCTATACAAATAGATGAAGCAAGGCTTGTTGATCTCTGCTGCCGCGGCAGCAAAAACTGCAGATTTTCTTGCCGCGGCAGAAAAGTGGCAGCGTCGGGGAGGGAGTTTGACAGCTCCGATTGTCAAACGGTTTTCATGGCTGTGAGCGGGAGGCCAAACTCTACGTCTCCAGAAATTTTGAGCCAATTCCGAGAAAGTCGACAAAACGACTAGTGGAAATCCCGACCCGAAATCGAAGATTTTGAAAACGGCGCCCGGACGAAATTGCTCGGCAGAAGCTGGGATCAAGGTAGAAAGCAAGTCCTCGACTCAAGCTAATTAGGAAAACAAGAATCACCCAATTCGGAGTCCGGATGAAGGAGATATGCCCTCCGCAAGATCAAAAAAAGTAACGGAAAAAATTCCGGAGCCAAAAAGTCCTACTTAGAAGCTAAATTTCGAGGGTCAAGATGGATACAAGTGTGTACACTTGTATTTTTTTTCAGATGCGTGTCGTCGTTAGCTTCGATTTGAGTGGTCGTGGACCCAAAATGGACTTCGTATGAGAAAGTTATGACTATTTTACTAAAACCTCTCAAACTAGAGTTGAATTTCGACTCAAACGAGCACTTGGAGCTACAGCACAGACGGCTCCAATTTGAAACCGTCTGTACAAATAGCACAGACGGGTCCAAACTGGAACCGTCTGTACAAATCGAACAGTCCAGACGGTTCTCAGTTTGGAACCGTCTGTGCTATTTGTACAGACGGTTCTCAGTTTGGAACCGTCTGGACTAGAAGCGTCCCGCTTAGTTGTAGGCATAAGTTAAGAAGAAAGCCATCCCATATGTATCGCATACTCAGACTAGATCAGCTGGCAACTCCCCTTACTGGACAACACGAGGTTGCGGGATCGAAACCCGCTGGAAGCATATTGTGCGATTTAATTCAAGCGGTTGGATGAGACTGCGCGGACGGCGGGATGAGACTGGGCACATGGCGTGATGAGGGGTTATGTTTTTGAATCGTCTGTACAAATCGATTAGTACAGACGGTTCCAAACTAGAACCGTCTGTACAAATCGAGTAGTACAGACGGTTCTAGTTTGGAACCGTCTGTACTAATCGATTTGTACAGACGGTTCAAAAACCGTCTGTACAAACCTGATTTGTACAGACTGTTTCGTCCAGACGGTTCGGAAAACCGTCCCGCATGGGAGTTCCGAACCGTCTGGACAAATGATTTCTCTAGTAGTGGGGAAAGCATATTTTTCGTGGTCACGCATCTCCCACACTCGGAGGCAAACACACAACATGCACCTCTCACCCCCTACCTCTCGATCCTCCTCTCTTTTCCGAGAACACGCAAAAAGGCTTGCATATATTCGCATTCTCCTCTTCTTCTCTCTCTAACCAAATTAAGGTACGATCAACTAGGGCTGAGAGTGCATATATCAGAGTGCTGCTTCTTCTTTTTTTTCTTTTTGTTGCACAAATGAGCATGCATCCACCTAATGGAGGCAATCAGGGAGTGTGTGTACGTCCGGGCAGGCCCCTGGTGAGTGCATGCTGATGCGCTCCGAGTGCTCCCGTGCCGGCATGGTGCGCTCCTGTTAGGATTCCCAAATTCGCATCGATACCATCGACTCGAATCGATCTCCCTCCCACAGATCTAGAGAACACTTCGCTTTGTTGCATATGCTTCTCGATCTCTCCAAGTCATGCATCCCTGGAAAGTAAGTAACCCGGCTGCATGTTTACCTTCATCTTACCTGCAGGGGAATTGCCTCCGGTTTGGTAGTACGGAGATATAAACCAAATTGATGTACCAATGAGGCATGGCATGAGTGAGTGGTGCTAAGGGATAGAGGGTGCATGGAGTGTAGTTTTCTACTCATAATAAGATGTCTACATATTATATATGTCGTCCGAAGTGCTTCAAGATTCGTGAAGGATATTTTAACGGTCATTTTACGTTTACACCATTTTTATGATTTTAGTGATTTGTTCTTGATTATATTAGAGAGAGGAGAGAGTACGCTTTTGCATGATTTTTGTGCATGAACAAAATAAATCATTAACATAATATTTTATTCATGAAAGTGAAAAAGATATTTTATTCTTAATTATTTTATTTATAATCGTGAAAAAATCATTACAAATAGTTTTTGTTTGAACATAAACACTATGATAAGCTAAAGCTCCACCCAATATTATTAAGTATTACAATAATTTTATTTTTTGTGAATTAATTAGGTGTTTTGATGCTCAGATAAGAGGAGATGGTGGATGAATAGATGGAGAAAGTTGATAGCTTAAGAATGAGAAGAGCATTGATTGAAGGGTCTTTTACAAAATGAAAAGGTTGTATAATGAAGAATGAATAAAGTTGGTTATTTTCTATAAAAACTTAGCACAAATTTTAAAATAGTTTGCACGATGCACATAGTATGTAGACGTTTAACAAATGAGTGTAATTGCGTTCCTCGGTGTGTTTGTTTGGTTTTGACACATGCACGAACAGTGGCCTCTCCACTGGTACTAGCTATCTCACGCTCGCGGCTTCGAGTTCTTGCTTTCTTTCTGTCATCCTGTTCGATGGCAGCCTAGATAGGCACAAGTCAAGACGGTTTTGTACGCTGATTATTATACAATGTGTAACACTGCAAATTAAGGTACCATGCATATCCGTTGTCCAGTGATGTACACATTGGAAAGAAAATGTGCCCTTTCTTCACCGTAGGGCGCTTAGGACGAAAGTTCTAATAAACTTTCCTTCGCGAACAGGCCGAGAAAATAGAACCAGATTGGTGCTCATCTTCTTCTTAAAGTGAAAGTGAATGATAGAGCTTTGATCTAGGCAACTCTTTTAGCATAAGATCTGGAACCAAAGTGCTAAGGAGCTTGTCTGACTGCCACATTGGACAGTGTTTGGCAAATGATGATTTTTTTTTGTCCTGACAAGCAGGACCATTTCCCTTTCCTTTTGGCTCCTGTCGGCGTCGCGTTGCGTCGCCTGAAAAAAGTAAAAGGAGATGGACGGAAGTATCTTCGCAGCAGCCTGGACACCGGTACCGGCAGGCATTCCAGCCGTGGTACATCACACATTCCACATCGCCTGCATGCATGCGTTCCCATCTGATCTGGCCATGAATCACACGCACTCACTGCATGCTTGCTCTACCTTCAATATTTTTTCTTTGGTCGACCAATCTTCCTCGTTGATTATCTTCATCTCTGTCAATCTATCCAACAACTTCTCCTTGGACTCGTCATTGGTGCCTCCTTCAGCAAAGGGAGGTGGCATCAGTGACGAGCCCGCGCACCTGCTATGTTTTTGTGTCTCTTTATATCCTCCTTGTCATAATCATGTTTTTTGGGTGTCAATCTGAGCTAGAGCACCATTTCATAGGCATTTATGGTGCCTTCATTAGAAAGCTAATATGAGCACCCTTCTATTTTTGTTCCCTCATCACTGGATGGCACCTCAGGTGCATCTCCTTAAAACAAGAAAATAATAGGATATATCATGAAGCGCTAGTTTGTCAATGCTCCTAACATGCAGCGGCATTTTGCTATCTGGTTTCGTCTCTAGTCACAAAAATCACTACCAAATGAAGTAAAACTAAAAGGACACCATCCCCTCCACAGCAAGGGAATGGCTAAAATGTTAATTGTGTAATATGGAAATTTTTTGTCTTTGGACAGTGATGATAATTTATTATCTTAGTCATTGTATGGCCTGGCAATTAAACATCGCTTAATCAAAAACAAAAAAGACCATACACCGTTGCATTGCCATGAGCCTTCCATAACCGCAAGTTTATCTAGAAGGGCACGACCTAAGCTCCACCTCTAGGTACCCTTGTGTCATATAGTTAGGGCATCATAAGGATCCAAATTAGCTTGTACATAAAGGATGTCGATTGGACATAAGATTTTTGGATACCGTGGATGCACTTAATTGGCATGGTTCAAGTTCCACTAGTCATACGTTTGACACATGAGTTCGTCTCCCGCTCCGACCATGTCTTCCTCGTCGTCGCACTTCCTTGTCACTTGTTCCCTCCCTCGGTCTCCATCATCAAGCTGCTATCTAGCCATCAACCTTGATTACTTCCTCCCTCTATAGTCGACCAAGGGCGGGGGGCTGGGAGGCAGGGGCCTAACCCCTCTACCCAATTGAGCAAACGTGTAGTTTCTAGCTAACAAGAGAGAAAAATTTATTGGCCTCTCCACAAACAATGCTAATGAAGTTGATTTCTTAACCAATTACATTTATTTAGTACTTATGGAGCTAAATTTTAATTAGTCAATGTGTAATTTGTTCTATACAATTTTTGATTGTCTGCTCAGCTTCTCCTATGCTTAAATCCTAACTCCACCACTGGTCTCGGCCTCCTCTCTCATCGACGCGCCATATCAAGTTGGTCTGACGGGGAGGTGGCCTAGCTTGCCGTGGGGCCGTGCCTAGACTTCATCGGTGAGCTCGTCATGGATCAATTCTCAAATCTACGCTTGAGCACGAATGGCCTGCCTGATGGTCCAGCTCGAGCCTAGCCCGACTAGTCCCGAGCTCAGGCCTAGGTTTTAGGCCTAAAAGTCCAAAATAAGCTGAATGATTAAAATATAATATTTTATTAGAATTATAATGTAAATAATACCATTTATATTTTGAAAATGATTAGTTTAATATATTTAATTTGAAAAGTGTATTTTTAAATGTTTTAGACTGGACTTGGCCGAGCTCAGGCTCAGGTTTGAGGGTTTTAGGTCTCAGCTTTTTCAAACCCGGTTTAAGACCCGGATCGGCCCCGGGTTTGCTTAGGTATAATCTAGATAATATCATAGCCACCGTCAGGGTTGCTACTACTACGTACTAACACCGATGATTTCTCTTTTAAGATATGTGTATGGTCTGTTGCTACTAACTTTGGGAGAGTTTTCTTTTTTGACATTGGCGGCTTATGTCGACATGAGAGCATTTGCTGAAAGCACTCTGCCATCTGATTCATGAGCTCTGTAGACAAAAGTAACAGTGCATCTGAACAGATCCTCCGAAAGTCAGTAGGCCGAACAAAAAGAAAACTACCCTTAAAAAAATAATAAAAATAAAATACGCATGCAAAATGCACACCTCGTCACCGGAAAGATACCCAAACTAAAATTCACACGCAACGATCGACGTGGACAGATTCAGTAAAAACAGGGGAAATCCGGTATCCCACTCGCGAGGCGAAGTGTCCGTCGACTCCGTCGAGCACTAGAGGATATGCTAGAATTTGGTGTCTCGATCCCCTGCTCTTCTTCAGAGAATTAAATTAAATTAAGTGAGACCATATCATATCACTCCTTTTCAAAAGAGATTCTGAATATCTTCACACACACACAAAGAAGAGAGAAAGAGTGAGACACGAACATGGATTCGATCGCTGTTCCGATTATCCCGGGGATTGATGCTGGCAGCGACCTGTGATTTGATTTGCGCGGATGGGACGTCTGGAATTCGGTTCGCTTTCTGTCATGCATATGCATGCACACCCAGCAAACTTTGTCGCCCAAGTACGATATAGATTGCGGGCTAACATCGTCATGGACCGATGCTCCACTCTCCAAGTTGTAAAGGATGATGCCCAATTTCTCATAGAGACTGTTGGAATTGATTCCCATAGAGGTTAAGATAAGGCTGCAGGAGTTGAGAGAATTTGAACTACCTTTTTTTTTAGGAATCGCATTTTGTAGATTTTCAATGGGATTCAGAGAGAGAGAGAGAGAGAGAGAGAGAGAGAGTTTTGACTTTTAACCCTGTCGATAAATCGATCAGCGGACACAGAGAGCAGAGAAAAGCAAAGGGCAGATCATGGCATGCATGCATCACAGAGAGGCATGACGTTCTCGCAAAGCTAAAGCTCATTCCGATTCCACGTCGAGACATGCAAGGAAATCAATTAACTATTAATTAGTCACAGAGTTAGTTAATCAGTAGAGGCAACAGGAGTGCAAAGGAGGAGCGAGGATCAATCTCGATCGAGCAGGGGATTCACTAGTTAAGCAAAGCAAATCTGATTAATTAAGCAAGCACTCCGGACACGTCACGCATGCATGGTCTTACCCATTACACTTGCTAAAACTAACCAGTACGTACTCACTCACTCACTCACTCCGTCACAAGGATCTTAGGAGAAGCTGAAAAACAAAAACAAAAACCAAAAGGAAGAAAATATCGTGTCCATAATCGATCGATCGTATCGACGGACCACACAACCAGAATGCCAAGAATAGACAGATTGATCGACGGATGGACGTATATATGGCTACTCCTTGACTAGTACTGGCCATTGGCCGCCGGCGTCTCGACGTCGAAAACATTGCTGCCGTTGCCGAGGCTGACTTCGTGCTTGCCGCCGCCGTGCCCGTTGGTCACCGAGGTTAACGGCAGCTCGCCGGCGCCCTTGCTGCTGCCCGCGGTGACGTCGGAGGCTTTGTTGACGTCGTCCTTGCTCTTGCCCCAGATGAGGCCGTAGAGGCCTGCCACGATGATCACTGCACCAATCACACTGAAAAGAAACGAAGAAAGCGACGCCATTAATTAGTACGTGTTAGCATTTAGCAATACTAATTTATCCTCGTCGGTTTGCAAATAATGTATATATGGTGAGTTGCACGTTCTGTACCTTCCAAGAGTGATCTCCTCTTTGAGTATGATGGAGCCCATGACGGCTGTGATGATCATGCAGAGCGGGCTGAAGGCTGTCACGAACACGGGGCCCCTTTGCCTCGACACGATGCCCTGCACGTAGTAAGCAACACCGGAGCACACTATTCCCTGCAGTGCAACGTGCCACGCATGTTGCGTGTGTCAGTGACTGACACGAGAGTTAACATTCGAGCAACACAAAGGTCACGTAGGGAATGGGCATGGCCGGACTCACGGCGTAGACGGCGGTGAAGAGGCGGGTGTCGAAACCGATGACCCATGCCTGGGTGTTGCCGCGCTCGGCGACGAGGGCGACGGCGCCGCTCATCAGGGAGCCCATGCAGCAGATGAGCGCCGTGAGGGACAGCTCCGCCGGGTAGCTCCGCAGGGTGTTGGACTGGAGGACGAAGAAGCCCGACCAGGCGACGCAGGCGGCGACGACCATGATGGTCCCGTTGAGCCAGGCCCGCGCCGCCGCCGCGCCCTGGGCGTCGCCGGCGCCGGCGCCGTCGTCGTGGTGTCCATTGGTCCACGGGAACTGCACCATGGGGCCGTGGTACAGGACCATCAGCACCGCGCCGGCCACCGTGAAGACCGTGCCGGCGATCTTGGCCTGGCTATGCAGGCTCCGCAGCCTCACCTTCTCCATCCTCAGGATGAGGGCCAGCACGAAGGTGACGGCGGGGAGGATGTTGATGAGCGCGGCAGCGAAGCTGGCGGAGGTCAGCTTGGCACCCATGTAGTACAGGTTCTGGTCAAGCACGGGCCTGAGATGCAGCATAGCACACGTGTCAGTAAGTAGAGTTTTGTACTAGTTATTTGCCATGCATGAATTTACGTTAACCGCGCGTACGTACTCGAGGAAGGCGAGCCCCATGATCTTCATGAAGATGGTGAAGGTCATTTTTGGCCTCATTCCCCTGCACATGTGACGTTGTAGCAGATATACAAGTAGTTAGTTCTGGCACGTAATCCATGAATCATGATCGGTGAGAAATTAATCGATAGAAATGAACTGCAGATCGATTGATCTAGCAGATTAATTACACGCGTGGTTCACCATCTCAAGCACAAAAAACTATTACCTATATACATGGCCAAAATCGTGGCATAGGATAACGGTGTGACATCTTATTCCTCAGAGTTCCATTCTTTTCTCAGGATTCCATTCTCACCGACCACATGTCGGGTGAGTAATATCTGTGGATTTTTCACCATATCCTGGATTTAAATCCATGACCTAATAGGATGACTGCACTAGCCAATTGTTTCCATCATCACCAAAATATACCCCATACCCCATGCATGCATATCCATGTCACTCAACGATGAAATGGCCAGAATTGACCGGAATTGAAGCCGGTGTGGAATGCAATGTCTTGTGTGCCCGTGTAGGTGGCGTAGTGTACTCCGGCCCGTACAAGAATAGAATTGATAAGAAATGAAGGACAGTTCCTGTCGATTTCTCGAAAAAAGAATCGATAAGAAATGTTGCTTCAAACGATGCTCGAATTTTAGTCATCACCAGATGACATGTGGGGCCCGGTGGTTCCATGTAACTGATGGTCCTACACTGGTGGCCAATCAGGGCACACTACTAGGCACTAGCTAGTGGGGTTCGGCGAAGTGCGTTTACACGTACGTCAACACGCATAACACGATATGGTTATGTGTCATTTTCTATTTCTTCTCTGCTAGCTTGTGATCTATATATAGACACTGCGGTGTATATGTACGCACATATGCTGATTTAACGCGTGACAGTGAATGAAAGCCGAATAAGAGCATATATACTTTCGTTAGCATGCCGGTACAAAATAGAATAAGGTAGCAAGATAGTTTTCTAGATTAGGACCTGCGAGTGCTGCTCGTGCAGCATGCACCATTTAGAAGGGACAAAAATGATGAATTGAACAAATTATATATGTGCTTGGTTGTGGGATGCGCATGAGCAGGAGCACGACTGACAAGTTGGCATTCTTTTTCCATCTTCCTTTTCTATCTGTTTGTCCAACTCCCTAAAGGTGGAATGCTAGGAAGGGGCAGATCTATCAGGATCATAGTCCTAACTGATCCAACTGAAACAAATCGAATCATTTCGGTCACCGATCCTTCTTTGGTAAACATGAACGCATGTGTATGCACGCGCATGGTCAGAATTGCTTCATCTCTTATCGATCATGAATCTGGGGTTTCCTGCTGCCGTGTAGCAGAGGCTGGAGGTTAATCCTCCTTAACCCAGAAAAGAAGAAGAATTGCTCCGTTTATCTCTACTTTGATCACTTACATGACACATCCTAGCTAGCTAGGTCCTAAGGGATCGATGTCTCATGATATGCATGCATGTGTAGTGTTAATTCTTCAACTACATATAGGATCTAGCCCATGACGATGACAATGACAATATGAAAACCAAGTTGTTACTGGCTCTAGTTTTGACCCTTCGTATGTCTCACCTGACTAATTAATGAAAAAAACGGTGATAGGTAACATATTCATTATAAGTGAGACTTCGTCAATCTTCTAACAACATGAGTCTAGGCATGCATGCTAGCTGAAGTGTGAGTAGGTGTGTGTTTACGATGATGTGTATGTGTGTAGGTGCACTCGATGTTTCAATCTTTTCTGTCCACAGTAACGACTTGCGTGCACGGTTGCACTTGCACACTAGTCTCATTTGCATGCATGGGAGCGAGCAGACTGTGCACGTACGGAGCCAGCGACGGCGTACGGAACAAGAGCGTGGTGCATGTGTGTGTGGGAGAGAGCAGTGGAGTTAATTACCTCTCGAACCAGAGGGCGAAGGGCGCCATGACGGCGGTGGCGACGAGGTTACGGTAGACGACGAGCACGAAGTGGCTCATCCCGCGCTTCAGGGACGCCACGGAGACGACGTACATCCCTGCGAACCCCACCTGCAGCAGCACCATCGCCAGGTACGGCTTCACGTCGTTCAGAACTTTCCCCATACCCATCCTCTCTAATCTGACCTCTCTGTCTAGCTAGCTAGCTTCCTCCTCACTTAAAAATTCCAGCTCCTCTCTCTCACTCTCTCACTATCAGTCTCGCTAACTACCTTGTAGCTAGCTAGATCGATGCTGTGGCTCACTCTACACAAGAATTGGCTGAGGACTGATGAGGCAGCGAGCTTACACTGCACCATCCCATTTATATAGCCGCTCGATGGCCGCTGTGCTGTGCTCAGCACAGGGTACGTACACAGCAAGTGTGGCCATCAAAGTTTGATTAGTCGCCTCCATCGAGATGCCAAGCATAACCATTGGTGGATCCGAGTCATGCGCCCGTCTGCTGCCTGAAAAACTGTCAGGAGCACTGTCTTTCTATTAATAGAAACGATAAATTGTTAATTACAAAGGTGGATATTTGTTTTTGGATGGAACAAGTTGCATTCCTTGTTTAATATTCCACTTCCGGGCAAAGGAGAAGCCTCCCTCCCTCACACACACTCTCTCTATATCATTCGTTTGTATCTTTTCTCTCTGCTTTCCCTGGTGTGCTTATGGCGAATTGTTAGAGTCCAATCTTAAAGCATTTCCAATGCATCATATCTTAAACTGTATCTATCTATATTAAATAGGTGTTTAGATACAACTTTTTGTAGTGTTGTACTCCTTTAAAAGAGATCTCATTTAAAGGTCTTTTACAGTACCCCGGAATGAATATAGACCATTAATTTATTCTAATCTAATGGCTAATCTAATCTGGTACTCCAATACTAAACTTAAGGAGTACCACCTCCAAAGGCATTGAAAAACTTTTGAAGTACCTTAGTATTGGGGGTAAAACTGGTATTTCAAAAATAAAATTTTCTTTTCTCAGATAATTTTTTTTAGGAATATCACGTCCTCTCCGTTTAAACCCTCTGGCCACTCCCTCCTCCCCATCGTCAACGTCCTCCGGCCGCCTGCACCTCCACCGCCGTCCCCGCGAGCCTCCTTCCGCCAACGCGTCCAGCCGCTGGCCCGCGCCTCCACCCCCGCGCGCGTCCTCCCGCCAGCACCCCCGACCGCCAGGCGTCCAGCCGCTGGCGCGCCCCCGCCCACGCGCCGCCTCCTCAGGCTCTCCCTCGGCCGCGCCAGCGCAGGCTCCGCCTCCGCCTCCGCCGCGCCGCCTCGCGGGCTCGCCCCCCGTCGTGCCGCCTAGGGCTCGACCTCCGCCTCCGTGCCACCGCACTCATTCGGAAGGAGAGCGCAGAAAGTTTAAAATACCCTAATAAATGGATGGCTTGATTTGTCTGGTACTCCTATCCCTTCTCAGGGAGTACCGGGGTACTGTAAAAATCCTCCTCATTTAATATATTTTATAATCAATACTAACATTTTAACTTTGTGGAATGTTTGTGGCATGTGACCGCACACACTGTCAGTGCAGTTCAGCCAAAATAAGTTGCACATTTTCATAAAGCTTATTCAACTACATCTTTGAACTGGATAGATCATTAAATACACCTGTACACAAGAAACTGACTACTGAAACATTGATGCAATTCTCTGCAAACATCGATCGAACACCACTTCTCCTCAAATTATGGAATCACTCAATTAGAGTTCACAGAGCTATTTGCTCACGTTTCAGAGAAGCATTAACCATTTGATCACATAATCTATACATTTCTGTTGCTTACAAACTTTCTATTTATCAATCATTCATAATACCACAGTGTACATCATACTATCTAAGACCATCTTCTGCAAATTCATGACCAAATTTGGGATTACTTTTCCTAGTGTCTGAAACCAAACAGAGAAAAAGATATGCAAAATTCAAGAACAAATCTTTTGCATCAAGAAACCAAGAACACTTCCAGCAATAACCTCATGTGCTACTGCTACACATTGAACAAACATGAACTAAAAATGGATCTGGAGGGAGCAAGTGGAGGAGGGCTAGCGGCTGGAGGATGTCCTAGACGGCGAGGAGGCGACCGTGGCGGTGGCTTGAGGCGAGGAGGCAGCGGCCGTGGTCTCGAGTTCCAGTCGCTGCCCAGCCAATCATCTCTCAGACCTGGAGAGAGCAACTGGAGGAGGGTTGGCGGCTGAAGGTGTCCTGGACGGCAAGGAGGCGACAGTGGCGGTGGCTTGAGGCGAGGAGGCGACGGTGGCGGTGGCTTCAGGCGACGACGCGACGGTGGCAGTGACTTGAGGCAACGAGGCGACGATGGCGGCGAGGTGGGGCGACGAGGAGACGGTGACGGCGCGGTGGGGCGAGGAGGAAAAGACCGCGGCGGGGCGGGGCGACGAGGAGAGGTAGCGGCGGAGCATGCGCATGGCTCGGGGAAGAGAAAAGGGAAGGAAGGAGCACACGGGGACAGGGTGTTGCGCACGGGATCGGTGGAGCAGTAAATTCGCGTCGGTTTCAGTGACAAGATTCGAGGTTTTAGTTAGCTGGACGCAGATAGGCTTTTCTACTTGTCCTTGTAACTAGTGCTCTCGTACCGACAACCGATGTGCTTGCATGCATGCATGGTACGTGTCTAGAATCTAGCTAGAATCAGAGTACCATCAGTGGGCTAATCAGCTGATAAGATGTAGCATCAGTTCTATACTGCTGACGTGAATGCTATTCTCTCTTCAGGTAATTGTGAAACTCAAAGGTTCTACCAAAAAGGTCAGAATCATACGTCTTCTTTACCAAAAGAATCAGAATCATATATCTTCTTTTCGCTAATGAAGTACGATATGTTATAATCTTCGAGTTGTGGAAATATGATCATATTGCATCGAATGGTTTTAATAAATGAGCCATCCGCGAGCACTCACTGCATGCTTTCTCTCGGTCGGGTCAATATCAGAAAGGAAAAGAAAACACGTATGCCAATTGGTTTGATTTGTTTCCATATCTTCTCCTATGCATGTATGGAACAACAACGACGACAGCGCTAGCAACAGAAACATTTTTGATATCTTCTATGCTTCAGAATGATTTCAGTCGCTTCTTATTGAAGTTCACAACTTTAGATAAACTAAATGGAGGTAATGCTAACCCTGTCATTTGAAGATGACACAAGATCAATCATCGAATATTCAATTCGGACCAGTGCTTGCATGCAGCAGGCGATCGACGTCACTCGCAGCATTGATTTGCGGCTTTTGGGATGCACTGTCAGCTTAAACTATTGCGCGATATGTTTATACGGCTGGAGTTCTTGGCCGCTTCGATCGATCATGCGAATAATGGGATATCTGCCTTTGCTTTTCCTTTACAGAAATGTTGTCTTTTGTTGGAAGGAAAATCCTACCCTTTTGCTGCATCTTATCCGTTGTCATACTCCTTATCCATTAACTCCATGGCAAATACACAAAAGTTTGGCATGCTTCGCTGAAATTAATTTCCTTTCTTTTGTTTCCAAAGGATAGATGAAGAAGTGCTAACAATATGCTGAAATTTATTAATAAAATCCAGTTAAAAGCCAAATATTTATCACTTTTGTTGTGATAAGTTACGACTATAAAGACGGTAAGCAGCTAGGTAAATAGAATTAGAATGTACTTAACTGCAACTCTTGGCTTATACTTGGAGACAACGTGTTACTTGGTTCTTCCTGAGCCAATTAGCCAACCAACACGGAGGTTAATGCACTTGGCCAAACATTCTGCAAGAAGCAATTGTAACCAAGTAGAATATGTGAGTCATGTGATGACATAAACAATATATGTGATGAATATTTTATCATACTTTGTTTTGTTGGATTTGAATATTCAGTTGCATGAATTCAATAATTGTTGGTTTGGATAATTGACTATGTGGTTGATTGAGTTTCTCAATTTGTCTCAAGGAAAAATTGAGTAGATGAAAGATTTTTCTCGACTGACTTGGATCAAGTGGAAAACTTGTGCTCGCAACGCTTTGTTTGGTCTATTGTGTACAGGTGCGAGTTGGGTGCGGTGATGGTTCGGTCATATGGACCGGCATGAGGCTTGGAGGGCTGAGATACGGTCAAGGAGGTGGCGATGCCATCGTGCGGCTTAAAAACATGTACGCGGAGGACAAGAAAGCGGGTGAAAACGAGACGTGAGGACCAAATCAGTGGGAGGGCGTTTTGGTAAAAACGCGAAATCTACCGAAACATAACCAAGAAACTGCAGCGGCGGCCGGGAAACTGTTTAGGATTAGTTGCTTATGGTAGAAGGAAAGATAGATGGTGGATGAGTCACTTAGACGCTTTGTGATGCGTGCTAAGTGCTCATGCCATCTAAGTGGGCTTAAAGCCCAAGTGGTGGGAGGTATGCCTCCACCACTATAAATAGAGGGGTAAGAGGTGCTTATCTCTTAACTCTTTTGTAAGCATTGTGAAAACTCTAGTTAGGGGCTGCTCAAGAGAGCTTTGGCCTACTCATGAGAGGTCTTTGAAATAGCAAGAAAATTTACAAAAATGCAATACAAAAAGATTCCCCCATTCCTTTGTGTTCTTGAGCTATTTCCTTCATTAGGTTTTTGAATTTTCGTTTTCTTGCCTTTCTTGTGATTTGATTCGTGGTATAGCAAGTAAGTGATGGGGAGATCATTTATATACTGATTCCATCCAAGCACACCTAAGGATTTACTCTTTTCTTTCTCGGTTTTGAGTTTCATTGGAGAAAAAGGAGAAGAAATGGGGTTTTGTGATTAAGTGATGAAGATACTTTGATTTTGTGATTTGGGGTTTAGAATAGGTTGCTGGGACGTGTGAGATGATACCATATTGATTTAAGATCAAGATTCCTCACGAGCTTCTTTTTTCCCCAAAATTTCTCTTTTTCTCACTTCTAGGGCTGATTGGAGAAAAGAGGGTAAAGGTCTTAACTTAAAAAGTTTTTATGGAGATCAACACTTGATTTAGATTCACAAGACCTTCCTACATCTCTCTGCCAAATTTGGTTTGATTTGGTTGGGAAAAATTTTGAATTGGCTCAAAAATTGGATCGAAATCTCAGTTCTGGACTAATCTGCCTGTCACACAGCTGTCACCTAGCTGTATCACCCAGCTGTGCCACTGGTGTGAGCTGCTGCTGTTGTTTCGGACGTTCACTGTTTTGATCATAACTTTTGCATCTAAACTCAAAATTCAGTGATCTTGGACTCGTTTCGAAGCTATCGACGAGCTCCACATCACCAAGGACTTTTGAGGGTTTTTCCACCGAGCCAGCTGTGTCACTGGTGTGAGATACTGTTGTTCCAGTTTTGTGGTATTTTGTCGAGTTATTTTCACTGCGTCTTTCCTGTCACTTACACTAGCACCTCAGTTACTATTTGTATTTGAATTTGAAGAAGAATTTTTAAAAACCGACATTTATCCCCCTCTGTCGGGAAGCCACTGATCCAACAGAATATTTTCACCTTTCTAAACGGAGTCATGGAGCATGTCCCTGTAAATGGAAACTGAACCTGGCATGCAGATGCAGTGGAGCATATCAGCAGTGCATGCAGCATCTCTTCACATTCTTTATTGAAGCCTAAATCAATTGAATAATGAACACTGCATATATGAAACTTTTTCTACTAAGGCCCTGTTTGGTTGGGCTTCTAGCCAGCTTTCCATTGGGAAAAGCCGAAGCCCAACCAAACACCCGGCTTCGGACCGGCTTTTTCCAATAGCAGCTTCTCCGGTGACGTGTAAATAGTGACACAACGAAAAGCCCAAGCAGACCAGCTTCCCGCAACCCCTTCACTTATTCTCTCTCCATCTTGCCCTTCCATTTGAAGCAAATTACTCCTGAATGCCCTTTCCCCCTCCCTCCCATCTTCTCCACAGCGGCCAGCGCCCGACCGGTTCCCCGCCGTCCCGCCCACCACCGACGCCTCCACCTGCGCACGGGTCGACCGCAGCACGCCACCACCGCCGGTGGTCGTAGAGTGCGTCGAGGAGGAGGTGGAAGGAGGCCTCGTCCCGCAGGCCAACGGAACCCGCGGTGGAGTTAAACGCGCGGACGGCGTCGTCGACGAGGTTGGCGGCGGCGAGGCGGTTGAGGAGGGCGCGGAGGGCACGGCGGAGGAAGGAGGGGTCCGAGGGGTCGTGGTGGGAGAGGAGGGAGGTGGCCGGGGTCGGCATCTCAAGCACCGCCGTGGCGTCGAGAGGGGAGGGCGGCGGCGGCGTGGGGGCGGGAGCCGGCGCGTGTAGCGTGGAGAATGGGAGGGCGAGGAGCCGGTGGCGGCGGATCTAGGAGAGTATCCCGCAAGCAGAGAAGGGTGGAGATGGGGATCGGCGAGGACGGCGCGGACAGCGGAGATGAGGAGCGGCGGCGGTTGCCGGAGCCGGAGGCGGCAACGCTCCCTGGGAGGCGGCGGCGGCGGCGTCAAGGATTGGGGCTGGGGTGGCCGATGCCCCCTGCCCCCTTTTTTGTTTTCTTTTTATTTTTTATTTTTTATCTGTATTTTATTTTTTTTGTAATTTTAGTTTAAGCAAGTATTTGTATTTGTATTTGTATTTATTTTGTTATGTAAATCTTTTAATTTAAAGTAGGTTGAAAGCCTTTTATTTAGATTTTTAATTAATTCTTTAAAGAGTTCGAACTAAATCTTCGATAAGATATTTAGGGTTCGCGAGAAATCATTGAACCGAATTTTAGACGATGTTGATTTCTAAATTTTGTTCAAGTCGATTTTAGGAGTATTTCAGACATTTCTTTCATACACAGCCAACAGCCACAGCCCAACCAAACACCTTGTACCTCAGGCTCAGGTGCTAACAGCCACAGCAGTTTTCCCAAATAGCCAGCCAACAGCAGTTTTTACAATAGTCACAACCTAACCAAACACCCCCTAAAAACGTCATTATGCTGTTCTTGATCTGTTCCCTGGTCACAGCGGTTGTGCTATTGTACTAAAGACGTCATTGATTTCGCTAGTTCGCCTGGAGCGCTAAAGTTGGTGATGCCTACATACTGCATAGGAGCGCTAAAGTTGGTGATGCCTACATACTGCATAGCTGAAAATGGAACGATTCTTATAGACCAAGTCACGCATTCAAGCTGCCAATCATGCCATATCATACATGAAGTCTCACTTGTGCATTTTTCTTCGGCTGTCTTAATTCCTGAAGTCATTTGGCATAGTAATGGCTCTGTTGAATGAACTGGCCTAGCTGCTTACCATCTTTTATAGCGAAGTCCTACACGCTGGTCATGTATTAAAGTACTACTTCAGAGGTTTCAGACAAACTTTGCTCTGAGGTGCACAGATCCGGCAGACAGTATGCATTGGTGGACATAGGAAGGAAGGACAGGATGTGTCATGGCCAGCTAGGGGTCCACTGAATTGGCTCTAACACTGACACCAAGTATACATGCATTACCAAGTAGGTACAGATAATGTCTGCTATGGTCAATTTCTCACATAATAAAGATAGACGAAAGCATGAGTTTTTCTTCTTTTTGGTGAAGTTTTCGACAACAAAACTCATACTTGGAATGGGCCGCACGGATATCATGCATAGCCCGTCCCAGTCCGGCCCGGCCCAAAAAAATTCTCGATCTATCCTCGAGTTGCTCGCACCACAGCATGCGGGCCCACCTGGTCAGCTTGCCTAGCCACCCACCACGCAACCCGCAAAAATTCATCGCCTCGTCATCCGCAGCTCTCACTTTCCAGTCGCCAGTGGCCGCCGCCGCCGCCGCCTCCTCCTCTTCCACCTGCTCCGCACCAACCCCCGCGACACCCCAGGGCCATCGCGTATGGCGATGGCGGTGACGGCATCCGCGATGACGGCCACGCGCTTCACGCGCCTGGCGGGCTCCGGCCTCCTGCGCAACAACGGCAGCCGCCGCCTACCCACCGCCGTCCGCTTCCAGCGCCGGGGGCTCACCACCACCGCTCTCCTCAGGCCCACCGAGCTCAAGCCCAAGGACCAGGGCCAACCCGAGACGCTCGACTACCGCGTGTTCCTCGTCGACGGCGCCGGCCGCAAGGTGTCCCCGTGGCACGACGTGCCGCTGCGCGCAGGGGACGGGGTGTTCCACTTCGTCGTGGAGATCCCCAAGGAGAGCAGCGCCAAGATGGAGGTCGCCACCGACGAGGCCTTCACGCCCATCAAACAGGACACCAAGAAGGGCAACCTCCGTTACTACCCGTAAGGACCCGAAACCCAGGAAAATTGGATTGGAAATGCCGTAGTTTATGTCCTTTCTGAAAATGTTGCGTCATCATGTTAGAATTAGAACCATAAATATTTAAATTGAGGGTATAATAGCGGGCCAATTGATTGGGAATGACTGCTAGAGTCTTCATCGACAAGAAGAGAATGTCATAGTTTAGAGATCAGTAGCAATTGTTGCTTCGTCTTGTACCACGAGAAATTTTGTTTCGCTTTTGGTTCTAGAACCGTGAGGAAAATATTGAGTGTGTTATACAGAAAGGGAGGATGTCATCCCTATAGGATGCAGTTGGTAAAAGTTCTTTTGCACCTTTACGATTTTTAGTAGCAAAAGTTATGTTTATGGTTTTTAGAATTTAGTGGGTTTTAGAACTTAGTGGGAGATTGCATCCTTCTCATTCATGAATTCAGTGTATTCCTGAGTTTAACTAGTACTTCCTCCGTTCGTAGATAGTTGTCGTTTTAGACATTGGCGCGGTCTCCTATATACATTTTTGATGTTACTTTTTCGGATTTGCTATTTCTAAGTTGCCCAATTTCTCAGCCGATTGTACATCATCAAGCGTACAATTGTACAATTCTTTTGTGCAGCTTTAAATCTAGAAATGTTGAACTGTCTAGTTGCACATCTGCAAATCTACAATTGCACATAATTTATAAAATGTGCAACTACTCAATTAACTGTTGGATGAAGAATCAATATCCAAGATTGTCGACTTAGAAATAATAATTTCTCCATTGATTGAGAAACAGATGCTCATTTACTTTTTATATGTATATGTTAGCAAAAAATTATGAAAAATTATATTTCAAAATATTTTTCATGGCAAATCTAATGATACTACTTTCACTTCATCAATCTAAATATTTTTTAACCTATTAGTAGTCAAAGTTAAAAAAGTTTGGTTGTATGCTTTCTAAAATGTCACCTATTTCCGAATGTAGGTAGTATATTTCAATTGTTATAATGGGGGACTGAAATTGGTAATTTGGTTTTTACTTGATGGTGGGATTAACAGAATACTTGTAGTCTTCTGTCAAATGTTTACAATCTTTTCGCTTGTACATCTGAGATTATGGAAATATTGCTGAGTGGATCTGTCTCTTTGCCTGGTTTGGCCAGTGTTAAGTGCTACAAGTTTTATGTAAATCGGCAAATATGAAAATGTCTTATTTTTTTGTGCATGGATGCGTGTGTGCCTGTGCCAAAGTTTCTATACCTTCTGGCTGGATGATACTTTGCCGAAATACTGGCGGACAACTTGGCCTTGATAGTTCAATTTGGAAGTGGCAATACGAAGAACAAACACTTGTACTTATACTGGTAGTTCATATAAGTGGTTTTAGAAGTGCTGTGGTAGAATGCTTGTAACTAAGCTGTTCAATTATGTAGTGTGGACATTTGTGTGATCTTTACTTGTCATGGCAGATACTATGAATAAATAGAGCTTAGATTGGCAATTTTTATTTCCATTGGCAAAGTTTGCACCATCTAATGGTGGTTACCTTTTTTAATTAAAAGTTTACTTTGGAAGATAAACTTTTCAAACACTGGTAAAAGTCCTTGAGGGGAGAATGGTACTTCTTTTTTCCTGCTAGAGACTCATGCTTTGGGATTTTTTGTGTGTGGTATGCTGATGAAATGATAGGATATAGTTTTCTTGCATCAGTCGCTTTTGGAGGGCTTCAAGGTAGAAATGCATGCTGCTTGGATTTTTGGCAATACCAGACTGTAGTGGCCGCCATATGCTTTATTTTAGGGATCACAGTTTTGCATTCTCCCATGTTTGGCAGCTGGATCACTTTTAAGTCTATTTTGTTTCCCTGTTGCGACATGCCCATCTTAAAAGTAGCAGATCTTGTGAGCATATGAAATCAAATCTGCGAGTGCTCTTAAAGAATCTCTACAATTGGATGTTGCGTTAACTGCATAGCTATGTTTGTTTTGTCACCAAAACCAACTGACAATAGCTAGGTTGAACTGATTCAAGTTAAAGCTTGTTGCTTTAGTACTTTTGGCCATTTTTCTTGGCAAAAGAAATCTTAAGCGGTTCTGTTATGCTTGGACTCGAGTCCTTTTGAAAAAGGATTAGTATGGATATTTATTGAAATGTTCATTTTCTTACTGAACTTTCGAGTTGGTATAATAGATATTTCACGTGTGTTCTCTCTCCTCCCAGCTCATCAAATATTATTTTAATGATGGCAGTGTGTTCTGGCAAATTACCCAATTTTTGTAATGGTACTGGGCAAATTTATGTTTTTGTAGTGTGCCTGAGCAATTGACACAAAATAACGGTGTCCCACAGCCACTTTTGTCAAGCTTTAAATGTGAAACTTCCCCTGTTAATTAGCAAGGCAATTGACACATCGAGTTTACGCTGAATTGGTCATGTTGATAAGTTTGTGCATGGATCTTCCTGACACTATCTGTTCCATCAGGTACAACATCAACTGGAACTATGGCTTACTTCCCCAAACATGGGAGGACCCAACTGCTGCAAATACTGATGTTGAAGGAGCACTTGGAGACAATGATCCTGGTAGTTAACTTTTCTATTTTGCTATCTTTGATAGGCATGGTTTTTAAATTAGCTCTAGCCACTCTAACTCTAGCCACTCTAAATCAATATTTCTCTTGACTTTCTTTTTCAGTTGATGTTGTTGAGATAGGTGAAAGACGAGCTAATATTGGGGATGTTCTTAGGGTGAAACCATTGGCAGCTTTAGCAATGATTGACGAGGGTGAGCTCGACTGGAAAATTGTGGCCATTTCTTTGGATGATCCCAAAGCATCTCTTGTGAATGATGTAGATGATGTTGAGAAGCATTTTCCGGTATGACTGATGCCCTTGTCCTTTTCTTTTAGTGTCTGTCCTTGTTCTCCTTTGGTATATCCATTGCTATCTCCTTGATGGGAAGTCGGAATGCAGCAAACCTACTTCACATTCATGCCATTGGAAAAACAGATATGGCAGCCTATAATTATTCAATCCTAGTCATCTCCCACATGCTTTTCTGTATCAACCACTAGTGCATTTCCGTGGTGCTTTTTCCTGTCTGTGATTGTTAGGTTTCTCTTGAAAATTTGTTAGATATCATGGCTTTTGCAATTTCAGATCAATTCCACAGTTAGCATAAAAACAAATTGCATATGCAGTAATTTTCCCCCCTGTTTATTCTACAATTGTTTTGACCAACATTTTGGGATACCTATTCAGGGAACATTGACTGCTATCAGAGACTGGTTCCGAGACTACAAGATACCAGATGGAAAGCCTGCCAACAGATTTGGCCTTGGCAACAAGCCCACAAGCAAGGTAAGGCTGATCTTTCCCTCTTCAGTTATTCTGGAACTTGGGATATTTTTGCATCCTGATGGTATCGTTCTCTGTCTCAACTAGGAATATGCTCTGAAGGTCATACAAGAAACCAATGAATCATGGGAGAAATTGGTAAAAAGGAATATCCCTGCTGGAGAGCTCTCGCTAGCCTAACCTTGGGTTCATGAGAAGCCATCACATTCTTTCAGTTACGTACTACAGCATGCTGTTTTATATGCTATAAGCATGCTTTTCCATCTGCAGAACTTTTTGAGGACCTGTGTGTAACAGGAATAATCTTGTGGCGTGAATAAGGATTTCTGAGCAAGTTTTTCAGAAGGGAAATGAATGTTCTCAAGCAACGATCTCGTGTAAGTTTTACAAAATGAATGATTCGTTTAGGAAGTTGAAAGAAGGATGCTGAGCAAACGCGTTTTAAGAGGAGCAAATCCATTATATGCCATCGAATGACTCCCGGTTCCACGATCTATCACCGGAGTGCTTATTACTCTCCTTTCCGTGCCATCGGTTTTGGGGGATGTACAGTGGTACACGGCTGAGACAACACGTACAATGATGTGTTGATAAGCTGTCTATATAGAATTGTGTAATTTGAGGTTGCAAATAGGTGAAACGTAGAACGATATACATATAACAGTAAAATGACCGTCTATAAGCCGTGTGTTTTATAGACTGAACATAATATTTCTCTCGCTTCCTTCTCGTCAAAGATCCTAATTATGTCGAGCCAATTTTTTCGTGCGTTGCCCAACCATAAACTCTCACTCTTTCCCTCCTGATTTGAGTCAAAATTTAAAAGATAGTAAATTTTACAAGCCCCAATATTTATGGTTATAACGACAGACAGACCTAGGTTTCTTAGCTAGTGGCACTTAACTCTAGAATTTAGTGTCATAAAGTTTTACTCGAAACCGTGACATGTCTTGCGTGTGGGCTAAGTATGAGAGACGAACACTATATACCGCTAGGGCAATGGTTACCATGCCATGCCATTGCGTAGGGCTATTTGCGCTGACTTTGTCTGCAGCCACAACGAGGGGTGTTATGACCGAAGGAGGGCGGCACGTCACGTGATCAATGGAGTATTATGTCGGATGGGGCGTGGTGGTAAGGTTGCCGCTGGTTGCAGGGGAGGAGGCAATGGAAGGGGCAAAGATCATTCGTCCGTGGGGAAGGTGGATAGGTAGGTGGTGGATGGGGGAAGAAGAGGATGACACATGAGATAATATGAGAGGGGTGGGGAAGAGGTCAAGCGCTCGAGCATGTTGCTTGGTGGTAAGAGGTCTCAGCATGGTGTTTAATGTGTGTATACATCACCAATAGTTGTTGGCTCATAGGGCATAGTAGCAGGAACATCGATCATGTATGCCATACCTTCTCCTGGGGCTATGCTAGATGATCTGGCCTATGAAGATTCTATGAGTAGAGCCAACAGGGGTGGAAGTTGAAGAGCTCTTGAAGTCATTTAGAAAGGTTGAAGAAGCTCCTGCTATGTGTTTTCAGGACTTGAGTACCTATTTATATAATGGATTTGATCTATGTGGAAGAGATACAAAACAGGAAGATATTGTGATAACCTTGCTGTATACATTGATTGAAGAGATGACGTATTTGAGTTGGTCACTATGATGATCTAATCTATGTGTAAGATATTCGAGTTGATCATGTATACGTGCGTGGAAGACCTTGTTGTATATGTTGGTTGAAAGAGTCGTATATGACCTGACGAGTCAGATTCAAGTTGAATTGGTCACATATGTGCATGGAACACCTTGTTATGAAAGACTTTATTGTATACGTTGGTCGAAAAAGTCATATATATCCTGACGGGTCACTGAATTAGTCACTATGCATGGAAGACCTTGTTATGTACCTTGGTTGAAGAGAGTTGTATATAACGTGGTGGGTCTAGTTTACACCCGATGAATTTCACATATAGTGTTAATGTCAATATGGGTCCACCAGATCAATGGAGATGATTCTAAGGTATAATTATAAAGATCTATCGATTGTGCTTCGTTAACTAATAGAGCGTCTACTGAATTAATGGCCGGATGTTTTACTTTTTAAAAAATTTCTAGCCTTTCTTTATATTTGCTATTCTATTTAACTTTTAATATGTAATAGATAATAATATAATACTATTACAAATGGTTTTACCAACATATACAATGATGCGGTGATAAAACGATCATACGGTGGTTTTATTATTTTCTTCCTCCTCTCTCAAGCCACCTGCTAGTGTGGCTATACAGTGTCAAACCAACACCTTCTCATCAGACTTTGCGCGTCCATGACGAGATGTGTGAGGAAGAGGGAAGAGAAGAAGAGAGGTAAAATAATAACATCACCGTGTCATACTCTTACGATGACAAAGCTATTAGTGTCACGGTGGCAAGACCGTCCATAGTAGTGCCACAATGAGGCGTTTTGCACGGTCGCTGACTGATCGTTATCTTCTCGAGATTATGTGGGTGGAGGTCGAAACCTCGTAGTATAATCTGGACATTCCAGACGTTAGACGAAGAGATGGGCTTGGCTGTTGGCTAGTCAGGGCGGTGTCTGAATGCCTGCCTGAATCCTGATGCATGGCAGCATCGTGGCCGCTGCATGGCCAGCGTCAGGTGCACTTTTCTTTTTCTCGAAGAACGCGTCAGGTACACTCGCCCTGCTCTCGGTTCTCCACCGCACCGGAATCTACTTCCTGCTCCTCCTCCTCCTCTTCCTCCTCTCTCCCTCTCTCTCTCCGTTCGGGATCTCTTCCGGCCAAATCTTTGCATACGTGCACGCATTCGGTTGACTGATCGGATCAAGAAAGGAATGACACGGCAATTTTTGGTGTCGGGCGTGGCGGCGGTGCGGCGGTGCGGCGGCGGGTGCGACGGGCGGGAGGACGGCGCGGTGGAGGCGATGCTGCAGTGCCAGCGGGTGAGCGACTTCCTCATCGCGGCGTCCTACCTCTCCATCCCGCTCGAGCTCCTCTACTTCGCCTCCTGCGCTGACCTGGCCCCGCTCAAGTGGCTGCTCCTGCAGCTCGCCGCCTTCGCCGTGCTCGGCGGCGCCACCCACCTTCTCGCCGTCTTCACCCACCACCATCCCCACTCCTCCCGCCTCCTCCTCGCTTCCACCGCCGCCAAGCTCCTAGCCGCCCTCGTCTCCTTGGCCACTGCCGTCTCCTTCCTCACCTTCATCCCCCGCCTCATCCGCGTCAAGCTCCGTGAGGCCCTCCTCCGGACCAAGGCGCACCAGCTCGACCGCGACCTCGGCCTCATCCGCCGCCGCGTCGAGACCACCTCCCGCGTCGTCCGCATGCTCACCCACCGCATCCGCAGTTCCCAGCTCGACGCGCACACCATCCGCCACACCACCATGCTCCACCTCGCCGACGCCCTAGCCCTCCACAGCTGCGCCGTCTGGATGCCCGGCCACGACGACGACAGCGCCCTCCACCTGGTGCATCAGCTGAGCATGAGAGACAAGGGCCCCGTCGTGCAGAGCTCGCAGGTCCGTATCTCCGTTGATGACCCCGATGTGGTCCGTGTAAAGGCCAGCGAGGCCGCCAAGGTGCTCAGGCCAGGCTCGGCGCTTGCGGCGGCGAGCAGCGGCGACCTCCAGCCACCGGGAGCCGTGGCCGCCATACGGATGCCCATGCTCAAGGTCTCCAATTTCGACGAAGGACGGACACCAGAGGCGAGCTCATATGCCATCTTGGTGTTGGTTCTGCGCGACAAGGACTGTTGCAGAGAATGGAGCAGCCAAGACCTGGAGATCGTGCAGGTCGTCGCCGATCAGGTCGCCGTGGCGCTCTCTCATGCGGCGGTCCTGGAGGAGTGGCAAGCCATGCGCGACAAACTCGCCGAGCAGCACAGAGTCCTGCTACAGGCCAAGCACGAGGCAATGGTGGCGACCCACGCTATCAGCTCCATCCAGAGCGCCATGAGTGACGGCATGCGAAGGCCGATGCACTCAATTATCGGGCTTCTCTCCATGGTGCGGCAGGCGGAGAACATGCGCCCCGAGCAGAGGCTCGTGGCCAACGCATTGCCAGGGCAAGCACCCTCTCGCTGACACTGATGAACGATGTCGAAGTGGACACATTGACGGTGAATCGCGTGCCATTCGGCCTCCGCTCACTGATCAAGGCGGCGATGAGCGTCGCGGGGTGCCTGTCCGGTTGCAGGGGGGTTGGCTTCTCGTACCAGTCGGAGAATTCCTTGCCCGAGAGGGTTGTTGGCGACGAGACGAGAGTTTTCCATCTCCTACTGCACATGGTGGGCACTGTGCTTCGATGCGATGACGCAGGGCGTCTCTCGTTCTCCGTCAAGAGTTGCGATGTGTGTGAAGAGGATTGGATCCCGATGCTGTCAAACCTGTCTGCAGGTTGTAGCATATGTGTCAAGTTCCAGGTTGGGATGGAAAAATCGGGTTGCAACCAATTCCCCACGGACCGGCCAGCTCTCGGATCAGCATGTGCAACAACATTGTGCAGGTTGGTATACCAAAGGAAAATTTCGTATCTGTTGTTTGCCCAGTTGATATACGATTCACATGATTCATTAGCTCGTTTCTTCAGATGATGAATGGTAGCATGTGGTCGGCATTAGATGGAGAAAGCATCACCCTCATCCTACAGTTCCAACTGCAGCAATCAGGCGTGTGCCGAAGAACGCCGCCCTCCATCCCTCGCTTCGATGGCCTAAGGATCCTGCTCGCAGACGGTGACGGCTTGAGCCGGGTGGTGACCAGGAAGCTTCTTGAGAAGCTCGGCTGCCAGGTCATGGTGGTGTCTTCGGGTGTGCATTGCCTGGCCTTACTGGGGAGCGCCGACTCATCTTTCCAGCTCCTCCTTCTTGATCTTGACATGGATGCATTTGAGTTGGCCCTCCGGATCAGAGAGCTCAGGAACAGTTGCTGGCTGCTCATAGTTGCTGCTCTTGCAGTGACTATTGACGACAGCATCCGCGAGATGTGCCGGCAGTCGGGAATAAACGGTCTGATCAAGAAACCCATCACACTGACGGCACTCGGTGCTCAGCTCTATAGAGTCCTTCAGAACAATTGATTAAATCTCATGCATGGTGCTGGTTTTTTTTCCCATCACAAGACACCAGGTAAATTCATAGTACTTAGTCAAACCTTTGTAGATATAGTTTCACATTGATTTCAAGTGTAACTTGCAAGAATGTGTTTCAGATGAGGAAAAAAAAGAAGAGGTAATTTGCGAGAGAAAAACAACTACAACAGCAAGTAGGAAAGGAGCAGCACATACACTCACCACGATAGCAGCGACATCACAAGCCAGCCAAGCAAATGAGAGCCATGGACCAAAAACAAGGAGCAGGAAAGGCAATACACCCACAAGATCAAGCACCTGACACTGTCAGAAAGAGGAAATTCATCATCTGAATGTTTTATGCATGTCTGTGATGTCTCTTGTGTTCTGTACTTTTTTATTGAGTTGTGAACCAATTGGAGCTTGCAATCGTTTCAACTTGTGAGCCGTAGGGTATCAAGTACTTGTGTGCTACTTGGAGGCGTGAAGCGAGTAGCTTGCCGCTGCTTGTGAACATGTGAGATTGTTCTTTGAACTTACTGTCAGCTCTTAATCCTTTCCTGGCAAGTGGTTGCAATGGGTTTTCCTGTCAAATTGGTACTAGTGTCTTTCTTGTCAGATACTTGAGACATGCATTGGCGTTTAATTTTGTCGCTGTCATATGCATGTTTGATTCCACAGCTTCTCCAGCAAAATGTTTTCTTGCTTCATTCTGATATAGGTTGAAATACCTCCCTTTTGGATCGTGTTCCCATATTGATTCAATAATAAGCTTACAATGTCTAAACCACTGAACGCAAGTGTTATCTAAGATCATCTCGTCAGGTTTCTCACTGAAGAAACTTGTATTCTGGCACTATCTCCTCACTGAAGAAACTTGCAATATGCACAATCCTTCTTGCATCAGTAGCTCGCACAAAACATAGCTTGGAACAAAGAAGACCAAGGATGAATAACTTCAGGTAAAAATGACATGATGAAGATGCTAAGACTGCTACAGGAACAAATTACAATCTGCACTATTCGTTCTGTGGTTCTTGCGGATGAGCTCCGGTAGGCAGCGACGGTCAACAATGGCATTGGCATGGAGTGCCAAACTTTTGAACATCAATAGCATATGGGACATACACAATTATTTAATGGCAGATCGTGGAACTGGAGTTCAGTGGTACACATTAAGCACATTGTCTAAGTAATGAATTTCTTACAGTTGAAAATGCAGAGCTAACATCGCTGATACAGAAGTTACAAACAATGTACAAATCGGTTGAGCGTCTGAATCATTTTCACATCTAAATCTAGAGAGAGTAGTAGTAAAAGTAACATCTATGAACCTAAAGTATTTGATACAGTCATTAGACGCAACAAACAATCATGCATATTGTACAACTACGGGATGTCAACGCTGATCATTACTTGTTAGGGCCTTGTCAGTCAGCAACTGAGTACAGATCTACTCGATCAGCATATAAGGCATCACACCTAGTACCTGATACCTGATACCTGCACCTCTGTATACCTCATCAACTTGTACCTGCAGAACGTGTGTTAATTAGTAGCAGCTCTGTTCGGAACAATATAAGTGGGTGCAAACAAGGGAACAAGAGAACTCTAAAAGCACAGCAAAGTTTGCTCAAAATCCTTTCTAAGACTATGTGTCAAACATGGATAATATAGCCAGTTAACCAGCATTGAACTGCTGAACTCAACAAATTTGACTGCCACAGTATCATGAAATATATCCAACAGATGTGCATACACAGGACATGCTTATAGTTCTATGACAAAAACAACAGTATGGCTTGTAAATAAGGAGTTAAGGACCACAGACAACGCATTTAAGCTCTAATAACTAGGTGTAAGAGCTTCCGCAATGTCAACCAAAGCTGATGAAAACTTTATAGACAATGAGGGTTTCAAAAATCAATGATCAGTGTAGAGCTTTCATCTCAGTATAAAAAGCGGACATACTGCTCTCAAAGGAGATGAAAATGAGAAGCAACTGAACTACAGATGTCAAACAGTATAAGCTCACTCAGCTACAAGCCTAAAGGACACTACACGCTCACAACTCACTAAAGGCTGAGAAGAGTTGGTCTATTCAAGTAGGGCTCACTGCTCAGCAGCTCAGATAACACAACAAAGTTCATTAGGACTATGTTTTAAAAATTTGCTGCAAACCTGCAGTCAGTCACGAAAGAGATGAAAGCTCCTATGTGTAGGGACCAGATGGGTCCATGGAGTTGAGATGGATTCAGCTGCTCTCAGGAACATGAAACCCACATTACCCATGTATAGAGGGAATATTCTGCTACACATGGACTGAGAAGTCCAGATAGCATTGCACCACATAATTGCATAGGTTGTGTGAATTCCAGACAAAATTGTACTAAATCATTGCATAGGTTAAGCACAATTCCAACAAAATTGTTTCTGGCTTGACTGTATATAGTAGAGTCTTGCTTGGCTTCTTCCAACTTATTACTCTAGACAGTGTCTCGAGTATATCCAAATCTGCTGTCACGGCTCTTATACCAAAGCAATATTATTTGAAGATTAGATATGTGCAGAGATATGTATAATTGCATAATACATCTGATTAAGGGTCATTTTTCTTCTCAAATTCCCCCTTTCACAATATTATTCCCTTTCCAGACTATCTAATTCTGGAGATAAATCACAGGCTAACAGTACATAAAAACTAAAAGCTGAGAAGTTGCAAGCAATTCAGAACTGGCATCATCGATTTCTGGCCTTGCTCAAGTCTGACGGAGAGAATAGATAAACTCAATCTGAGGTCTGAGCCATGCAATTCTCTAGGCTTGGTCAACTAAATAAACCGAAATCAAGCTATTTTTGCTTGCTCAAGCTCAGCTGTTTCGCAGTTTTGCCGATAGGATGTTACTTTCTTTGCACTAAAGGGAACATACTTGCTGAATTCTGAACTTTTCAGTATGTCTACGCAGACGGGAAGGGATAGTTGATGTGCTACTTTGTGAACAGAAGTCATACCATACAATGGTGTTATCATTTTCACAAATGTTCCAACAACCAGTCTCGATTCCAAGTAACTTTGTAACATTCTACTGTAGTTGACCTGACCCACGCTGAACTACAAAATGTGCAACAACTGCAAAGTGCAAACTAATTACCCAGCAAGAAGTTAAACTAATCAATGAAATAGCATAATTCCCTAGAGATCAGATGCAACATGACATATGACAGTCATACCCGAGCTAAGGCCCGAGGCCCTTAATGGCGTCAAGGAGCAATCCGTAGACCTCCTTAGCCAGATCGTGCCGCCGCATCTGCGTGTGCACCTCTTCATCGAGCTGCTGCCTCCACTTGGCTTCAATCGATCTCGCGTCTTCGGTCCCTAGCAGAGACAACCCCTTCTCCAGGGACACCCCGGACAGTGCTAGACCATTCGTCTTCCAGTACGCATCAAGCACCTCGGTCACCACCGGCAGCATGGCTGCTGCGTCTGGTACAGTGCGCCGCTCGCTCGCCTCCTCCTCATGGGCCTCCGCCGCGTCATCCTCGGCAGGCAGGCCGAGGTGGGCGCCCCACACGTTGTTGCAGAAGTCGCGCACGCAGAGGTCGTGCGGGCCCGCGGCCGCGGTGGGCGCCGCGTGAAGGAACTTGCTCTTGAGCCGCTTCAGCTTGTAGTACACCTTGGCCTGGTCGAGGTGCGGGGAGAGCGAGGCCCTGATGGAGTCGAAGAGCGCGCCCATGTCCGGGAGGCGCGGGGGGTGGCCGGTGCGCGCGCGGAAGGCGGCGGCGCCGGCAAGGAGGGCGACCTCGTCGGTGTCGCTCCAGAGCCTCTGGACGGCGCCGGAGGATCCGCCGCCGGGTCCCGCAGAGGGTGGGGTCGCCGCGGTGTGTGCGCTCGCCGTGGCGAGCGCGGTCAACGCGGCGGATTCCGGGAGCGCATGGTGCCTGCGCTCGGAGGGCGCGGTCACCGCGGCGGAGTCTGGGAGCGCGCGGGGCCTGCGCTTGCGCTCGCTCTTGCGGGAGGGGGTGCCGGTCGGGGAGCCGCGGGAGCTAGGGTTGGGTTCCGGGCGGTCGCCGTCCAGGCGAAACTTGGGGCGGGACGAGCGCTTCTTCGACCTGCGAGGGGAGGGGGAGGCGGCCGCCGCCGCGGCGTCCATGGAGCTCGGGGACGGCCGCTTGGATGGCATCGGCGCGGGCGCGGGTGCGGGCTTAGCCGTGCGCGTCGTGGCCTCGTGGGGTTATCGAGTTCGATGCTCGGGTGGTCGGGCTGGGGAGACCGGACCGATCGGAGTGTCTAGAGCTGTACGTGTCAGTTTGGTTGTGGCAAAAGATTGCTACTGACTTCTTTTTTTTACATGACTTTCCACGTTACCGTGAAATTGCTATAATCTACCGAAACGCACCTCACCGAATAAATGATTATTTTTAACACATATGCTTAAAATGTCGTATTGTGCATTTTGGTATTTCCTATCTCTTCTCTCTCCCACTCTTGTGCCAACTAAAAACACATTGAGGCCCTAGAACCGCTCAAGGGTACTTGATGGTGATCTTGCGATGATAACTGGTGCACAACCAAGGAAGCTCGATGGATTTTTTTACGTTCGGGATGGTTGGCAGATAAAGAGAGAGGAAGCAATTGGCTCAACACTTATGGATATAACGAATTCGAAGAGCAATTAATGTCCAAAGTTGGGATAGATGACAACAGTGCAGACGCTTCAGTTCGTAAATTAAGAAAAACTGATTTAAAATAGAGTGATAGTCTAAATTTTATAAATACCATGAGTGTTTATGGTCATGAGTGAAGTTTAAAATGTTATTATGTCTTTGCATCTCAATCGGCTCTTCGCAAGACCTATAGTTTTAAAAAATGTCATGGTAAACTTTCATTTATGGAATGAGACGATTCAAGATATATAGGAAAGAACAGATAAATCGAGAGGGAAGAAAGAATAAGGGATATTTGTTTATGTCGGAATGAGCTGGGCCTAAACAGAAATTGCCTTTTATAACAACCTACCAGGCAAAAAACCAGAGCATCTCCTACGTGCAACATCCTTTGTCCTGACGCCTATCCCTTCCTCCCTCCCATCGGATCCGAAACCCACGCGAAAAAACCGGGCCGGAAAAGAAATCGAGGAAAGAGAACAGACGCGGAAGGGAAACTGAACTCCGGGTCGGAACGAAACCCTAACCCTAGCTTCGTCCCGTCCGCGGCCGTCGCTCCTCGCCGGAGGCCTCCCCCGACGTCGCCGCCTCCGCTGTGGGCTCCGGCGCCCGGCGATGCGCCCCTACCCGGCTGAGGCGTTATGAGCGCCGGGGACATGGCCCACGCCGAGGGCTCGCCGGAGGGGGCGGCCCCCGGCGTCGGCGTCGACCCGTTTGCGCAGGCCAGGAAGGCACTGTCCCTGCGCACGCCTTTCGAGGGCGAGGAGGCGGCGTCTAGGGTCCCCACGTTGCCCGCGCGGCTCGTTAGCTGGGCAGGGCCAAGCGACGGGCGGAAAAAGCATAAGAAGATTCTGCCTCCGGATACGGCTTCTGCGGAGCATCCACCACAGCCAGCCATGGCGCCCTCCGCGAAGAAGGGCGTGTGGGAGCAGTTTGAGGCGTATTTTCGGCCAGTAACCTTGGATGATATTGATATGTTAATACCAAAGTTTCCATTCAGCCGTGGTGAGCCCGATCCATGCATCCTCATACCATTTCTGGGCAGTTGTGAGGAATTCGCGAACAAAGCTGAGACATTTGACGTGGCTGTTGCTGAAACAAGTTCTTACTTGGGCGTGGGCGGTGAAGAAGTCGTCAGTACCAAAGAGCGTAGTGGGCAGAGTGTGGATTTGGTTAGTAACAAGCGTGTTGAGCAGGGCATACATGAGGTGGTTGTGCAACAGCTGGTTAGTAAACAGAGCGCACAGTGAGCAGAGCATAGAGCAGGGCATACATGAGGTGGTTGTGCAAAGGGAGGAGTGGCCATTGGAAGTGGAGCAAGCTGGTACCAGCGGTGGCATCGTGTCACCAAAACGTGGAGAGCAGGCAGGAACATCACTGAATTGGCTACTAGGAGCAAGGGAGCGATTCGTGCTCACTTCAGAGCGGCCAAACAAGAAGAGGAAGCTCTTAGGTGTGGATGCTGGGTTAGAGCAGCTTGTGCTGCTTCCACGCTTGGAAGCTGAGGCTGGGTCGATCTGTGATGTTTGCTGTTTGGAAGAGACTGACGTCGCGTCAAATAGGATATTTTGTTGTAACAGCTGCAAGGTTTCCATTCACCAGAAGTGTTATGGTTTGCATGTTGTGCCAGATGGCCAGTGGTTGTGCGCTTGGTGCAGGTATTTGGAGTCAACAGGGTGGCCATCAAAGAAAGATGTGGGCAACACCCTGTCAATGCCTTGTGTGCTGTGCCCAAAGGAGAAAGGGGCTCTAAAACCCACAAAAGGGGAGCCTAATCGAACTGCACATGGAGGCAACGTAAAATTTGCGCACTTGTTTTGTAGTCTTTGGACTCCAGAGGTTCTTGTGGAGGACATGGAATCAATGGAGCCTATTACCAATACTGGAAGGGTGCAAGAGAATCGGAGGAAACTGATCTGCAACATTTGCAAGGTTAAGCATGGTGCATGCATTCGATGTAGCCATGGTATGTACTTCTATTCCGTGTCTCCGTTATGAAAATTTGGGCTTTGATTGACTAAATATCAATCTTAAGGTTATTAGATCATATGTATTGCAGAGAATATTGCTTGAGAACTGCAGTCCATGTTATATCCTTATGTAGCAATATATAATATATAAACTTTCTGTACAACTCTACAAATCAAAATAGGTGGTTCCTCCTACCTAAATCGTTTTTTTTAACTTCCTGTACAACACAAGTCCACTTTAGTTTTGGTATTAAGCTTTGGCTTTTCTGATGCTTAACAACTTTTCTTTCTTCATTTTTCCAACTTCAAATTTTACTTCTATAATACAAGATATCTAACAAATTTTGTTATCCGTTTTCAACAAAAAATCATGCAATACATTCACGTGTGCCTAAGAGGTAATTGTTCAAAATTAGGTGGACAGTGTTGTTTGCAATCAAGCATAATAATCCACATTCTGCTGTAGCAGGCTGGAGCACAAAATGCTTGCTAAAATAGTTGGCAGTATAGCTCCTTTCTGGTGGCAACTTTCCATAGGAATCATCCTTCTTCTGAATGGAGGACTTCAATAACTACTCTTTAACACTCAGTGGAACACACTGTAACGTGCAGTATAATAAATTGATGCTTTGTTTACATCAAAATATGGCGATGGCATTCGGTCGGTAAAGGTATTTTGCTATTATGTGCCATATGGGAATTTAATAGAATGTTTTGTCATGTAAAGCAAAATAGGTCTACACTAATTAAATAAAGTTTCGGTTGTACAAAAAATCCCAAATTTCCTTCAATGTTTGTGGTAAATGTATCATATCTTTTGATCAAAATTTATCTGACTTAAAATTTCAATATTCCTACATTTTTTGTGTAATGTTTTTCAGTCGGGGACATATTATCCACCCTTATATTTGTGTTTTTGCACATCCACACACTTGACTTTAAAATATGTTAATCAGCACCTGCCAAGAATAATGTAATAGCAAATCGTGGAACCAGGTTTAAATTTTGGTTCGCACATACAAATTTTAAATATGTGTTGATTGGCATTTTAAAGTACATGCTGTTTCAGTTTTCTTGTAAAGCGTGTATGACATGTTGCTATGGTCTTGAGACAGCACCAACGAACTCCGTCTTCTTATATAAGACTGCAGGGATGCACAACATATTGTTGTTTTCTCTGAGTTTCGGGTTCGCCTTGTTTCCTGTGTTCAAATAGCATACCACATGGACTGGCTTTGGCATTTTAGGTTTGTTTTTAGGTGCGTTATGCGTCATTGCTGTGTTTTCCATGAAATGTTGTGTTCATCTGTGTGCTATTTTTCAAAAGTCCCATGTTTTTTATTTATTTTCAGCACTTGGGATGCAGTGCTCGAGTAGATGTGGCCTTTTAGTGAGATTTTCCTTGACTTTAGTGGTGCCCTGTGATACTTTATTATGATCTTGTGTTCTCCTGAAGTGCAAGTCTTGTACCGATTGACTTGCTTGGCTAAGTAACTGATGATGTTTCCTGTGATATTTTCTCATGGCATTAACACAAAAGGAATCCCCTGTTTTATGTTGATTGGCTTCCTCGGCTATGTGATTGACCATTTGTTCCTTGGGACATTTCGTTAGGCCTTATCGCAATAGGAATCTTGTTTACATCATGAACAGCGAGAACGTACAGCATGAATCGTGTTTTGGTTCTGTTTGATGTCATTGCTCCATTGGCAATTTTACTCTGGTAGTTAGCAGTTCAGTAACTTGGATTCATCGTTTAAGCTATGACAGTGGAACGAGCAATTATTGTTACTAGTCATTGGTCTGGTGATGAGAATTATAGAGCTAGGATATTACAAGCAGAATGGTTACATGCTCTTAGTTACAGTGTTTCCTGAGGATATCCCTCCTCCATTTATCATCGGAGAAAACTAATTGGTGGGGCATTTTGTTGATACCTGATAGTTATCTGACTTCTTTAATCATTCTTGTGGTTACCCCTTCTACCATTGTTCGGGGGAGCCTTTACATAAATCAATACATAAAGCAATGATGCATCATTGGCTTTCTGGGAAGTTCTTTATATCTTTTATGGCCATCTCTTGAAATAATAATGATTCCAGACTACATTTAAGTTCTTAACTCAAGAAATATTTTTCTAGATATTCCAATACCCTGAGGTCTGTTGGATAGGTTTTATGAAATAGCTGCTCAAGATAGAGTAAGTGGTGAATTATATCCTAAAAGCTGTCCATATGTGATGTATTATTATTATATGACAAGAAACATGTTCTGTTTGAGTTATCTTTGACATTTTCCCTCAACTTTTGTGCCACTTACAATTAATACCACCTTTTTATATATTTAAGCATGGTAAAGAAATATTAATTTTTATTACTATCCGATCATGCATAGAATTTTACCTATTTTTATAGGTTGTTAATGCTAAGCTGCATGCGATTTTCAGGGACATGCCGAACAGCCTTTCATCCTATATGTGCACGAGAGTCCAAGCACCAAATGGAGATATGGGGAAAATCTGGACATCCTATTGTGAGATCATTATCTTCAGGTGCTTGCCATCAGCCTTATGTAGGTTGCTGCTGTTCATTTTTCTTGTTTGTTTCCTTTGTAGGTCGAGCTGAGAGCATTTTGCTCAAGGCATTCTTCAGTTGGATACATCAACTGCGTGGAGAAAAGTAACATTGCATCTGAGCAGAGTCCTACAGAAGTGAGTCCAAAAGATGCAAACCTTATCACCGGAAAGATACCAAAACTGAGATTCACACGCAAGAACAAGGACAAATTCATGAACTATGAAACCAGTAGCTTTAACTCTGATAACCTTGTCAAAGTAGAGACCATCGAGCATGGTGCTTTGCCCCATACTGTTAGAAGTTCAGATACTCAAGCAACCCAAAGTATGGAAATGGATACTGATCATCCCTCAGGTGGTGGGAATCTTATGAAAAACTCTGGTGATATTGCTATGGTGCTTAAAAAGGTAACTGCTGGCATTTACTGCTTTATCTGTATCAAGGAAAAACATTAATATCCGTACTGTATTTGCAGCTAATTGACAGAGGGAAGGTTAATGTTGGTGATATAGCATCCGAAATGGGTATTTCTTCAGAATCCTTGGAAGCAGCTCTCGTGGTACTCTGGAAATAGCATATGTTTACTATGTCAAATTTATTTACGAGCTATTTTGCTAATTCTCTGATTCTCAGGGTGAAACTACCACTTTTTCCCATGGTTTGAAGTTGAAAATTATCAAGTGGCTTCAATGTTCTGCACATATACCAGCTGTTCAAGCAAGCACTCTTAAAGGGAGCTCAGAGATGGTGCAAGATCACAAATTAGATGGGTTTGAGGGTACAGATAGTTTCAACGTGAAGAGTTCATGGGTTCCAGAGGACAAACGCGCAGCAGTTGAGATGTTGGATTCTGCTGTACCGGAACCCTCACCAACAAGATCTGAAGATAATGACAAGATTCTAAAAAGTAAGAAAGCAATATGTGCAACTGGAGTAACTTCTTTGGAAAATGGAAACAAGAACATCGTTAAAGAAGGCGCTGATCATGATCTTTCGCCTGCTGAAGATTTTGCTAAAGAATCTACTAGGAATTTGTCCCCAAATGAAAGCAAGGATACTTCAAAAGAAGTGCATGAAAAATTGGTAAGAAAAACTTCTTTTGAGTATTCCGTAAAGCTTTCTTTGGTCTTTGCCTCTGAACTGGTGCGAAGCATGAAATATCAGTGTATGGATCTCTGGATGATGGTTTCCTTTGATTCCTTCCTGAATAATTGGCAACAGACATCGAAAGTTAGCGACCCTTCATTCACAATGTTTCTGCGTATATATCTACTTTCCTGCCAGCTTTAGGGTGTTGGAGAAAATATAATGATTATAAATGCAAATAAGAGAGAATTTATCGGTTTATGTTCTTTTAAGGGGGAGAGATATCTTTAGTTGTTCTGATGGGATTTTTTCCAAATTCCACAAGGTCAAGTAGCTTAGGTGATATATGCGTATGCTGTTTGCTGACAATACTGATTGTGTAGGATTGTAGGGACCTATTTTGTGCTAAATTCAACAGTATAATGGTAGACAAGTTTTCCATGAACTTCACTAAGGATTGGCCCTTAAATGTAATAAAGACTCCCCGCAATTCTGCCTGCCGCTAGTAAGTGAATGAAACCTTCAGCTACCCTCTGTCTGTCACTGCTGAGTATTGGTTTTTAGGGTCTCTTCTTAATTTTCACCGCAAGTATTTCAACTGAGAAAATAGCTAACTGATGTCATCTAGTTCTGCCATCGTCATTATCACCATTCGTGTCTCCCTGTTCCGCTAAGGTTGTGACCTCCAGGTTACCTTCTCTTAGTAGGTGGCTGTGCTGTCATTATGTATGGTCTTGAGGAATGATCTTTCATTATGGATGTAATTTTGATTACCATCCTTGTGACAGATATCGAACAACATCTCTGGCAATAAAGTATTTGGTACTTCCATGGAGATACCAAATCAAATTGAAGGTAATATTTTTTTGTTGAACTACTGCTCCAGACTTCTCATTGCCTTTTGCATGATTTCTAGTCTCTAAAGAGCATTTTCATTGTTTGCTCGCTTATCCTTATATGCTTTTCTGTACACTGGAAGCTCAGTTTTCTTTTGATGAATTGTTCATTTACAAAACCAAATGATACAAATTGCAACACAACCGTTTCAAGAAAACCTGCCTGTTAGACGTCCTTATCTATGGCACAACCTAATTCGAAATGCAGCCTGAAAAGAACTTGCACTGCATTTTCTCTATAGTGCTGCACCAGCTCTGCATATTCTTTGTTCTAGCTTGACTGCTTTTATCATAATGAAATGGTTGCTAACTTTGTGAATTTCTAAGCTTACTTGGAATTCTTATTTTCTTTGTAAAAGGTATTTTGATGCTTGCAAAGTATGCATTTCTCATTCTCCTTTTGTTTTAATTTTGAACTATTATGAGATATCACTACTCGTAAGTGTTTTAACTGGGTTAGAAGGTCAGTTTAGTATTATTATTCCCGGCAATGCTGCAACAGTTGTGACGATGCTGTTTTACATTTATATATGTGGTTATTTAAGTCTATTGTCGATGTTGTTTTAATTTGTTTTTTATTCCATAAGACCAAAATTTCCCCAGTTCTTACTGCAATTCAAGTGCTATATAGCAACCTGTTGTCCTTTTTTCAGTTCAAGGAGAAATAGCTATTCCCCAACTAACAGTTGCCATTTCCTCATGTATAAAGAATACAAAGAAACCTGCAACTAACAATATTTTGGTAAGTGCAAATAGAGATTGCAGTGTTCGCTTTGTGCACGTAGTGTGCCTTACTTGGTAGACGAACTCACTCTAGGGCCATTTTGAGGTTGTTGTGCTTTGCTGTGTAATACTGTAATGTAGCGTGCTCATTCCAGTAAGATTTTACTGTTATGGCTCCAAAAAAGAAGCTTTCAGCTAATTATTATATCTAAAATTAAGAAATAAGCGCTTTTGTAAAGCCGATATGATGATAAACGAGCCGAACATTGTTTTTAATAAAATCTTCCAGTTGAAGTCATAGCTAGTCATTTGCAAAGATTAAGATGGCTTAAAATTGAAGTGCAATGATTATATTTGGACTTCTCACAGCGATTTCATTTATTTTGTTGGTTCAACTGATCTGACGCATAATAAAAATAGGTGGAGTTGAAGGCATTGTTGCATTTGCTCATAGTGATTTACTTGGTTGACCAACTCAGTTAAAAGCCGTGTGTTGAATTTGAAATCATACAATTGAAGTTGTAGCTGATATTTTTTTAAAAAAGTCAGTAGTTGGCCTTCCGTAAAGATTAGGTGGCTCGGAAGTTTTAGGTGTAAAGCTTTTTTTTCCCCTCCTTGTAATGGTGACACTATTTATTTTTGTGGGTTCAAATGATCTGATACATGAACATAATAAAAAAATGGTGAAATTAAAGCATTACAGCTAGAAATTGTAGAAATTCTCAAACTGACCTAGATGTGAGAGTTATAACTCTTATTCTCACAGAAAGGATTGTCACATATACATTACAATATTTGCTTTTAACAGATATGTTTTATTTTAAAAAAACTGCTGAGAGAATTATTCACTTAATTGCGTGGTATCTTTCTAGTTCTGACAATACGTTATGAACAGGTACATCACTTGGAAGGAAAAGTAATGACTTGACTGATGCTGAACTTGACTCGGAAGTGGAGGAGCACGTATCTTCACTGGATCAAAGTTTTTCTTGGGGTGATAATGCTACACATGGGTCGAATTCAGTTGAAAATGGCGTATGCAATCATGGTGATCGCAATACAGATCACGTTCGTGGACAACCTTTTTTCAAGTAAACAATTCAACTAATTGAATTTTGGCTATTCTGCTGTGTTGTTTTTACCCATCTGCTTCATTTAGTCTCAGACCAACTTTTTTGCATGAACAAAGGTCCTCCTGGATGTCGCTATTAACCACTATTTTGCTTCATGCAGCTTTGATGATTCTCATTCTTACATTCATCCACTTATTAAGAAAAAGATGGCTTATCTTTGGGACCATACTTTTAAGCAGAACAAGCAGACACAATGTCATCCTGGTAAATTTTTAATACTTTCTCCAATTAATTACCTAGTGATAGTCTACATTTTTGCATCTTAATGTTGCTAATGATAGTTTTTACATGTCATGCTTTAACTGAACCTATTTTCGTTGGTCAAATATTACTAGAAGAACAATTATGTTGTTCTGATGAGAGAAGTCTTGTGGATTCCTCAATAAAACTTGTGGAGACGACAGAAATTGATGTGGAAGATCAAGTTTCAAAGGCAAAATCCTTGGGAATACTTGATCATTCACCTGATGATGAAGTAGAAGGAGAAATAGTGTTCTTACAAGCTAGGCTGCTTGACAGTGCTATTGTTCTGAAGCATAGATATGGTAAGATTTCCTCTGTTTATTTATTCTTTGTATCCTTTATTCTTCTGCCGATGAGTTTTCAGAATAATTAAACCTTATGAATTCCTATGTTGCTTGTTTTACATCAACGGCCCTCTTGTGTCAACACTATCAACGAAAATGTCCCATAATGAGATGTTGTTTCTTCATTTTTCTGAGTCGCTATACATTTGAATCTTGCAGAAGATTTAATAGTAAAGGTTGTCCAGAATCTTTCTCGCGAGTTGGATGCTTTCAGTAAAAGAAAATGGGACTTTATCCTTGTCAATCAGTTTCTTCGTGATGTTAGAGAAGCTAAGAAACGTGGGAGAAAAGAGAAGAGACACAAAGAAGCTCAGGCTGTACTAGCTGCAGCTGCAGCTGCTGTTGCAGCCTCCTCACGTAACTCCACTATGAGAAAAGATGCAAATGATGATGTAGTGCCTGCTATTCAAGAGGTTTCTTGCTGTATTTTTATTGAACAAATAACAAATTAAGTTTTGTTGCATAGGCTATATATCTTATTTCTTGTGCACTTCTAGAGTTCTCCAAAATTTGGTGCTGGATCTTCAAGGGCTAGCCAGCGGAATTCTTCATTGCCACGGAGCAAGGATTCATCAAAGCCATCCAACAACAAAATTTCACCAGATACTAACTTTGGCACTTTCCATATGCCAATTTTCTCGAAAGAAAATGCACTCTACTGTGATGTATGCATGCGGAGTGAAACTGTGTTGAACCGAATATTTGTCTGCTCCAGATGCAAGGTGCTTTGGATTCTGTTGAGTTTTGAAGTATTGTATTTCACTGCGTTATTAACTTTGACCTGTTCAACAGGCTGCTGTCCACATAGATTGCTACAGAAATCTAGGGATATCTACTGGCCCCTGGAAGTGTGAACTTTGTGAAGATATTTCATCAGAAGCTGCTAGCACCAGTGATCAATCAGATTGCAATGACACAAACTTATCCTTGGTACGGTGTAGTCTGTGCCATGGAACATCTGGTGCTTTTAGAAAGACTATAGACGAGCAGTGGATTCATGCTTTCTGTGCTGAGGTACTTAAACTATTATTTATCACCTTTTGTTTTCACATGTGTTCTTCTTGAGTTGTAATGTTTCTAATATTTTCTTAGTGGTTGTTGGAGACCAAGTACATGAGAGGACAAGATAACCCGGTCAACGGAATGGTACTCTTCTCTGTCTAGCATTTCAGTTTCTTCTAGTTTTCATTTTCAGGAATAGATAGAACCTCCTCTGGTATTTTTTTTGTTCATATAATCAGAATTTATCGTTATTTTTCATTTTCAGGAAGAAATAGAACCTCCTCTTTTGATTTATTATTCATATAATCAGTAGCTGTTTTTATTTGTCAGTGTTATCATATCATGTTATACTTCTATCATCTTAAGTAGTTGGCTGTTTAATGCATCTATCAGGACACCCTTGTAAAGGAGAAAGATACTTGTTGTGTCTGCGTCCGCAAAGTTGGCGTGTGTCTCAAGGTACATCATCACTTGTGCCTGTTTATCTAATTTAGAGCATGAAGAGACCAAGCACTTGGAGTCTTGATAAGTTTCTCTTTCTTCATGCAGTGCAATAGTGGGGACTGCCAAACCACATTTCATCCTTCTTGTGCTAGACATGCTGGTTTCTACATGAACACAAAATGGTTTGGTAGTATGTTGCAGCACAAAGCATATTGTGGCAAACACAGCATAGAGCAGAAAGAGGTAAGTGTAGCATCAAGGCTGTGAGCAATGGATCTCTTTCTTTTGTACCTAACACCAGGTTAACTATTCTCCGTATATCCTGCAAATAGATGTTATTTTGATAGGAAGTGAACTCGGTCCCCTGCCTCACATTATTTGATGTATAACAAATTGATAGCTTAAATTTAGGGTTAGACTTTTACCATTATCATGAAAAACAATGTGGATGGATAAGGGTTAGTATAATTGTGCATCGAGTTTGCAGGCTTGGTGGCATATTCTTTGATTTGTTGATGCATATTTTCCTGCCCACATGGACCGAAAAGGGGAAATATTTGTTGTTTATAGCAATCGTGTGTTTAGTACAGTTAGTTTCTGTATCTTATTTTGCTCTTCTAAATTCACGCAGATTGATGCCCGACAATATGGACCCGAGGAACTAAAAAGCTTGAAAAGGATGAGGGTTAGTATATGTGAAACATACTTATTGGTTGTCAAGTAAATTTAGATGAACACGAAACCTATCAATTCATAGCTACCAAGAGAAGTTGTTGATTATAAGTTCTTTTTTGGAAAGGATTTTTGTTGTAAGTTGATTGTGTGTGCTTGTTAGAACTTCTTAACATCAGATCAGTGTGCTGCTTCATTACTGGAACATACTATTTAGCTGGATGCAGTTACTAGACTATTGTTTTGATCGAACATACTATTTAGCTGGATGCAGTTACTAGACTATTGTTTTGATCTTTTTTTATTTTCTGTGTAGTAATCACAGCTAATCTAAATAACCAACACTACTATAACAGTGATTCATGTCAGCTGTTGTGTACCATTGAACTAATGCGGCCCCTCTCAATATATGCACCTGCTGGGTCAATTTATGGTGGTGCGTCTGCTCATAGCTAACAACCTGCTTTTGTGTTCTACATGATTTTTGCATATTGATACACTAGCCTTGCTTGTGAGGCATCTATGTCATGATAGAAGATTTGCCTAGATAACGTCCTTCTTTTTCAGTGAACATTGATTAAACGACTATTGAGGAAATATGTTATTGTTTTGCAGGTTGAGTTGGAAAAATTACGCCTCTTGTGTGAGAGGGTAATTAAGAGAGAAAAGGTGAAGGTATGTCCAGCTATTAATTATACTTTTCGTTTGGTGCGTTGAAAGTTGAACTACACCTTGAAGCTACTTTGATCTAGTTATTTTCTTTATGAATCATTTGCATCTTGTCAAATTTTGTTTTGTTGTACTTTTATCTGACAGTTAGTGACCTTATCTGCATGCTGTGTTTTCTTCAATTTGCTTCACAATGTTATTGTGTTGTGAAATTACGGAATGATATAACTGCCCACCTTTCTGAAATTAATCGAGTGTTCAGGCTAACTAGGGAGAGTTGATGACATAGGTGGATGTGCTGCTTCTTGGCGTTCAGGAAGCAGTCATATCATGCCCAGCAGGCATTCTTCTCAAAACTGCAAATTTTCTTCTTTTTTTTAATAAAAAAACCCATCATATGCACTGTTACCCAATTTATTCCCAAAATGTACCCAGCTGCTGGCAGTTATGAAATCATGGTTGCCATGTAGTATTTGCAGCTAACTCCATAGCTTTTAGTTTTGTAATGTGAAAGGCTCATTCCACTTCTACTGGTTTTCGTCAATGCACACAAACCATTAATGGTTAGAGGTTCCAGAAAAAAACTGTAGGATTGTTTTTGGACTTCTTCTACATTTTGTTACTTTATACTTTAAATCCTGGGGGCGAGCAATGATACTGATGAGGGTGGTGGTTAGTGGTGCTCTGTTGTTTCCTGTGCCCAACTGTCAATGCAGGGTTTGGAAAATCTAACAATTAATTGTTAGAATTGGGATTGGTTGAATTAAATTGATCAGATTGGACTCAGATTTTTGGCATAGTCAGCCTGGTAACTGTGAAAAAATAAATCACTAGTATTTTCTGTGAAAAAGGAAATCCCAGTCACGTTCACCCTCAATCATGGCTTCGATGTCTCTTGGGTTTTGTGCATGTAGATGTTCACACTTGTGAACAACGTTTCAGCTTTATTTCCATTCATCACTGTAAAGTTTACTGTTGACATTATTATATTTTTTTGACAACAGAGTGTCATAATATTTCCCTATGCATACCGTAAACTAATTTGCTGTGTTGTGTACTATGTCAGAGAGAGACAGTTCTGTGTGATCATGACATACTCGCCAAAACAAAGGATACTGTTGTTTTCTCCTACCTTGCACCTGGAGCTAGTTCAGAATCTGCCACGACTTCGGTTAATAATAAATCATACAGTGGAACCGTGCAAAGATCTGATGATGTCACGGTGGATAGTATTATTTCTGGGAAAAACACCATAAGATTTTCTCTTAATAACAGAGATGCTGAGAGAAATACAGCTGATAGCTCAAGGACTCTGATATCCTTCAAACGGAAGTTGAGTGAGAGGGGATCACTTGCTGGCAAGCAACTTCCACAAAGACCAGTTACTGCCTTACAGAAATTGGAAGATGGAAAAAAGACGACAAAAGATAAGAAGGTTTGTACTGTTCTTTTCAGGTTTTCACTTCTTTCCGACAACAATGCTAATGTACAACACATGATTTTGCAGCAGATGGAAACGTTTCAAAAGGAGCTTGTTATGACATCTGATCAAGCATCTACGCAGAACCAACGCCTTCCAAAGGGATATGTATATGTCCCCCGTGATTCTCTTTCTAAAGAGAAACCATGGAAACGAAATACACAGACCCATGAACCACAAGAGCCTGGTGGATAGGAACAGCTGAGATGAAGATGGTTAATTTCTCTCATGGAAAGCCGTGGAACATTTGCATGCTTGGTCTTCATAACTGAAAAGGCTCAAGCGTCAAGAAGGGCTGGCCAGTGTTTTTGCCGCAAGGATTACCGACAAGCAGTGATCCTATCGGACTCAAGATGTAGAATGATGAAAACGAAGTTACTGTGAATGAATGTATGGTGTGGGATCATGACAAGAAGGCTGGCCCCCAGTCAGCTCACTTGGATGAATAGCAACATGGGTGCATTTCACCTACCAGGGCTATACAAAGTTGCCTCTCTCTCGACCGTGTATATAGATCTGTCTTGTAGAGTGCAGATTTTGTAAAATTTCTTTGTACATTCCTACCTTTGCAAATGCATAGTTTAGTTATGCAAAACAAGAGAAAGAATTACCATTCCTTTTTGATGGTAGAAGAAAAGAAGGGACTTGGGACAACTGAGGGGTGACGTTCCATCATAGGATTGGCGAGAAGCATTTGGTAATATCTAACAAGGTCTGATTCACGTTATTTGTAGGGATGGAGATAGTATAAATAGACTGGATCAGCTACTACTGTTCATCAGCCAGTTACTGTTGATAACCTGTACAGACCAAGGCTATTCTTTTTTATGTTGATTGGTGTCGGTGATTTGATGAAACCAGTAAGTTTTTGAATTTTTTTTCTAGTTTCAGAGATTAACATGGTTTTATGTTGTCAAGATGACAGCAAAGAGGAAGTTGACTAGTGAGTATATAAGTCAGGTGTGGTTGTCAGATTTTAACTTATATGTTGGATCCATATATTTTGATCTGAGACAGGTGCTTTCCGCTTGCCGTCCAGATTTGAACTTTGATTAATTTTTTTTGGTGCTGTTGCAAGCCACGCTGGCAATGTAAAAAACAACTGTTCAGTTTGTAATGGTACTTTCCATTTCTTGTGCTTGAACCTGACAGCTCGTGCCTGGTGTATATTTCCAAATGGTGATTTTCTAATGGATTTGGAGGTGTCCTATCGTATTCGTTCTGATGTGGTGATTATTGCTTAATCTCTTCAAATTATCTTGTGGAGGATAGAGCTGACGATCTAACATGAAATAACTGACGTCTTGCTAGTTATTCGAGCACTGCTATGCTTTTACTCTTGCATTTGGTTCCTGTGCTTCTGTCAGATATCTTTTCAGATAGACTTAGGTCCTGCTTTTCATGGGGCATTTTTTTTCCTGATGACTCGTGATTCACATTTAGGTGTCTTGATACCCTGCGTCAGTCCTGCTACATTGCCGTTTTTATATTTTAAACATGTGCATCATGGTATTCATGTATAAGTCAAAATTGAGAAGAATTTTGGACTTTTAAAATAATGAGGAGAAACTTTTAAAAGAAAATAAGTTAAAACAATTTTTAGGAAGAAAAATTGAAAAGAAAAACAAAAAAAAATCTAAACCCTCCCCCCTCCCCCCCTCGATGGGCCCTCCCAGGGCCCATTGTTTTTCTTCCCCCCTCCGACTGAGCCGGCGGCCCAACCTTCTCCCTCCTCCTGGCCCACTCGGTCTTCCCCTCTCTTCCCTCGGCCTGCCCCGTCTCACTCTCATCCTCATCCCCACGCCCCTTGCCCTTATCCGCCGCCCCCACAAGCTGCTCACGTAGCAGCTCGCCACTGTTGCCGTGGCGAGCACCCGGCTGCCCCCCTCGCCACCTCCTACTTAGGAGCTCTCGCCGCTCTCGCCGCTCTCTCCTCTTATTTTCCCCCCGACCGAAGTTCCTCCCTCCTTCTCGACTCTCTCTTTCTCTCAGCCTCTCTCTCTCTCCCTTGCGTTCCGCCACCCCCACCACTGACGACGTCCACCTCTCACCCAGAGCCTCCGCTCCTCGCTTCCCCACCACCCCGGAGCCTCCGCATCGCCTCCCCGCCTCGGTACCGCGCCGCCTCACCCGGAGCCTCCGCTCCTCGCCTCCCTACCACCCCGGAGCCTCCGCCTCACCCCGGAGCCTTTGCCCTCCCTCGCCGCCGCTCCGCCACGCCATCCCGTGCTTCCACCTCGCCGCCCCGGAGCTCCTCTCCCTCCTCGTCTTGGTGCCACCCTGCCTCCACCTGAGAAGCCCCGCCGCCGGGAACTGTCCGCCCGGACCTCCGAGCTCCCCCACCCCGCGTTGCCGTCTCTCCTCCACCGAGCTCGGCTCTTCCCCGCCATCGAAGCCCGAAGGCCGCCGCCCCTTCCGTTCGACCCAAGCGGTCGAGCTAGCCCCGCGCCGCCTCGCCGCTCCATCGGCCGGTAAGCCCGCTGCGCCACCGCCTTGCCTAGACTATCTGAGCCAGTCAGCCAACCGGCCAACCAATTAAAAGGGTCATTATGACCCAAATCGGTGTCTTTAGGACACCATTAATAATAAGTATTAATTAATCCAACCAGTTTAATACTAATGATTAGTAATAAATACTAATCCGTCATTAATGCCTAATTAATACCATCTGATACATTAATAACAATAATTAATGTCTAAGCAGTGCAATAAATGAACTAATTAAGGTTGTCTCTATGACATCTGGGCCCCGCATGTCGGGATTAATAAGAAGAATAAAGAAAATACAAAATATATGACAGTGGGCCCCACTTGTCATTGGCTCGGTCAAATTTGACTAGAGTTGACCATTTCTCTGAGGCTAAAATTGAGGTAAGTAATAAAAATACTTATTACTATTTATTTTTACTGAGAAAAATACAAAAAGGGTATTTAAATTGATTAAATCTTAGAAAATTCATAGTAAATCTATTTTTAATCAGAAAAATACAAAAAATATATCAAAATGTTCAGAAAAATGAGATCTACTCAAATATGTCATTTTCATCCATGTTTACATTCTAGGAAAAATTTAAATGGCTAAAAACTCAAATTAGAGTTTTTTCGATTAGCCGGAGGTCGTCGGATCGCGATTTCTTGAGCGTCCGGACTCCGATTAAATCAATTCCACTTGCATTAGTCTTCATTTTGAATCCTCTATGCCATGGCATGCATTTCATATCATGTTGATGTTCATCATTGTGATATTTATTATTGCATCTCCTTTTTTCGGTATTCTCGTTCTTTCCGATAGAGCCGGAAGATCTCGAAGCGTATAATCCTGAGCAAGAACAAGGCTTAATAGCCGAACCGCAAGGCAAGCAACCATTTGAACATTTTGCGATCATCCTACTATTTGCAAATTATTAATTGTTTCCAAAACCCTATCGCATGCGTTCAACTTATATTTTATGTTAAGTGCTAGCTTTATTCGTTGCATAACTTATTTTGTCGCTCAATTAACCTCACCACACCCCAACCTATTTAGAGTAGTATAGTTGTTGCTTCTAAGTTACTTATATTGTTAATGATGCTTATACATGCTTAGACTTGTAGAAGTCATAATTCCTTGGATGGCGGATAAAACACAACACTCTGGGTGAGTTAAGTGGTAGGTGGGTGTTCACCGAAAAGTAACTAATGAACTTGATTAATAATGATCGGGCTTAGACGAGAGACCATGGCTGGGAGCATGGTGGGTTGTCTCATTTTTCCCATAAGGACTGGTTCTCTGTGTCCTTTTGAACCAAGATTTACGTACTTCTACATGGGTGGTATAATGGGCCACCACGACTAAATAATTTATCTAGACTTGAGTTATAAGCTGCATAGTTTGCCGTTTCCTTTTACTGGGTAAGTGAAAAATGATGTGATGTGGTGCCTCAATATAGATGTAAGGGTTACACACAGTCCGGGACTGGGGATGTATCACCTGCTACAACTTTTGGGACTGTGTCACGGTACCAGCCGGACTGGTGTACACGGATTAGCCCATTAGGGCGGCTCATACTTAAGTCGAAAATATTGTAAAGGTCGTGTTCAATCACACTCTGCTAATACACCTCGTGAAGTGTCTTTGGCCTAGCATTAAGAGTCGATTGATACGTGTAGGTAAAGATGTACACCCCTGCAGAGTTTGAACTATTTGAATAGCCGTGTCCGCGGTTATGGACAGCGTGGTAAGAATCCACATCGAATTAGACAACTACAACAATACTTTAAAACATGCCAACTCTAAGATTGAGGAGTTGGCGATTGTTTCCTCCCTGATGATTGAGGAAGAATCGAGGGTTAAGTGTGCGGTAGTCTGCAATAGATTTCATCGTGAAGATTCGACTCATATATTTTTAAGTAATCTAGTAGTCGAATTTCATTCTACTTAAAGAATATTATCAAAAAAATAATCAGCTTTCCGCAAAATAGTCCACAATTACCCCCTTATTGAAATCTGTTGCATCTATTACTAATTTCCCTTATAAGTCTTGCGGAGTACAATTTTTGTACTCACCTTGCAGTTATTGATAATTTTGCGCAGAGGAGATCATCCCCTTAATGGATGGTTTCTATGTAGAGATCGACGCCCACGACGACTAGTCGCTGGGAATCCCAGGCAGTGGTCCTGCCCAGGGTTTGGCAGCTTGGTTTATTTTGCTGTCATCTTTTCATCTTACCTTTTTGGCTTCTTAGCCATGTTTAATCTTCCGCTGTGTAATCAACTCTTTGTGTGAATTATGTTGTTAAGTTTAAAGAACAACTAGTATTATTGCAATTTCAGTCGTAGAGTTATTGTTGTGATACTTGTTTGTTCTCACCTGCCTCATGTGCCTTGCGTGTATGTTATTGAAGCATATGGTGTGGGTAGTTTTTAGAGTCTATATCATAGAATTGTTAGGTTTAATCACCCCTGTGAAGTGACTCTTCCACTGAGAGTTTGAGAACTATATCATCGTACTCCAGCCGAGCATTAACTTGTCGGGACAAGTTTGCCGAAGCAAGTTCGGGGTTGACGTCTCGAACTATTCGAAGCCATATTACTCCACTCATCTTGGAATTGATACCAAGGGTTGACGTTTCGACTTAGCTGGTGATTTTATTTAAGATTTTCTATTATGAATTTTGGGTCCTGACAGTAGAAAATAATTGTTGTATATTTTTCAGTCGAGCTAGCACTTCGGATCTAACTAACCGATCTTCCGTTAGATACGCCAGTCCGTACAGACCAAGCACGTGGTTATTAGCGCGAGGGTAAGAGTGCACGATAGCATTCCAGGTGAATTACCCATCAAAAGAAAGGGAAAACTGAACCATACTCGATCAGGAATAACTTTACTCTAGAGGGAGAAATCACGAATCACGTTCTTGCGGCCATTTTTGACTGTGCAAGTGCAGATGCAATCGCTCGTTCCGTTCCAGTCGAAGCTTCAGTGATAGACAGGTCAGGGCGATGGCCGCGCATGCGAACCCAGCTCGACCGAAAGCCACTGCTGCGTCGCGTCGAGAAAGGCATGCATCTATCTACTCCGTACAGATCACTCATCACTGCCCAGACCCGAGCCTGCCGCAGTGCCACTGTCGTGTCGCGGTGTCCCTTATCATATTGCAAGGCTTTTTTCTAGACGCGAGCTTGGCTTTGCTTTTTCGAGAGATTTGGCAGGCGATTCGCCCGATCTCGGGCACTACCGCCCAGCCGATGGGAGCCTCTCCCTGTGGTTGGGTTGGCGGCGGCACGTAAGAGTACGATACGATGCGACGACTCGGCCCCAAACTTATCTAGCATCTCGATCGATCTCGGCCACTCCCACAGACGCGCGTGCCGCACGCAACGCACCGGTGGTCAACTGCAAAGCAGATGCCAGTTCTCGCTTGATTTCTTTCTCTTTCTTCGGCATCTCGTCTCGTCTAATCTCTGGGACCAGTGAACAGTGGCGGCCAATAGCGAGCGGCAGCTTTTGGAAGGAATATTTGCTGCTGATATGGATGGTGGCTTTCGACGGGGGCCGGCCGGGAGGACCGGGAGGACGGACGCCGGGTCTCGTCGTTCGTCTCGTGTCGTGGCTCCGTTGCTTTCACGGCTAAAGTGCCCGGGGATGACGCCGCGGATCCGGTGGCCCGCGCGCACCTGCCGCCTAGGCCTACCACCGTCACGAACATTGATCGTTCGCGACCACGCATTTTCTTCGAGAGCACGGCACTCCCGTTGTGCAGCTACACGGTAATTTCTGTAGGAATTGGAACTGTTGTTTTTCTCTAGCGAGAGACACGAGCTCCGCATTTCATCGTAGAAGAAAAGAGTTGACTAATTAATAAGAAAAATCGGTCGAAAACCACAAGTTAAATTTTTTTCGTACGTGCTCTGGACAGGGCCGCGATAGATGGTTGATCCGGTTGTGTCTGTGAGGCCACGAGTCTTGAAGGATATATATGAGCGGACATTTGTTCTGATGATTTGGAGGACGTGATAATCCCGCGGGTCTTTGTACGTTCCCTTGGCTAAGATGGAGATGTGGTGACACGGAGGAAACAGACACATCGCATGTCGCAGCTTGAGTTTCATGACCGGATCGACACGGTCGTTCAATCGAGATGGATGGGACGGGAGCCGTGCTCCGTAGGGCAAGCAGTTTCAGAAGCCTGTGGCATTCTTTCGCCTGCAAGCTAGTAGCAGCTGTAGCAAACCGTACCATGAGGCGATCGATCGATGCCCCACGCACTAGCTCGAGATTTTGTTTGACGCGTTGAGTGGACTCGAACGGACTAGCTCTTTCTACCGGCTCTGCAAATTGCATGGAACGGAATTAACTACTGCTCTTCTTTTTTTCGCAAACACGAATTACTACTTTACTCGTACGGCACTTGCAGCTTCTTGCGCCGCTTATCTAATCATTAGTGTACTATCTTATTACAGTCACGAAGTTAATCACGCCAGTGAATTTACTACTAAAATTAAGTGAGTCGTGTGGTTTCTTGTAAGTTAAGTACTGGAATAGGAAAAGGGATTGGATGGATCTCAAAAAGTTACCGATACACGAAACTAATTGTATGACGTCCTTGCCGCTTTTTACGTGGCAGGGTAGCTCGATCACTTTTCATCTGGCGAGAGAGCGAAACAAAGTACTAATTAAAGCAGGTGTACCAGTCATCACTTCATACAAAACTCAAAGTTATATTATACATGCACGCGCTAACTAAAGGTCTAATTAAAGTAAAGTAACTCGAGTACCACCCAGAACCAGTGGAGAAGTAGTGTATAAACTTTGCCTAGTCAAGAAAAACCGGCATCCATCACCTGTGAGGAAGAATGGAAGAGTGAAAGACTGAACAGACGTGCATGCCCCCACAGACACCGAGGCACTGCCCATACCAGCCGGCAGCCACCCAGCCAGAAGGAGCTGCGCGATGACACACGCAAAAAAGGACATGGGTGTACAGTATCCTCACATCATGTCGCTCCATTACCCTGGCATCGACATGCCGTGGCAACAGCACCGGTAGTGCTCACCAGACATACAAATCAGCAATATTCCATTCGTGATTTGCTTCGCTCGCCCGGCGCGCACACCGCACAAGCCGTCCTGTCACTGCCGGAAGCCGAGAGCGGCTAGGAAGCGAAGCGCGCGCGCACTGACCCGTGCCGTCGTAGATACGCGTTGGGCCTCTCGCCGTCAGGGACTTGAGGGTGACCGCGACGGCCGCGCATGCACGAACCCACGCGCGCGCGCGTCGATCGCGTCCATCGTGCGTGCCGGGGCATCCCCCCCTGCTGCCTTATCCCGTGGCGACAATGTTATACTGTAACACTAACATGGATGCATGTGGATGGACCGGTCAGGCAGGGACCCGGTGAGTTCGCGCGCTGCATTGCATTGTGATGGGGCGTGGAATCACGCCAGCACTCGGGTCTCGGCCGGGGATTATGCCGTGGGATGTGCCCTCGGAGTTAGGGCTGGCCTGGCTCTAGCTTTGGGGTGTGGCCGTGGCCGTTTTGGGATCGGTTCAGGTTTGGCTGTTCGGGCACACAACGGCCGGTGTTTTTGCTTCTTTTTTTTCTCAGGTGGGCAGCCAGCTGGGTGGTAAGAGAAAAAGTGGTACCAAAAACAGATAAAAAGGAGAAATGCGTCTAGAATCCTGTTACTGGAATTGAGATTTGGCTGGGTTTATGGTGGTTTATCCATATATTATTAAGGTTAATAAGGAGGGATCGGTTCCAGCCTTGGCCACTCCGTGCGTAAGAATAATAATGTCTCATCTATCACGAAAGTGTGTGTTGTCTACTAAAGTAAGATTGTTGTTTAGAGATATATCATAAATAATTTTGCGGTAATAGTCAGTTATGAGTGGATCTGAAACTTGTCGCAATGCGATATGCACGAAGTTTCAGGAGCATATAACTTTTTTTTTACACGAAGCAACACATGCTCCGGTTTCCACTATCAGAAAATAACTAAACAACAATAGTTCAGTACATCCTACATCTACCATAAAACAAAGTAGCACGCAGCATAAACCTTATACAGCTGGATAAGCAACCTCCGGGACAAACGACTATTCCAACAGCATATTAGTCTACAACTATGTCAAAAGAGACCATAATACTCTGATATCTTTCTTACACACAGTAGCTTTGGGTCCAATCAGAATTTATAAGACACGGCATAAATGTGCATGGTATCAAGACAAAGTCGATGAACACATAAAAAGTACCAAAATAATAACGATAAACAATCAAGACAAAAGAAAAAGAATTTGATGAAACCAACCTCAATTCTTTAAGCATGACCTAAGTACAAGAGATTGTCGCTCTCTCACAACTCTAATACATTTTAGGACTCTCGGATCTTTGCTCTATACAAGAATCTAGTGCTAAAAAAATCTAGCATCTAATCCTCTCTTGTTTGCACATTGCTCTTGGATTGTTTGATTGCTTGAGTTGTGTTTCTATGACCACTCCTTAATGGGTTTATGTACGTTCTCACATAGCCTCTTCCAAAGTAAGGGGGACTTCAAATCCTAATAGTTTTCCTCTAGTTTCCTTGTAATACATGTACATCTTCGAATTCTAAAGGTTTTAGGATGTGAGTCAGCTTCTCTAAGAATTCACTCCAAGTTGGCTCTGTCTTTTTGCTCCCAGCTTAGAAGCGCCCTCACCATAAGGACTTATACACATCACCACGATGTGCATGTTGGTGTCCGGACTGGATCGTCCGAACCTTCCACATGTGAGCTCATTTGTTGTGTCATTTGGTTAACCACACTGTTTGTCTCTACATCCTTCCATGCCATAGATTTGTACCAACTTCTGAGTTCTACTTGCTCGCTAGTACTGTGTGGTTGGCCTCAGCACGACTTCCTTCTTTTAACAGCTTGCACCTTTACCTTTATGTTTGTTAGAATTTGTAACTCTCTTTACAGCTCCACACAAAACTGCAGTTGAGACCCGAGTACTTACCATTGACAATGTGGTTTCCTTCTCCTGACCAGGATTTATATCAGACCTCCCATTGGTTGCGCCACCTTTAAGAGCTCTCAGCAATTTGTATCCACCTTTTCCCTAGATATCTTCCACGATTACCTGTCCTGTGTAAGTAACTTGCTTAACTCCGTCTCGAAGGGGAGGATGATAAGGACATAACTAACACCGATACAACCATATTACAGGGTGCAGTAACACGAGCTCGAGCACACCAACTAAATTGTCAGATAAATTTGTTTCTTAGAGCTCCATCATTTTCTATAAACTCCATGATGCTGCCTAAAGGAGATGATGTTATATTACCAGGAACATAGGCTGAAGTGAGGAGAAGGATGGTGTCAAGCTATTTTAAGACTTTGGAGCCATCATGATGGACGACATATACAAGTTTTCACTTTGCATTTTCGTCCAAAATTAGTGAACGGTGATGCGTCACCTTTTCGGGCCAAGAGCCACGTATCTTTTAATTTCAGCAAACTTAAAGATATTCGAGTCGCAAGGGAGAAGGAGTCCTAGTCATGAACAATACCTCCTTCCACCCTCTCCTATATAAGTCCCCTGAGTCCCTAAGAATAGATGAGTTTCATAGAGTTGTTTAGCTACTGCTACAATTTTGCATCTACAAGTCGTGTAGGACTACCGTTTTGTTTAGATCGCCAATGGAATCCCAAATCCGTTCTTTTAGCCTTTGTGTTAATTTAATACTCGCAATTTCAGATTGTATATTATCACAGTTCTTGCTGGTTCTTTGGTTGCTTGCACGAACTCGAACCTCATGTTCAGGTAATCGTGCCTACGGCAAGGTCAATAACCATCGAAGATTGATTTAGATATTGCTAAGGTGTATCGTCGTGTACGGTATACTCGGATCGACAAGATCAACCTCCACCAAATCGATAGCTACCTTCATCTCACCGAAAGATCGGGCCACCGTCTCATCATGATATCTCACAACCACGAAGTTCAAGCGACCTCAGAGATATTACATTCTTCTTCAAGCTGGGAACATATTGAATTCCCGTCAGCGTGCGATATGCTCCATGATACATCTCCAGTGTGACCGTTCCCACCTCAATGACCGCATATGCCTTGTCATCCTCTAAGTGAACACTTGCATCGGGTGTAGAGACCCTTCGTCAAACATCTTCCTAAATTCAATATCCATCCATGAGAAGTACTTGTTTGACTGACGATAAGTACGTCTGAATCATCTTTTGCGACCTCTATTGAGACTGCACTCCTCATTTACTTCATACTTGGATAGTCCTCTATCATATGACCTTCCTTGTCACATAGATAACATACATGTTTGTTATTGTTCTTGCCCTTTTTCCCATGACTTTTGCTTTTGCATGTAGAACATATGGTGGTCAATGCTTGATCACTTGAGGATGAAGATTCCGATGGCTTTTTCAAATACTCCACCTCCAATAGATATACAACAGCCTCATTGAAGTTGAGAGTGTTTTTCTTGACACGAACATATTATCATCAATTGCTCCCATGATGGTGGTGGAGATGAAGCCAATAAGACGACCTTATTGTTCTCGATTTTCTCATACATACTAGTTAGATGCATGACAAGATTGTTGAATATGTTCAGATGGTCGATGAACAATTGCCGCTTCAGCACCCATCGGCTTGTCGGGGACTTTGCCATGTATAGTTCTTCTAGATCACTCTATAATTTCTTCATTGAATTATCCTTGATCACTGAGTGCTTTACCTCATCAGAGAGACACGAATAGATTGTACTAACAGCCTTCCACTCCATCACCTTCTAGTCTCCATTGGATGTCCTAGCTAGTTCATCCCCTTCAAGAATGTCGATTAGTTTTTGTTGGACAAGAACATCCTTCACCACATATTGCCACACGCTGAAATTTACGCCATCGTCAAATTTCTCTACTTTGCTTCACATTATTGACATCGCTCTTGATTGTGTGCCGTCTGATGCCTTGCTGGCCTTCTCACATATCTTATTAATCTGGCCTTGGCTCTGATATAATTGTTATACTCTGATACCTCTTCTTATGCACAGTAGCTATCGGATCGGATCAGAGTTTGGGCACGAGCGTGCACGGTATCAAGACAAAGTTGATGAACCCCCTAGAGAGTATTAATATAATAACAATGAACAATTATGACAAAAGTGAAGATTTGACGAAGCCAACCGCGAATTCTTTAAGTATGACCTCAAAAAAATATAAGAGATTGTCGCTCTCACACAATCTTCTAACACCTTTTAGGATCCTGGGATCCTTGCCCTATGTAAAAATCTAGTGCTAAAGAAACCTAGCATATAATCCTCTTTTGCTTGTAACTTGCTCTTGGACTGCTTGATTGTTTGCGTTATGTTCCTATGGTCATCCCCTAATAAATTTGTATACCCTTACTGTCGACGATTGGTAAACCGGCGATCTTACGGTACTCGCGAGATGAGGATTACTGGGGGGTAGGGACCTCTAGGGGCCAATCGCCAGGAGTTCTGACAGCAGGGAACAGCCGTTTTTATACAGGTTCAAGCCTCCCTCAGGATAATAACCCTACGTCCTGTTGCTATATATTGATCGGGAACACGCTTTACAAAGGGGGTGTATGTTAGTGGCTATCCTAGGCCTAGTCGTAGTCTAATCCTAGCTAATCCTCCGGGCTCGACTCCCTCGAGACTGCGGGTCTTCTAGAGCTTCGCCTCCCGACTTGACCTAGATTGACTTCTGGCTACTGGTTCCCCTTGCGACTTGTCTGCTGGCTATTTCGACCTGTCCTCCCCTATGGGATTGCTGATCCTTATATAGGGGGTACCCAGGGTCGTACTGGATGTGGACTTACGCCCGAGTAGGACTCTGGCCTCCTTAAACGTCGGGATTGACTTTCCTAGTTTAAGGGGAGTCTTCTTTCCTTAGCGGAATTGCCTTATCGTCCGAGGATCCTTATCGGGAATGTGGTACCTTCCTAAAGCCTCAGGGAACTACGTACGGGTACCCCGAATACACGGGATACTGTACTACGCATCATCAAGCCCCCCATCAATACGTGAAATGAGGTCAAGATGGTTTGGTTGGAAATCTGCCCTTGTCGGGGAGCAGCCCCGAGTAGGCGACCAGATTAGTCCTTGTCGATGACTTCTCCGAGTAGATTCAATCTCTTCCGAGTAGTCACAAGAACCTTATCGGAACAACTTCTTGGAAAAAATCCAGAGCGTTTCTCTAGTCTGATCTGATCCGTCGATCACGGACACGCGTTCACCTGGTGTATTTCTAGGAAACGGAACCATCGTGGCGGAAAATTCGCGTGGTGATGAAGAATCTTTTCTCTCTCTGGCCCATCTCTTGAGTCGTGGGTTGTCAGACCCTCTTTTTCCCGCGACGTGCTCTGTGCGCGAAAAAAGCAACTGCCCGCATTAAATGCGATTGAAATGATCGCGCCGTGAACCGCGCCCGGTGATCGTTCAAATCCTTTAGGAGTCCAAGAATTGGGGTTTTGCCCACATTGCATTCCTGCCTCCCAGCATTCTCGCTTTCTTCATCGTCTTCCTCGCGCCCCTGCGCAAACAACTTTCGCCGGCGTCTTCCTTGTGACCGAGTGACGGAAATGGGCAAGAAGAAGATTGTGAAGAGTTCCCCTGACCGCGCCGACGAACCGGAGAAAACTTCGGGGGAGATCGCGGTCGCCATCCCTCCATTCGAAGCTTCGGTGATGGATGCCGCCGCTCTCGAGAAGCTCGCGGAGGAGGAGGTGGTCCTCCCGGAGGTCTTCGTACCTTACCGGGAGGCTGTGAAGGAGACGGTCCCGAGCCCCAACACCGGTTGGACCGTCGTCTTCGCCGATTTCTTCAGGTGCGGATTCCAGTTCCCGCCGTCGGCCTTCTTTCTCCTGGTGCTTCAGCATTACGGAATCGAGTTGATCCACCTCAACCCGAACTCGATCCTGATGCTGGCGGTCTTCGCACACCTGTGCGAGGCCTACCTCGGCGTCAGGCCGAGCCTGGAGCTGTGGAAGTACTACTACAACCTTCGCCGGCAAGGGCAGAAGGGCAGCGGCTCAGGAGTAGTCGGGGGCGCCGGATTCCGCCTCCGAGAAGGAAGGAAGGACGAGTACATTGCCTCGTCCTGGAAGTCTTCGTGGTCGGGCTGGCACGCTCGGTGGTTCTACTGCCAGCCCCCTGCGGACTCCAAGATCTCCTACCGCGGACTTGCTCCTCATCCGCTCAAATGCTGGGGAGAGGTTCCGAAGGAGACCAGGCATCTCAAGGCCCTCGCCAGCGACGTCACCAATCTCGCCGCCAAGGGACTGACGGCGTGGGATGTCGCGGAGGACTTTCTTCGACGCCGCATCAGCCCCCTTCGGTCGCGAATCTCAGCGGCCTGGGCGATCCCGGATAACCAAGACCCGACAAGGGATTTTGACACGGGTAAGTACAGCGACTTGCCCCATGTCAACCTACCTACCGAGAAACCTCACGCACTTCTGCCTTGTCGTGCCATGCAGAGCTGTCCCCGGGGGAACTCTGGAATAGGTTGAACAACCTATTCGAGCAACTCCCCCAAGGCGGGCGCAAAGACGTGCCCTTGCCCCTTTTGAGGCAGAGTCCAGAGAGCCGGCGAGAAGTGTTCTCGGTAAGACATCCACCTTTCCTCCTTGTCTGACTTGGTCTCATCCGAGTAGCCTTATTGAAGGTTCTCGGGTTCTTTCTTTGCAGCGCGTAGGCCGCGGAGGTCCCGACTCGGAGGCCGAACGAGCTGGCGCTCCCGTCGAGGATGATGACGTTGAGATATACGACACGGCCCCGCTGCTCCCCGAGACTAGAGAGGAGGGCTCTTCTGCCGATGAGGGGGCGGAGAACTTCCCGCCGAACTCTCCTGCCCGGGATCCCCAATTGCAGGTTTGGGCCCTCGCCCGACTACCTTTTCCTTTCATATTCTTTCACGAATACTAATCGTAAAGGTGGTCGTATCGAATAGCCGGAGGCGAGCGACCCTCCGCCCAAGGAACCGACACCCCCTCCCCCGGCCGTTCTCGAGGAGGAGTTCGTGGCGGACAAAGGGGAGGCGCCGCTACCTTCCGGCAAGCGAGACTCAAGTGCCTTGGCGCTGAAAAGCTCTCCGAAGGGGAAACGCCAGAAGTGAGTTTCCTTTTGCCGCCTTTTTTCTTTTGACTTCGTTGCGTTGAAGTTTTGACTTGGTTGCTTTTTGGGCGATTAGGGTGGTGATCCGCGCCAGCAAAGCTCCGGCTACCGCAGCCGCCAAGCTGCAGCCCCCGGCGCCGAAAGCGGCATCGGCCCCTGTGGCAGACTCGCCACAGGCTCCGGCGCCAGACTTGCCGCAGGCTACTGCGCCAGACGCGACGGAGCCGCCGCAGGCCCCCGCGCCGGAGTCGCCACCGGCCCCCACCAAGGAGTCGGAGCCCCCGGTGGTGGAGTCGGAGCTGCCCCTTACCGGGCTAGTCGCGCCTCCGGGTCTTCCTGCGGCTGAAAATCTTCGCGCTTCTTCCTTGCTGTAGGTAACATAAGGGAGGTTAGCGATAAGGTAATCTTACTTGGCTTGTACTGACCTGTTCTTTTTCTTAGCGCGCTATCTCCCAGGTCGTCTCGCTCGAGAAAGCGCTTGAGGAGACGGACTCGATACGCGACGAGTCCGAGAAGCGGCGGACGGAGATCGAGGCGTTGCGGAAGCAGCTTGAGGACTCCGAGAAGCTGCGGGCGTCGGAGAAGGAGGCGCTGCAGAGGAGTCTCGACGACTCCGAGAAGCAGCGGGCGTCGGAGAAGGAGGCGCTGGAGAAGCGTCTTGACGACTCCGAGAAGCAGCGCGCGGCAGCCGAGGCCGACCTTTCGTCTGCGAAGGCGCGCCTTTCCGATGTTGTGCCTTCTCTACAGCAGAGCCGCTCTTATGCGAAGAAGCTGGAGGAGGATCTCGAGCGGGCCTTGGGCATGCTTGAGAAGGCGCTGGGTGAAGTTGGTGTGGTCGTCGCCCCGAGCTCTTCTTCGGCCGACCGCCTGGCCGGGCTGATGGCGTCCATTTCCCGGCTGAAGCCTTCCGTCAACAAGCTCCTCGAGGTCGAGCTTCAGCAAGGGGTCCGTGAAGCCTTGGCCTTCGCCCTTGCCCTTCTGAAGCGCGAAACCCCGGACTTGTCGCTGGAGGCACTTGAAGCTGACTTGCCGGAAGAGGAGGCGGAGAACCTTGTCGGCGCCGTGCAGGCGGCAGCCGATGCCTTTGGCGACCGAGTCCAGCCGTCTGGCTCGCAGTAGGTCTGTAATAGGGAAAATACTTATGCAAGTGCAGTGGTTAGTAACTGTGCGGTAACTCGTGTGTTTTTATCTTTCTTTTTGCAAAAACCTTATCTGAGCCACTTGCGCGAAACTTTGTTGGATGCAAACATAGGCTTTAGTCGGAACCAATCGTCCTTCGTCTCCCTTTGGTGCGGGTGTACGAATAGGGCCGTAGGTCACTTTTTGCTGCGATCGACCAGTCCTTGGGTTTAGTCGGATGGAGGGCTTCGTGGCTCCTCGTCACCAGTAAACGCGATAAGGGGTCTTTCGTACAGCTTGTCGTGACCGTGGCAACATCTTCGTACCCCTAGCCGAGGGAAGACTCCGGCTACCTGGCTGGTAAATCCTGTGCTTGTCTGATCAGCAAAGTTGCGCTCTACCCGAGATATCTTCCGCTCCGAGAAGTCGGAGGTGTGGATGAGCGTGTGGGTTCCGTCGATCTAGTCGTAGCCATACTTCCTTCCCTTCCTTTGCTCTGGATTGGGGGACTTTGCTACGAAACTGGGGAGCTTAGTCGACCAGGCCTTAGATTTGGTCAGGTGGGGGGCTCAGTGGCTCCCCTGTCACCTGCAAACGCGTTAAGGGGTTTTCCTCGCATCCCTGGCAGTTGCAGCGCAGAACCCTTTCTCCTTTGCGCCGGTCGAAGAAGTCGGTACTCGTACTCATATCTCGACTTCACCGTATTCTTATCCAGCCCCCGACTGTCTGTTCGAGGTATATCTCGGATAGGCAGTCTGAATTAGAAATAGAAAATATTGAACTGAGGACTCTGTTTTATTTAACGAAGAACTGTGTCTTTTACAAGCTACTGTAAGAAAACTAACTTTTAAGAAAGAACTAGAAACAAAAACTAAGACATCCCCTCCTCTTGTGGCTTGTCGTCAGTTACGCCAAAGGCTCCCGTCCTCGTGTCGCGACCTGCTGACTGAACTTTGTAGAGTGCGCGTGCTGGGCGGCGGCGCCCGAAGCGTCTTATTGTCGACTTGTTCATAGCTTGGCGACTCTTGAGGTTGGGGTTGGTGCAACTTCGGAACCCGCTGCCAGGGAGGCGATGGTTGTACGATCTTACCGATGGCGGTTTGGACTGGAACCCTTCTAATGGACGCGACCTTCCTACCACTTACACGAGCGACTAGGGTCGGGCGGCTTCTCCCGAGGAACCGTTGTCCTGCCCGGGGAAGGCCCTATTTTTCTCCCAGCTCCGACTTAGTCGTGGAGCTCTTTCTCCGGCTTGGAGGGGGTACTTCCCGAAGACGTCGCTCGTAGGCGTGGAGGTGGTCTTGATGATGTGGCGGCGGGAGCCTCCGCGTCGGCGCTTTGGTTAGAGGGCGGGTGCTGTTCTGCGAGGTTGAGGCTGCGCTTGTCGCAGAGGAAAGCTTCTTTGGGGGAGCTCCTTATGGTGAGGACACCTTTTGGGCCGGGCATTTTTATGCACTGGTACGCGTAGTGCGTAGCTGCCATGAACTTGGCCAGGGTAGGTCGTCCTAGGATAGCATTGTAAGCTGTCTCAAAATCGACTACATCGAACAGAATTTTCTCTGTTCGGAAATTCTCTGGTGTACCAAAGGTAACCGGGAGAGTGACTTGCCCAATCGGCGTGGCCGACGAGCCCGGGACGATGCCGTGAAAAGCGTGCGTCACCGTCTGGACGGATGACCGTGGCACTTGCATTGCGTCGAGGGCGTTGGTGAATAGGATATTGAGGGAGCTCCCTCCGTCTATTAGCACGCGGCCGACCCGGCAGTTGTTGATCGTGGGCTCGACCACGATCGGGTATCGTCCCGGTCGAGCACAGTTTTCGGGGCAATCGGCTTGGTCGAACGAGATTGCTACCTCAGACCACTTGATCGCTCGAGGGACTCGCGGAACACTCGCGAGGACTTCCCGGGCGATCGCCTTGTACTGCCTCTTTGACTCATAAGAGGTTGAGCCCCCGAATATGTGCTCTATTGCTCTAACATGCCCCTGGAAAGGCTCAGGGGTGGAATCACTGTCTTCGGAAGATGTCTCCCGGCTGTTGTTAGCGACCTGAGGGTTCTCCTCGCGGAACCTCTCTCGCTCTTCCCGAAGATACTTCTTGAAGATGCGGCATTGTCGCAGATCATGCGAGTCCGTCTGGTGGAAGTCGCACCAGGGCTTGGACGCCCTGTCGGAGGACGTTGTAGGCTTATCCTTGGAGCGTGGCTTCCAGGTACGTTTCTCGGAAACGTCAGCCATCACCTCGTCGGTCCTGGTCCTTTTCTCTTTGTTCCCTCCAGAGGGCTTTTTCTTGCGCTTGGTTTTGCGCGAATCGTTTCTCGATTGGAGGGGAGAGCTGGTAGACTCGCCCCGCTGTTGCTTGATGTAACGCAGGGTTTCCTCCGCGCAGGCAGCCTTCTCGGCCAGGTCCATGAGCTGCCTGGTGGTTCTTGGTGGTCGCATGATCAGATCGTGCGTGCACATCTCGTTCCGACTGCCCCGAGTGAAGGCGCGGATGACATCCGAGTCCGTTATTTCGGGTATAGTGTTGCGGACAGCACTAAACCTCTTCGTGAACTCCCGGAATGTCTCATCTGGTCGTTGGACGATGAGGAACAGGTCGTCGACCCGACCAGGCCTCGGGAAGGTACCTTGGAAGTTCCCGAGTAGCATGTCGCATAGCTGTCCCCAGGAACGGATTGTTCCTGGGGGGAGGTTCGTCAACCACGTCCTAGCGGCTCCTCTGAGGGCTGTGGGGAGGTAGTTGGCCATCACCTTCTCGTCGCCGCCGGCTGCCTCGATCGCGGTGGCGTAGATCTGGAGGAACTCCACAGGATTCGTGGTTCCGTCATACGATTCGAGCGAGCCTGGCTTGAAACGAGAAGGCCATCGCACTTGTCGGAGTTCCTGAGACAGAGCTTGACATCCGCTGAAGGATCCCCGATAAGGCACGTTTTCGTCGCTATTCGGGGTCGAGGATCGGCCCCGAGCACGGGTGTTATGTGTGTGGTCTCTCCGAGAAGGTTGTTGCTCCTGTTGGCGCCTTTGACGGTGGCGCCGCTCGAGCTGTTCTCGGAGGTCCACCGGTTGCTCCTCCTGAGGAGACCGGTTTCTGGGGTGTCGTCCCTCCTGATCTCGTTCTTCCAACGGAGGAGGGGTGTGCACTCGAGCAGAGCTGTTGGTCACCGATCTAGCTCGAGAAGACTCGGCCTGGTTTTGAGCCTCTCGGAGGTCAGCCCCCAACCGTTGTAGCCACTGTACGCCCGCGGGTGTAGATAGATCTGCCGCGGGAGGCTGTGACAGCAGATTGCGCACTTCCGCCAGTCTTCGAGCAGTTCGGGACACGTACTCCCTCGTTCCCGGGGGAGATCTCTCTCCAGCAGCGGGTAAATCTCCGTTCCGACGAGGAGTTCTCTCCCCGTCAGCGGGTAATCCTCCGTCCATGTGAGAGGCATCCAGCGTATTACGCGGCTGTGAGCCCCCAGGCAAATCTGGATCTACGGGGTCTTCTCGACCATCGTTGATCGCGAGTACCATCCGAGGTCCTTGACTGGACGATGTGTACTCGTACTCCATCGCGTGGTCCTCATCGGACACAACGCGGGTAAAGTCTTGATCGTTCTCACGATCAGAATTAGCGGGAGAAATCCCAGCCATGGGACTGGCCATTCCCGCCGGGGAGTCGTCGTTCAAGACCAACTTCCCGCTGAAGGCCCTGGCGCACTCGGTTCTGAAGTGGTCAGCCTCGCAATCCGAGTCCTCTCCAGGGGCGTATTCTCCGAAGTCTACTCGATCCGTTACCGGGTATGGGTCCATAGGGCCAAAGTTGTCGTAAAAACCCTGGTCCGAGTACCCAGTACGGGGCGAGATTGCGATCGGTTTTCCTGCCGTGCTTGCTACTTCCTCCTCGGACGAGGCTGAGGAGGGCTGTGCGAACGGCGCTGGGATCTGATCGTGCCTAGTTGCGCGTCCTGCCGACTTTGAATCTTCCTGGACGGCTTGGTCCGGAGAGGTCCCCACGGTCGGCACCATCTGTCGACGATTGGTAAACCAGCGATCTTACGGTACTCGTGAGATGAGGATTACTGGGGGGTAGGGACCTCTAGGGGCCAATCGCCAGGAGTTCTGACAGCAGGGAATATCCGTTTTTATACAGGTTCGGGCCTCCCTCAGGATAATAACCCTACGTCCTGTTGCTATATATTGATCGGGAACACGCTTTACAAAGGGGGTGTATGTTAGTGGCTATCCTAGGCCTAGTCGTAGTCTAATCCTAGCTAATCCTCCGGGCTCGACTCCCTCGAGACTGCGGGTCTTCTAGAGCTTCGCCTCCCGACTTGACCTAGATTGACTTCTGGCTACTGGTTCCCCTTGCGACTTGTCTGCTGCTATTTCGACCTTCCTCCCCTATGGGATTGCTGATCCTTATATAGGGGGGTACCCAGGGTCGTACTGGATGTGGACTTACGCCCGAGTAGGACTCTGGCCTCCTTAAACGTCGGGATTGACTTTCCTAGTTTAAGGGGAGTCTTCTTTCCTTAGCGGAATTGTCTTATCGTCCGAGGATCCTTATCGGGTACGTGGTACCTTCCTAAAGCCTCAGGGAACTACGTACGGGTACCCCGAATACACGGGATACTGTACTACGCATCATCACTTACATAATCTCTTTCAAAGTAAGAAAGACTTTAAATTCTAATAGGTTTTTTCTAAAAAAATTGTAACATATATGTTTAATTCTTAATAAGTTTTAGGATAGAGCCGCACCATAGAGATATATAACCGAATGTATTATCATAACAAGCATGACTAAGCCTAATCTGCCTTAGGACGAACTGTCATCGTTCCGGAGCATATAAGTGTAGGTAACTACGGTGGTTTTACGGTAGTAAAGACATGGTAAAAGCTTTATTATCTTGTAAAGCTGGTGTAAAGGGTAAGCCTTATTTTGTAGTGGATAATCCTTGGAAACGATATATATAACGTCACGTGATCACGTTCTGATTACCGGCAAGCTTACAGAGTTGAGATCATCATGACATACATGTAGACAAGCAACCAAGCAAGCCTGAAATCGAAAATGGCAGCTTACTCATGAATCATGATGACACGATGACCATGAGAAAGACCACCGATACTCACATGCGTTTTTCCTTAAAAGAAACAAGCTGGTTACGTATTTTATCTAAACTCGAGGGGAATGCGATATTCTATGGTCCATCTAATTCTGTGAACTCAACGCGGCAAACAAACAAAAATACAGAAAACATGGTGGCCCCTAGCTAATCCATCACATCCTGACACGTTCCGTGTCGTTTGGAGGTAGAATGATGCGATTCCCTACGACAAGACAACCTCTCTACTTGATACAAACATTGTTGGCACTAACGAAGTCCCTAGGGAAACAGTGAAGAAAAGAATTGCGCACCTCCATGTGGATAATTATGTGGTTTATATATCCTTAAAAAGATGGCTACCGATTATCGTCGTGTGTCGCATAGTACGTGAATATACTTCCAATACTCATACTCATGTTTTGATAGGGAGGATTTTCAACATTTGCAGATAGAACAATAATTGAGGATGTTTAGATAAAAATCAACTTTAACAATACACATTAATATGATAGCTTTTAAAAATTTAGAATTAAATCAGTAACCTTCTTGACGAATACCATGAATTTCACTTGATGGTGCGCACCGATTTTTACAAATCCAAGAAGTAAGGTCTAAGGTGGACTCTCTAGCCTAGAGGGATGAATTCTTAGGTTAAGGAGCAAATCTCTACTTAATTCAACAATATCCAATCTAACCCTAACCAGTGGAGGGGAGGAGTTATTTATAACCTAACCCTCAATCCTAAAACAACTTGGGCCGAAACCCTTAGATGGTCACGAGCTCCCTTTCCACTACGCATAGACAGTGGCTCGAAACATTCGGATGGGTCTCGTCTAGAGGTTCCGACAGTCCTTTGGCTTCGGTTGCTGGAGTCGTTTGGAGATTCCGACTGAGTTTCGTCCAGGTGATCTTAACATCTTTTCTTCAGTGTTCGTCCGGAGGGTTCGTTGCAGAGCGTCCAAAGGTTCCGAAGATTCTAGAGCTTCAGTCCCGAAGGTTGATCTTGATCAGAATGCCCGAACTAGTCTTGCTTGCATGCTCCGGATGAGTACTTCACTTCAGTCCTGAGAGGATGAACTTGCTCAGATGGTCCAGATCAATCTTGTTCGAATGCTCCGGGAGAGTTCTAGGCTTCGGTCTTGAGAGGATGATCTTGCTCGGAGGGTTTGGATCAATCTTGTTCGGATGATCCGGGTGAGTTTTGGCTTCGTTCCCGAGAGGATGAACTAGCTCCGAGGGTCCGGACCAGTCTTGATCGGATGCTCTAGGTGAATTCTGGGCTTTGGTTCTAAGAGGATGAACTTGTTCAGAAAGTACAGATGAGCCTTGCTCGGACGCTCCGGGTGAGTACTTGGTGTCGATCCTCATACCTAAGCACACATAGAATCAAGCCATTACGTAGCATACCATTCAAGCTCAAGTCAAGTGGGTATCCATCAAGGAATAGATTCACCTGTTGTTGAAAAGTTTTAGCTCGAGCTCTTGTCATGAGTGCAATGTGGGTGGGAGGTGCACTTGAACTTGTGGGACTTGTTGGACAGTGTAGACTAGTGGTGTCCATGGTGATGTTCGCATCAAGTTTCATAGAAACTGGAGCAACATGAGTCCGCTCCTCACATAGCGGGTTTGGCTTCTCTCTTCTAGAGACAGTGGTGGGCATAGGGACTGCTGTGTGGTGGAGAAGCTTTTGAGCAACTTAGAGCCCTCGTACTCAATGATGTTGGGCAGGATGCCTTCCATACTTTTTTGGAGCCTGTCAAAGTTTTCCGCACTCCTTTTTGACGGGTTATGTCAGATATGGCCTGCTCAGCTGGGTATGAGGCAGACTCGTCATGGCAGGGGCAAGCTCTAGTGGCGTGCAACATTTTTGGGCTTCGGTGCCTCCCCAAATGAGTTGAGAGTGAGTGTTTTAATGGTGTGTTATTTTTCTGTAACGATTATGTTTTTGTCGGTTTGTGGATCCATGATTTTTCAAGTCAAAACCTCTTATATTTGATTTTTATCCTGATTGTTTATTAAATTAGACTAATTTTTTTTCTTAATTGAATGGGCAACTTTCATGTCTGTTTGTTGAAAAATAAGTTTGGACTGTACAGAACCAACGACACGGACTTAAAGTAGGCTGCAACACTGTTTTTCTTAATTTGCGTCTGGCCAGTCTTGAAGTCAAGATATGTAGTCTGATATTTAGTTACAACCAGAGTTACGCGAAAAACTTTGACTATTGAGAAAAGATAATGGATATTACTTCAACAGAAACAACTAGAAGCGGACCCAAACCTAGTCCCCAAACCCAAAAAGGAACCAAATCCAGGGGATTACTCCAACAGCAACAAGCCAACAATCTGATGATGAGCAAGCTTTTATTTTCAGATAGGGATGATGAGGAAGCTAAAGATCGACCAATCCATCATGCATTATGCCACCGATCTCCACTAACCTCCCGTGGGGCAGCAAGTACAGCAACCTGTTATTCCCCCTCGCCCCCACTTTCCCGGATCAAGTTCCACCGCACGCCACGGCCACTTCTCCGGTGTCGCCACCTTCCACCGCAACTGGCGCACACGTACGCGTGACAAACCCGAAGCGATCGATCACCGGAGGCAGTATCAGTACGCCCACGGCGCTGACGCCGTAAAATTATTATTTCAGTCACCCCTACAGAAAAAGTTATCCTAATCTTTTTACTATAGATAATTATTTAAAGACCGTCTGCACTAATACAATTACAAAAAATTTTAAAAATAAATCATATGAGATAAAATTTATAAAAAACCGTCTCTAAAACTATCACATAAACTCTTTCTTTATTAAGAAGTCTGAGATAAACAACTCATCCAAGACGCTTTATATTCGAACTGTCCGTGTTAAATCGCTAGGAAGATAGCTACCGAACCACCCACCCCACGCCGTACCGATTCTCGATGTCCTACAGCTTGGCCTCTTCCACCTCCACTCTCTAGCTCTAAATCGTACCCTGCAGCCTCCTTCTAACCATATATCCGCCACTGCCTCTGCTCCTCTTCCTCCTCCGCTCACCCTCCACCTCCTCTAGATCCTGCCATCACCTCCTCCCGAGCCTCCTCACATTGCAGATCCGGCAATGGCCTCCACCTCCTGCAGATCCTGCCATGGCCTACACCTCATCATCTCTATCAACCACGGCGGTGCTGCCGGTGGAGGGAGGAAGGCGGTTGGTGACAGAGCTTGTGTGCATGTTTGGCCGGATGGGGTAGGACCTAGCAACTGCGACGACGACTACCATCGGTCCCTCACGCGAGCCTTCATGGTGGCTACGACCCTCGTTGACCTCTAGGTACCGATCCTGAGCCTAGTATGTTTATGTTTCATTCTTTTGATGAAAGGATTGCATTAATTTTATGCAGGGCACCGGTGGTGCCTCAATCCGGTGTTTTTCTGTCCCGCCGGTCTTTCGTGAGCAACATCATCTTCGATCAATGGCCACCGACTAGAAAGGCGGCGCGTCCAAGACCACCACCACAGGACCAAGCTGCAATTCTTTCTTTTATTTTCTAACTTGAATCATAGATAGTTCTCAAGTTGGATCGTCTTCGGTAGCAACTTTTAGAGACGGTTGAACCACCGTCTGAGATAAAAGTTTCTTATCAAGATGATGTTTTTAACCATCTGTACTACGACATTCTGTAGCAGTGCGTGGACCGAACGTGTCAGCGCCGCAGCAAGCTTTTCTGGTATCCAAGACGGAAGCTGGAAGGACAAGGCGCGATATGCCAAACTTCCGTAGCAAAGGACGGACGGACGTACGTACACCGGCACGACCGAGTGCACGGCGCACTGGCGGGCGACTCCCCCACACGCACGAGCGAAGTCCCTATAAAAACCACCGCGAGTGCCACGAACCACCTCGCACCACACCTCCGCTTGGCTCTTGGCTCTAGCTGTAACCAGTGACTTCGTGACACCGGAGCGCGCGCGCGGCAGGAGCAGCAGGCCAGCAGCAACGGCGGCTCAGCTGCAGTTGGACCGCCGGCGAGGGAGCACCGTTGGTTGGTGGCCATGCAGGGGGAAGAAAAGAAGGGGAAGGTGAAGAAGGGGTGGCTGGCGGTGCGGGTCGGGGCGGAGGGCGACGAGCAGGGCGGTTTCAGGCGGTTCGTCATCCCCCATCGCCTACCTGTACCACCCGCTGTTCCGGCGGCTGCTGGAGGCGGCGCGGGACGCGTACGGTTACGACTCGGCGGGGCCGCTGCGGCTGCCGTGCTCCGCCGACGAGTTCCTCCGGCTCCTCTCGCTGGTCGAGCGGGAGACGTCGGCGCAGGCGGCACCCTCGTCGTCGCACCGCGTGCACGCCGGGCACCACGACCAGCAGCACCACTACTCCTTCTCCCCGTGCACCCGCGCCAAAGTCAGCTCGTGATCATATCGAGCCCGGCTTCCGTGCGTGCATGGCGGCCCGTGAGGAGCGCCCTAGCTAGAGGAGTCCATCGATCTGCCGGAGACGACACACGCACGCGTGTTTATAGATCGAGAGGGAGAGGAGAGGAGAGGCACTAGGCGATTAGTCTGGGATGATATTGCTAGCTTTTGGTTTCGGTTTTGGCCTTCTCTTTCTGATTTTGCAGATGCATGTATACTAGATTAACAGGCCGATGTATAATTAACAGTTGAATTCACAGTCTACACAGCTCCTCACGGGTTTTACATATACATAACTTGATCTGTTTCTTTCAATTTTTGCAAAGTTTGAGACCAATTTAAACAAGATCGAGTTCCAAATGGAATTTGATCAATTCAGGGGTGCCGATGCAAAACAGGTGACAAGCAAGAGCGGGGTAGCTGCCTGTATAGGAGGCATCAAGCATCAAGTTGGATAGGCATACAGATTTCCTGTTCCTTTAATTTCCCTTTTGCTCATGCGCATCAGGTTGCCCCAGCACAGTATCCTATATTCCATCATGGGTCCATGAACTGATGAGCCTTCACTGATATATGATCTCGCGTGAGGGGTTAACTAGTCCTTGTGGAATTTTGGTGTCGCGTTTCTTTCTTCTGGTAGATTCATGTCGTGTCGTTCAGGGTGGGTTCAGCCTCGAGTTGCAGAGGAGGTGAAGAGGCAACAGCACTGATCTAAATCCTGATCCTCTGCACATGATTCATGTCTTTCTCTCTCTTCCTTCCTTCCTTCCTTTTTCTCTTTATTAGTATAAGCTAATTGATATTCAAATCCCTGCCACCTAATTTTTAACGTGGTACTATAAGAAAAACTAGGATAGACATGCTATACACGCACACCACACCATGCACCCCCACCATATTAAACGAATACGTGCAGTTTCCGCAATACTAGCCTTTTCATCGGTTTTCCTGAGCCTATTTTAACTTTGTGCGCACACTGATATCGTAGAGTACTAATTAAGTCCTTACAGCTGAACGGATAAAGTCATGGACCATTTCTGCACTAGTACTATAAATAAAGTGTCCGCTAGTAATATTATAAATAAGAAAGTATATAGACATATTAATCAAAGAGTTCTTCTACTTCACGAACATATATATCAAACACAATACATGTATGGTTTTTATCTATATAACGACAGACACCAATATATCTCTCCCACTTCTCTCTCGGGAGTCATCATGTCTCTTTATCCACCCCTACTTTACAAGAAGACAAAGCGTCATCTTCCTCCTCCCTTCCTTTCTCTCTGTCTGTCCTTCATGTTGCTTCCAGCTCTGTCGTTGCTCCGCACATCCTTCATCTCACCCTGTCATTACGTGGGCGTATTTTCTAACTTCAACAAATACACGATTCTCGTCGCCTACTACGAGGGATGACGATGTATTAAATATCTCATCTTAATATGTATATGAAGTAGGCACATACGGAATGGCAATGTTCGTCTCCCCGCATTCTTCAACGGCAACGAAGATATGACCAACTCCATATCAGGCAACGCCCTCCGCACAGCGACAGGGCAAGAAACATAACAAAAAAAGGCAACTATGGTGAATATTTGAGAAAATCAAATGAAAACAAAGACCTGATTAACTAAAACGCCTCGCTCCCTTAAAACTTCCCCCATTTCATTGTACTATACACATTGCTGCACAGTTACTTGTACTCTACAAATTTAACTGTAGCACATGATCGTGACATTCTTCTCCAATTTGATGGTTTCCCAGTCACGATTGCTTGTAGGAACCAGGTCCTTCACTGGACACCTCACTCACCACTATCTCCCCACGGGCCACGGTCACGTGACGCCAGTTCACCTCTGGAGGAGCGCAAACCCTAGTGCTAGTCTTCCATGGTGCCGCGCTCCCGAAAGCAGCTCTTGCCGACGAGGTCTTCCATGTCGTCAGAGACGAGGGAGAAGCTGGATGCACACCTCCACCACCGGCGCCTTTCTCCCCTTTCTATGTCGCCCCTCGCCACCCTGGTAGGCCCGCGGCCCAAATCTGGTGATAGCGAGTCCTCGTTGCCCCATTGTCCTCCCCGCCAGCCAGGAGTTTTCCTCTATGCCTAGCCTCCCCGCTGTTCGCTGCTACCATCTCCTGGCTTGAAGGAATTGCTTAGCCGTTTGAATGTTCCAAGTCCCTTACGCCCCGCCCCCTCCCACACCCCTACCCCCTCGCGCTCATTTTCATTATTATTGCTTGCTCAACTGATGCACATGCTATCTGAATGAATGAATATCAGTATCTAGTTTATTATTGCTTTAAGTAATTAAATTTCAAATTTAGTCACAGATGAGTAGAGAGATTAGAATGTCTTATTGATCCAAAATACACATGATGTACTGAATTTCTTGTGTATTATGTTCCCGAGAAAACCTAAAGCTTGTCAGTTAGGTATATTTTGAAGAAAAAATGTAGCTATTGCACTCTGATAGTAATCCGTAAGCTTTCCACAAGGCAGGTGTCCGTACAAATCATATTAAATAACAAGTACATGATCATCTTAAGATTGTGTGGCCGTGTGTAGACACTACTAGAGGATGGCTAATCCCAGTCGATTCATAAACGTCATTCCATACAGTTTAGGCGACCAACTTGGATTCATGGTCTGGGATGTGGAGGACTAATCCCAGCCGGTTAATAAACTATCTAGGATAATAAATATCCCAGACGGTTCAGATAGGCAGCCGGCTGGGATACATACAATATCCCAGACCATTCCTTTAGACAACTGCCTAGGATACTTACAATGTCTCAGATGGTTTGAACAGAGAACCGCCTTTGATACATAAAATATCCCAGCCGGTTTGGCTAATCAACCGCCCGAAAGAACCGTCTGGGATATCAATTTACAGCACCAGAATTTTCCTAGTTTTTCGGCTAGCCTCAGGAATTGATAGCCTTGCCCTCTGAAAAACAGTAGAATAACAGATATGAAATAGATCCAATTGTCACATGCATCAAGTAATAGAATCACAATCTCACATACATGAAAATTTTCTTGGATATCATCATCACGTCACACATATATAATTGAATAGATTTAAAACGTAAGTAATTTGATATCTCCACATATTTGCGTATTCCACATCTCACAGATCTCAATACACATACAATTGCAAACATAAGTAACAGAGGGGTCAAAAGTGTACTCAATTTCACTGCATAAGTAAACATATAGTCATAGAATTGCAAAGAACACATCTTCTAATGGAACTCGCCTTTTTTGGTGAGAACATCAGATAGTATGTACAAGGCAAGGTCCCCTCGGATTTGTCGTATGCCTACGGGAACCAAGGACTTTACTCTAGTGTTGAACCCATCCTGTAATCACGAAGATTAAATTCAATAATAATTGTCAATTAGAAATTTTAGATTCATCATTGATAGGTTAGCTAACCTTATGCATCAGGCTCTTCGTCCCATACAATATGAGCTTCATGTGGTGGTTTACTGTCACACCCTGATCTTCACCGTCTTATTTTCCGAAAACCTAAACCCTAATGCGCGTATACGCGTATATGCGTATATGTTTTCCAGTCATGTTGCGTGCTTATTTGGATCTTCAATACTTCTTCATGCATGTCATTTCATGAGAACAACTAGAGTTCTCTCATCATCGCATATGCATAAAACCCTAAACCCTAATCGGACACACGCACCATATATGCGCAAACACTCCCCAAATCCAAACCCTAAGTGGCAACCCGCTCATATTTGTTCCCAACCCTCCAAACATGAACCCTAACCTCCCACATACCCTACCTCTGCCGTGCCGTCGCCCGAAACCCTAAACCTAACCTACCGACCCATTTCTTAATTAACTAACAATCAGACAGAAACCCTAAAATCCATATTCCATGTATTTTCTTCCATCCAAAAATTCTAGAAAAATTTCATAAACTTCTTGAAATAATTTATCACCAAATCATGAAATAACATTTGAAGGTCCAGTTCAAAAATCTTTGAATACATCCAAATTTGAATTTAGATCAAATTTGCATCTTGAACTGCAACCCTTCTAAATCTTGCTCAGAAAAATTCCATAAAATTCCACAATACCCTCCTCAGTACCAGAAGCTCAAATATGCAAAAACATGCATGGGTCCAGCTCAAAGTTTTGAAACAAACCACATCAAACACCTGGCTCCATTCTTCTTTTCTCATGAAATCAAGAGCAAGCCCCATCCTTTCTCCCTCCAAATCATTTACCAGAGTCCCTTCCACACACAGGCACCCTTCCCACCCTTCCTACCTCAGTAAAACCCTAGCTCTACAGTGATTCAACCCCAACATCATTTCATGCCGACATTGGCAAGTCTTGGCAAGCTTGCCCTGCACGGTTCCAAGCCAGTTCCTTCTTCCATCTTCCTTCCTCTCATCCACCCCAGCTCCGTTGACATGCCAGTACACTCCCCGGCACCTCAGAGCGCTTGTGCACCACACATGCCGGCTTGGACGCGCTCTAGCCGCTCTGGACACACTCCTAGGCATGGCAATGTCAACCGACAGTAGCACCCACACGCTACTGGATGCCCTGTCGCCGGCCAACCAAGTCCCGCGCGCCACCGTCTTGCTTGCACCCACCAGCACCTCGGAACCCCACTCGCCACGCCGTTCCATCCCATCGCCAAGCACGACAGCCACCAACGACCTCGGCCTCACCACCCCCGAGTGCTAGCGCCCGCGCTTATAAAGGAGCCACGCCCGAGCCATCTCCCTTCACCCAACCTCCTCTCTTCCCTTGAGCATCCAGTAGCACCAAGTCCTAGCTCCTCCGCTCACCATTTTTGCCGGATCACCGAACTCACCTCGCCCCGGCTCACCCCGAACTCCCCCGCCACCAAGCTTCCTCCACCAACCGCCTCCACCATGTCGTTCCACTAGGCCAGCAGAGCTAGTTCTTGCCTCCGGATTTTAGAACCAAGCCGCCACACCGCATCCTCCTTTCCCTCGCCGGTGGGAATCCACCTCAGCACCGAACTCAACCCCCAGCCAGCAGGCGAGCTCACCCAAGGGGTAAGCAATGGGTCACCGATTTCTGGGCCCCTACCCGACCCCAGTCCCACGCCACAGAAGCAAGAGGCCGAGCCACCGACAAGTGGGGCCCGGGTCCGGCCGGATAAGTGGCAGCGCCCCGCTCCCCTCCCCACCTGCCCACTCGGGAAGCGTAATTCCATTGGGTGGAAAGCGTAAAGTCTAAATAAACCACCGGTTTCTGATTTTTCAGAACCGGTGCTCCTCGGTTCAACCGGTTCAGGGCCTAAACGTCCGGTTTTTGAAAAAGTTCCAAAACAAGAAGTGATCCTAAAAATATTTAGAGACTTTTGGTCTAAACAAAATTTCAAATATTCAAATCTTCTTTACTGCACAGAGCATAATTCAAATGTCCTTTTCAAACTCAAATCCTTTTGAAATTTCCTTGGAACTTTTGTTTCTTTCCAAATGTTCTAACATGTTAGATCATTAGTCTTCTGAACCCTAGCATAGAAACCCATATATATACCCAAGTTGCATGGTTTAAAAGACGAGCAGAGCATAGTAAAACCCTAACGACCCTAACCCTAGATCTCATGCATATATATGTTTCTTTATAACACCCAATCATGTCAAACCCTTCCAAAGATATTTCTCCAGCATCTTTTAAACCACTAAGTCCCAGGACACCTCATCCACCATGTTAAAACTAGGGTTTCCGAGCAAAAGCCGTTCTAAGCATGAAACTCTAATTCGTAAAGTCCCCGCATAAAATATAAAAGCATCAACCCCCCTTTTCCTTGGCATGATCTTGCAAGCATGGCATATGTTCCCCTCTGACTCTCCTTTCTGATGTTTTATGTCGTTTGGTCCTTATTGGCGTTCTTTGAAACGTGTAGTTGACGGTGTGAGGTACGTTTGTCAGGAGGAACCCGAAGCATCCCCGCGTCCGGAACAAGACTAGAAACTACCAGGCAAGCTCTCCACCCTTGATTATGTTGAAACCTAAGTTTGCAAAATGATACTTTGTTTACGAAACATGCATGCTATGTTTTACGACCCACTATTTTATGTAGTGAAGATATAACCGATACTTAGGAAACCCTAGTCCGACCCTGAACTCCTTGTCACCCTAAGGACTACCTATTCCAGAAGAACTACTGGAAATTTAGGGTAGACTGTATATATATACGCTTACCCTGCAGTAGAAAAACTAGGTTTTCCAAAAAGTGAAGAAATACCCTATATTTCATGTGGTGACGATTTGAAAACGGACCGTCGTGTCCGGAGGTGTATTAAGGTAGTATATCCATAGGTTGGGATATCTTACCGCAAAATGGTTTTGTGAAACCAAAACAAAAATGAAGAAGATTTTTGATCCGGGTCGAAAATGAAGGGCGAAAGCAGGAAGCTTGTTAAGTGCGAGGTAATGCCCGGCGTGGTTCTCGCTACCCGTTTTACGGGAGTGGTGTGGAGTCCCTCTCAGATCACATAAGGATCGAGCTTAAATGCCGTTTGGCCAAGTCTTACCGTACGTCCACATGTCCTTTATGGGAAGGACTTGACCCAGTACCCGGTCTCAGACTAGCATGAACCCGTAGGTAGTGTGGAGCGTGCAGATGAGGTTGTAGCCTCTGTAAAGAAAAGTTTCCGCGGGAAAGCGATGGCTTGTTCGCCACAAAGTTGGAACACCAACCTCCTTGCAAGCGATGATACTGACTCAAGCTAGGTTTGGGACATGTCCTTCTGGCGAGTCATGACTAGGTTTACTCCGGTGAAGAGTCTCGTTGTATGAGCTCTGGTAGTATGCAGTGCACAGTATGCCTAGGGTGACATACATCGTGTGGGTAAAGCCGTACCACCTCTGCAGAGGGTATAAAACTATTCGAATAGCCGTGTCCACGGTCATGGACGAACTTGGTTGGGCCATACTTTAGTAAATTGACTTTCAAAGTCAAAAATGGGTTATGGTTTTAAAGACGCGACCCGCCGTGATCGCAGGGTGACCTGAAAAGTTCTCGTTGTCTCGGGAAGAGTGAAGAAGGGATTTCCCCGTGGACTCGGGCAAACCCTAGTATCCCCGTTGTAATGGGTGAGCTGAGACTCCCCGCTGAGGCGGGTGATTATGAGACTTTCTGTTGTTGTAGGAAAGCACGGATATGATTTCCGTTGTTGCAGGGAAGACAGATGGAACAAATGCTTGTCTCGCAATACCGAGGCAATTTATGAAAACCGCTTTTAATATCTATCTAAGTATTTCATGCAAACTTACTTTCTCGTACAATATGAAAACATAGGCTAGAGCCATTGCTTGATATACCCCTGCATGCATTATTATCCGCAACCAACTCCCCGGTGGGAAGTTTGCGAGTACATTCAATGTACTCACTTGGCTTGTTATGTGACCAGACGATGAGGAGGAGTACCAGTCCGGAGATAGCGACAGTGATTTCGAGGCGTAGGATTTCAACCCCCAGTCAGTTGCCTGTGTGTTCGGCATGTTGATGGGTATCTACCACATGTTTCTTTCCGCTGCAGTTTGAATTTGGCCAATAGGCCTGGTTTGTATTATTAAAGACCAAATATGGCTATTTGTGTAATGAACGATGTATCGCAAGTTTATGCTATCAAGTGCTTGTGTGTGTTCGCCACTGATTATGGGACTAACACGGTAATCACAAGGGTTTATCCGGTGTTAAAACCGGGTACGCCACATTTACGTAGTAGCCATAAAACCCGGTTCCAGCTGGTTGCTGGTGGCACTGCGAAAAAAAATCCAAACTTATGTACATGACATAACTTGATGTTTGATGAGATAAAAATTTGTTTTTAAAGTTAAGCAGTACCTTGTAAGCAAAACAGTGTTTGAGAGTGTCAGTGCCACCTTGATTTGCGGATGCCGCCCATGTCCTATGTGGTAGGAGCAAATCTTGCTCAGCACGGATTTGTAAAATAAAGTAAAAAAAGAAGAATGTACGACGATTGTTTTCTAACCTGTCGATTAAACCATTGACTACGAACCAGTCCCTCTTTTTATACCTTACGGAATCAAGGTAATAGACCTTCTTCCATACCTTTTCGATCACGATCAAGATCCAGTGTCCTCTACAGAAAATGATTTCACTTTTAGTAACTTACCCCTAGTTGAAAGCCAAAATGAGTTGAGGAATGCATGCATTACTTATTCCCGGTTCCAGGGAAGACATATTATTTCTTTGTCCTGTAGCTGGCGCAATGCGTTCATGACGTATTGCTCGACAAGATCCTTATCTAGTGCTAGGCTTTGCACGGAGACCAAGTGTGGGTATAGGTAACCTATTGGGAGGTTCTTTTTTCTTGATAATTGTATCGTGTATCTATATAGACATACATAAGAAAACAATGAGTTATATGAATGTACGAACTTGCGGGTATTACGTGAAGGTACACAAAAGTTATAAACACTTACAATGTCCAGCATCTCATCAAGGAGGCGTCCAATTCCCGGAGGTTAAAGAGATCGAATAAGTCCTCGTAGTCTATTGGGAAGAATGATGAGTTATGCTTGAAATGATCAGCTCGGAATTGTACTACTATACCGGATTCTCTTTGCATGCCCAGTGCATTAGATCTTTCCATGTAGTGAGTATGCAACCTCTGACAAATAACTCCCAACTAAACTAAGATCTTCATCGGATAACATTGGTTCTCCAAGAACGAACCTGCGAGCTACCTCAATGAAAGGGACATCCTCATCTGTCTGGTTCGCTTTTCTCTTGGCCCCCTTCTTTGTAGTCCTTGCTGGAACATTCTTTGCAGGCCGCACTGGTACAATAGCACGGCTTTCTTGGTGGGGCTCAATAGCCAATTGCTCAGGCGCCGAAGGAGCTCGAACGGGAGGAGGTACTATAGCTTGGCTTTCTTGCTGGGGCTCACTAGCTGGATGCTCTGGCGCCGAATGGGTAGGTATCTTTGGCGGTGAACAAAACATCGACACGATCCCAACTGGACACGACGGCTCAGATCGTCGTGTCTCGATCACAATGTCTTTCTTAAGCCACTGGATGAACTTCCCAACGGCTTATCCAAGATGTTTTATCTCGGCATCGGGATCAGTATGGGAAAGTGGGATATTGTTGTACTGGCAGTTGAAGACCATGTCCACACTGACTTTTGCATACCCTGGTGTTAACGGGACATTGTTGACCACATCTCCCTCCACTGGCGGATATGTCATCCCAAAAGCTACCTCCAGTGCGAAATCCATGTTCTTTAGCTTCACGTACAGCTTGCATGACGTGGGATGCGGGATCTCATCAACTGGGTTTGTGCCGTTGCTATTGTCAACAACATAAACGGATGTGCAGCTGCTCCGTCGACCACTGGGACTGCCTATGGCTCCGTCACCCATGTGTTGCACTTTTAGCTGTTCAAACATTGAGCCATCTCCGCTTTGAGTGAACTCGTTATAGCTTCCTTCATCTGCTGAGCATCACGTTCAGCTTTTGCCTGTTTTCTCTCCTTCCGAGACTCTGGGTCGCTCGGAAAAGCTTTTCGCCAAGGAACATACAACCCATAGCCCCACGTACGACCTGGATGCTCAGCATTGCCCAAAGCCTGGGAGAGTATATCTTTCTCTCTATCGCTCACGAAGGAGCTTTGGGATGATTCTGAGCTCAACAGCTCCTGCAAAAAGGCTTACATGTTAGATCTCTTACTAACATGTTGTGTAATAATCACACAATTTGAGGGAGGTAGTTCTCTTACCATTCTCTGGTACACCTCCTGGTTAGCCGGATTAGGGAAGGAGAAAGCGCCTTACAATCAGACTTTGCCCTAGCCCGAAACCAGTCTCGGCCCCTGGGGTTGCCGACACTAGAGAAAGGAGGCTTAGTGCCCGCTAGTCGTGCCTCCTTGTCCTATCTTTCCCATTGGCTCCTTTTGGCAGCATACCCCGACGTGCCAAGTCGATGGTGGTGTCTGTTTTTGGCGGCAATGGTCTTGTTTGCTTTGCTCTTAAGCCAAAAGTCGTCCGTCCTCTTCATCTCCACAAAGGTTTCCCAGTCTCCGAGATTAATGAACCCATACTTCTCAAAAGGCTCTTTATCCTTTTCAACAAACTCTTTGACTAAGAAGCTCTTGAAATTCTTCCATGACTTATCTGCTGCTAGACATGCAATTCTTTGCACTTCAGCTTCAAGTTTAGAGGAGACTTCAAATGACAGTAAGATTTCATCCACCACTCCCTTCCTCTCCACCTGACTAAGCTGCTTCCATGACGTTAACGTGATGTTAACTCACTTCTGCGCTACAATGCCATAGATTGTTCTAAACTTCTTCATCATTTGTTTTGGTTGAATAGGGGCTCCAGAGTACTCATGAACCGCAGCCATGACAAATCTGCCATCCAGCTTCTCCGACCACTTTCGACCTTTACGTTTTGTTGTTGCCGAAGAGTCTGGCATGTCAGGCGGCGGGGACCCTCCCGGCGGGAATGAATTCTCGGCAGACATATCTACCTAATTCTCTACATTCTCGAGTTGTCATGCTTTAGAAACAAGAAGTGATAGACAATAAAACAATTTACAAATAACGGATAAACATTAACATCCAAACTTAGGTCCTTTAGTACATCTCTTACTTAAGAAAAGAAGAAGAATAAATATAGATCAGTATAAATATTTTGTATAGCTCTCCATATCACAATAAGAGAACCGTTACTTCCTATTTTTGGATCCTATAACTTCTTCAAAGGACTAAAAGCACTGATGAATAGATAACAAGCTAGTTGTCACACTTCAAATGCAACATTAGAGACATAGCTATGGAAAAATCTTGTTAGGCAATCAGATATCAACATCTAAAGAGTCTGACGATATATAGTACAGTATCCCGTATATGAGGAGGTATCCGTATGTGATTCCCTGGGTTATGGGAGTAAAATACGTGTCTGGTAAAGATCCCAGGAGATAAGGCAACCCTTCGTAAGGAGGAAGGACACCCCTTAAACTAGGAAGTTAATCCTGGCGTTTAAGGAAGCCAGAGTCCTACTCGGGCCTAAGTCCATGTCCAGTATGACTCGGGGAGCCCCCCTATAAAAGGATCAGCAATCCTATAGGAGAGGACAGGTCTTAGAAGCCAGAGAGAAGCCTGAAGCCATCCGGAAGCCCCAGCGATTCCCACGAGAAGACCCGCTGTCTCGAAGGAGTCGAGCCCAGCGGAACTAATCGCCATAGTCTCCGATTAGGTCTAGGGTAGCCACTAACATACACATCCCGTGTAAAGATATTCTCTGATTAATACATACGAACAGGACGTAGGGTTATTATCCTGAAGGAGGCCCGAACCTATATAAAAAGGGTGTTTCCTTACCGTCAGATCTCTTGGCCTTGCGTCCTAGAGGTCCCTACCTCCCAAGTATCACAGTTCCACGAATACCGTAAGATCGGTGGTTTACCGATCGTCGACAGATGGCGCCGACCGTGGGGACCTCTCCGGCTCAAGCCGTTAAGGAAGCATCAGAGTCGGCAAGATGTGCAACTTGCTGCGATCAGTCCACGTCGCCGACTGCACGTCCTTCCCCGGTTCGACCCGAGGAGGAAGAAGCAGGCTCGGTAGGAGATACGATCGCTCTCACGCAACGCATCAGGTACTCAGATCAGAGCTTCTACGACAACTTCGGCCCGATGGATCCGTATCCAGTGACTGACCGCGTAGATTTTGGAGAATACGTCATTGGCGAGTACTCGGATTGTGAAGTAGATCACTTCAGAACCGAGTGCGCTAGGGCCTTTGAGGGAACTTTGGTGTTATATGACGATTCCCAGGCAGGAGCGACCAGCCCAATACCAGACGGTCGCCTGCAACTTCTGATCAACCAATCGATCAAGATCTCAATCACAGCATCCCTCCCTACGAGGAAGACACGATGGAGTGGGAATACACCCCATTCAATCCAGACCCTCGGGTGGTTCTCACGATCCAAGACGGTTGGCTCATAATGTCAAAGCCCGATGGCTACTCCCCGTAGGAAAGGGAATATGCCTACGGCAGCATACAGAACCCCTCAAGGGACGGATGAGTACGTGTCCCGAACTGCTCGAAGAATCACCGAGGTGCGCAATCTGCTGTTATGACCACCAACAGAAGATTTGACGACACCCGACAGAGAACAATGGCTACGATGGCTGGGGGCTGAACTACAGCAGGCCAAAGCCAAGCTGAATCTTCCCGACTCCAGTCGCGGACACATAGCTCCGCTCGAAGAAAAATCCCTCTCTGACCAAGGGGAATCGGATGGAGAAGGACGTCATCCTAGGAACCAGTCTCGCCGGGAGGAATAGCACGTCTACCTCCGTGACAGGCTCAACGAGCGCCGACTCCAAAGGCGCCAGCGAGAGCAAACTCCTCCCCGGAGAGACTACATGTACCGCGCAAATAATAGGAGATGATCTTCGACCCCAAATAGCGGCGAGAATGCACCTTATCGGAGGACCATCATCGGATGCCAGTGTTATCCCAAGAACTCCGACATGTGCGCTGGCCGTCTCGCTTCAAGCTTGGGGCCCTAGAATCATACGATGGCACCACGAATCCTGCATAATTCCTGCAGATCTACACTACGACGATCGAGGCCGTAGGCGGGAACAAGAAGGTCATGGCCAACTACCTACCCCCAGGAACGATCCACTCCTGGGGACAACTTTGAGACATGCTCCTCGCCAACTTCCAAGGTACCTTCACACGTCCTAGTCGGGTCGACGACTTATTCCTAGTCGTCCAACGCTCAGACGAGACCCTCCGAGAGTTCATCAAGCGGTTTAGTGTTGTTCGCAACACTATTCCTGAGGTAACAGACTCGGATGTCATTCGCGCCTTCGTGCGAGGTAGCAGAAACGAGATGTGCACGCACAACCTGATCATGCATCCTCCCAAGACCATGGCACAGCTGATGGATCTAGCCGAAAAGGCCGCCTGTGCGGAGGAAACTCTACAGTACATCAAGCAGCAACAGAACAGGTTGACCAAGTCTCCCCTCCGGATCAGAGATGACTCATCGAAGACTAAGCGGAAGAAGAAATCCTCCAGAGGGAGCCGGGAGAAGAGGGCTTAATCCGATGAGGTATTAGCCGACCTCCCCGAGAAACGTACCTGGCGACCACGCACCAAGGACAAGCCGGCGACTTCCTCCGGCAAGGCAGGAAAACTCTGGTGCGACTTCCACCAGACCGATTCGCATGATCTCCGTCAGTGCCGCATCTTCAAGAAATACCTCAAGGAAGAAAGAGAGAAATTCCACGAGGAAAACCCGCAGGTCGCAAATAATAGTCGGGACGCAACTTCCGACGACGATGACTCCGCCCTTGAGCCATTCCAGGGGCATATCAGAGCGATCAAGCATACATTCGGGGGCTCGGTGTCATATGAGTCGAAGAGTCAATACAAAAGCGATCGTCCGAGAAGTTCTCGCGAATATACCGCGAGTCCCTCGGGCAATAAAATGGTCGGAGGTCACGATCACATTCGACCAAACCGATTGCCCTGAGAACTGTGCTCGACCAGGACGATACCCGATCGTTGTCGAATCAACGATCAACAACTGCCGAGTGGCCCGGGTGCTAATAGACGGAGGGAGCTCCCTAAACATCCTATTCGCCAACACCCTCGATGCCATGCAAGTGCCACGATCATCCGTTCAGACAGTGACACGGGCTTTCCACGGTATCGTTCCAGGCTCGTTGACTACACCGATCGGGCAAGTCACCCTCCCAATTACCTTCGATACACCGGAGAACTTCTGAACAGAGAAGATCATCTTCGATGTAGTCGACTTCGAGACGACATACAATGCCATCCTGGGCGCCCAACTCTGGCCAAATTCATGGCAGCGACACACTACGCCTACCAGTGTATGAAGATGCCTGGTCCAAAGGGCATCCACACAATAAAGAGCTCACCCCAGGAAGCACTACTCTGCGACAAGCGCAGCCTCGACCTCACAGAAAATCATCAACTCTCAAGCAGGGAAACAGACTCCGACGCCATTACGCGCACTCCCACATCAACAAGACCTCCACCACAACTATGAACGACAACATCGGATAACACCCCTCCAAGTCGGAGAGCAGGTCCTACGACTAACTCAGAGCCGGGGCAAAAAGGGTCTTCCCCTCAGCAGGACAACAGCTCCACAGGAGAAGTCGCCCAATCCAGGTCGCTCTAGTTAGCAGTAAGTAGATAGTTGAGTCCCCGCAGAGAGTTCTGAGTCTAAGCACCTTCAGTAAGATCGCATAGTCATCACCCTTCTGATCGCCAGTCTATCCCAGGTTGCCCCAGCCCTAGCTTCAAGTCGTCAAGCTACGAACAAGCCAATGATAAGACGCTCCGGGCGCCGTCGCCCAGCACGCGCACTCGACAAGTTTCTACAGCAGGTCACGACAAGAGCACGGGAGTCTCTGGAGCAACCTACAACAACTCGAGAGGGAGGGATGACGTTTTCTAAATAGTTCTAGCAGTTTCTTTTTCTTGCAATAGTTTGTAAACGATACTCCAGTCAATTCACAGTTTTATAAAGTCTTCCTAGTCCAATAATTATCCTTCAGATTGCCTATCCGAGAAACTTTTCGAATAAGACAGTCGGGGGCTGGATAAGTATGTGGCACCAAAAACTGGCTTACGCATAAACGTAACCAACAACTCGACCGGCACAAAAGGAAAGGGTTCCGCGCTGCAACCGGCACAAAGGGAAAGGGCACAAAAGGAACGTTTAAGGAAGCCAGAGTCCTAATCAGGCCTAAGTCCATGTCCAGTACGACTCGGGGAGCCCCCTATAAAAGGATCAGCAATCCTATAGGGGTGGACAGGTCTTAAAAGCCAGAGAGAAGCCTGAAACTATCCAGAAGCCCTAGTGATTCCCACGAGAAGACCCGCTACCTCGAAGGAGTTGAGCCCAGTGGAACAACAAGGATCGTAGAGTGAAATACTCCTTTTTGAACACATCCCATACCTGTACCGCTGGATTCCACAATGTCTACAGGTCATCGTACAATGGTGCAAAGTACACATTGATGTCGTTACCAGGTTGCCTTGGCCCTTGAATAAATATCGACATCATAATATACTTCCACTTCATACACAACCAAGTAGGGAGATTGTAAATATAGAGAAGCACTGGCCAAGTGCTATGTCGGCTGCTCATGCTGCCAAAAGAATTTATTCCATCTGTATTCAATCAGAACCATATGTTCCTCACTTCATCACCGAAGTCTTCATACTTCCTATCAATGTTTCTCCATTGTACGGCATCCGCGGGGTGTCTATACTTTCCATCAACATTCCTCCCCTCGGCATGCCAACGCATCAGTTCAACCTCCTTTCGATTCGCAAATAAACGCTTCAGACGGGGAATTACTGGAAGGTACCAAGCAACATTCGCTGGAGTTCCTTTAATCACTTCCTCACCATCGTCGATGCCCTCTGGTTCAGTACTCTTGCGCTTGTAGTGAGATGCTTTGCACACAGGACATGAATGCAAATCTGCAAACTCTTTACGATAGAGTATGCAGTCATTGGGACACGCATGTATTCTTTCAACTTCCAATCCCAAAGAACAAAGAACCTGCTTGGCTTTATACGTGGTTATCGGCAACTGATTTTCCTCTGGGAGCATGTCTGCTAATAGGCTTAATAGCGCAGTGAAGCTCTTGTTGGACCATCTGTTGCTTGCCTTCAATTTCAATAGCTCGAGCACGGTCAACATCCTTGTGAATTTTGGCTTGCATCCCAGGAACAATGGTTTCTCCGAGTCCACCACCAATCTATGGAATTTACTGTAACCAGTATCGTCAAGGTCGTTCCCCTCAGCGTCCCGAAGCATCTGATCTAAATTGTGCATTTCATCATCTTTTGATAACTCATTATCGTCATCTGCAGTACAATCGACTACATCTGGAATATCAGTCACTCCGTCATCGCCTCTATTACTATTTTCATGTATGACGACCTTCTCCTCACTATGCTTGGTCCAACATGCATACCCATCTTTGAAACCCCTCTGGATCAAGTGTGTTTAGATCTGCCTTGTGTTGTTGAACATCTTCACGTTATCACAGTCAATGCATGGACAACATATGTATGCACTCCCCTTATTGAGCAGATCCCCTTCGACGGCTGTAATTGTACATCCATCTTCGATCCATCTATGCTACGCATTAAATCTTTAAATTCATTAATGTAATTACAATTATTACTCTTCTATTTAACATAAGTAATTTATATTATTTAATCATAAATCTAATCTTTCATTAATCAATTATCAAATGCTAAATCATCGATCATCTCTATCTCTTTTTCTATGCCAACACTATGAGAATCATCACTATTCAATCCATTCCTCTCTGAATTATCTCTATTGGCTCCACACCTAGAAACCACGCTTCATCTTATAACTTCAACCCCCAAGTCAAATAATTCACTATTAGGGAAATCGTCATGACTATTTGATTCATTCCTCTCTCCCAATATTATCGCTCTTCTCTCCATGCCTAGCTTGCAACTTCGTCTAATTTAAACCCAAAATCAAATAATTCAACACATTCTCTCCACCTAGTTCTTACTTTTGATAAATGAAATGAAAAATGCATGCAATTAATGGAGAAAACTACTCTAATGTGAATACAAAGCTTTACTAACCTTTCAAAATCAATAGCCAAGAGATATTCCAATATCTCTTGCGTATCCTCCCTCTCCACTCCAAAAATCGCCCCAAATCGCCTTTACTGCACCCACCAGAAATAACCTAGATCCAGATCTGTCTGGTGGGTGGTCGGGCACGGGCAATAAAGGCAGGATATATCCTAGCCGACTAAAATAGAAACAGTCTGGGATACTAGAATTATCCTAAGCTCTTTCTGAAAAAACCACCTAGGATATAGCCCAAATGGTTATTCTGTACATAACCGTCTGGGATAGTGTAAAACATCCTAGCCGATTAATCTTAGGAAACCTTTTGGGATACTATCCCAGATGGTTTTTTGTCCAAAACGGTCTAGGATTGCAATCCATCAGAAGCATCCACACTTTGCCCAAAATTTTTTGAGACTGTTTCCTATTTTCAACCGTCTGGGATTAGATTTATTCGAGACTGTTCGACCGAACCATCTAGGATTAGGCGTCAAGTATGCTTGTTTCTGTACTAGTGAGATGTTTCTAAACATTAGTATTCATTCCGATGTTTGACTTTCGATTGCTGGTTTAGAAACCAAAACCCTTGAGGTACTCAGAGCTGGAGAAAGCTTTGTCATCATCTACGAAGGGAAACAAACCACGGTGCAGCAGTCATCTATGTGCATTCACCTGTCAGATTCAGAAATCAGGTACAAATTGTCATTGAGATATCTAAGCTGATGCATTGAGTAATTCAGAACATTTAGTTGGAACATGTTTCTTATGCAAGTTAAGATTCAACATATGTATTCATTCATTTAGCACCATCGGGCTGCTCTGATTTATTATTTCAATTGCACCTGCAAAGCTTGCACTAATATTTGAGTTTACATAGAATTATATCCTTCCTTGCCAAAAAATCATAATTCTATGGTTCTCTAGAAAATTAAAAAATTGCATATATTGCTAGCTGCTCATGGTGTTCCCTAGAATATTAAATATTACTTTAGAACACTTTTCTACCTGATGCTTCTGCCATCACTGGGAAACCTTGGTAGCATGAAACTATTCAGGAACATGTCAAAGAAAAGTTAGTGTGCAGTCACATTGTTCTCACTAAGTTGGAAACCTTGGTAGCATGAAATTGTTCTGGAACAATAGATCTAGAGGTTGAATTGATTTTTTCCCCAACATACTGACAAGACAATATTACTCTGAGAAGACATGAATAATCTCTGCTCTTGTTTTTCCTTTTATTAGCCAAGGACAAGCCAACTTTCCATCAAACATGAATGTTTTTTGCTATTAGTTCCAAGTTTACAATTGTCCAAATAATAGCTTTTGTCTAGCAATATTAACTCTCAACATAAATTACAACATTATAATTTTTTGGATCAAGCGCCTCTACATGGCTAGGACTTCCTTGTACATTGTTCTTTGTTCTCATCACTGTGGACTTGCATACCTTGGATCACTTGCCTTTTTGGATTTATCAGCCTTCTCATTGCCCGTGACAACGAGGACCTTTATATGAGTTTTTGTGGTGGCTCTAGACAATGCAACGTACAACTAGCCGTGGGAGAAAACTAGATCCGGTAGGTACACGCCAACGTTTGGGATGGTCTGCCCTTGTGCCTTGTTAATCATCATGGCGAAGCTATAACACCCTGGCCTCTCACCCGGACCGGCGGTTGTTACGCCTGGCTATCACCTGGGATCCAGACTGGCCCCACAAACCAACAATAGTCTTTCCTGCACACTTTGTGCTCACGCGTGCGCACCCGGGAAGAACTTCCCGGTCGGTCACCCATCCCCAAATTGCTCCAAGCCAAGCAAGCTTAACCCAGAGGATCTTTGGAGATGAGCTTCCGGAAAAGAAGTTGCACCTTGTTGATAGTCTATCAATCCTATTAACCAGGATGTCACGTACACCCCCCTTAAAGGATCCGACGTCCTCATCGGCCTAGCAAGAACGTTCCCTCTTGGCACACGTCGTCCATGCGTCCAGTGCCGGCACATGTGCCATGCCGTGCGCCATGCGCCACATGTTCGCCCCCCTGACCCGCACACGCCCGTGTAACCGCGAGGGTCAGCTCTGATACCATTCTGTAACACCCCGGCCTCTCACCCGGACCGGCGGTCGTTACGCCTGGCTATCACCTGGGGATCTAGACTGACCCCTCTATCAATCCTATTAACCAGGATGTCACAGAAGCTGAGTCTGATCGGGAACTGCTTCCTCTTGAACCAAAACAGGAACATCTTGTTGTCAGAGGGGTAGAGTGGTATCCGAGGTAGGAACACCCTCGTGTCGGCATGCTTCCCTAGCACTATCTTAGTGTAAATGGAATTTCTTTGGAACCCTTAGACCACAAGCCTCGTGTCATTGCACAGGTTGTTAGCAAGGTTGATGTTTCCAAGCAATATGACGGAGTAGTTGATCTTCAGCTTGAGCACGTGCAAAGGAGCCGATGAGAGTCAGCAAGTTGAGGAACTCGAGAGGCAGTAGTTATGCAAGTCATCCTCCGCATGGTCGAAGCTATGGTAGATCCTCTCCACACCCCGAAAACGCTCTATCATCCTCATGTTTATCCTGTCGATGTTATCGTTCTTGGTTGAGAGGATCACCCGAGAAGTTATGTAGTTGGGGTCAGTCATGTTCTCGTCTAAAGCATGGAATACGTTCTCGATCAACTTCTCCAAGTTAGCCTCCTCCCTTATACATGGCACGTAGATTTCTTCAGTAAGCCGTATGAGACGTTCCTCATGGGCCTCCTCGGTGCCATTCCCAATGCACAACAGGTAAATCAACGAATGGTGGGTCGGCTTGTGCCCTCATGTTCATCACGAGTGTAAGCTGCTGCATGCTCTCCCAAAGATACGACATGCGTTGAGACGTGTTGATTATTTGAGGCCAAGTCCCCTTTCTCACAACCGAAAGAACTTGCCTAAAGTTCGCGCGAACACGACGGTCTTCCCCTCGAACGGTCCATCCCGTTGGCCCATTACATCACGCATGCTGTTGTCCAGCGCCTCGACTGCTTGTTGTTTTGTCATGATGGCCACGTCCATTATTATAAGTAAAGCCATCCTCAGAAGTTTTGTTGTCCCACTCTGCTTGGTGAAGCTGCACGACAATCCATATTCTATGTTCAGGGGGATCTTGAACCTCGAATGGGGAGTCCTACCTCCGGGCATGATGGAGGTGGCGACTCCTAACGTCGCAGTTGCCATGGCTATCTTGCCCTCACGTTGGACTGTAGCGACCAAAACTTTGTACAGGAAGCTCTTCTCCGTGCTTCCCAGACCATCAATAAAAAAGATGCCTCTGTCGCTGCTATCCACAACTGCCAGTATCTCGTCGTAGGCTAACTTTTGCTCGGGGTTTAAGGAGGATGCTAGAGAAACATGCTCAATATCTACCTCGATCATGAACTCCTCGGTGACCTCTCTGGCCTCATTGCCTGTGATGTCGTGCATCCCGTTGATGTCAGGCAGAGCGAACGAAGTTATCTCTTCCCCATGGACTAGCATGTTCCTGATGTCCAGTAGCACCATCTGCTCCACAGTGTGTGGGCACATGTGTGATCGCCGGTAGTCATCCGACATCACCTCAAGGTGCCTATCCCACAGACCACGCACGTTGTTGGGCTCGTAGAATACCAAGATGGTTGCGAAGAGCTTCCGAAGCGAGATGGCATCTGGAACTGCTCGGCCTCCGTAAGACATTCATCGAGGGTGTTGTTGGCCTCGATGAGACCCCTCCTTTCGGCGGCCTCCCGGAAGCTATGACAAAGAACACTTTCCACCTTCCGTAGGCCTTCAAAGGATGTCGAGCCTTAAACATGATTTAGCATTATGATCAACATGTACTGGTTCTAACTGTTGTGATGTAAAGCCGACATGCAAGTGCCTCCTTCCTAAACGAATGCCATGCGAATGACTTATAGTTAACATATCTAAACCGACACACTAAAATCATACATGAAGTATACATAATGCGACTTTAGAGGGTCTAACCATTCGAGCTCTCGCCATGTTGTGCACCCGCTGTTGTGAGGGTACAGTTAGTGGGAAATGTCGTAATGAATTGGGTAGGTATGTTGTCATCATCATCGGAGGATGTAAGACTAAAGTTAATGGTATTGGGTGGCTCACATATGAACAAACCACCAGGGCGTGATCTCTTTGAATTTTTTTTTCTTTTCAACAAGCACTATTTAAACAGTGCCAAAATAAATAAACAAATAAAAATTACATGTCGATATATTGGTTGATATAATATAGTGTCATATGGAAACCTTTTTTCCCTTTAGCGCCTTGTTGCTTTGAAACATGCCTGTAAGCAGATCTTCATACAACCAAGTAACAACTGATATGTAGTATATGTAATGAGCAACCATTTTTTATAGTAACCATTATTTTTATATAGCTTACACGAACAGTTTTTTGACATTATGGGGAGGAGGATGTTTGAGAATAAAAACAATAGGATCATACAAAATGAACTCTTTTTTCCACTTTTTTAGCAGCAACATCACGGGGTAGGCGGAGACGTATTGATTTTGTTCCAAAAGTTCCACTGCATTTTAACACTTGTTGGTATGCTAGCAAAAGTACTGCTTACATAAAGGACCAATCTTTCAATGCATATCAAGAAAATTCCGTACAAAATTTATCTCTAGAATGTCTGAAGTTCTCTTAGGCTTTGGTTTATGAATAGTTTGTGGAATCACTGTATACTGCAGGAATATTATGCCTAGTTGCACTCCTGTAATTTGATTAATTAGGCAAGCAAATGATCACATACTCACATTATCTTTCCGAGCAGAATTATTGATGATTTTGCCGGAAGACTAACATGTGGCCTGTTCGAGAATAGAAGGCGCTGCAGCAAGCCGCCTCGAATTGAAAGCTCAGGCACACTATGTTTTTGGCTTATACGAGATTTAAGCAAGATGTGATGTCACTTTGCACTACGTAAAAACGAACATGCATTCCTTTAACATGATTTTCTCATCGGGAGTGCTTAGTCACTTGCAGGTAGCAGCTTAAAGAAATTTCGAGACAAAGGTTTCAGGTTGATGTACCTGGAGCGTGAGAGCACTGGGGAGTCTGGCAGCCAAGCAGCAGAGGCAACGACCGAAAAGTGAGACCGAGCAAGCCTAGATGCCTACGTAGGAACTGAAATTAATAATAATTGTTAAACTTTAAATAGCGTGTACCACATGATGCAATCGAATAGACTGTACGTACTCGGATGTAGTCGTGCTCGTGTGGTTTGGAACTGTCCACGAGAAGTCTGGAAGACAGAGCATCGATGAGCGGCGGCAAAAGGCGGCCTTGTCGGTGGCGCTGCAGTCAGCACTGATGGTGAACTTATGTGATCGTCCTGTGGTGATGTTCGTGAGTACGCGAGGATCTGTTAGGATTTATTCAGGATTAACAAATTGTGAGAGATATTTGAGAAAGGATGTTGTGTGTGGGTGTGATTTGGTTCATGAGTAACAAACCGTGACAAGATACGTTAAAAAAAATGCGTGAGAGGTCTGCATGCATGGCAAACAGTATTTGCCGGACCAATAGGTCAGCGTGGTTGTGGAGATTATCACGTAGTATTCGATCCCACTGGTTAGGGTGGAGACGATTCGGGGGAGACGGGGGTTGGGAGGCTTTTAGAGCTAACGAGGAGCGTGAGAGTGTGACACTCATCAATTTCTATTTATAACATAGTAAAACTTGAAACCATAACTAGAAGGCTCAACCCGTAAAAAGAGGCTGACGCAAGACACCAATAACAACTTTCTGCTCTGGGGACTCTTAAGTTCAACAAGCACTGAAGCACAAAAGTTGATGTGCTTAGCTCATGGTACACGTACTGTAGTCTGTAACTTTATACTTTTTAAGTGATCACCATATCATCAACTACTTTCTCTGGTCAGGAAGTATTTTGATTGGTTAAAACAAGACTTTAACTAATAATTATTCTATAAATATATAGTTTATATGATACTGAATTATAATCATAAGTAAGTACTTTTGAATACAATATAATGACATCAATCTTATATTACATAAGTTACATATTAATAAAATAATTATTAGTCAAAATCTTATCTTAACTAATCAAAATACGTCTTATATTTCTGAACGGAGAGAGTAGTACAAAAGCCGGTTTGCACGGACAGAAGCACAACATTCCAGAGCCAATTTTGTGTAGTTGAGCTGCTTTCCGGAGTAAACAAACGATCGGATCACATCCACTACTAGCAGCTTAACGTGAAAGTGCAGAGTTCGTTCAATGAACACACGGCCTCCAATCTTTTAACCCCGGCTCGCCGGTCCCTTGCTTCGCCTCTTTTACGCTTTAACCCGAGCTCTTTTGGTGCCACTGGCGGGCTCCGATCCAGGACCAGCAGATGACGATGTCTCTCACTCGGCGAGAAACGGAGAATGTGGATGCACGCGCGAAGTGGGGTAAAGCGATCGACAGAGGTGACCGCAGTGCCCGGCTTCTATGCTTGTTTAGTGGATGTGTTAGCGACCCAGCTACTCCCGGCCGGTCGTCTACACCTGAGCAAGCCAAGATGGTGAAGCGAGACGGCATGTTCGTTAGCCAAGAGGCTTGTAACACGTATAAGAGAAGGGTTAGAGAAAGTAGGCAGGCGGCGAATTGGTAAAATGGCTCCGGCCGCAACACTGAATATTGCTGAGGAACGTTTCTTCTTGTATCGATTGCAGCAATTCGCGAATCCAATTCCCCAATTCCTTCCACTACTGATTAGCTCTTAACAGGATGGGTGGGAGCCCACGCCGGCGTAACGTAACGAGATGCCATTGGACGGCTCTTCGTGGTCTCAGCCATGGAAGCGCATTTGTTAGCATCAATGTGCTTTTTTTATGAAGTGTACTGGAGTATTTAGTGGAAAGAATTGATTGATTGCGCCGAAGATTAGGCCCGCTTGTCAGTAAAAGTTCGTAATGGTGGCAGGCTACTTAGCTAGCTGTGAGATTGGGACGTAAGAGTTCTTTTTTGGTGTGAGGATGGGACGTAAGAGTTGTAGTGCTACTCTCACTATACTAGCTAGCTAGCTAAGTAAGTAGTACTACAAAAAACAAAGAGGAAATTACACCGGAGGTACATAAATTTGGCGGGTATAATAACTTGGCTGCTCAAAATCTCGCGTCGGACAGTCGTCTCGCGTCGGACACTGTGGGGGCGACGCGAGCCTGTCCCACACGCACCAGGAATATAACATTTCTCGATTTTTTAAAATCATGTATAAGTTTCAAAAAAATCTAAAAAAATTCATACCGGTTTATAATGGAATGAAGTATACACACGTAAATTTTCATAAAATAATATGCATTTTTATGACCTGTGTAAAAAAAACAAATCGAACGGGAAAAAAATTAAACTGTAGCTATACTGAATGCGTCGCACTGTAGCAGTGCGACACATACACTGTAGCGCGGATGCGCCGCACTTCTACAGTGCGACACATACACTGTAGCACAGTTTAATTTTTTTCTCTCGCACGCCGGCCGAAATTCGAAATTCTAAAATATACGTGACATTTCTCGATTTTTTAAAATCATGTATAATTTATTAAAAAATCTAAAAAAATTCATACCGGTTTATAATGGAATGAAGTATACACACGTAAATTTTCGTAAAATAATATGCATTTTTGTGACCTGTGTAAAAAAAACAAATCCAATAGGAAAAAAATTAAACTGTGCTACAGTATATGTGACACAGGATGACATGAATTTTTTTAGATTTTTTTGGAACTTATACATAATTTTAAAAAATGAGAAATGTTGGCACAGGCTCGCATCGCCCCCGGACTGTCCGATGCGAGGCTCGGTGCAATTTCCTCAAAAACAAAATGGGAAATTGAGGCGGACTGCTCTGGCACGTACGTAATGCACTGGCGTAGCCTGTCGATGCACAGCGAACGATCCCTTTGAAACTTGAGGCCATGCGAACGAGCTTTCTGCCATTTCGTATGACGAGAGATTGATTGGAGAAGAGGACACGAACTGACGGTACATGCGATCTGTCAATCGATGGAGCGATGATGAAGCAAAGTTGTACAGTGCGAAACTGCTTATAGGAAAGTTGTTCGTCAACTCTAATTAAATATGTATGACATGTCAATTCTAGATATCATAGACCCATCAACAATAGCACTCCTTGTTGACACACCCTGATACACAATTTCTGGTTAGAATAACACATTTTCAACTAAAATCTTGATTTACCGCACAATGTTGCATTATTAATTCTTGTTGACCAACCTTTGTTCGTAGTAAATAGCATGAAATAAATTTAATCTATTATATACTAAAAGCAAAATATCATAAAAAATAATAAACTAAAAATTTTAAATATTAAAACATCCGGCCATTAATTTATCGGACCCTCTTATTATTAGTGTACCACAACCAATAGATCTTTGTGGCTATACCTAAACAAATCATAACCGACGGATCTTTATAACTTTATCTAAATAGATCATAGCCGATAGATCTTCGTAATTATACCTTAACAGATCACAGCCGATGAATCATCATAACTTTACCTAATCAGCTCGTAGCCGATAGATCTTCATAACTTTACCTAAATAGATCATAGCTGATAGATAATCATACATATACTTAAACAATCACAGCCGATGGATCATGATAACTGTACATAAACAGAACATAGTCAATAGGTCATCATAATTATACTAAACATATCACAACCAATAAATTTTCATAGCTGCACTTAAACACATCCTGTCATTGATCTGGTGGACCCTTATTATTAATATACCACAATTGATAGATTGCCATGACTGTACCTAAATATTATCTAGTGCTAGTTTGGTGTACTTTAATTATTAATAGCCCACAACTGATAGATATTCATAATTTTACATCTCATAAAAAACTATGTTTTAAATCTACTTATTGATCTAGTATTAACGACCACTCATTTGAATCTTAACTTCACACGTCGTTTTAATATCACGTACAAGTTTAACAAATTATAGATGACTAAACGTGTCTCCTAAACAATTGTGCAGGACGTCGTACTAGTTCCTGGTAAAAGTAAAAACGCTGAAATTGCAAGCAGCAATAGCCCTGTAGAGTTTGGAACTGGTAGAAAGCATGGGCGAAGTACTGATCACTTCTTTGAGAGATCACAAGCATTACCAGATTTAGATAATGACCACGTGTTGTGGCATCTTAAGGCGATAATCAAAAGCACTTCCTAAAGCGTGCTTATCACTCTTTAGACGGAGCAAGTGGTGATAGCAGTAGCAGCATTATTCCGCAGAGAAAAGCCCGCACGTTGGATATTCTTTGCGTGTCTCGGATTTTTATTCCGATTTAGAAGTGCCGATCGATCGTGTTCTCAGGAGCAATTTTCAGCACAGGATCCTTTTGGTTTGAAGGAGCCTTTCCAGAGGCCGGAGTCAACAACCACTTGTTGCAACCTGAGATGCTCGTAAATGTTTCGAGATGGCATCTGAACAGAAGGAGCAAATGGCATTTCACTTCTCCCTGATATGGTGATGTGGTCCAACACAGCAACACTCCTATTCCTATGGATTGGTTGGCAGCTATGTGCATTGCATCGTGCAATTTCTGGCCAAGGAAATAGCCATGGAAATGTGCAGGCCACAATGTGAGGCACCAGCCACTGGCCAAGTAGTAGTTATATGATAGTTGCATGATGAAAATGTGCTCAGCCGAAAGCCTGAAAGTTGCATGGTAGAAGTTAAACTCGCGGAGCTAGGCAGGGGGGATGAAGAATTTGGTCCCAAAGGTAAGGTCAAACCGTCAAAGAGAAGACGAAAAGGAGAGCAAGAAAGCAAATACCATATGTCTCGATCTTTTCTTTAAAAAGAAAAAAGCACCACATGACTCGAAATCTCTAATTGCTTCGTAGTGCAATCAGTTGAGCCCACGCTGATGAATTTCTTTTCTGAAGCTGGCGAAGAATGGCTCAGGAAAAAGGAGCATGTCCATATGCGTAGCTGCGCTAGAAAGAATTGTGATCTTCATGAGGCAAACTGAACTTCTCGGATAGTCCAGTGCATGTACTTCTTTCCACGTCACAGCAGAATCATCGTTCGGTGGTCAGTGCAAAGGCTGCAGAGATCTTCGGAGACGCCGCTCGGAAACAGCAGCTGGGAGATCTCATGAGGTAAGGTCACAAGTAATGATGCCAAATCTCATGAAGTAAAGTCACAAGTAATGATGCCCCTACAAAGACGAGGAGCTGCAAAAACATCGCCGTTATGATGCTGTCCACTTGCCCAAATGAGGCTACTACCAGTTTACAGTTACTACAGAATATAGCTTAGAAAATTCTTCACACGGTGATTCACATATGGAAGTGGAGAAGTAGACAAAAAATTAGACTGGATAGGATTTGGTGTGGTTCGTTCATCAGAGGTGCCCTTGAAACGCTTCCAGCAGGGCCCTTTGCCCGAGAAACTTTGGGGAGTGTGAAGGACCCTCCTTGCACCGATGAGCTTGGTGCGGGAATGACACCACCTGCTTCTGCTGGTGCTGGTGCAGATAACGGTGGAAGAAATGTCGAATCATGGTTCACTGTGGTTGGGGGGTCTGTGAGTAGAGGAAACTGATGCGGTCCTGAGTGCAACAAACAGTCAGAAGCATGAGATATATCAAAATAAAATTGGACATGCTGATCAAATGAGCTGAATTAGAGAGATAAAACAAGGTGTACTGTTCCTGGTGTTTGAATTAAAGACCTCGCCACACTAATGTTGAGAAATCTGAACTTTTTCAGACTTAAAGCTCTACTGTATTCATTCAGAAAGTATGATGTCGGTTACTTCAACACTGCATTTGCAAAATCAGGGGTGGTGCAACAAGAGTTGAGAATGTATGTAGATACAAACATTTAATGTAGTGCAACATTGCAGTGGATGTTGCTCCTTTGTATGTATAGATAGATCTGATGATGCAGTTTGCACATTGCATGGATGCTTTCAAAGGGCAGTGACAGATAAATGGAGTCTTCAGATTCAAAATGAAAAATGCATGCCTTGATTGATTGAAAACTTTTTATTCTAATAGTTTGTGCTGATTCTAGAAGAAAGGAATGGTGCGATATCACTGCCTTCGGAGCCAATTATGCAAAGCGAGAATTACAGCAATAATAATTACCTGGGCATTTGGGTTGAAGGCCAGTGTTTAGCCTACAAAGAAAAATTAATATGTAATAATCTTGATTCTAGAAAGTAGGGATACAATGGAAGACATTGGGCAGCATGTTGCTTACGAAGTGGTAATGGTTCCATTAACAAAACCACCATAGCTGCAAGAAGAAACATTGCAGCCTGCACTTGTGGGGTGGGTGCTCACATTGCCAAGCAACACATTGCTGTTGCTACACTGTGTGCTTGGACATGATGCTGATAATGAAGCTGGTGTGCAATATAAACTGGTATGGAACAAAAGGCAAGGATTATGATCAAAAAATGATTTAAGCAGTAATAGTGCTTAAAACAGAAACAGAGCTGAAAGTTTACTTGAGATTCCCTGGTCCACAACTACACTGCACACAGTTGCCAGCAGTAAGTGCATAGGTCCCATTTGCCACGAGCAATCCATGGTCTGAAGCAGACTTTGGAAATGTAGATGCACATGCTGGAAACAAATATAAACAACAACCATCATCAGAATTTTTTAGGAAAATGCTGATGTTTAGAAAAGAGCAAAAAATAATTATGTTCATGTGTGGAGCCACAGAATTAGCAAGCGACAAAAGTTAGAGCTCAAAAAATAGAGAACCACCATGAAGAATTGAGTACTCTGCAAAATAAGTTGCTTATGTATCTTCCTGGATGCGCAATTCTGAAACTCAAAGACTGAACGAAAAGGAATAACAGAACGGTTGAACACTGAACAATGTGCTAGTTATGCTAGCTTACTAAGTAAAACTTAATTTCAAAACAATAAGCTTAGTTGCTCAATATAAAAACAAGAAGACATACGCCAGATGCTACTATTCAGGCCCTGAAGGCCTAAATCAATAAATAGTAAGTAAATCAACAAAACAACAATCTTGACTTGTCAACTAGTTTCTCATAACATAGCACACAGGCCAAATTCACTAGACAAATGTACCAGAGAAACTAGCTGGACAACTACTAAGTACATTTGCAAAGCTTTCAAAGCCATCCAATGCAATGAACCACAATATCATATATCAAACTATTAACTCCAAACTTAAATGCATGCCTTCCACAAACATTGATAGGACCTGAAAGTACAAATAGAGAATCTGTTGTATCCAGGAATGTCATCGCTACGGTTACAGAACTCCCGGAGGCACCGGACTCACATTGTAGTTGTACGCCGAAATTGAGCTCATTTCATACTATATTCCCTTCCCAACACCAAGTACAAATATTCGCATTTAGATCAGGCAAACCAATGTAGTATGACATTATAGTAACCGAGATCACCTGTTTACTGTATTTACCTAGTACTGACACTGTAACATAGCATCCTTAAAAAATGTATGTCGTAGAAGAAAAGGGTAATTGACTATACCTGGCAATGGGATGGCGAGAATGTCGCCCGGCGCGGCGACGGGGCTCCCCATGGCGTTCACATTCATGATATCCGTCACGGTGGTCTCATAGCTAGCCGCGATGGCGGGCACGGTGTCGCCGACCTGCACGACGTAGGAGAGGTATACCGCGGGCAGGTTGCTATCGGAGGAGTTGAAGCAGACGCAGGGCAGCGGGACGACGAGCGGCTGGCCGGCGTCGAGCGGCGCGTCGGGGTCCTCGGAGGCGAGGCCGTTGGCGCTGCGGATCTGGTCGGCGGAGGCGAGCCCCGCGAAGACGACGTCGGCGACGGTGGCGAGCGTGTCGGCGGGGCGCGCGACGTAGCGGACGGAGACGGACTTGCGGACGCCCTCGGTGCAGGCGCAGCGGGTGGGGACGCGGAGGAAGAGCCCCAGGGGCAGGATGCGGTGAGCCGCGCCGGGGGCCCCGAAGTCGAGCGCGTTGGCGGCCAGCAGCGCCGCCGGGTCGGCGCCGAAGAGCGCGGCCACCTCGGATACCTTCATGTCGGCGTAGAGCGTGTAGCCCAGCAGCGCAGGGCACGAGTCCGACCCGGAGCACGGCTCGATCGTCGTCTTCGCCTCCGCGCACCACCGCGGCAAGGCCACCATCACCGCGAGCGCCATCACCGCCGCCGCGACGAGGCTAGACACCTCCTCCATTCCCTAGAGATGCTTTGGAGCGCGAGCCTGAACTGAACAAAACTGTGCAGCGCGTGACTCTGTGGTGTATGTAAGCTGCGTTGAGCAGGAGAGATCGACGGGGGAAGTGGGCCACATGTCAGTGGCGGAGCGGGAGTGGCTGCGTCGGTGCTCGGGTGAGTAATGGCGGGAGGGGCAGGAGTGCTTTGCTTTTGGCAGCGTTGGGAATCTGTGCCAAAACTAGGGGAAGAGGGAAAGAAGCAGATGGACGCCTGGTCTTTCCCGTCGCCACTCGGTTGCTTTGCTGCTGCGTCCATGGAAGGTGGGCCCCGAGAGTCTTGTGGTCCCACGAGTCGGTGGAAGACGACGACTTCTGCTTGGTAGAGGAGTGCCGTTTGTTTTTTTGAAAAAGAGGACGGAACCACGTAACGGTCGGGGAGGGACGGACGGGAGACGTGATCGAGAGAGGTGGTGGCCCGCCGGCCGGTGGCGTCAGCTGTTCGGCGGTCGCAGCAGCTCGGCCGAGCTAGGCCGCGTGGCGCGTGGCAGATTGGCAGCCAGCGCGGGTAGGACGGCCTTGACTGCCGTGCTGACTGATGACCGTCACGATTGTCTCGAGTCTTGACCCTTGAGGCTGTTGAAATTCATGGTTTAAACCTAAATCATGAGTACATGTTTTAATTAAGATCAAAAGGTTTCATGTTTAAAACTCAGTTCACATAATAAATAATTGTGACCCGTTTACTGCTGTTTTCACTGTCACGTCATAACTTTTAAAAAAACAGAAATGTGAGGAGAGATGTTAGGATATAATATTTGCACTCTCCCTTCAGCTTAGGTTTTTGAATAATCTAGTCTACATGCAATTCAATATGATATCAGAGCTAAAATTCTTGAGTTTAAAACCTGACTAATCGTTATATTGCCCATGTTTCTCTAACAACTAAAGCCAATGTTATATTGCCCACTTTTCTCCCAACAGCTTGAGCTGATGAGTTAAGTGATTAGATGTATATAATAATTTTGACATGCCTTCGCTTTCGTTATCCACGTCATAGCTCCAAAGAAGCATAGGCGTGCGGTGAGTATTGAAGTATAATATGTATTCTCTCTTCAGCCTAGGCTGATGGATGAACTAGTTAGCTGCATATGACTTGCAACCAAGAGGTCTCGGGTTCAAAATCTAGTCAACGCAATAAAGAATTGCAGACTGCCCCGGCTTCTAGTGTCCACATTATAGCTTCAAAGGAGCATAAACATGAGGGAGAGTGTTAGAGTATAATTTTAAGTCCTCTCTTTTCAACTTAAACTTTTGGGTGAACTGTTCAGTGTATGTGATTCAATACAGATTTGTGTCATAGCTGACGGAGCCCGGTGCAGTCAAATTTAGGATTTTGTGTTTGGAGCATCTTCAATAGTTCATGTTAACCATTACCTAAAAGTTGACAGATCAATTTTTTGATGACAAAACACTGTGTTGATGGCTCCAAATACTATGTAGCATAGAACTTCTTTAGTATATGGTAGAATAAAAACTTTAATTAGCTGAAACAATAAGTCCGGACAAGAAATGAATGAGAAAGCATGGTGGAACAAAAGATAATTTGTTGGATCAAAAATTTGTATGGTTAGACAAATACCAGTAGAACAAAAATAGCTATTACCGAAATAAAATGAAACTGCTCGTAAAACAAGCTAAATGTTATTAATGAAAAAATAGCAAACAATGGAACAATTCAAAAGTATCAATGAAATTTGTCTTATAAAATTAGTGGAATTAGAAAAGGAATATAATGAAGAGAAGAAAGCAAGAACTGTAGATCAAAATAAAATGAAAGAAAGTGTTAGTGAAGGAACCAGAAAGGAAATGGGTACAGGAAAGAAAAACTAGAAAAAAGGAGAAAAAATGGAAAGAAAAACACATATAGTCAAGTATTCTTAACTTCTTTCCAAAACATAAAATTTGACTTGCCCAATTTGTTGCACTGATGCGTCTTTAGCCACGAGACTTGGGTTCAAATCCCACTTTAAGAAATCTTTTTCCTGCACTGGAAACACTTAATGGGCCCATTGGGCCGCACATGCGGCGTATAGCAATTCCGAGAAACCGTAGTACAACCCCCGCTCCCATCTGGGCTTGCCCATTAGCGAGTTTTCCTTTATATTTTTTTTATTTTTTTTGCTTTTCTTTATTGCATATCTGTTTCTTTGTTTCTCTTTATTTTTTTTCCTTCTTTTATTTTTCATTTTCGCTTTTATTTCTTTTGTTTTATTTTTTTTCATTTTCATTTTTCATTTTGATTTTATTTTAGTTTTTATGCGTTTCATCGATAGATATTACTTCAGGATAGCATTGGAGTGATCATACGCAACTATAGAGGTGACACATTGCTTTGCTCATGGCGCTATCTCCGGAGTTGTTCAAGCACAGACGAACCCGAAACACTAGCTCTTGTGGAAGGTATTTGTCTGCTAGTCAAATGGGTTACGATGCCAGTTATTATAGAATATGACTGTGCAACAGACTTTGCTGCATTACGGGACCTGCACCAGGAAGCGAGAGAGATGATGGCCTTATTACCTGATGTCAAAGTCCAAAAGGTGAACAGAGCGTGCAATAGAGTTGCTCAAGTATCCAGAGGGGACGTGCGTTCAACGGTTTGGCGTTTGTCTACATCATCCTTTGTCTTATAGCTTCTCTCTTTTGATTGTAAAGACTTTGTTTCTTAATTAATAAAGCTCTTTGGTTCCCCTAAAGAAGTTTTTTCTTGTGTGCCATTATTTGAAAAAATGTTAGCTAATAGTTTTCTTTGTTCACCAGTGCATATGATAAACTCTAACAGTGATTTTTTATTATTTCGTCATGAAAAGAAAAAATAACACAAGTAAGTCCATTTGTTTGTGGAACACAGAAAATTTTTAACAAGTTAGGTGGATTTTTTTTCTGAAATACAAAAAGAATTTCTTGGACGATGGTATATATTTCAAAAAAAAATTCCACGTGGTGCATTTTCACGAGTTGCGTGAATATGTCATTTGATATGTATGAACATTTTACATAGATAATGAAACATATTTCAAAAACATACAAAACATCTTCTGAGAATTAATTCTATTATAAGAATCCTAGATATATATTTTATGATGTGATTTACAAATGATATTCTCCTATGTTCTAAAGTTTATAAAAATAAAAAGCATAAAAGTAGGCCAGCCCAGCAGGCCGGTCCACTTAATGAGCTCTGTGGGTGTCGGCTCCTTCGCTCCCGTTTAAGGGGGAGCTAGCTGTACTCCCACGGGCTGGGCTGGGCTGCGCCAAGCACTCTTCCATTGCATAAGTGCAAATTAGTACCGCAGATTCCGTAGCTCGTAGCCTGTAGAAATGTCGATCTCCAGTAGTACTACTCGCCAACCATCATTCCTATAATTAATTAGCAAGTGCATCTCGATCGAGTTCTTTCTCCGGACTAGGCTTCTGTCCTTTTTTACTTTACTTTTAATGAAATCGGATTAGCCTTGAACTAGCTGTCAAACACGCGGTCTCGTAAAATATCTGTTACGGTGATACGAAAACAGTGAAGTGTACGTAGCACGGGGTGGTCGCGCGGTCGTACCTGGAGATGTTTGACCCGCAGGCTAGCTTTTCCGGGTGCATGCATGCATGCAGGCCGGGAGCATGGCACCGTCTGCGCCCTGATCGGGGCACGCACGTACGTACCGCGAGAGGCACGGCAGGTGCCAGAATGCCAGACGGTTATCCCATATGCTACGGCACCTGAGGAACGCGATAAGACCAGACGTAAGGGGCCGGAAGGGATACGAGGACGCGACACCAGATTATATAACGTATTCCTTTCTCCGTATTCAATTCACTATCGCAGCCGTGTGGATGACCCCAACGCAGCAGCAGGACCCGCCTAGTTGACTTGTATTCCGCAGCAGGCTGGACGTACGTCGAAGAGATATGCTCCACGGGATTGGGTCCTCGATCGATGCATGACATGGACATGCGCGTACGGCTCGTCCATGTCCAATCTCTATGCATTGCATGGTTGATGTTAGTAAAGTAAACTAAAAGAACACGTGCGTGAGTAAAACTTACTTGTAGGTCCTCTGTTTGAGCCTCATTTTACTCGAATAACAACAGTTACTGCACTTGCTCTTAGTCAAAAGGCCGAGAAAAGTGTGTTTGAGCCTCATTTTAGGTTTGGATGTGTGCTTAATCGGCAATCAACCATTCTGTCTGGAGAGTTCAGCTGCTGTGGATAATTAATCTGTAAAAATTCACGATTGTTTCCCGTCTCCGACTATTCAGTAATGGAAAATGGTGAAACCCCAGATCGGAAGGTGGATGAAAGACGATCTGTCCCATTAGAGCATGGCTGTAGTATACTCTTCCTTTATATCCATCCGTTCTCCACTGCATACTGCTCAACCTCGTCGTTCTCATTGTTCCCCGATCTTTCCGCTCCCTCGCCGCGAAATCTTCTCTGTTTGACGCTACCTCAATTCCACTACCATTCCTCCCAAATCCGGCTTGAATCCAAGGACGAGCATATGGATGCGGCCAGAGCTACCGGGCCGTGACATGGAGCTCACGATGCGCCGTCGTCTTTAAGACGCAGCCGGAGCAGCGAATTAAACCTCGAGCTGCAGTGCGTAGACAGGGGCTCACACAGCTCCTCGTGCCACGGTGGGCACTGAGACATCGACGTTCGTCCTGTTGCTCACCTTGTCTTTTGCGCGTGTTGAAGAAGCACTCCCTCACGCTTCGTTGTCTCAGGCTCGGCTTCAGTCGTGACATGGTGTTTTGATGCCTTGGACTTACGCGAGCAAGCAGGAAAATGAGGTACGAGATGTTCAGGATCCTGTAGAATTTCTATAAAACCAAAGAAAGAGTATTCATATCGTTAAAAAAATTTATGCTAGTCCTACGTTCCAAACAGGGGAAATAAAATGCATTTTAAAGGATTACCGATTCCTAATATTTTTCCTCTAAAGATCCTAAGCTCCAAACGGACCTTACATTTTTCTTTTCGGTGGCTACTGTTACAGGTTTGGACAGGGCACGGGAGACAAGGTATGGGCGGCACGGGTGCATGGAGACGAGCGCGCGTGCGTCCCATCGGAGCGGCACGCAGCAACCCCATCAAATCACGCCGACTGGTCTGCGTGCAATTCGGGGAAGCCACTGTGCCTGATGCTACGCTATTTGGATCGGCGCGTTGCTCGTGAGTACTCCATACTGTATCCATCCTCTCACCACAATAGTGTACACTGGTACCGTATACGTGCGTATTGTAGTACTGGAACTTAATTAGAAAAGTCTCATACTTGTTCCTGGCTCCATTATATCTTTCTAGCCAGAGATACGTGCAGTAGATATGCTTGCACCTTTCGTTTTCATACAAGCACAGATGAAGCGTGCATCTTTTGTGACGAAAAAGCGTGCATCTTTCGTTTTCATATAAGTGCAAGATCCTAGTAGTATATCTTTTCGCATAGTAGCACTAATACATAGAGAATGTAAGTGGGAAAAATGGGTACCACAAGTGCAGTAAAATTAAACGACCCAGCTTTGTGACCGGTATGTACGTAGCTGCCTAGCTGCTATGAATTACAGTTGCTAGGCACATTACATTCAGTGATATGATACGACGAGAATAAACACGTAATTCAAAGTGCCCTATATTTACGGGAAGAAGGAGAAGCCTAGCCTGCTCTTGATATCAGTGCTACTGCAATGCACGGCATACGTTCGTGCGCACGCACAGCCCCAATAAAAACTGGGCGCAAGCTAGCAGCTAGTACGTACTGTCTAGTACTGTACTCATCTCATCACTGCCTCTTGTACAAGCATGCAAACGAGGCGACGCAGGTACAGAGGCTTGACCTCTTGACCACCTTTATTACTACAAATTATTAGGACAGAGACGAACCATTTCGTATCTTAGGTCGATGGTGCAATGCATAGACACACGTACATACCATTTCGTATTTTCTGGATCTACGGGTTCTTATTAGCTGTGATCAAGCCGTCACACCAAGGTAAAACGTACGAGCAGTTAAATGGTTTGAGGCAATTTGTGTCTGGTCAATAATACAAGCAACATACTCCCCGGATATTGCAAGATACCGTGGGTAATGTGCGGCAGGAGGAGATGGTGGTACTGTTACTTAAAGTGCATGCATGGAAAAGAAAAACGCCTGCATATGATGCGTGCATATGTGCAGTAGTAAGCTCTTTTTTTACTAGTACGAATTTTTTGCATCGTATAGTTAAGGACCGAGGACGTAATCAGACTAGCAAATTCGTAGTTTATGCTCATCTGATGGACTGGATCATGAAGTTCACTTCACAGGATTTTAAAAATATAGAAATAGAAAAATACAGGATTTAAATGTTATGACTCGTTGAATACTACACTAATCAAAATCACATGAATTGTTCAGAGGAGGTGTTTGGATGTTGCACAGAAAATATAATTTTTTTGAGATTAGATGTAACTTAATTGGATAAAAGAGAGAGAGAGAGAGAAAGAGAAGATTCATTGAAATTTAGAAATATTCCATAAAGCTAGACTCAATGAAAAAATGTCTTTAAAATTAAGTGTAAAGTATCTCATAGGAAAAATTTATATGGTTTCTAATCCTACAAATTAAATCCCCCTAAAAACATTCCTAAAGACTGAGACTTCTAACAAAAATTAAAATTCTTCTGAATCAAAGTTAACTGAGTAACTGTCTAACTGAGTACGTCTGTGTTTCTCCCGGCCGGTACGGGTACTGCGTCAGTACAGGGCCCCATGATGTGCTCCATCACAGCGGCAGGTGGCCCTGTGCCATTCCCATTAATGCTCCCGAGAGAAAGAGAGAGAGAGCCCCTTTCTTCTGTCCCTCTTCCTCTCTCCTGTAACCTCAAAACCCTACTGCCGTACCGAGAGTCCCAGCTCTCTCTCTCTTCGTTCACCATGTGAGCGGCCATGCAAACACACCAGGTAATCCCATTAAGCAACTAATATATATATAGCAACAGTCATTAAAAAAACGCAAAGACCCACATTGTCACTTGTTTATCGATTGCTAATGAACAATCTACCTACCAAGCTAGCTCCATCCGTGGGATCTCGCGTATGTAACAGAGGAGGAGCGGCCGACACGCGAGCTTGAATACATGCACAGCATGACAGCACAGAAGGCAAGCGAGATAGCTAGCCAGGCTACGCGTACCGGTGCTGTACCGAGGGTAAGCTAAGCTAGTTAGCGCATTTAAGGAGGGCAGTATGCAGGCAGCTAGGTCCATGTCTGGGCCTCCCCACCTCTTTTCTCTCCTGTCACACTCAAGAAGGACCTGTCCTGGATGATCAGTAGTGCACTGTTGCTGGAAAAGACATGGGAAATGAAATTTGTCACCGCATGCCGATGCCCCCTTCACCCGGAGGGCGTCCCCGCGCAATTATGCGCACATAATTCCGCCTAGCCGCGCGCTCGAATGATTGCCTAATCACGAGCCATGTAAAACTGCTCCTCTACCTAGTCCTCTCGTCTGTTCGGCACTTCGTCGCCAACTGAACCACGAAACTATGATACAAAAATACGTAGATGCATACGAGTAGTAACCTAATTAACTAACAATCTCCAAAGTCCAAACCACAATGCGTAGTACCAACATGATGCATACGCGCGGTGATCTGCAGGCACCGAAGTAACTTGCCTGCAGGAAGAACGGATAGCTGCAAAGAAATGGCATCTACACAACAACTAACCCTGCAATGTCAAACAGTTGGATCGATCGATGCTTGAGCTAACAGTGCGTATGCCTGTCTTACTCCCAAGTTAGCTCACCGAGTTAACTGCGTCGGCAGCGGTGGACAGTGAACACTCCAAGACGATGCCGAGATCGGCTGAATGGGACGACAATGCCGCACGGTTAAAGGGATTGAAGCCTGGTCCGAGATCCCCGGCGGATCGACGCCTCCAGGCGAAGGGAGAGTCGACGAGATCGATCTCGCGACCGACCGGGGGCCTCGAGCCAGACAACAAGCCCCTTAACCTAATCCAAGCATGCGGGCGCGCGATCGTACGCGCCATACGCCACCACACGGCCGGATCGACAAACTAGCCAGCCAGCTACATACGTAGACGCCATGGATTGCATCGGTTTGCGAGGAATGAAGCCTGGTCCGACGCCTCCACCCGCCGGCGACCAGCCGGCGAGAACGTGTGTGTATGCCTCGAGCCAGCCAACATTCCCCACAAACCACCATGGCCGCAATTAACAGACTCTACGAAATTCAGGAGCTAGCAGAGACTAAGAGAGCTAGCTAGCAGCAGGACATATTCTGGAATGGATGCATGGAGAAGGGTGTGCAAGGTAGAGGGGGGAGGGTTGTGAGGGTTTTGAAGAGAGGAGAGGGTGGGGATGGCGAGGAGGACAGGGGGCACTGATGGCAATTTATGGAGACATGCCCCATTTGGCACAGGGGGTGCCCTAACGCTCATTAATTGCGCTACGTCCCCAGACTACTTACTTTACGTACGCTGCTCGAGCCAATGGGCTTCCATTGCACTGCTCTGCGTCTCTCACTTTCGTGGCTCGGAGAGGGGGAAAAGGTGGTGGAGTAACAAGTGACTCCAGTGCTTTGAATTTTCACAAAATGCCTCGTGAAGTGTACCTGGCCCCATGCCACACTTCTCTCCTCCATCCTCTCTTCACGTTAAAAGGGTGTGGACTGTCTTTGACAATCTTGTGGAAGAGCAAAGTCGTTTCCCTCATTTTAATTCATTGATGCTCCGAGATGTATGTGAATCTTCTTTGTTTTCCAACAAGTGCTAACTATTGAACACCAAGCTGGCTTATCACATGATTGACATAGTACTTCATCAGGCTTCTTAAGTTGAGTATCGTACTAGATAATCCACCTTTTAAAACTTTTACCGCTAGCCGCAGATATACACAAATGTGTGCGGACATGACATGTGCAAATGCAATTACTAGTTTTTTCACAAAAAATATACCTCCATCTTGTTAGATTTTAAATAATCTTTAGTAACTTCTAACTAGAAAAATATATAGCCACAGTCGTAAATTAGAAACTATATCGACGTCTTAAACAACGAGTAAAAAATGAATGGAAGTACTACTAGGTTATGATCACTGGCACCGCTATGTACAAGCTAGTCGTGGGGTTAGTTGATGTCACACCTTGATTTTCAAAAACTTGCACATCAGCATAACTCTGCATATAATTAGGGCATGTTCAACCTTGCATGAATCTGTTACACCCAAACCCGCCACACACGCACCACCCCGAACTAAACCCTAACACGAGAACACACCCTAACTCAACATATACACTATATACGTCGATACACCCACGGCAACCTGCAATCAAGTAGTCCCGCACCCTAACTCAACATATACACCATATACGTCGATACACCCACGGCAACCTGCAATCAAGTAGTCCCGAGCCTCGGTGGTGGAGTTCCTGTGAATTCCAATATCTTCCCCATACCTTGCCATACTCTAGAACCCTAATTCCATGCTCCGATTCCATTTCTCCCTATTTGACCCAATTTCCACCGAAACCCTAATCGGATGATCTATCGCCCTTCGGCCTGTCCAAAAATTCCGGGAAAATTCGTGGGACAACAGAATAATATTCACAACTCAAATACGGCATAAAATAAAGATGCCCAGTTCAAAAATATTTACAAATTGAAATAATCAACTTTAGGGCAAACAGGAGCATTAAACTACAACCCCTAGAAATAAATTTCCAAAAATTCTAATAAAATCTCACAATGATCCTCACTCGTCTAGAATTACGATTATACAAAAACATGGGCACGTCCAGTTCAAAAATTTCAATCAGTCGGCATCGAACACCTTGTTCTAAATGCTTTCTCCACATAAAGTCTTAAGCCTACCTAAGGGATATGTGCCAGTTCGAATTTATGGAATTCCCCTTTTGTCATCTCAGTATATCTACTTCCGTATCCCCTGCCAGCAGCAGCCCATTTGTTCTATGCACCCTAACCCTACATTTGACACTTCATGGCATTCAAGAATTCTGACCTATGCACTGTAATTCGGTGCCAAACTCCACTGTCTCCTCGAACACGTACCCCAAAAGCTCCAGGACATAGCTACGCGTGGTAGGGAAACACCAGTACACGCTATGGCGCCTTGTGCCACCCTGGACATGCGCTGGCATGGCCCAGGGCGCGCTCTGGCCATGCCACAGAGGCACTAAGCTGTGACCACCGCGCCGCTCGTCGTCTGTCGCCACACCGCACGCTGGTCGCAGCACCGCCTGGCTCGCCGCGCATCTCGCCGGAGCGCGCCAGCACCTCCTTGTTCCCCCACAGTCTCCCCGCAATGGCCCCAACCGTCCTGAGCTGTCCCGTCCCCTTGCCGAGCTGACCACAGCGGCCACCGCCAAATTCATCTCGTCGTCGGCCTATTTAAAGAGCAGCCGAGCACCCTATTCTTCACCCAAAGCATCACCTAGCTCTCCTTTAGCTCCAGCTCTTCCCATAGCCGTCTCGTGTTCCTTCCTCACTTCCCCTCCGAGCTCAACCGCCGGCCACCTCAAGCACGGCTGCTCGGAGCTTCTGAAGTCGGAGGCCGTAGCTCACGCCAGGAGGCATAGCTCCTTTCCTCGCCTCCGTTTTCCCCGCAGCTGAGCCGAACCCGCCGCCGGGTGCCCAAGCGCCCTCGGACTCTCGCCATCAGCTCCACCGAACTGATCGAACAGCCGACAAGCTGTCGGGTTCACACCCACCGGTCGGAAGCCAAGCACGGTAAGGGTCCAGCAACTTCCCGAGTGGGCCGCGGTCCTCAGCAAGGCCTGCCGCGGCAAGTGGCCACGTCCCACACCGGAATCCGCCTTCTCAACAGGGATGCGTAAAACTTAATTATACAGAAAGCGTAAAGTTTCCGAGAAACCGGTCCAGAACCGGTTCCACACTGATCCACCCGGTTTAGGACCATCTAAGCCGGTTCTTAACCATTTGAGGCCGGTTCTGGAACTCCTAGACCATTTCCAACCTTTTGATTCAACAATACTTAAACTTTCAAAAGTATTTGGATCATAGACATTAGGGACTAAGTTTAGGGTTGTTTGTCTTTTTGCTCTCTTCAAAGCAACATATATACACTATATACGCTATTTCTAGGGCAGCCGAAATAGTCCTTCTACCCTACCAGTCTACCAAAGTGTCTGTAGCGCTCAAAAGTCCGGTAGGGCAAATGATTTAGAAGGTACAACCTTAATAGCATGAATTTACTACGACCTAAAACACCGTCATTTATGTGGCTTATACGCATATACCCATTGTTTAGGGCATTCCTTGTGCTCGTAGACTTAAGCTCTAAAACCTCAGAATCTCACCACTAAGTTAAGCCCTTATATACTCACCCCACTCTCTGTTCCGAGTTGCCCTTGAGCTTGACAACTCCTCGGATGGGACAATCATCTACCTTACAAATCCTAAACCCTAACTCGACCAAAACCCTTATCACCACACTTTAGCAGCATCACCCCTTCTCGAACATGCATATCATCTATTTTGTTGAAGTTATTTTGGATTGCTTCTTATTCGTCGACATTCCGACGTGTAGTTGACGGAGTGAGGTACGTACGTCAGGAGGGCCCGGAATCACCCCCACATCAGGAACAAGGACCGGAACTGCCAGACAAGCATTCTCACTTTGATCATGTTGAATCCCATATGTGTGAAAACTAAGTATTTTATTTGCAAACTATGCATGCTATGTGAGTATCAACGGTATTTTATGTAGACCTAGTTATATCCTACAGCTGCACATGACTTAGGTCTGAATATCCGATCCTTGTAACCCTAGGTGTATTAATCGGTTGTTCTATGGCCGACAAGAGTATTAAGGCTATAGGCACTAGCCATGCTTAGACCTGCTATAGATAAAAACTAAATTTTTGTTTGGTTTAGATGAACTCCTTGGGACTTGGGAATAAAACCCTCGGATAGCATGTGCTTTCCGAGGTGACTGTTTCGAAAGAAATGTTTGCCAAAACCCCAAATAAAACGAAGGATGATTTTGATTCAGGTAAGAATGGTAAGGGCAGCCCGAGGCTGTAGAGTATCAGGAGGCAGCGTGGTCGTCGAGGACGAATATGGAGTCTTGCTCGAATCAATTAAGGACCAAACCTAAGTGCCGCTAACCCAGTTCCTCACCGTACGTCCACATGTCCTTTATGGGAAGGACTTGGCTTGGTACCCCGGCAAGTACTAGAGTATGGACCCGTGGGAAGTAGGAAGTATGTGACTAGGTGCTTAAAATTCCTAGAGATCCACCACCACTGGACGTTGGGTGTTGATGCGACACAAAGATGGGGAGTCTCATTTTTGATCTGGGACGCAAAAGTTGGGTTACCCACCTAGCGGGTCCAGCTCTAGTATGGAAGCGGGCGAAGATCTCATTGTAATAACCCTGATGATACACCTCGTGAAGTGTATCCGGTAGCGCTCAGCACCAAGGGGGACTTACATCTTATGGGTAAAGCCGTACAACCTTTGTAGAGTGTTAAAAACTATTCGAATAGCCGCGTCCTCGGTTATGGACATGAACCGGGAAGGACACACACTGGTTAGACTGAGTTTTGTTTGTGAAAACCTGGAAAAGGGACTAAGGATGTGGACATGATGTGTCCACAGGGTGCAATTTACGCTACACGGCTGGTAGCAAGGAATTGCAGGAGAAGGAGGCTAGCCGTACTGCCCGGGATAGTATGGGCCGAGCATTGAGTTAAGCGGTGATAGATGGACCTATCACTTGGATGAAAAAAAAAGAGGTAGGTGGGACTACCTCGAGAGAAGTTCTTAATGTTTTGTATTGCTCTAGTTTACAAAACTACTTTAGAATCTACTATTCTCATATTTAAATCAAAATTTACAATTTCGCACAACAAGGCAACCTAGGATAGAGCTACTTCTTGAATTATACATTGCATGAAATATTGATGTATATTTCCTCCTGTGGGGATTGCTTGCGAGTACATTCAAAGTACTCACCTGGCTTGTTGATGTGGCCAGACGAAGAGGAATTCATCTCCAACGACGACGACAGTGGCTACGAGGGTTAGGACATTTTTTCCAGTCAGTTGCCTATTGGGTAGGCATATTGATGGGCATCTATCTATGCATTTCTATGTTTCCGCTGCAGTTTCTATTCAGCCAATCGGTTATGATGTTGAACATTGACCATAATGGTCTAGGTGTGTAAAAGACTTGGTATTGTATGACAATGCTATCAAGTTCTTGTGTGTACTGGCTAGTGATCATGGGACCAGTACAGGAAACACAGGGGAGTATCCGGCTTAAAAACCGGGTACGCCACTGTTGACCCCACGACTTTTTCGAAAACCCTTTTAGTTTTTTAGATTTTACTATCAATCCCAGAAAGTGTAAGTGAATGTCCACACCAGAGGTTGTTGCTCTTGGCACCGCCACTGGTTATAATAAACTAAAAGTGTATCTAAGCCCCTAAGTAGATTTTGGTGATTAATGATGAATAATTAAGAGACTAATATAAACCTTGAGTGTGTAAGTAGGTGTTAGTCCCACATGTGAAGTCCAACCAACAATGACGACCCCCTAAAAAGATGAAGAGGAATGGCAGAGCTCAAAGAGCTTTAGACCTAATTTCTTAGGTTTGAGTGATTTGATAAATCATATTGAGTATATAAAAGCCATATATACTCTGTCTAACATCCAGAGTGTCCGCACTTTTACCCGGATACTCCGGGTGCAGAGAAAATATTGCTAAGTTTTGGCCTGGATACTCTGAGTGACTCTCTGGATGTGCAACCATTTTTGGGGGGACTCTTTATCTTGGTCCTTGAGTGTCCGAACTTATTCTCGGATACTCCGGGTATCCGAACTGTCTGGGTGAAGCCTCCGATCTTTTGAAGATCTTTCTATCTTGGATCCGGAGTGTCAGGGTTGTTTCCCGGATACTCGGAGATCTAGACTATCTGAGCATAACTCCGAGCATGGAACCTGTTTTGAGAGGTCTTCTGTTTTGAACCCCGGAGTGTTTGGATTTCTCTCCGGATACTCCAGATGTTCGGAGTGTCTGACCCTTCCTCCGGCCGTGCTGAACTATTTTTTAGGGGTTTTTGTTACCCCTCTGGAGTGCTGGACATTTGCCGGATACTCTAGGGCAATTCATCCGGAGCCTTTGGTCTAATTGCTTGGCCGTGCAAATAGATTTGTTGGAGTAGATCTCGGATACTCTAGCCACATATTTTTCCAGGCAACAGCTAGTTTTTTGTGAGTTGGCTATTTATACCCTTACTTCCTCTTCCACTCTCAACTCTTTGCCAAATCACTTTTTGCTCCAAAAAAGCTTCTCCACCGTCCTCTAGCATTAAAATTTTTATTTTTGTGAGGAAGATCTCAAGAGTTAGTGTTGGGATTAGTTGAGCACTAAAGCATCGAGTTCATCTCCAAGTTCTTCATCCTGCTTGTTACTCTTGGAGATTGTGATCTTCTACACGTCTAGAAGTGCTTGAGAGCTTCTGAGCAAGTTGTGGTGAGACTCAAGAAGTTTGTGAAGTTTGGGATCTGACTTTGAAAGGAAAAGATCATCAAGAAAAAGTCAAAAAGATGCAAAGTGTGTCCTCGAGGGATAAAGGCTTGAGTGAGGCTTTTGATTAAAGCGATCGAGCTTCCCAACCAAGACATAGGGTTCCCTCAAGAATCCGAACTCCATCAAGAAATCATTTGTGTCTCCTTGGTTATTTATTTTCATCATTTACTACAAGCATTACTTTTGTTGCTATATTATTGTGCTTGTATATGACCAGTATGTAGCGGTGCCCATATAGCTCTTGCATTAGATAACTTTAATTGCGCATAATTGCAAGTTTAAGCTTTAAATTGGATAAAATTTATTAGTCGCCTATTTGTCCTTCCCCTTTAGACTGGCTTCTTGGTCCCTCATAACTGATATGCATATATGGCTTTTGATAGACACTTTTCCGTATGAAATCTACCCAAGAAGCCATCCAAATTTCTGGTCTTCTGATCCATGTGGCGATTCATGCATTGACATCTCCGTCATTCTTCATTGGGGTCCTGGACCTTAGAATTTGGTAGGGCAACAACGGGGGAGGTTGGGATCATAACGGGAGAATTGGGGAGGGGGGAGAGCATGGGTGCAACAGTAGACACGCACAGTAACATTGCCCTACATGGTTGGCTGAGAGAGGAAAGATGTTAGGATAGAGCGGAGTGGGCATATTGGATATGCAAGTTGAAATTTGCACTTTTGGATCTAGAGATAATAGCCACAAATTTTGATGATTTTTAAGATCCAATTCAAATAGGCGTAGTACTTCCTTCAAAAGAAAATCAGGTGGAATATATGCTATGTTCACTCTCTTCAAATTGGCTGAGTACATTCAAGAATGTTCTGTTGAATTGCTTTTCCTTGAAAATCTGATTTTGAGTCCATTTTGCCTCGCGAAATGCACCGGTTCAGTGCAATTAAATGGCTGTCGAGTGTCTGTGAAAAGCATGTATGCAGAAAGGCCTCATAATTACAGCACCAAATATACAAGCCCATCTCTCTGAACTTCTGATCCACAGCTAGCTGGCCCTCTTTCGTGTTTACTGGCCCCTGCACTTTTACCTGCCCCAAAACTAAGGTCTTCTGGACATACTTCTATCAGTCCGTAGCTCAAACTTCCATAAGCGTTCCGTCTTGGAAAGAACGGAGAATAGGAACGGGACTTCGGTGACTTGACGCAAGCTAGCTACAAGAATCAGGGTGTCTCTTGAGATGGCAAGCTAGCTAGGTTGGCAGGAAAAGCGCTCGTAACTGCATCCCCGAAACGTCAACTCCTTTTCGAAAGGAGTTCACAAAGGATCTTTGGAGTGTTTGCCTGCATTTGTATCAGCTGAAGACCTCATGGGCAGCTCTTGTTATCTCTGTATATAGGCTTCACCAATACATGCGTATGACATTACGAGAGAGAGAGAGGCGTGGACGTGTACATACAGCTCGATCACACACATGTGATCTACATGTTCTGAAGGATTCAAAATTCAAACGCTACTGTACTGAGTATTTTTTGCCGAATGAACAGCCGGTTACTACTACTATACACCCAGTCTGAAACTGATCAGGTGTATAATCACTGTATATGCATGCATGCTCCCGGTCAACCTCACAGGGTTGGCCATCCGTTGCTGTGCACGGTACGTTTGGCCCCCCTCGTAGCCCGACAGAGCTTGTGATGATCACCATCATTACCTGTTGATTTGGTCAGTCCCCGTAGCTAGCTAGCCTCTCTGCCACGTGCCACATGAGAGCTACAGCTAGCTAGCTAGCCCTCTGCATAGCCTCTCACCTTTCTGCTTGACTGCCTCCTTAAATATGAGTGAGAAACGCACGCATGCATGCATGAGCACTGGATGCAACGAGCCCATGATCTGCTACTGGCTAGCTCGAGACCTGTCCATGCATATATGCAGTGTGCGTGTTGCGATGCGATGCACGCTTTCCGCCTACGTTTTTATTAGGACGTACCCGATGAAACCAAATTAACGTGAAAACCAGTAAAAACCACGTAGAGATTGTGTTTAAATCTCATTAAAAATTCCAAAAACGGTACATTATATTAGAGAAGTGATGTTCTATAAATATGTAAAATGTTAAGTTTAAACTCAAATTCATTTAAGAGGTATAAAAAGATAAATTCAGCAATGAATCGTGGCGTTACAGTTCGCCACTATTTCTGAGTGTGACTTTTTCACTCATAGTAGAGTGTCCACATACTATCTATACCTTTCGAAGTGCTCCAAGATTCGTGCAGGACACTTTAACAGTTATTTTGTGTTTACATCCTTCCATTTTCATGGTTTTAATGATCTGTTTTTGATTATTTTAGAGAAAGAAAAGAGAATATATTTTTGTGCATCATTTGTTAATGGTTTTTGTGTACGGAAAAAGAAATCATGAACATAATATTTTGTCATGAGTGTGGAAAAAAGAACATTTTGTTCTTGATTATTTTGTTCGAGAACGTGGAAAAAATCATTAACACAATTTTTTTGAACATTAACAATATCAGATGAATAAATCCCCACCAAATATTACTACGTATTACAATGATTTTGTTGTTTATGAATTAGTTTGGTGCTCTCGTGCTCAATAGAGAGGAGATGGTGGGTGAATAGTTGGAGAGAGTAGAGAACTTGAGAAATGAGAAGGAGATGGATCGGAGGGTCTTTTACAGAATGAAAGGGGATGCACAATGAAAGGGGATGCACAATGAAGAATGAATAAATTGAGTATTTTTTACAAAAAATCAATCTTAAAGCAACTTCTATAATGCAGATAGTACATAAACATCCAACTATGAATGGAATTACGTTTCTCCACTACTCATTGCTGAATTTGTTTTATACATACCTTCCAATGAATATGAATTTGAACTTAAAATTTTACGTGTTTATAGAACACTACCCACGTAACATATTGTATTACAAAACATATTTTTAAAACAAATTTAAACATAATTTCTAAGGAGTTTTCACCGTAATATGGTTTTTACCGGATATTCCCCTTTATTCGTGTTTCAACGCAGCTGGGTCAAAGTATAATCCGCGATGCGATCGTGCACCGTCAATATATCTGGCGTGTACATGCTGTGATTGATGATGCGAATTAATTTTGAGTTACGTGTTATCTTAATTCTCTCCATGAAACTCCCTCCATTTGAAACGCAAAAATGCACAATGCATGTAATGCACATGGATGATTTAGTTATAGTACAGGCGAGAAAGGTGACTGACACATGCTAGCCTGGAAGCGCCTGCAGCATTTGGCTAGCTAGCAATTTATTAGCTGATAACAGTACTAGCTAGCATATGACTGTATTGTGGTACCGCTTCTCAGAGACTAGTTGTAATGTCTCACTCACTTGCTCGTACTTCTCTTGTTGTCTGAAGATCATATTTGAGCACACCTATACTCACTGAAAGACAGAGGGAAAAAAATTTAACAACACACGTCCTCACCTGTGCACGTTCATCATCTTTTCTCCTATATAGATAACTATGGCTACCTCCATCAGCTGGATACTCGGATGCCAAGAGAGCACGGTGCTCCCTACATGTACTTAGACAGTCACACCCGAGCAAGCATTTCCCTTGCACGGCCAGAGAAACAAGAACGTTCTACATAGGCTGGCTAATTTGGACTAGATGTTGGGAGTGAGCGGCATCATGAATTAGTCTCATTCGAACCACTGGGCGTTGCGTGCAGCATTTCCACAGCATCGAATCCATGATTAACTTGTCCTGGTAGCAAAATGCCTCTGCTGCGTTTTGTGCGATATCGTTTTGTCAGAGTATCCCAGAGGAACTACAATTTCTAACTGCACTCCTGAATTGTAGAAGATTTTCATCCCGCACTCAGATGTAATGTTGTAATGCTACAAATATCAGAAGAGTTTCATTTGCTACATAGTCTATAACCTAGCGGTGACACTTTAATTTGTTTCATTTCACACTTTATAGGAGATATTGACAGGTGCAAAACTATTTATAGACCAACAAACTGGTAAACACCCTAGTTCCAACTTTTCATTGAAAAGGAGAAACCACAAGCGGGAGTCTAGAAAAACTGAGTACTGATCAGTGTTTATGTACTTTTCAACTTTGAGCTAATCTTTTTACAAATGCCGTGCTTCTAGCCACTTCACCTGAGGCTTAATCATTAGTAGTGCTTCGTAGAGACTAGTTGTAGTGTCCCATCTACTTGCTCGTACTCATTGTTGTACGACATCATATTTGAGCACACCTACTCATCATTCAAAAATCAAGGGGGTTGGGGGGGGGGTGGTGGTGGTAAAAACAACACACATCCTCATGTGTGCACATAATTATTTATTCTCACTTGCCTATATATAACAATGGTTACCTCCATGAGCTCGAGATACACTTGGATGCGGAGAGAGCACACTTACACGGTCACAACCCAAGACCCAAGCACACATTTCCTTTGTTTGCACGGTCGGAGAAAGAGGAATTTTTGCGTAGGCTGGTTTGGACTAAATCTTGGGAATGAGCGGCATCAGGAAACGGTATCTCTCAGACTGCTGAGCGTTGTGGCATGGTTTTGATGTTAATAGTCCATGTTCAACTTCTCCTAGTAGCAAGATGATCTGCTGCATCTTATGCGATATCTTGGAATGTGCAGTCCCATATCTAGCTACAACTCTCCCTCAGCTCCTGATCTGCGGAAGATCTCCTCCTCGTATTCTGCCACAAATATCAAAGCAGTTTCACTTGCGGGGTGCCTTTCCTGATCGAGCAATTGTTGCACATATAGTTCGCTATGGTGATTATGTGCCTAAAGAATTGAGATTCTGTCGATTATACAATATATACTACTCCCTCCATTTCATAATATAGCGCGCATTGGTTTTCTCAAAAGTCAAGCTTCACAAATTTTAACCAAGTTTATAAAGAAAATTATCAACATCTACAATACCAAATATATACCATATGAAAATATATTTCATAATGAATCTAATGGTATTGATTTGGTATTCTAGATGTTGATAAATTTTTCTATAAACTTGGTCAAAGTTTACAAAATTTGACTTTAAAAAAACCTAATATGTATTATATTTTGAAATGGAGGGAGTACCTGATAAGGGCACTTTAATTTGTTCCTTTCACACTTAATTTGTGGGAACTGGGGAACATCGACATGCACGTAATTATCTGTGCTCAGTTGTTTATGTACTTTATAATTTGAGCTAGCTATTTTACAAATGCACTGTTTCTAGGAGCCACTTCATCTGAGATTTACGGAGGGAGCTAGTATGATGCTAGTGTGAGCTATGCATTCAGGAATTTTGAACAATAGAACTTGCGGAATGCTAACGAATATACGTATGCCCCATGAGAGATTAGACTAAACGGTTTCCGTTTCTGATATTCATCCATCCTGCATGAATTTATTGGTAGCAAAACGCGTCAAGTTGTCAGAAAGCGTGTCAAACCTCCCTCCCACGTAGGTTCCTTGGATTTGACAATTTAGCTTCCAAATAGATGATGTCAATCTTTTAAATACCGATTTTGAATTTTTAAAAAATTGTTGCTCTAAAATCAAGCGTCCAAATCAAATTTTATTTTCACTGTTGTCTTTCATTTTACGAGATTTTCAAAGCTAGATCCTTGATTGGATATGTTTTGCCGACTTTTTTATTCTGCTGTATTCTACATTATTTTATACTACATATCTAATGCTACATTTTTGTCTGATTTTCATGTCGTACTATAGTTGTACTGCATAGTTTTTATACTTTACTGCACTTTCGACTACTCTCTACTGTATACATTTTGCTACTGTACTTGTTGTCATTGTCTACTGCATATTTTACTACTGCATTTTCTTTCGATTGTCTACTGCATATTTATTTAATACTTTTTTTTCCAGATGTTTACTGCATTTGTTAATAGTTGTTTACTACATATTTGTCTACTAAAATTTATGTCAGTTATCTACGACACTTGTTAAAATTGTCTACTGCAATTTCTAGCAGTTATCTACTGCACTTGTTGACATTTGTCGACTACATATTTGTTTGCTGTATTTTTTGTTAGTTGTCTAATGCATTTGTTGATAGTTGTCTGCTATAAATTTGGCTGTAGCATCTCTCGGTAGTTGTCCACTATATAACTACATTTTTTCACTGAGATACACTGAAAAAACACATAAAAATGATGTAACAAAACTAAAAAGATAGAAACTACTAGAGACAAGTTGGAAAAAAAACTAGAGAAAACCAGATTGAAAGTCCAATGAAAACAACCCATGGAAAAGCATGAAAAGTAAATTAGAAAAATGAAAAAAAAGGGAAAAAGCGAGAAACAAAACGGGTAGAAAAATAAAGAAATAAAGAAAATGATAAACTTGGTAGCGCTCCCAAGCTGGTAGTATCTCTTAAGGGGGTGTTTACTCTGTTTCTCCATGGTACCACGGAGTTGTTCCCTAAAATATTCCCCGAGGATGGAGCAGCTCCAAAGCTTTTTTCGTTTTGCATGAAGCTTCAACAGCTTCGGCTGTGAATTATTTTTTTGACGAACCTCGTCAAAGAGGGCATGGTGCTCCTACATTTTCATGAAAGAAGAATAGATTGATCAGGTTTATAAGGGAAATTAGGCCAAAAACCTTACAAAGCACGGTTGATGAAGGGGAAAACCATGAAAAAAACCCCCACAACGTGCAAGCGCCCGACAAAGGCAAAGCCTATCGGCCCAAGCTTTCACTTAGGAAACGCCAAGGCCCAGGGCAAGGTGCGGATAGAGCTCTTCGACAACGCCTTCAAAGAGGGGAACGACGCCCATGAGCGCCGTCATCACCAGTACCAACACCCGTCGGGACAAGATTTTCATCCAGAACTCTATACCACACCACCCCGCCGAACCCCGAGGGAAGAGATCCAGCCACGCTAGCAGCCACCGCGGCTGCCCCCAAACCGGCTAGCCATGATCTAAGGAGGGTTTGAACAAACGCTTCGACGACGCCTCCAAGAAGGTAATCATCGCCGACATCGACCTGCGTCGGGACAAGGCTTTCACCCAGTTACCTCCCACCCCACCGAGACACCTAGGGGAGGGGTCCAGTCACCATAGGCCCACAACTAGGTCGCAACAACCGCCACGAACCAGCTGACACCGGATCTAAAGCTTTCGCAGCCGCCACCAGACTTTGACCACGCGCCTGAACCGCCGTCGACGTGCTCCGAGCAACCGCGGCGCAGTACAGACAACACGTCACCACCCCCAGGTGCCGCCGCCAATGGCACCACCTATCGCTACAGCATTGCCCGCTAGCCGTCATCTATCCGGCTCCTGCTACCGCGAACGCCGCTATGGGCCGCAGCACAGCAATCATCGATCCACCTTTGGCCGCGGCCCCGCAAGACGTGGACCACCGACCGGCATCGGCTGCACGGAGACGCTGGATAGGGCAGCCTGCGAAGAGCCTCCACGCGTCGTCACCCCGCCAAAAAGGCCGTCGCGCAGCCACCGGAGAAAGCCGTTGCCGGCGGCCTCGCCCAACCTGCCCAAGGAGCACTCCACGAAGGGAGCACCCACAGGGACCTCTCTGCGCAGGGGCTGCCCACCACCACGCGCTGCACCGCGCCAAGACGCCATCGCAGCCAGGGAGGCCGCTAGAGTTGGAGGCGCGCCAAAGCCCCCCTCCCCACCCACCGTGAGGGCTCCAATCTTCCTTCCATCTGGCCGCCGACCGCTCCGGTGGGCCAAATCCGGCGGTCGCACCGAGGAGGGAGGCCGAGGGACAGCGAGGGATGCCAAGGCGATGGGGGAGACCGAGGGCGGGAAGAGCCGGCGGGAGGAGCCACGTCTGGCTCTAGCGGCAGCGAGGGAAAGCACTGCGGAAGAGGAGTTTGGGAGGCGGTGGCGGGGCCTCCGGAGCCGCCCGAGAGCGACCTGGGAGGCTATCTCTCCCCTTGTATTAGCCCTTGCCCTGAGCGAGGGTTTTAGCGAACTGTGAACCCTGTGCCAGGTTGACGTTACGTTAGTAAGTATGTTTCGGCACGCGATCGTGCGATTACTTCGGCACTGAGCGGATGAAGCACTGAAGAAGAAAAACAACTAAACTAGACAAGACGAGGTATGCTGGCAGTGGTAAGCATGAGAGCATGCGGTTGCGTCCGACCGGGGGCGCTCTTGCCGGGCGGGTCGGGCAAGCAACCGCCCGCTGCACCCGCGCGCGGTCACGCACGCAGGCGGTTCCGTGGAGCGCGTCCGCGCGGCCAGTGGGCGACCCGAGGGGAGCCGCGCGCCCTCGGCGCGTGGGGATTGCGCCTGGCAGTGTCGGCGAGGCCGGAGGGCTCGGGGCACCCGCGGCCGGGGCGCGCGCGGGCATAGCAGCGCTCGCTGGCCCTGTTCCCGAGGCACGACACCGGCTGCACCCCCGTTGCTTGGCGTGCAGCAGCGCGGTCCAGTAGTAGACCAGATGCCGTACGTACTGTGCGAGCCTGGCTCCAAGTTAAGTTGCCTGTTCCTGTTCTTGTTCCCGCCTCGTTCAATCCTTGCAGGTGGCAGTGCCTTGTGACATGATTTATTGCAGTATACGTTAGTTCCTTTTTTTTTCTCTTCAAGAATGAGATCGATCACCACGCATGTACGGGGAAGAAATGTTCAAATCTCAAATGGCGGACTTGACATGTTGTTAGTAGTAGTGCTACCGTGGAGTAATGTCCATTTTGCCAGGGTTAAACTTGCAGAAATGCTGTCGTTTCAGTCTTTTAGAACTTACTCCTGTCTGTCACTGGGGCTTCTCGCTGCTGCTGTGCTGCATATGAATACACCATTCTGATCCACTAGACCTGGTTTTGAGTGAGCGCGCTGTAGCATGGCCGGGCCCCGGCCGGGCATACTGGCGCGTCCAGAGTCAACACCCAGAAGGGTCTACGTGCACGCGACCGGCCTGCGCGCGTTGCCTCGTTGGTGATCCCCGATCGCAGGGCCCCGTTTTCGCGGTGATCTCGCGCCAGAAAAGAAACGGTTTTAACTCTTGCAGACTGTGGATCATAGGTCACTGCACACGTACGTGGCCGCCGGCCGAGACTTCTCTCTCCCAAAAATTGAACAACTCGTGGTCCTCCTCTTCTTCCCGTAACCTGCTGACTCCAAGAAACTTAACGTACTACTCTAGTGGTTTAACCTTATTCAAGCTAGTGGTTTACTCCATGTCTCAATCAGACAATCATCTTGCTAAAAGGTAGCAATCATTCGTCATTTCACATCACATGTCAATCTCTCCATTTTGCTACGAATTGTTTGCGTGGTTGGGCCGTTGTGTGTGACTTCTATTTTACAGTGCAGCAAGTTGTTGTATAACTATTAACTAGATCCATTACTTGAGCTAGGGTAGCGTAATTGGTGTCCAGCCTGTTTGTACAGATGGATGGAACAACACTCGAAAGAAATGGCAAATGACAGGTTTCAAGGATAAGAGTAGCTCGTTTGCTCGAATATTTATGCGACTGTTTACATCATGAGATGGACAAATCGGTTCACCACACCAAATCTTTTCTGGAACAATCATTAGGAGAGGAGCTTCTGCCATTCGTTCTAACTAATACAGCATGACAAGCTCTCCTCTTCTCAAAAGTATATACTCCACGGCCTTCATCTGATAGAGCCACGTAACTACATCAGAGGACAGCATTGCTCCAGTAGCGAGCAGACACAATCAAAATGGCGGTCATCGCTCACACAGATCACTTCGTGTACATTGTAAATCGCAGGCTGCAGGTCGACTGGACAATGCTTGCTCTACTAAGCCACATGCAACAGATACTAGGAGCCTACATCCTCAGCTGATTCACGATCCATGGGCAAAGGTGCTTTAAACCTAACTATCTCCTTATCACAGGGCCTTTATACAGACCTCTCGCAACAACAAAGCCCTCTGGAGGCTGATGGTCCTCCAGTTCCTCCAACCAGACTACCTCAGAGCTATTTATTTCACTGGGCAAAATAACTGGTAAATTGTTGCAGAAAATGTTAAAACAGCTCAGAACTGGCATAACAACAGATTAAAAAATAATGTTCCAAGAGCTGTATATACCAGATGGTTCCCTCACTGAAGACTTCTGGAAGTATGAACAGTCTCTCCCACTCTCAGCAGAATATGGTGGAGAAAGGACGTCGAAGAGAGCACAAGGTGTGATGGCTCTGAAAGTGTGGATGTTACCACCTCTATTAGGATAAAGAATGGTAGTCTCTGGCGCAGTCATTTCACGATCTCTTACACACTTTGCTGGTCTTGCTGCAAATTCCGAAGGGTGTCAGGCATTACATCATCTTATCAGTTGGCACATAATTTTCACACAGCCAAGGAAAATGATTTAATTAGGAGCGTTTGCACGATTAATAAATGATCCATAAAAAAGCAGGTTGTGATGCATAGCCATTTTTGGAACTCATCAAATTAAATAACAGGAAATACCACATTTCATACTGCAATTAAATGCATGACATTTAACTATCTGGCATTGCTTCGTGGTGTTGGCTATCATTAAAATATTGTGATTAACAATGTCATCAGTATTCAACCACTTCTCAGCAACTTGGTGCGCCGAAAGCGGCAAGTTACGCTATATACATAATGGGGGCACATAGTAGCATGTGGAAACAGATGGCATAACACAAACTTGGCATCAAGAATGATGTTCAGATAATTGACAGCATCAGTAAAACTGAGTGAGAGCAAAGGCTTTGTCTAGGATAGTTAACAATGAAATGACCCAATTTACTTAAAAGGTAAGGGCAAGACTGAGGCTGCTGTGCTGTGGAATCTAGTTAGGGGCATCTTTACTAATTCCAGCAAGATTTTGCTGCTAAAAAAGATGCTTTCAACTAACTACAACATCTAAGAATAGAATTAAGGGCTTTTCAAAAGCCACCACAATGGCAAACAGGGCCTAAAGTCAAAGGGAGGAGGAGAAGACATTAGAGCAGAAATTAATAGCTGCAATAATTGTTTTGGACCATCGGTGAGAGGACCTAAATTTTGTTTAGTCTGTGGAGGGATTAATAATGATACCAGATCCAAAGGAACTACGATCGATTTTGAAAATCCAAGAAAATCCAGATATGTAAGGTTTCACTATCAACGCTAGAGTAAGGATCATGCAATGCAAACATGGAGGATCCTAAGTGTGAATAACCTCATGTTGGCCAGAAATAGTACAGTAAAGTGCATGTGATAGCATACTAAGCGGCATCTGAAGCTTCTCCCATATGGATGGGCAGGCTGGCCAATGAAAGCTTCTTACATGATGGATGGGCAGGATGACCAATGATGTGGATATTTATATTAGACAACACATATTGTGCATTGCTTGACATACAGAAAATTTTATGAACTATAACATTGTTTCACTTGACATCCGTTTGTCGCTTTGCACGTTTCTTATCATCAAATCAGCACAGTATGCAATGACATCCATTGAGATGCGCAAGAACCAATAGGTTGTGGAAACCAGATATTGGGCTTTACGTAAAAAACAAATTATCTTCAAATTGCGTAAAACACATTTCTTCTTTTGTTTTGCATAGTACTTTGCACATCCATTGATTTAGTGAGGGAACAAAGAAATAGATGAGTGGCATACTAGATATCATGCATAAACAAATTAACCAAATAGATGACTATGCCCAAAGCCAACTACTGTTGTGAAGCAGAATAAAATCGATTCAAATGGCAGAACTCACGCTGTAACTGGTCAGTTGGATCAGCTACATCAATCCAATCATAAGATTCGGCGTGCAGCTTGCCATAAAGAAGCTTGCTCAGCACAGTCATTGCTGGATGATTGTGAAGTGGAATAACTGACGACGGTGGCATGCAAAATATACCCATCTGCATAAATTATAAAAGTCAATAGTTATTAAAGAGGATATGCTCCATGTATTTATTTCAAAGACACACAATATAGTTAATATAATGTTCAGCTAATGAACAGGAGATCTTACAGAGAAACTTTCACATTCATGAATGTGCAGATATTTGATTGGAGGTACGAACTGATTAGATCCATTACGTCCTCGTCTCCCATTTTGTTGGCGTGCAGAACTATTCCAATTACGGGCAATTTGTGCTTCGTTATCTAGGCCAACATCTAAAGGCCTGATCTCATCTGGGAATATAAAACAGAATGAAGGCTGTAAGTCTGCTGATGCTATGGTTTCACTGAATCAGATACAAAGCAAGTTTTTTACCCTACATTGGCACTGGAACAAACTCTAGATACACTCTAGTAACTCACAAGCTCCTATTAAACTTGCAGATAGACATGGCAGCTAAGAAAAAAAATCTTTGTTAAAGTTACTGCCATGTCATCAGATTCCATATTTGTAATCCGTTTCTACCAATTTTTCTTCCATTTCGAGCATTTTTGTTAAAGTTTTTTTAATCCGAATGGTGGAGCTTGTTCTTGATTGTTTGCTTTTGTAGTGTTTGTTTGTTCATGGCAGTAATGTGGCGGACATGTGGCATCCACGTCACGCAAAACCACTTGTGAAATCACATAAGGGTGAAAAGTGGATTGTTTCAATAGTTTGAGGTTGCAATTTAAACAGTAAGTTCAGTGTTGAAAAGTGGATTTTTGCCAGAGTTTAGGGTTGAAAAGTGGGACCTTTTCTACTCCAAATAAACATACTGCTGTTGCCGTGCAATTTGAGTAACGGCTGTAGTTCACTGTTGGTCATACCTCTTCATGAACACTAACAATTAAGACAATCTAAGAAACTCCTGTACATCAAGATAGTAAAGAAACATACGTTCTTGTCTTACTGATCGGCAAGTTCGTATTGCTTACCAGCAAATGTAGCCGATGAGTTTTTTTTAAGGTAACTTGGGAATATTTTTAAAATAGAAAGCATGTAACATTTTTAATAGAAACCATTATACAAAAGAGAAACTTCAAATGGTACGTCCGTATGTGTAATGGTATGAATAGAGGTTGAGCTACAACTAACAAAGAAACAACCGCCTTCAAGCTAGTTATAAGTTGCTCTTGCATCCATCACCTTCACAATCTTCTATGCTTTGTAGTACTGTGTATTAAAGAAACAATAGGAACTATAGTGTGGATAGTGCATGAACTGATATCGAGTTAGGATGAAGAAAAATATTAGACCAACATAAAAGAGTGTGGCTATGGACTATGGTACATGTGTATGTAATTTATATGCACTTATCAACCATCTGCTAGTCATTCTACAAGAGAGAGTGGTGAGGAGTGATAAAAATGTTAGGAGAGGAAAGGATTAAGAAAATTCTGCAACAAAATGTTGTATGTACCTCGTACCATAGGGATCCCCAAAGAAAAATAACTCCTAACTATTCCAAATGATATAAAGTTTGACTCACCTAATAGTGCACGAACTCTCTCGAGCGCTTCTTCAGATATGGGTCCATCCGGAGAAAATGATACTTTACATGCATTAGACAGGTTCTTTATTTTTGGCATCTTGCACTTCAATGTACTATTGAGAATATAAGAACTGTCAAACGTCAGAAGGCTCTGTTCGGATTTGCAACCCAGAGACTGAAATAGTGGTCAATTGATCCACACAGTTCTGATGATGGAGCACAGTCTGTCACTCCTTGCACCTACCAAAGCAACAACAGTATATAGTCTCGTCAGAGTAAGAAATACAATGTGAGAAATTGAAGGAACATGTGGTAACAAGACGCACATTACAAGATTTATCGTGAATTGGCTCATAGATGGTGGAGCAAATTCGCGTTGTTTAGAAACAGTTTACCAAATGCAAAGCTCGTATTAAGAGGTGTGGTGTATTCATATGATCATCCAAAATTAATATGTATAGTGTCTCCCTCGACAGTTTACAAAACCAGAAGAAAAGTGCTCTTCCAAGTCTAAGCATGTTCACACTAGTTGTATCGTTCTTCCATGTTTTATTGTTTAGATACTCAATTCTCATCCTATCCCTTTCATCTATTGGCCCATAGGCCATAGCTAATAATTTCTCTCCTTTTCCTTTTTCTAGACTGAACAACCAAGGCCATCAATGAAATATTCACATACGCCGCAGCCCCAGAAATTAACATATTTCTCCTCTTGCCCATCTAAAATGCAAGACTGCAACCAAAGTTCTAACTTCACCTGGCATGGTATACAACATATGAAGTATTACAAGCATGAACACGTATTTTAACAACGGCATTTCAAAACTAACATGACAAAAAAAAATCAGTTCCAAATCATTAACAGTGGCATGGGAGGGAATCATTTTTCATAAGCATGTCATAAGCAAATACAAACTACTCAACTAGCAGTGAAACAAGACGTGCTAATTTTTCAGAAGTATTTCACAAATGAACAGTGCCACGGGAGGGAATAACCAATAATCAATGGGATCTAGGAGAAAATCAAGTACGCAGCCCACATGTATTTTCGATCGACTACCTATGCTCAGATCCAATCGATTAGGGTGTATACCTACAAGGTTAGGGAGAAAATCAGCTCAAGATGCAGAGGAGGAGTTGCTGCCGCCTTGCCCTAGCCGTGCTCTCTCTGCCCTAGCCGAGCCGCCTTGCGATAGCCGTGGCCTCGCCGTGCAGGGAAGGAGGGATGGCAGGAGGAGGAAGGGTAACGGAGCGGCCGCCGTGCCGTAGCCACCCTGAGCGCCGCTCCTCCGACGCGGTTGCCCTGGGCGCCGCCGTGCCCTGCCGCAGTGTGAAGGGGAACGGGTGAGGATAAAAACGGAGAAAGGTTCTAGTGCTACCAACCCATCTAGTGCTGCCGGATTCCGATGTAATCTGGACCAAAGGATTCAGATCCAATGGCACGCAGTAAAGGTGGAGGGGCACATCACTGGCATTATATACAGACCCTCCTTATAATATGCATATACAAATGTATGGTCAACTGAACCAATCTATATCACTTAGGACCAATATTAAAAATAACCATACAATGATTTATCTTTGAACTAACTGTACATAAACAATGAGTTAATAATGCAGCAATGTATGATGATAGAGTTTCAATTCTTTGTATAGCCCGACTCGTTATAAAGAGTCTGTTTATTATCTCTGTTTTATATCAGCAATTATCTTTTGACATCATGTCTTTGTAGATGCTCTTATTCTCTAACCCTTCTCTCTCCTCCTCATTCTTGCCTTTGAATGTACACATACAAAAAATGTACAAATACACTAGAGTTGCGCACACGGACTGTACAGTTCCAGAACAAGTGAAGTAAAGTATTACACAATCATCTTCTCCTCTCGTTTGCTTTTTAGAAATGTGTACGTACACACAAATAATTGTACGACACACATGATTTCACATACATAAACTTCACTTGTTTGCAGAAACATGTACAGTATATGTGCTACATTCAAATGGTATATACGGTAGTTCTTCTTTATACATATACTGATACTGATTCAATACGATCAGGTACCAGTTCTCCACAAATTGGTCGTGCTTAACTTTGTTAAATTGCAAGCTCCCGTCAGCAGCGGCTCGCGATTTCATAGACAGGTGCCTCCGGGTAAATCTCGATGATCGGCCCTCTGCACCATTGTGACAGCTCAGTCAGAACCAGATCAGTGTGTTGCTTGGTTCACATCGCCAGATCCAGAATGAGCAGGACATGTACTCGTTTGATCCTCTGATTTTCTTTCCTGCAAGTCCAGAAATCAGGATCACACTAAAAAGGTTTGATGGGCTGTTTACTTCTGACCCCGAGGGATCAGCAGGCAAACGGAATTGCATGCACGTCAAAGCTTAAGCATTTGCATGTTGACGGTTAATGCCGGTTGCAAATGTTCATCATTTTTCCGTTGGCACCCCATGGTTCGTGCGATTCTTCTTCTTGCTACGGCCTGTCGCATCAGGCCCGTCAGTGTCTGTCTATATATACATCTCTCCCATGTAACCACGTCCACACGATGATGACACAAAAACACGCATGTGAACTTCCACCCGTGAATATTTTATCTCTAACGAATGAGTCCCATGAAAACTTCCTCCTGCCGCCGTGGCGACGCATATCTGCCCCGGCGTCACCGCCAACCCCGGCAACCTCCAAATCCGACGCTCTCCAACTCCCGGCTTAGTCAAACCTTTCTCCCCTTCTTCCCCAGCAAAGCGGCAACGCCGCGCGGCCAAGTCGCACTCACTAGCGCGAACGGCGAACCCCTCCCGAGTCAAACCCCACTCACGCGCGGGCACGTCTCGGTCTCCCTCGCTCTCGCAGTCTCGCTTCGCGCTGCTCGTGCTCGGCTTCCCCCACGCAAGCACCGCGCCCGCGCCCCGCCGTAGCGGAGCACATGACGAGGCCGCAGCGCCCGCGCACGCGGGCGCGGCCCCAGCTGGCGCGCACAAACGCCATGAGGAACTCCTCCTACTCCGCGGAGGCCGGCGGCGATGACGACGACCTCAACCTCGGCGCCGGGGGCGAGTACGCGTCGCAGACCAGCTTCCGCATCCGCGGAGGCCGCGGCGGCGCGGAGGAGGTCGCCGAGCTCTTCCGCAAGCTCGGGCTCTCCGGCCCCGAGGACTTCACCATCCCGCCGGCCGTCTACGCTGCCGCCATGTCCCACCTCCCCAACCCCTCCCGCCGCCGCACGTCGCTGGAGGCGTCCCCTGGAGCGGGAGCGGGCGCCGAGGTTTCATCCTCTTCACCCCCATCCGAGTTTCCTGAAATTTCTGGACGCAACATCATGGTCGCGACGAGGCTGGAGACAGCCGGGGAGGGGGAGGAAGCTGTGTCGGCCAGCAAATTGGTCCAATCGGGGATCGTTGAAGTTTCCGCACGAACCTATGACGGATCTGGGGCTGAATCGAGCAGCAGATTGGTCGAATTGGAGGTGGTGGAAGCCTCTAGACGAGAGGTCACTGCTGCGGCTAAGCCGGAGAATGCTGGCGAAGGCAAGGAGGATGACAAATTGGTCAAAGTGGATACATTACTAGAGGAGAGGAGAAGAGAAGTAGTTGTGGAGGCGACGAGGGAGACTACCGGTGCCTTGGCTCTGGTTGTCGCAGAGTCCACTTCACATGACATTGAGCATTTGGTCTCGCAATCGCCAAATAGGCGGTTTAGGAGAACTATCACGTCCTGGCTCAAGGGAGGGCATATCGGAAGCGGATCGTTTGGGTCAGTGTACGAGGCGATCAGCGAGTAAGTTTCGATGTGCGCACTTTGTGAAGATTACATACTTCTTTTCATTACTTTAGTGTTTATGTGTTTGCATTTACTGATTTTATATTTGATAAAGCCCAGTAGCCAATGCAATAAAGGAAGAACAGTGTTAGTTATGTTCTATGGAGAGAAATCATAATATATGTTTCATAATTGAAGTCAGTATTCATTCTTGCCCGACCGTAACATAGCCTAACGTCATGGCAGCTTATCTCTCTAGCTGATGACCAGCTCGATACCCACCATCCACAGGTTGGGCGAGTTATTTATGTGGATTCTCGACTATGACTTTTCAGGGTTTTGAATTTCAGGGTTTTGAACCTTGAATTGTGGATTATGAACCTTGACATGATTAACTAGCCATTGTTTCCACCTTCTAAAAAATGTAGAATATAAATTTGGTAGATCATGACTGAAATTGGGTAATGACGTGCTGTGTCTGCTATCAAGTTCACCGATTTACAGGTGCATACTTGTGAGAGGTATGTCCCAGGATTTTTAGATGCCAAATAACAATTTTGCCATCACCTGCCACACAGTAAGGTTTTCGGTATCAGAAACTAAGTATTAGATTGACATGCCTGTTTCATTGTTCTCAACTGGTCATATGCAGTACAATGGTCTTGATGTAGGCAGGCATCAAGACTTTGCAAATTGGTTTGATCCATTGCAACTGCTTAGACTATTTAATTCTAGGCCAGGTCGAGTGAACAACAACATATTTGTTCGCAACCTTAATTAAAGTAGTTAGACATGATGACGCAACATCTTATCTGACATCCTGTGCAAGTGTTCATGAACTGCAGAAGAACAGGCTCATATGTGGCAGGCATGCTAAATTAGTTGTGTATTCATTGCCTACTTTTACCCTTCATATGGAAAAATTAAATTAATTAGGTGAACCTCTAATTGCATAACTCTATTATAATACCTGGATGGCTGGATACCATCTACACCACTTTCTGAGAGTGAAGTTAACATCAGCTATTGAGCATTTGGCGTAGAACTAGAAAAGCATGCCCCTCATGTTCTTCAACAAAATATTTCGCTGACTGGTTTTAACATTGCTTTTACAGTGATGGGTTTTTCTTTGCTGTCAAGGAGGTGTCATTAGTTGACCAAGGAATCAATGCAAAACAGCGCATCATCCAGCTTGAGCATGTGAGTTGTGGGTTATGACATGCTTGAGCAAAATTTTCGGTTACGCTGCTTTGAACATTATGTTTGTTATTACTCAACTCCGGTTATATTTAACGCTCAACCAAATATTGATTTTTCTCAACGTCCACTGAGATTAGTTCTGAATCATTTGGTTTCAGGAGGTATCCCTCTTGAGTAGTTTGGAGCATGACAATATAGTTCAGTATTATGGAACAGACAAGGTAATTCTCTCATTACTTATGGCTCTTAAATTCATTACAGAATAATAATTATTACCAGCATGTACTTTTCATTCCTTTTCGAAAAAGCATGTACATTTCATCATTTCTGTTGTTTTCCTTCTGGGAATTGCATAATTTTAGATTTAGCCATGTAGAGATTTCTCAGCTGGATTTCATTTTATGTTGCATGCTTTCTCCGAGTAAATGTTATTTGTCTGACATGAACTGCTGATTCTTCATGTTTACATTAAATCTGGTGGGATGAATGTCTTGCAGGAAGATGGAAAATTGTATATTTTTCTTGAACTTGTGACTCAAGGCTCTTTGGCAGCTTTATATCAAAAATATTGTTTACAAGATTCACAAGTCTCAGCATACACGAGACAGATTTTGAATGGTTTGAACTATCTACATCAGCGGAATGTGCTACACAGGTGAGTTACTAGAATGCTCTATCAAATTGATAGTCTACTCTACTTTAGATTTATCTGTTGTTAGGTATTTACTTATCTGTATTATATTTCTTGCTGGCTATTGAGAGCCTGTTCATTGGCTACATTACCAGAGACATCAAATGTGCAAATATCCTAGTTGATGCAAATGGATTGGTTAAATTGGCAGATTTTGGGCTTGCGAAGGAGGTACTTACTCTATCCAATGCCTGATGTATTATCACTATACTCCATGTTGTGCTGACTCTTTCTATTCTGCCATGTCGCAGATTTCAATTTTGAGCCAGGCAAGATCTAGCAAGGGAACTGTTTTCTGGATGGCCCCTGAGGTTAGTCTATGCAGTTGTGCTATGCTGCCTTTTCTACACCATGTTGGTCTATAATTGCATGACGTGTCCTTTATCAAAAGGATAGAAAGATTTTAAGCATATTTGTGTGTCTGATCTATTGTTAGTAAGGTTTTAAGCATATTTGTGTGTCTGATCTATTGTGATCATCCTTTTGACTTTTCTAGCCTTGTATTAGATATATCTTTATGGGCTCAACAATCCAGAATATAAGTCTATGGTCCAAGTAGAGAACTGTTTACAAATATCTTGGTAGTGCAACCTTAATTGTGTCTATGTAGGTCGTTTAGTAACTTGAAATTTGCAAGTACCATACTCGAGTTTAAAAATCCAAACAGTGAGTTGTAACTGACAAATGGTTTAGAGATGGAGCATTGTAAGATACAGTGTGGTGAGACTTCATACTGTTACTTTTAGAACATCAATAAAAAGCTGTTACTTTTGTTTGTCACGAATGTTATTTGATTAAGTTTGGTGTTGAAATTGCAAGCAATATTTTGCATTTAACACAGCACTAGTCTTTTTACTGTACCAAGTATGTACATTTTTTATGGTATGTTCTCTTTCAGGTTGCCAAGGCTAAGCCACATGGACCTCCAGCTGATATATGGAGTCTTGGCTGCACAGTTTTGGAGATGCTGACCGGCAAAGTTCCATACCCTGATATGGAATGGGTACGTGTCTCTGTCACCTTGGTTTTCTGGAACAGCATCTAAATTATAAATACTACAAGAAATGTAGCGCTGATGTACAGGAGCTGCATACTAAATTAAAAAAAAAGAAGGAAAGATTGCTGGCTATCTTCCCAGGGTGATGACTTTAGGAATTCCATGACATTTGTGTGTGCAAGTATCATAAAGCATAGTGGATACCCACCAAAAAGATCTGGGTAATGTTGTTCACGTTTATTTTGATCTTTTTATCAGGAAAAACAGAAATGCACACATACAAGTGGCAGATCCGTTTTCCTGTACATCTTGTGATTTTCCCAGGGTGTGTGTATTGTTCCTGTCTGTAATGCAATCTTCTCCTGCTATGTAGACACATGCTTTGCTCAAAATTGGCAGGGGAATACCACCGAAAATTCCCAATACGTTATCAGAAGATGCACGGGATTTCATAGTGAGGTGTGTCCAAGCAAATCCAAAGGATCGGCCATCTGCTGCTCAGCTGTTGGATCACCCTTTTGTGCAGAGACCACTGCAACATTAAGGCGTCTGATGTACTATTGTGTTGCTAACAAATTTGCTTGTACATAAGCTGGTAAGTCTTCCACGCTTTTCTCAACAAGTTAAGAAATAGGGGTACTTTGATCTCTCTGACTCACTCAATAAAATATTGAGTTGATTGCATTTGCAAACATAATGAATAGTCTCTATTGCATTTTTTAGATTTTAATTTTACCTGTGGAAAGCTGTGGGTGATACTGAGGAATGAGGATGACATTACAGTCCAGAAGTGTTCCTTGCTCGATGTCACATATTCATTGTCTGTCAGAGGTGTGAAAATTGAAATATCTTCCTATCTGGTGACACAGGTAACTCTGCAGTCTGGATAAGATATGTCAGTTAAATAAACCTTGCTGGCTGATAGGATTTGATTCTTATGGAGGGTTCTCTGGTGCTTACTCTATGCCGACTGTCAGGGTGTGAATTGGCTAACATTATGATTGCTATTTCACCAGAATTCTGAAGTCCAGTATTGTCCATCAATATGAATTATCTGCTTGAAGAAAAACAAGGGAAATGGTTTAGAAGGATGATTGGTGGCATCTCACCAGTGTTATGCCTGTTGCAAGTGTTTGTGTTCATTATGTGACTGTTGACTAAACTGGAAGTCGCAATCTAGTGTTTGTGGATTCAAAGATGTGGATAGTGGAGGTATTTATGTGTGCAGTGCTAAGTGCTCACACAATACTTCACTTTTTCTGACCATGTCTCCGTACATCTACAGTCCACTTTCTGTTGCTGATGTAAACCGGCTATATTGTTCATGTTGTCTACTGTTTTACATGGAAATAATTAAGTTTGTTTCCATCGGAGAGGGTCCAGAATTTCAGTGCGTGTGTTTTGACTGAGGTGATCAAATATCATGATACAAGGCGTGCTTCAGATTCATCTCATCATCTGTATTACTGTACATGTTGGATGTCTTTTCTTGAGAATGTACAGGCAACGGGAAATCACAATGGCCGATAAACTGCAAGGACAACAATTTTCTAATCTAAACCTGGTCCATCTAATGGGTGGATAAGCGAAGAGGTCTCCTTTACAAATGCTCGAAACCAGAGAACCCTGTGCTGGTGCCTACTGAAAGTCTTCAGTCTTGCTCATACACGACCTATACCCTGCCATTTCATGCCCGAGCAGGCCAAGCATCTCGGATATCTCCCCAGCCTGCGGATGTGATCGATCCCCGCAGACAAACTCATGCACATCGCCATCGATCTCGACGGCACTGTAACCTGGCCTCTTCTTCACTCCCCGCGCTTTCATCAGGCTCCGGACTTTGCCCGCGCCGTCCCATTTTCCCACGGCCGCGTAGATGTTCGACAGCAGCACGTAGTTGGAGTCGCCGCCGGGATCCAGCTCGAGAAGGTGCTGCATCAGCTGCTCGGCCATCTCCACGTCCCCGTGCATTCGGCACCCCGAGAGGAGAGCTCCGAGCACCACCTCGTTCGGCCGCATCGGCATGGTCTCAACCACCCGCATGGCCTCGTCCAGGCGCCCGGCCCGGCCGAGCAAGTCGACCACGCACCCGTAGTGCTCCATCCTTGCAGCGATGCCGTACTCTGCTCTCATGGCGTCGTAATACCTCAGCCCCGCGTCGGTGAGACCGGCATGGCTGCAGGCCGTTAGCACGCCGGTGAACGTCACCGCGTCCGGCTTGAACCCCTCCCGCCGCATCGCCTCGAAATGCTCGATCGCGTCTGTGCACCGTCCATTGGCAGCGAACCCGACGATCATCGAGTTCCACGAGACCACCGTCCGCTTCCTCATGTTGCCGAACACCTGCCGTGCGAACTCCACCTGCCCGCACCGCGCGTACATGTCGATCAGCGAGTTAGCGACCCGGGCATTGCGCTCCAACCCCTGCCCGACCACGAAGCGATGCACCCACAGCCCGAGCCCGAGCGCGCCGACCTCGGCGCACGCGGAGATGGCAGCTATCAACGTGACGTAGTCCGGTTCAACGCCGTCCATCAGCATGGCGCGGAAGTAGTCGATCGCCTCGTCATGGCGCCCGTTCTTGATGCACCCGTCGATGAGCGCCGTCCAGGAGACCTTATCCGGGGCCGGCATTTCGTCGAACACCTCGCGCGCGGCGGCGACGAGGCCGTTGCGCATGAGGCCGGTGATCATGGTGTTGTAGGTGACGGCGGACCTGATGGGCATGGAGCCGAACAGCTGGAGGGCGAGGTGGGGGTGCCCGGACGCTAGGTAGAACCGCGCGAGGCAGGTGCAGAGAAGGAGGTGGCAGGGGAAGAGCTTGAGGGCGAGCGCGTGGAGGCAGAGCACGAGGGGTCCGGCGAGCGGGGAGGAGGGGGAGCCGGCGCAGGCGGAGAGGACGGTGAGGAGGGTGACATCGTTGGGGGCAGGCGCAGCGGGGGAGGAGAGCATGGCAGAGAGCGCCGCGGCCGCCGCCGGCAGGTCCCCCTGCCGCGCCGGGCGCGCGATGGCGGATGTCCATGAGACGACGTCCCGCGCCGTGCGGCGGCGCGGCTTCGGGGCGGTGGGTTGCGGAGGTGGGGGGAGGCTGAGAGAGGGAGGGGCGGCCATTGCCATGAGCATATGGCTGAGAAGCGTTGGGCTGGGACAGTAGAACCTGACCAAATTCTGCACCCTGTAGTCGCAGTTGCCGAATATTTCCTCTCCCTTCTAAGCTGATGTTTGCAGCATTTTGTACACCACAGTTATAAAGTTGTCCAGATATACAAACATTAAACTTAAATGAGGCACATAAATAAAACGAGATGGCCAAGGAACTGCATGAAATTAATGCATTAAGCTTGTAAACATTACAATTTACAACTGACATGTAAGAAAACTACTAATCTGGGACTGGACTGAAGAAAAGAATGGCCACCCAAATGAAAAAGGAAGAAGGAACCAACGGATTCATGGAGAACAAGATCCACATACATCAGAGTATCAGACCAGAAAAAATGGCCAAAAAAACTACAATCTACATGATATTTTGAACATTCGTGAAGAACAGAAATTACACTGGCAAAATGAAGCATCTCGCTCTTGACATCGGTTCTGACAAAAGAGCAGGATTATCAAAACCTGGTTCATCAGATGACAAAGTAGGAAGGGAGGTTGAGGCCGGAGGATGAAACCAAGCCAAGCAAAGCATAGCTGATAATCTTACTACACTGAATTCGGTACCATATGACATGCTTCATCTTAACAAGACAGGTCCAACCTTGCACAGCTTATTGTTCGACCTGACAAACTTTCTCAAGGTTTTGCCCTCATGCTGATGATCACATCCAATCTCTCAAGTCTCAATGTTACTTCCAGTGAATTTGGACATTATAGATTCCACAGCATGGTCCTTCCAGTCTGATAGAGATGCAAATGGCAGCAAACCAGCCAAGCATGGGAGAATCAAGGACAGCACAGCATAAAATATGTACCGGCGAACCCAATACGGCAAACCGACAGCCTTGGTTCTGTGAGTCACAGTAATAGGACCATAAAGAACACGATATAAAAGAGATGGGTAACTGTTTCCAAGTAAATGGATGGTGCAAAGGATCTCCCAGAATACGAGCCAGACATTTCCATCCCCACCCAGTGTGTCAACACAGAACCTTCCAGCAAAACCACAAAGAACTCCCAATAACACAACATTGAATGTTATTGGCATGTTTGGCCCAGGCATTGCAGAACGCTGGAATATTAACCAAGCAATCAGTAGAATCATCAACATGCCGAATGATATCCTTGTTGTTGCTATTAAATGACATCTGAAAAACAGTAACCCCGAGTTGAAAGCTGACACTGAATTTGGCATCCACCAAGATTTAGACTCCTGAAAAACAGTTCAAAGTAAACAGAGATGAGCTTGAATATTTGCTAGCAGTTAAGTGTTAGTGAAAGATAATGGCACATACCCTTGAAGCGGCTGCACAAGCTGCAGTAACAGCGGTTATCCGCTGGTACGAATAAATATATGTCCCATATCCGAAACAGACAGACATAAATACCACTGCCGTAAGAAGCATATCTATAAGCCTCTTGAGGAGTTCTTCATGTCTTGTGTCCTCCATTTGAGTCCTAAATTTCTCCTCTTTGAAAGAAGCTTTCTGAAATCCCATAGAAATCTTGATCTTCTCCAACATGTGTGAGTAAGAGCTGAGAGCTAACTGAGATTGCTTTAGTTGCAACTTTCTCATATTAAGTCCTATTTCAAGTTCCTTGAGCTCATTTGAACGAACTTGCTCATTCAGAGATCTCTCGAATACATTAAGAATGTCCTGATCAGATTCTGGACTAGATCTGCTACGAGGAAGGTGAACCAGCTGCTGATTGACACCCGTGTGAAGAATTATCTGCTTATCCGTGGAATTCAAGAGTGTATTCTGCTGGACCACATGCCTCGGGCCTTGTGAATCAGCACCACTCAACTTGGTTTCAGACACAGGATTACCATCACCGTGGGAACATTGAGGGATATCTTGTTCATAGACAGGTGCCTCGTTGATAAGATGAAGGGTCCTTAGTGTACTGTCAAATGATTTCTCAAAGTTTTCCCATGAAACTATCAAACCTGTCGCCATATATCTACAGAAAAGTTGTGTCAGATACCAAACCTGTCGAAGCAGAGTTGTGAACAAGAAGCTGAACCAGTCATACATTTGTTAAGGACTCCTTCACTGCCGAGGTACACATCTGCATCCAGATTCAGTGGTAAGGAATCCATGGTCATGTTAATCTTAAGTAATCACTTGTGAAAGGACTAAAGAAAATGGAGTGCACACCTTTGAAAGGAAACCAGGTTGCAATCTTCCTCCAGTACCTTCGCTTTTATTCAGAACCTGCAGAACGGAAAGATGTATGTCGTTGTTATTCAGGAGTCAGGACTGAGTATTAACTATTGAATTGACTGGATTCCCTCCCAAAAAGGAATTAAATAGTGAACAAGAAGATTACAAGTGACAAGGGAGTCCATGCTTCTAAACGCACACATCACATATAGACACAAACACACTAGCAGCTCATTACTGGAGTCCAACTCCAGTAATTTCACTTAATTCATTTTGGCAACTAATCAGCTTTAGTTGAATATTAATGGAATGTACTTCCTCCTAATAAACCATGATAAATACTACACCAACTAGTATGTGATGCTCTAACATTCAAAACTACAAAGTTTATGAACAACTTCATGCTTAAACGGAAAGCACTAAGTCGAGCAGTATTACTCCCAAGGATAGACATTCAAAACTAGCTAGTCCCCAGATCCCCCCTTTGAGAATTCATCACAATCACATGGCAGATTTTGCATCGAACAACCATTGTCGTCTGAGCAAGAGCAATATTTTTATCACAGAACTACAGGTTTTAGGGTTTCAGGAGCCCAGTGGATCTGGTCTATCGTTTTGGGAGGCTGGCTTGTGGGCCCAGGATAAGAATGGCCCCTAAATCTGTAGCATTGTGAAATTGTTTGTTCAATCTGAAGTTCCTTGATAGTCTGTACATTAAACCTGTGTTTTGTGAAATTGACTTATCAATCATGAAAGCTCTCGAGTTATTACTTTTTTTAAAAGGTAAACTATTAAGTTTGCACCATGGAAACTAACAAGTTATGTGTTTCTTTCCACACGCAACACTTGAACCTCAAAGAATATGACCCCAAGTTTGACAGACTCCACGGATATTTGGCTCAGGAAGCAATAGCAGCATAAAACAAGAAAATTTTGCACTGAACCACATTAAATTTTTTTAATGGATTGAGCAATTTTTCGTGTTTAGCAAGAGCATGTAGTAACGCTCCAGCTCCGTATTACATACTCCAGAAGAACATATCTTAACAAATTGTACATTCAATATACTGTGACGGATCTAATTGGACATTGGCAAACTACATCAAAACCAGAATAATCAGGTGTGGTCAAATATCGTCACAGCAACACAATCATCCATTTAACCCTCTGGTGACATCCTACCACAATTGAACGACATGCTCTAACTGGCGGTCCAAACAGGGCATGCTACTCGAAATTTCATGAACTACAACACGGCTGTCATTTGAACAAATTGCAACGAAAAAAGAACACTTTCTCCCCACGGAAGAACAAAATGTTCCCACCGTATCAAACATTTTCACACGCTTACCAAAAGAATTACTTCCGAGAACACAGAGGCGCCATAAATTATTAACCTCTTCAGTGTGCAGCTAAAACAACTATCGTCTGGTACTCCTAAGAGAATAATCAAAGCTGCAAATATCCGATTAAATCAAATTACAAAATTCGCCAATTTGACGCATTGCCATCCTATTGATCGCAAGAGCGTTGCGAGTCTAAACAGGACACAATTTCCAGGAGAAACTTCCCAACTTCACACTACTAACCTAAGGAATATCCAAACAAGGCAATAATAGGCGAAACCGCACAAGGGGCGTAAAAATCGAATCTTTCGGCCGCCAACCAATCAAGAAACAAGGAACAAGCCAAGAACCCGAGACGACGCTCACTTGGGCAAGAACCGCCGCGAAGGACATCCCAAGAGGCAGCGCGAGGTCCTGCACGCCGTCACCAGCGCCCTTGTTGCTGCTGCTGCTGCCACCGCTGCCGCCCTCCCCTCCTCTCCGAGCGGGCAGCGGCGGCCGCCGCCGCAGCCGCAGGCGCACCCCCTTGTGCAGCCTGGTGCGCCAGGAAGCCGAGCGGCACGACGACGCCGACGAGGACGCCAAGTCGGCCTCCGGCGAGTCGCCGGCAACATGGGCCCCGTCCATCGGAAGGGGCCACTTTGGTCAGGGGAGTAAGTAGGGTTAAGTTGCTGCCCCCGTTTATTGTGCCTGTGCGCGTGTTCGGTTTCGGGTGGGGTTTCTTAACGGAGGTGATAGAGATCTATGAAAGGCAAGTCGAAGTGGGAACATGAGGCGAAACGGCGTCATAATGATGCTAAAGTTAGCCGTTGGAGCAATCGGGGAAATTCTGAGGAACTTGTGCTTGTAGACGCCTGCTGCGTCTGTTCTGTTAGGCTTCGGATCTGTTTCTTTCCTTCTTTCTCCCATTTTTGACCGCTTTTCAAACTTTGAACTTGCTATTTCCTCTGACTATAGTAGTATCGACGAGGTATAACGGATCAATTGAAATTCTGAACTGTGTAACTTCATTATGTATGAAATCGGAGAGCTTCATAAGGTGTTCCGGGAGAATACAAAAGCAGAAGTTTCAGAGAAGTTGGCCGGAATTGCATGCCGTTCAGGAAGGCTGTAGCCAATAGAAAAGGGGAGATTATTCTTGTTTGGATTGGCAGGGCTGGCACCGCACTTTGGGCCTTATAATGGCACTTCAGTCTATCCTGGCCTTTTTTATGCAGCTCGATGGGCCTGGTTTTTCCATCTTCATACCTATAGAAGGCTGACAATCTGCCACAGAGTTCACAACGGAAACGCCCCGTTCGGCCCGTGGCGCCGTATCGCCACCGGGCCTCGTTTCCCCAGGTTTACGCGGTCCACCGCGGACGCGCCCAGTCACTCCCCCGAGCGCCGGTATGCTCTGCTCTACCCGGAGGCCGGAGGCCGGGGAGCCCATCGGTTTGGGCGTCGCCTCCATCGCGTCGCGCGGTCGCCCGGGTCGACGACGCTCATAACGTTGCGCCGCTGCTACAGCGGTGAGTAGGCTCTGCCGGTGCGGTGCGGGACACACATGATCCGCGTACGCGCGCGGGCGCAGTTCACGTGCAAGTTTCGTTTCAGTTGGCGCCCCGGTGACCCATGCATGACCGTGCCACTGGCGAACAAGCCGGGGCCTGCATGCGCGCCCTGCACCGTTACCACGGTGTGTCCGGTCACGGCTAAGATCGATGTGGGGGCTCGAATCGATCGTCACGTTTCACCAAATCCGCAGAGCAACTTCTTCTTAAGCGCATGATGCCAAAGCCCAAAAGAGAAGGACGTACACTTGGCCTGAACGAGAAACCTCATGCGTCGCATCAATTATTTATTGACGATCCAAAGTATCGTGAAAGAGGATCGGTTTAAATATCCAACTCATGAATCTCAAATGCTTTCTTAGTCCTGCTACTCCGGGTTTTATTTAGGATCTGCGAGTGGAGTTTCTGACATTATCTTGGATTGCACTATATATAAACTGCTCTTCGTCTTCTTGACCGATACGGCTATGATTTTGTGCTAGCTTCACATCTGACTGCAGCTAGCCACCGGAGTTGGTATGTTTGAGTGTTGACATCTCATCGTCTGATGGCACGCCATGCTTCTGATAGGCTATATATCATGATCCAAAAAAACAACTCGGTTCCAGCAGCTCGTCCCTGATTGGTCTGATGCGTAACTAGGTCCACGGCTCTGTCGCAGACGTCATATATATTGTGCTACAAAATGGAGTGCATGCACGCAAGAGGTTGCTATCCTACGCATGCCTAGGGAGAAAGCTGTCACGTCTAGCAACAGTCAGTGAACGCTGGGCCCACCCCATCATGCCGTGCGTGTGTTGCATACGTACGTAGGCTAAACAAGGGTCAAACGGACCCTATCCCGACTCACAAACACAGTTCATGCATCGAAATCTGCCTCGATGGGATGGAACCGGTTTACCTCGCACAGAGGCCGACGCATCGTCCCCCTGTTTGCTAACCAGATCTAAATCGGCGCTCAAACCCATGACTAAGGCTAACAAACGTCATAAATGGATCGCAACCCAATCCACTTGCGATTTTACTACTGATCCAGCAAAATTCATCCAAGGACCACGGATGACCGTCGCCAATCAAGGGCCGGACACGTTCCCCTGAAGCTGTGCAAACTCTGCTTGCGCACGTGATTGTTTGTTCCTTTAGTTCGATGCAAAATATTACTCCAGTACTGATCTTCTTCTAAGGCCATCCATAAATGCTTGCCTGGACGGGGTGTGGTAGTGCAGATTTTCTGGACCCGGTTTTTCACAAATTCCAAAAATCATGTGTAAAAGTTTTAAAAGTATGGATCAATCTATGCTAATTAATACCAGTACCAACACTAAAATTTAGGTGCTACAAAGTCAATAGCATCTACTCGCTCCGTCCATAAATGTAAGGTATGCACATAATTTGAGATTCAATTTAATTGACAACTAGACCAATGATATTGAATTATATAACATAAAAGTGATATCATTTAAAAATACATTTAAATACGAATCTAATGGTACCATTTGTATGTTATATAATTCAATATTATTAATTTAATTATTAGTCAAAGTAAAACCTTAAATTCGTGCACGCCTTACATTTGTGGACGGAGGGAGTACGTATTACTCATTCCATCCAGAAATAGAAGGCGCATACTCTACCTAAAATTTATCTTTGACCAAGAATATGTTCAATAATATGTGGATTACATGATACAAAATCGATACCATTGGAAAGTGATTTTCAATATGAATTATTGGTATCGGTAATAGGGTCAATAATATGTGAATTTGTTCAATAACTTATTAGTTTGAAGAAGTGGCCTTGTTATCATTGTCGACACAATGCATGAATTTTTTGCATATTTGAGTTCTTTGGATCATATAGTATATTGTGGAATTTTCTACGGTTTTTCTGAATTTTATTTCTATGAGATGTAATCCAAAACTCAATTAGCCTTAAATTCCAATTTGATTTTTTTTGAAATAGTCATATTGCACCTCACAATATTATTTGATAAATGGTTTGAGGATGGGTCTAAGATTTTTCGTGAATTTAATTAGGATTTTTGGAGGCCAAAAGATAGCATGTGATAATAGATCTTTGATTTTAGCCTTATTTCATCTTCAAGTTTTGAAAATAAAAATCTCAAAAACAATATTTTATCATGAGATTTATGGATTATCATAGAAATATTTCCAGGCAAGGGCTAGTTTTTTTTAGTGGCCTATTTATACTCCTACTCCCTTTTTCACTCCCAACTCTTTTCCAAATAATTTTCTGCTCTCAAGAAAGTTTCTCCATATTTTTCAAGCCTCAAACATTTTATTCTTGTGAGAAAGATCTCAAGAGAGTGAGTGTTGGGATTAGTTAAGTACTAAAGTATCGAGTTCATCTCCAAGTTCTTCATCGCGCTTGTTACTCTTGAAAATTGATATCTCCTAGATGACTAGAGTGTCTGAGGGCTACCAAGTAAATTGTGGTGAGCCTCAAAAAGTTTGTAAAGATTGGAATCTGCCTCCAAAAGGGAATGATTACTAAAAAGAAGTCGAGGAGACACAAAGTGTGTCCTCGAGGGATAAAAGTTTGAGCACAAACTGAACTCTTGATCAAAGTGAGCAAGCTCCCGAAAAAAGATGTAGGATTCCCCTAAGAGTCAGAACTCTGGCAACAAATCACTCATGTCTTCTTGGTTATTTCTTTCCATCATTTACTTCTTGCAAGCATTACTTTTGTTCCTATATTATTGTGTTTGTCTGTGACTAGTATCTAGAGGTGTCCATATTGATTTTGCATTAGATAACCTTTAATTTAATATAATTTTAAGTCAAGCTTCAAATTGATAAAATTTATTAGTCACCTATGCACCCCCTCATTTCTAGACCAATATGTTGATCCTTTAGGGGTCATAGCTTCTCACGTTGAATAGGATCCCCACGAACGGTGCCACTGTTGTCGTTGTCGAAACAACATTAAAGTGGGGATTTCGATAGCTCGATGGCCAGGTCATAAAGTTGATGGGTCCGTGTACAACAGTCTTATTAGAAGGTCACTGTACACTTGATAGATTGGGATATGTCGATGTTTTCTTAATAGGTTCAGCCACCTTGTTGAGCACGGCATAGTCCTATACCGAGGCAGGAGCCTTGTACGGGACTTGACTAGCAACTTGGGCCGTCGTGGACTTCTCAAGGCCTCCTCTAGAGCTCCCGGTATAGAACTTGTAGCTCTAGACCTCTCCTCTTAGTTTTTTATTTATTTTTTGAGATGATTTTACAAGCCCCCCATGGGATTTATATAGGCTAGAGTTCCATGACAAATGACCATGAGTACTTTTGAGGGATGGATGATAGAGAGTAAATATGTATAAGTTGGTTCATGAGTTCATGATGAACTAGAAAAGAGGGTGGGGCATGATCCATAATGGACTAGACTTTTTATAAACTTCCTAAACCTTTTGATTTACTTTAAGCTTACTTGACTTGACTTAACTTGAATTTTGATCATTTTTGTGCCACATAAACATTTTACAGGACATCGATGAGACGGCTGTAGGGTGATTATCAAAAATGATTGTAAGGCTAGGAAGTGTTTGCACCTACGGTAATGTCCAAAATTAACTTGCTCTTTACACTATTCCTCGCACTAAAACACAACACTCTCTTTGTTTTCTTTTCGCAAGGCATGAAACTTTTCCCGTGAAGGCTATGACTGCGGTACGTGCACTAGGTCAGAGTTGAAGTTGAACGTTGTTTCGTTCACATGCACTGGATGCCGCACCGTGCTCACGCCAGATTGCCATGTGAGCTTCTATAAATCTGTCCATGCATGTGCCAACGCAAGGACGAATCTTCGTCGCGATCGCAACAGCGGATCATACGTGTTGCGCGCGTCTCAAGAACAAACACGTACGAAGACCAGACCTCTCGATCGGTAACTGGTTACCACCAGTTTGGTTTACGGTCATGTTAATAAGCAGCAGTGGTACACAGCATGCTAGCTGAAAATTACTCACTGATACCTAGTATCTCGAAGGGAAGAAATAAAGAACGAAATTAAGAAGACGATCAGGTCAAGCACTCCGTCGTTGGGGGAAATGGTGAAAAATATCAAGCACGCGCGGCCGGGTCTGTCGTGGAACGATCAAACTACTCGACAAGATGTCGAAGTCGAAAGGTTCCAGCTCTGACTAGAAACTTTCACCCACTGTTCGCCGTCAAAAACACTACTCGAAATTAGCACGTAAGCCGGGGAAACAAACGGCACAGGTTAATACACCGTTACAGTGAAAAGAGAGATCTAGAATTCGTTCTTGATGGCCACGACGTACCGTACGTGCGTCCACGGGCGTGAACCCGTGGAAAACTGAAGGGAAGATACGACGGGAGACACACACACACATGCACAGTGGCTCGATCGCTAGCTAGTCGAATGAGCACCGGTCGTCGTCGCCGGCCGTACGTGCTCGCAGAAATAAACGACGCCGGCCGGATAATATATATAGCTAGGTCGACGTTACGAGACATAGAATCCCAGAAAGTTACGCCTCACGACTCTTACTACCCTCTTAACTGTAGTGTGTATCTTCTTTGTTGAAATGTTGATCAAGTCTCAGTACTAATATTTATCCATCCACATCCATGCATGAGTTGGGATTTCGTACGGGACTCCTCTTCCTCCTCTGCTGACTCCTGAGGAGCTGCTGCTGCTTGTTCTAACAAGAAATGGTTACTTATACACCACAGCACAAGTCAGAACTCGATGTTGCAGTGAGCAGTAAGCTAGCTTGATTTCGTCCAAATTAGCTGTGAGATATCTAATGCGATGTCATATATTAATTAGCTTGTTGCTGGCGTTAATAATACATAAGAATCTTGAGATCTATTCCGAGTCCAGCGTCAACAAGGAGCAGCTTATATTAGCCAGTTTTTTGTTCCAACAACCAGTTGACCTCAATCATCATGAGGAATCAGTTTTTTTCCTTTGATCAAGAGATCGAAGGTGTAAGATATTATGCAAGTAAGGATAGTTGAGCATAAAGTAATATGAAATATGGTTAGTGAAATTCTGTGTGGCCCAAGCAAGTTGACCCGTGATTTTATACGCATGGCGGCATGCCGGCCTTGTAGTTTCCATTAAATTCTCGCATTGCAGGCGTTCTACTGGAAATGAGGTAGAAGGGGAAGGCAGGCACTGAAATTGCTCTCGCCTTCTACAATGCAGACGATGGCAGCCATTGCAGAGGTCCAAGTTGAGACATCGAAGCGTATATTATATATGTAAGTTGTGTGAATCACAATGCCTTAGAAAACAAAATCGCCACACCTTAGTTTTCTTAGTTTGGGTTTTTTGCTAGGGTTACATGGAAGCAAACCATGATCGCGTTGAGAAAACAAGTGGCCATTGCCTTAAAATAAACTGAATGTACTTTGAAGTTTGTTTAAAATAGAAAAAAATAGTGCATTGCTCTAAAAAATGATATATATATACACACACACACATATATATATAGGAAGCTAGATTTGGGGTCCATATGCACATAACATATATATATATATATATATATATAGACATACACACACCTAGAAGAAAAATATATTTAAATTTGCCTCGAATTTGTGCATTTGAAATCATGGAGCCCAGACACTATATACATGCTTGTACTAGTCACAGTCCGCCCCTGAAGCAACCCAAATATTCAGGCCTATCATATTTGAGATATTCGTAGTATGTAACATATTTCATCAAATAAATATTGCATGTTGCTTTTGTTTGTTTCGTATGATAAAGTCTGTACAGCTCTCTTCTCCATCAAATTTAGCTATGTGAACCACCAGGGTACTAATTTTTAGTCGCTTACCATAAGCAATATATAATACTCAATAGCCACTTCTCATATGCTGCATATAACCCTGTAAAGTTGACATGCAGATGCATGAAAAGAAATGGATTCTCTAGCCCACATTTTAGTCTCTGTCATTTTGGTAATGGGGGGGATTAAGGTGGGTGATGATAGCAATATCATCCGGAAGAAATTCCAAAGAGTTGACCTGGGCTCCATGAAATACTAATCCCTAGCGTTAGAAGCGCTCCTCGCATCACATGACCGAGCCCCAACTTGACCTTGATATCCTTATCATTTGGATCACAACACCACCCTGCACTGCACACCCTCCAAATTAATACATCGTAATTTACTCATTTATCGACTATACGTCCTGACATGTAAGAACCGTACGTGGATGTGTCACTGACATGTGTGCCCGCGTGATAGGTATCGATAGGAGCAGGTAGCCATATGTATGTATACATGTACCTAGGCCATCTGTTGAATAAGAAATTAGTGACATATGATAATAGGACTAAGAGAGGAGTCTCCCCTCGCCATTAACCCTTTAATACGCCTTAGACACCAGACACATTGACTTAGATCCCTCGGAGAAGCAGCATTAGGATTTAAGACCCTTCCTCCTTTTCGCTGTAGCAGCTGGGAGACAAAGGTACACAAAGCCAACTAGAAACTGGCCAAGGATCGATCATGTCATCCAAGAGGAAGAGGGCGGCGATAGATCTCTCTGTGGAGGTAGAGAGGAGGGACGACGGCGACGGCAGCAGCGGAGGAGGCGACGGCGATCGCCGGGCCAAGAATGGGGCGGCGGCACAGAAGGACCGGCAGGTCAAGCAAGGAGAGGCACCCAAAGAGGAAACCACCGAGAAGAAGGTTGTTGAAGTGGTTGTGGACCAAGGACGAGACGGCTCCAAGGAGGAGATCAAATATATGACTCGACAAGGAGGGGTGATGGAGGAGCGCAAGCAATCAGCTGGCGAAGACGACGACGACGACGGCGACGAGAGCGATGGAGCGGAAAGTCGCGGTGAAGACAAACATATGGTACAGGCTGCTGGCGACGGCGACGGAGATGATAACCATACCACCATGGTGCAATCAGACGAGGTACGCACAAACTTAGTAAGAATTATATATAGTAGCTAGCTAGTGATGTCGTGCAACAAGTAGCTAGTCGGATCGATGTAGATTTTGTTCCTCATGTACATGACATGAGTCAGTATGTTGATCTGCAGCTGAGCACGATGCAGAAGGAGATGGAGAAGATGAAGGAGGAGAACAAGATGCTCCGGCGAGTTGTCGACCGGACCATGCGGGACTACTACGAGCTGCAGACCAAGCTAGCTGCCTACCAGCAGCAACCGGCAGATGAGCCTAAGGTAATACTACTGGCTAGCTAATTAAGAGCGCTAATTAAGCTGCAAATATTAGCTAGGCCGATTAATATCCAATTAGCTAGTCTACCCATGTTTTAGTTAGCTAGCTAGCGCTAATCTCGTGCATGTTTTTAATTATTCTTACACGCGACACGCCATAATTGCCATATGGATCATATATACGAATTCGATCGCGATTTCATTTGTATACATCTGCAGGAGCCCGAGGTGTTCCTCTCCCTCGGAGCCACGGCGGCGCGCGCGGCCAGCGGCGGCTTCCAGGAGGCGAAGAGAAAGGAGCAAGCGACACGGCGGCGGCGGCCTTCGGTGGGAAGCGATGACACGGACGATGGCAGGGAGGATCACCTAGGATTGTCCCTGAGCTTGGGCGCGTCGTACGAGGAGGAGAAGCTGGAAGCGAGGCACGATGGCGTCGACGGCGTAAGCAACGGCAAGGCGAGGGGCTACGCGCTGCTGGAGAGCAGCAAGATGAGCCCGCAAGCAGGCGCTGGCGAGCTCGCCGCCGCTGGGATCGCTAGCCAGGGCGTCAACTCGGCCAACCGCAAGACTAGGGTTTCCGTGCGCGTCCGGTGCCAAGGCCCCACCGTAAGATATATGACATTGCGCGCCACGATCACCGAGTTAATTGTACTGTTCTTGTTGCTGCGAAATTTTCGTGCAGCTGGGTCTTAACAATTCGATGCTTGCAGATGAACGATGGGTGCCAATGGAGGAAGTACGGGCAGAAGGTCGCGAAGGGGAACCCGTGCCCGAGAGCCTACTACCGGTGCACCGTCGCGCCGGGCTGCCCGGTGCGGAAGCAGGTGACTAAATTTACCCATTTTTTGTTGCACCGGTTACTTCAAGCATGCATCAGATTACATGAGCAGCTACACTACTACTCAGAGCTCAGTCGATCGTGTGTATGCATGGATTTGATTGGTTTGTGTCTTTTGTGATGGCGCGCGGGTGCAGGTCCAGAGATGCCAGGAGGACATGACGATCCTGATCACAACGTACGAGGGAACGCACAACCACCCGCTCCCCGTCGGCGCCACCGCCATGGCGTCCACCACCTCCGCCGCAGCCACCTTCATGCTGCTCTCCAGCACCAGCTCCTCCTCCTCCATCTCCGATCAAGCCGGCGGTGGCGGCGGCTCCGGCTCAGCTGGGCCGCCGTCCTACCTCAGCCCCTACCTGCTCAACTCTAACTCCCACCACTCCTACGAGCCGCTACTAATGCCCAGCGCTACGGGAGGCGGCGGCGGCGGCGGCACGCAACACCTCAACCTGTTCGGGCATTCGTCTATGCTAGCTCAGCAAGCGTCACACCTCAAGTACCAATGGCCTCTGAACTCTTCACACGGCGGTGCAGCTGGGTTGGGAGGGAGCAAGAGGTCGTTCTGGAGCACTGGAGGCGACGACAGGCCGGCGGCATTGCCCGACAATGCCGGCACGGTGGCGTCGGACCCGAATAAATTCTCTGCGGCGATTGCCGCGGCGATCAACAACTTCATGGGGAAGGACGGGCAGGTGATGGAAGGCAAGGACGGGGAGAGCAGCAGCAAGAGTAGTAATAAGTGGGGGGTGGTTGAATCACTTCCACCCCATAAGTAGTACGTGAGACTAGCTAATTAATCGGGACAGAATTAAAGGGGGCATTTGATTAATTAGAACTGCTGCGTGTAAACAGATCAAGATAGGGGGGCAAACACACACCTTGGAGAATTTTTTGGGCTTTGGTTGTGATATTTTAGGGTTTTTTTTGGGAGCAGATTGCAATTGTCGTTAATTGACCGTAAATTACAATGTTTGTTCACTGTCTCAGCATTCTTCCAAACATAAATTAAACCTACTAGTACTTTCAGCGACATCTAAGTATGCAATCTGCATTTGGGATTTCATATTTTTAATGTGCAATTAGTCTAGGTAAGGTCCTCTTAAAAGTATTTTTAATTATTTAGAAGAGTAATTTTTTAAAAAAAATACATATAACATCAAAACTATCAAAAGAATACAAAATGAAATATTCAATTCCACAAAAGTGCATCTTTTGTGACATTGTTATAAAAATATTCACTTTGTCCATAAGCTAAAACAGTTCACGAAGGTCTACCTATCAATCATATTTTAGTCTAAGCGTCCAGTGCAAAAGTAAAAGATCCGAATAAAGTATAACCTACAATGTTCGTGTGTAGGTGCGTGACACACGTGAGGTAGGGGTACAAGGAGAGGGGCAGGAAGAGTATTGGTTGCATGGCACTGGCTCCGAAAGAGCACAAACTAATACTCCACTTTCTTTTCATTAAGAAAAATAGTGCAAACATGATAAAGTTGTGATTTATGAAATAGGTTATTAGTTTGTTTAAATTAATTTACGGTAGTGAAATAAACATAACACAGTAACTAAAATTGTCCTAACATAAGGTGGGAAGTTGTTTTTTTTTGAAACGGATAAGGTGGGAAGTTGTAGTTCATTCCTCAAATAGTGCAGTGCGATCACATTAGTAACATAAGTCTAAGAACCGTATTCGACGGATTCAAATTTCTGAAAATTGAAGTGAAATCTATACACAAATAACCCTCTTTTGTTGAGCGAATGGATGGCTTTATTTTTTATTTTTTACGAAAACTGTCCTAACATAAGGTGGATAGACGGCTTTATTTATCACACAACATAAACATAGTCTCTACACAATGCACTAACAGCAAGTTCTGGAGCTACACCGCTCCAACTAACAACAGAATTAAAATTACATGCGGCCTTCGCGATAACATGAGCCACCTCGTTGACAGTACGACGAACCTCCACAACACGAACCTTGGTAAAATCAGTAGTCGCCGCTTGATTCGTGAACCAGTGGTCCGGTGGTCGACCTATCTGGCTCACTCGACATCTGTTTGGCAGCCACCGTGGAGCTATCAACCTCGAGGATCAGTCTTTGAACATCATTTTTCAGCAACCAGCATCAGAGCATGTTTACATGCCAGCAATTCAACAACTTCGGCCTTGTGGACATGTTTGAGCATCGCCCCACGCCCTGCCACAAATTTGCCCCCTGTACCGCTGTCAGCCCCGAGAGCACCATCAGCTCCGGCGGTCTGCACCATCTCTCGGTTTGCCAGGTGTCCGAGGTGGATTCTGATGCTTGAGATTATTCCACCCATCTACCAGGGCAAGGCAGCGACGGGCCACTAACCTAGCTGCCGTCATATGCTCTCCATGAGCCGCGTCGTTCCTGCATCTCCAGATCTCATATATAGCAGTCAGGAAAATCTGAAGAGCATTATCCTTCACACCTGCCAAACATTCCAGCATCCAATTTAAAGCCTGCGGTCGGTGCCCTATCGCGCATCCACATTGGTATCTGTACATCAGCGATGAGAGTGCAGACCAAAACGCTATGGCAAAACTGCATTCCCAGAAATATGGGCAACAGATTCTTCTCTGAAGCAAAATGGGCACACTACTCCAGTCTTGATTTTCCTGTGTCGGAACTCCTTTCCCACCGCCAGATTGTGCAAGCACAGGCGCCACATATGCACCTTGTACTTGGTCTGCACATCAACATGCCATAGGCACAGCCATCCTTTGACTTGAACTGTCAGAACATTAACCTTTGCTTCCCTTCATATATTGCAGTTGACGATGATATGCACAAATAACCCTCTTGACATGATGTATTGGGAACTAGCTGATTGGCCTAAATTATTTGCGCAGCCAGATTTGTTATTTTTGTATGGGATTCGTGTAGCATTTTCTACTAATCTACAACATTTTAATCTAGTTCCATCAAAATAAACAGTGTGATCTTTATTTTCTCTATAATTTATCTATGCTATTATAATCTAGTCTCATCAAAATAAGCGTAGGTCTCTCTTTTTTCTCTAAAACTGATCTACACCGTCAAATCTAGCCTCACCAGAATAAGCGACACAATCATTCTTTTTCTCTCAACTAATGCGAGAATGTTTGGATTTTCAATTAATGTAGTAATTTATCATGTTCCTCAAAACAAATGTTCCTCAATTTATATTCCTCAAAACAAATGTTGTAGCTTGAATCTCAGCTGTTTTTTTTTATCATGTTCCTGATTATTAATCAGCCATAGAGACAAGATTACACGCAATTACCCTATCCCTTGTTATTAGTCAATCTCTTGCATTGCAATTCTGACTAACGACGCAAATGCTTGTATTGGTACGTGATCAGATTCCATATCAGCGTTTTCTCGAAGAAAGAGAAGTTAATTTTTCTGACTAGCATGCAAATTCACACCTTTTTGATTAAAGTCATGTGCCATAGACGACAATAACCTTGCAAGATAGTATTCACAAGATTAATTAAGGATGGTGCATACCAAGAGGAGCAAAACTCGAAAGCGGTTCTTTTCAGCAAACAAAATCAGTAGAAAGTTCATTACCCAAGACCAGTAAAACTGAGCTTTCAAAGGAAAAAAAGGATCACCAATAGAATCGAAGTCTTGGGACAAAAAAGTCACAAAATTCAATGCTTCACGGTTCACCGGGAAGAGAATGGGGACCACCACGCAGCAATGTGATCTGCCAACAAACACGTACCAAGTTCCCGAAGCTTTTTTCTCTGAACCACCAAAACTGAGTTTTCAGTCTTAGCACACAGGAGCCCGCGTGCATCGTTGCGGTGCCAGCCATCGAAAATCTCGTGCATTGCGTGCCGGGCTTTTCGGTCCATCCGATAAACGCAAGCTAATCCAAATCCTATCCCCAACCAGATTTAATCCGAACGCAGCATTATTTTCTCTCTTCCACATGCTATTTGCAAGAATTTTCCAGCTTAATCTCCATTGATCTCCACTAAAAGCGCACAATGGCCAAATCGCCCAAGAAGGCCATGCTTATGGTTTTCTCTCTCCTTGTTGCTTGTTCTTGTAAAAGTCTCCCTAGTGGACCAAAGAACGGAGGTTTTTTTATAGTAGTGCTACGGTGATCACCATGCTACATTAAAAAGACGAGGATGTATGAAGTTTACTAATAATTAAAAAATATTTTTAAAAAGAAAACTCTCCTGAGGTATGGGTAGTGGGCACACATAGTTAAAAAACCCATCATCTTATAGGCTTGACTCTTCTACCTTAATTTGGAAAGTAAGAAATTTTTTTTTGAAAATTGGAAAGTAAGAATTAACATTAGATTATATCTTTCTACCCATGTGGCACACGAGAGGTGAACGGGAATACCACACCTTCTTTCCTGTCAATTCACCTCATTCTCTTCCCTCATTTCCTTCTCAATTAGGCCACCTGCCATGTCACGTAGCAGTTGTTGCCTTGCTCACCCCGCTCCACTACTTGGCCATGCTCAACAACATGCTCTACAATGTTATCTAGGCCTGGTGTGCTACGCATGCCGTTGAGCCCTGCCCCACCCTATGGCCGCCGGTCGAGTCTTGCCTCATTGTTGTGGTTGTCAATGAAGTACGTTGCATGGGGGGGAGGGGGCAGAGCTATTTGCACTTCGGTCAATGCCAATCCTCAGTGATGTTGACTTCGTCATCTCGTTGATGGCGCAGGTGGGTCTAGAACCGTGTAAAGGGTTAAGGTCATGGAAACCAGTGGTGGCGATGTTGGTGGACCTGCTCATTGACAATGGCAGGAGCCACATGTTGTCGAGTGATGATCATTGGTGTAGGAGATGATGATGTTGCAGATTTGACTCGTAATTGGACGAAGAAGAAGGAATATGCGGTGACAGATCACCGTTTAGTTGATTCAATGGCAATCGTGGTAGCCATAGTGTCATCGATGAGCCAAACTCAGACTCGAGAATGGAGAGTGGTCCAACCGAGCTAAACATTGTTGTTTAACAATTCATCTAGACTGTGTGTATCGTGTGGTGTATAAATTGGGAGATATACTCTTTTATTATGTAAAAGGTCTTAAGCTCTAGCGGTAGTTCAGGACCAAAGTATACATTAACTCATAAGTCTCATGGACATCACGCATGAGCTGCTCTTAGTGATCCCAGTTACAACTCATTCGAATTCGCAGAGCTCTATGAGAATAAACTCTTCTTCAGCTTCAGCTGTTAGCATTGTTTACTGTTATCCGTATTTTCAACCGGGAAAGAAATGACACATCTCTCCTCACAACGAGGGAATCAAATCCGTTTAACACGGTTAAAAAGCACCGAAGGCAGCCATTCCCGCGATAAAACGCGATAGGAAGGAGAATATTCTCTCCCAGCGTTTCAGCGGAGCACACATGTACGGCAAGCGCGGCACGTCCCGTAAAGGGCACCGGCACCCCCCGCGCCCGACGATTCCGTCGGTTGCGTCACGGCGGCGACGCTCCGGGCCACCGCATGGACACCGTCCACGGAGCAGCCAAGCGAGGTCGCCCAGCTCCCCGGTCCGCCCGCGAGGGGTTCCGGTCCATGGACCATCCCCACGCCTCCGCCGAACCCCAAAACGGAGCCATAATCGCAATGGGAACACGGAACGGTACGACACGAACGTGGCTGCCTTCTCTCCAACCCTTTCGCCCCGGGCCCACCGGCCAGTCTCCCGCAACCTCTTTGCGTCCGTCCCCAAACTTCCGCTTTCCCTTTTTCCTTATCCTTTTTTGCGCCATTTTCCTTTTCTTTTTCACGAGTGGGGAGGAAATAAAATCGTTTGCCTTAAACTTGCGTCCTTGTCTTCTCCCATCTTCTCCGTTGCTCTCCTCCTCGTCGTCTCCAACTCCGTCGCGACCTCGCGCTCGCCGCTGGGACCTCCCGACTTTGCGCTCAACGCCTCCTCGGCGACTCCGCCGCGGTCTAGGTATGTGTTATATATAGCGCTGCTTCCTGATTCGGGAAACGCTGATTTGAGTGGTTGGTTGGGTTGGTTTGGTGGTTTGCTTTGCCATGAATATAGCGAGTTCTTGGTCATGGAATGGTCGGGAAGGTGTTTCCTTTGGGTTTTGTTTGTGTGTTTGGCTACGAATTGCAGAGAAATGGCTTGTTCTGGGGGGATTCTTGGTGTTTCGGTGGTGATTTGAGTGTTTCGGTGTGATTTGAGTGTTTTGTGGTTGATCTTGGTGGAAAGGAGGCGACTTGGGGCAATTTTTGGGGATTTTGGGCGGTGATCCGGAGTATGATGGTCGGGAGTGGTCTGGGTAGGGAGGGATCTCAGAGGGGGTAACTAGAATTGATCCTATCAGTGGGAATTTTGCCTGCAACAGTGAGGATTTGTGTGCTTGTGGTTACGGTCTTTTGTGTCTTTGACCTAACTTGAAGATAGCTGAGCAAAGGAGGCTTCTTATTTGCCAATTCTGAGTCAATGAGCAGTAACTTTTGCCTTGTGCTTGGTATTGTTCTTTGCGTGTAGTTTTCAATTATGTACCATAATGGCGAAGCAAGATACCTGTCCATGAATTTGTTGTGCTTCTGCCGATGAAAATGTTTTTGTGTCAAATTTTTGTGGGAAATGATCGACTCAGAAGAAAGAAAAGATTGTAGTCTGTGGATGTTCTTTCCCCTAGGAATGAATAATTGGAAACCTTAAGTGAAGCAACAAAGCTCCATTTTCCGATTTGTTCTTGCGTTAATTGCTAGTGTCGTAGACATAGAAATTTAGCATTCTGACAGGCAATTGAGGTTAAATAAGTTCGCAAGTACTTGCCATTTAAGGCTGTTTGATGTTTTGCCTGAAGTGCAGCAAAGAGTTGCTGCTTAATTACTACTGCATTGTTGAATGGATAAGGTGCTTTTAGATGGAGAGAAAAATACATCCTTTTGCCACTAATGTTGGCTTCCGAATGGTGGATTTTGGACCAAGTTGTGGCAAAAGAGATCATTTTCCAACCTCCTTCCATGTGCTTGCAATCTGTATTTATCATGGAAGCAGGACCAGGCGCAAAGTAAAACTTAAAGGTGCTACCTTTGCTTCAAATTCTTTTCTTGTGCCAGTAGCTTAGCATATCCTCAAAGGATGGAATCTTTGGCCCAACTGCAGTATCAAATGATTCTCTTCAATTAAAAAGTTATGTCTCGTTCCTTGTTTTTTCCCATCTGATCTGGTAGATCTGAGAGGTGCTGAGATCCTCCATGTGGGTCGCTAGTTTCTCCATTTCGCTCTTATCTGGCTCTAGTTTCTCCATTTCGCTCTTATCTGGCTCTTAGGTGTGACTTTTTTAATGGGGAATGTAGATCACATCTAATGTGTTTGATTGATTTGATTATTTAATGCCCCTGGTTGTTCCAGCTCCTTGTTTCTTTATCGGCCTACCCAACTGTGCTTGGATCCCAGAAAGCCTATTTGCTTGGATCCCAGAAAGTCTATTTGTGACTTCTGGTGCTTTTGCTGCCTGTTAGCCATTGTTGTGGATCTGAAGTTTCATAACTTGTTTAAGAAGGAAGCTGCAATTGGGTGGTAATGTTGCTCAAGAGTTTTTCTTATATCACTGCAATTGATTGATTATATATTGGTAACCTGTTGCTACACTTTCATCAGTAATATGCTTCAGCTGACGACTTATGATGACAATAATTGTGTAGATACCTCTCTTTATTCCTTGTGTGGTTTTGTTACAATTCACACCCTTCTACATTATCAATGAATGATCATATCAAGGAATCTTCAGCTCATCCCTGTCATCGTATATTCATTTTTTTAGAGTAGACCTTTCTCCTGAATGATCTAGTAGTGTGTGATCCCAGTACCCAGTACCTAATGAAATTGCCACCTGTGGATTGCCAGGCAACTTGTGATTGTGTTTCCATTTCATGCTTTCAGTTCCCCCTTTTCCCCGCTGCTTCTATTTGGCAAACAATGAAGATGAGTATAGTATAAGTCTTTCATGTTGCCGAAGTAGACTTACATAGCCGTCAGTCCATTCTTGACGGAAAGTATGCTAAATGAGTTGATATTTTATTTTCCCTTTCATATTACTTCGATTGCCACTATGCTACTGGAGTTGGAAGGGACTTTCTTTTGTTTCTTTCATGTTTCTAATGTCCTGCTGATCTCTACCTCCTTTCTGTTTGAACAATCCTCCTGTTATCGTAAGTTACGCTGTTCTGAGAAGCTGTTATAATGATGGATTTCTGGACAGGTTTCTGAGGAAATGGCAAGAAATGCGAGGGCAAGGCGGCATGTGGCTCGTCAGCTCAGGGCCATGCCGTATCCCATTCCTTCATACCGCTGGAAGGCAATGAAAGAATCCAACCGGAAGAAAACACTGCCAACTGTGCAGAAGATGGACTGGGAAGATGCCAACTGCTCTGTGTGCATGGAATACCCACACAATGCTGTTCTTCTCCTTTGTTCATCTCATGACAAGGGCTGCCGCCCTTACATGTGTGGAACTAGCTACAGGCACTCAAATTGCCTCGATCTGTTCAAGAAGGCCTACACTAAGGGGGCATTGCTTGAGGAACTGCCTGCCAACACTGTTGGCAGTAACTTGGACTCGGCACCATTGACTGCAGGGGAAAAAACTGAGTCAATTGACCTTGCATGCCCGTTGTGTCGTGGCAAAGTAAAGGGGTGGACTGTGGTAGAACCAGCTCGAACTTATCTCAATGGTAAAAGGAGAACATGCATGCAGGATAGTTGCTCGTTTGTGGGGACCTACAAGGAACTCCGCAAGCACGTGAAGTCGGAGCACCCTCTTGCACAGCCAAGGGAAGTCGATCCTGCCGTTGAACAGAAGTGGAGATCACTCGAGTTTGAAAGAGAGAGGGAAGATGCACTCAGTACGATTACTGCATCAATGGGGAGGGCTGTTGTTTGGGGTGATTATGTGCTAGACTTGGAGGATGGAGTGGACTTGGAGGATGAAGAGAGTGATGATGATGATCGTGACGATGGCCATGGCCGGGAGGCGGATAACGCTCGAAGATTGATATTATTTATGATGCGTCAAGTTGCTCAGCATCATCGGACCCAAAGGCTCCAGAGTGCAAACAGCGCATCTAGCAATGCTGAGGAAGATTATGCAGTGAGCAGTGGTGCCAACGGAACCACCCCTTACCCTTACCCCTCTGAAGGTGACGATGAGGATGATATGCTTATGGCCAGAGGGAGAAGCACGGGTATGCTGAGACCAGAGAGGCGTCGCCGGCGACGCCGTAGGAACCGTGGAAGACTGTTTCTAGACGCTAATTGAGATGGCAGAGGCTTTGCCACCAGAGGAGTTCATGCACAGCTGATTCCCTGGTGCCTAGCATTCATCAATTTCAACCTAAATTTACTTATTCATGATCATGTACCAAAGTAGTTGTCTTAACCTCAGTTCATTGTTTTGCATCAATGTATCATCTCACATTCTTTGTTGAAAAGGAAAATGCCGCATCCATCTTGTGCGGTTTGTGTAGTTTTTATTTCTGTGTTATTCAGCTGCTATGTTGGAGCTTGCGTGGTTCAGACGTTTATTTATCAAGCAATGTTCAGTTCTAAATACGGCACGAACTGGGAAGCAAGTATCGCACAAGCAGCACAAATAGCACTTGCACAAAGATAAGAACAATGGTACGCCCCACATAATATATCGCATTTTGGAAAAGGAATCGATATAACGGTTTCCCATGGTACCGTACATACTCTACAGAAACACAAATGGCCCAAACCCTTGGCGACAGGAAGAGAACATACAATGGAACCAACTATATTATAACAAAATTATCAGAACTGTAGAGTGCAGAAAATACAAACAATTACTAATAGCCTTAGGACAATATCATGCCTCTACATGCTCTAACTGATTTCCCGTAACATAAAATTACATTTGTGCTCAGAATTACATTTACTTGTGTTTCTCGAATAGAAAACATTTACTAGTATATACCTGTGGAGGCACAGTACTGAATCTCGTCAGAATGGATGAGTTTCCACTGCCGGCCCTCCAGTAAAACAACGGATCCAAGGCATCTGCCAATAGGTATCGTCTTACCGGTTCTGCATCCGCCGCTAAGTACAAAGAGCAACATAAACATTTCATGAGCATATTTGAGTTTGTGCAATACCGTGCCTATAATGGCACTTCCGGCAACGCCATGCGGCACCATGGATGGCATCAATGGCTCAATGCCCGGAACTACGGCACGGGGTCATTCATGATCTCCCATCAGAGCACAGACCATGACTACTTCTTCCTGATGATAGTCGGCACACCATAACAAACAGGAGATGCACCAATCATAAGCGGAAGCCTACAAGCACGCCTAGCTTCACTTAAATATGAAGCTATCCGCATGTGTCCACAATTGCAGCACTTACTACTGTCGTTTATCTCTATCTGTTGTGGGTTCCTCCCGCGTGTGCCTCTTCGTCTTGGCCTACCATTATCCTTGGCAGCAATAGTCATGGACTCAAGTTCGTGTGTTAGCAGGCAACATTCAGAGCAATTCTTGGCAGCCGCAGAATTTTCTTGCAACCATGAATTGAGCAACGCTTTACTAAATCGATCAATATCTTTATCCGAGACGTCCCAGAGATTTGCAATCACAGCTGGAGAACCAGCAAATAAATAAGACAAAGGGGCTCCTTGAGGAGCATAACCCCCTTTGCAATGAAGTGTTCCACTACTGCAACCCATAAGAAGAGCAGCTGCACAATTATCTAACTTCTCGATTTCCTTCCCAGAGACATACTGACTTCCTGCAACATATTTTCCAGACTAGTTAGAACACAGCTAGTCATCTCAATTCAACTAACTACATTGGTTGTTCTCCGTGTTAGTACAACAGGTACCTGAGCAGTACCCAGTTAAAAAAAGGTATCTGTATTCTGGACAGTACTCAGTGGTGGCAGTTCATATTCCTTAAAAATAATAGCATAAGCAACTGGTCATCAAATGCCATAAAGGACTTGAAAACATTCCTCGGCATTAGCATCACAAGCAGTAGTTCCTACTGATACATATACCACTATGCTACTATTATTAAGTTTCATGCACCAACCAGTAGAACCAAAAGTCCGAACGGATGGAGAAGGTTGGGCAATCCACATATACTTCAACACCTCCTCTCACGTATGGCTCGATAAGGCCTAAACGTGGACAGAAAGAGGACAAGCAATTTTTCTTAATTTAATTGTGAAAGCTAAGACTTGAACCCAAGACGTCTTGGCTCTGATACCATATTAAGTTTCATGCACCAACCAGTAGAACCAAAAGTCCGAACTGATGAAGAAGGTTGGGCAATCCACATATACTTCAACAACTATAAGTGATTAGTTGTATAGCCTAAATTGATGGTGCCATCTAGTGAACTTTCCAGTGGTGGAAGCTTTACATAAAAGCTGGGTGAGCATTTTGTCCAAAATGACTTGACACATGCCACTATTATATTAGTAATAGAGAATGGGCTACCACGCAGTTTTTTTAGCAAGTGCAAATTACTTGAATCGCATAAGCTGTATATTATGGCAGTAGTGCACTAGACTTCGATAGCTTAAAAGATGGCATCAAAGTTCAAATGACTCCGACACAGGCACATTATACAAATATCAACAAAATGAACAAACCATTAATGTTAATATCTTTATCTCTATTGTGCATACCACTTCCATGTCCAAAGTAGAGGAAAAGATCATGATTCCTCAGGGCCAAGACAAGCTCTTCAGCTGTTGGAGCATCCCCTGCATTTCCCTGCATGCCATGCATCATTCACAATTATACACTGGTGCATAGGTCTAAAAAAATTATACGCTGGTGCAGGAAGAATCCTAATTCTTCCTGTGCATGCAAACATTACAAACTACAACAAGTTTGGATCATCCTTGGATTCAGGCCTATTGACTCAGGACAGGCGTTAAAGCTTTACAGCAGGTCATATCGTCTATATGTAATATGCTATCACCAATACTCACCTAAGTAAACTGACAATACACAGATGGAGGCTACATCAAAAGCTACCAGCATACCAGATCTCCAACCATTTATGTTTAGTATTTCTAGAATGTAAAGAAAACAGTTTAACCATTTGGTGCATGCAAAACCATGTATTTATTTATATAACACATGTCGTAGTTATTCTTCTTTTGGCAATTTTCACCACTGAGAAAAGGTTGTTTGAACAAGGAGCAAAATTTTCTTATCATTTCTGATTAACTTGTTGACAGATCATTGTTTACCTTCCACGCGTAGTTTCTGAACAACTGATCAAATTCTTCTTGTGTGCTAATCAAGTCACCACTAGGATTCAATAGATAAAATGCATCGAAAGGGTCAATAACAGGAAAAGAAGGGGCTATAGCACTGGGATCTTTGTAATGATTGTTGCTTCTAGTCAATGCTAGAAAGATGCTTCCCATTGATGGCATGCGATATATTTCTTGATTCCTTAGTACAGGCAAGTTTTCCCATGGAAGCATCTGCATTCAACCATTTTAAACAGAAGAGGTTAAAGATATTTGATGGGAATATATGTCACAGGAAAGACTGCTAGTGACATAATGTTGCCGGACAAAAAATATGATAAGGTTGGCAGCAGAACATTTCTTTTATAAGTGATGCAATAATTTGAAGCACTGCCAGTACAGGGTTGTTGCCAAGCAAAATACATACTAAGATGACTATGAAAGATCTAGGCACAAACATGAGTCGAATTGGACCAAATCAGGCTAGATGCAAATGACACAGCATGCACGATATTCATCCCTTTGCAGCAGCTTAATCAGTAAGGCAGAACATCCATCAAAACTTATAATGCAGACTCAAAAAGGTCTTTTTCCAGTAAGGATATCTTGTTGCTCACCTGCACATTGGTATCCAGAACAAATATGAGTGGCTTTCTATCAACTGGCTCAGCCAGCTCATTCACTATACCATTAGTTAAATATTCAAGGGTCACCAGAGCTTCGGCCTCAATCTGGCAAGAGAAGGCTCTAAGTCTATCTCTTCCACAACACCCTCCCCTGCCAAAGTAACCTTTATATGATATAAGTTGAGAAATACATTCTTGCAATTCATCCACTGATGTAACACCACCAAGGATGGCCTTGATGAGCGCCAGATTTACTTCAAATTTGAATTCTGATTCCAGACCAGTGATTAGATTTTTCAGAGCTGCCTCATTGTGTTGGTCAGCTAATTGGTGGCCCAGGAGAAGGCATTTCCAGGGTCCTAGCCATAAATCTTCCATGTTTCTGTTCAAAAGGACGGAAAAGATATCAGAACAAAGAAACATTGATTATTAAACATGATCATATTAGGACACCACAAAATTTCAACAATGTATTGACAAAGCAAGACATCTAGAGTGCCATAGAAACAATTTACAGTTTTACGCTTAACATAGCAGAAATCTTACTCCAGTATCTCGTCAAGTTGGTTGTTGAGCTTCATTCTATCTGACCACCACCTTATGGTATTTTCTTGTCCATCATTTGGAGTGAGGGTTGCACCAGAAAGGGATTTAAAGTTTTCCTCAAGTAGCTTTCTAAAAGTTGGAGCCACATAGTCTATAATAGTGTAGTCCCAAGGGCACTGCCATTTCTTATCTGGTGCGCTAGTTGGATTAGCCAGTTCTTTGACAGAAGAATCTCTGTGCTGTGTTTCTGCCAAACAACAAACATGTGAATAAAAACTACCAAAGACCCAAGATTAACTTATGGTACTGTATGCAATCACAATAGGAAATCTACGTACGTTCCAAAATAGGATCCACCGGCAGAAGCATTGTTGTAGGCTTGCTTGTTGAATCAAACCTTGAAAGCAACATCCAAGCAGGAAAAAGGGAAGGGAGAAGAAGAGTTTCCCCAAGAACATTCACAAAATCACCTCCAAGCATACTAATGCACACAATTGGTACATCAGGGAGTTTATGGAAGAATTCTGTTACATGCTTTTCAAGATGTCCTACGTCCGCTGATGAAAACCTGATATAGGAATTTGAGTTTAACTATACATCTACATATACCCTCAAAACAATAATTCAGCTAATTAACTATTTAAAAATTTGAACCTGAGGAACTTTAGAACCTCATCTGTCTCATTTCCGAAATCTGCAATGGAACCCTGAAAAATGCAAAGGGAAAAGTTATTTTTTTTTGAAGTATACAACCAATTCTAATCCGGTTGATACCTTGGCATGACAAACCTTTGAATCTTTTTTTCTGGGCAATGCTTGTAAGCTAGCAAGGTAATGGCAATTGAGATAAGTTCCCACGGAAGTTTGGTGAAAGTATGCAGCCCAATGATTCAAAGAGAGAGATCCATTGGAAAACATAGGTAATTGGATTGTGGAATGTATCGTTGAAAGTAAGAATATACATGTAAGTAGCCTGCAAACCTGCACCAGGGGAATTACGTTTCAACACAGGGAGTAGCCACCAGTGAAGCAAATGTATAATTGAGGACAAAAGGAAAAATATAGCCTGACTTCGGCAGCCACTCAAGAAAAGATAGACTAAATATATACACTAAGCATTTAAAATCACAAGAGCACATGACTAAAGGATATCACAGACCTCCTGAAGAAGGGAGGGACTCTCTCCGGATAGCACGAAAGCTTTCAGCAACCAAGAAACAACATCAGACATTTGTACACTAGAGAAGCTGCAGCAGACATCCCTACAGATAGTGATGAAATGATGAGAGCTTAGCAACTGTCATGGACTGCCATGATCAGAATTTTACGCATGTGACTGATGCACAATAGCAAGTTGATGAAACAAACCTTGAATGCTCTGAAAGGAAGCCCTTCAGCAAAAAGAAACTCATACTACATAGTATTTCTGCACGCTCTAAAGAAAGAAAATCACCAGCATTCTCATCCATGATTAGTCCAATTAATTGAGGCTCATAGGTTCTATAACAACCCTGAGGAAGAGATCTGAAATACAACAATGATATGCACTGCCAGTAGATACTATGAACTTCATGAGCTCCATGCTTTCCACCATGAGCTCCCAAGGCTCTTGCTGCAAAAGGTAACACACCAGAAATGAACTATATAAGAATTAAGAAGAAAGTTGAGTAGTATCCAACGAATAGCTCAATCACAGAAATAAGAAATTAGATCAAACTACTTAAGCTAAAGGACCAATACATTTCCCAGTATCACAAAGGCCCCACTTGATGTCCATAATAGGACTGCCACCTCTTAGTACCATGCAGATTAACTTCATACTGTCATCAGTTTTGAGCTACAAGAGGATAACCCATGCCGCAATTGTACACTAATACCATATCACAGAAATAAAGTGTGGTATTGTTGTCCTACAGAGATCGACTTAACAAGCACTCATAAAGGGCCATTTACGTCCCCTAGCTGAAACCATGCGCAAGTGTATGGCCTACCAACCAGAATTTTCCCTACAAATATTTTGACATCTATGAAAGTTAAATAAATAAGATTGGACGGCAGCTTACCAACTTGGTGTTGCATCAAGTACTAGGAGCAGACCTGGCTAACCAGTCATATTAATGCAATACTCTATTAACACCGTGCTAGACAAAATTCATGAACAACTGTAACCAACCTTGGTGAATCCAACTAATCCATTAGCAAAATTATTTACAGATATAAAAGAACATATCTGAAGATTAAAAACAGCTGATTTTTCAATAGCTGCCATATAGAATCCTGGGGTCTCCGAGGGATGATTTGTACCTACGTTATCCTCAAACTACTTTACATAAACATGATTTTAGTTTTGAAATAGCCAGTTATAGACCATATCCTGCTACAGGCAGTATCATTCACCAACAAAGTCGATTCAGTATCATTTTCGTGAACCCTAGCACAATCTTTTATGATGGAGGCAGACATTTTCATCTTTCTCATGATAGGGATAAATGGCTAAATGCAAAATATATCTAAAACAAACAAATCAATTATGGTTCAGACTTGAGATCCACCAAATGAATGAATGATACTCCCTCCATGTGAAAATATAGGGCATATTTTACTAAGGAAACATTTGAAGTGACTGAACTACCTCTAATTGTTATCTCTTAAGGTACTATATTCAATGCATGCATGTAGGAAATACAAAGTAAATGAGGATATTTATTAGGGGTATAGAGAGAAAACACCAGTTATTTTGCATTGGAATTTTGTATACACCGTACATTTATGAATAAGAAGTATGCCTTATATACTTCAAACAGAGGGAGCATCATATTTGTGTTGTGAGAACTTTTAGGGAGTGTTTGGTTGGAGGCCAGAGTTTGCCACAACTTACCTAAGAAACTGAGGCTAGTGTTTGGTTCACTGCCACAGTTGTGGCTTGTCACACTTTCCTAACTCCATAGCCAACATGTCATGAACTCAAATTTTAGCTAAGTGTGCCACACTTGCGGAGCCCATTTTGTTGGCCACATTTTTTGTGGCAAGACACACTTTGGCTAACTTAGCTTTGGCATAGTTAGGCACCAACCAAACAGACCCCTTAGCCCCCACAGCCATGTGAAGCCCTCTATTGCGTAATATCATTAACTCAACTACATGATACATTGATTCATTAGCACATAAAAGAACATAAAAAAAATAGTACCTCTTTTTAACAGAAGTGACACAAGGTGGCGTCTGCGAATGCAGTCCCTTCTGAATTGCAAAATATTCTCAATGCACCCGGAGTTGAGTGAATTAGCAAAAAGACAGTTCCAACATCCAAACATATTGCATATGCCATCTCTTCTGCGCTCAACGTCATCAACAGAACAGTTTGCCTTCCCACAGGCCAAAGCATCTGTGGACAATTTGTCACTCAAAGATATGCCATTTTTACAATTTAGTTCAGCTTCATCATTTTCACCTTCAACATGTGCAGTTCGCTTACTAGAGCGGGTTCTAATCTTTGCATGAGCTGCCACATTCTGTTCTTTAGCTAAACGTGATGAATTTCTGGATGCCCTTTTAACTTTATTAACATCAAATCGAGCGCCTTCAACATTCCTCAAGTTTTGCCTTTGAGATTTTAATCCCACAATTTCATTGCACTGGTCACTAGGTGCCTGACTCAACAATAAACAAGGAGTACATGGAGGTAACACTCCATCCTTTGCTGCTAAGGGTTCTTTCCCATGATTACAAGCTCCACGCTTGGTTTCTGCAATACAATTTTTGCTACACACGATACAGCCAGTATTAAGCTTATCATAGGACCCAGAAGGAAATTCCAAACCGGTGCCATTCAATTTCTCCATGGCAGATTGGTACATGCCTAAAGCACTAGACAAATTGCACATTGACTGTTTCTGAAAGTCTTTCTCAAAGAGACTCCAAAACAGATCTCCAGCTTGCACATCAACTGATATCTCAAGAGTTAACTTGCACAGCTTGCATGAAATGAATTCATCATTTTCTGCAAGGAGATCCCTAGCACATTTAAGCTCGCTCTCTGAGGCATCCCATAGCTGTCTCTTACGGTATAGTTGACCTAAAACATGAGACAGAAAGAACAAATGAACAAAAAACAGTCAAAGCAATAGACAGATCATCAATAGATATATGTACCTAAAACTGATGTAAAAACAACACCAAAAACTGGCAACCCGTGGAAACGTGATATCTCCTTTCCTGTCCGTAACAGAACTTCTGCTTCAGCACCATTACCAATCAATTCATGCATCACAGCAACCTGAGTACATCACATAGTGAAAACATGCATAATATGAAAAATGTCTGTAGCCTACTTGAGGCCATGTATTAGAATACGAAAATGATTGTGCTACTGCCAAAAGCCAGAGCGGTATGCAACACAAGCCATCACTCATCGGTAGGTTGGATTCATGTCACTACGTGATAGATGAGGGGAGCACATTCAAGTGCCTACTTTTTCAATCATTTCGCTGGTATTGTGCAGTCATGCCACACTGTTGCCATACCTGTAATATGCTTTCAAGATAGCATCTAAGTACATTCCATGGAGTAAGGAAAGAATCTCTTGTGCTGGTTGACCTGGTGGAATCTGGCCAAATTTCAGCTATTGTTGGTGCCCACGCTTCAAGTGAAACAAAGCCTTGGCCACCACAACACTGGTTTTCCCCACTTACAAACTTGCCCAAATTAAATTTGAACTTCTTTTTTAGGAGCTTCTTGCGCAACTGGAGGGCTTCTCTTCCATATGAAAAGGCCTGCCAAAAAAAAACAAAGGGATCTAATTACAGGGAGGCTAAACTATAGAGCACCTCCACTATCTAGCAACAATTCATAATCACTGAAGATTTACCACCAAGGTAAATTGTTGAGAGAGAAACCGATTACCTGGAGAAGTTGTCCTCTTGACAGAAGTCTTTCTGCCAAATCATAGTATAAATAGCCAGCTAGATAGTTTGATTGATTATTCGAAGTAACCTGCAAAATCAAACAATACAAGATGCATAATAGAAAAGACCATACCTACTAAATTATTGCAATGCAAGTAACGGAACTTACATCAGAAACCAGAGATGATGCAGCTTTATCGACCTCATCAACACTGGCACTGAAACCAAACTGATTTCCAAAGGAATGTTCACTTGATTGAGAAAAAAAAGAGTCAATAGGCCACAACCGCTGAAGAAACATACAAAGAGAAGGATGGTCTCCTTTGAAACAGTTTCTCCAAAATACTGTATTGTGACAATCAACACCAAGATGCTGCGACGACACGTAAGAAACAAATTGCTGGTCCATTGGGAGATGACAGCATGCATGATTAAGGCGCCCATTGGTAAATAACATGGAGAATAACTTTTCAAGGGGTAAGTTTTCTTGCTCCCATATCATTATCATAAGCTTGCACAGGTCAAATTGAAGCTCAAAGCAGCCCTGATATGGCACAGTAAATATACATAATTATGTTGCTGAAGGGGCAGCAATTGTATCTCATCCAACCTAATAAGTTTTGTCATCACCTTACCTTCATGGCCAACAAATCAACCAGAGAACAAAGAAGTGGTACAAGAGTTTCTGATGGTTGTTGAAAGACCAAACCAGGAGAAGAACGATGAAAAGTACCCATCTTTGACCACAAGCCAACAGCACTCCTAGCATTATCAAAGATTACCTATTCAAAATAACAATAATTATAATAACCATAGGGAGACAAAGCAAAAGGGGCACATTATAGCTTTTATTTCTTAATAGACAAGTAACTATCCAAGTAATTATTGTGCACTTAATTAAACACGAGATCTGAAGCTGTTACCTTTCCACCAAGATTGGCTTCCTGGGCACATTGTGCATGCAAGCAGTATGCAATAGCCAACTGATGGCTCACGATCGCATTGCCCCGAGATGAATCCAGTAAGATGCCTCGCTGGTTTCATGAAGAAAAATGAATATTAGATCTCCCTTGCTGAGTAGTGAAGCAAGGCGCGGGGTGGGGAGGGGGGGGGAGACTCACCAGTAAAGATATGGCTTCAGACAAGGACTCAAGGCAGCTGCTTATGTTTTGCACTCCAGATGCACGGAATGCACGTGCCTTTCTAACAAGAACCCTTGATCTCTCTAGATAATATTCTTTTGAACAATATACTCCATCCAGGAGAATATCAATTATCCTGTTTTGCACTTTTGCACAGAGCATGGTGCCTCGAGAATCCATTAGTCCATATGCTAATAATTCCTGCAAAAACCAATATTCATCCAAAGCACTTAGCATTGAAAAGAGATCAAAATACAGATATACCATTGTTAATCCAACAAAACAGAATATGATACCTGCTCTAAGATTAAGCCAACCACCTTCTTTGGCAAGGGAGACGGGTAGCCCATAAGAGAGTGATAGAGAAGAGGAGCACTATCCACATTTTGGTCATCCTCAAAATCCTTATGTGTTATCTGAAGTTCGAATAACAAAATAAATGAACTCAATTCAACCATGTGCCAGAAGCAGAATAGTTCTTTTTTATGTCAATACCTTAACCCACAACTTGATCAGAACCAAAGAGCTGTTGTGATAATCAGATACGTCACCATCAGCCAACAATTCAGAAAGGCTCTTCACAATGATATCACGTATCATTTTTGCACCACATCTATGGAGGGTGTCAACCATCTTTGCAATCCTTGCAAATGCATCTGTAATGATTTCATTCAGTGTATCCTTTGGTAGATCCTCAATAATGTTGTGCCCTTCCATTCTTGCTGATAGTCTACAGTAAGAAAGCCTCACATGTGCCCATATTGTTTGACAGCATAGCTCTAATGCCTTTGGTGCCTGAAGCAGTTACAATGGCCAATTGTATTAAACTTCACATGTACAATCATATTTAAGTAATAGATCACCATCTCAGAAGGGTACCTCTTCAAAATGTCCAATATTATGAAGTGTCACACCAATGTTACCAAGTGAAGAGATCAGAAATTTGAACTCCTCAAGCATTAGCCATGTACTTGAAATAGCACAATTGATGGAAGACAAGCTCTTCTGGACTATGAAAGCAAAATGAATTAATAGGGAATAAGGATGGTATTTAAAAAATAGCAACATCAGACAATTTAACAGCAATTTTCCACAAATGGCATTAATATATGAGAATACAAACATGTTGATTCATAAAAATTTATACATGTAGGAAAATGAAAACTCTCAAAATTGATACCAATAACAGGCTGAAACAAGGGATTCTGTAATTGCACAAGTCACAATGCTAGTGGTAAATGATTAAGGCTGAGTTTGGGATTGCAGTGATTGTGATAGTCCCATTTGCTTAATCAGCTTTTACCTATTTTATCGTTTGGCTAGCTAGCTTTTTCCTATTTTCGTGGCTATTTCTCCACAACATATTATAAAAAAGGTTCAGCACAGCACAGTTCAGCAACCGCAAACTGAGCCTAAATGGTCTGTCTGACCAAATTAATCAGATTCAATATAAATATAGGAAAAGCGACTTAAGTACCTGGATAGCTTCCTTGGTCACAAAAGAAATTTTGATTGCTGAAATTAGGGCTCTCAGTAAGGTACCACGTTGTTCATGCAGTCTCTCCTTCTCTCCTTCAGACCTTTTGGTACAGCTGTTACAGCAAAAGATAAAACAGCTTGCAAAATCAGGAATCACTCACTTATTACAGTAACAATACTTATGATCTTATGGACTTACCTATAAGCAGCAAGGCTGGAATCAATGAACTGATGCAGTACTGTTAAGACATAGGTAATGTTTCCAGAATTGTGGACTGTTTTTCCTTCAGAGAAGTTCTTCCAAACTGCATTTGCATGCTGCAATAATATCTTGCAAACAAACTCCAAAGAATCCAAATATGCCACAAAATAAATATGCTCATGTGACTGAGGGTAACTGTATTTCTTATTGGAATGTCTAGCCTGCATTAATGAACTTGAATCTTTCTCCAGACTATCAAGTGGAATGGATTTGCCGTCAGTGACACAGAAAAGTCGTGCTAGTGTGCCAAGTGCATTGTTCAAAGCTTGTAGATACTTTTCATTTTTGAGAAAATCCACAGATATACAGGGGTGCTCTTCACTTTCTATTTGCTGAGTAGTGAAGTGTAATCCGGTAGCATAAAGATGAAGAATTGAGGCAGTGGGAGAGGAAACCTATAAAATGCGTGCAATTAAATTAATTTAAAAAATAATGGCACTGTATGGTATGCACTAACACAGAGCAATGCTAAAAACCAGTACAGCATATACCTCAGAAAAATAACCACCTTGTTTATAAAGTAGTTCTGAAGCACCAGCATGTACATCCCTATTTGAAGAAAGAAAACTCCGAGAAAAATATGCTACAAATTCCAGAAACTCATTTACAGCTTTAGGTAAGTCAGCCTGAAAAAGTGTTAAATGATATTAGAACAGTTAATAATGTCTTGATGGTAAATATAAAAAAATAAAGCTATTGCCTCATTTTCACAGGATGGACAGTATGAAGAGTTGAAGACATTGGTGCACTTAGTACAAACAATATACGAGGCCAGAAGTGCACCAGAAATCTGCTCTGCATGACTTAATTGTCATTTTTTCATAATGACCTAGGCCCATCAGTAATTACAATGAGGTAGAATGCTTCAAGAAGATAGAACACCATAGTGAATCTGGATTCTTAAACAACATGTACTGTTACAAGATGTGTAGCATATTGAGTATCACCATTAAAATAAGTACCATAAGCTCACAGCAAGATCTTCATGCTATGTAAGTCTAACAAAATTCATTATGAACAAGGGCACTCTATCTGTCAATGGATAAGTGTAACCCAAAGCTACAAAACAATGTTTAGTTGCTTCTCCTCTTAGTGAAAAGATGTGCAAATTCATTTTTGCACATTCTCTAAAAAAACAATGTTTAGTAAGATAGATTTACAAAATCCAGCTATTGACAGGCCTAACTCAACTTTTAATCACAGACACACACCTCCAAAACTGAAGAAACACACTTACAGTGAATTTTGAGAATTTACAAACTATACTTCTAGCTTCGACCTTCATGCAGTTTTGTCAATTCACCACTTGTACTGCTACATGTAGTGCAGTTTAACATATGTGCTTCTGAATTTTAGTGAAATTCAACATGTTTCATATGGATGAAATTGCTGAATATCACCAGGAGGTGGAGCTCTAGATGGCTTAAGCTACCATAACAACAATTACCTTACACAGAATTTATTATACTCAATGCAAATGAACAATTTCTTGAGCGCAATGTGATAACCCAGTCTAAATTAAAGGATAAACGTGGTAATTAAGCACACACAAAATACAACTGGGAATCTGCAAGTTCTGCCTTTCAGGAAGTATGGATTATGGAAGGCTTCAGTGCAACTTCCTCGTTAATTTATTATCATACACCATGCACAACTTTTCTTTGATTATTTCCTATTGCACCTGTATTGGCTGTACCATAAGCCTACCGAGTTGATTAACATATATGCACGGATACCGACTAAAAACGATATTGGCAAATTACGTGGTAGAGAAATTACAAAAGGATTATGAGTTGCAGAAAAGGAAAGCAAGCATGAGATTACCTTGACTCGTAAAACAGAGTCAACAACAGTCTCCAACACATCAAGCAAAAGATGTGCGCTCCCTTCCCAACTCAAATCTACAGAAGAACAAATCTTGCGGGCAACCTGCAACAAAATAAACAGTAACATCATTAACTAACCAGTATAATTAAGTTACATTTGTTGAATTCCAAAGGTAACCAGTTTGCTAGACATACTGCCGGCAAGCGTTCAATCATTTGTGCCTTCTCAAACTCCCCTAAGGTTGCAGCACAGAATCCACGCACAAGGTTAGCATTGAAAAATGAAGACTCGGCAACCAGGAAAATGGCACAGCGGCTCAGTGCATTCACAAGCAGAGTGAGATACTTCCTGCTGGCCTCCTCAGACAGAATCCTGCAGACACACAGAATGTCATAAGCCCACATAATATCTCCCTTAGTAAACAGAATGCAGAGTTAATAGAGCCCATAATCTCACCGGAGCCATGGCCGGAGCTGCTCGACAAGGCTGAGAACCCGTTCGTACGGGCCAGCTTCCTTCACCTTGCCCTTGCTGGCACAATTAGCAAGGCAGATGGTGAGCTCAACTGCAAGGGTGGTGATTTCAGGGTCCGCGCCAGCCTCCCCTGCAATGCCAGGGTCGGGGAGGTGGGGAGCAACACTGGCAGCACCACGGCGAGGCTTTGCGGTTGTGGGTGGTGAGAGCGCGGAGCGGAGGGCGTCAAGCGCGGCAGCGGCCTCCGCCTCGGCGCGCGCGTAGTGGCCGCGCGACTCGAGGCAGCACACGAACCGGCCGCGCTGGAGCAGAACAGAGTAGGGCTTCCCCGCGAGGCACGTCGCGATGGCCGTTAGGCAGTCGAGGAGGAGGCCGTAGATCTCGAGTAGCTCGTCGGGGCACCCGGCGTCGCCTGAGCTACTAGGGTTCGGGCGGAGGAGCGGCGGGAGGAGCTGGAGCGCGCGGCACAGGAACGGGAGGAACCGCTTCGCGAGAGGGCGAACGGCGGCCGCGTCGGGAGGCGGCGGCTGCTGCTGCTGCTTGTTCTGCTTCGTCGTCCTCTTCGGCGGTGGCTTGGGGGTAGGGTTTGCTGTGGGCAGGTGGGGGGAGAAAGGCTGGAGGTAGGCGGCGAAGCGGGAGTGGAGGCCGGAGTGGGAGCACGGAGAGGAGAGTGCGGCGAGGAGGTCGGCGGCGGTGGCCTCCATTGCCGTGTGCGGATGGCCGGAGCGGAGCCGTGTGGGGAAATTTTTGGCCTTTTGGGGGGGAGAAGGGGTGCGGAATGGGCGGGAAAGGGTTTTGGCAGGAGCGGCCGCAACTCTGCGCAGTGGAGATCGGGTCGGGTATTGTAGGTCGGAACACGAAGCGTGCGGCAGAAGATTGGATATCTGTGGGCTGAAATGGACATTTTTTGGGCCAACAGTGGGCTTCCTCCTGATTATTCCAATTGGGTCTCAGTTGTTTAGGCGCTTCAGTTGGGCTTTTCTCCTTGATGGGCCGAACTGGAATGCAAGGCGTGTTTGGTTTCCTTTGTTTCACTCGAAAACAAAAGCAGAACAGAAGGGCGCCTCCTACGGAGTGAAACAGGGGACACTCTCCTACGCGCGCTGACACTTGTGATGTGTGGACTCATACGCCCTCCTCTCCCTTCTTCCTCCGCCTCGCCTGACGCTGCGTCAGTCTCACGGGCGTCCACAAATGTTGACATGTGAAGCTACAATGGCCCCAACAGTCCATAACACACCCGCAAACATCCATCTTCTTTGCTCCCGGTCGTTTTTTCTACCACATCGGACATCCCTCTTCCCTTCCGATGGTTGCGTCGCCACGGTGGTTTGATCATAATTTACGGTCTTTTAAACTTAATGTATTTTAGTTGAAATTTCATTAATTCAATTTTGGAGAGTTTTACTTCGAGTTGAAATCTTCAAATTAAAAGTTCGGAAGATGAAATACTGCCAATTGATAGTCGCACAGTTTAGAATTTGGGCGACCTTACAATGGTTGCGCCTGCCTCCTTAAACCTGCGGAGAAGAAAAACGGCGCCACAATTTAAGCTCGGCTAAGAAAAGTTGCGACAAACCTAGTGCTACGAACTTAACACTAGCCTAAACTCGCCTAAGATAGTCGTGCTAAATGGTTTCGAACCAGACACATCCGTGTATCATTGGCCACCGTACTGATTTGGCAACTTGAACTTCAACCGACTCTGAAGTCAGTATTTTCGTGCGGCTGCTACTGAACCAAAACACTGCGATGGGCGAACATTTTGCCAGCACAAACTCTTTACACATTCTTTTTGGACAATTGCATTCCTTCGTTTTACTGTTCTAGAATCACCAACTCATTCATCCTCTGCATCTCTGCATCAGTATACACCTCCACGGCCAATTGGCCATCCACCACTCGATCGACCACAGCCACTCGTATGTACCAGAACTCGAGATAGTTCTGACTCCACAGTTACTATGCTAAAACCGCAAGATGTAACTGCTGCTATGTACACTACGCGCGCCACGCCCGGCTCTGCTTAGAAGACAATGCAAGACTTGTCGAGGTCATACCCCATTTTCTCCAGGCCCGGCCGCACCGTGCACTCGAGCATCGCCGGCGGCCCGCACACAAGCGCGAGCGTCTCGCCGTCGCTGGGAGGCAGGTGCTCCCTGAGCACCCGCTCGTCCACCCTCCCAACACCGTACTCCCACGCGTCCTGCGCCCCCGCCACCTTGCTCACCACGTACCACACCTTGAGCCGCGCCGGGTGCGCGGCGGCCCACCGGTCGATCTCCTCCCGCAGGAGCATGTCGTCCTCCGTGCGGTTCGCGTACACCAGGTGCATCTCCGTGCCGTCGTCGGGCTGGTCTCTGAGCACAGCCTGGATCACCTGGTACACTGGCGTGATCCCCGTCCCGCCGGCCACCATGGCGAGCCGGCGCGCGAACCGGCGCTCGCCGCCCACCGTGAACGCGCCGCGGCCGGCGTACTCGACGTGGCCTACGGGCCCCTTGATGTCAATGGCTGCGCCGAGCGGCAGGGAGTCCAGGTACTGCGACATGAGCCCGCCGTTGGGGTACTTGGGGTCCTCGTCCTTGAAGTATATCTTGATCAGGAGCTCCACGTGGCCGACCTCCTCAATGGAGCTCGTCGGCGTGTAAGCGCGCATGCAGAGCTTGCCACCGATCGACGCGCACACATACACGTGCTTGCCGACGGGTAGCCCGAGCTTTTGGTCCGGCGATGACAGCGCGAACCGGAACAGGCGTACGTTGTCAGAGAGACTCTTCTTGTCCACGAGCCGGCACCTCACCTTCTCCCGCGGGTTGCAGAGCGCGACGGTCGAAACCGGCAGCTGGGGCACCGCTGCCGCAGGGGCCTCGACGATGGCGTGGAGGTCGGCATTGCTGCTCTGCGGCGAGTAGTCGCTCCCCGTGACGATGAGCTCGCCGACGCGGTACATCTCGAGGAGCCCCCGGGCCTTGGCGGAGTGGATGGCGTCGAACTCCTCGGTGCAGTCGGTGCCAGCGTTGATGAGGATGCTGTCCGCGCCGCCCGGGTGGTCCTTGAGGAAGCCCGTGCAGTCGTAGACGTGGCCGTGCACGACGATCCACGCGGACTCCGGGGACGTGTGGCGGCGCACCTCGGACATGGCGTACTGCGTGGAGGCCGTGCTCATGAAGGGCGTGGACGTGCTCCGCTTCAGAGTGCCCTGCGTGGTCTCCGACGTCTCGATGTGCTTCTGCCGCGCCATCCACCCGCCCGACTGGTTGCCAGGCTGCGTCGGGTGCTCGAAGACCAGCCCGATCTCGCCCTTGTGCGGCCGGCACACGTTGATCTTCACCCGGAACCAGCAGTTGTTCATCATCCCCTGCACAAACCAACACACCGTAATCAGTGCCATCGTCCACGAGAATCACGTACGTTTGTGCACAAGACGATCGAGCTGTAAACTGTAAAACAGATGACGTTATTATTTACCATGAGGTTCCAGATGAGCTTCTCCGGCTGGGTGTTCAAGGCCTCGTCCCAGGCGCGGACGGCGATCTCCTTTGCCCCGAGCAGGTCGAGCACCTCGACCTCGATGGACCAGAAGCACCAGCACCAGTACTTGCCGAACTTGGTCGGCCTCTCCGGATGGTCGAGCGCGCACAGCTGCCACGTCTCGCCGCCGTCCAGGGTGACCTCCACCCGCGTAACTTTCCGGCCACCGCCTGGTAAAAAAACACCATCAGTACAAAACTCCAGCCACAAATTAATAGTCCAATTAAAAACCCAAATAGGCTGTGCTGGGCTTTTAGAATGAGTACTAGACCCAGGTCCAGACTAAATTCCGAGACAACACAACCGTATCATACGTTTATACGGCACGAGTGCTATCACTTGGATGACGAGATGTGTGTCGGACTCACCGGAGTAAGCATATCCCTTCATCGTATACGGCTTCTGTGTCGTCAGTGCATTGATGGGCAGCACCTCGTCGTGTCCCGGCGTGGCGATCACCGAGTTTATGTTGAGCTCGTTTATCATGCACTCCGGCTTGTACCACCACGCTGCAAACGGGAAAAATCCAAGAAAAAACACCGTGAGATACACAGCAAATACGTATCGTGTTCGTGCGTGCACGGACGCAAGTAGAAGAAAGCAAGTGCTCGCAAATCTGATGATATATACCTTCGGCATTGGCGAGCTCGGCGTCGACGTGGGAGGGCAGGACGCGGTTGTCGCGGTAATGGTAGTAGCTCTCGGACTCGTTGCAGGCGACGATGATGCGCTTGAGCCACTTGACCATGCGGCCGCCGATGAAGCCCGGCACAATGACCCGCACGGGGAAACCGTGGTCCGGCGCCAGCGGCTCACCGTTCTGCATGTAGGCGAGGATGACATCCCGCGCGGGGTCCATGGCCACGGTCCGGCGCAGGCTGGTGCCATACTTGCACCCGCCGCCGCCGGGGAGGTCCTCGGCGCCCTCGAAGCACACGTTGGCGGCGCCGGCCGCGGGGCCCATGATGCCGCACCGCCGCAGCACGTCGCGGAGGCGCACTCCGCGCCACACGGAGGTGGAGACGGCACCGGGGCCCCAGTTGAAAGCCCACGGACTGGCGCACCATGTTCTGCTCCTTGCGCCGGTTCCCCGCGCACACCAGTGTGACGGGGAGCTCAACGGCCTCGAACTCTGTGGCGAGCTGCTCCATGGTGAGCCGAGCGGGGCGCTTGACGAGCCCCGTCACCTCCACGGTCCAGGTGGACCAGTCGGCCTTGGGCACGGCGCCGTGGTTGCGCACGTAGTGGAGCGGTGCCGGGGTGATGAACCCGTGCGCCATGAGGCGGGGGGAGCGGCGGCTCGGAGTTGAAGGGGTGCTTGCCGGTGAGCCGGACGAGCGCCGGGTGGCGCCGGACCCACGCGTCGGAGGTGGCCTCGTCGCGAGGGTCCTTGACCGGCGGCTCGACCTCGAGGCGCGGGCGGTAGAGCGACCTCCAGTCCGGGGGTATGCTGTCTTCGTCGTCCGAGTCGGACTCCGAGCCCGGACGGCGCTTGCCGCCGCCGCCGGAGGAGAACAGGTCGAAGCTCTTGGCGGGCTGCGCATTGCTCGGCCACGGGTGGGTGGACACCTGACGGTTGTACTCGACGGAGGCCGCCATTGCTGCAGCTGCAGGCAGGAGATGCAAGTACAAGTCTTGGAAATGGCGTGTCGTCACAAGCTAGAAGCTCAGGATGGCGTCTGCTGTTGGAAGCTGGGGATGTGGTGGCGCGGGGTTTATATAGGGACGGAAACGGGACTACGGGAGGGAAGAGGCGTTCCAACTTCTAAATTGTGAAACTACTGCATGTGGCGCCAAATTTTCCAGTGCAAATGCACGCATACAACTATTATACAACAACCACGAGTTGACGTCACCACGCGCGGAGACGAAACGGAGGGTGCGTGTGCCATGATTTCCTGATTTCCTCTCGATTTGGGGCTATTTCTTTTCTTTTTCTTCACGCTTCCAAAGAAAAGAAACGTTGTTTGCATATGTTCCATGACATTTTCTAATGAGAGCACTTATTTCCAAGTGAACTGAGAAATTGTTATTTCTAAATTGACGTTTTTGAACGTTGATTCAATATCTAACAGTTAATTGGGTAGTTATATATTTTAGAATTTGTGCGTAACTTTTAGCCTAGAGACATGTAACTAGCCAGTTGTGTTTTTTGTGCATGTAAGTACAAATTTGATAATATGTAATTTGGTCGACTAAGAAATAATAGTGTCTCAAATTACTAAGAAATAACAAGTCCTTTTTTTAATCCATCTCTTAAAGAGGCGAGACGACCATTTGTTTGGTTGTTGCGTTGTACGACGCCATTGGACAGTTCAAACTGTTGCACTGAGTTAAGTTTGGCGAGAATGGGCAGTTCGGATAGTCCAACCTCTAATTAGACACATGAATCTGATTTCCGGACTGCTCGACATCCAATTAGACACATAAACAATGCGCCGGTGCAAAAAGGATGATGCAAATTGGAAGGCTAAAATGCTATTGCTTATCAACGTCTTCTGTTAATGCAGCATCTTGAGTATTTCTGTTTCAGTACTGTCGGTAAACTTGTACACACTGTGTTAGCCCCAAAGGAAAATGGATGGAACAGGGGAGGTAGACCTCCCTGTTGCGCTGAACAACTCGCTGGTAAATGCCGTGGCCGCGTTCTCCTCAACGGCGTGTGCGAACACATGCAGCTACTCTACTACTTTTGGTGTCCAAAATCAAAGTGTGCCATGGCCCCGGCTTAATCTGGTCGCGAGAAAAGGAGACGGCGTCGGGTGCGGGTGCAGCCACCCCCGAATGCAGCTTGCCCTGGAAATGACCTTGCCCAGGTGAATGCAGGGGACACCAGCAAGTGTCGACCGGAGATCGATCCTTCCTGCCTGTGCTGTGCACTCTCGTCGCTTCTTTCCTGCTTCCTTTCGCTTCTTCCAATGATCATAATTGTATTTAATATAATCGGGTAGTCTGCAGCACTCGTTCCATGGCGGATGCAACGTAGATCGGCGAATCCAACCAGCCGACTACCGTAGATTAGCTATGATGATTGATGGATGGAGTTCATAATCAAGTGCCTTTCTTGCTCCCTTGTTGTTTGGGATATCGCATGTAAATGACAGCTGGTGATCTGCGTGTTTTTGCAACAGTGCAAGTGTGTAAGTTTGAGAGGCCGAGCAAGTTTGTCAGTGATGAAGATCGCGTCTCAAGTGAAGTGACCTCTAGGCTCCACAGAGCAGGCACCATCTCCTCTTAAAGCACTGCAAGGGAAGTTTCTACATGTCTAATTTTCTCACACACACCAAAAACAACAATGGAGTCAAAAGTCCAATCAGATAGTCCTATTTTCCTCGAGCAAAAATATCACAATGTCATAAGCACAGCAGTACTCCAGTTCTTTGATTAACCCGGTAAATCAATGCTAATTTAAGCATGATGCAGCAGTATCTTATCGCAAGGCATAAGATACTAGCAAGATGCTTTCCCGCTTCAAACTAAATGATTGACTTAACACAAAGCTAATCGCATAACAGCGGTAATTAACAATTCGATGGCGCATGGCATTTTCCAATGGCCAAGTAGCCGGTGGGGAGCCAGGAGGATGCTTTCACTTCCCGGTTAGGCAACAGCTGAACACTTGAATAGTAGCCAGCTCTTAGTAGTACCCATGCATCTTCTCAAGATCCCAAGTCCGGCCGGCTCAAACAAAAGGGGTTGCCTCCCGGCTCTCCCCGTCGCCAAGGGCCAATTGGACCAAGGCCAGGGCCAGAGATAGCTAGGTTGCAGTACACAGTGGCATTGGCTTGTGATGGCTGCTTCTGGAGTTCTAGCCTTCCCCAGTTGGTGACTTTGCCACTGATGCATGCCATCTTGAGATCTCACTTTTATGGTTTTGGTGTTTTGCTCCAACTACCTCCGGTCCTGAGCCTGACCTTCAACTCGCATCAGGATTCAGAAACGTGGTGCCAATTCATAGTTGTCTGTGAAGCTGACACTTCGAGTGAGCAACTGGGATTATTACATGAAATCGCGCTGTGATATTTTTGGAATCGAAATTGTTAACTCTCGGTTGATTGAGATTTTCTTAAATCTGGTTCGATGAGATTAGCCACTGTATCTTGCTCTAAGATCCATACGTGTGCGGGTTTTATGTCTATGCGGGTCTAAAATTTAATCTGTTTCTTTCTTTTTATTTTCATTTTGAAGCCATGGGATCAACATCGAACGGCTAATCTGGTCGACTGATATTTAATCGAATGAGATCTAGCCAGACCCCGAATCTGCTTGCCTCTTTGGAGGGGAAATAACACCTCAAAAGTCCTTTTCTAAGGAAAGGGAGCATACCCATACTGTTACCAAGGAAATGTACCCCTCAACTTTATTCAGTTCGAACTTCAAAGCAGATCACTACAGAGTGGCGAGTGGAGACATAGTCAGTTCAGCTCTTGTCACCACATTCTGCACAGTAGCACATCAACCAGTTCTCTCTGCGTTTTTTTTTCTCACTGCATCACTGAATCATGACGGGTTGCAGCTATTTTGCACTTCATGTCAATCGAGTTCAGAACTTCAGATGTGGTGATGATCACCGTGCATGCACCAGGCAGAGCAGACAAGAAACAGAGCATCATTAGAGAATTGAAACAACTTGTAGTCTGCATTAGGAAGATATATTTTTGTTTTGGGCTGAGACATCACAGCTTGAGCTTGTCCAATGTATGCAACTGATGGATTCCACTTGAATCAGAATAAGCAAAAGATCCCATCAGAGATTACCAGCTATCAGATAGCATCAGGAAAGTTCAGTATCGCTTAGAAAACGCCTTGGCGCCTTGGCGTATGTACATATTCCGTCACGATCACGATCATATATGTTCATAGCTGCATTGTGTACGTATGCACAGCACCTACTTGATTCATCTCAGAAAAACAAAAGGACTCTCTTCTTGAGAGAAATGACTAGAATATTCTCGCTTTTCACTATTCAGAAGAATTACCCGCGCAATTGCGCGGGAAACATTTTTAATTATCTTTATTTTTTTATCGTACGCATGATATTAGATTAGTACGGAAATAAGAATTCAGATCGTGAGATTTAGGTACAGTTATGACGATCTATCAAATGCAATCTGTTTAGGTACAGTTATGATGATCTATCGATTGTGATCTGTTTAGGTACAGTTTATGAAGATCTATCGGCTGGAATCTGTTGAGGTACAGTTATGTAAATCTATCGGCTGTGATCTGTTTAGGTACAGTTATGTAGATCTATCGGCTGTAATCTGTTTAGGTGCAGTTATGAAGATTTATCGGCTGTGATCTGTTTAAGTACAGTTATGTAGATCTATCGGCTGTAATCTGTTTAGGTGCAGTTATGAAGATCTATCGGTTGTGAACTGTTTAGGTACAATTATGAAGATCTATCGGTTGTAGTCCACTAATAATAAAAGGGTCCACCAAATTAACGATCGGATGTTTTATTTTTTTATAGGAATTTCTAGCCTATCTCTATTTTTTCTATTGTATTACGCTTTTAGTATATAATAACTAGCACAGTGTCTCGCACAACTTTTTTAGTTATTTTTATGTTTTTTACCTGTACGTGTGATATTATATCAGTACGGGAAATAAAAGTTCAAATTGCGAGTCGCCCTGTTAGGCATTGTACTGAGTCGTCTATTTAGGTACAATTATGATGATCTATCGGATGTGATTTGTTTAATCATCTTTATCATTTTACTTGTACGCATGATATTATATCAATATTGATTGCGTGGGAAATGTGTTGGTTATCTTTATTTTTTTACCTGCATGTATGATATTAGATCAGTACTAATTGCGCAGCAAATATTTTTAATTATCTTTATTTTTTGCCCGTAGGCGTGCAATTAGATTAGTACGGAAATAAAAGTTTAAATTACGAGTCGACCTATACTGAGCCATCTATTTAGGTACATTTATGAGCCGGCCTGCTAGTCGTTCTATCGAGCCATCTGTTTAGGTACAGTTATGAAGATCTATCGGCTGTGATCTGTTTAGGTGCAATTATGAAGATCTATCGGCTGTGATCTGTTTAAGTGCAGTTATGAAGATCTATCGACTGTGATCTGTTTAGGTGCATAACGATCGGATATTTTGCTTTTTTGTGAGAATTTCTAATTTTTCTCTACTTTTTCTATTGTATTCTGCTTTTAGTATATAATAGATAGATAGATTAAGAATAAGAAGAAAACTAATATGATTACATCCACACGAATCAAGATGGAGCTAGAATGAAAGCGGCGCATCGAGCTCAGTCGACCTCTTGGAACATCTAATAGCTTCTCGGATGCAACCCTGAAAAGAACATAAAAGTGATAAAGTGCAGCTTTAATAAGGATTCAGGCCTATTGATCTGCTCGGGACTTTTTCTTGACGTCACCCGAGTTATCGGCATGCTCGTTTAGATCTTTCCTAGTTGAGCTTTGATCTGCTTATAGTTTTCATGGCAAAGCAATGAAAGGAAATGCACGAGAAAGATCAGAATACGGGTACATATCCGATTGGAATTCAGAAATGGAAGAAGAATCAGCGCGTATGCACATGAACAATAACAGCTGGAAACTGTAAGCCAACCCAAGGCTGGAAATGGAGCACGACTGGCATGTAGGCTGGGCCAGGCCAAATCGGATCTCCCAAACACGCCAATGAAATCTCAGCCAGAGATATGCTCGTGCTGTCCTTCGTTCGGCTGACTTTTTGTGACAGGGCAACGAGCACGGCGTGAAAGTTACAGCAAGACAAATGCTCTCTTGGCCAAGAGATGAGAGTCCGAGCTAACAGAGTTAGCTAAATGCGCTATTCTTCTTTCTTTTCTTCCTTTGAACTTACAAGTGCGCTTCTAAATTCTAGTACTTCAACCCTTTTACTCGAAGTTTTTTCCCATACACGAACCCAAGTGTTTAGTGCTTTACCGTTGAACGACAGCACGAGACCTCCGACGCCGAGTGGTGCCCGTCCCGTCCGTTGGTTCGGCTGCTCAAACCTCATAAGCTGTTGGGCTCCCGAAAGGCCACCCACCCCAAATCTCGCGTCTTCTGCGTTGGGTGTCTCCGACCCGACTTCGATCGGTGAACGCCACTGAACGGGTAAGCCTGCGACTCGGCAGGCTGCGATGCGGCAGGCGGCAGGGCGCCCTGTTGCCGCCGCCTGCCTGTCATCCGGGGAATTCCGGATGCTTTCAGATCTGTGGGTGAAAGTCTAAAACCTATGTCGGCTCATTCCGCTTGTTCAACTCCATTATTTACGAAAACATTAGTATATTTAAGTTGGATGTTAAAAAAAGAGGGGGAAAAGTCGCAAACCCGTAATACCGGTGTAGAACAAAAGCACGGTTGCACAACGTGAGCACGTGATATATATAGCCAGGAAAAAGAAAATCCCTACACGCATTCGGTGCAACGCATGCACATCACCATAGGTTACAGATATCTATTTTTTGCAAGGACACAGAGGTTACTACAGATATCAAGCAACATCTTGATCACCAGAAAAACACACGCGTTTCAGGTTTGAACGGAGCAAACGACAGGAACAACCAACCAAACACATACTGGTTCCAGGTTTCAACGGAGCAACGACTAGAGGAACCAATAAGCTGCATATGTTGGTACTTTCAACAACAAAAAAGCTGCATATGTTGGCAAACATTAATCGCTACAACTAACAAATGAAATATGTTCTGCTGTTAGTGTCGTCCGTAGGATCGCAGACTTGAATAAGAGAAAACACTCCAGGAAGCCACACACCCTTTTTTCTGAAGACCAGGAAGCCACAAACTAGAGTTGTTCCAAAGGAATATTGGAAACCGCCAAATTACATGAAGCAGCAGCAGTTTGAACTTTGAAACTAAATTCTGTGATTGATCCATCCTTCTAATCAAGTCAAAAGAATTGTGATTCACCAATGAAAGTACATAAATGGCCCAATTCACAGCTCAGTAGTGCGTGTCTTCCCACAGTGCAATATAAACATCATGACTTAGAAATCAAGCTGGATTTTTATTCAATGTTTATTTCTCACGTTACATACGTAATTGGCAAGTTGACTGCTTTAAGCTATAGAACAGAATCACGACTATGCACATTCCGAACCCTCAAAACCCTACGTCAGCTGATCATCTCAAAAACTCCCTACACTGGAGATCAATAATGCCTCCACTCCCTCTTTGGGAATACAAAGGCACGAAAAGGAACAGGATATACTATAAGATATACAAGCTAGCTATGAATATCATGAAAGCCTGCGAACACGTTAAGGAGCAAGTACAAGAACTTTGATGGTCCCCTGACTGTTAGCAGTTAACATGGTAGGGCTATCGCTCTTCCAGCAGACAGCGCTAATGAAATAAGATCCAGGATCATCATCGACATCATCCAGGTCGGAGGATATGAATCTATGGCTGGAAGCAGGTTTTGAGATAGCCTGCAATTGTTGTGGAGTTGCTTCAAGTTAGATTGAAAGAAAGATCCATAGGAGATCCATCTGCTCGGTTTAGCAGCAACCCAGCATATGAAGCATGTGACATGGAACAAGAGCAGGCCAGAAGCTTGCAATTACCTTGTGGTACACAAAGACCTCATTTGTTTCACTCCCACAAGCAATATACTCGTTATTAACAGACAGCCCAACGAAGTTCTTCTCATTCTTGTGCCCTCTGAACGTCCTGACCTGTAAAAACATTATCAGCTTAACCAAAGGGCCTACAACAGGTTATTTTATAGTACCACTTCCTTTCAAGCCTAGCACGAAGTAACAACTGAACCAAGCCATTAGAAAAGCTATGAAAGAGATAAAAGTGAAACACATATTATGATCCAAAATCACTCGACATATCAGTGAACTTAAAATTAGGGTAAATTAAGTAATGAACACAGTAAGCTAATGGTAAATATAAAAGAAACTACCATTGTATTACAAGAGAAGTCAATTTGTGAAGTTCAAAATTGGTTTATAGTTATCACATTTTTATCATTTTTGTAGGGAACTTCTTATTCTAAAGCAAACAATATAATAGAAGAACAGAAGCATTTTAATTTTTGACACATGGGGTTTGGAGAACTATATAGACTATAGCTCCAATTTTATTACTTTGAACATAGACTACATCCCTATGTTATAAAAGCACAAGAGACAAGGATACAATAAAAACAAGGCAAGAATGATCTCAATGATACTTACTGGACAATTTTCTTTGACATCCCATAACCGTAATGTGCTATCGGTTGACGCAGATGCAAGCTCGTTGTTAGATAAGAACTTCACATAAGAAACAGCTTTCTTGTGCCCACCAAAAACATGGAGAGGTGCGCTTGGATTCCGTAGATCAAAATAATGAATATGGTGATCAGCAGAGCCGACCTGAAATATTGTAGCATCTAGTAAGTAAACAAATCGTCTATTTGATACGAGCCAAGGAAATGCAACATACTGCAACATAGTAGCTCGATCCAGGATTATATTTAACGGAGCAAATATTAGCCTTCATATCAATGTTGATGGCACTTGCTTCCTGTTTTGTGCACCACACTTTGACCTATCATACAGAGCATTAGATTCCATTAGCTAATACAGCAACGGAAGCACTATAAAACAGCAATTGAGACAGATATGCAACTTCAGAGGTTTCCATCTATGCATTGAACATATTGGGATGCCCAACCAAGGTAGAAAGAATGTACAGTTCCCAAGAAAAGGATACGAAAATTATTATTATTATCCACCCAGACAGGTTACATTTAATTGTAGCATTAAGTTATCTTTAATGTATTCTGACAGCTAATTATAAGCTTTCTTCCCTTTGGCAATAGCAAAAATAATAGCAGCATTTTAAAGCTCAAATACCTTGCAATCATCACTCCCGGATACTAGCATTGAGGGCTCTGTACGAGAAAAATCAACACTCCATGCTCTTTTCTCATGCTCTTCATACTCCATCACACTCTAGCAAGAAGCAATACACAAATACCATAAGTTTTAGTAAACTAAACTTTGCAAAATGAACTGCGGAACAGAGCAAGGATACCTGGCGGGTTTGAACATCCCAAACGGTTACTATACCCTCATAATCACTGCTTGCTATAACATTTTTTGAGTACTTGTTCCAGCTAAGGCAGCTGAGTTTAGATCTAGTAGCCATTTCAACAACTGGACAGTGGACATCTGATGGCTCATTAACAACCTAAGAAATAAGATAGTCAAATTTGGGTAATTCCTGATTACATATAGTTATGGGCTTATGGGCAACACAAGTGCCCTGAAAAAGTTTACTCACTGTAGAAAATTCAAAGACTTTAATACGCTTTGAGACTCCAGCAGTAGCGAATAGCTCATCATCTCGATCAAATTCGATACTGCAATTAAGTAATACTAATGTTGGCTCACAATTTTCATGTAAATCAGGTGCACAGAAAAAATGTAGCTCATCATCTCGATCAAATTCAATACTGCAATTAAGTAATACTAATGTTGGCTCACAGTTTTCATGTAAATCAGGTGCACAGAACAAATACAGGACTACAGGTAGACATGAACACACATGTGCTGAATTATGCACCCCCAACCAGACAAATATTCCCTAGTTATACATAGTAGATATTATATTAGCAATCAAATTATTTAGTAGATTTGTTCGCTAATCGAACACTCTTAAAGCTCGATCAAAAGGAGCAGTATAGACCTTCCCCCTCTCCAACCCACACTCTCTCCTCTGACCTAATGTCGGCTTGAGGGTTCTGCTGCGATAACATCCCATTTGCTGATAACATGTGAAAGCACAGGAAATAAACTATACTCAGATAACTAACGATGGTGCAAACATTTAAAAAACACTCACCTAGATACAATGTTTGCAGAATGAAACAGATCTCCATGTCTAAGTTCCGCAATTACACGTAAGCGACTGAAGTATACATGACAAAGGAAAAAATACATGATAAGCTCAATGAATACCATAAACGTTACTGTAAGCACATTATGTTACTAAGATCAAATAATCAGCAGACCTGTATCGAGTAAATGTGGTTAGCACAGACTGGAAATCCTCAAGACCTGCATGATAACCTTCTTTATTCACATTAACTATGTCTCTTTCCTCCTGCCTGTGTGACTGAGCTCCAGTACGTCGTCTTTGCAGATAGTATTCTTGAAGCTCATTAAACTACAATATTCCTCACAGCTTTAGATAACAACAAATAACGTGGGATTACCACCCAGCATTTCATCTAACATCAAAAATAAGAAAAAGACTATATGCCTAATCTATGTGGTCAATCTACTTTCTTGCAATATGCTAATAGCCTACTTCGGGCGTGTTTGGGACAGCTCCAGCTCCTAGCTCCACATCAGATTTGAAGATTAAAAACTAAAATAAAGTAATTTATATAACCACTTTTAGTATACAATGTCAATAAAATATGACTTCTAACCATCTCCGATGTACCTCCAGCTCCAGCTCCACAAATCTGTGGAGCTACTAAAACCCAGCTTCACCGAATCGGTGGAGCTGGAGCTGTCCCAAACACGCCCTTCGTGTGTGCAACAGGCAAAAATAATGATTAGACGAGTAACAAGTTGCTTAAACAAAGAAACGAACCTGTGCTTGAACTCGCCTCTTTCGAGCAATAACGTTACCCGATTGCATAGGGGGATTAGGAGGGTCTGAGCAAGTGAGGGCATCTCTCCTTTGAAATCCTTGATGGCTTACTTGAGCTTTCAAATCAAGCTTCCTGTTCTGTAAACCCACCGGAGATGATGCACTAAGTGGTGCCCGAGAGTTGGGTAGAAAGAGACTGCTAGGTTTGTCCATAGGCGAGTGCCACATCTTTGATGCGGCAGGTTCATCCAAAAGCATGCGCAGCTTCATGGAGTACCTTTCTTTTGTTCGATATAATTCTAACCTATGTCTCTCCACACTGCTTATATCATCTTTGATGTACTGTAGGTCAGTTTGAATCTGTGCAAAAGGGGCCAACACTATTAACAAGAATAAACTTCATGGAGAAAAGCTATAACAAACAACAAGTGGCAGTTTTTTTTTATGAATAGCAAAATTAATAGACTTCGTATAACATAAAATTTCATTAGCATGTTATGACAGAACCAGAACATAAACACTTATACATATTATCAGGAGTTAGGACAAACCTCATTCAACTCTTCCAGCTTTTGCTTTCTAAGGCAGTGCAAGAAGACTAGCAATATTTGCATATTTGTCTCTGACTCTTGTTGTTCCATTTGCCTCTTCTTCTCAGAAATCAAAGTCATAAGGCTGTCTAGCTCTTTAACTGTCATATCGTTTCCCTATAAATAAGAGAAATTAAACTTCAAAACATGCCAGTGATAGATCATCATTCTTCAGTAACATGTGTGTGTGTATGGGTGGGTGGGTGGGTTTTTTTGTGTGTGTGTGTGTGTGTGTAGACAAGTTACGACAGTTATGTTGATAAAGGAAAGAAGTGAGTGTCGAACAATGCAAAGTCAGAAGAAAAATACAAATACCATTATACCAAGGGTAGTGGTTATTATCACATATGAATATATGATGCTCCTGTGGCAAAAAAAAATTAAACTAACTAACTGATCAAGTTATTAATATGTGATAACAGAGAACCAGCAAGATGTAATGATTGGAAATTTGCATTTCATTACTAAATTCTCATTCACTGATGCCATTTTGACCATGTTAGTGGAAATTCATCTTCCATGATGCTTGGTTTATCATGTGATCATTTTCTTATAACAGTGAGGAGAAAGATAAGAGTATGTGGCCCCAAGGGGAACAGAGAGGTGTATGGCAGGTAAAATTTGTCTTATAACTCCCCCCCAATATATACTTAGATATGGCTTGGTGGTTATCTAGATTTGACAGTGGACACAGTGCACGAGGAGGAAAGGTTGTTCAGATACTTTGATAGGGATTGCAGTTACTTCGATTCAAGTATTCGACAGTGGATGCAGGAGGATAGCCTGTTCACCACAGAAAATAGTTGAATCTGAAGAAATACATCTAAGGGCACATAACTTTGCTCAGAATAATTTTTGCACAATGCATATAGCCATTAGCCACATACTGCAATGAACATTACATAAGCTGAAAGTTGCAACTATGTTTCCAGAACTGCCAAAAGTATTACACATGCAAAGCAACACATGTGGAGTGACTGACCTGTTGCACAACATGTCGAAATTGATCAATTGGAGATGCTGTTTTTGCAATTTGGCGGGCCGACATTTTCTTCAAGACCTATGTAGGCATAAGTGCAAAAAAATAGAACTTAGTGATTCCTTTCTGTAATGCTAGCTTCAAGTAACCAATAAGCATGAACAGAACTAAAATGCTTGCTTCCAGTAAGGGACAGCTTAAATGTGCACAAAGGGAACCATACAACATATCTTTTTACCATATCCTATTTTAACAAAGCTACAGAAGCATCGTAGCCATAGCAAGGGGCAAGTTACATAACACACATTGACAAACAGAACTGACACAAAAGTAATTCACGTTTACTTCTGAACAAACCTGATATTTACAATGGATTGCAATGTATCGTGCAAGTCAAATAAACTGAACTAACTAACCAGGACTCTTGCCTAATATCTGTAGAAGAACTACACAATGTAGATCACGAGCACTTGATACTGTTTAATAATTGCTCAAAACATAGCAAAGCATTATAACTTACAATGGAGACCAAAAACTTAGAGCACATTATACACATTCTGTTGGAATCAGCTCTACTCGCCTCACAGCCCAATTGCATCCAAATCTATGCAAGATCGCAGTGCGAGCGCCGTACCTCAAATGGCATTTGAAATAAGAAACCCAGCCCAACATTTCGAATTAGACGAGAAATCCTACTATTTCAGCCACACTGAGACCTCACCACGCAACCCAATCGGTCGCAGCCACGGCCAATCCATAGCACATGAAGTCGAGGACTGGAGGCCTCGGGAGAGTGACTGAAAGGAAGGGGAGGCAACCAACCAACCTTGTCGAGGAGGAAGTTGGGGTAGAGCTGGGCCTTGGTGAGGTAGTTGCCGCAGCAGGGGCAGTCGCTCTTGTGGCTGAGGTGCGTGACGATGCACATGTAGCAGAAGCTGTGGCCGCAGGCGGTGAGGAAGGCGTCCTTGATGACCGCCATGCAGATCGGGCAGAGGAGGTCCCTGTCGGCCGCCGCCGCAGCCGCCTCGCCGTCCGCCGCCTCCGCCGCCAGCGGCGACGCCGACGCCTCGCGCGCCTCCTCCACCAGTGCCACGGCCTGGGCGGCGGCGTCCCCGGACGGCGCGGTCTCCGGCTTGGGCAGGGACGGCACGAGCGCGCCGCCGGCCACCGAGGAGTCGCCCATGGGGGAGGCGGCGATGGTAGGGCGGGGAGACGACGAGGCGGCGGTGGTGGTGCGCCCGAGATTGAATAATTGGTGGTGCGCCCGGGGGTGGGTGGTGTGGTGGTGGTGGGATATACGATGTGTGTGCGTGGGAGGAGAGCGCGAGGGAATTGGGTTCTGTGGGTGTGGGAGCGGAAGGGTGTATGGGTGGGAGGAGACCACGTCGGGGAAGACAGACCGACCCGGCCGGGGAAGCAGGGCTGGGCCAGAGGGTGCCCCTGCCCGCCGCTGCACGTCGGCGCGCGCCCACGAGGCCACGACGGCAAATCCAAATCAGGCTCCTGATTATTCTTCTTCCTTCTTAAGGAAATTGCTAGCTAGTAGGTCGACACATTAAGAAGTAGTTTTTGATATAGTTTAAAATAGTAAATAAAAATATATAGACTAATTCTAAATCTACGTTGAAAGATGATTGAGCCATAGGTAGGTAGAAGTATCTGAAAGATAGTCTTGATAAGTCTAAAATATCCGGCTTTCTATCGCAACGAATTACCCGACGTCCAGACAAAGAACCGCCATGATGTGGAGCCTTCAAAAGTTGATATTCATTATATGCTAGGTATGTTGTAGCAAAAAGAGGTCATTGTCATCATCTAATAACGATGTATCCAAAAGATATTGCATGAGTAAATTGCAAGGACTCATTCCAATACGGGAGAGGAGGAACAACTAGGAATCATGAATAGCTTTGCATGTATAGACCAGGAGAATATAGCCGGTAGAAATATAATCATTAGAAATATAGCAGTTACAAATAGAGTTGCATCAACACATCGTCTTCCTTTACGGTGAATTTTTTTTATCTCTTGTTGTTTGGTCTCACAGAGGGAGTAACTTATTCAATTGACGACAATTGCTTCCCAATTGAGCTACAATTTTGAGTGTCATCCTTGGATGCGCCATCAATTCCATCATTCAACAGCTAACATAAAAGCCATCCACTATGCGTATCTTCTCTGCACATACATGAGTACAATTAGACATCACGATATATACCGGTTCTACGTGCTCTTTTTCGATTGCATGAACACTCAATCCTCAAATTAACAGCAAGCAGCAGCAGCAAACAAACTCCACCTCCACCCATCTCTGTTCTTTGTTAAATTGCCCCAATCCATCACCTCTATATTGCTCCATCTTCTCCATCTTGAACTCCACCTACGTCTCTATCCCCTCTCTCTCTCACTCCATCTTCTCCCACACCCATCCCTCCTTTCCTTGAACCCTCCAGCCACACTCCCTCCCACTCCTCATCGGCTCCATCGAGCAGGGCCCCATCCGCCAGCCCCCCAACCCCTCCCTGTCACTCCCCTCCCGCTCCTCGTCGGTTCCATTGGGCAGGCGGCCCCCAATCGCTCGCACCACTCCCCCTTAACCCCTCTAGCCGCCGTTCCCCTCCCGCTCTTCGTCGGCTCCATCGGGCAGGTCGGCCCCCAACCCCTTCCCGCGCTCCAAAATCTAGAGGAGGAGGAGACGTTGTTGGTCGTCGAGCGCGGCAGAGCGAGTGCCAAGACAACGAGGCGGGCTGGCCGAGCGCGGCGGAGAGCGCAATGTTGTGGGGAGGAGGTCGGAGGGGACAGAGAGATGGGGAGGGAACGAACCTGTCAATCCCAGGAGCACAACCGTCGTCCGTGTGGCAGGATTGAATGTTCCCGAGGGGTGATCGTTGCAGGATGGGGAGCTAAACTCGCTCGCGACAAGTAGCGAGCCCCGACAGGCGGATGGAGAGGGGAGTGGGATAGCAAGGGTGATGGAGAGCCTGGTGGAGGGGGGTTTTAGATCTTTTGCTAATTTTTAGCTATGAAGTGTGAGATAGAAAGACTGATAGAGATGCTCTTACGAGGGCAGCGGGCTGCATATGTGTACGAATGTATGATCAGATGGTGTTTAGTTGTTATCAGGAAATAATGCTAGGCGAGTCGCTACCGCCAACGACATTTAGCGGTTGCCACCGATCGGCAGGTTAAACGACGAGGCCCGCTATCCCCGGAGGACTGAAAAGATCCGACTTTCATCGACGTGTTTCAGACATACTACGCCAGTCTGTACCGAAAGTCTGAAACGGACACTCACAAAAAGCAAGATGAGCCTACATAAACGAGCTGACAAAAAATAAGAACACAACATCTCTACTGAATCAAGCCATCCAGGGAGCAGCATTTCATAGCCTCGCACAATCGATAAAATCAGTGACCATGCTTTCATCATACAAAAACATTCTAACTCCATCAAGACGCCACAATTTGCAGTTTCGGCATGCTCTCATCATATATAAAAAAAAACATTCTTATCACATCAAGACGCCACAATTTGCAATTCTAGCATGCTGTCTATCATTATACAAAAACGTTATTACACCATCAAGACGCCACAGTTTGCACTCTAGCATGCTCCTCATGCAAAAACATTCTTATATCATCAAATTAAGATGCCACAATTTGCAATTCTAACATGCTATCACCACACAAAAACATTCTAACACCACCAAGACGACACAGTTTGCTATTCCAGTATGCTGTCATCACACAAAAACATTATAACACCACCAGGGCACCAAAATTTGAAATTCCAGCTACTGCGCACGGATTTCAGGGATCATCGACACGGTTCAGGTAAATTCAGCTCACTCCCATCACTCGACCAGAACCATGAGCGTCTTGGTTACCTCCTTCACCAGGTCGCCACGGCGCAGCTCCACCTTCATCTGCACCAACCTCTGCTTCTTAATCTTCACGTCCAGCACGCGTGCCTTGTCGTCGTCCATCTTCCCGAATTCCCTCTTGAACATGCCCGGATGCGCCGCCTCCAGCTCCTTCACCTCCTCTGCTAGGTACGGGTACAGATCGCACATCTCGCCGAACCCCCTCGCCTTATGGCCGTTTGCCATCACGTTCACCGCGGTAGCGGGAGTCGCTGTCTTGTCGCCGCCACCCAGACGCTCTTGGAGAGGTCGAAGAGCCGGCGATCGTGTTCCTTGCTAGGGAGTTCGCTCTTCTTGGCGGCTGTGACGTACCGTTGCTTCAGGCTTTTGACCTTCCCCTGAAGCTCCTTGCCGCCGTAGGCACGGTTGTCGAGGCTGCCGGCGAGGGCAGCGACGAGAGCGTCGGGCTGCGGCAGTGCACCGTGCTCCCGGCGATGCGCGGCCAGGGCCTCGAGGATGCGGACCTCGTCGTCGGTCGACCAGACGCGGTGGAACGGCGCGGCCGGCTTCTTGGCCTCGGGCTTCAGGCCCTCCCCCTCCTGCTTCGGAGCCGGTTTCGCCGGCGGCGCCTCCTCGTCAGACTCGGCCGACTCATCCTCCTCTTCTTCCTCGTCTGAGGTGTCAGATTTCTCGCTCTGTCGCGGCGGCGGCGGCGCGTTCTTGGGGACAGAGGCAGGGGCCGCGCGGGTGGGCTCCTCGTCCGACTCATCCTCCTCCTCTTCCTCTTCGTCAGAAGTCTCGGACTCCTCGCTCTTCTGAGGCGGCGCAGGTGCGTTCTTGGTCGTGGGGATAGAGGTCACCGCGTGGGTCTCTTCATCCTCTGACTCCTCGGAGCGCGAGCGGGAGTCGTCTGTCTCCTCAGAGGAGGCAGCCGGTGGCGGCGGCTGCGGCGGAGGAGGGGCCGAGCTCTTCGAGGCGCGCTTCGGGGCCATGGCCGGAGACTAGGGTTTGGAGAAGAGGTGGGTGGCGGCGCCGGGCTCGGGGGTTTGTGGTCTGTCGCGGCGTGGTTTAGGGGAAGAAGTAGAACAGCATCAGGTCTCTCTCCGACGAGTGAAACCCGCGCCGCTTACGAGGCCCATGTGACCGACACATAGCCCGCCTTCCTCTGTGGTTTGGGCCGAGAGGCTGCTTCACCCGGCCCATCTTTATTTTTCAAGACTCATGAGGCTGGAGCAATTGCCAATTGACATCAGTAACCATTCAGCCTACGCTAAAAAGAATAGTAAGCATTCGACCCAGCCCAGCATTTTCACAGAGCGTTTCTCCACCCAAAGTTTAACATTGGTGCAAATTTCTGCCAGATCCGTCATTCAACGACACCGTCCCTAGAAAAATGGAGAAAGTTCATTTTACTCTCGAACTATTCAGGAGGAGAACTTCACTCTTATAATTTTTTTTTGTCTTACTTGACCTCTTGAATTTCCAATGATGGTTCACTTCACTCTCAGAACCAATTTTTAAAGGTGGTTTTAATGAGGTGGATTGTGGTATTGTCACTTAGATTGCCATAGTGTCATTTCGTCATCTATTTCTTCCTCTATTTTACTCTCCCTCTTTTACGTCCCGTCAACCCTCTCTCTCCTGCCCCACTGTCAGGTTCGTCCCTGAGACTCTCTATAAGGACTAGGCCAACGTCGGTTAAGATCCTGGGAAGTCCACACTAGGGGTGGATATCGAGCTAGCTCAGTCTGGTTCGGCTCAACTTGTTAAGCTAGCGAGCTAAAACTAAAGCTCCGCTCAGCTTATTACTTAGCTTGAGTGGCTCGCGAGCTAGATATTATAGACAATCATCAATAAAATACTATGCTAACAGGTAATGCTCTGAACTGAATCAACATTATATAGGTTTCTTAAGACATTTTGAGATAATAAATAATTGTTCCAAACGGACCATATACATAACTAAAGTCCTAGAATGTCATAATTAGTATTTCACATAGTTCAATGACCATCAATTAAGTTTCTCGTAGATCAAAAACCTACATATGTAATGTCTTGTACAAAATATCAACCAAACAAGCGGCCGAGCTTACGTTCTATTAGATAGACTAGTTGTAAGATTGACTCTATTGTAAATAAAACGAGTCTCAATGAGCTAGCGAGTAGCTCGCAAGCTAGCTTGACTCAGCTCGTTAAGATAACGAGCTAAAAAGTAGCCTCAGCTTGGCTTGTTACATTTACAAACCGACCGCGAGGCCCAAGCCATTAACGAGCGAGCCCGAGCTAGCTCACGAGCTTCAAACTTTTTTGTCAGTCCTAGTCCACACGGTACTCAGCGTGGTGTGCACGTAGATGGAGTAGAGCTCCTTGCTGCTGCCATCTGTCAAGTTCCTTGCTCCTGTTGCATGAATGGTGCTGCTCAGGGACAACGAGCCTCGGGAAACAATAGGTGGTGGTGACGTTGCTGCAGTTGGCAAATTACTTTATGCGGTCCATATATCTAAGATTTGGACACACACAATACAATACTTTCTTTAGATAATGACACACAATACGACACGAGTAGCTAGTAATTACTAATCCAAGGAGGGTATCTGATTACTCGAGGCATCAAAGACAAGTAGTAATTCTAGGATAATTATGAGTCGCTCCTAATTAATCGAGCAATCATAGAGGAGAATTGATTTGTTTAGCAAAGACGAGAGACGAAAGAAACTCCACTCTTAGCTTTGAAACCTAGCGTGCGGCAACAAAAAACTCATGGAGGTCTGGTGGGGAGAGGATGCATCGGTGGGACTCGGGTGGAGGAAGGAGATGGGAGGCCATGACTGAAGGAGAGGGAGGAGAAAGAAGGGTGAGGTGGCTGCCACTAGAGGCAAAACCAGTGATGTGGACAGCTCACATGGCAAAACCCACCTTTCAAAACCAGTGTAGGGATAAAATGGTCCGGCGTTAAGAATTTAGGAGGTTAAGTGAGGCGAAAGAAAGTTTAGGAGGTTAAATTCTCTCCACGAATAATTTAAGAGAGTAAAATGGATTTATTCCAAATATATATGATTGGCCGCGAGGTGAAGCAGAAGTAGAAGCAAGACGAGGAAGCGGAGCTGCCGTAGAAGCAGTAGCTTCCCTTGACAAATACTCCGTTCCACGATATCGCCCACTTATTCATTCTAGTTATTATCGAATCTGCAACCCGTTAAGCATGCCTGAAGTAACTAACTGAAGCTCTCACTCTACAAAATGTCACGAGGGGCCTTGTGATATTGTCCATCTCTCACGGACACTGCTACTTCTAGCATTATTCTCTGCTGAATTGTGACAGTAACAACAGGAAAACAGGTTGCTAGACGCAGCCGCATGGTGACATGATCGGGACCGGCTAAAACAAAACGCTCGCTTTTGTTAATACCGAGAGGCCGAGAGATGCGTCAAGCTTGATGTGTCAAAGCGCTCCATGAATCTCTGATCAGTGCTCCTCGCCTTCGCCGCTGCGAAATGAAGGTACTCGTCGAAGACCGATGACAAGCACCACTTCTGCAGCTTTCTCAGGCATCCCACGACGCAGCCAGTCCGGTGCTGAAACATGTAAGAAAAATGATATCAAGACCATCGAACTCGGAGGAGAATTTTCTTTTTGTAACAAGCTGGAATGTTATATGAGGTGTACAGTGCAGAATGATCAAGGATTACCTTGCCTCTCTTGCAGTGAATGAGCACCGGTTGGTTTCTTATGTCTGAATCAATCGAAACAAGGAGAAGAGTTAGAGATTTCAAATGGTGCGATGCAATTTTGTGTCGTTCAGTAAATCTTTGCAAATGCAGATACCTAGAATGACTTTGAGCGCCTCTCGGATTGTTTCTTCAGGAATGTTGACAAATGGTTCCTGCAGCAACAAGATTTCAGTCATTTGTCAGACAGAGCATAAACTGTGGAGTTATCAGGATTGAAGAGAATGGTGAGTTTGCACTCATCGGTTTTCAAAGAGTTTGCTCACATCGATGATTTCATGCGAGTTCGATAAGGATTGAAGTAACTGCGAAAATTAGCAACGCTTTTCCTTTATGCGAATGTGATAACTGATAAGGAACTAAGGATGCACCTTGCTTGAAAGCTCAGTTGCAACATACCGTCACACCACTGAAGACGAATACATGACGAGTGCAAAACGGAAAGAGGTTTGGCTTAGTAGTTACCATCCTAGAAACTGCTTAATGTTGACATGATTATTGGTGGGAGACTTCCCCTTGGTTCAATGGTTTCACAGTACACAACCTCTCAACAGATAAAGTTAATATCTGCACTTGGATACCCACTCAGTGATATTTTTCCGAGAATGCTAAAGCTGGTCAGCTCATATACATTGTTAATCACCGACTGCCCAACTTGCCAGCGTTGACCGACCTTTTATCATTCCACTTGCAGCCTAGCAGGTCATAGCTTCATGAACAAGAGCCGACAGTGGAATCTGTTCTCATTGAGTCATTGTTGCAGTGGATACTAGTATACGAGCTACACGATCAGTTGACAAATGAGGATTGACAAGCAGACATCCTTTTTTCACATATGCAGACATGTAGTAATAATATAGTGCAGCATGGCAGATAAAAAGGTGAGCTAAACGATCAGGATGGCTTAAGTGAAAGACTAGAAAAATAAGAAAGTAAATATTCGGTTATGCGTTATGCACATATATTGTTGGTAGAAAAAGAAGAAAGTAAATTGCATTTTGCTAAAGAGGATGTCTACAGTATATATATATACATACACGCTCCACCTCGGTACCTTATAAATTTGGTTAACGGTTGAGAAAGAAGAGAGGGAAATATTGACAAACCGAAAGACAGATGGTTTATCATGATAGAAACAGGTTATAGATTTAAGCAAGCAGGGGATTGCCCCAGTTGCCCCGTTGTTTTACCCAATCAAGTAGCATCAGATCAGGTAAGCACACGCGACACGACACGACGTGACACACAGAAAAGGTAAGTGTCCATGGCGTTCTACCGGAAGCAACCTTCTATCCACTATAACGCGATGACGCCACTAGCTTAGCCACTTTGATCCAATATTATTTACGGCCATACGAAGAGTGCACCAAAAGAAAAGCAATTCATGGAAATACAGAGAGCAAAGATTGAGTTTTCTTTTTGAATCTACTTCAAAAAGAAAATTCTCGTTTTGAAACATAAGCGAAGATTGAGTTGTGTGTTTCTTCACCTTGCGCCCTTGGATTCCGAACTGGTGGAGCTTGATCCCGTTGCGCCCGAGGAACCGCGCGTTCTCCTCCGGGTACGGCTCTGGGCACAGGTACCTGAAGAACACACCGCCGTTTACGCTGTGGCCGAAGTGCATGCTAGGCGAGGCAGGCACTCACACGATGGAGCACAGGTTGAGGGAGAGCAGGAATCGGAAGTTGGCAGCATTGGGGAGGCCCGAGCGGAAGATGCCGTCGTCGACCATGGCGAAGTTGAGCGGCGGCACCAGGGACGACGACTCCACCTCCTCCTCCTCCTCGTCGCCGGAGGCCAGGAGGGCGCAGATGGTGGGGAGCCTTTTCTGGTGCTCCCCCCCATAGCTCAATGCCGACGACGACGCTCTCGTTCTGCTGCTCTGCTTCTTGGCTTGTCTGTCTCGCCCAAGCCTCCAGCTTCATAGTCGCGGCAGCAGGTGTAGCACGTCCGGGTGTTGTCGAGTGCGAGTGTGTGTTGTGTACGGGTAGGGAAGTTAGTTATTTATACTGGGATAGGAAAATGGACTATGGAGAGGAGGAGGTTGGCCATGTGATCATGATGATTTGCGAGGACAATTTTAAGTAAAGTGACACGAACGATGAATCCATTTCTCGAAATATTGAACGTAACATTTGCTAACGACTGGGTCTGATCTCTGATGTGCGATGATAATTGGTGGGGTAGGGGAAATTTTCACCGGATATGATGATCTTGTCTGTCGGTGGAGTCGTTTTACCAGAGTTCAGTTCAAACTCGGTTCTGGTAACGGAGAGAAGGTTGGTGGTGTGATATCTCGAAGTGCGATATCTTCTACCATATACTAAAAGCAGAATATAATAAAATAAAATAAGAAGATGCTAGAAATTCCCACAAAAAAGCAGAACATCTGATCGTTAATTTAGTGGACCATTTTATTATTAGTGGACTACAACCAATAGATCTTCATAACTGTACCTGAATAGATCATAGCCAATAGATCTTCATAACTGTACCTAAACAGATCACAGCCGATAGATCTTCATAACTGTACCTAAACAGATCACAGCCGATAGATCTTCATAACTGTACCTAAATAGATCACAACCGATAGATCATCATAATTGTATCTAAACAGATCGTATCCGATAGATTATCACAATTGTACCTAAATCTTACGATCTGAACTTTTATTTCCCGTGCTAATCTAGTATCACGCGTACGGGTAAAAAATAAAGATAATTAAAAGTGTTTCCCGTGCAATTTCGCGGGACACTGTTCTAGTTTTTAATAAAAGAGAAAGTGCTTTCCGGCCTCGGAGAGTGCACACGGCCGTATTATTATGAAAGTATTACAAAGTTTAAGTGAAACGGTAACAAAAGACACGACAAGATACATAATCAAGAAAATCAATTATTACATAGTTTGGTAATAAACTGTCATCCATGCTAGTATATATATTCTCTGATAACCAACTCTAATCTTTTGGTACCTAAAACCATCCATTCATGCATCGATGATTATGGTTGTAGTAAGGACTACGAGCGTAATCAGTTGATACAAAAGAAGAGAGCCTGCAGAAATTGTTAGTTTCTTTTTCTCAAAATTAATGTTATTTCTACAAAGTCGGATCGACCAATATAACGCAGCTAAGCAGTGTTCCCACTAAAACTTGTGGATGAAAGGACTTATCTACCCCCCACAACTAATTCTCAAAAATGCGAGGGCCACTACGAGGTGAAGGGATGCAAAATGTTATGAAGATCGTTTGCCATGCGAAATGAACAAAATAACAGTCAAAGAAGAGATATTGAATTGTCTTCTCATGATCACAAAAGGCATAGAAATTTATTACCATTCTTGGTCCGCTTTACTAAATTATTACTCGTCAGAGTCACTCCTTGACAAAGATACCATAAAAAAGTCTTTATTTTGAGAGAAATTTTTAAGCACCATAGATATTTTGAGTGGAAGTGAAAGTGAAAACCACCTGGGACTGGAATACATCGAACTGCGACATCTAGTTAGAAGGAAATGCAGAATCCATTAGGTGATGTTGAGTTGTTTGCTCACCATGCTGTTGTTGCTGATCCCTCAAGATGACCATCTGTCGGTCTGCCCAATTCACCGGACCATGGCGTCTTCTTTGTCCTTGACCAACGATCGCTAGTTTGGTACCGATAGGAAAGCAACCCCTGTGCCCTGTGCGAGTAACGGGGAGTAATTACATGAATGATCTGGTCAGTCAATGATCTTGGTGTGCATGTTAAGGGTGGTTTTGTTCTTTTGTTGAAGGTTAGTCCAATGATAGCCGCCAGTACTACCAAGCGGCTGATGGGCAACACATGGCTTCGATCTTGGCCTTCGAACTAGCGTCATGTTTTTTTATTCTATAAATAAACTTAACATGCTGATCCAGCTTGATCATGAATCTAAACTTAACATTTTGATCCGACTTTATCATGAATCAGAAGGTTGGGAGCTTCAATTTCCTCCGTTGCACGGATCTAGAATCCCTTCACGTTGAACACAACCAAACTCGGAGAAGAAAAAACTACATTCACTGGCTGAAGAAATTAAATGGATGGGTCATGAGCCACGAGGAAAAAGAAGACGTGGTTCGGTGCCTCTTCTCAAATGTTATCCGGAAGGGGTTGTCGATAGTATGTGATTTCAATTGACAGGCCATGAATCTTGTGCAATGTGACTTTGGGGACATCAATAATCCTTTCACGGAAGGAGAGATTCTTTCCGCCATCTCCCAAATGCCAGGGACAAGGCACCAGGCCCAGACAGTTTCACGGGTGCCTTCTTCAAGTCGTGTTGGGAGATCATCAAGCAAGATGTGGTTCATGTGATCAATCTCTTTTCAAACCTGTGTTTTGCAAACTCCCAGCGGCTCAACTTGGCTAATATTGTGTTGCTCCCGGAGAAAGATGGGGTTGAGGATAGAGCGGATTATTAGCCTATTAGCCTCATCCATGCCATGGCAGGGATCATGGCCAAAATGTTAGCCATCCACCTTGCCCCTCTTATGAACAAGCTGGCCTCCCAAACCCAAAGTGCCGTCATAAAGAAAAGAAGCATACATGATATTTCATGCATTTTAAGAATTTTGCTAGACGATTTTAGAGAATTAGAATTTCTTCTCTTTTTTTCAAACTTAATATTAAAAAAGCTTTCGACTCGGTGAGATGGGAGTATATCCTCGACCTTCTTCAAAGAGGGGCTTCTCAAGCAGTTTCAGGAACTGGATTTGTGCACTCCTTTCCACCACCAATTCTAAAGTTCTGCTCAATGGTGTGCCGAAGCCCTAATACCTCATGGTCGTGGGCTGCGACAGGAGGACTGCCTCTCGCCCTTCCTCTTTGTGCTTGCCATTGATCCTCTACAACAGCTTCTAGATATGGTCACCCCATGGAGCTATCTTCACAGGATTCATGGTTGTTGCACGAATATTAGTACCTCCATGTAGAGGAGGACATCGAGTGTCTTGTGCAAATCCTCCAACATTTTGGTGATGTAACCGGGCTCAATACAAACTTCCAAAAAAGCCTTGTGGCTCCCATCAGATGTAGAGATATCGACCTCTCCGACGTGCTACAAAGTTTTCTGACAGTCCGATCTTCATTCCCCATGAAGTATCTTGGCTTGCTATTGTCGGTTCGGCGTCTCAAACAAGTCGACTTTCAACACCTCGAGGACAAAATCGCAAGAAAGCTAGCTTATTGACTGGGTAGACACCTTATTACTGTAGGGAGAGGCACCCCTGTGAAATCGATTCTAACCTTGCAGGCAGTATACCACCTCACTCCGCTCCAGGTCCCTCTAGGCGTGCCTTCCTCTGGGTGGTTCTAATCAACAAGGCTCGTGCCTCTCCTTCCTCCTCCTTCCCATCCTCCCTCAGATCCAGGCGCAATCGCCACTAGATCTGGCCCCCTCTTCTTAGATCTAGGTGCGGAGCGAGGGCGCTGTCGTGATAGGCAAGCGAGCGGTGTAGTAAGTGGTGTCTGAGAGGGAGACAAGCGGGCGCAACGCCTCCCAGCGGCGGTATGGCACACGATGGAGCTTGTGGAGAGAGCGCCGCCACCTCCGCCATCATCACCATCATGCTATCCTCCACCAGCAACGGCTCCACTGGCGCCAACTTCCCCGACGAGGCCGCTGCCAAGATAGAGTTGGCCACTGTGACAGATCCAGGCCTTCTTCTCCTTCTCGAGCTAGCAGAGGCAGTGGCCACCGGGACGGATCTAGCGGTAATGGCGGTGGTGGCCACTATGAATGGATGGTTGATTTCTCTATTGTGTATCTTTGTTGAGATTGTTTGGGTGATTTCTTGTGGGACCCAGTAGAAGCCTCCTTGATTGTATGCTTAATTTTGAGTGATTTGGTATTCTTTTCTGACATTTAGCAACTAATTTTTTTAAATGGAAAAATCAATCGTAGGCATTTTTGATATCTAACCGCCAGTGATGTTTACCTATTATAGGCAGCTCATAAATCGTCTGTGACGAAACATGGTCATCATAAACCCATAAAGGCACATGGTTTAAAAAACAGCTTACAATGCGGTTTCTAAATCGTCTAAGATTTATGATTCTGTAATAGTGCTAGCTTTTCAGTGATCTCTGGTGTGCGTAGTTCATTAAATCCGCCATATTGTCAAAATAATTAATCCTTTAGCACCACTAGCACAATGCCTGTGAGTTGCTACAAATGAATGAAAATACATTATATGTTTAAGAAGATTGTACTATTATTTATGCTATATTAGATTATTCACATCTTAGATTATTCACATCCGCTCTCATCTCAACCGTTTCTGTTGGGTTTAAATGATAGTCTGTCTAAAGATAGACGGACCACCACTACCAATTAATATCTTTATAAGAGTAAAGATACGTGCATAGGATAGTGCACACCACATAGGTCACATCACTCATGTGGAATCCCAATCGTTTTTTCGAGATCCGCCATTGTATCTCTATCGAATTTGATCTGAACTGAGCGTGCGTGCGTGTGAAGTAGTTAGCGCCTGGATACATTTTTTTTGGGTAACCGCCTGCATACTTGAAGAGTAGCTTAGCTGCTAAGTTTGTGATCACAACCAATCAATTCAATTGGGAGCTTCTGATTTGCCTATACGACAACGAGGTTTAGCACGCAGTCGAGGCCCCACGTGGACAAACAATTTTGATATGAAAACTCATGCATTTCAAACAAGACATGAATTGTACCGAAACCTATAGGAAGACCAACTTTTCTAGTACGGCTACAGTTTCCAGTCACCAACCAAAAATGGGTGATATAATATCCTGTGACAGGGCATTGTTTGATCTGGTGGGTTATCTTATCTCTTTACAGTATTTGGAAACCACCTTTCCACAAAAGGGTATTTGGAAATCCCCAATCAGGCAAAGCAACAATCTGTGCATCGCATTATTGCACGGCACCCTTAATAAGCATTTGCACGACCAACCAAAATTTCCCATTTGTTAGGCCAAGTCAGGAGGCAATCCGTGCGTTTCCAGTCGTATTCGAGTATAGTGCAGAGCAGATAGAACCAACCTGCATGCAACATGCAGCCGCTGCACCAGGCCACTAGCTTCTAGGCAAAGGGATTCCTCTTTGCTGAAGCCCTATTTGTCCTCCTGTTTCTGCATGTGTAAGAGCAACTCCAAGGGCCTCCCCATATTTGCCTCTCCATATCTCCATATGGAGAGCCTCTCTAAAAAATTTGCTCTCCATATTTCTTTGCACTCCAATGGACTCTCCATATTCTTCCCTCCTATATTCTATTGATATTCTATTTCATCACAATATTTTGTGCAATACAATTATCAGTATACCATGCAATACAATTGTATTACAAAAATTTGGCTTGTTTTTCAATCTACAATTGCTCCAATTCACTAAAAATTTGCACGCCACCCTCCCCTTCTCTCCCATCCCCCCCCATTGCCGGCCGCTCCCCAAATTCCCCCTACCACCGCCGCGTCCCTCTACCGCCGCCAGCCCAACCGACGCCTCCCTCCGGCCGCCCTCCAGCACCGCCTCCACCACCTCCTCCCTCAGCAGCACCAGCAGCATCTCCCCCGCCTCCCCCTACCGACACCGCCCGGATGCCCTGCCTCCGCGCCCCCCTACCGCCCCTCGCCGGCCGCCCTCCGGCTCGGTCTCTAGCACCGCCACGAGGTCCTCATCCCCCCTTGCTCGCCGACCGCAACCTCCCCCCTCAGCCCCCGACGTGGCCCCGGCTCCCCTTCGCCGCCTCCCTCCAGATCCACCGGCTCCAGATCCGGTGGAGCCACCTCCTCCTTCCCCCGCAAGACAGCAGCAAGACCCGGCTGGGCCACATGCCGGCCGTGACCCAGCCCGCCTCCTCTCTGTCCTCCGACAGCAGCACCATGTTGGGGGGGCGAGATGGGCCGTGGGGAGGGATGCCACTGCCCACCGGCCACGGCGAGGAGGAGGGAGGCCATGGCCACGGCGAGGAGCAGAACGAGGAGGGGAGGAGACCAACCTCTACTGGCCGGCGGCGTCGTTCCTCGGAGGCAGGAGGCGGAGCCGTTGTTCGTCGATGGCGGGAGGAAACGTCTAGGAGGAGGTTGCCACAGATGGAGGAGGCATGGCGAGGCGCTACTTCTGGCTACGGGCAAGGCAAGGATGGAGACGCGCCATTGTTGGAGAATGCTTTGGCGAGACCGTTGGAGCCGTGTTTTTGTACTGTGCTCGCTAAAAATGGCTTGGAGAACCTTATGGGGAGGCCCTTGGAGATGCTCTAAGCTTCTCATTGAACAGGTGATCATCCTACCTAAAAACGGTTGTTCTGAATTGCAGAAAGAAAAAGCTAGTATCGGTGATTGCAGGTCTAAAGAGTACTGCTACTAACTGGTGCACATGTTCTGAATTAGTACTTAATTAGCAGTGCTTTAGACTAGCCTACAGGTAACATTTTTGTACTTTAGCCCAATAAAAGCAGTACAGTCCTGGTCACAGAAGGTTTCGCTCGTCATCGGTGCCGTAAGGTGCGAGGTAACAGGTGATTTGAGTTGTCAACTCAAGATCTTGCTTTTACTAAACAAAAGACCTGCACTTATCTTCTCAAACTATAAATGGATATGACGTTTGCTGTACAAAGTCCATGTATAACGAAATTATGGTTTCCTTTTGACAAAGAACGAGTCCTGTTGCGTATGAACTCTTGAGTCCTTTTTTGTTTGGCCGCGACATGAACTGAGTCTTGGTTTTAACCTATGATTGAAAAAAGAACTGTAAATTTTGGCACAGTTCCCTCAAACAAAAATCCCTCAAAGAGAAAAAGAACATTTTGGCACAGCTACCTCTATCCCTGTCCATTTAATTTTTTTGATCATAGGTTAGAACAGGGCAACGGGCGAATAGATGGGACGCAACGTCGAGGCACGGTTGTCCCCTAAAAAGGTCATATCCCAGCGGCCGGACGGGGCAAATCGGGTGCGTTTGTGCTGAAAGAAACAGTAAGTGTGTAGGCACACTGTACAGGATGCAGCAGTCCACTAAAGAATGATTGCCAGTGTCAAGAGTGATAGCCCATGCACCAACCATTCCAGCACGAAGATAGGCTACACTCAAAAAGCGTAGGCTCGCGATATGGAATTCCATTACTAGAATATTCCTAGTTATTACTATAACTTATAATCATAAAAAACGCCATTTTTCCACACCCAGTAGGATATGTTGGCCTTATCTCCACCATTCATTATACTAGTAGGGTGCCCGTGCGCTGCAACGGAACCTCAAATAGTAGAACAACATCTCATGTTCTGACTAAAACCAAAAATCCATAACAAAATATATTGCTTTGCCTTACAACGATCTAATAGTAGAGTGCTCGTGCGTTGCTAAAGAAGATGTTTACTTGATAACTCGTCTACATGCATACGATAAACATAATATAGTGAGACAAATAAAGTTCACTATAAGCTTGACGAAATAAATTAATGTGCACCACATGTACCATAGTTTGCCACCAAGTATCATAGTCCACCATAAAATAACATAGTTCAAGGACGAGACAATGACTAATAATTTTCTAGGTAATAACCATATATTAATGCCTCCCGGTGAGCAGCATGTTTTGAACAAATGGAACCATATATATTGAAAAGACACTCACGTCAACAGTGCAAGCTTTACACGTGCAAAGGGTTCAGCTGCAGCACTTAAATCACAATTTTCCCCGTAGGTGATTAAGATGGTGTTACATGACAAGACAAAGCCAACGACATCTTTACATGCGAAGAAGACCTGGGACCGAAATTGAAGCTAAACATCATTGTGAGAATGTTAGCATTCTCATAAGGGGGTTAGACTTTTGGGCCAACCTAATAATCTTAGGATCACAAGGTCTTGACGTGATCCTAGGCACAAATTGGTTAATAAAAAACAAAGGGACTATGGATTTTGACAGTAGAACTATCACTCTAACCAATGCCATAGGGATGACAGTAAAATTTGCGGCTAACCCACTTACAATAAAAGACGATACCCTAAATCATCTAGAGGAATTAAGTCTAGATCAAGTGCCAGTGGTACAAAAATATCCTGATGTATTCCCCGAAGAATTACCCGGTATGCCACCAGACCGCGATTTGGAATTCACAATTGAGTTGGTACCAGGAACCGCTCCTATAGCAAAGAGACCCTATTGAATGTCCGCAAATCTCCTGGAGGAACTAAAGAGACAATTAGAGGAGTTGGAAGGAAATGTTTTATTTGACCCAGCACATCACCCTGGGATCGCCAGTGTTATTCGTCGAGAAAAAGGACAAAAGCCTGCGGATGTGCGTGGATTACCGAGCACTAAATGAAGTCACCATCAAGAACAAGTATCCATTATCTCGAATCGATGACTTGTTCGATCAAATGAATGGAGCACAAGTTTTCTCAAAAATAGATCTGAGATCCGGATATCACCAGTTGAAGATCCGACCGCAGGATATACCCAAGACCGCTTTCACTACGGGGTATGGACTCTATGAGTATACAGTAATGTCTTTTTGGCCTGACTAATGCACCCGCGTACTTCATGAATCTCATGAATAATGTATTCATGGAGTATCTAGACAAGTTTATGGTAGTCTTTATAGATGACATTCTCATCTACTCCAGGTCAGACACGGAGCATGAGCAACATTTGTGGTTAGTTTTGGGAAAACTCCGAGAACACCAACTCTACGCCAAATTCAGCAAGTGTGCATTTTGGCTAAGAGAAGTGGGATTCCTCGGACATATAGTGTCCACAGGAGGTATAGCAGTAGATCCCAGTAAAGTTCAAGCTGTGCTTGATTGGAAGCCACCAACAACTGTGACTGAAGTGCGAAGCTTTTTGGGATTAGCTGGATATTATCACCGTTTTATCGAAGGATTCTCCAAGTTAGCTCACCCAATGACACAGCTACTTAAGAAGAACAAGAAGTTTGAATGGACGTCAAAGTGCGAAGAAAGTTTTCAGGAACTAAAGAAAAGGTTAACTTCAACACCCGTATTGACATTGCCCGATCTCCACAAGAGTTTCGACGTATACTGTGATGCATCCCGGCACGGTCTCGGATGTGTACTTATGCAAGAAGGGGAGAAGTGGCATACCAACTAGAATTACCACCGGAATTGTCAGAAGTCCACGATGTCTTCCATGTATCCCAGTTAAGAAAATGTCTAGATCCCCTGACACAGTGTGGCGTACCCGGTTTTTAAGCCGGATACTCCCTCGTGATCACTGTACCGGTCCCTGGATCAGTAGCCGATACACACGAGTTAACGTGTATATCATTGTCATACATGCGTAAACAATTAAATAGACCGTTAAGGTCGATAATCTGATACCTGTAGCCCAACGGCTATAAACTTGCAGCGGAAATCCAGTGGAGTTGTGGCCCCTCAGTATGCCATACCCGACAGGCAACTGACTGGGGTTACGTCCTAGCTTTCGTGTTCATACACGTATCTTCAGAATTGGTGTCTCCTGCGTCTGGCCAAATCAACAAGCCAGGTGAGTACATTGAATGTACTCGCAAGCTATTCCCACGGGAGAAATATACGGCTATATTTCATGCAGGGAATGGATCAAAGAATAGCTCTAACCTAAGGTGCAAGTTGTGCGAAAATGTAAGTTTTCAATGTAAATATGAATATTAGATTCAAAAGCATTTCTTCAAAAGCATTTCTGAAAACTTCACCGTACTATAAAGATTCCAATTCATCTCAACACATGGAGTAGTCACCACTACTCCGCTATCTTCCTAATGCCGTTAGCTCCACCTATCGATGGGGCTCCATCTATCCTTGGATAGCTCCATCCGCCAATCGATAGCTCCATCTAACCGGCATCTAGGTTTTACAGTATCGGCCCGTATGGTCCTTCACCACCCGACCAATACGGCCGGAGACCTTTCACCTGCAATTCCTTGCCACCGCAACATGGCCTTAATTGCACACTGTGGACACGTCATGCCCACGTCCTTAATCCCCTTTCACAGCTTTCACAAATAAAGCTCAGTCTAACCAGTGTGTGGTCTTACCAGTTCATGTCCATGACCGAGGACGCGGCTATTCGAATAGTTTTTAACCCTCTGCAGAGGTGGTACGGCTTTACCCACAAGATGTAAGTCACCCTGGGTATACTTCGCGACGTATACTGACAGGGTTATTACAACAAGGTTTTCACCCACTTCCATGTCAAAGTTGAACCCGCTAGATAAGATCTACCCAACTCTGTTTGTGCCCAGGCAGCCTGACACCACAACCCGGAGCGGACTCATCTCTGTGTCGGAGCTCTACCCACATTCCATGTAGAGTCCCTCTAGAGATATCAATCTAACTAGCACAACCCCATACTTCCCGCGGGTCCAAACCCTAACACTTACCGGGCTAATACACCAGGACCTTCCCATAAAGGTCATGTGGACGTACGGTATGGAACCGGTTTAGCGGCACTTAGGTTCGGTCCTTAAGCGATTCGAGCAAGACTCCATTCCATCACACAGCATCCATGTAGCTTCCGGCTACTCCAACATCACCCATACACCCTTACATTTCCTGCCCGAATCAAAAGCCATCTCCGTTCTTTCCACTTGGGGTTTCAAAAACAACCATTTCCAAAACATCGCCCCGGACGGCACTGCTGGACAGAGGGTTTTATTCCCAAATCCCAAAGGGGTGCAAAGTAACTAGATTCAAAACGATTTGAAATTTCTAAGCAGGGCTAAGCAGGGCTAACGCCTATATCCCTAATTATTCTGTCGATAACCTAATGACCGACAGTTAATGCTAGGGTTACAAGGACAGGGTTTACGGACCTAGGCTACTGCAGCTACTGGGTATAACTATTCTACATAAAATATTGGTGATAACACATAGCATGCACTTTCGCAAAGAATATAAGAATAATTTGCAAATATAGGATTCGACATGGTCAAGGTGGGAATGCTTGCCTGGTAGTGTTGGCCGAGTATCGATTTCGAATTCGATTCGGCGAGTCTCGAGATTCCTTCGCACTATTCGTCGTACCGTCGAAACTACACGTCGGAAGATCATCGAATAAGAAACAGTGCGAGCACAACTCAATAACATCCAATGAAGAACTAGCGGACCACACTCACACAACATTTTCATGTTTGGGCAGTTACGATTTACTAAGCTTCAAGGGTTAATGGTATTCTTGATTATTACAGCAAGGGCAGGGCCATTAGGGCTTAGTTCGGTACTATCATGTCGTAGCCGACATGTATTAGGGTTTGACGACTTTAACAATGCATGCATTCACTTGGTAGGATATCAAGCGTTTTAGGGTTGGGGTCTACGAGCATAAGGAATATCCGGGACTATGGGTATATGCATATATACCACATGAAATGACGGTATTTTTGCTCTTTTGACACTCATGTCATTAAAGTTGTGTTTACCAAGTCTCTTTCCCTATTGGGCTATTGAATTCTATAGGTGTTTTGGATACACCGGAAAGGTAGGAGAAATTTATTCTGGAGTTGTCTCTAAAGAGGGTCATATGCATGATATATGTTGGTTAAAAAGGAGTGAGGAAAAATACCCTAAATCGAGGTCCTACTATTCGCTAGCTAAATACCCTCAAACTTTGAAATTTATTTTGAACAAAAGTTTGGATTATTTCTAAGTATCGCAGAACTGGAAAGATAACTGTAGAAACCGGCTTGGAGCTTATTGAACCGGTCGAATATAGACTTAAAACCGGTCCTGGGAATACTCTAACCAGCTCCCAGGAGAAGATACGCTTTCCTCAGAGGCCGAACGCGCTTTCCATAAGGGAAGGCGGAAAGGGGCGAGGGCGCCTTCTCTAGAACTTACCGTGGTCCGGTCAGGCGTCTTGGGTCCACGCGCCAGGGACCGGTGCTTCTTACCCGCTCGGCCCTTACTTGGGCGGCGGTCATGCAGGTCGCACGCCGCTTGAAACGGCGGAGTGGAAGGCAGCAGCGCCACTGACCCGATTAGGGAATCCCGGCAACTGCGCTTGGTCGGGCCTATGCTGAGAGGAATCGGCTCGGGAAGCGATGGCGAGCGCATTCGGTGGGGAGAAATTAACTCTAACAGATGGCGATAGCCGAATTGGGCTAGAGCAGAGGCGATGGGGGTTGCTGTCCGGTGGATGTGTACCCGACCATTTGGTCGGCGGTTTCGAACAGCTCGGTGAAACTGGCGGCGGGCGGCGGCTCACTGGAGGCGGCGTCGCGCGCGCGCGATGGGGCCGGAGCGGGGACTGGTGAGGGGAGTAAGGAGCGGGAGGGTCCAAAGGAGGCTCGCCGGCCGTGGCGGCTGTGAGGAGACTGAAATCCGGCGTCGAGGCACGCTGATTGGTGGCGGCGCGCTCGGTGGAGGGAGTCCCGTCGCCCTGACGGCAGGCTCGAAGAAGGGGCGGCATCCCGGGGCTCGGTCGGCGGCAAGGGAGCCGAGCGGTGGATCTGGGCTCCATGGCGGCGAGCGGCGGGCTCGGGTGAGGAGCAGAGCCAGTGGAGAGCGCGCGCGGCGGCCGGGCGATGCTCGGGGCCGATGCGGCCGGCGGCTGCGCGCAGGGAACCGGGTCCGGGACGAGGGAGCTGAGCGGGGACGCGGCGCGCTGGCGACGGGGCAGTCACCGGAGGCGAGTGCGGCGGAGAGGAGGGGGCCGAGGCGCGGCGGCAGGGCAGGCGGCCGCTCATCCGGCTTGCAGCGGCTCGTGCGGATCCGGCCAGGACGGTGACTGGAGGTGGCGCCGGAGTGAGGCTCAGGTTGGGCGCAGGTAGTTCCTCCGGCAAGCTCGGCTGCGCGAAATCGAGAGGAGCAACCAGGAATAGAAAGGGGAGCAACTCGGCTGTAGCTGCAGTTCGAGCCGGGGATACGAGGAGCAGGGAGGAAGATGAAGCTCGGTTGAGGTAGAAGGGAGAGGTGAGGAGGATAATGGGAGCTTGATTCAAGTAGCACTGCAGAAGGAGGGAGCTCATGAAGAATGGAGAGTAGCCTGCTTGGGAGAAGATATTTTGGGGAGCAGCTCGAGTAGAAGAAGAGTGAGATAGCTCAGCTGCACTGGGGCTTGGTTCGCTGTGTTGAGGTGGAAACGTGGCAGGAAGGAGATGGGAGGGAGAAGAAAGGGGCTGGCACGTGGGACCGGGGCCACGTGGCAGGGGGACAAGGGCATGTCGGCTGGTACAGCCTGGGGTGGGGTTTGCAATTTAGCTGGTCAAAACAACAGAGGAACAGGGGAAGGATAGGACTACACGAGAGAGGAATTATCAATTACGCTGGATCGTCCCTAGATATTTATTTTTCCGAACAGAACATCCATATAGGAGTGCTAGGTATCATGCTAGGATGAAGTATCCAGGTTGATTGAGGTTGGCGGGTATTAGAACATCGAGAATTCCGGTACTTATATGAGTCTTCGGAGGGAATTAGGGAAACTGGAATGAGGTTTTGTTTCATATATATATCGGGTCGATAAAGAGGGTTCTCGATGAGAAGCTTGAAAAGTTCTAGGTGCTGAAGTTAGTAGTAATTAGGCTGCGTTCAAAATTGACCAAGACTTAAGCTCGGAAGTATTTTTAAATTGGGCTCCACTATTTTACGTTATAATTGAGTTAGGCATAATGTTAGGGTGTTTCCCCAATTTGTTTCAGACTTTTCGGGACTGCCGGAGAGGGTTTGGTCTCGCGATTAGGGTTTCGGAAGAATTGAAATTTTAAATTGAAGGGAATGGTCGGGAGCTAGGGTTAGGGTTTTTGGAGCGCGGCAAGGTGGGACCGAAACATGGAACTCGAGATGAAACCTTTGTGTCGGCTTTGGACGTGTTAGTGGTGAGGTACCGTCGATGCGGTGGCGTATACGGCGCGTGCGTTGTACTAAGGTATTATTGCGTTAGGGTTTTAGCGCTTAAACCAAAAGCAGTATATATGGGTGTATATTCATGATATGGCTTGGCGAGGTAGGTGGTAGAATTTCAAGTCATTCGGAGGAGATTCAGGACGGGTATATGCTCCGATTTCGTAGAAGTACCGCGAGGGCACTTTGCGGCAAATGTGGGTTTAGGTCGTACCGATTGGATAGAAGGGGAGGGATGCCAAGATGCGTTCATGGCAGGAGTGTAAGGGCGAAATAGCTACTTATGGAGATCAGGTATTGAATGGGGTTGCTCATGTTGTCGGACAAGTTCGGAGAATTAGGGTTTCGGCAACACGGAGATCACGGGAGAGATAAGAACATGGTTTTACAGGTTTCAGTATTTAGCTACATTATGTTTTGAACTCAAGTTTTAATTGAGTGTATTTTCAGCTGACTTTATTAATGAAAAAGTTTTTGTTAGCCCTAATTTTTAGGTTCCGGAGATTCGGGGTGTGACACACAGCAAGTGCAATATCAAGATCTTGATATTGGCAAAGATCTCACATATGAAGAGCAACCTGCCCGAATACTCGAAAGTCAAGAACGACGCACCCGGAATAAGAACATCAGGTTCTATAAGGTTCAGTGGAATAATCATACAGAGGAAGAGGCAACTTGGGAAAGAGAAGATTATCTGCTGGATAAGTTCCCTCATCTAATCCAATCTGTAGAATCTCAGGAACGAGATCTGATTTAAGGGGGGTAGGTTTGTCACGCCCTGATTTCCAGCATTTTGAATTTCGAAACCCTAACCCTAAAGAGCCTATATGCGTATATGTTTTACGATCATGCTGACTTGCATATTCGGTTCTTAATATTTCTTTTAGCATGCCATCTCATGGAATATCTCGAAGTAAGTCATGCAGTCACATAAAAATACCCCAAAGCATTTCTATCATCATATGTGCCTAAGCCCTAATCGAAGCACTCGCCCCATATACGCATACACACCTAATGATCACAAACCCTAACGGCAATCTTCTGATCTTTGTTCCCGACCCTCAGAAACATGGATCCTAAACTTTCCATTCCTTCCACCCATCATGCCGTCACCAAAACCATAAGATCAAACCCGTCGCCCTATTTCTTAAATAGGGATTCTACCGGGTAGAAACCCTAAAAGCTATATCTTATGTGCCCTTCCTTCATTAAAAATTTCAAAAAAATTCCAGCGACCTCCTAGGATTATTTCTCATCAAATTATAAAACAATATCAGAAGGTTCAGTACAAATATTTTTAGAAACACCCATATTTAAATTCTAAACCAAATATGGCTTTAAGCTACATCTCCTACAAATAAATCTCAGAAAAATCCAGGAAAATTACACAGTACTCCCTCTAATATCAGGAACTCAATATGCAAAAACCTAGATACACCCAGTTCATAATTTTGGAGTAAAACCTATCGAACACCTATGCTCTTTTCTCCCTTTCGCATGAAATCATAATCAATCCTTATGCAAAGCTCCCTAAAATTTTCCTGAGCCATCCTCTGCTCACTGAGGGTCCACCCACGACCTCAGTTCCCAAAAAGGAATCTCCACCATGAGCTTGCCCAGTTCTATGTCACTTCTTGCCGACGTTGGCATTCAACATAAGCCACCAAACTCTGTAACTTTCGGTGCCTAACATCCAAGTAACCCATCGTCCACGTCCCCAGAGCTCATTTGACATGGTTATGCACATCATGCCCTCTCGCGAAACACCCTTGACACCTCATGCCGTTCAAAGGACGCCCTGGCCGCGCTCTAGCATTGTGCAGTGCGCGCATCGGCATGCCATCGCTGGTATCAGCGCACAGCCTGCCGCCCACCACATGGCCGCTCATCGGTTCTCGACCGTCCAAGCTACTGGCATGCGCCACGGTATCCACTAGCTCCCCAACAAGCTCTGCACGGTTTTAATCTCCCCGGGATGGTCGCATCACCGAGCTCCAAGGAGCACAGCGGCCGCTCAATCCCCTCCTCCGCCTCTCCTCTATTTAAGGTGCATCCTGAGCCCGTTCTTCACCGGCCGGCCACCCTTCCACCTCCTTGAACTCCAGCCCCGATTTACTCCCGAGCACCACCTCCATCGCCTCCAGCCGACGCTCCTCCCCTTCGGTTCTGAGAGGTCTGCCCCTAGCAAAACTCCCCTTCCCAAATCATACCTGAGCATACCTTCAATAGGCCTAGCTTCCATCGCAGCCCGGGCGCTTCTCTCACCGGAGCAGCCACCAGAACCTTGCCGCCGACCGCTCGCACCATCTGCCCCAGCACCGAGGCGCACCAGCCCCATCGGCTCGGCAGGTGAGTAAAACTCTTCTGCCGAGCAGGTAAGAGACCCGCCCCTGATTAGTAGGTCCCGGCCGGGTTTGGTCCCGCGCGCCATCAGACTCCAGGTCCAATGATCGCCTGCAGGCCCGACATCCGTCCAGGCCCAGTAAGCGGAGGCGCACCCTGGGTTTGCGCCATCGACGTGGCCTTTTGCCCCAGGCCGGTTTGGTTTAGCCAAAGCCGCCGGTCCACATGGTTTGGTCGGTTCGCCCCTGTTCCGGCCGGTTTTCTATGGTTTAATTCCAGTTCTGGAAAGCTAGGATAAACTCCTAGCACATGGTTCAGGCGTATTTCCAAGATATATCAAACCTTGAAGTAAACAATAAAGATTAAGATTGGGTCTAATCTTTTCCCTAGCCAATGTATAAATATATATATATACCATGTATGTGTAGTTTCCGAAGTAACAATAATAAACTTAACCCCCTCCCGGTATAAAAAAAACTTCTGTAATAGCCTTGGAGTCAGGAGTAGGAAGCCTAAATCATGTTAGTTCAAAGAATGGTTCTCTCGTTCGAGGGTCTTTTCATTTAATGCCGAGTTACCGATGGCTTAGGTATTCTCCTTTTAACCTAAAAATCCAGAACTTAGAAACCTAATGCTCACCTGGTATTCACCAATAGTATCCTCCGGGCTCCGATGCTATATAACCCCACACCTGATAGCTCGAAGACCAAATAAGCACAACTTCCGGAAACCCTAAAACTATGAAGCTCAATACTCCATCCTGTCAACACCATGCATGTCATACGTGATTTTATTCGAAGTTTCTCTGCTTTGGTGTTCATTCGAGGTTTCCTCTCAACTTGTAGTTGACGGAGTGAGATACGTGCGTCAGGACGATCCAGATTCACCTCCGAGTCCGGAGCAAGAACAAGAACTATCAGACAAGCTCTCCACCTTTGATCATGTTGAATACTATGATTTTGAAAGAAATGTTTTGTTTACAAAACATGCATGCTATGTTTTATGACTCAATATTTTATGTAGTTTAGGTATGACCCATCCTTAGAAAACCCTAGTCTGTTAACCGTTCCTCGTCGCCCTAAGGAATCATCTATCCCAGAAAAACTAGGATTTTATAAAAGGAGGATTTCTCCGAAAACTTATATGTGGAAAGTCTTGGAAGGACCATTGTGTCCGATGGTGTATGAAGGTAGAAACATCTGTGGGGTGGGATGTTTCCGAAAGAGGATTTTTCAAAACCAAAAACAAAATGGAGAAGATTTAGATCCGAGTTGGAAATGAAGGGCGAAAGCAGGAAGGATATCATACGCGAGGTAAGGCCCGGCGTGGCTTTCGTGGTCTGTTTACGGACAGGGAGAGAAGTCTTTCTCGGATCATTTAAGGACCGAGCTAAAGTGCCGTTTGGCCAAGTTATTACCGTACGTCCACATGTCCTTTATGGGAAGGACTAGACCTACTATCCGGTATGATGCTAGTGTGCAAACCCGTAGGCAGTTTGTAGAGTGCAAAGAGGTGTCATCCTCTGTAGAGGGAGTTTCCCGAGTCAAGGGGTTGCTGAAAGTGCATCTAGTGCCCCCTAATAGGTTTTGATGATTAATGACAAACGATTAAGGGACTAATGGTTTACTAAGTGTATTCAAGTGTATAGTCCCCAAGTAGTTGGTTTAACCAGCGGATGTCGACCCCTAAAAAGTTAAAGATGAAGGAAGGCTTGGACCTAGAAGATTAGTGGTGTTTTTCTAGTCTTTGATGTGATCAAAAGATCATTTGAGTCTATAGGACAAGCCCCCTATTAAGAGGGGTGAGATATCTAGGTTAGAAGAAGAACCTTCGTGTGTGCTCAATCAAATCTCAGTGGTTTTCTTTAAAATATCTTTCTGAGACACAGACTGTGATTCTCAATAATACCGGTTTGAAGAATCGGTTGTACCGAGATTGGCCTCTGTTGCGAGGTTTGAAGACTGAGTCGTCTCAAGCCTCGAAGAGCTTCAATTGCGGCATGACCGGTCTTCAACCTGGTGCTGCCGAGAATGGCCTCTGTGTCGGAGAGTTAGGGAACCCTGCCGCTTAGGGTTTGCCCTAGTTTCATATCTCGGAAACCGGTATATCCGTTTTTGAAGACCGGTGCTTCCGGGATATGCTTCTGATATCCTAGACTAAGTCCTGTTCGTTTTGTCTTCGATTCTTCCGGTTCTGTTTCCGGTTGCACCGAGAATTTCTTCTGGAATTAGTTGCCCTAGACTAATTCCGGTTGTACCGAGAATCCCTTCTAGAATTAGTTGCTTCCGGTTTTGGATTCTGGTTGTGCCGAAGAGGAATCTTTGTGCCCAACGACCCTTTTCTGAGTAATGGCTATAAATAGCCCCGGACCCCCTGCGGGCTCAGGAGGACACTTAGCGCAAAAAGAAACTCTCTCCAACTGTGTTCCTCTTTCCTCTTGACTCCTTGAGATCTACTTTCAGTGAGGAAAGCCTTGAGAGATCGGAGATCTGGTTGAGCATCCAAGCAATAGCTTCTTCAAGCCTAGAGTTCAAATTTGTTACTCTTGGAGATTTGGCATCTCCTAGCCGGCTAGGCGTCGTTGAAGAGCTCCAATTTATGGATTCGCCTCCAACAGTTTGTGAAGGTTCGGGGATCACCTCAAGATCAACCACGAGTGATTGAGCAAGCCCTAAGTGGACTTGACTCAAGGAGAAGAAGGTGAAGACTGTGTGTCTTCGGAGCTAAGTGCTCAACCTCTCCAAACGAAGACGTAGAGTTGTTGCCAACAACTTGAACTTCGGGTTAAACTATGTGTTCTCCTCCTAGCTTTCTAATTGCTTGTTGTTCTTCAATTTGAGCTAGATTTAGTTTGCTGTTTGTTGCTTCATTCCAAATCTGCTTCACTCTTGCATGCTAATTAACTAATTTGAGTAAAATTTGATAATCTCCTATTCACCCCCCTCGAGTCGATAAACCTCGATCTTTCAAGATCCAACCAGCACGGACCAAGATTTGTACCCACTAGATAGTGCACGTTTGAGGGCCAATGCGGTACGTTCTATTACGTGTTTGAAAATATATGTTATACAATCTTTTCGTTTCTGACAATTTCTTATGTACGTGCAGACTGAGGTGGCACGTGAGCTTCACGACCACATCACGACCGCACTAACGAGCTCGAGCTCTTCACATAGGACAAGAGAGGACTCTACTGCGTGGTCTCGTGCAGAGGAGTTGTGCCGTAGTTTGCTCCATGCTCTTTCGTGCACACGGGCGTCAGATGTGGTCGGCCCGCAGAGAGGACGTGGAGCACACCTCCCTCGTAGGCCGTCTGCGATGCGGCCTACTCCCCTAGGTCCTTCACAGGCCGGTGGGTCGTCCTGGCAGGCGCCACAGCAGGAGGTTAGACAACTGTTTCCCTGGGACATGCCGTCGAGCTCTCAGCACACACCTACACAGATTCTGTCCATGATTCCCACACCTGGTACATAATCTTTTGCTGCTTCCGTAATAGATTCAACATTTTTACTCACAATCATGAGCTATTGTCTCGCACAGGTTTTGTTGCTATGTCACATGGAGAAGGAGGTTCGGACAGCCCGTCTCGATACTTCCTGAACACTTAGTTCGACTCCGCTGACAGTTCTGTGTTGGGATGAGGTTATCGTACCCCGTCTTCGCTGCCGCCACCCACGCAGGACACTCAGCCTACCGTCCCTCAGCCTGATGAACCCTTGCACGGTATAGGCCGTCGTACGATTGTTCCGTCGGGACAATTAACGTACTCGGACTTCCGCAAGAGGCCGCGGAGGGGGCCGCGTTGAGGATGTGGACAGGGAGGCCCAGGAGGACCTGCCTAGGGAGACTAGCAGGAGTAATTGTTTCGAATAGTTATGATCGTATCCTTTTGGATTTTATCTATCTTAGTTGTACTACTTTTCCATGGAACACTTAGTTTATTTTATCGAAATCTAGACTACGAGTACGATACATTATTATCAGTACACATGGGATAGATGGTACGATAACATTCGCATGATACAACCATAAAACTGAACAATCTAATAATAGAACAACTAAGATAATAGAACATAGGACAACCTACTCAGGGCCTTTCGGATATTTTCCCTTTCTCATATGACGAGCGTGAGCTTCCTCGCCCTTTCAGTCTCACGTGCTTCCGCAGCTCGACGTTCCGCCTTCATCTTTTCCTTGCGTTGCTCCTCCTGCCAACGCTTTCGCTTCTCCGCCTCCTTCGCCTCGTGCATTCGTTGCAGAGCGTAATCTCGCCTGAAATATACCTCACGCATGAGTTGTTTTTCATTCTCTTTCGATTGGGTATTGTCCAGCCACTGTATGTAGTCACATATAGTGGGTGGAGACTGCAAGCAAATGAGTGTTAGCATTGTATTGCGTCGTGTTACGAGCGGGTGGAACCAAGAACTATTGGGTGGAATGCGTGTTTTACCCTTCGACGCTGTGTGCGCACAACAAACTTTGCTGGCTCTTCATCGTAGTTAGCACACATGAAAAACCTTCTTCTGAAGGTGTACAACATCTCTCTTGACACCATTAGTTTGCACGGATCTTGGCACTAGCAGAGGGGAACCTCGACTTCGTTCAGCACATCGGCAGTAAACTTCTCCTTCGGCATGTCGTCTGAACCAGATGAAGCCATTCCTACCATTTTGCAATATGGGCGTAGTTAGTACATCCAAGAAACTAAAAAGAATTTCACAAATATTTACGTCACTTGAGCCCCCTGCCGAAATCCCTCTTCTAACTCGCCTCCAAAATCCCTTTCCTCTCCTCTCTATTCACGTACTTGATCTATTATGTTCGTCGGTGGGCGGGAGGCAGAGAGAGGTCTGGGGGTGGATAAATATGGCAGTTAGGGCCCAAGTCGGCAGCTGGGCCCTTCCTGCAAAAATCAGTTGAGTTATTCGGTTGCTGGGCTGCCGACTTCTTCATTTCGATGATTGATTTGCCGATTGCTACATTTCGGCAGTTGGGCGGCCGACCGGTCGAGATTTTTGAAATTTTTTGTGATTTACGGAAAAAAATAATATTTTAAAAAAATTCTATTGAAGCATGCCATACTTTCACATCTATCCATCTCTCTACTCGCTTATTCACGCACCTCTCCTCTATCGAATCATGCTCTCTCTCTCTCTCCCCAATTTCTCACCTAGCAGCGCCATCACCTTCTTCTTCCTCGATCACGAGCTCCGTTCCTAGACTCACCGGATCCCTCCGTGGTCTCCTCGAGCACCATTGTAGCCGAATCCAGTCAAACTGACCCCACTTCCGCCTCCGCGAACATCCTCATCCTCCACGAGACCGGATCCGGCATCTCGGCCGCCTGCCACCTCTAGATCCGCCTTCTCGAGGAACTTGGCCACGGGCGGTGGCGAATATTTTGCCCACGGACAACGATGTGGTGAGGTTGTCCAGGTCGACGCTAATCCGGATCTCCATGTGCGTCACGGCGGCCAGAGGCCGACAAGCTCCAGACGGCAAGTCGTAGAGGTGGCGATCCATCTCTCCCCTCCGGTGAAACCCACCATTACCAAGCTCCGTGCCACCCTCTATTTTTTGTTTGGGTCAACTTTTCACCAATCATCTTGATGATCCAATGATGCACGATTTGATGTTGATTTCTTTAAATTTTTTGATTCATGGTCCGATATGTTCTATCGGTTCATGATTTTATTGAATGTGTTCTGTTTTGGGATTTTTCTCATATTTTTTGTTCATGGTTCTTTTGTTATGTAGTATTTGTTCAAGGTTTGTTCCGTTCTTCTTCATAACCTGCATGAATCCGAATGCTTGCCCTTCATGGATGGGATGGGTTCATGAACAAATATGTGCATCCTAATGGTGGAGAAATGACATGCATGAAATCCTTGTTTGTTTTCTTGCGGTTTTGCTTCTTCCTGAACATATATGGATATGAATGGTGAAGAAATTAGCTTTATGCATGAAAAGTTTGTTCATTCATGAGTTTATCCGATTTGTGAAGAAATGGCTCCATGCATTGAAATTTTACTTGTATTTTGTTCTCGGATCTGGACTTGGAAAACAAAAAATAGAACCGTGAACAAAAATCAAACCAACCATGAAATAACACAAATCATTCATAGAATAGTTTGAGATGACTGTTGATTCGGTGCAAATTTGTGCCTATGATATGAAATGGTGAATAAAAAAACATATTCTGCACGTGAAATGATTGGTAATAACAGTCGACGAAAATCCATGAACACAAAAAGTCAAGTGAAGAGTTCTAGTACACTTCGCTAGAGAGAGAAAGAGGACTGGATAAAGAGAGGGTTTGGAGCAGTGGGGTTGTTTTTGATAAAATATCAGCACGAAATCTTACAGCAACATGAATGGCTCTGATAAGACCAAAACGTCCAACTATTTGTGAAATTGCATTTTTACCCCACCTGAACCTCCATTGTCATACCGTCAATCAAGCTGATCCATACGCTCAGGAAAGCCGCTAACAATGTAAAGAGCTCTCGATCCGAATTACTGGCTGACGTGATACAAGCTAGATTTACGTATTATACCATCGAAGTCTCGTGCTTTGGCATTCAACGCAGGGCCCCCATTCTTTGAGAGCAAGCTTTTGATCAGTTGCTTTGTGAGCTTGAACAAATGGAGACCGAAAAGACGAATCAATTAAAGGTGCCGGTGCTGCTTCGGAGCATGACCAATAGTGACCGCATCTTATGTTATCTCTGGCCCGCTGCCATGCCATTTCCAACAACCTTATGCTGCATCCTCCAATGACACAGCCTACCTCGGGTGCTTTACAATATCCACGCTGCACGCACGAAGCCAACCTCTCCTCCTCCAAGATTGGCGCCGTCGCGTACGCTTTCTCCTTGTTTACCACATCGGCTTTTGTTCCGGTCGCAGAGCGCTAAGGGTTAAGGGTGTAATCGGATCGAATACGATCAAATACTTCGTAAATCATATTTGTTTTCATATATTTATCTGAATACGATATCGGAGCGGATAGTGTCGGATACGAATAACATCAGTAACAAATACGATACGAATACCTATCAAATTCGGTACAGTAGCGGATGTTTTATCGGATATCGCATGAAAGATAGAATTCATATAACACGTATATAAAACATAGCACAACCAACCATATGGGCTGATATATTACAAAATAACAAAAAATAAGTTCAAAAAGTGCATTGACGATATACGATAGTACGAAGTACGATATATAACTATTTCACCCAAAATGACAAAAAAGACAGTTCCGTGAGATCATGAGTGGCAACGACAAGATAAAAATTGTTGTAGTTCTTCACATGACCACTTCTTTGCAAGCCACTCAATCGCTCCTCTCCTTGGATTGACTCATCACCTCATTCTTGAGCTTTGGGTTGGACTTTTCTTATTAACACTTATAAATAAAGAGTTCCATACATGTTAAATCATAAGGAGCATATTAATCTAGTGGTATGTGAGCTTAGACCTTTATCAAGAGGTGATGGGTTCAAATCCTACACAAGCATTAATATTTTCTTTTATTCTGCAGGCTAACTGTTGAGCCGGGAGCAACCGAATTAGTATTCGGATAATAACCGGATATATACGGATAGTATTAGATACGGTCGGATACTATCCAAACTGTATTCGTATCTATATTAAATATATACTATCTGTATCCGATATCGTATTCGATGGATATCCGAAAAGCTCTCCGAACCTTTTGGTCCGGATACTGTCCGAATCGATTACACCCTTACTAAGTGCCAAGATTGTTTGGTTGCCTTTGCTGCCAATATATGGCCCTTCAAAGCCGGTAGGCAAAGCAACTAGATGGTTCGTAAGATGTCTGAGATTTTGGCTTCTCAGTTAACTCCGTCACAGAAGCTTAGCAGAGTTGAGTCCTACCACCATCCATATATAGCATTATAGGAGCTCAGGGTTGTAGTACACCAAAGCCTCGTAGTACTAGAACTTCTCCCATGCATGAAGAGAGGTAGAAGGCAGCAGTGCACGGGGCGGCGCTTTTGATCTCAAAAATCTCGTCAACTGATCGATCTAGCGTGATCGAGCAGGCGAGGCGACGCAGTATGATTATTCTGTTCCGCACGGGCGGACGATTCCGCCGTGACTCGGAGGTGGGGCCATGTGAAGTCGTGCATCTGCGCGCGCCATCTCTCTGGCTGTGGACACGGTCTAGTTTGACTTTTTTTGAGATTACAACGAGGACGTACATCTACACACGTCTCCTTCTGAAACATATGCTAGAACTTGAACAGATGTCGTTAGATAAATCTAAAATTTATTTTGATACCGATAAATCTAAAATTTATTTTGATACCTCTAGACCGTGAAAAACACAGTTTACCACTGAACGTGTACACGTGTGTGAAGGTGAGACACTGAACCCGGGTGACCTGACCACCGACAGCCTCTGCCACCTGCGCTAGGTGCAGTTCTCGCCTAGTTCCACCTCTGGACCGAGCATTGCATGGGAGCACGATCGTACGTTTCCGTGACGGGAGCGCGGGCCAACGCTGCACCCGAAATCTAGCCCGTCTCACCGAGGCGCACAGAGAAAAAAGGAGTCGGCGAGACGGCAAAGCACGTTGCGGTTGCGCGCTAGGCCCAGGATCCGAGCGCGGCCAGACAGCCACCACCAGCAGCGCAGCTATGTGGGCCGGCTGATGAAGAAAGGGTTGCAGCCGAATACGGCAGCAGGAGTTTACAGGGCCTGAGAGATGACCGGGCTGTTTCCGTCGATATTGCCGTGACTTGACCGCGCGCACCGCAGCGTTTCACTTTTCTGCTCGCGTTTCTGCGTCCAGTCAGTCCGGGTGTCTCGTCACGCATCGCACTGCTGTACCGCAGCGCCGCACACAGTGGAGAGACCGGCACGTATGCATGCGACCGGGTTTATCTGTTCATGGACCAATGATCATCGCGCACATCGCAGCTTCTGGAACTGCCAAGGAGGATGCTTGCTTGCAAAACACCAATAATTTACCACTCGAGCTCCTAGAGTCGCAATCGATCGATAGCGGGGTCCGGTGCACTTTTGACCGGACATCCAATCGTGCAGGGAGTAGTGTGCTACAATACTAGTACTGTGGTAGCGAACAAGTGTGCGCATGGTAAAAGAAAGCAGCTCGAACTTATGCGAGTGGAACGAGTGGTGTGTCAGGATTAGTCGCACATACTTCCTAACATAGTTTGTACAGTGCACCACAACCTTTTTCTTCCAGAAACAAAAGGAGGAGAGAAAAAAGAAGGATCATATAATGGGCCAATTCTTTTCAGCTTTTTTTACAGCTTCTAGGTGAGAATAAGCTGAAGCTAAAAAGAACTCAAAATTTGTACCATTTCTCTAGGTAGCGCTGGTCCCAAATCATGTTGGTGGAAAAAAGCTGAGGGTGAGAGGCTTCCCGAGCTTGTGATATCAGTGATTGGAATTTGCCCTCCAAGTTGGTCATTTATTTACAGCGGATTGCCACCGCGTACCCCTTCATCCCCCGAGCAGAATTCGTATGTTCTTCCCTTCTCGCTTTTCCGCCCGCTCGTCTCCTCCGCCCCGACGCCGCCGCCACTCTCCTCCTGCCCCGCTCTCTCCTCCACGGTCGTGAGGACGCGGCCGCCGAGCAGCAGCCACAGATCTGGGACGCGCACCAAGCGGCCGCGCCCCGCCGTGCCTCGCCCACTCCTCCGCCGTCGGGCCGTTCCCCCGTGGAGGTCCTCCGCCGTCGGGCCATTCCCCCGTAGAGGTCCTCCGCCGCCCGTCTCCTTCGCCCCGACACTACAGCCACTCTCCCTCTCCCCTGCTCTCTCCCCCGCGCTCATGAGGACGCCGCCGCCGAGCATCAACCACAAACCTTGGCCTCGACCACGCCGGCCGTCTCCTTCGCCCCAACACCGCTTGCACTCTCCCCCTCCCCCGCCCTCTCCCCCTTGTCCGGCACCGCTTCTCCCCCACCGTCCGGCCGCGCTCGTCCACCGGGTCGTCCACTGCCCACGCTCGTCCACCGGCTCGTCCAGACGCCGCGCTCGTCCACCGGCCGCGCTCCTCCAGCACCCAGCCGAGCCTCCAGCACCCAGCAAGCTCTTCGACCGGGCATGCTCCCCGACGAGCACCCGCTGATACAGCAGCTCCAGAAGGTGTTTCAGGTCTGACGACAACAAGCCGAAAGGAACTCGAGCTCAGTTTGTGAATGCTTCTCCCCACCGCAGCTCATGTGGGTAGAGAAGCTAAAAACGGTTTCTGGAGAAGCTTAAGCTCAAAAGAACTGGGCCAATGTGTGTGCCAGTGCCTTCCCCACCAGGGCAGCTCCACTCCCCTTCCCCACGTATATGCAATTTGCACCGAAACATTCTCCTCGCCAACGACGATCGGAGCAGAAGCTGGTACGGACCATGGCTGAGTTCAGGGAACAGTGGAATACTACTATCACTGAACGTATTTACATGCTTGAACCACATAGCCACTAAAAATCAACAGACTGTACAAATCATCAACGATGGTCACTGCATAACTCCATGACAGAAAAGTACCCTGATCGTACCGGACGACCACGATTGCACCCACCGTACGCTTGTGATCTCATTTATGACCCATCATCATGCATGCACCTGAGCACTCAGATCACGCGATCCATCCATAGATCGAGTCATGCTCGGGCGTGTTTCGTTGTCTATTGGAGCCCCAATCAAAACCGTCAATTGCAAGTGTTAGCTGCTTGGTTGCATATATGCCCTTCTCAGCCAAGGCTGTACGATGTTTAAAGCACCCTTCAAACAAGAGTACAGCTAGCTCCCACCTTAAACGGGAGTGAATGGACCGCTGCCCATAGCCTAACTAAATGGACCGGTCCATCAGCTAGATTATCTACTCTATCTTGTTTATTTAAAAAATAAGAAAACCTAAATTTTATAAATCATGAATAGTAAAAAATTAAAATTTTATAATAAAATTTTTAGAAAATATATTGTATAAAAAAATTTCTAAATATGTTGCAAAGTCTATGAAAATGTTCATATACATCAAGTAAAATGTTCACACAACACATGAACATTGTTCCGAGAGGAAGAAAATATGTACAAAAAAATTTGAAATACGTTTTGCCGGTGAAAAATGTTCATGTGTTTTAGAAAAAACATTCATCTAACACATGAATTTTTTTTCCATATTCCATATACGAACATGATAAACTTGTGTTAAACTTGTCTTTTAATGTCGAAACAAAAAATTACTCTTAGAACAATCATACGTACTTGCGAACAAAAAAAATTAGATAAACACTTTTTAAAATTATATTGATTAGATATCTACTTGTGATACACATGAAAACTAGAAAAAATATTTAGAAAAAGAGAAGAAAGAAAATAAAAGAAAGGTAAGACAAAAAAAAGAAAAAAAATCAAAAAAGAAAAAGAAAAATAAACGGAGAAAAAATAAAAAAGACTGGCTTGATGGGTCGGCCCATGATTTTTGGCTCTCAAAATGATGAGCGTGCATTAGGATTTTCGCTTAGACAAGTCCAGGGGAACGCAACTTTTGAGCATTTCTCTAGGGCTAGGCTGAATAGATGCAAAAAAGACACTACTACAGAACAGATAATTACAGTCGGCCCAAAACTGCTTTCTCAGCCGGTTTACATTTCGGCTGTAGAGAAATGGTGCTAATAATATGAATTATCTCAGCCGGTTATAAAACCGACTGAGATAACAACTTATCAGCCGGTTAGAAAAAAAAACTGAATGAGATAATATACTATCCCAGTCGGTTCACAACAAAAAACCGACTGAGATAATATCATATCTCAGTCCGTTTTCCTGCCGAACCGACACAAGAGTAAACTTTTGTAGTCGCTTTTTACACGGGAACCGACCGAGATAATAGCATATCTCGATCGGTTTCCTCAGTTCAACAGGCAACGATGAAGGCTCATCTCAGCCGGTTCCAGGGAAACAACCGGTTGGGATATTCGTTGCTACAGGGCAGGCATAATATGAGTTTCTACCTGCCCTGAAACAGAAAATACAATTTATATACCCAGATTCCCATAATCTCCATAACACATTTCACATCCAACTTGAATTCATAATAGAGATTCGTATTGACATCATATTTCAATTGACAATTGAACACAAATGAAAGTATATAGAAATTCAATATTTACACCACAACATCCATCACATGTCTTAAGGAATTTCCAACAAATTGAAATGCAAGTGACAACTAAACATCGATCATTTGATTCAAAACAATTGTCTTAGTCATCGGATCCGTCGTAGTAGAACTCGCATTTTGGATCAATGACACTGTCAAGAAGGAAACGCACCAAGTCTTCTCGAATCCTGGCTAGATCTGTCTTCGGCAATTCCGTCCATGCAATAGTACCAACCTGTCGATATGAAGATCATATTGATGCTAGATAGAAGATGAATAAAACAAAATCAAAATGATAATTAGCATACCTCGGTAACTGAGAATTTGTGAGCAGAAACTCGACACATGAGAAGGTTCATGTGATGGCCAACATAGAAGCCACACAAATTGCTTAAATTGGGTTGCTGGTGACACTGCAAAGATACACATTCTCTCAGTATGTATTTCTATAGAATTGATAACATGGAGTCTAAAAGTGTGCGACAGGATACATACCGAAAGGAGAAGTGGTGGTATAACTTATGAGGGGCCCCCGCATCATCCTTTTTCCCCACGCGATTACAAAATATTTGGTACGCTCTGAATCGTGGAAGAAAAGTCATAATTATACCAATGACCTACTACCATGGAATTTCATGAGGTAATTTGTTTACCTATCGATCACTTTGCTGACCCTTTCGAAGTCGGTCATGTTTTCGAGGTATGAATCCATATAATGCACCTTCTTGATTGGGAGTACGATAACAATAAGGATCCAATGGGCGCTAAATAATCATTAATCCCAAGTTAGTTGATGATGCGCCAAAGGTGCGAAATGAACAAATTCGAGACATTAACAAGTTTATAGCGCTTACCTTTTGTTGAAGGGATAGATGATGAATTTCTTATGCTAGCTGGCCTCAATGATATCGACATTGTAATCCTCGACAACCCTTTCAGTAGCATCCATAGATTGCTCGGAAGCAAGGTGTGGGTCGACAAATCCTATCGGTTCATTTGCTTCTCTCGCCTTGATAGAAGCGAACCTACATATACATGAGGGAAGAGTTCCGTATTTGTGACATGTGTAGGTATTATATTAAATTAAATGGAGCATGATTGTAAGCACTTACAATGTGAAGCATCTCACGAGGCCCGCGTCCAAGGCGCTTAGGTCGTATGTAAGGAACAAGTCCTCACAAGTCACGACGTACAGTCGACCCTTATGATGGAGGAAGTACTCACGTCCGAACCTGCCAATGATGTTATCGCTCCGCTGATTTTTGGGTTTCTTAAAATTGGTCAAGTAATGGTTGTGCAACGCAGCGCAAGCCCAGCCAAGTTCAGATATCATCTTTTCGTGATTCTTGACCATCGGCTTCCCAGGATTGTATGTCGGGACAGTCGGAGCGCTTGGAAGTCTCCCTCCAGCTTCATATATCGCAGCTATGTGTTCGAGGGTCATTTCTCGGCTAGCAGCTACCATCATCAAGTCCTTTTTCTTACCATGCTTTGGCGATGCCACCTTGGGACACCTCTTCGGCGATTCTTGTATTGTCAGCTCAAGCTGTCTCGGTGACAACGCCGCTACCACAAGAGGCGAGAACGTCAAAGACTCTACTGGTTCATTTGACGGTCGTGGCGAAACCTTCTTAGTCGGCCGCGACGCATCGAGAGATATGTCTTTCTTGAGCCACTGGATGAATATCCCCTTGGCTTGATTTAGAGTTAAGATCTTGTTGTTCGGTGGAATTAGGAGCTTCAGCTTGCTGAAAGTGTCGTTAACCCCATCGATGCTCACCTTTGCGTACATAGGGTCTACCGGGACATTATGTATCTTCTACTCTCCCATTGTTGGGAACACTAGGCCCCAAGTGGCATCCTTGAGATCATCCATGCCCACCAACCTAACTTGAATCGTGCATCTCGTGAGAGCCTACATAAGAAAGTGTTTCAGCCAACAAGCCACAAACAATCTTATGTTGAACAATTTTTTAAGGTATATCAAGAATACCTCGATCTCATCACAGGGGAAGGTAAGAGTTGTATCTTCCTGGCGAGTAGGGAGGTCGATCGACGCGCAGCTACTGCGTCAAGCCCCAAGGCTGGCAGCAACTGGCTGTTCTTGTCACGGAGTTAGAGTCCACTCCGCTCTTAAGTCCCAAAGTATCTCTTGCTTGAACTCTTCACGCTTGCGTTGTTCTTCAGCGGCTTTTCTCGCCCTTTTGCATTCGCGCTTTGCCTTCAAAGCCTGGGAGAGTCCATATTTGTGGGGAACGAGGGAACCTACACCCCTCGTGCGACCTGAGTGCTCGGGGTTTCCCAAACCCTCTTCGAGTACATCTCCTACGAAGGACCTACGAAGGTGCCAGGCTGAGATGACGCATCGAACTCCAGCTGCAAAAGCCAGAACTATTTGTTACTACAATTGGTATGATTGACAAGCTGTTAGTATGACTAAGACGGGATTTATATCTCACCAAACGTCTATACACTTGTGCGTCAGCTGGGTTCTCAAATGCTGGGTCGCCTGAAGCTGATGTCGATGCAGATGCCCTGGCTCTAACCCAGGCTTTGGTCCTCGCATTCGCGATGTTCGCAAATCTGGGAGGGGCATCCGATTGCGACGCCTGCTCATCCTCCCTTTCCCATCTCTTCATCATTCCTGCGTAGCCGGCATCCCTAGACGGTGCGGGTGCTTGTTTCTCTTAGAGAGCTCCCGGTTTTGTTTAGTCTTCAACTTGAATTGTTCCGTCGTCTTCATCCTGACAAACCCACCTCGGCATACACGTACTCGTTGACGAGGACAGTCTTCCAGTTCTTCCAAGCCTTGCACGCTGTCATCTTAGCAGCTCGCTATACGAGATTTCTATTTTTCGGGAAAAATGAAATATCCCAAGATTTCCCCTGAAATCGCAGCGAGCTGGTCTGTTCCTACTATCTTCCAAGTTTCTAAAGTGATTAGGACCCGCTCTCTTGCTACGATCCCGCAAACCGTGCTAAACTTCCTTCTTGCATTCTCAGGCTCGTCTGGTGCCCCTGTCGTGCAAGTGTGTGACCGTGTATTTCGCATCCGGTCTCTTCGACCGTTTCCTTCCTTCTCCTCGACGGGCTTTCTCTTAGGCCCGGAGGTTCTGGTTGTGTCGCCAGACGGCCTAGGTGGCGATGACGACCGAGGGTCGCCATTATCCGGCGATCTTGGGATAATAGAGGAAAAGTATATAAACTTTATTTCCTCAAGTAGATTTTCAAACAATGATGGAGATAAAAAAAAGGGTCATCTCATAAGTGGCTCAGATTTACCATCATCAACACCATAGCTAGAAGTTATGGTGGAAGCACAAGATAATCTCTCTCTCGCTCTCTCTCTCTCTCTCCATGAACTGTTAGAGCATCTGCTCAAATACTATATAACTAACATGTTTCTTACTCAAATGACAAAATCTGCTCAAATATTCAGAACTTGGTAATTACTAGGAATAGTAGTATATCATATAACCATTTTTACACAGAGAACAAGATATTATTCAAAGGGGAAAGACAGAAATCAGCTCCATGTTCTTGATTTAGAACACTGGGACAAATGGCACCTCAAAATAATCCACACCCACAGCTGGAAGACGAAACGCAGAAATTTAATTGCATATACTACCACAAATGCTAACTTTCCAACATTGTATCTTAGTAATTTTCTAAACTGATGAAGCAGACCAACCGAGAAAAAAATACATGCACATGTTGAGTGATCAATATGTTTGGGTATATTGGGAACAATCTCAGATCAACCAAAACATCATAGCTATAGAGATCAACCAAAAAATCTATCACATACACCTAGAGGCAAAATCAATGAACTAGACTTATTCACTGATACAGATCAACAATAGCATCAACTAATTCTCAGCACCACATCAAAATGAATATATAGCAATTGACAGAGAAAGCGATAGATGGAGGAGGAGGAGGTGGAGGGGAGTGAGCCTTGTACCTTGTGTGCTGGACCGGGGAGGAGGTGGCGGCGGCTCGGGCGACAGAGGCACTGGCTAGGGCCACATCGGCGGCGGCCCGGGCGACGGAGGTGGTGGCGGCTCGGCGGCTGGGTGACTTCGTCCTTCCGGTGCGTCGGGAAGGCCATCTCGGAGGAGGGGTGGCGGTTGAGGCGGCTGGAGCAGCGGCGGTTCGAGGCAGCGACGGGTCCTGCAACAAAGGCAGGAGTCAAAAACTTTGTGAAGTTCCAGAGGAGGGAGACGAATTAGTTTTTATTAACCCAAGTCATCGCAGCCGGTTAATTCAGAGAAACCGACTGAGATAATATACTACAGTCAGTTCGGCCAACAAAACTGACTATGATAATATTCTATCTCAGTTGATTCTGTGGACCGAACCGACTGGGAGAGTAACCGACTGGGATAATTTACTATCTCAGTCGATACGGTCGACAGAACCAACTGGGATAATATACTATCTCAATTGGTTCGGGCAAGGAAACCGACTGAGATAATATAATATCTCAGTCGGTTTGGTCTCCTAGAACCGACTGTAATATGCTTACGCAGTCAGCTATCCAAAGGAACCGACTTAGATAACAATACATGCTGCCTGCACTAAACCCTAAAGTTATTTTTTTAGAATTCTAGTTGTTGGCTGTTTAGTTAAGTTATTTTATTTGTACATAAGTTATTTTCTTTGTAGATAAGTTATTTTGTTTGCATTTAAGTTATTTTAGTTGTAGTTAAGTTATTTTATTTGTATTTAAGTTATTTTATTTGGAGTTAAGTTATTTTATTTGGAGTTAAATTATTTTCTTGTATTTAAGGTATTTTCGTCGTATTCAAGTTGTTTTCTGTGTACAAAAGTTATTTTCTTGTATTAACGTCATATAACATATACGATTATTCTAAATCATAGGAAATAGTACCACATATCATTAATATCGGAAGTTATGTTACAAAATAATTCGTTCTTGATGATCACTTCGTTTATAGGGAGCAGGATCATGCTGCAATTTATTTTTGACCCTTGTTCCATCATCGGGGGCTGGGAACTCATCGCTTTTATTGTAATCTTCCTCATCCATCACATGTTCAATTCCGACAATACTCCTTTTTGAGAATATTACTACGTGCCGCTTCTTGTTGGATGGATCGGTAATGTAGAAGACTTGATAAACTAGTTGAGCGAGGATGAAAGGTTCGTTTTTGTACACGACACGTTCAAGGTTCACGGTGGTATGGCCTTTGTCGTCAGGTATCACTTGTTTTTTATTGACCCAGCGGCAACAAAACAACGAGATTTTAAAATTTTCGCCATAGTCAAGCTCCCAAATCTCATGTATGTACTCGTAGTACAGTTGTTTCTTGCCATCTGTTTCGAGAGCTTCTACACAGACACTGATATTCTGCACCGTGCTTTTCATATCTTGTTCCTTTGTGTAAAAGATGTATCCATTGATTTCATACCCTTTCCACGTGATGACCGACTAGCTGGGCCTCTAGCTAAATATGAGAATGCACTACTTGATGGGAGTTCACGGAATCGCTCTTTGAACCATTCATTGAACTCGCAATTGTGATGTTTTATGATCCAGTCATTTGCGCGAGTCGGATTTTGTTAACGTAGAATGTCCTTGTGTTCATTCATATATGGTGAAACAATGGCCATGTGCTGCAAAATAGTTAAATGGGCTTGAGCATACTCAATCTGAACAGGATCGATCACTTTCCTTCCAATGATCCCTACACCGAGCAGCATGCCCTTATGGCAACATCGAGGCATGCCTACTGGTTGAAGATGGAACATGTAATTAACACAGAACTCAATGACCTCTTCTGTTGTGTAGTCTTCGATGATACTGCCCTCAGCGTGAGATCGATTCTGAACATAGTGCTTCAGAATTCCCATATAGCGTTCGAATGGGTACATGCTGCGAAGAAACACAGAGCCGCATATCCTTACTTCGTGCACTAGGTGGACTATGAGATGAACCACGACATCAAAGAACGACGGAGGGAAAACATTTCGAGCTCGCATAGAATCTTAACCACCCCATCTTGCAGACCATCTAGTTCTTCAAGGCTAATGACATTCTTCCAAAGTGTGTTAAAGAAACTACACAGCTTCGTGAGAGTCCGCCGCACATTTGGTGCAAGAATATTCCTAATTGCAACCGGGAGCATCTGTGTCATAAGAACATGGTAATCATGTGACTTCAGGCCAATTAATTTTAGACCTTCCATAGAAACAAGTCTCTTGATGTTGGCGGAGTAGCCGGATGGAACATTAATACCGTGTAAGCAATCACATAACTCAGTCTTCTCTGGCTTGGAAAAGGTATAACAAGCAGGCGGAAGGAACATCTTTCCGTTTGCTATTTTCTTCGGTCTTAACTCTGGTCGGATCCCAATATCTTGCCCCGAACAGTTAACATTGGCTGGATAATCATTGACGGTAATGAACAACATGTATCGTAACGTGAAGTTTTTCTTTACGTGTGCGTCCCATACCTTTACGTCTTCATTCCAAAGAAGTTTGAAATCATCCACTGATGGGGCAAAGTACACATCAATATCGTTATCGGGTTGTTTTGGATCTTGGATAAGTATTGTCATCATGATGTACTTTCTCTTCATACACAACCAAGGTGAAAGGTTATACATGCATAGATTCACGGGCCAAGTGCTGTGTCGGCTACTCATGTTGCCGAATGGGTTCATTCTAACGGTGCTCAGCCCGAACCTTACATTCCTTGCCTCTTCGCCGAACATAGCATACCTCCTGTTAATATTTCTCCACTGTAAAGAATCTGCTGAGTGTCTCAATATTCCATCATCTATACGCTCATCTGCGTGCCAACGCATCAGTTTGGCCTCCTTCGGATTCGCAAATAAGCGCTTCAAACGGAAAATTATGGGCAAGTACCAGGCAACCTTAACAGGAGTCCCCTTCCTCACATCTATGCTTTCCCCGACATCATCACCGTCGATCTTACGCTTATATCGAGAAGCTTTGCACATCGGACATGCCCGCAAATTCACGTGTTCTTTACGGTACAGGATACAGTCATTCCTACAAGTATATATTTTCTCTATCTCCATTCCCAAAGGTCAAAAAACATTCTTAGCTCTGTATGTAGTTTTCGGCATCTGATTTCTCTTTGGAAGCATGTCCCCTAACATTGTTAGGAGCGACGAGAAGCTCTTATCGGTCCATCCCTGCTAACCTTCAGTTTTAGCAGTTCCAGAACGCCCGACAACTTTGTGAACTTGTAGCCAGGGTATATTGGTTTCTCCAAGTCTTCTAATAAGCAGACAAATTTCCTGTACTCCCGATTATTCTCACAGTTTTCTTCGACATCTCAGATCATCTGATCTAACTCATTGTCTTCATGCGACGACGTGTTGTCTTGCGAAGCGTCAGTTCAAAAGGTGTGCCATTGACAGTATCAGCCACGTCGTTGCCTTCATCCATGTTTGCCGGACCTTCCTCTATAATCTGATCTTCATCGTGGCTGGTCCAACATGCATACCCCTTCATGAATCCTGTCCTGATCAAATGTGTTTGGATCTGTGTAAGGTTTGTGAAGCTCTTTAAATTTTCACAATGACAGCATGGACAGCTGATTCACGTCTTCTCTGTGTTCAAACTGTACTATTCGGCTACTTGTAAGAATGTCGAGACACCTTCGATGTACTCATTGCTAGCATGATTCTCAGCGTACATCTACCGTCGATCCATCTAAAATAACATGTAAATTTTATTAAATTGAGCAAGAACTATCAAAATATTATGTGCCACAAAATTATATAAAAATTACCATAAAATTTGGCAACACCACCCCAACCAACCTATATCAAGTGTACCAAACAACGGACACCTACATTCAAGGCTTAGCTTGCAACTTCGGATAGCATTTATGGATGTCGAACAGTATCATCTGAGTCGGTTCCAGCGAAACAACCGTCTCAAAGTTATCTCAGCCAGTTGGGAAAAGGGAACCGGCTGTAAAAGTTCACTTATCTTAGCCGGTTCGTTCTTTTCAGTCGGTTTTTTCGCACCAACTGACTGAGACTTGAGTCTGAGGTCCAGAAAACCCTATTCATGAGATATGTTAAGTTACATAAGTTTTTTTTTACTCTTAAAAATAACAACCAACAAAGTATCATCTCCTTTAGATCATACTAGGTAGATGCGAATAACCAAACACTACACCGTAGTTCAAGCGGACATATCCCGAGCGACTGGCCTAACTAGAGTTTTGGTGCAGTCAAGTAAACACGCACTGCATCTGCCCAAAGTGACACGGCGACGAGGGGTTGGGGCGTCCGCGACACGATGGTTGCGGATCGAGCGGTGCCTAGAAGGCTAGAACAATAAGTTCGTCCTCTGATTCCTTTGTCAGAGCCCTCGTGGGAGGAGGCCCTACTGCGCGTAAACGGCGCATGGGCCGCAGATCCGCGCTATCCATCTACCTATCTAATCTCCCCTCTCTCTTTTAGTGTAGTGCTCTTCTCTCCTTCGCCGTCTCTCCTCCAGCTTTCCCGGAGGATGGATGCATGACATCGTATTATAATCTTTTTTCTCTGAGTTCAGACATCGCAAGCAAGTTAGGCTGGTTGGTGCAAGGATAAGATAAGAGAGACCTAGTTGGTAGGACTTGTGGCACGCGAGTTTGGTTGGTTAATTTTATTTTTTCTGATGTTCAGATTCTGGTTTCTGATCAGCTCGACTTCGTCAGGGCTGGAACGTGGAAAGTTGCAGGTCTGTGGGAAATGTTGAAGAAATTGTGTGGCTACACTGGTAAAGGTCTACAGTAAATTGTGTACCTAGTAGTAATGTCTGTCATAGCATTGGTAAAGTTGTACGTGGACTTTCTCGTCCATCATCCAAAAAATGTCTGTCATAGCACGAATGTGTTTGTCACAATCGGGTACTTAATTTCTCCCTGTCTGGAATCCTGCCTAGGGGTTAACAGGCGCATATATGCAAATATATGCATGCGTCTCCGAGGTGGCAACCCAAACAGCAGTGGCGGAATTATTCGTGCACGGACAAGTGGCAACACAAACACTCACACAAGATAGACGAAGCTGCCGAACATGTTCATGAGAAGAACAATTTTATCCGGAGGGAATCGATCGCAGCATTCTGCTTTGTAAAGCGCACTGTTTTATTTAGAAAGATCAGGCAGGGAAATTCCCTTTCACCTACGTTGGCCAATTAAGGTTTGTGTGCGATCTGGGAAGAACACTGACAACAGGATAGATTAGATTTAGATTCCTGCTCGCAAAAGTTTTCCAAAAGGAAGCTACCGGAAAGCATACGTTCCGAGATGCCAATCCTCACGTGCTTATACTAAGGTTGGTAGGGATCGAATATGTTTTTGGACCATCTGGTTGCAAAAGTAATAATTGTTGGGCGTGATCACATATCGCGGCAGAGTGAGTGCTTTGCACAGGTGTAATTGCGCGGGAGATTTATGGTTTATCATCTGAAGGTGAACACGGCTCACGCATTGAGGAATGCTTCCATGTGAATGTAGCCCCGAGTAGGTTGACAGCGCGACAACAACCGAACTGTCGTATATATATGTCAATATGTCATCCACTGTCCACTTGGTGACTTGTAGATCAATAGATCGCTAATGAACAATGTTGACATGCAAATTGACAAGGACGCGATTAAGATTCAACGGTGCACAAGAAGCGCGCTGGAATGAACGAACAGTGCAATCCATGTATGTCGAGGTTTTCTTTAGTTCATCGCTTATGGGTTTGCCGACAACGCAGCAAGCGAATAACTTTTGTTTCTGTTTGTTTTATAAGTTTTAAAGAAACTAGCACGATGTCCCGTATAATTATATGAGAGATATTTTAATTATTTTTATTTTTTATCTGTACATGTGATATTAGATCAGTATGGGAAATAAAAGTTTAGATCGCGAAACCGGCCCGCTAATGGTTGTACTAAGCCGTCTATTTAGATATAGTTATGATGACCTATCGGATGCGATCTTTTTAGGCACAATTATGATGATTTTGATTGTGATCTATGTTAGGTACAGTTACGAAAATCTATCGGTTGTGATTTATTTATACATTTATAAAGATATATCGGTTGTGATATGTTTAGGTGTAGTTATGAACATCTATCGGCTGTGATCTATTTAGTACAGTTATTGGTTGTGGTCCACTAATAATAAAAGAATGATCGGATATTTTTTATATGAATTTATAGTATTTTTATTTTTTTATTATATTTTACTTATAGTAGATAATTAGGAGCGTGAGCTCCTCCGTTCGGAAAAGAAAAAGTTTTAGTTTGTACAGCTCAGGTCTCGATCTTAACATCCCTGGACGTACGGTAGCACTAGTGTACTACCATGCCATCATCCATCGCATCAAACGCATATGCACCCGGGACAGCACGCGAGCTGAAAAGCAACATGAGCGTGTCAAGATATCGTTTTCCTTCTGGTACTAGTATGAACGATCGGTCGGGCTTCAGCAGAGGTACCAAGTCTCGCCGGCCGTAAATTTCTTTCGTTCTTAATATGGTTTCGCTGTCAGTGAGTGTCGACTGCACTTGGCTTCTTGTCTGCTTCTCTGCGACCGATTGAAGAGGGCATCGCCTCGATCTAGCTCGGGGTCAGCGTACGTGCTGTTATGTTCTCATGTCATCGATCCTGATCTCTCTTGCTTGCGGTCTCGCTCGCCGTTCTTTTTTTTATAGAAACGGGCGAGCAAACCGGTCTCGCTCCCGTGGATTCATAGGGAGGTTCTTTGGAAGTCGCGATCTTTCGTTTCTCTTTCGCGATGGATTGTTATGTGGCCACTAGAGAGCAATGGCATTCACACGGCATCAGGACTGGCTATAGTGTTGACAAATCTGTGCATCCATCCAGTGAACTTGATCGAGACCGTCCATTGCATGAGTAGATGCGGTCCACTCGAAGTCACGAGGCATGCTGCAGTGGCAGGCTTGACATACTACCAATTCTGACTTGAGCATTTTTTGCAGCAAAGCGCCCGTGATCTGAATCTTGACTCTTGTGCAGTCTGCAATATGGTGCAACGAAATCAAATATACACGGCGTGCTCCTTTTCACTTCAGTTCGTGCGCGCGTGGAAAACTACATCATGGTTCACCACCGAAGTGTGGATGCTAGAGACCCGATAGAGATACTAGATCAATAAAATATCCATGCAGGCATGCACACCTTTTGCCGGCCAGAGACTTGCGAGCCAATTCGATCTAGTCAGCCGTACGTGCAGTCGTCGTGCACGAGTGGACGGCACGCGTGCTTTTCACAACGTCGCCGGTTGGCTAGCGCGACCGCCCAACGGCGACGTACTGTTATCCGTGACGCCGACGCCGACGCTGACGACGCGGCGCCGGCAGCGGCGCATGCAACCTGCTATGCAAGTTGTTCTCTGACCAGTTTCCCGGCTCGTCTTGTAACCTATCTTGGTCTCTCGGCGTACAGCTGGTGGCGCCCCGTCGTCTTGATGAGGCCTTATGGCTAATCTGAGGTGACGCGCGCACCCACTTGCGGCCATGCCGAGCCAGCTCCCGATCATTCATGAACCGGCGAGAATGACTAGGCCGTAAACCCATGACGTCTTTACAAAGTAAAGATGACCAGGTAGTAGCTAAACTGTCCAAAAAAGAAATGGATTTGCCATTTTTTATTTATCTGAGAAAATATTTATTTTCAATATCAAATTTATATAAAGAATTTAAAATATATAATTACTTAATTATCGTTTAGATTAAGAATTAATATCTAAGATTATCAACTTAAAGATAATTATTTATTGATGGATTGAGAAATAGACTCGCCCAGAAAGGAAAGATGACTAGGAGTACGACTTTTCTTGTGACGCAGGAGATGGCGACTGCTCGATCGGAAGTCGGAACGGACTCGGCTCCTACCTTATCGCAAGTTGCGACAGGATCCCAGACTCGACCGATCGAGATCGATCCGCGAGAAACTTAATCAAAATCCGAAAAGAGGTGTCAGAGTTACTAACTATATATAACTTAGTAAAGTTCAAGAAAAAGAAAACTTCGTACCTTAGCGGAAAAGGGCGCAATATATGGACGCATGTGGTGAAGAAGAACCTTCTAGTTAAAGTTACGACGCACTTGCACATGTGTGTCGCGTATATCTTGGCCGTTACAGCAACATGGAGTATGCTACTACATATGTGGATTTGTTACGAGAGATCGAGTCGGAGAGAACGCAATAATAAGGCAAGATCAGAAGCCTATCATACCAATGCCGTACAACTTGCAAGCTATTATTCTGGTGTGTGTGTCTTGTGCAAGGCCTATATTTGCATGTGGTGGCCACGGCACTATTATTGTCCCCAAGCGGGTACATTCTAATATACTGGCTAGGCAATATGCCCGTGTCTACTAGTATGAGTTTCCTCCTTTCAAAGTAGCTTGTCGTAGCAAAAGGCCAGCTCTACATTATAATTCCTTTTGCAACCAAATACTCGCAACCTTTTGATGCTACGTGCATATCCATGCTTACATTTGTCAAGGAATGATTGAAGGAAACATGAACTCTACCTTTTTCCCCTTCTTATTTCTCCCACTTCATCGTTGATATATCAGCAATTAGCTAGTCATGCATGCACTGAAGCTGCCTGCAGAGAGTACTAAAGCGCGAGAATTTCTCCCGTCCTAGCTTTTGTTTGCTTTCGGCGAGTACAAAGGCACGTTTACTTGTTCCGGCGCGCCCCAATCTGGCTCGGCAACGGAAAAGCTAGCATCGATCTCCACTGGCGATCGGCTGCAGGAATATTGGTCCTGCTGCTACAAATTGCAGAAGGATCAGAGATGAATTAGCTAGTGCACGCACGCTGTCAACACGAGAGAAGTTCTCAGAAAAAAAAGAGTCGAGGTCGAGTGATTGAAGATTTGGAGCGGCGCAGTGGAGTTTTAACCCGGCCCCTACCGTGAGGGAGAAAGGAGAGATGACACGGAGAAGGGACATGGTGATCAGAGTTGATCAGGGATGACGAGGACGCCGTGTCCATCGGTCGATGTGACTGGGGGTCTGGTGGTCCAGCACTCCTCCAGCTGCTAAGCACCGTGTCCATGCATGCATGCAGGACTTGGTGCTCCTATTCCCCAACTTTAAGTCAGGAGACTCAGGACCCAGGACAATAAGTGCCCAATATACTGTTTTAGCCATGCTGAGTAGAACAGTGGAACTCAGCTAATATTGAAAATTAATTTCCCAATGGCTAAGCTGAAATGACGGTCTGGTCGTGTGCATGATCGATATGGAGGTCTGACGATAATAAAGCTTATCCCTTATTAAAAAACTACTGTCACAAAATGTAAGATATATTTTAATTCATTAGAATAAGTTTTTATCAATAATTACTCTATTAATATACAGCTTATGTGATACAAAATTATAATTATAAGGAAGTATTTTTGAAGAGAAATCTAATGATATCAATTTTATGTCACATAAATCATATATGAATAGATTAATTATTGGTTAAAGTCTTGTCTTAATCAATTAAAATACGTCTTACATTTTTGGACGAAGGAAGTAAAATGACGGTGATGTCCCTAGCAGCCAGGTGATGATCACGTATCTTGTCTTAATCAATTGAAATACGTCTTACATTTTTGGACGAAGGAAGTAAAATGACGGTGATGTCTCTAGCAGCCAGGTGATGATCACGTATGTTAACAGCAAAACTCCACTATGGGCCAGGTGTACTACGCCTAATCTTGTCATTATCAATCTATATATAAAGTAAGGGACTACCCGATCCGTACTTTATAGAGCTGAACACTTAGGTTAGGTATATAGAATAGTAAACGACGTACACTATCGTGATAGACATGGTACTATTATACTACATCTCCATCAGGCATCAGCTTAGTAGTAAGAAGCCATATTCTTGGAGAGAACTTAATTGTGTCCGGCAGCCTACACGAACTTGCGGCGCGCACTGATCCGATTAGCTAGCTAGCGCATATCGGATTATTTGTTGTCCAGACTGCTTTAGTTCGCTTTTTCTATTTGACCAAATAAAACTGTGTCGTAAACACGTACGTCCCATGGTCATTTTCAGTTAAGCGACAGCGTCCCCGCGCCTATAAATTGGGCACTCGCCACCGGCCTCAGAGTGCATACACGCTCAGCTTAAGCTAGCCAGCAAAACACACACGTACACTCCACACACACAGATACAGAGTGAGAGAGGGAGAGATGGCAACTACTGCCTCGTTAAGCTTCCCAGTGATCAACATGGAGAAGCTGGAGAGTGAGGAGAGGGGTGCGGCCATGGAGGTCGTCCGCGACGCCTGCGAGAACTGGGGCTTCTTTGAGGTGCCACACACATATATTCAACCAACGCACCACATATATGCATGAATAGTCTTATCCTAAGAGGAAACACTTGATGTGTTGTTCATCACGTACCCCTGCAAAAATCTCCATCAACATGATGAATCTTGTGTTAATTAATTCGGGGCATTAACTTCAGTGCGTGTGTGCAGCTGCTGAACCATGGCATCTCGCACGAGCTGATGGACGAGGTGGAGCGGGTGACCAAGGCGCACTATGCCAGCTGCCGGGAGCACAAGTTCAAGGAGTTCGCGCGACGGACGCTGGAGGCCGGCGAGAAGGGCACCGACGTGAAGGACGTCGACTGGGAGAGCACCTTCTTCGTCCGCCACCTCCCCGCCTCCAACGTCGCGGACCTCCCCGACCTCGACGAGCACTACAGGTTCGCACGTACGCGCGCCTGATTAATCAATTCACACTTGATCACTGCTGCTTAATAATGCTATTATTAGTCTTTGTCAAAAAAAATTATTGGCCTACGATGAAAAGCACCGGCCCAGAGTGGATAGCATCAGCTTTTCACAGAAATTAAGTAATTGTGGGCTTTGCCTTGCTTGCATTTTTTTTTCTACTCCTTCCAGCAAGGCTGACTGTCCCAAAAAACAAGGCTGACGAAGCAGCCTGTTGTTAGGTCTGGCCAAACATTTTGTACTCAGATCAACAAAGTTACACCTGACACAACAGCTCCTATATATTAAAGAATTCAAGACTGCCTAATTGTCACTGCAAATATGGATGTTTTTAACTAAAGGAATTGGCGAAAATGAAATTCCTAAATTTCTGGATCATCTTTAGTGTCAAAATTTTATGAGTATTATAGAAACTGGAAAAGATTTAGTACATCGGAATCCATTCCTAAGCAGTACCTAACACAACTCGAATCTCTTTTAGCAAGTGACATATTCGTGGAACAAATATTCTTAGCCAATTGTTGTCGTTGTAGGCATGTGATGAAGGAATTCGCATCTGAGATCGAGAAGCTAGCGGAGAAGCTGCTGGACCTGCTGTGCGAGAACCTTTGCCTCGAGAAGGGCTACCTCAAGAGGGCCTTCGCCGGGTCCAAAGGCCCAACATTCGGTACCAAGGTGAGCAGCTACCCGCCGTGCCCGCGCCCGGACCTCGTCGACGGCCTCCGCGCGCACACCGACGCCGGCGGTATCATCCTGCTGTTCCAGGACGACCAGGTGAGCGGCCTCCAGCTGCTCAAGGACGGGGTCTGGGTCGACGTGCCCCCCATGCGCCACGCCATCGTCGCCAACATCGGCGACCAGCTGGAGGTGATCACCAACGGGAGGTACAAGAGCGTGATGCACCGCGTGCTGACGCGCCCCGACGGGAACCGCATGTCCGTCGCGTCTTTCTACAACCCCGGCGCCGACGCCGTCATCTTCCCGGCCCCGGCGCTCGTGGGCGGCGCCGCCGGCGAGGACGAGGAGGAGCAGCAGCGCTCCGGGAGCGCGGCCGCGGCGTACCCGAGGTTCGTGTTCGAGGACTACATGAACCTGTACGTGCGCCACAAGTTCGAGGCCAAGGAGCCGCGCTTCGAGGCCATGAAGTCGGACGTCGAGATCGCCACCCACGCGGCGCCCATTGCCACCGCTTGATTAATTAGGGACTAATATGTACGCGTGGCAGGATATCCAGATAAAACTATGTTGTGTGCGCTATGTTCGTACGTGATGTTGTGCTTGGTGGCATCACGGTGCATATGCCGAGGCACTGGTGTGCGTGTGGTACTGTGTGAGGTGTAGTAAAAATGTAGTAACCGTGTCTTGATTCCTAATGTACGTATGGTATCGACAACCGTGCAACCGCGCAAAGTTTTTGTGCAACGTGCCAACGTGTGCTTGTGTATCTAAGGGTGATTGGTGGAAGGATTCGAACGCTCCTCGGCGATTCAGGCCTCCTACCGTCCGATCGCTTCTAGCCCTCTATCTCAGCTGCCTGTTTTCACTAGTAAGTGGCGTTTTTTTTCTTCACATGTTATGTTTCTACCTTGTGAGGCTGCTTCTGGGTCCCGACGCACCCTAGCCCCGCGTTGTAAGCAGGGTATCCCGGTTGTTCATACGTGCTCAATAGATAAAGGAAGAGAGCGTGGTGGCTGGATCCGCTGAATTGCTCCAGGGGCTATGGGCATTCTCGACTTTTCACGTATCCTCCATCAATGTTGTACTATTCTGTCGCTCAACAATTTACCGTCAGGTACGTGCTACCGTGTCGGAGGCACGAAGTGGCTCACCTAAATCGAGATTTCGATCTGCCATCACTCCTGCATCTCCTCCTCCGCCTACTCCGTCCAAGGACGTCTCCTCTGTGTTTTCCTTCAGTGTTTGCCAGTTGAGAGAGAGAGAGAGAGAGGCGGGGTCACACAGCCGTCACGACACCCCCCTCCCACGGCATCGGCAACCGTCGGCCACTGCCTCCTCCTCCGCAACCGTCGAGCCCACTTCTCCGACCGCCGACACCAGTTGAGTGGGAGAGGCGGGACAACTCGGTTGCCACGACGTCCCCTTGAGAGGGAGCAGCGGTGCCAAGACAGCCCCCTCCGACGGCATTCGCGACCGTCAGCCACCGCCTCTTGGACACCAATTAAGAGCGAGATGCAAGGCGACCCAGTCACCACGACGCCCCCCTCCGGCGGCATCCGCGACCGTCGACCTCCGCCTACTCCTCCTCTATAGCCGCTGAATCCGCTTCTCCGGCCTCCGACGCTGTCGTCCCCTCCCCACCTCTCTTCGCCTCCTCCACACCCCTCATGCTCACCCGTGCGCAGCTTGCAGAGGACAAGTCCAGGCAGACGAGGTTATCAGATGACGTCAAATTTTTCATTGAGGAGCTTGTGGGTGCATGTTTTTTCATGTGGAGAGGTCGCTTGCGTCGTCTCTAGCTACGAGGAGTTCCTCCCTCGCGCTCCCCTTCACCTCCGGGTCCTCACAGCACACCGCCCTGCCGCTTGCAAAGGTAACACACGTGATCTTTCTGGTACATGGCCCCTTTGTGTATGCAGTCTGCTTGGTTCTCACGATTCACTCGATTCTTTGTTTGGCGGATGTGTTGATTGTTGCGTGTGCGTGTGCCTCATCTATCCTGTTAGATTATGCCATTTGTTCTGGTTCCTATAATTAGGATTGCCTCATGTGATTATTGTGCGTGATTTATTTTGCTGTTGAACTCATCTTTTCCGTATCATGTCTCTATTGCCTAGGTTTTGGATCCGTGGGTGTTTATGCTCCATACGACTGCTATGTTTCGCTTCAAGGTTTGTGTTTTTTCCTTTTTTTCCATGTTAGTTAAAAAGTGAGTACTTGAATCTATTATCTATTCTATTATATACTAAAAGCAGAATACAATAGAAAAAAATAGAGAAAAGCTAGAAATTCTCATAAAAAAGCAAAACATCCGACCGTTAATTTGATGGACCCTTTTATTATTAGTAGACCACAACCGATAGATTTTCATAACTGTACTTAAAGAGATTACAACCCCATAGATCTTCATAACTGCACCTAAATATATCACATCCGATATATCTTCATAACTGCACTTAAACATATCACAGCCGATAAATCTTCATAACTGTACCTAAACATATCACTCTTCATAGTTGTATATAAACAAATCACATCCGATAGATCATCATAACTGTACCTAAATATACGGCTTGGTACAACGACTAGCAGGTCGGCTCGCGATTTGGACTTTTATTTCCCGTACTGATCTAATATCACACGTACAGGTAAAAATATAAAGATAATTAAATAGATTACATCCGATAGATCGTCATAACTGTACCTAAATAGATGGCTCAGTACAGGCCGGCTCACGATTTGAACTTTTATTTTCCATATTGATCTAATATCATGCGTACATGTAAAAAATAAAGATAACTACAAAGTTTGATGTGCAATTAGTACTGATTTAATATCACAGATACGGATAAAAAGATAAAGATGACTAAAAACGTTTCCCGCGCAATTGCGCGGGACACCGTGCTAGTTACTAATAATGAGGGAAAACTAATGGTCCACTAAAAATGATAATGGTCCGATGTGTTAACTTCTTGCATCTGATTTTGTTATATGGTACCTTTAGATAATATTCTGTTAATCTTGGTTACAAGCAGATAAAAATTGCAAGAAGGTGAATTTTATTTACTTTCATATGGTCATGAGAGTGGTGCTTGCCTTCTCCTTCCAAAGGCCTCACATTGTCTATATATATGGTATAATATATTTGCACATTGCATAGAATTTTTCCACAAGACCATTGATTCATTGTTTTCTTAGTTTTTCCTTTGAAGCTAGGGTGATGTGTCTTCAGGATTTTTTATGTTATGGACCTTCCACATTGCGTAGAATTTTCCGTGTTACGGCCATTCTATTACGCGACTTAGGTAATAAGAGCTGATAAGTTTAGGAGGAAGGAGATTTCTTTGATTTTTTTTCCATCTCAGCATGATTGCATGACTTGGTTCGCTGATCTTCTCTATTTGCAGTATGCACCCCTGCTCCTACCAAAGGCATCATGCTGCCTCCAGTAAGGTATTTGCACATAAAAGCTTGCTTTAGCTAGCTATGGTCCTTCAGACCAAATACTATGGGTTGTGCGTAAGTTTCCTACCATACCGTTGTCTAATAGCTATGAACTGCATGTATTTTGTAGTTATGAGGAAAAAAAAACATTTGTGATTTGTGCTATGCAAAACCTCACATGGGTATGTATCAGGTTCCATTATACCACCTAACGTCTGATTTGCTTGATTTCGACCTGCTTCTGACTATTTGGTGCAAAGCAAAATACCAAGACATTTTTTTGGTACTCTGACATTTTATCCTCCCTCCTACAAATTTTGGCCTAATAGGTTGAGAGTTACGGTGCTTCACCTCTCCTTCCATCTATATGTATCAATTTTTCTTTCTTTTGATAACCATATATGGTTGTTTACGCGATGAGCTCCTTGATCACATGGATCACCATACATACAGTCAAGCAGTTTCTTCTGTCACAATCCTTAGAGTTGCCTATAACCCATGCGACCAGGACCATTTCTACCTTGTTATATATGCATTCCCAAGTGATTTTGCTAGCCTTTTACCTGTAACTAAGCTTAGGTCTCATGCTATCTATGTGACCTATGAGTACACTCAAGAACAAAATATATGAGGACATATTCCTCGACACTATGTTATCTGTTTTGTATTGAACTGACGTTTGGTATAATGATTGCATGCCGATTGCTGAATTTGTTAGGGCATATTACCTTCCACAATTTTTCTTTAGCAACGTCTCTGCAACACCCCAGCACCGGTGCACGACATGATATGCGTGACCCATTTGTTACTCTCCTGGAGAAATCACATAGTATAATCCATCCTAACATAGGCAAGTCCCTAGACATGTGGACCAGTACGCTTAACCCAGTGGAACACCAACCAGCGGAGCACCACACGCAAGCACGTGCAATCTCCGTAAGTTATGTATGTGAGCAATGTGCGATAATGTGAAGCTCCAGATCGTCCAGATGACAATGCAAGAGCCGTGACGCCGGCAGATCACATTTCACTGTCTCTATAACTCCGGCAGATCGTCCAGGTTTTCTTGTTCCCACCCTAAGCCCACCCCGAGGATACGGCCTGAAGTAGTCTTTTTCACTAGGCCAGAATAACTGGACGAAGCATATAACGATCAACGCAAACCGACACAGTACGGCACATCTATGTATTATTATTATCTATCTATTATATACTAAAAGCATAATACAATAGAAAAAAAATAGAAAAAAGCTAAAAATTCTCACAAAAAAGCAAAACATCCGACCGTTATTTGGTGGACTCTTCTATTATTAGTAGACCACAACCGATAGATCTTCATAACTGTACTTAAAAGATTACAACACCATAGATCTTCATAACTGCACCTAAATATATCACAGCCGATAGATTTTCATAACTGCACCTAAATAGATCACAGCCGATAAATCTTCATAACTGTACCTAAACATATCACTCTTCATAATTGTACCTAAACATATCACATCCGATAGATCATCATAACTACACATAAACAGATTACATCCGATAGATCATCACAACTGTACCTAAATAGACGGCTTGGTAGAACGACTAGCAGTTCGGCTCGCGATTTGAACTTTTATTTCCCGTACTGATCTAATATCACGCGTACAGGTAAAAAAATAAAGATAATTAAAAACGTTCACGCAATTAGTATTGATCTAATATCACGCACATAGATAAAAAATATAATTAAAAAGTTTCACGAGCAATTAGTATTGATATAATATCAAACGTACAGGTAAAATTATAAAGATAATTAAATAGATCACATCCGATAGATCGTCATAACTATACCTAGACTTCACGAAATTCATGCCCAATGCCTGGATAGATTGAGCTGTACGGTTTGGAGTTTGCACAGATTCTCCATTTACAATCTGTCTCCTGTCCCACCAAATGTACCAAGCCCCAATTGCAATGTTGTCTCGCATAGCAAGATCTCCAAGATACTGCTTCTGAGCATCGGCATTACACAGCAGCTCTGCAAGAACGATTTGTCCATCGCGGTCAATTTGTGCAGCCTGCTGAATTGCAGATGAAACCCCCAGTGCTTGCCAGATTAGCAGCGCCCTCTGACAAGTGAAGAGGGCATGCTTAATATCTTCAGCTCCCCCTGCACATACTGGGCATTGGCCGCTGGGGATCATATGTCTATTTGCCAGAATCATCCTGCAAGGGATCGTACCATGCAGACTGCGCCATAACATAATTTTGATTTTCGCTGGGACTTTCATGTTCCAAAGCTTCTTCCAAACTGGATTATTCATAGAGCTACTCAGACCCGAATTCCGTCGCAGTTTCCCGCCATGTTGGTGATTCCATTCGACATGGTAAGCTGAGCGGACAGAGAAGACGCCGTTCTTCGAGTGGTGCCAAGCAATAAAATCCTCCATCTCACCACTAGCCAGCGGAATTTGGAGGATCCTCTCAGCATCAACAGGCCAGAAGATATCCGTGATTAGCTCTTCATCCCACACTCCAGTCCAAGGGTTGATCAATTCATTCACCATGGTAATAACGCGGCGGCCCCTAGACGTGATGATCTTTCTTGAAGGACTATTAGGGATCCAAGGATCCTCCCATATGTTGATCTTCGTACCACCACCAACGCGCCAGATGCATCCCCGTTTGAAACACTGAATTCCCGCCCAAATACTTTGCCACGCGAAAGACGCCCCTTTCTTGAGAGGAGTGGACAGGATATTGCTAGAAGGAAAAATACTTTGCCCGCAATACTCTTGCACAAAGGGATTCCTCATTAGAGATCAGGCGCCAGCATTGTTTGGCCAGAAGAGCTAAGTTAAAACAGTATATATCACGAAAACCCATTCCTTCTTTCAGCTTGGAATGCACATTTTTCACCACGCAAACCAATGCATCCTCTTGTGATTATCCTCATCGCCCCACCAATAACGCGACATTGCATTTGTTATTCCCTTGCATATAGTTTTGGGGAATTTAAAGACAGACATCGCATATGCTGGGATGCTTTGAGCAACCGCTTTGAGAAGCACTTCCTTACCCCCATAGGATAGAGTTCTCTCCTTCCACCCATTAATCCTCTGACAAACTCTATCAACAAGATGTTGGAAGCTATCCGTTCTGTCAACTCCAATCATTGGGGGCAAACCCAGGTACTTATTCGAGATAGCTTCGGTCATTATATTCAAACAACTACATACCTCAGCCTTCACATGCACCAACGTGTTAGGACTGAAGTAAATGCTGGATTTCGCCTCGCTCAGTAATTGGCCTGACGCAGCACAATATTCATCCAGAATCCTTCTCAGATATATAGCATTAGACCGGTCAGCCCTCATTAACATTAAGGAGTCATCAGCAAAGAGGAGGTTAGACACAGCTGGTGCATCTCTGCATATGTTGACTCCTACTAGCTCTCCTTTCTCCTCAGCATCATTCAACAGAGCTGTCAGTCCTTCCGTGCACAGCAGAAAAAGGTAAGGGGATAACGGATCCCGTTGTCACAATCCTCTAGTTGGGAAGAACTCATCAGTTTCAGTAGAGTTGAATCTAACCCGGTAAGATACCGAAGACACGCAGGCCATAATCATATCCACCCAACGATTTGCAAAACCCAGCTTCAACAAGATAGCCTTCAGGAAACTCCATTCAACCCTATTATATGCTTTATGCATGTCCAGTTTAACAGCGCACAAGCCAAATTTCCCTTTCTTCTTTTTCTTCATTGCGTGAAGACATTCATAAGCAACTAGGACATTACCAGTGATAATTCTCCCCGGAACAAAAGCACTTTGCGAGGGATTAATAATCTCTGGGAGAAATGTCCTCAGTCTAGCAGCAAGCAGCTTTGAGATAACTTTGTAAACAACGTTACAGAGACTAATGGGTCGAAATTGTGTTACCTTTTCCGGGGTTTTCACTTTCGGGATCAGAACAATGCTTAATAAGGGGATTGTCTCTTTTTGGCAGTCTCATACTCCTACGTCTTTATGTTTCACAGGTTAAGAATCCACACATGGGCTTACTTTTATGCTTTCTAGTTTCCATGCCGCGCGAGCACATTCCAGGCTTTCAATCTCCGATGCTTGTGGGCTTTGTAGCCCACATAGTACAGTGGTAAGTCAGCCGATCATGCTGTACTAGGCTACTGGCCCTGAGTCACAGACGCATATCGAAACGAGCCCATACGCCAGCCTCTCCCAGCTACGCACCATCTCGAGTCAAAGCTTGGACCAGGAAAGAGAGGAGCTTGTGCGGCCAAAACCCGCATGTGCGTGGCCGGCCGGTCACGGATTTTCACAGCGGGTGACGTGCCCCAAAGATCATCTCGATCAGTGAAAGCTTGCTGAGCCGATATTCCCCTCGTTTTTCCCACCTCCCGTGGTGGTCCAGCCGACTCCCACTGGCAGCTTCCTTCACATGCGCGCGCACACGGAGGAGACAGTCAGGCTCAGGCAGAAGGAGAGCTCGTAGACCACCGCCATCATCGCCCATGTGATTCAAGACGTGGCCGTGCCGTCGAGCACCACCCGCAGTGTAGTGTAGTGTAGTGTAGTGGTACGCTGGGTGGTTGGCTGAGGGAACGTGTGGCGTGATTGCAGTACAGTGATGGGTGGAGAACCAACGGATCATGCTACAGAGTAGTGACCCGAGTTATTCAGGTGCGCCCAAGATCAGACCGAGGCACCGAGCACTAGTTGATGCTGGACGGCGGGTGGAAGTGGCGCTTTTACTAGTCGACTGCCCGCAAAACTAAGACCCTATACAATGCAGGTGTTTAGACAGGTATCTCAAGAAAAAAAACTGATTTTTTTGTGAGAGGTGCTTAGACAGGTGCTTAGGAAGGGCGACAGAAGCAAAGTTAAGCACCCGGTGCTAGGCTGGTGCTTAGGGTGACACAGATGACATGTGCTACAATCGGTGCCTAGCAAATAGTACTCCAAGAAGCACAAATAGTACTCCACACAATGCAGCGCTGCATTGGAGACAACATGTGCTAGAGTAGGTGCTACACGAATATTAAAGCAACTTAAGCACCCATATGAAACACTCTGCATTGTAAGTCACATATTTTGTTGGGACGCAACGCTACTCTCTCTCTTAAGCACTGGGCTATAAGCACCTTGCATTGTACATGGCCTAACGGCACCTGGCTTCGTGGACGCAACGTGCTCGGCGATCACGACTCGTGACACGGGCGCGTGGTATTGAGGCCGCTAGGAGATCGAGACTTTGTGAAGTTGTTACTGCGGCGGCGAGGTAGTTTCTTCCTCTGGTCAATCGAAGGAGGCTCAATGGTCATGATCCTGGATCCATAGGTGGGTTAGGGTTGTGTTTCACGTGGTTCTACCTGTTTATGAGTTTCTTTTGCATTCCCTTGCTTTTCTTTAGCTGGTTTTTTCTCTATGAGAGAGGACGATGTAGGAGGAGAGCAGCAAGACGAAACTCCTGTAGAGACCAACGAGATAACCACTTTCGGAGCTACTTGGCTCGTCTAAGAAGTCGTACCGCTTGGGATTTCAAACAAGATCGAGATCCAAGGGAAAAATACTGTAAAAGCAATGCTGCTTTGTGGCCCTTTGCTTTTCAACGCAGTTTGGCACGAAATTTCTCCCTTTTAAGGTTTGGTCTTTGGTGTCCAAAATCCTAACCATACTAACACAAAGCAATTACCGAAGTCGCGAACGAAAGCTTCAGCATGAGCGAAAAGCAAAACATCAGCGTTGCGCGATCGAGAATAGCTGCCACCATCATGAGTTGAAGAAACTCGATTGCTAAATTGGCTTCCAAGCCAAGCGGCAATTCCGGCAGACAGGTACCAGATGATGATGGGACACGAGTCAAACCAAACAAGCACGCACGCGAGTCGAGAGCCGAGACAGGCCATAGTGGGTCACATGGACACAAAGGCGAGAATTAATCTATACTAGTGATTAAAGCTTATAGGTCGTAATAGCATCATAGTTACAGAGACTAAACAAAGATATCCCCCATTAGCCAAAGCTGCAAAAAGGACGTACAGCTACAGTACTGGTTCTACGACGCTGCGGCAACATACATCAGTAATCACAAGCAGAGGGCACACAGATGCAGGTAAAGAAAAGGGAGAAAGGGAGCAGAGATTCCAACATCCCTCCCTCTTTCCCTCCTCCCCCAGGCCCTTGCTGCCCTGCACTCGCCGACCTGCGATTTTCTTTCATTGGTCTCGCATCCCTAGATGCATGGCTGCTGCATGCATGCTCTTCAGTCCTTTGCTACTGTTGCTTTGGTTCAGACCGTCGACGGGAGCTCGCACTTGCCCATCTCTGTAAACAATGGAATAAAAGGAACATCAAGCAAGATCCACTGGTTAAAACATCATATAATTCTCCAGTCTCCAACACCCCAATGTGAACAAGAAGACAATTTCTAGTACGGAGCCAAGTAGAGTAAATAATGTGCAAGGTACGAACTAAAAGCAGCAGAGGAACCGGTCAGTCATGAGTCATGACGCCGTATGCGACATCCAAACATGGCACGCATAGCCACGAGGGAAGTAAAGAACACAGGACGGGTCATATCACGTCAAGCTCCGAGCCACACTTTACTTTCTCTCATCTCACCGTCATAACTCTCTGTGAGCCTACTGACCAGCCCACTCTCATAATAAACTAAATCACAGTGCAGCAGGTGGTGTAAGAAACGTCGAACGAACAACAACAGCTCGGATCCAATGCGGACTTATTAAACACGACCTTGAAAGTGACTACTGCTACACAAATCGCAGTACAGATTTTGGTCACAGAGCAACAGGAACGGCTGCTAGCATGCTGCAGTGCCGTTTCCATTGTCGCCATTAATGCAGGTGTTGTTTTAACCGGGCAGACAGGCGTGACAGCGTGTGTGGGGTAAAGAAACTGGAATCATTCCCGTACAATACAAAGCACCTTTCGTTTGTTTGATTTGAACCGTGAGCAGAACCCATCTATCTGTAAATCACCGGGTAGGTGGCACGGGATGTTTCTTGTTTGGGAATTGTTCGGGGAGAAGTCGTCGAGAAATAGTTATTCATACGTCGCTCATCTTGAACGTTGATTTACTATCTAAGACTAGTTCAGTAGTTAGTTTTTAAAAACTAATCTATAATTTTAGATCTAGAGATGTATGACCAGACAGTGACCTAGAGTTATACACAACTTTTTTCATATAACTGTAAGTTCAATAATGGGATCTACTTGAGGCGGTTCCCACTTTAACTCTTACCAAACACTATAGTGTACGTTACTACTGTCCTAGCACTACTGGATTAGGAGTACTCTTCTACCTAGCACCTACAATTTGCTTCGTAATCGAAGGAATCAATGTACATTTGTACGATTTGTACGGGTAATTTGCAACAAAGAAACGAGGGCATTTGTACTAAGGAAAGAGTAGAGAGCACGATGAGAAGATGAGCGGGGACTCACTTGGTGCCTGGTTGACGACGTAGGCTGCACCGGCGAAGTCGCAGGTGCCGATGGAACGGCCCTTCCGCTGGTAGTAGTCATTGAAGGCGTAGGAGGCGTGCGAGACCATGGTGTTGGGCTCGAAGCACGCTGCGCCGGGCTGGATGGCCTTGCAGTCCGCGCCGCCGGGACCGCACGCGTAGTCCAGCGCCGCGTGCAGCCGCGCCTCCCCGGCCATCGCGTTCGCCACGCACCACGCTTCCCCCGGCGAGGCCGCCTTCACACCGCCGCCGCTTGGGGAATTGCCGTTTGCGCTGCCACTGCTGCTGTGCCCGCCGTTGTCCTGCCACCCGAGGCCGCCATTGTCCTTGCTGCCGGCGCCGAGGACGAACTCCACGTCGTACACTTTCTGCTGGTTCGGGTAGAACACGCCGTAGTTGCGCTCCGAGGTCGGCCCGGGCTTCTGGTTCTCGTTGAAGAGCGCGAAGAGGTACACGTCGATGTCGGCGTCGGGGCGGTGCGGGGTGCCGGCGTTGCCGGAGAGCACGCGGCGGACGAGGTTGCCATTGTAGGCTGCAGCGTTGGCCGCCGCGGCGCCGGTCTCCTTTGCGTCACCCTTGGACGGCCACCCCGTCTCCGAGACCACCACGTGCACACCGTTGTAGTTCCCAAGCTTGCCAACCGCCGTGAACACGGCGTCGAGCTGCGCGTCCAGGAGGCTGTAGTACTTCAGGCCGCTCCCAGAGTCGAGCACGCCGGCGTTGGGGCGAAACAGCGCGTAGTCGAGGGAGACGACGTCCGCATTGCCGGAGTAGGCGAAGAACGGGTAGGCATTGACCATGAGGTAGGAGCCGGTCTGCGCCAGGAAGTCGAGCATGGGCTTCATCACGGCCTGCGAGAGCTCTTCCCGGAACACGCCCGCGGAGGGCGGGTACGACGCCGCGAGCGCGGTGAGCGCGATGGGTGACGACACCTTGACGGCCTTGTCCAAGTTGAGCCTCGCCAGCGCCGCGTGTACGTTGGTCATGGCCGGGACAAGCTGCGCCGTGACTTTCGCGGCCGTGGCGAACACCTCGTTCCCGACGGCCACGCCCTGGATCTGCGTGGCCGGGTAGTACGCCGCCACGTTCCGGCGCACCCACGCGAGCGCGTACGATGGGCGCTTGGCGGCTGCGGCGAGCTGCTCGTTGGGCAGCGCGACCACCACCTTGATGCCGGTGTTGGCTAGCGCCCGCAGCACGGTCGGCTCAGTGTCGTAGAGCTTCACCTGCGTGATGCCGTGCTGCTTCAGCAGCTGCACTACTGCCGCCGGGTTCGGCAGGTTGTTCGCCACCCTCCCCCAGTTCACGCCCACAGTCCCAGCCTCTGCAATCCAAAAAAAGTCACAAACATTCGTCACCAAACAGCGCCCGCATTGTCCCCAAAACACACCAAGCTTTGCGCGTCGACAACACGGTGGTTACCTGCAGCGGACAAGAAGAGCAGCGACAATGCCGTTAAGAGCAGTCCGCGGGGGAGAGCCATGCTATGCTGCGCCATCGACAAAGCAGAGCAATGCGGCCGCGGCTGCGATGCGACGAGTGTGTAACGGCGAGGGAGACGAGTGGGGGGAGTGGGGGGAGGAGGGAAAGAGTGGGTCGTGGATTTATGGCGGGGGAAGCAGTGGCGCTGCAGGGTGGGGCCTGCGCCCGCTGCTCTGCTCGGGGGTGGGAAGTGGCCGGGTATGCTGGCGCGTTGGTGACGCACGTCGCGGGTAGTTCGTTTTCGTGCGGGGTGTGGGGCTACGTGGAGGGCTGTGAGTGGTCAAGGTGCGCAGGTGCGTGGTGTTGTGGGACGGGCAGGGGATCGGATAGGATGGAGATAGTGGAAAGAACGCGGGGAGCGCCGGGTGAAGTAGGAAGGGGCCCGCCCTCGGTACCGTTGCTGCCTGCGCGGTGGGTCCCACCTTACGGCCGCTTCTGCTGGGTGTGTGGTGAATGAGACTGAAGTTGTAGTTAGTTTGGCCTAATTACTCATTTCAACGGCTCTAACACGGTGCCTTCTCTCTCTCTCTCTCTGGCTCCCTCCTTGCCTTTCTGGGATCTCGGGGCCTCTTTTTTTTGGACGCGAAGGGAATTCTGTATTGGTCACTGACAAGTGGGGTCAGCGATGTAATCCGGGTCCCAAACATCGGTCTTGTGACACTGTCACTGGGCAAGTTTTATAGATTCTGGATGACAGAATAACTCGATAAGGGCTTGGTTGGCACAGAACGAAAATGGCAAATAAAGGTTCTGCCTCGTTACTCTCATTTCATCTCATTCATTGCGTTTACCTGCAAGGGTAGTTGTAAGCTTCGAACATACGCGTCATCGCAAAAAGAAAAGACAAAAAAACGAGTGCTTCGGAGGTACGCGTACGCCTACAATATCAGCCTTCGTAATTGTATATACTTGACAGAGGTGTGCCGTTAAGCAATTTAGTTATCGTTCTCAGTTATTAAACACGGCCATAATCCCAATAACAAACACGTACATTTGTCGCTGTACTTCTTCTGCTTCCCCTCCATCATCAACTCATCGTGTTGAAGCTGCATACAGGAGTATTTGCAACGCCTGTGGCATGACGCCGACAGCCTTCTCTGGTTTCTCTAGATAACAGCTCGCATGGGATGCATGGTCCTTGGACTCTGCCAACTTAAATTGTGTATACAACATCTTTTGGGAGGGGGCCGGTGACCACTGCCGAACACACTCCACGCTCCCGTTGTGATAACATTGCACTGGCACTAAGTGCAACTTTTTTACCCTTAAAGTGTCTACGGATTATTTATATCGTTTCAACTGTTCTAAAATTTGTGTATGACACTTTAACAGCTATTTTATGTTTACACTATTCTATTTTTATAATATTAATTATCTTTTCTTGATTATTTTAGAGAGAAAAGAGGGTACACTTTTGTGCGTCATTTATTCATGATTTTTGTGCTCAACAAAAGAAATCATGAATATAATATTTAGTTCATGAACGCAGAAAACAAACATCTTGTTCTTCATTATTTTATTTATGAACATGGAAAAGAATCAATAATACAATATTTTTTATTTGAACATGAACGCTATTAGATGAATTAAAACTGTACCGAATGTTAGTATTATTACAATAATTTTATTATTTATAAATTGGTTAGGTGTTCTCATATTTATAACAGGGAAGATGGTGGATGAATAGATAGAGAAAGTGGAGGACTTGAGAATAAGAAAGAGATAAATTGGGAGGTCTTTTACAAAATAAAAGATGTTCTATAATAAAGAATAGATAAAATTAGGTGTTTTTTAAATAAAAATTCAACATAAAATTTAAAACAATCTGTATAGTGTAAAGTTCGGCTAATTATAAGTGGAATTACGTTTTCAGCTGGCACTGCAGTGATTCAATGAGCTCGACTGGGTGCCGTTGGTTTGCCGTAACCGTGGCTAGCTACTACAACAAGATGGGATTAATTGATGGGCAGAGTAGAGTGGTTAGCCGAAATGGTTATTACAGTTAATAAAAAGGGAAATCAAGATGGGCAAAAAGACGAGGTAGCTTTTCGTGTTTCAAGTTCAGTTACTCATTAGTACAACTCACGATTACGACGCAAGGACAAAAAATACATAGGGATGGGGTGCGTTACTAAAGGTAGCTGCCTTTTAGGTGAGGCTGCGAGAGCGGCTCATAACAATGGACAGCCACGCATCTTAGAGTGGGTAGAGTATAACTTGTGTACTCATGCTCGAGACGAAAATATACTCGGTGGAAACACACACTCTGCGCAAGTCCAAACTACAGTTTTTGTCAGAGCTCGGGACTGCTAGTAGCATACACTGACACAGCTGGCCACAAACAGGTCACAGGTGTGAGCAAATTCCTGTGGGATTCAAACCCACTAACACGAACTGCCTGATGTAGTCATCAGAAATTTCCTCCTTGATTGTCGCAGACGTAGATGTATCCTTGCGTCCATGCTGTTCACCTTCTTGCTTGTACGTTCTGCACTGCACTTTTGTGAACACTTTCAGCCTTTCAGGTAAACCAAAACAGAGCGCGGTGATTTAGTACGTCCACGGCGGTTCAGGATAACAAAGAAACATACCGTACGAGTCATCTCCCATGACATGAGAGATGAGATGGCTCTTGCAGGACAGGGGCGCAAAGCCGCTTTAGTACTGTCCAGCAATGTCGGAAATGGCAATGGCGTTACTGCATCAGCATGGTGATGAACAACAGATCAGAGCAACTCACCGGGGATGATGATGGGGGAGATCGAAGAGGCGGAGTGCGCGGACAGCTAGGCAACGAGGACGCGGCACGCAGGCTCGTCGTCCACCGGGCGCGCCATGTGCGCCGCGCGCAACGTTGGCCGCTGGTTCATGCATGCGCAGCTCACTGGTTGCCAGTGCCCAAGTGGCCGCAAGTACAGACAACTCTGGAGCGCACATCGTTCATCCGGCCACGTTCGTCCGAGCCGGTGACAGTGAGAGATTTTGCGGAGGCTAGGACGATCACTTCTGGTTCGAACTTCTAACACTGCTGCTTAATTCAGTTCAGGGTTGGGCACATCTCTTCATCTGTACTCTGCTATTTCATGCTTCCTTCTTGGAAGCACGTGGCAAGCTAGGGTGGCAACCTGGCTTCTCCCCTGTAATATTATCTCAGGGCGTCTTGTATATGTAGGGAGACGATTAAATCAATCAATCCTGTTTAAATAAGAAATATTATCACTCCTGCGCATGCATGTAAGTAGCATGCTGCTCTAATGACTCGCACATCATCAGCGTTACCCATGTGGATCTGGATCATTCGAGTCCCGATCTCCCAGAGGCATATTGTGTCGGTGTGATCGAAGAATTCACTCGTTTGCCGTCAAATATAGACCAGGGAGGGCAAAATGATGGACATACGTCGCGAGGGCGTCATCCTTGGACCACCGGGGCTGGTGATTGGGGTTTGGATTATGTGTCCCGCGCCTGCCACTCCAGCAGTAGCTAGTGCGACAACAATGAAGGGCCAAGACTCGGGGAGTGTGTGCTCTTGTGAACGGTGAACCAAAACTTTATTCAGTTAAGTCCACACGCTGCAGTGCCAGTGAGCTCTCTCACTCATGACCCACTTGGACAATAAGCAAATTCAGAATTCGGATCACGGCGCTAGATTCAGACGAGGGCATGTCACATCTGCTTCCTAATTCCTATACACCGCTGCTGATTCATATTTACCTGCTTCCGAAAAACTCACAGGGCAAATTTTGCATGGTATTCGTTAATAATCTTATCGATAAACATTTCCTCGGAAATCCTTATCGATAATTGTCTCAGAGGTGGCACTGTTTGTTTGCTTTGATCGTCCCCCCTTTTCTAACGCCATGCTAAAACTGGGAATCACGCCTAGATCTTTCACTGTTGCGCGCATGGACCCGTCCACCAACTCACATGGCCGTGGCCGTGGGTGATGCCGGCAAACATGCGACGCCAAGCTACACCACGTCCATGTGCAGCCTGAGCAATACATGACACTGGGGAAGAATATACGAGATCTGAGGAAAAAGTGGGAGCTTTTGTTCGGGACGAACGAAAGGGGAGCGAGATCAAAAGGTGATCAAGCTGATTTTTGTTTTTAGTTCAAGACATCTTGCTCTACCAGGTTCCTCTCCGTTCAAAGTGACGGCAGGCACAGATCTTAATTTGGAATACGAACACTCGAAGGGCAACAAAAGCAGCCGAGTCGGAGAGGAGATTCGTGGGTGATGCAGAACTGTACGCCACTTACACCATGTGTTGCAGCAATGATGTGTAGTGTGTGCCATATCAGTAAGAATTTCAACAACTGTACAGCTGTGTTAGAAAAATTGAGTACTACTGAACAAACAGATGTATATAAGTACAGAATTGTCGTTCAGTTATAGGAGGATATACACAAACTTACTATACAACATTTTACAGTACATTACAATGGACAAACAACAACAAATTCCGCATATGTACAGTTGTAGTGTCTTTGCTCCAAATCTTGCGCTCTGCACAGGGGGAATGCGTTGATTAGAACTATGTGATGACACATTCAGCAGTGATGTATGAGACCTGTACATGACTCTTCCAAGTTCCTTGTGAAGGTCCAGCCGAGTAGAATACTATTTATTATCTCGTCTTAGCCTTTCAAGATTTCTCTGAATTAGTGTGTTACTTGGTATGTTAATCTGCCAACTCCACTGTCATCTCCTCACAGTTTTCCTTTGCTGCACCAAAAACACACAACAAACAGATCTATGAAAGGGGTAATTTTGGATGTAAGTACACATTGGCTCGTTGGTTTTACTGAGGAAAGCAGATGTTGAAATAAACAAGAATGTAATAACACAAGTTACAACAGCACGCACAGTGAAAAGAAAAGCAACTACCTTTTACGTTCTCGCTAACATCAGTCAAAACAATCCAACTTGCTCATATAGCTATATTGTAATTCTAGAGTAATTCAAGACAAACTTGGTGCCTTCGTATATAGGGGAAAAAACCATTAAAAATATTATAAGATATTCCCGAGTAAATCAGTTGTTTTGGAATGAACTATAGATTCAAATGTCAAGAGTGTCACAACAAAATGAATTATGTCAATTTTGAGGGGTATTTATTTTCCTAAATTCATAAACATTCTTGAATGAAGACGAGCAACAATCAATTCTAAGCATTAAATTAAGTACTTACAGGATGATTTGGACTAGCATACTTCCGAGCTCCATCATAAGAGGTGGTATGTCGTGTGCCAGTTAAGGAACGAGATAGGCGTTGGATAAATACTTCTATGTGATTGTAAATGCTGCAGCATGTATGGTAGTAGTTAGCACATAGCATGCAGGAAGAATGAATTGAGCTAAATTTGCATTACCACATGATTTTACTATTTCTTTCGAGCCACTTAACCATGTTACACAAGAAAGTATCACTCCAGTCAAGTTTGCATTGAAATGATACACAAGCCAGTTTGGAAGGAAAATTTGAACTCAACAGAAGACCAAAGGTGTTATCATCATTCAGATATTGGACTTAACGTTTGTCTGATTTTGCTAATAATCTACCTCTGCATAAAAGCGAGAAGGAAGATTACCTGAGCCGATGCCTATTGCATGTCGAAAAGAAGGCAACAAAACCATACAGAATGCTCCGGACTGCACGGAAAATCTAAAAAAGAGCCAAAGTAAGCTGATATCCTACTTGAAAAGTGTTCCATAGCAATCCTAACATAATTATTGGCCATGTCAACAAATTTCTGATACCTGATACAGAAGATCTTTCCAGAGTGACCCCCAAATGGTAGTTTCAGACGTAAGCCCAGGTGCTCTGGATGCAGATCCAACTTGATATAATGAACTTAAAGTTGACCAGGTCTGCCTCAGAACAGCAACAATGTCAACAAAGAAGTCTGCGACAAAACTTGCTAGCGCACCGACAAGTCGGAAAGGTGCAGCTAGTATCTCTCCAAGGAACCAAATTACAGGGTACAGAATTGAATTTGCTGTATTCAATAAAATAGTAGTAAGGCATCAGAACAAAAACACAAACAGATAAGGAAATAGATCATTTGGGAGATTACAGCAACCATACCAATATTAAGCACGATGCTGATGACAAGCCAAAATGGCCACATGATCACCTGCACTGTACTGATAACTGCACTGCATGATGTCTCCACCGCTATCATGATAGCCGAACTAAGATATTCTACTGTTTCAGCACAAAGGTTCCATAGTGGCAGGGTAAATTCAAGAAACTCCAAATTGGCCCCACAATTGGCTTTGTCAAAACACTAAGAACAGACTTAGTAGCACGTACAATCTTAAGAGACCATGTAAAAGCCTGCTGGAAATTATGCAGAAAAAGCATGGTTCCTAGATATTTAAGCCTTGAGATCATTTCCCATGTCTCTATCCAGTCAAACAAAGGGCCAAACAATCTTGAGGCAGTTGCCTTCAACATGGGAACATTCTTGTAGAGGTCATAAAATCCTATGAGAACAGTAATTAATGACATCAAGACATACAATGCTCTGGCAAGAGGACACATCCATGGGCGATATATTTTGCAAAACACTGGATATGATTGAAGAAAAATGACCCATGAAGGAAGGCCATACTCAAGTAATGTTAACAGCCTCACATCAGACAGTATAACTTCGTTCAGTCTGAACGGGAGATCTTGATCATTGAATCGGAACAAGATCAAGACATCCTTGTATGTGCTAGGCTCGAACAGTGGCTTGCCACTGTCATTATCGCTGCAACATGATGAAGATGAAGATGAAGATGATGAATATTTTGGTGAGGTCACAATTTCTGAGTATGATTCCTCAGACATACTACGTCCAGCATCAGATCTTATTATCTTTCTTCTCTTGTAAGGTCCAGAGCAAGGTGGTAGGGTGTATGATGAGCTTGTGAAACTTGATGACACCCTAACACATTGAACATCTCCAGAATCATAACCATCACTCTGTACACTCTCACTGTCCGATTCAGGCGTTAAGAAGTCATTCAGAGCATCATAAAACACATCACCTGTACAGCAAGCATATAAGTAGATTGAACTTGCAGGCAAGAAGATCAGAAGGCATAGCATTCAAACTTGTACCTTTAGGAGAGATGCTGTTCAAATAATCTTGCAAGAGCTGACATTCTGAGTAATTTCCTGAGAACCAAGAAGTGATTAAAGATGAAGCTTGATTGACACTATCGAATTCCCATCTCTTCATTATTTTAGCTTCCACAGCCATTGATGTATCAGTCTACAACAGCATCAAGTGAAGTAAGCATGCACGGTCCCTTAAAAGTTGTCAATATTATATTCATAATAAGGTATCAACATTAAACAGCAATACCTGAAGTTCATTCAAATAATTAATGCCACGCACATCATCCCAGTCTACCTCAAAAATGATAAAACCATATAAGGTTCGATGCAGCTCCCTGTTCAGCAGGCGAGAATCCTTCAACTTATTTACTTGAAGCTTCTTATTCCGCATGGCATCATCGATCAAGGTATACCATCTGGATGATTGATTCCACAAATGGGGAGCAGATATTGGGCCTTCAGAAAATACAAGCTTCTTTCCAGCTTCATCTCTCTTCCTCCTAGCTCTAGTGTTTGCAAAAGGAGAAAGTCTTGACTGAAGCACAAAATGGCAACAAGCAAGAGCAGAGCCACAATCAGTTTGTTACAGGTGCCATGCAGTGAAGAGTGGGTAAAAAAGAGATATTCTATAGACACTTTTGTGAGCTTATGAGTATATAGTTATAATGTTAATTGAAGAGGCTGTGGTGCATAAAACAGTAAAGTGGACCTTGGTAACCATCAATTGCCACAGGTGAGCAGGTCTTGTGTCCTGGTCCAGCAACCATGGGCGGTTGTCAAGGAATATAAGGAACTTCTTGGTATCGGGACACAAAAATATAGTAAGTTCTGCAAGATATGACTGTAAATCCCTGTATATGGAAAAGAAAGCAACCGTTGTTTTAGCTATACCTGATTAATGAAGATTATTATAGATGGACATCAAAATTCACTATTGCTGTGTGGCCAAAAAAAAAGAAAGAGAAACAGCTTGTAGCTTGCATGAACTCCGAACACCCTACAACTCTGCATATATTGAAATACTTGCAACTGAAATTGCAAGAGGACTCGACGAGATAACTATGCACCACTTTCCACAATAAATGCAGTTCACTCAATAAACCTATGAAGAAAAATTGGCCACATTATTATTTTTCATTTGATAACACTGGAGCCGTAAGGAAGATATCCCGAGCAACAAATCCTTTAAAATTAAACAATTTCTATCCTCTGGTGTGTGTGTGTGTAGCTCTAAAGTGCAAATTAGGAATAATATCTATACCAATATAAAAAGCACAAGTTAGGTTTGATCCAAGCAATCCAGACCATCCAAAAAGAATTGATCTGATGGATGAGAAAATAAGTTGGAACCTTGCACCCTACAGACTAATTACCCTCTTAACTACACAATTACTTCCTTAATTGTCACCAAATAATTACACTTTACATCTTCTCATTGTTACAAATTCCATCTTATTCTCCATGTACTATTTGCAACATGCGCTAATGCACATAGTGCTTCCCTTGGCCCCTTCTCTTGGTTGCATATGTCAGTAAATATTTCGTGCGACATGTAACTTTCCTCTCGGTTGCATATGTCAGTAACAGATTTCATACGATATATATTGTGTAAAACGTGCATTGCACGTACACAGTTGCTACTGCACAATAGGCACACACTTATCAATCTAAAGTTTGCTTCAGAACTTATCAATCCCTTGTAAATTCTGAGTTTTTAGCTCCTTAGTTCTTTGTTCTTTTCCCTTTTTTTCCTTTCTATTTTCTGCTGCGTGCTGATTTCTCTTTTCTGCTTATGTATCCTAGCGTCTTCTTTCGATGCTTTCTCTTCTAATACAAAATGGCAAGCACTTTGGTGCGTGCTCGAGGAAAAAAAAAGAACTTATCAATCCAAAGGAAAGAAGCTGACAAGCAAGTAAGAAGCCTCAAAGTAAATCCAAGATGATGTTGCAGAGATCAAAGGTATTGCATACAGACTTTGTTACGAGTACCATCCCTCTGAGTACAGGCAGGGTGGCAAGTGATAAACGGTGAATAATTGGACGGCTCCAGTGCAGTATCAATCTTGTGTATCAACACCTTACCTTTGCTAGACAATTTTGACCAGCAATCGCCTTATATAGCAACATTCCCCAACAACCAATTTCCTTTTTACATGACTACATTGTCACTGTTTTAACCCTGTTCGCTAAAAATAGAGTAAATGCTAGGCTGAAGAGGGAGCACAGAATGAAACATCTACATCAGACAATTCAGCTATCCTACTACTCATCTGTGAGAACTTTTCTCAGAACAGAAAGTTGGAACTTTCTGTCCCGAGCAATACATACAAATAAAATCACAACTTTGAGGCTCATGCGAGCTTCCATGGCGGTTGGGAACTGTTACGACCAAAGGTAATATGTGCCTACCAATCTTATTAACTAAACTTCCCCCTTTGCTTGTATATCAACTTCACCCACAGAAACAGATTCCACTACAACACAACGGCACTACATTGTTGACCACAGAAAGTAGCAACTGAAATTTGGGCAACTAAATCGCCATTCCACTGCAATGCGCCTAGTGATCAAACCAGCAACAATTGTGCGAGAAATTTCCACCACAAGATCACCAGCTCCATAAGCATTCCCAACAACGAAATCAAATCACCCCGAAAACAATACGTACCCGATTTGCAAGCTGGTAAGCGGGAAGAAATGCCGCTTCGCGCCGGTCCCCATCTCGCCTCCCGCTCCCTGAATCACACACGCAAAAACACGCCAAAATTCCCACATCAGACGGCATTCAGACGCGAGAGACCACCGAATCCAGATGCGAACCAAGCCAAATCGCGGAGAGGTCCCTCCTAATAATACCTGCGTCGAGGTCAGAGGCATCCCATGGAGACGGAGCCGTGCTAATCCGCATGCCAAGGTGGCCAGCCCAGCGTTAATGGCAGCTCGTGGGAGGGTAAAGATGCTGCCTGCCGCGTTTCCGCCCACTCCTACGCGCGCCACACCAATCACCAACGGCCTCCTTAATTACCACCACCTTGTAATCTCCCTCGCTCTGCGGCCGCGGTAGCGAGCAAGCTAGCCGCGCACGGCCTGGTGCTCTGCCGGCGCCGCGGCGGCGGGGAGGAGGCGGCGGCGGCGGTGACCGGATCGCGGCGCAGCGCCTCCGCGGGAGAAGCCAACCATCCAACGGCGCGAGTCGTCAGAGACACGCGGCGCGGTATCCTCTCGTGGAGCCTTCGCTCGCTTTGGGTAACTTCTGGTCGTGGCCCTGTGGGGCGAGCCGCTTCGGATATTTAGCCTCCTATGACATGTGGGTCCAGGTGAGGTGGGGCCTATGTGTCAGGGTGTACGTCCCTGCTCGGGGTAATGCTTATGGCGCGAGCTTTCACGAAACGCATAACTGACTGGTGGGGCCCGTGATCGGGTGCTCCCACGAGGCAGCCTGTCGCGGCTCCGTCATATCCCTTTTTGGCGTTTCTGCTTTGCCGCGTGTCCAAGCAAACGGAAATCTACTACTCGTCCATACGAGGCTGCTTCCGATGCCAATGACGCGTGGGTCCACGCTGATGTGACCCACGTGTCAGTGATGATCCATCGTGGGCAAGCAGGGATCCTCTGCGCCGCCAGACGATACGGTCTATTGTGTGCGTGTGCTTATGTAGCGACACGTTTCCGGTGTTTTTCTGGATTGGATTTTCAAGGCGATGACGTTGTGTGCGGTGTTCGGACTGGTGCACGGAGGTTACGAATACGATGGGGGACACGCAAGTGGATGGAAACGGCGTGGGTGTGACGCCTCGGTCATCGTGTAACGGTTTTATTGCAGCCGAAATTATTGGCCTGCAAGCGCCAGAAGCAGTCAATGATGCTGGCCCTGTTTTGTTAAGGCGATAAAGCTCGCTGAAGAAGAGAAACGCCTGCATTTTCTAGAGTGCATCAGTTTGTTCTCGCAACATCTTTTCTTGTAGCGATTATCACCAAAAAATATCTCTGTAGCTTCAAAAGAAGTACTGATGAATGGCCACTGATGTAGAAGAAAAAGACACGAGCAGCATGCATCATGCATTACCAGGGCCATGCCAATAACATGCTGTGCGGACTGGTTGGCTTTACCACTAACCTATCGAGCGCCGAAACGAAATATCGATTCGGAAAAGAGAGTATATTTCATCTCAAGATTTGCCCTCAAAATTTATCGGGTAACCCAATAAAATAAAGTCAAATCATCTTAAAATTTTAAAACTGTCTTAAATAATAGTAGTTTTGCTATTTACACAACGTAACACTCTTTTAGCAATTTTTTGTTCGTGTTATTAAAAAAACATTTATTCCTCCTCATTCCCCTTCTATCACCATCCGCTGCCATATCTATGGTTGATGACCACTTCCTCCTCCTTCGACCCCTGTGAAACAACTAATGCGTCGCTGTGCCAGCTCAGTCTCGCTCGCTTTCCTGCTAGAAGCTAGACCATCCTTCTCCGTGGCGACGACCTCCTAGATGTCTCGCCACTGCCAACCTTTTTGACCATGTTTTCTTCGTCACTCTTGGCTTCACTGGCCCAAGCCTCAAAGATAGGTGGTTCCGTTGTCACTATTAAGAGAGGAGGTGGCAGTAAAAATAGGGGCAGTGCTGCATGAGATGGTGGCACGGCCGTAGTCGGCAAGGCGAGAGATGTGAGCACAATCAAACGAGGGTTATATGAGGAGGAGAAGGTGGACGTCCACCATAGTTTTGAAGAGAACCAGGAGAGAGGGACAAAAAGAAGGATAAAAATAGATTCCTTAATAACATGTGAGTCTCATTGTAAAGTCATCATTACGTATAGTTGCAAAACCAGTGCAACGTTATATATGTCAGCAAAGCTACCTCCAGAATCACCTTAGGTGTTTTCGGGGCGGTTTTGAATTTGTGAATTGACCTGTTTTTCTTGGGGTTATTGGGCTAGAGGGAGGAACCTGGGGTGAAATGCGTATACCAGAGGATATGCCGTGATGGCCAGATCGGGCTGGACCTAGGCCGTGAGACGGATGGGCCAGGGAGCCGCGTAATTGGTGGAGCGGCCTAGTTGTGCGACGCAGCCCAACTAGATCGAGCATGATCAATCCTATCCGGGCGTACCTCAACAAAATGAAAATTCGTACCCGGACGTACGGCCCCAGCCCAGCGCACCCAACGCAACGCAGTGCCTCCTTATAACTCGGCAACTCACCCTTGCCGGCAACCGAAAACGCTCCCCCGCCCTCGCACACCCACCCGCCCAGCCAGACTTTCGCCGAGGCCTCCGCTCTCCCGTCTCGACGGTTCTGCGCTGCCACGCGCGGCTTTCCCCCAAGTCGCCGCGGCGCGTCGCGCGGAGGGCTCGGTAGAAACCCTAGCTCTAGCCGCCGCAATGTCTCGCCGCAATCGCCGCGAGGAGGACGAGGAGGAGGAAGAGGAGGTCGAGGAGGAGGCCTATGATACGGAGGAGGAGGAGGAGGAGAGAGGCGGAAAGCGGTCGCGCGGCGGCCGCGGGAAGCGATCGCGGGTCGAGAGCTTCATCGACGACGCGGCCAGCGAGGAGGAGGAGGAGGAGGAGGAGGAAGAGAAGGAGGAGGAGGATGACGAGGACTACGGGGGCGGCCGCGGCCGTGCCCGCAAGAGGAAGCGGTCGATTCTGATCGACGATATGGCACAGGTCGACGATGACGAGGAGGAGGAGGAGGAAGACGAGTTCGAGGATGGTGAGTTGGTTGCTCGCCCTATCGATCTTACGGCGGTGTTCGGACGCTGGTAGAATCGCTAGGTTGATTTCGCATATCCGAATTTGCCCAAGTTACCTGCGAATTTCGTGTAGGATCCTGCTTTCTGATTCGTTGATTCCGTAGCATCTATACACGATCGAGGATTTCAGTGATCGCCGATGATTTCGGATTTTCGATGCTAGTTTCTTCTCTGGATCAACCTGGGTTCCCTGGACCTTGTTTGCACTTAGAATATTCACCCCTGTCCGAAATGCGGAGGGTGCTAAGTGGTTTAATTTGGTGGTTAGTACGGCTTATTTACATGTTATTGTAGTTTTAAGATTGGCTGGTTTCCTAATGTTGTGGTGCTTTGGTAGCATTACGTGGTAATCATTTCTGCAAAGCTTTTATTTTTCTTATGCGAATCATCAGTGAACTTTAGAATCAAACATAATCTTAATTCCATGATTTTTTTTCATAAATCGGAGATCTTCTGGAAGAAAGGAGCAAAATCCATGTGCCATAAAAACTTATCACCACTTACGGCTCGAACTACCCATGAAATACCTGGGCAATGGTAAATTCTGTCACAACGGCCTGGCTCTGTTCAAAGCCACGTTTGTCATTCGGATACTCTGATGGCTGTCCTTTGTAATTTTTGCGACATACCTGCTAAACTCTGGTAGTGCTATTCGTTACTCTTGTTGCTTAAAATGGATGACGCTCAATTGGCAGATGAACCATTACGTTTCTTAAGACTGGTGGAGGATGCAGAATGCCGTACTTAATTGATCATCATATTTGCAGCTTTTATGTATGGATTGGCCATTGGTCCTGAATGATATGCTTGTCAGTGTTTATTTCTGGTGAAAAGTTAGAAATCGTACTTCTCTTTTTGTTTAACAAATTTCTGTATTTACCTATTTCTGGGTTGAGCGTCTGTGTTCATGTGGGCAGGCTTTATTGATAATGCTCACGCTGATGTCCCTGACGAGGATGCGGGAAGGAGCTCTAGACGTCATCCTAATCCTATGGAGGATGAATACGTCGACAAGTTTGAGAAGTATATACGAGATAAATATGGAGAGCCATCGCACTTTGATTATATTGATGAGGAACCAACCGAGGTTGAACAGCAAGCTCTCCTGCCATCAGTGAAGGATCCAAAGCTTTGGATGGTGAAATGCGCGGTGGGTTGCAAGTTCTTGGAAAATTAAGCTCTGCTCCACTATTTGTTCTTTGTACCATCTGAACCTCATTGATGTTTTATTATGACTTCAGATTGGACACGAGCGGGAGACAGCCATTTGTCTAATGCAAAAGTTCATTGATAGGCCAGATCTCCAGATTAAATCTGTGGTTGCATTAGATCACTTACGGAATTATATTTATGTTGAAGCATGGAAAGAAGCTCATGTCAAGGAGGTAAGCAGTGCTTAACTTGATTAGTAATTTTGATAAGGGACGCTAACTAAACTTCGTTGCAGGCTTGCAAAGGTATGCGGAACATCTTCGCTTCAGCAAAATTAACCCTGGTTCCTACAAGAGAAATGACTGCTGTTCTCTCTGTTGAGAGTAAGTCTGTTGATCTTTCAAGAGACACATGGGTCCGGATGAAGCTTGGTTTATATAAAGGGGATCTTGCTAAGGTATGGTCGTCATTGTTGCCTTAAATCATGTTAATATATATTCTTCAAGTACTTATTTTGATTACCTTCAGGTTGTCGATGTTGATGACGTGCGCCATAAGGTTATTGTGAAGCTCATTCCTAGAATAGATTTACAAGCCTTGACAAATAAACTGGTAAGTTATCTGTTAGTTGCTATTAATCCTGGATTTCTACTTGTCACCTGTCAACCTAACATGTACACTTTTATCGATCAGTTGAGCTTATTGATATAATGCCCTTCTATATCATGGTGTTGCATCTGCTGTGAACAAAATTAACTTCTTTTAGGTTGATACATGATTATGTCATTTGATACATCACATTTGGGTTCTCTTTCTCATACGATTCACTGATGTTTCATGCACTACTGTATCGAAAATGGAATTAGTAGAATGCGCTTATACTTTGCGTTGTGCTTGCTTGTTGGATGTCTTCGCATGATGCGTCTTTTGTATTGTCAGAATGGTCTTGAGGTTGTGAAGAAGAAGAAGTCGTTTGTTCCACCGCCAAGGTTCTTTAGTGTCGATGAGGCGAGGTGCTTTTTCATCCTTTTGTCATCAAATGGTAGTTCATATTTGTTTATTTATTTATTTTGCTGCTGTTTTTGCTAACTCAAATGAATACAGGGAGATGAACATTCGTGTCGACCGGAGGAGAGATAGAGATTCTGGGGAATACTTTGAGGTGGTTGATGGTTTAATGTTCAAAGATGGTTTCTTGTGCAAAATAGTCTCGATAAAATCAATCAGCACACAGAATATTCAGCCATCACTTGATGAACTGGAGAAATTCAGGAGAGTTGGTGATGACATGAATGAGGGCGTGGCTTCCACACTATTTACAAACAGGAAAAAGGGACATTTCATGAAATGTGATGCTGTAGTTGTCGTTAAAGGTGATCTCAGGATCTATTCTCTTTTCGGCTTGGAGGTGCTCAGACCAATGTTCTGAACCGCTAGAGGCTGAACTGTTGGCAGCTATGGAGGGGTTACGACTGGCATTGCAATGGACTAATATCCCAGTTATTCTTCAAACTGACTGTACTGATGTCATTCAGGCGGCAAAGAGCAGAACTGGGAGTAACTCGCAGCATGCATTCATCATTAGGGAACTTCAATTGCTGTCGTCCGGCGAGAGGGAAGTTCGTGCTCTCAAATGTACTCGTTTTCAGAATAGGGTAGCTCATCAGCTGGCAAATTTTGCTAGAGTTCAAAGATGTTCTAATTTTCAATTGTGGGATGTTCCGGTTTGTGTTATGCCGCTCGTGAGTGCGGATTGTATCCCTGTTAATTAGCAGTAAAGTTAATCTTTTCTCGCAAAAAAAAAGAACTTAGAGGGCTGCGTGGAGAAAGTAGAGGATGCTACTGTTCACATCCTACAAAAACTATCTGATCTTCCGGTAGTTACTTGCAAAGAATTGTTATAGCACTATCAATCGGACTAGAGAATTGACACATTTCTTTGTAACATGCAGAAAACACTTGCCTTCAATGAGAAGGATCTTTGCAAACGTTTCAATCCCGGAGACCATGTAAAAGTGGTTTCCGGTGTTCAAGAAGGCGCTACAGGCATGGTAGTTAAAGTGGAAGGGCATGTCTTGATCATTTTATCTGACACCACCAAAGAACACGTGAGCAATTTTTGGTACATATATTTTTTTTTGACATGTGGTACATATATGCATGTATTGAAAATAGCTTTGTTTAAACTTTTTTTAGTATGCAACTCTTTTTTTCTGTCCGTGTGACTGCAGATCCGTGTGTTTGCGGATCATGTTGTGGAGAGTTCCGATGTCACAACAGGGATTACCAGATTTGGCGATTATGAATTGCACGATCTTGTTCTACTTGGGTAAGCTCAGAATTTCTAGTGAGGTTACTGTCCATCGTGTCTAATGGCTAGGAAACAACTTATCCCTTTTGTTCACTTTTCAGCAATTTATCTTTTGGTGTTATTGTAAGGGTGGAAAGCGAAGCATTTCAGGCAAGCTGAACTATCTTATGACGGATACTTATATGTATTGACCCCACGATATAATTAGGTTCTCAAAGGAGTGCCTGATAAACCTGAACTGGTGCTTGTGAAACTGAGAGAAATAAAATGCAAGATTGATCGGCGCACATCTACGAAAGATCGGTCCAGTAATATTGTCTCAACTAAGGATGTTGTAAGGGTCATTGAAGGGGCATGTAAGGTGCGTACATTTTTGCATGTTATCTTGTGTTTGATTATAATATCTATTTATTCCGTGACCTCGATATACTATTCTTGTTGGAGGCTAACAAACATTTCTTTTTTGTCACAACAGGGAAAGCAAGGACCTGTGGAACATATACACAAAGGAATACTTTTTATCTATGACCGCCACCACCTTGAACATTCAGGATTTATCTGTGCAAAAGCACAATCTTGTCTCCTTGTTGGGGGATCAATTGGCAATAGCCATGGGAAGGTATGTTCTCGATTATTTCAATTAATTTTGTTGGTACATCTAAGAACATTTTATCGTATCTTCCATTTGCTTGTTTGATTTAGGATATGGATACAGCAGATCCATGGCTTGGTGCTTTTAGATCTGCAGGAAGGATCGCGCAATCTCCTGGAAGGCTCCCTTCGAGAGGACCTCACACAAATTGTATGAAAATTTATAATTTGAATGGTCATTTTATGTGTGCCATTAGTTTTCAATCAGCTTATGCTGATATAATAATTCACTCCCCTCTTATCTAATGCAGCTGGTGGAAGGTTTGGAGGAGGTGTTCGTGGTGGCAGAGGGCATGATGCCTTGGTGACTAGATGTATCAAAGTTAAATCTGGTCCATACAAAGGATATCGTGGCCGTGTTAAAGAAGTGAATGGTACACTTGTGCGTGTGGAGCTTGATTCACTTATGAAGATTGTCACAGGTGAATCATTGTTATCATAGTTACTATTGTTATTGTTCGTCTAATGTTGAAGACTAACCTTGCTGAAAACATATAGTTAAGAGAGAGGACATTGCCGACACAGCTAATGTTGCAACACCATTCCGGTAAATTTCCTTTTGGATCATTCATATTTTTGAACAAGCTGTTTGTTATCATTTGCTGACTAGTTGTATTAGCAGTGAATCTCGTTATTCATGTGGCGGTGAAACACCTATGCACCCATCTCGAACCCCACTGCATCCTATTCAAACTCCAATGCGGGAATCTGGAGGTGTGTTTGCCTTGCATTCTTTGTTATGGTTGATCTAAGATTACCAAGATCACTTATTCCTTCTATATATGAATTTATGCCATTTTGGACATAGGCGTGGTGTACATTCTACAAGATGCAACTTTGACTGCTAATTTCTATGACAATATGTTGTTAAGAAGTTACAAAAATATAGCATTATAATTACACACTGCCTACAATGACTGCTAATGTTACCATGAATTGAAAGGTTTCTCAAAAATGGCACACATTTAGAAAATGACTGCCTACAAGTATTATGTTTCTCAAAATTTGTTTTACTTGTGTTCTCTATCCTTGAAGAGTGAATGTGAGTAATCATTTTGTTGCTACTTGGGTTCTGGCTCGTGTCATTCGATCTATATGAAGGATAATGCTCAATATGAGTATCATCTTGGTGCTCATTTGTTCTGCTTCAAAGGAGCCATCCCTCTCATGTTCAGATGCGTATCACGCAACAGTTAAAAATGATATGGATGTGAATTCAGATGTGTATAGTTATGCAATTGTCTGGGTTGATGAACAGTATAGCCCATTTCTGTATTACTGTCATTCATTTAATTTGTAGTGCGTATTGTTTCCTCTCCTTTTTTTATGGTAACAAGTTATTTGAATTTGTACAGCGACACCAATTCTTGATGGAACACAAATTCCCTTGCATAGTCAAGCCTGGACACCAATGAGGCCTTCGAGGTTGGTATGCTCTTTGTAGATCAAATTGGTTACTTGTGCATATTCTCTTGGAAGCTGAAATCCTGAAGTTTAGAATAAATAATTCAGCTTCAGATGTTTTGTGTGTTCTGTTCCGTAGTAGAACTGTTTCAAATTTATTTTTTGAGAACTGGATTTCGTATTTAAATTTAATTGGCACTAATCTAGATGTGCTGTTTGGTCGCTGATTATGTTGATTATTTTCAGAGATAACCAGGAAGATGGAAATCCTGGCACTTGGGGCACTTGGGGAAGCAGTCCAGCTTACCAGGTTCCGTGTGCTACTTTGTTTACTTTGAAGATTGTTTAACTTTGCGTTAGCAATTGAAAAGTATGCTTCTGCATCTATATTCCCCTTTCCAGCCTGGAACTCCACAAGTCAGGCCATACGAAGCCCCCACCACTGGATCAGGATGGGCGAGTACCCCTGGAATTGGTTTTGGCGATGCTTCAGGAAGCGCCCCAACACCTATTGCTCAACCAATGACCCCAATTCCTGCCTCTTATCTGCCTGAAACCCCTGGTGGCCAGCCAATGACACCAGGGAACCTCGGAATGGATATAATGTCTCCCGCGATAGGTTTGCCCTTGTCCTTGTATATTGTTTCATCTACAATTTGGATGGAATCAAAGCAAGCCCTCTGGGTGCACATATCTAAATACCTATTGTCAAGATGCTTTCAGGTGACGAGGGCGATAGCAACTGGCTTTTGCCAGATGTTTTAGTCAATATTTCCAGGGGAGATGATTCCATCAATGGTGTGGTGAAGGAAGTGCTCCCGGTATGTAATGTTTATACCGCTACAAGTGCCTGCAGAAGTCCCCCCCCCCAACCCACCCACACACGCACACTTCTCCGTGCTAACATCTCTTCTCTGAGAGTCTTTTAACTTCCAGGATGGCTCTTGTCGTGTTGCACTTGGGTCGTCAGGCAGCGGGGATGAAGTAACAGCTCTTCCAAACGATATTGAGGTCATCAGGCCGAAGAAGAACGACAGGCTCAAGATAATGAATGGCTCCATGCGTGGAGTTACAGGAAAACTGATAGGGGTAGACGGATCTGATGGGATTGTGAGGGTGGAAGGTGCACTTGGAGTGAAAATAGTAGACATGGTGATTTTGGGCAAACTAGCAAGTTGAGATAGCTGTACAAGCGAAATCAATTATTGTTCACATCTAACTTGTAGTCGAGACACCCAAATCCAGAAATCCTTATGGTGTAACGCCTCGAGACAAGCTGAAAGCATTTTGACAATAGTATTTAGTCACTACTTCAGAAAGCCATATTACAGACGGTTCAACAACGTCATTAGAGATGGTGTTTTGAACCATCTGTAAACAAAGATTAAAGATAACATTGCCTCATCTCATACGATTTTTGAACTGTATAAAATTTCTATCACTATCGGTTCACCTTTGAGAATAGTCTGTGATTTCAATTAGAAAATAAAAAATAACGGTTCTAGCCCTGCTCCGGTCGATGGTGGTCCTGAACGCGCCCGCCACCGCCTCTCTCAGGTTGATATCACAGAAGCCAGTTGATCTCTTTCAGCGGCCATCGGTTGGAGACGACGCTGCTCACCAAAGATAGAAGTTGAAATGCACCAACACTAGAAAGAAATCATATCCAATCAGATTTTCCATCAGAAACCAATCACACAATGGAAAGACTGGAAATTCAAAAACTACAATAGGAAGATTTGAACGGAAAGATTGGGTGCAAAATTGGTGATGGCATTAGGCAGAGCGAGAGCAATGGACTTGCCTAACCGCTAAGCGCTACACAAACCCCAGATTATTATACCCCAAAACCAACTTCAGAAGCAACTAAGAAGACTCACCAAATTGCAATGCTTGTAGAACTTTTCCACATGTGTGCAAGTCACACTGCTTGTAAACTTCACCACATCCGTGCACCACCAAACAAACAAATGCAACCATCAGTGCCGAACCCCCCCACACCAAAGTCCACGTAAACGAGAGAGAAAGAGACACAGAGAGAGAGGACCAGAAGCGCCGACGCAAGATCCGGTAGGAGTGGCGAGCTTGGTGGAGCTGGTCCGTGGACAATGCTGCTGTACACCGTAGGATGGTGAGGACGATCACACCTAGATCTTCGCCAACGTCCTTGGGGTGACGGTTGCGGACGATGCCGGTGGTAGCATGCTGGCACCCAGCGGGCAGAGGTAGCGTGGGACACTTAGATCCGACAGCAGCACGCCTAGGGACGCCGGATCCGGTGGTGGGGGAGCTCGGCCTTGGTCACTGTCGCATGGAGGACTCGATCGGAGTTGGGCCGAGCTCGATCCGATGCCGTCAAGGCTGCGGCGCATCAACGTCGCCTCTTCCACTCGCCGCACGTCCGCCTGCGTGCCACCGAGTGCCCACTCACCATCGCCACAATCGCTTGTCGTTGGAGGTTGTGGTTTGGTGAGCAGCCCAGGAGTGGGGAGAGGAAGAGAGCGAGAGATGGATTGTGGAGCGGGGTGGCAACTGAAGAGAATGAGACTATGATTGTGAGAAGGGGCGAAGAGAGTGAGAGTGGGATTGGAAGGAAATGACACGCGGTAGATTAAGGTTGCGGGAGCCACAAGCCTTGTATGGGCCGGATCCAAGTTGTTCTCAAAAATCGGCCGTGGTTGGAAAACGGTCTGAGATAGCTTATCTATATATTTTCATAAAAAATCGTTTGAGATAAATTTTATCTTAAACGGTCTATATATAAAAGAGAAAAGCAAATGTACATGTACATGTGGGTACATGAGTTAAGAATTTAGTTCAATTCTCATATTTGTACATCTCAAAAAATTCTCCAAAAATTCATAGATGTTCATCATGTTATATTGTACAAACCCATAAAATTTCATGCAAAAATATAATCAAGAGTGCCCTACACAAAAAAGACAAAAAATTCAACTTATTTTTAAAACAATGCAGCAACAATTTTTTGTCTTTTTTGTGTAGGGCACTCTTGATTATATTTTTGCATGAAATTTTGTGGGTTTGTACATTATAACATGATGAACATCTATGAATTTTTGGAGAATTTTTTGAGATGCATAAATATGAGAATTGACCTAAATCCTTAACTCATGTACCCACATGTACATGTACAAAATCCACTCTCTATATAAAAATCAGAATAAACTTTTATATAGTAGTGAATGGTGCATGTAGATGTTCTGAAATTTCACCTCAAAATAGAAACTTAAGATCGATGCGTTGCCGCTTGCGCTCCCCTAACACGTCGGCTGGCACTCAATGCAACAACCTCGTGTCCTCTCAATGGAGTGGTCCTGCTCCTGGTCGTGGCGCCTCCACTTACGCCCGGTGCAGCGGCTGTGCACATGTTAAAACTATGGCTGACGTGTTTTTAGCTAGAATTTTACACTTATTCATTTGCTGTGAAAATATTTACACTCATGATGTATAATTACTGCCTAAAATAGTATATTTTTATCTGACAATGTTATCAAAATTTTATCATACATGAGGCCTGACTAACATCTATCTTGCTGCCTAAAACGGAAAATTTACTCCAACTACATACGATGTTTCTTTATGTGCCTTGGTAAAATGAAATCGGAGGAAAAATGGTCTTATCACGTATTTAATGGGGAGTTTTGGATGATAAACTGATACCGCCACACATTCCTCTAGTGCGGCCACAGCTGTTATGTCAAGATCTGAAATATATACACTAAAGTATTTACGCATGAGTTACGAGGAAGATGATGAGTTAGTCAAATATCACACAAGCATGCTGCTATGGTGCATGAGTTTGGCGTTCATGAGTTGCATAGTAGTAAATGCATGCATGTGTATACGAGAGAGAGAGAATTGGAGCATGGGAAGGTTCCTATTTTTTAGGAGATCAGAAGGAGTAGATCGTTTTGTTTACTGAGGAAAGATTAAAAATTTAACATACATAAGGCATGACACATTTTGTGGTTGTTTTTCGTCGTTGCAACACCATTCAGGAAGGACCTGTCCTCGGAGCAAAATAGGCCCAAATAACTCTCTATAGTCCAGAAAGCCCATGACTGAAACTACACAGCAAGCATCTATCCGCTTTCCTGAGTCCTGTGCCATCGAGTTCCCTTCCATCCGGCCGGCAGCCAGGAGACGCGGAACGGAGCTAGGAAACGAGGTAGTGATGTCGACGGCGGAGAACAAGAGGCCCCGGAGCAGCAGCGGCGTGGAGAGGAGGCCGAGTAGGAAGGAGGTACTCATATTTCTGTCCTCCCCCATTTCCTCCTCCTGATTGGGGTGGTACCGCGCTGCCCCTTTTCGCTGCCTATGTTCGATTTCGTGGTCTTTTTTTTTGAGAAACAATTTCGCGGTCTTTTCTCTTCTTCTTCCCAGTGGCGCATTCTTTACTGTAAAAGTTTGACATAAGTTCCTGATATAAATAGACAATACCTAGATTTTGTTCGGATGTTAGGGCTCCACCTTCAATAATGCTAAGACTGGTATGATGTTTGACAATTGGCAAATATAGTTCATAATGATGTGCTTTGGCTCCACAGAAGTGTTACCCCTGCATTATTAGCCAGCAAATCGTTCCAAGAACATGTTGTATTCTTGCACAAGTTGTAATCGCAGCATATATATGATAGAACAATGGATAATCTGAAATTTTTTCAGGCTGTAGTACCACTTTAACATACCCATGTGTTATCCTGCGGGAACATGTATATTGCAACATTCAGTTTTTTAGCTTTCAGGTTCTTTACTTCTTTTATTGACAACTCAGTGAACATTCGGTGATTCTTGGTCCCTTAATCAGCTTTTTTAGATAACATCAATCATCCTCTGAACCAGCTTTTGAAGAGAACTATTGGAGATGTATAGTTATATCAGGGAGGGCTCATGCAGATAATTTCATTCTTTTGGATAGATATTAGGGAGGAAAAAGGCGATCGACGAACTTATAAGGAAAGCTGTAGCTGTGAAGGATCATCTGGCACAATTTCCGGATTTTCATAAATATGAAAGAAGCGGTAACTTACATTATCTTTCTGGTGAAAAGTTCTGTACTGTAGGACATCTAATGTGTTTCCTAAATTTAGCTGTAGAAAGTCAACACAAGAATATTGGATGTAATATAGGCCTTAACAACTCTAATTTAGACAAATCTTCTTGCTTTGGAGTCTGGCATTATTTTTTGTGGGAGAAGTGCATTGTATCAACCTCACTTTTCTTGATACTTAGGTTTTTCGGTCTACTTGGAATCTGGACGTGGCAATCAGCTTCCATTACTAAAGAGGAAGTACATCCAAAATCTTCTCAAGGTTACATGTATTTCTTTTCATTCTGCTTTCTAGTGCTGCGGATCTTCACATATCTACCTTTTAACAAGTTCCCCATGATCATTGAATGTGATGCTGGCAAATTTAGGTTAACATGGAGGGACCCTATGGGTTAGAATGGCCTTCAGAAGAGAAAGTTAAGTGCCGGGAAATGGTTTCTCCAGAAGCACGCTATATCTTTGTTTTGCAATATTCAAATGCCTTTATGGCCAAAAATTCCATGAAGCAAGATGCAGGGGTAGAATGTACAGATGCCTCATGTAATGATGATCGCTTGCTTGGTTTTGTACACTATAGATTTGTTGTGGAAGAGGATGTACCTGCTGTTTATGTGTATGAGCTACAAATGGAGCCTTCTGCCCAGGGGAAGGGGTTGGGGAAGTTTCTAATGCAGTTGATTGAATTTATAGCTCGCAAGGTAATTTGATTTGTTTAAAGACTGGCATTTTGTTGTTCCGCTCTTCTGAACATCATGTTAAGGTATAGAGTTTAGACTGTTATGACACTCCTTTTTTTTTCCCTTTCTTCTGTTTTATGCATATTTTTAGCCCAATGATATTCCGCGGACATGTTGGCATGAATGATCATCCAATTTTGATCCAGAGTACTTATGCAGAACCAAATGGGAGCCGTGATGCTAACAGTTCAGAAAGTTAATACAGTTGCTATGGATTTCTACACCAAGTTGAGGTAAAGTAGTAAACTTGGATTGCAGCTTATTTAGAGTACGATGAACCCGTGTAAGACCTTCTGGTTGTTGGTTAGTGTTAAGGTGGCTACTTCACTCTGATTGCAATATTGGAATCTAATTCTTCTCTCTCGCAGATATGTAATATCCAGTACCTCACCATCACGAGTGTGTCCACTGGTACGACTTTCCCCATAAACTAGTTTTCATAAGAACATGATATTTGTATATTGACCCCATCATTTTTTACAGATTGGAGTTGGTAAAAGCTATGAGATTCTATGCAAGACATTTGAATCTGAAGCTAAGTCAAAATTAGAGGTATGTAGCATGTTCAGCATTGCATAAATTCACTCCTAACCTTGTAAGATTGGTGAATCTGATAAAAAAGAATGCGTGCACTACTGACTAGATTGTTTATGAATTGGTTGTGGTGCTCCTTTTGCCTTGCACTGAAGCTTCTTTTCTTCTTCTTCTTCTTCTTCTTCTTCTTTTGAGAATCCACTGAAGCTTCAATCATTTACTATCTTTTATAAAGCATGAACGTGTAAGGGGTAGATGTCTCTTGTCTGCATGGTCTGCTACGGATCGAGTTCTTGACATATTCCGTAGATGTTGTTCTACTGCATATGGACTTCTTATCCCAGCTAATGAATGCTCATCATGGTAAATATGTGCTGCGCAGGAAGGCGACTAAAAGCTGACAATGTTATGATCACTCAAGGAGTGGAACAGTGTGGTGCGTTGATGGCTGTAGTTGTATGGCTGCACGACCAGCTTCAGGGGCATATCCTCATGCGGCAGCCTGTGTTATTGTGATTTATTCAGAGTATACAGGCTGTTTGGTTTCATGCCATTGAGAGGCAAGGTTTGCTCGGTTCCATGCCATCGAGTGTGCAACTTTTACCATTAGCGTTGGTTTGATGCCAAAATTTTGGTACGGTCGCGTTTTCTTTAGGTCTAGTTAAATTTGAAGCCAAATTTGGCTAAAACTTAGGTAGTCAATTTAGTCCTCTGAGTTTTGGTGACATTGAATTTTTGGTTGGTTTCGATGTGCTATTTGGGCAAAAAAAAAGAGTTGTTTAAAACAATTGTTACTAATCTTTTTTCTTTTTGGCAAATAGATTGACACTGTAGGATTAACAACCTGTGTCACTGACATGTGGGCCCTGGGTCCACATGTCTGTGAGACAATGGGTGGTAAATCCTAGAACATATATCTTTGGGGTGGTGAATTACGGATTTCCCCCAAAACAGTAATTAATTCGGTGGGCACGAACGTGCTGATAGTCGTGGCGTGCCGGTGCCCAGCGCCCCAGCCGCTCAGCGGACGAACGCGGCTTGCTTGCTCCCTTTGGTGCTCCCGCCCACGTGGCGCTAACCGATTGGTTTTGGTCCTAGTGGTAGGCCCTACCATCTTTAACAGAGAAAATGCAAGAGAATTTGTCACGCGCGAAGCTGCCGGACCACTTCGTCTGTCTCGCCCGATGGCCTCCACCTCTGCTGCAACCGCGACGTGGCCAGCGATTGTGCCGTCATGGACGCCGCAAGGAGCTCAACGGCAGGTGCTGGGATGACGCAGCGGCAATGGCAAGGGTAGTGGCGTCAACGATGGTGGAAACAATCAACCAATCGTTAGGCGCAAAAACCAATCCATCAATTTCATTTTCTTGCGAGGAATCAATCAATGAATCGTCAGGCTTGAATTTTTGTGGCATATATCTATCTTTCGTGCTGGTATTACTTTGTCCAAGTACTGTGCAGCTATGACACTGGAATAAATTCATCCATCGTCTATAGCTTCAGGTGAAAATGCACTAGTAAAGTCTGAGAAGAATACTATCGACAAGATACGAAATTGTGGGCTGTGAGTAGAAGGGCAAGGGGCTTAATCTTCAGGTCCGTGAGGAGAAGAGAGGAGATGTGAGAGCCAAATGAATAAGAGGCAGTTTGGGGGCGACTTAGAGATCTGAACCGTTCATAAAGAGAGGAGCACAGAATACTACGGGAGCCGCGTCCGTTTCGAATTCTCACGGGATTCTAACACAGATCAAAACAGAAAAGTACTCCGTAACACGAATGTACGCAATCGCATCCAATGGCGCCAAGTTGTTTCACGTAGCTGGGGAGATCGATCAGACCAGAATTTTGTATCAGATACCCCGTACACGTGTCAAACTCGCATCTCTCCCACACGCGAAACAGAATCACATCGATCGATTACAAAACAGCAGCAACGCTTCCATCCCAGGTGACGACGTCCATGCCAGTGTGCCACTGAACGGAACACGGAGAGACGAGGGGGAAGTGAAGCAGAACGCGAGGGTTCACGGCGCATCCCCGCGCTTTCTTCTCGGGGCTGATCTCTTCCCCCTGGCGATCATCGCGTCGGCGCTCCAGATCTCCCCCTCCTCCTTCTCCTGCTCCTTGGCGGCGGCGGCGGCAGCGGCAAAGGCCTGGAACCGTTCGAACCTGAGCATGAGCCTCTTGCGCGGCGGCAGGTCCTCCTCCCTCCTGATCTCCTCGGCGTCATCCGGCTGGGCCTTGCCGGCGCGGTGCTCCGTGCGAAGCGCCCCGCACCTTGTGCACACGTACTTTTTCCACTTGAAGGGGTTCTTGGCCTGCTTGAACTCCGTGCAGTCGCGGCCCTCGTCACCGGCGAATGTGCTACGACGGATCACAAAGAGGAGCTTCTTGCTAGCGCTCGTCATCGATCCTCTCACTCTGTAGTTTGTACTCTTACTCTATCTCTCCACACACACAAAGTCGATCTGATGATGATCCCTGTGACCCCTTGATCAAGGTACACGTATTTATAGGGGTGAAGAACTATAATTTATCTCTGGGATGCAAATAATTCAGTACAGATTGGCATTACCAAGCAGGCAGAAAATTAATTTGAGCATGAATGCATGGGGCGGCACGGCGCCATGAGAACCGTAACGTCTGCTCGTCTGTATTATGTGTGCATGGTGTTCACTGCTGCCAGTGGCCGAGCAAGACAAAACCGACGGAGACCAGCTTTGTGCTGCGGCTAGCTTTCGTGATAACTAGGCATCCAAGGATGGAAACAACTTGTATCACGGTTGTCATGCGAGAGGTCAGTCGTACACCATCTGATTGTATCTAGCGCCCCTGGCAGCGGCGCATCCCGTGTCTCTAGAATCTCTCTCGCCATGGGGAGTGCCAGAAGTGCGGCAGCATGCAGAGAAGTTTTAGTGCGTGCAAACAAAACATCTAAATCCAAAGGAAATTAACGTGTTTTCATCGGTGGGTGATGGAAAAGAACTTGTGGTAAGACGGAAATTTATGTGTCGACGATGATGAACGTAGTTACCTTCTACAACTAAAACAACGATGGTCATGGCTATCTAGGAGTATGTTGTAACGCTGAACTATATTTGGTAGTATGGTGAGCCCCATGGTAGAGAGATGGAAATTTTTATGGCTGATGATTAGCATAGTTATGGTTTGTTAAATAAAAGAAGCGATGGTCGTGGTTATCTAATATGTAGTAACGCTAGACTATAGTTGGTAGCACGGCATGTGCCACAGTTAGAAGATGGGAACTTTTATGGCTGATGACAAGCGTATGCTATGTTTTGTCAAATGAAACAAGCGATATCGTGGTTATTCGATATGTTGTAACACTAGACTATAGTTGGCAGCATGTTGCACGGTAGGGAGATGGAAACTTTTATGGTTGATGACGAGCGTATACTATGTTTTGTCAAATAAAAGAAGCGATATTGTAGTTAACCAATACGTTGTAACACTAGACTATAATTGGCAGCATGCATGGCATGTTGGACAATAGGGAGATGGAAATTTTTGTGGCTGATGACAAACATAGTTATGTTTTGTTAAATAAACAAAGTGATGATCATGGTTATAAAAATTGTGATTCTTTAGTTATTTATTTTAGATTTTTTATTCTAATAATCTTTACTCTTTCTAATGATACGTTGTAACATTAGATTATAGTTAGTAGCCTGGTATATTATTGCATAATAGGGAGAGTATTGGAAATTCTAACGTTAGTGCTCTGCTCCTGCACAATAAGAAGGCCTGCCCAGTGAGGTGAGCCGGTGGGGTGAGACTATCCAGCGTGGTTTGGAAACGCATAAGATGTTTCTTTTTTCTTATATTTTCAGAAATTCTTACTCTCTTTCCAAATTGAGGGTGCATTTTTTTTTGCTTTTACTATTTATAAATTATATGTTCTTTAAGATGTAAGCCAGCTTTTATTGCAACTGTACTTGTACGAAGATGGTTGTGAGATGTATAATTTGGATGCTGTTCCAATGTATTAAATCGTGGGTTCAATCTATTTACATTGACGACCCCATTTATTTTCTAAACAAAAATTACTGCAGTAATTTTTTTCCGAACAAAACAGACTAATAATAATAAGAAGAAAAGATGGAGAGGAAGAAGACACCCAGCAGAGAAGAGAGAAAGGCTGCCTCAAAATGGGCCATTAGGGAAAAGGAGAAGCGGTTGTTAGGGACTTAGGGTGTGTTTGGTTTATGCCCAAATTTGCCCTACCAAAAAATTGGCAGCTTATAATTTTTTGGCTCTTGTTTGGTTGGTTGCCAAAATTTTGACTGCCCATAAGAACTTGCCTATCCCTCTCACATTCTCTTCACAATAATTACCAAAATTTTGACAAACCAAGGGCCAAAAAATATTAGTAGGACATACTATGGCATGAACCAAACATACCCTTAGGCCACTGATCCCACAAGGAATAGCAGCCCACAACGTGTAGAGAAGAAAGGTAAATAGTCCAAGAAGATACAAGGGAGACCCAGACGTTCACGGAGGATGCCCAAACGGCCGGCGCAGCAGTTCCGCGATTCCGTCCATCCGTAGTGGCTGTACAGCCGCCAGGGACTAAGACGGGCCCCACCTGGACCTGATCGACGGTGCTCGGCGGTTGTCCGGCCACAGGCGCGACGGCCGGCGCACCATGGCGCCTCGAGCAGGACGACGGGACGGCGATGGCAGACACTCCGTCAACCGCCTTTATGTGGCGCGTACCACCGTACGTCGGGTACAGGTTCACTGATGCTTTGCATCTGATCCATAGATTCATTTGTTTCTGCTGTGCCGCGTTGGTTGCTCGCAATCGGGATTCAGGAGTTCAGGACCTCTGCAAATCATATAGTAGACTTCCTTCGAACTTTGACCCTCATCTTACGTCCCCGTAGACTAATCTGAGCCAGTAATGATCACCACTGCCCGTAGATATGAAGAAAATCCTAGGCCATCCTACGTAGAAATAGTGGGGCGGCTCATATCGCAGGTTCTCGCATTTTTTTCAGTTTTGACGTATTAGAGGTGTCAAGTTTCCCTGTTGTCTCATCAGGCTGCAACGGGGCAGGGGATGGGCGACTGGAAATGGAGAGAAAATACTGACTCCGTTGTCTCTGTTAGCGCATGTATATCTGTTAGTCCTAGTCTTTAGGATCTAGCTTATCTGTAGCTAGTTGGTTAGCTAGTTGGTTAGCTAACCAACGGGTGTTTTCCGTACACATGTGTATACTTATACGTCCCCAATCAATGCAATCATTGCGTGACCAATTTCTCTCTCAATTCTCACTCTTACATGGTATCAGTCTCCCAGTTCTCAACTTCTCTCGATCCACTGCTTCCGCATCTCTTCGTGCCATGGATGACGCGGCCTCACTCTCCTCCGGCCAGGGCGGCAACCCCTTCGCCGGCCCAGCCGTCTCCACCGTCCAGAACGTCGCCATCCGTCAGCACGTTCCCGTGGTCCTCTGCCTTCAAGCGGCGAACTACACCATCTGGAGCTCGCTGTTTATGACAGTATTCCGCGCCTACTCACTCGTCGACCACATCGACGGCAGCGTCGATGCCCGGCTGCGCCTCGATGATCCCGATTGGACTGCCATCGACTCGTGCATCGTCAATTGGGTCTACACGACCATCTCGCCGGAGATTCTTCAGATCATCGTCAAGCCGGACGACACCGCGCACTCTGTGTGGCTCGCGGTGCATAATCTCTTCCTCGGCAACCGCGCCCACCTCGCCGTCTACGCGCTCCATGAGTTCTACAACTTGTATCAAGGTGACTTGTCCATTACCGCCTACTGCAGCCGGTTGAAGCAGCTCGCCGATACCCTCCGGGACGTCGGCTATCCGATCACGGACGAGGGCCTCGTTCTCAACGTGTTCCGCGGCCTCAAGTCGGACTTCAGCCAGTCCGTCACAAGCATGTCGCTGCATGGGCTCCCCTCGTTCCTCAACTGCCGGTCGTTCCTCGAGCAGGAGGAGCGCCGCATCGCCCACACCGCTGCTCTGGAATCGAACACCGCTCTTCACGCCCGCGTGCAAGGCGGCTCGCGCCGCTCCGACGCCCCGGCTCCGCCCTCCAACAACCCTGGCGGCGGCGGTGGTCGTAGCCCTCAAGGCGGCGGCGGTGGGCGCAGCAACAACCGGCAGAAGAACCGCGGCGGGAGGCCCGGCCACAACAACGGCAGCGGCAACCAAGGCAATGGCGGCGGCGGCTACCAGCCGCAAGGTGCTCATACCGGCTTCAACCCCTTCAACGCCATGGCCGGCGCGTTCCAGGCGTGGCCCCTCACGCGCGCCGCCGCTCCGGGTCCGCAGCCCGGACTCCTCGGTTCTCGTCCACCACTTCCTCCCCAGGCTATGTACGCGGGCTACGCTCCTGGACCCTCAGCGCCGCCGGCCTACTCTCCCATGCCATACTCCAGTGCGCCCGCGTGGGATCAGGCCCCGCTTATTCAGGCGCTGAACAATCTCTCCATGCAGTCCTCTGCCGCCGGCAGCGAATGGAACATGGACACAGGCGCCTCTTCTCACATGTCCGCCCACCCTCGTAAATTGCACTCCCTCTCCCCTGCCAATCCCTCCTCTCGTATTATTGTGGGCGATGGCGCCGCTCTGCCTGTCACTCATACCGGCTCTGCCTCTCTTCCCACCTCCTCTCAGCCTCTTTCTCTGCGCAATGTCTTAATTTCTCCCCATTTGATCAAAGATTTACTCTCTGTTCGTTCCCTTACTCGCCATAATCCTATTACCGTGGAATTTGATGCGCTTGGTTTTTCTATCAAGGATCTTCAGACCAAGGCGGTGCTCCTGCGCTGTGACAGCACATGTGATTTGTATCCGCTTCGTCCACCGCCACGCACCGCCACCAGCCTGGTCGCCGTCACCGCAGACACATGGCACCTTCGTCTCGGTCATGTGACGCCCCCGGTTTTTAAGCCGGGAACTTCCTCGTGATCACTGTACCGGTCCCTGGATCAGTAGCCGATACACACGAGTTAACCTGTATATCATCGTCATACATGCGTAAATAATTGAATAGACCGTTAAGGTCGATAATCTGATACCTGTAGCCCAACGGCTATAAACTTGCAGCGGAAAATCCAACGGAGTTGCGGCCCATCAGTAAGCCATACCCGACAGGCAACTGACTGGGGATTACACCCTAGCGTTCGTGATTGTGATTGCTTCTTCGGACCTGATGTCTCCTTCGTCTGGCCAAATCAACAAGCCAGGTGAGTACATTGAATGTACTCGCAAGCTATTCCCACAGGAAGGAGTATACGGAAAATAATTCATGCAGAGGATAAACAAGGAATAGCTCTACTCTAAGCTGATTAATGTGCGGAAAGATAAGGGCATAATTTAAATACTTGAATAGTAGATTCAAGAGCAATTTTAGTAAAACTGTTTAAAGTAAAATGAACAGAATCCTCCCGAGGTAGACCCGGCTACCTCCTTACAATCCTCGAGACAGCTCAGACCATATTACCCTGGGCAATATGTCTAGCTTCTCGATACAACACTCAAACTGACACTATCCTGGATAGCTCAGCGAGTGCCCCTGGCTCAGCCCGTGTATCCCGAATCACACGGCTAGCCTACTCCTCCGGCAATTCCTTGCTACCAGCCTGTAGCGTAAATTGCCCTCTGTGGACACATCATGCCCACGTCCTTAATCCCTTTCCCGGTTTTCGCAACCAAAACTTAGTCTAACCAGTGTGTGGCCTTGCCAGTTCATGTCCATAACCGAGGACGCGGCTATTCGAATAGTTTTTAACACTCTGCAGAGGTTGTACGGCTTTACCCACAAGATGTAGGTCACCCTGGAAGTACTTTGCAACGTATACTGCCAGGATTATTACAACGAGACCTTCGCCCGCTTCCATACCAGAGTTGGACCCGCTAGGTGAATACCCAAGTTTGCATGTCCTGGACACCAAATTGGGGCTCTCCACCTTTGTGTCGTATCAGCACCTCCCGCCTGGCGTAGGTGGATCCTCTAGGACTTAAAACACCTAGCACTAACTCCCTACTTCCCACGGGTCCAAACCCTAATACTTGCCGGGGTACTAAGCCAAGTCCTTCCCATAAAGGACATGTGGACGTACGGTAATGGAACCGGTTTAGCGGCACTTAGGCTCGGTCCTTAACTGATTCGAGTAGGACTCCTTTTCCCGACCCCATGACGTCCTGGACGATCATGGCTCCAACCAATGTTCTACATCCCCGAACATCACTTAACATTCCTACCCGAATCCAAATCATCTCCTCTTTTCTTTTGATTTACGATAAACCTTTATTGTGAAAGTCACCTCGGACAGCATATGCTATCCGAGGGTTTGTTTTCCCATATCCCAACGGGATGATTAAAACTTGGTTTTTGACTATAGCAGGGCTAAGCATGGTTAACACCTATAACCTTAATTATTCGACGGTCGAGAGTCGACCGCTGAATATACCTAGGGTTACAAGGAAGGATATTCGGACCTAGGTATCTTGCAACTAATGGGTATAACTACCTCTACATAAAATACCGATATTAAACACATAGCATGCAGAGTTCGTAAACAAAATATTCATAACTTTGCACATATGGGATTTCGGTATGATCAAAGTGGGAATGCTTGCCTGGCAATATTGTCCCGGTCTTGGTCTTGAATCCGATTCGTCAGTTGTCCGAGTTCCTTCGCGCGATAATTCCTAACGTTGTATCTACACATCGAAAAGAACGGCAAATAAATCAACGATGCAAAGAAGAACCAAATAACATTGAATCAGAAACTTCAGCACATGAAATCATAATGCTCCTGACAAACTATTTGATTCTAAGGAGCTTCAGGGAATAAAAGGGTGCAGAGGTGACTTGTTGCCGCGGTAGGAGTAAAGTGGTAGGCGACGATAGCTTGACATGGCAGGAGTTAGGCAGCAGGGACAAGGTTTTGCTGCGGTAGGAACAATGCGGCGACGGTAGAGGCTTGCCATGGCGGAGGAAGGTGACAACGGCAGTTGCCGCGGCGGGAGAGGGGCTGTCGCGGCGCTGCCACGGTAGGGCATCGCTTGTCGCGGCGGAGACTGGATTGTCGCGGCAGCGAATGGCTTGCCGCGGTGGACAAAAAGGGCTGTCGCGACGGGGTAAAGAGGTTGCCACGACAGGGCAAAGGGGCTGCGACAGTAGCTTGCCGCGATGAAAGAAGTAGCTGCCGTGGCGGCAGGGCTTTTAGAATAAACGAATCGGGCTTTAGGTTATCCGGATAAACATAGCTACCATAAGTTGCTGCCGCGTTAGAGTTTCAGGGTTCTCGGAGAGCATACGATTGCGTTTGCCGTTAGGGTTGTCCGGGTTGTATACGTGTAACGACTTTTGGGATTTCGGATGACTTGGTTTATTAGCAGATAAGATCTAAAGGTCACAACTAGGGTTTTGGTTTTGGGAAGAAGGTGGAACCCTAAGTAATCGTCTCCTAGCATGAAATAAGAATTAGTTGCCAGGACTTGCAACTACTTGCCGCTTGTACAACTAACCTTAATTAACTAACTGGCTACTAAATGGGTCGAAACGTTATGGGTTATTATCTTAGCAGCGATTGCCTAGCTAGTCACTGAACTAACTACACTAGCTAACCAACCAACTAGCGAGCTAACTGACCAGCTAATTAATTAACTAATCTAACTTGCTAGCTAACTATCTACTTACTAATTAATTAACTAACTAGCTAGTTAACTAATTAACTAGCTCACTAACTCACTAACTAATTAGCTAACTAATTAACTACTAACTAATTAACTAATCAACTAATTTAACTAACTAATTACCCTAGCTAATTTAACCAATTAACGAACTAACCACTGATCAGCTAACTGACTAACTGGTTAACTACTAACTAATTGGTTCACTAATTAGCTAACTAACGTACTAACGGGTTAGCTAATTAACTAAATAGCTATCGCTCACACGACTTGCTGGCTGATGCTTTGGCCACTGCCGCTCACGTGTGCTGGGAAACAAGAACGGGGCAAGGAAAAAAAAAGAAGGGCGACGGCGGTGGCTCAGTGAGCATTACCGGTGGTAGATCTGGGCGGCAACAAAGGGGCGAGCGGCACTTGGGCCAAGGTGGCGGGGAGAAGCTACCGGCGTCGGCTTGCTGGTGGCCGAGATGCGGGACGGGAGGCGGCGGCGCGTTGGACCGGGGCCGGCGGCGTTGGAATCGGTTGGTGCAGGCGTGGCCAAGGGAGGGGAACGGCTTGGGGCCTGAGGCCGGAGATCCGGGCGGCGCTGGAGAGGAGCAGATGCGGAGGATTAAGTGCATGGGCGGCAGCAGGGCCTAGCAGAGGAGGCGCGCGGCGCACTTGGTGGCTCGGGTGGCTCGGTGGCGGCGCCTCACCGGCAACGGCGGATGGGGATGGGCAGAGGCGGCACTTGCTGGTGCTTGGGGTTGAGCAGCTCGGGTAGCTTGAGGGCTATATGAGCAGGGGAATGGAGTGGGGAGGAGTTGGGGAAGTAGATGGAGGAAGATGGGGCCTGAGTTCAGCTTGGAGGTAGCTCGGATTGCTCAGATGCTGTGGTTTGGGGAAGAAATTGAAGGGAGGAAGGGAGACCAGGAAGTGGAGCTCAGCTCGGGAAGAAGGTGAGATGGGGAAGTAGCTGGCAAGGAGCTGGAGTGCTCGGCTGGAGAAGGATTAACTAGGGAAGGAGCTATGGAGTTCACTGAGGTGGAGGAGAGCTGGCAGTGAAGAGATGTGTGAGGGTGAGGGGACGTGAGGGAAGCTCGAGCACTGCTTGGAGTAGACACATGGAGGAGTCAGCGCTGCAAATGGTTGAGCTGGACAGGGGAAACAGGTTCGCATGCTGTAGATGTATGGAGAAGTTAGGCACCGAATTCAGAGAAAGGATGGTAAGAATAGGGTAAGGTTGGCATTGAATCGACGCGTTGACATGAGGACACAGCAGGTCCTTGCATGCATGGCAGTGAAAAGTTAGGTTGCACAGGGAAAATTAGGCATTGATTCCTGAGAGCTGGCTGCTGTGGAGCATAGTGCAGCTCAGACATTTCTCGTGTGATGGGAAAGAACTTAGGGACATGAAGTAAAAAGAGCAGCAGCTGGCTTTGATGGGGGCTGCGCATAGCAAATGTGACAGGAGGGTGCGATGGCAGGTGCTGGAGACATAGTATAAGTAGTTGACCTAGCAAGAAAGGTGTAGCAGACAGAGGGCTGAGATGAGACAATTGATGCATTTGTTGCGAAGTCCGCACGTAACAAAAAGGAGCAACAGCGAATAGGGCAGATGTTTCGCCTGGATGTAATAGATTTCTGCTAGGAAGATTTGTTCGGATAAAAAAAAGGTTCTTACTTCAAGAAAGGAATTAAATAGATGTATATACGCATATATATATCATAGGAGAGAGAAAAGGTGGCATAGGTCCGGGAAAGATATGTACACATGTTCATGCACGTGGACAGACGTAACACTCGTGTCCGAGTGTTGGATAAGTATGGCGAACGGTAAATCAGGTTTCGACCATAGGGAAAAGAATTAATGGTTGCACGGTAAGAGGATGAGTGGTTACTGGGTAGAAGGGTGAAAAGGATAGATATTTTATATCTAGAATGGTAACCTGGTCAGGTGGAAGAGATATTTTTATGACATGTGGTAAGGAGAGGAAAAATAACCGTGGTGGTTATGGGTTTTACCGGGAAGGACAAAATAGGGTTTGGGGTGTATGTGCCCACATACACTTGGTGATTTTTGCATGCATAGAGTTTTACACGTGGATGAAATAGGCATGCGATGCTCTGGTATATTCGTGTATATATGCACGGAGTTGCGGCAGAGCCGAATGTTGAGTTAGGGTTTTCGGGGAAATCGGATTTGAATAGGAGGAAAATAATCCGGGAGCTCGGATTTAGGGTTTCGGAGTGCGACAAGATGAGGCAGAGACACGGGGCTCGAGGTAGGACATTTATCTCGGCTTGGGACGTGTTTTCAGCTGACATTATTAACGAAAAAGTTTTTGTTGGCCCTAATTTTCAGGTTTTCAAAAATCGGGGTGTGACAGGTCACCCCGGCCGCGCCTCCTTCCTTCAAACTCTTCGTTCTTTCGATTTTACTTGCAATAAGGAAATAAGCACATGTCATGCATGTAGGCTTGGCAAGCATGTTCGCCTCCCATTCTCCCTCTCCACCTCGGCTACTACTTTTCCTTTTCAACTTTTACACTGTGATGTCTGGACGTCTCCAGTTGTTAGTTGCTCCGGATTCAAGTTTTATTTAGTCATCCTCGATGATTTTAGTCATTATGTCTGGACCTTTCCAATGAAACATAAATCTGAAGTTGCCCACATTATTACTTCTTTTCATGCTTTTGTGCTTACTCAATTCTCTACTCGCATTGTTTCTTTCCAAACAGATAATGGTCGTGAATTCGATAATCACGTTCTTCGCTCGTTTTTTACCACTCACGGCATTCATCTCCGCCTCTCTTGTCCCTACACATCCCCACAAAACGGCAAGGCCGAACGGATCCTTCGTTCTCTCAACGACATTGTGCGCACGCTCTTGTTTCACGCCTCCGTTCCCCCACGTTTTTGGGCCGAAGCACTCTCCACAGCCACCTTTCTCCTCAATCGCCGACCGTGCAAACCTTCTCTTCTCACTACACCTCACGAGCGTCTCTATGGCACTGTTCCCGATTATTCTTTCCTACGCATTTTTGGCTGCTTATGCTTTCCCAACACCGCCGCCACCGCCCTGCATAAGTTAGCCCCTCGTTCTGCTCCTTGCATATTTTTCGGCTACTCTACCAACCACAAGGCTATCGGTGTTACAATCCTCAAACGCGACGAGTTATCATCTCACGACACGTGTATTTCGACGAAAACACGTTTCCTTTTCGTGCACAGGTACTCCAGGAGAGCTCTGTGCCGCCTCCCAGCTCGTTCCTTCACGATGGTCCGCGCCGCACGCTGCCTCCGCATCGTCATGCCGCGGCCAACCGCACGGGCGCATCACCCTCGGCCTCCGCCTCCGCCCGCGCCGACGATTCGCCTGGTGGGGCCCCCCTCGACGTCTACATCGCCCATGCAGCCCACGCCAACTCACCGGCTCGTCTCGGGCCATGGGCCTGCTTCTCCAAACGGGTTTCCTCGCGCTTCGTCCGCTACATCGCCTCCTGACGCCTCATCATCACCGTCCGCCTTGCCATCTTCCAGTATGGCGCCCGGGCCGCCGCGCCATCACATGCTCACCCGTGCGCGCGATGGGATCCGGCAGCCGAATAGCTGTTACAGGGACTTCGTCCTTGTCGCTGATGGTGCCGCTCCCTCCCCACTGCCTGCCTCCGTGCGCGAGGCCCTCCGGGACCCCCACTGGCGTCAAGCCATGCAGCTGGAATACGACGCCATCATCACCAACGACACTTGGGAGCTGGTTCCTCGGCCGGCGCACGCCCACATTGTCACCGGAAAATGGGTGTTCCGCCATAAGTACCCGCGCCGACGGCCAGCTAGAACGCTACAAAGCTCGCTGGGTCGTGCGAGGCTTCGCGCAACGCCCCGGCATCGACTACGACCAGACCTTCAGTCCGGTGGTCAAACCGGCAACGATCCGAGCTGTCCTCACCATTGCTGCCTCTCGCTACTGGCCGGTGCATCAGCTAGACGTTACCAACGCATTCCTCCATGGCGTGCTCGATGAGGAGGTTTTCTGCTACCAGCCCGCCGGCTTTGCCGATCCGTCGCGCCCAAAACATGTCTGTCGATTGAAAAAATCGCTCTACGGGCTGAAACAGGCACCCCGCGCCTGGTTCCGGCGCTTCGCCGGACACGCATCCACGATCGGCTTCTCTCCGTCGCGCTCCGACAGCTCCCTGTTCATCCTACGGCGGGGTTCGGAAATGGCATTCTTACTCCTGTACGTTGACGACATAGTCCTCACGGCCTCCACCGACGCACTTCTTCGCCACATCGTCGACAATTTGAGCGCCCAATTCGCCATGAAGGACATGGGTCCTTTGCACTACTTCCTTGGCATTCAGGTAACACGGACTCCACAAGGATTTTTTCTCTCCCAGGAGAAATACGCCGAGGACATCTTGCAGCGCGCCGGCATGGTCACTTGTCGGCCCACGGACACGCCGATCGACACCAAGTCCAAGATTGCAACTACCGATGGTGATCCCGTCGCCGATGCAACGGAGTACCGCAGCCTCGCCGGTGCCTTGCAGTACCTGACCATGACTCGCCCCGATCTCACGTATGCGGTACAACAGGCGTGTTTGCATATGCATGATCCACGGGCCGGTCATCTCGCTCTCGTCAAGCGAATTCTTCGCTACGTCCGCGGCACTGCTTCCCACGCCCTGCGCCTCTCGCCGTGCTCCAGCTTCGACATCACCGCCTACTCAGACGCGGACTGGGCCGGGTGCCCGGACACTCGCCGCTCGACCTCCGGGTACTGTGTCTTCCTCGGCGGCGCTCTCGTATCCTGGTCGTCAAAGCGGCAGGCCACTGTGTCCCGCTCCAGTGCCGAGGCAGAGTATCGCGGCGTTGCGAACGCGGTGGCGGACTGCTGCTGGCTACGGCAGCTTCTCGGCGAGCTCAACTGCCCGGCCACAAAAGCCACTGTGGTGTTCTGCGACAATATATCCTCGGTGTACATGGCGGCTAATCCGGTGCATCACCGACGTACTAAACACATAGAGCTCGATATTCATTTTGTTCGGGAGAAAGTGGCGCTCGGCGAGCTTCGTGTGGTTCATGTACCGACTACTCATCAGCTAGCAGATATCATGACGAAGGGGCTCCCGGCCGCAGCATTTCGTCAGTTTTGTTCCAGTCTTTGCATCACTAACGGTGCAGATGCCAAGACTGCGGCGGGGTGTTAGCGCATGTATATCTGTTAGTCCTAGTCTTTAGGATCTAGCTTATCTGTAGCTAGTTGGTTAGCTCACCAATGGGTGTTTTCCGTACACATGTGTATACTTATACGTCCCCAATCAATGCAATCATTGCGTGACCAATTTCTCTCTCAATTCTCACTCTTACAGTCTCCTCAAGCTGCTGCTGCTGCTGCATCTGTCCCGTTGCATGGATTCGAAGCTCCCTAAATTCCAATCTCAAAACGCCCCAATCTGTGATGGCTACACAAGTACGCATCACCATGATCATGGCCAACCTTATGTGACGTTCTTTATAGGTTAAGGAAAGGTATACTTGCTACATGCACACCTCTCAGTCCTGATGATGAGGACAAGGATAAGGTGTTAAAGAAGGCAAATATAAATGTAGATGCCTAAACTAGACTAACTATATCCTCTCTTTCCTTGCCAAAAAGAAGAAAAAAACATATCCTCTCTTTCATGTGTAAGGTGCCAATATCTTCATAAGTTGCAGAAGGGATTACTCCATGATAAATACATCCATCCACCAAGAACTCAGCCAAATGAATTCAATTGATGTGCACAGGATATGAACATTTAAGAGAAATAACGAAGGCATGCCAGCAATGAATTAGAGTAAATGGAAGCCTGAAATAGCTGTACAACTTATCTTCCGCACAGGCCATCAAACTTAGCTAGCATTTCATTGTTTTATTAATACTGTAGTAGTATTTGGTTTTCTTTCCAAAAATTAAATTTCAATCTTCAAGTCAAAATTACTGTCACACGCTTGCAGTTCTTTAACAAGACAACCCCCCCCAACACATGCGAGTGCAATTAAATGGCACTCGGGTCATGTACACCCATTAGTTTTGATGATTTTTAAAATCACGCACAAGTCTTGAAAAAATCTGAAAAAAATTCATACCGGTATATGATGAAATAAAGTTTACAAAGTTAAATTTTTGTAAAGTAATATGCTAATTTGCGACATGTGCAAAAAAAAGTGCATATGTCCCTATGTGTACTGTTTACGGCTGTCTAATGTGTTTTTTTTTGCACAAGTCATAAATGATATTATTTTAAGAAAATTTAATTGTGTATACTTCATTCCATCATATACCGGCATGAATTTTTTTTAGATTATTTCAAGACTTGTACATGATTTGAAAAATCGTCAACCTAATACGTGCACATGGCGGGTGATTTTCCACAACACTCCATATTTTGGAGGGGCTAAGATACAAAATAGGGAAAATAAAATCATGTTTGCTCTCACGAGTCAAGAGTCAAACCACATGAGTGAACTCAATCCATTTGGACTAATTCTATTTTTAATTCTGTGCCTCGGAGATGAAAGGGGCATTCAAACAATTAAATACCAGAAATTTTTACCTGAATTTTCCAAGTAGCGGATCTTGTCATGCCGTACTAATAACTATCTCTGCGAGTACAAAGTCAATGAACATCACATCAGTGTTCACCTTTGATGAATCACGAGTGTCACTTCCAGTTCTAGATGACATAAAACAGGGCGGAGAGTCGTCCAATCCAACACGCCTCCCGACGGGGAGCAAAGCAAGTACTCTTAACTTAAGCAAGAAGTACTATAGCTGACTCCATGCAACTAATTAAATCGTCAAGCTAGTTCATCGTGCACAGTTAGTTTATGATTTTGCAACCGAGATTTCAGAATCTTAGGTTTGGAAGCGCTTGAATTTTGTAAGCAAATTGGCAGATCAAAGCTTGGACGTGGCGGCTAGAGAACTGTTAGTGACCTGCGATGGTCAAAAAAGTTGTGTTTTGGCATCATAGGAGTGGACTCGAACTCACGAGCCCATAGAAGTGCTCGCTCCGCTGCTGTGACTGTGAGATCAAACCCCATGGAAGGAAGTGAATGGGTTCGATCTTTTGGTTTTGGATCCCGATACCATGATCGCATTTGAGACAGCAACAATTCAATGCCGGTTGTTCGTTTCTTTCCAGATTTGCGGTGCCGGGTCTTGGGCAGGCAGGATCCGACCCGCCTGTCCAACGGAAACTGAAGCCAGTTAGAAGTAATTGTCTTTGCACGATAATCATACAAGCAAAGCAATGTACATGTGAGACAGAAAATTCTTAGCTAAGAGAAAAAATATTAAACATGATTTTACACCAAAATGGACCACCATATTGTGGTTTGGTAGCTAACAATACTGTGCACAAATAGTAAAAGAGGGCTGAAAATGCAGTGTTCTGCGGGTAGGGGGTCGTGGGGAGAAAAGTCAACAGACCCGACCCGTTTGGCCTTAAATTGCTCCAGCTGTTCCCACCCAAGCCCAAGAGAGCAACAGTCGAACAGAGAGGGTGCGGGACGAAAGGAGGCCTCGAACCGAGAGGGAGGGTCCCCATTTAAATACTCCGGCTTTTAATTCGCATCGGTTATTGCTCCTCCTAACACAATACTCTCTCTCACTCTCTCTCTCTCTCTCTCTCTCTCTCTCTCTCTCTCTCTCTCTGACGAGGGAGAGAAGTTGGAATACATTGGCAAATACAAGAGGCGAGGTCTCCGGTCATATAGATCGCTCCCTGTTTGAGTTGAGTGTGCGTCTCCGTTGTCGAGCAGAGCAGTGGGGCGGGAGTAGTTAAGGAAGGCAGGGACGGAAGCCAGGAGAGGAGCGAGCAAGGGGAGAGGCCTCATCGATAGTTGGCTGAATCCACGAATTTTTCTTTGGTCCCCCCTCCTGAGCTGTAGTTTACTGCTTCTGCTTCGCTTGGACCAGAGATTACTGCTCGTACCACGCCCCCCGCTACTAGTACTATTTCTTGCATAGGGGCGAGGCTATATAGCGCCTAGTAGCAGTAGCCCTCGGTCGTAGCACTACTAATCTGGCAGTCTTCTTCTTATCCCGGATTGCGCTCGAAGCAAAACGACCCCCGTCCGAGAGAGGCGCCGTTCCGGGCTAGGCGTTCCGTGCCGTGCCGTGCGTGCGTCGCGATGGACTTCGGCGACGACCTGGTTGGCTCCGACGCCCAGCGCCGGAAGAAGAGATACCACCGCCACACCCCCCGCCAGATTCAGCAGCTCGAGGCGTACGCACTCCAACTCCTTCCTCGATCGGCTTGGTCTTTTCCTGATCTTGCACTGCACGAATTGTTGGATTTGATGGAATGGCGACATGCTTGGTGGCCGGTGTGTGTGCATGCAGGATGTTCAAGGAGTGCCCGCACCCGGACGAAAAACCAGAGGATGCACCTGAGCCGGGAGCTGGGGCTGGAGCCCAGGCAGATCAAATTCTGGTTCCAGAATCGCCGGACCCAGATGAAGGTAATGCCCGCAGAGCTGCCATCTTTTTCATGTTTCTTTTGGTTTGTTCTTCATCCGTTCTGTTATCGGCCATTAAATCGGTGTTGCTTCTTTTGGCTTTGGCGGCGGGGGGGATGCAGGCGCAGCATGAGAGGGCCGACAACTGCTTCCTGCGCGCAGAGAACGACAAGATCCGGTGCGAGAACATCGCCATGCGCGAGGCCCTCAAGAACGTTGTCTGCCCTACCTGCGGCGGCCCTCACGTCGCCGGCGACGACTACTTCGACGAGCAGAAGCTCCGCGTGGAGAACGCCCATCTCAAAGAAGAGGCAAGCATTTCGCTATGCATGCCCGTCTACCCACCGCGATTGCATTGACACGACATGGCAATTAATCGGTGCATTTTGAGTGCAGCTTGATCAGGTGGCGAGCCTGACGTCCAAGTACCTGGGGCGGCCCATCACGCAGCTCCCGACGTCGATGTCGTCGCTGGACCTCTCCGTCGGTGGACTCGGCAGCCCGGCCGTCGGCCCGTCGCTGGACCTGGACCGCCTCAGCGGGGGCTCGTCGGGGATGGCATTCCAGCTCCCGATGACCGTGTCGGAGATGGAGCGGCCCGTTATGGTCGAGATGGCGACGCGGGCCATGGACGAGCTCATCAGGCTGGCGCAGGCCGGCGAGCACCTCTGGGTCAAGGCGGGCGGCCGCGAGGTGCTCAACGTCGACACGTACGACAGTGCCTACGCCAAGCCCGGGAGCTCGTTCCGCGGCCCCGGCGTGCACGTCGAGGGCTCTCGCGACTTGTGCCTCGTGTCCATGGGCGCCATAGGGCTCGTCGACATGTTCATGGACTCGGTGAGATTTCCTTGCATTTTTATGTGCCTCCACCGATTGAGGAACCGTTTGCATGACGTGCATTGTCCATTGGTCTTGCAGAGCAAATGGAGGGAGTTCTTCCCTACCGTCGTGACCAAGGCGCGCACGATTGATGTTCTTGTGGACGGCATGGCTGACAGGAGCGAATCTCTGGTGCTGGTAAGACACTAAGACAATCCAGTCTCATCGCACGCGAAAATCTCTTGGTTGCGTCAGGCATGTGATCAGGCGCAAACGAGCATTACATTTTGTATCGGTTTCGCGTCGCAGATGTACGAGGAGCTGCACGTGATGTCGCCGGCCGTGCCGACGCGCGAGTTCTGCTTCCTGCGCTACTGCCGGCAGATCGAGCAGGGCCTGTGGGCCATCGCGGATGTGTCGGTGGACTTGCAGCGCGACGCCCGGTTCGGCGCGCCGGGCCGCTCGCGCCGTCTCCCCTCGGGCTGCCTCATCGCCGATATGTCAAATGGCTACTCCAAGGTTCGTACGTACGGATGCGATGACGCGCACCGCGGCGTGATTTACTTCCATATTGTTTCCGTGTGCGTGCGTTGTTGCCACATTGCGATACGGGTCTCGTGAGTCGTGACGTGTTGTGCCGTTTTGGTTGAGCGGAATTCAGGTGACCTGGGTCGAACACATGGAGATGGAGGAGAAGGTTCCCGTCCATCTGCTCTACCGCGACCTCCTCCTGAGCGGCGCCGCGTTCGGGGCGCGCCGGTGGCTCGCCGCTCTGCAGAGGGCGTGCGAACGGTACGCGTGCCTCCTGACGGCCGGGGTGCCGCGCCGGGACATTGCGGGAGGTATGCGTTTGATCCATCATCAGTCATGCACAGCTCGAAGTGATCGATTGCTACTACTTGCCGCTGCAGTGATTCTTTTTTAAAGAACTTGTTGCGCGCGTTCACTTGCAGTGACGCCGGAAGGCAAGAGGAGCATGATGAACCTGTCGCAAAGGATGGTGAGCAGCTTCTGCGCGAGCCTGAGCGCGTCACAGCTCCACCGTTGGACGACGCTGTCGTCGGGGGCGAATGGCGATGGCGTCCGCGTCATGGTGCAACGCGGCACGGACCCGGGGCAGCCCAACGGCGTGGTGCTCAGCGCCGCCACCTCCGTCTGGCTGCCCGTCACCTCCGACCGGGTGTTCGCGTTCGTCCGTGAGGAGAACACGCGCTCCCAGGTCCGCACCACGACGTCCAAAATTAATTCTGGTTCCCTTGACCCAATTGCGTCACGTTCTGTCACTCTCACGTCTCACATCACAAAATGGCCGTGTCTCGTGTTGTTTGCAGTGGGACGTGCTGTCGCACGGCAACCCGGTGCAAGAGGTGTCGTGCATCCCCAGCGGCTCGCACCCTGGGAATTCCATTTCCTTGCTAAGAGTAAGCAATCTCATAACTCGGCAGGTTGCATAATCTCGTAACATTACCGTATCTTACTAGGCTACTTAGTGTAATTAATCAGCACACTATGTTTGTATTTTGTATTAACGTGTTTGCACGTATATGTACGCGTGTAGGGACTGAACGCGAGCCAGAACAGCATGCTGATCCTGCAGGAGAGCTGCACCGACGCGTCCGGTTCGCTGGTGGTGTATGCGCCGATCGACCTCCCGGCGGCGAACGTGGTGATGAGCGGCGAGGACCCGTCGGCCATCCCGCTGCTGCCGTCGGGGTTCACGATCCTCCCCAACGGCCGGCCCGGCTCGTCGACGAGCCCGAACCCTCTCGGCTCCCCGCCGGTGGGGTCGCTGGTGACGGTGGCGTTCCAGATCCTGGTGAGCAGCCTGCCGTCGTCGAGGCTGAACGCCGAGTCGGTGGCGACGGTCAACAGCCTCATCAGCACCACTGTGGAGCAAATTAAGGCGGCCCTGAATTGCGCCAGCCATTGATGGACCTGCGCCGCGTAGCTCCCCCACGCCCCCCGCCTGCGCTAGCCCTGAAGCGGGGAGCGCGAGCGGAGTGAATTTCCTTCAAGGTCGTGCTCGTCCTGCTCTCGACCGGAGTTTTTGGTTGGTTGGGGCCTTTGAATGCTCTCATTCAAGGAGGAGGCTGGGCTGCGTGCCGTGGTGTGTCGCTCTAGCTTGGGGTTTCAGTCCAACAGGAGGCTTTGCATGAAACAAAGGAGTCAAGAACGCACCATGCTTGTCCCGTACCTCTTGCTGCGGTCACTGTTTTTAGTATTTTCTTCTCCTACTTGTGTTCCCCCTCCATGGTTGTTCCTTCCTGTACTACATTTCCACCTCCGTCTAGCTGCTTCTTGTTGTAGTTGCAGCAGAGGATGAATGGTTCGGGTATTGACTTCTGTCCATTAATGTTAAAGCCTTCAATGAACATTTTAATTTCTTACCAAGATGAGGCAGAAAAAGATCAGAGATTCAGAGCTGGTAAAGCTGGAGCAGCATGCATCCGGTTTCATTTTTGGATGCATTCATTTTCTTTTTCAGGTTCACTTGTTTGGACCGTGGAATCTCTCATGATTGCTTATATGACCTGCTTAGTACCACAGTAGACAGTAGTACAGTAGTTAGTAACTTCTGTCCGGTCGATGCTTACGTGTTTGGTGTTTAAACTATCAAAAGAGCCTGCAGAGAGCAAGCTGTAAGTAGTGGGGGCCATTTGTTGCAATATCGCATTGCATCCCTATCTATAGGGGTGGTTGAGTTGCCACCTGCCCCTGGCCGAAGCAAGGCTACAGCTTGGAGGGTCAGCCCTTGAGTTGTAAGCATGCAGCATGCACCCACACCCACATCCGTGCTGCCATCGACGCACCGTTGCTGCTACTGGATGCTGCATTTGCGAGATGAGATGAGAGCCAGGTCGATTGCCCGGTTGCCTTCCTAAAGCCCACCCCAGAGAGACAGAGAACAAATTCCAGATCACCTATGTTTAGAGAATCCATATTTTAAACTATATCATACGTATTAAATATACAATTAGGTACAACTCTCTCAATAGCATATATCTTTAGAGTATTTAATGTTATATCTAAACAAGTTGTTATTTAATATGTTTTATGAGAGAAAAAACATAAACTTGTCTTAGGTTCTATGATACGAGTCGTATCAAAATTAAGATACGGTATCTTTCTTTTTTCCTTAACTAAACCTTCACATCAATATTATATATAGTTTACATATTTAAGACACAGTATATATGATGAAGCATTGGAACTGCCTTGGCTCCGATCACCATATACATCATCCCTGCCAATGATCCTTTCCATGGACTTCTATGTTGACTGCTACAGTTGTCAAACAATTTGATGCATGCATGCATTTCGCCTTTTTATATAAAAAAATCCATGCGTGCATGCAGGCAGTTTGAACAGGTCAGACTGCGAGTTTGTATACTTCCCTTCTTATTGGTGTCAGCTTCATGCCGTGCTTTCGTATTTTCCAGAGGACACGTGTAAGTACGATAGTATTGAATTGGGGCCATTAATTGGCCATAGTGCTTTGACAGCGTAGAGCTAGTAATTGTCATTGCCCCATCTTTCCAGTGTTTGAAATTGCCGTTGGGCCGTCTTAAATGCAGGTAATTGCATGTTTGTTCCATCTAGTTAGCTGAGATACTCTCTCCTAAAAAAAAAGTTAGCTCATATAAGTCGTGCATTGCTGAACAAAAATAGATATCTAAAACATGGTCTATTTTCAAACAGAGGAATAGCACCGAACATTTGACAAATGACCTAGAATACGTGAATATGTTTTAAGAAAAAGTGACCTAGAACGGTATACTGTCATTAATTTGTGGGCACCGGATCAAAGTGTTCGCAACTAAACCACTGTTGCCTGCTTAGAACTCTGTCCTCGTTGAACCGCGCGCTCTCTTATCTCTCCGTGACGACCCCCGCCTAGATGGCAGGCAGTTTATTACGCTGTTCGGTGGGCTCGCTCGGGGGCTCACTCGGCCAGGAGCCTGGCCGGTTAGTCATGGATGCAAATTTGCGTTATTGTTTGGGTACCTGCACGAGCGATGCAGATAAAACGTATGCATATAGCCATACTTACGAGTGCGGCTTTTGTGCACACGGGGGCATTTGCCCCTATTGTGCAAAAGCCGATTTTTTAAATATATGTATAAGTTTTAAAAAATTCTGAAAAAATTCATACCGGTTTATGATGGAATGAAGCATGTACATATAAATTTTCGTAAAATAATATGCTAATTTGTGACCTGGATAAAAAAAAACAAATCTGTGCACTGTTCATACATGTGTACTGTTCAATACTGTTCACAATCCTTCAATGTGTTTCCTTGTTTTTTTTGAACAGGTCACAAATGGGTATATTATTTTTCGAAAATTTAACCGTGCATACCTCACTCCATGATATACATGTATGAATTTTTTTAAATTTTTTTAAAACCTAAATATGTGCTTTTTAAAATTTTAAAGTTATATGTGTACATGCACCCGTGTGCACCTTGTGCTTTTCCCATACTTACACGGTATATATGCATGCCCGCAGCCCGGCTGACCGGTCGGTGGATCGACATGAGCTACTAATTAGCTACTCGATCGTTCTCCAGGCCTGCGTCGCCAAACCTTAATTGCAAGGTGCAGTAGCCATAGCTGGCCTGGTCCTTAACTGGTTACTCCATGATGTTAGCAGTTTTGAGGTGCATGTACTGCCTACTGCGTTTGCGTTAATGGTGCATGCTACATGCAGCTAGCCTGCAGCAAGTAAATTTGGTACGTACTGGGAGCGGTCGTCGACAAGTAAATCTATCTCGTAGTTAGACAGCATCTCGGATATGAATAGATGTCACCTTCCTTATATATCTAGTCTGACGCTATTCGGATCATTTTTCCTTTCCTTAGATTTCCAGTTGGAAACATAATTGTGAAGACCCGTAATTTCTAAAACTTAAACGCCGAGATTAGGAATTTGTTGCTCATTTTGCATTCATGCATATCAAAAGTTGGAGAAAATTTAAACTTTTTCAATCGATGTTGATTAATATGAGTACCAAGTATGAGAAAAATTAACATCACAAGTATATGAGAGTATAAGAAAGTTAATGGAAGAAATTCAGACATAAGTTCAATAAGTAAATAAAAATAATTGAAATATCACAAAGAGTTCAATTATAAAATACAAATGTCCTATACAAAATATATTACAAAAGATAAATGTATAGATCATAATACATTGTTACACTGGAATAAAAACCCTATATGCTAAGAAAATTCTTTATCTCATCTTCGTCCTTATCTTTTTCCCTTTTCTTCAACCTACACATATAAATACACAAAAAAAACTCCAAAAAGAAAGAAATTGTTAGTAATAAAAACGTTGCATTCCTTATTAAGGAATTTTGTAGGAGATTAATTTTATGAGATCAAAGAATTGGTTTTGATCTAAAAAATGTTCAAAGTCAACTTTAGGAATCAACTTATTTCCTTTTTACTTAGGCAACAATAGGCAACAAGATCTCATAAGGCATCAACAACAACTAGGCAACCAAGGTGTTTAGCTGATTCCCAAAAGCTAACTAATTCAATTAATCTCCATAAGTTAGGCAGCAGTGAAATAACAAAAAAAAATCAGCTTTCATGTTTTAATCAAACTAATTTTTTGGGGGGCAACCAACCAACACTCACTTGACAATAGGCAGCATGTGACAGGTCACTTGGGTACAAATCTGTCCAAGAGAGGTGAATCAGCCATAAACTACTGGTGGCAACCTAATTGCCACCTCAAGCTTCAGAAGGATAAGGGTCAATTGAGGACTACCTTGTAAGCAGCTTACTCACCATTCCATGTAGTGAGTCACCCATTTAGGTGTCAAACAAAGAGACAACTCAGGATTCTAGCACAACAGCCCCAAACACCAATAAATAGGACTTTAGATGCATCATTGCATCTAACCACACCACTCAACTACCAACAACAACAACAAGTATAGGAGCATAGCTAATAGAAAAGACGTAAACCAAGGAAGCAAGGAGGTACATGCGTCTCCCAAAGAAGCAGGTTTCAGAGTTCCATAAGAACAAGCTTCCGCTTTGCTTAAGGTAGGAAGAGGGAGAGGAGATAGAGATAAGCCATTAAAAAAAGAAAATGTTTAGATCTTGCAGAAATAATCTGTATTAGGCTAAATGAAAGTAATCTGTGCTTATCAATTGTAATAGAAGGAACATGAGTGATGGTAAGATCAGCATAGTATTTGTTCGATGAGGGGAATTAGGGAAGATATACCTTAAATATAGAGGGATCAGTGGAAAAGAAGAGAAAAGGGTATAGTATATGTTCTTATCTAGGAACGAGGAGGGTGTAGTGACCTATTCTTATCCCTATAACCAGAATAAAAATAAAAAGATCGTCATAAGCTAAGACATTGTCTATATATATATATATATATATATATATATATACCCTCAAAATTAACCATCAACACAGGAATAATAAGATAAGGGAAATAAGCATATATCTGTTCCTATCAAATAAACCCTACTAATTAATCAAAATAAGACGTTATTAACAGAATGGACTAAGAATCAAGGTAGAAATTATTCTCATCAATTTAGACTCTGAAATAATTAAGCAATAAAGCAACAGAGGAGATGTATCTATTATTACCAACTTAACTTCTGAACAACAAAGGCAACCGAGATAAGAAATTCATATTATCAACAATTAAAAAGTTAAGTCTATAGATCTGATCTTACCAGTTTAAATTCTAGAATAAGCTAAAAGCTTCAAACGAAGCATCTATGAGCATCAGTTTAATTTCAAGAAAATTTAACAATAAGCTAAACAAGAGACATATCTGTTCTTACCAGTTTCTCTCTAAGGAAATAAGAAATCAAAATGCCAAGGAGAAACCGTACGATTAACCAACAATACAATGTCAATCCTAGCTGAATTGTGTTACAAATACACTGAGTAGAACATCACTAGGCATAATCATTCGGATCATAGGAGCAAGCCACAACCACAAAATTTTAAAAAGGTAGGTCAATGGGAGAAGAAAGGGGAGGATGTGCTCACCGGCAATGATAATGGCTTTCGGACCTCGAGCTCACACCGTGCCACCGACGGGAGGAGGGCCCCGTAGAGCACCGAAGGAATCGAAGGAGTCGATTACTACATCGACTACGGGGAATCAGAAGACGTACGAAAAAAGCAAGAGTAGAATAGTATAGAACTAATCGTAGTAAAAATAAAACCTTGTTCATATGATTTTCCGTCTTTACTTTCAGTCCTATATCTTAGTTGTTACTTTTAACCAAACGTATCTTATTGTGTTTCAGATGAATTGTAAACTTTTGTATATTGGAGTTTGTAATAATATAATTGTTGGGTCATTAATGTCTCTGTTGTACATTCTGATGGATGTAATATTAATGAGATTGAGTTTCATCATATTATGTCAAAGACTAGCACACTACACCATGTAGTCGTGTGTGAGGTTGCTTCAATGATCCAGTGACGGCTCTAGCTCAGATGCATGTACGCACGTATGCATGGGAACATGGGACCCCGGTTCTGAATAATTTCACAAAGACGAAGTAGTAGGTCGATATAGGGAAAATATCAAGGTGCATATACAGACATATGTATCCATTATAGTTTCTCTATTTTCAACAATATCTAGAAGTTTTAGAAAAATATGAAAAAAAAAGTTATGTATATACGTGCGTAACTGTACCCACAAACGACCAATAGTCACGGTGTTTATGTCGTCACATGCACAACCAGACCATAAGATCATAGAGCCATTTCACCGTCCGCTCAGTCATACTCCGTGTCGTAGTCCCGCACAACAGGCCAGGCACTACCGATCTCACGTTGATACTACAGATCCAACGTATTATGATTAGCCAACGGCTAACACCACCTTCCCAACAGTTGATACTCCAGATCCAACTATTGAGGTCTTCCATTCTAGGGGAGTATGACCTATGGCAAAGATACTTTGGCTCAGCCCGCCCATACAAGGTATGTGGTATGCATGATTACTACGACGCTTAAGCACAATCGATCATTGGTTGCTTGAATCTTATATGAACAAATCCGTGTGATGAAATCCGCCTTCCAATGTGTCCCCGGCACCTTTCCAGGATTTCACCACCCGCCATGATCACGTCCAAAAACCGACGATCAAATAAAATAACAATTGATTCATCTTTAGAAAATAGATTTTTTTTGTGTGCATGTTATAGATGAGAAGAAAATTTTGTAAAACGTTCTCAATGAATATGAACAATAAACTGGACTTGCCTGGTAACGAATAGGTAGTGGAGTTCGACTGGTCTGTTTGCGAAACTCCGGCTTCTGAAGAAAAGCAATATAATCCGATAAGGACTAATCCAGCAAAATTGCAAGTATGAATGCAAATGACATGGCATGGTATGAGATGATGTGTGTCCCAAAATACTCTTAAAAAAATTTAGACATACATCTTTTAAACAGTCTTCTGGAGATTTAAAACTTCTTAAAAAGGATAACCAGACTTTAGTGATCTTTTTAAGGTTTATGTTAATTTCTCACATAACAACATTAATTTAACTTAATTTGTGATTTACTTTACTTAAAATTTAATATTTCCACTTAACCTTCTATCATGGCTTAAGAAATTAATTCAAAATCTTAAGAAACTAACTTAGAATTTAATACCATTTTCTAAAGAAGAAATAATTGTTTAACTCAATTAAAACAATTTACAATTTTAGCTAGAGTTTAATTTCTTTCCAAGAAAGAAGAATTCATTTTAACTTAAGTAATTTGCCTCAAATTTCAACCTACCCACCAAAATACATATATATATAATATCTATCTTTATTCCTTTGCTTCACTTCATTTCTATTTAAAGAAAATAGTGCCAAATGATTTTTAAATCTCCCATTATTCATTCTTATTATTACCTCTTTTTTAAAATAAAAAATCTTTCCGGCCGGCCCTTTAGGCCCGAAATCCCTAAACCTAAACTCCCTCACCCCTCACTTACCCAAGCGTCGCCCGACTGGCTCCCCCTGAGCCCTCCCTTTCTCATCGTCGACCTCGGGTCCTCAGTTTCCTCTGCCGCTCCGCTCGGCCCTCACCTCGATGCGTTGCCTCTCGGATGCCGTCGGTGCCGCCCCCCATTGCCTCGCTTGGCTCCGCCCGAGTGCGTCTATCGCTTTGGTGGATGGTCACTGGCGCCTCGCTGGGTTGGGTCTTGGGACGAACCCTCCTTGTGATGCGGCCGTGCTGGTGCTCGCCTCCGGTGGTCGTCCACTCCTCTTCGCTCATGGCCTCCGCTGCTGGACGGCGGGGATTTGGCCGCCTCTGCAACCAGGCGGTTGTGTCGTGCCTAGGTAAGGTTCTTTCCCGCTTTCTCTATCTAGTCCTTGATTCTATACCTTGCTATTCATGGTCCGATATGAGCTTGGTTAAGGCTTGATTTTTGTGATGTTGATGTTCTTGTGATCCCGAGTGTGACTGCGATGGTTAAGCTTGTTGATTTGGTTGATTCGGTTAGGGCGAATGTTCGTTGAGGAATTAGATCCTCTATTTAGTATACATCTGATAAGAACAGACTATTGCCTGATCCTTTGTTATTGATACTGAATATATATACATATGTTCTGCTATAGCTTGGTTAGCTCAACTTCGATTGGTAGGGTCTGACAAGATTAGGACATGTTGTTGGTTAATCAGCTTGATCTAGTATAAAACTGATAAGAACAAATATTGTACTTGGTCTTGGCCTCCATATATACATATATATATGTATGTGTACATCAGCTTATCAAACTGAAGAACATGTGCTATTTCTTTATCCAGTTTACTCTATAATGAGGCTCTGGTTGAAATTTCAGAATTACTATCTTAGCAATTTATTTGGAAAGAACAGGTATCTGAAGTATTTCTGATTTGCAACTGATAAGAACAAATACTTTACTTGATTCTTTAGCTAAGGATACTGATGTTTTGCCTAAAACTGATATGACTAGATGTGGCACTTGATTTTAGTTGTTATCTGTTTCTTCCATTTTGCATATATCCATATCTGTTTATTTACTTAGAAGAACAAATACTTTACTTGATTTAGCATTTCAAAATTGAAATGAGAACAAATACTATGATAAGTTGCCTATTCGTTGCCTTAATTATTATATGATTTATGAGAAAAGAACTTGATAAAGGAATAAGAACAGATGCTACACAAGTTGCTTAAACAAAAACCCAATGAAGAAATCAGAATCAAAGGGTCCTTATTTACTATCTTGCTAATTCATTGGCATGTATATGTGAGGTTATGTTTTCGATGGTTTTTACCTTGTATTAGTTTGGATAAGGTGAGCTAGCCTCCTTGGTCCGTTGGACTTGCTCCTCTACCTGCTGGTAGGTTCTTCACTCCCTTACTCCTCCTCTTAATGTCTCGGTGGCCTTCTCCTCCTACGTGCACCTTGCTGTTCTTGATGAGCTCCTGTGGCTTGACTACTATTGATACTGGAGTGCTAGTTTCGGATGGATTACTAGTGCTGCTATTCTACTTTTCTGGTTGCCTTGCTTCTATATAAGCTGAGCCTTTCTAGGCTTCTTCGGTGGAAATTCTTTTGCCACCTCCTGCTGCCTCTGCTTCAGTGGTGTCACTAGGGGGTGACTACTACTATTTGGTTGCCTTGAGAGTTAAGGAATTTTTGACCCTGTTGGCTAACTATTCGATGGAAGGCTGCCTTATCTAAGCTGAACTATTGACTTTAGTCAATCTTGGTGGCTTGCTAAATAATTCATTCGATGGATCAGCTTTATCTTCAAAGTTTTGATTTTTACAAAATCTTTTCTAAAAAGAAAATCCATTGGAGGCGGTGTAGTATAGGTGAAAAATGAAATTATTTTATCCTCTCACCTCTTTTCTATATATATATGTATATTAGATTCGTCCAATGAGGGTCTTAGTCACGTGGCCCTCGGACATTTTCAAGAACAAAATTGTTTTACAAAACTAAAATTATTTAGGTCTACCTCGGCACTATTTTGCCCCCGCAACTAAATCTACGGACGTTGGCAGAACTGTGCCGGTGGAAACCACACGTATTTTAAAATACTGTTTTCAAAAACCTTTGCCTCCTACAGCAACGGCGTAATTCCAACAGTCTCGAGTGCACATACTCGACGACCTCGTATGTCACCAACATCTCAAAAACCAATCTTCCCCCTCCAACTCGGTGTTCTTCTACAGCTCCGTATCCGAAGATTAGGGTTAGTATTGGTGTATAGATAGACATTTCATCATGTACTTTTCTTTTCTTTTTCTTTATTTACTTGTGTACTCAATAATTGTTGTATTAAGACATTTGAAATTTTCTCTAATTAATAAAATTTAATTTCAATTGTATGAACATGTGTATGACATATTTGAGATGAATGCCATAAATGATGCGAATGCATAAACAATTTCCCTCTTCTCAACCTAACTCTCAACGTAACTCGACAGAATCGGGTCAACTCACCAGCGCGAGTTGTCCTAACCTTTATCTCCCACCTCTTCCGACTAACTCAAGAATTCGGGTTCTCACAATAGTCATATTTTATAATCTAAATTTGCAGGTGCATACTTCGTCCCAAAATGTATATGCTTGAAACTTTTTGAAATTTTCAAAACTTTAAAGTGTGTTTAAAAAAAATTAGAATAGTGGGTGCACACCATGTGCACAAAATTCAAACTCGTCAATATATGTCATATTTTCATACATGCACGTAGAACGCTGCAAAAGGACATGCTGATCAACGTACTGAACTATACCCATGAAGACAACATTGAATGGAAAAATTAAGGAGAGGAATAAGTCTACTTATTGTTGCATTCAAGAAGAGTTTTGTCGTTGTCGACTGAAGACATGGCATGCTGTCTCAACATTAACTTACATCCATTGATCCAACGACCATCAAAGACGCATCTTCGACGGCAACAACGCGATATAATTTCCTTCACAGTTGACTGATACTAGCTGTTCGAGAATCAGTGGAGACCGGAATATGTGATTAGATGGATGCAATGATCATGCAACGCAAGACATGCACCAATGACCAGCAACTCACAAGGTTTCTCTCACCGAATAGAGGAGAAATTCACCTAAAGCCGGATCTGGACAGGCCAGGTGCATGAGGACAAGGGCGGGGCATTGCTGCATGGAAAGCTACTACCTTGCAATTTGAGCTTCATCGGTTGGTCGCTGTGCGATGATGATGGGACGGAAACAGTTCTCTTGCACATAAATTGATGCGCATTGATCCTAGCAAGTAACGGAGGCAGTCATATAGAGCGTCATATGTTAGGGGGCTTCAATGCTGTTAATTTAAGGCTTGCACGAGACACCCTGCAGGTCTTAGTGTGAGATAAAAATGCAGTTTGTTTATGGAACCAGGGGTAGATTAATGCAGATCTTTACAGATATCGTGGAGCCACACTTGATATCAGTAAAAGCATCTCCAATAAGCTGAGGGTACAACTTCACACTAAAAAAAAAGCTCTCTAACAAGCCATTTATATATTTTATTACTAAAATTTTTAAACTCTTCAATTTCTAGTGGACCCTAATTTTAAAAAAACTATAGCCTCTAATAACAAAAAAGCTTGTTTCTAGCTCTTAGATGCATTAGCAACAAGGTCATTTTTTATTTAAAAAAATATTTTTTCTCTCTCTCCTTCTGTTCTGTTCACATTATCAAAAAGCTGATCTGCACATATTAAAAAATGGCTGAGGTAAACAATTGGAGATTTTCTAAGCAGCAGTGTTGAATTACAATCCGGTCTGAAATACGGAAATCTTTGACGATTGACGTTGGAGTCAAACTGTTTGATACGAATCCCTAAGTACTCTGTGAAATGCTGAAATCCTTAAAATGTTAGTGTGAAATTCCTTCAATCCATACGGGCTTAACTTGTACTCTTACCACTTATGTTTAATATAGTCAATGATCAAAGCTAATTAATGTCAGATGACTAAATACTCTGAATAAGCATGCTGTGGAGTACTATCAAATCAAATCGGACAAGGAATGAAATAACATAAAATGCTCCATGCCTCACAAGGAATGAAATATCTTATCATGAACTTCTAGTGATTACCGATACTCCTTTTTACCATCAAAACATGTGTTCGCGTGCTATTTTATCCTTACAACCTGTCATGTCAAGGCGCAACAAGCTCTTCATTGCTATTTGTTGTATCCCCAGTCATGTATGATGGGTGTCTCGGAGCTAGACTAATCACTAGCTATGCTGATAACGAGTTAACGACCTTGCTTTTAAGATATTATTTAGAATAAATAAAATATCCGAGTCACATCTATCTATTATATATTAAAAATACGTAAAAATTAATAGACTAATAAAAAAATACTTAAAAAATCTTATAAAAAATAAAACATTTCACCGTTAATCTAGTGTACCCTCTTTTTAGTAGTAGACCATGACCAATAAATCTTCATAACTGTACCTAAACAGATCACAATAAATATGTTATCATAATCGTACATAAACAGATCATAACTGATGCATCATCATAAATGTACATAAACATATCGCAACCGATATATTTTCATAACCGTATTGATCGCATGCAACATATCTTCATATCTGCACCTAAATAAATCACAGTCGATAGATCTTCATAACCGTACCTAAACAGCTTGCAACCAATAGATCTTCATAATTGCTCCCAAACATCATCCAACCATTAATCTGGTGGACCATTGTTACTAATAGACCAACGTGCAAGAAATCGTCATAACTTTACCTAAACATTATCAAACATGAAGATATTCATAATTTCACACCTCATAAAAAAGCCACGTAAACTCTAAATCGACGTATTGATTCGATATCAACGACCGATGATATGAATTTAACTCCATATACTAATCTAGTATCACATACTATGGTCCACCAGTTATGATCTAAACTTTAATTTTGCGTGATCTAATATCATATACAAACAACTCCTATCTCAGTATAAATGGCTAACCAGCTCGTGATCTGAAATTTTATTTTCCATACTAATCTAATATAATGTAAATATTTAAGTTTTTTAAAGATGATTACCCTTATGATTGATTAAAAAATAGATAGCTATTGTCTCACCACTACTACATAAATGCACAACACAGGCAGTTCAAAAGTGTTATCATAGATGGTTTTTGGAACCGTCTGTAAACAAAGGTAAGTAACAACATCTCCTCATTTTAGAGGATTAATGAAACGTCTGTTGAAAAATGCTTGATTCCAATTATAAAATTTTTAAAAAGTGATTGCAGCCTAGCTGTCGATGACGATGCACTCCTCACTGCGTACGCACTAGCCCCCCTGTCGCCGACAAGGAGCTCATTGTAACCCACGGCGCCGCGGAGGTATCGCCCTGTCGCCGAACTTGACGACGCACCAAATTTCACATGGAAAAGAATCTTGCTCAGCTTCACCTGCAGGCACAGAAGAGCAAGATCAACAAACCAGCGAGTGAGGATTTTCAGATCTGGTGATTCACTTCACACCGTTAAAAATTAATGGAAAATGATTCCACCAAATACAGTAGTATCAATCAGAACTGCAAGCTCAATATGGAATGGTGCTGGTCCCAAGCAAACTTGACTAGTTGAGATACCAAAATCAGTACAACAACCGCAACATATGCATGTGACAAATCGGAAGGTAGCAAAAGGAAAATATTGGATCTTGAAACGACCAACCCTGCTTGCAGCTCTTGGACAAAAGGGAGTCCACGAACTATTGGATTTAACACAAGAAACAGAAGAGGCGGAGTGGAAAAACAAGGGCCTTTGGAGCTTGCGCGTACCTGGACATGTCGTTGATGGCTGCGTTGAACATCCTCGTGCTGGTGCTGGCCGGCGTCGAGCGTGGCATCCTGCAGCAACCCACGGGGAGGAATCGCTCGAGGCGGCTCCGGGGAGAAGAGAGCTAACCAGAAAGAGGTGACGATAGGGAGAAGTGTTGGCTCGGTTAGGGTTTTTGGGGAGATGGGCGTTATGTGCTAGGAATTGTCTCAAACGGTTCGTTTCGGTACATCAACGAGATAATATCTCAGACGGATTGTTACATCGTCTATAATATTGGTTCATCACGCTACTTTTCTACATGCGATTCTCTTGGATTAACCAATTGAGATGTTGTTTATCACTAATTGGTTTCGTAAATCATCTATAATGTGGGGTTTATGATATCCATGCTGGCCCCCACCTCCGCCACATACCATAGCCTGTAGAGCCACGCTGCCTTGTCACCCTACCCATACGACCGCTGCTACCTCCCCCATCTAAGCCAGGGGAAGCCGTCAACCCATTTGGCCAAACATGAACACCAACACTTTAACCCCGATGATGTTGTTGCTACCCTTCATTGTCGTTGTTGAGGCTAAAGACTAATCATAACAGACAGTGATGGGTCACTTACAGGTCTCATCCATTGCACATCTAGAACGTGTACAAAGATAAAATTAATTGCTGACTCTTGTACCTTACATATATTCAGGAGTCGAAACTAAAATGATTATATACTTTCTTAAACTGTCTCTACACGACTTTGACTCTCCGGAGAGTCTAACCGTGAAGAGTTAGTTTTGTCGTGCCACAGTGCACTGGCGCACTGCAGGCCTGCACATGTACCCCTAAGGCCTAAACATGTTTCGCGTCTCCTCGTCGATTTCAAAAGTTAGCCCAATACCTGTTTATTCAAATTGGGCCACTAACTTGTCTAAAAATATGAATTAGGCCGCTAACCAGGAGACCTCCTGGAATCCACCGCCCCAAAGCCCACAGCTATCAAAACTTAGTTTTGTTGGGCCCATACTTCCCAAAGCTATACAGTACCGCGGGCCCCACCTCGTCAGTGGCCAGAACTTTCCTGCTCTCCGTCTTCCTGTGCGGCTGTGCCCAACACTTGCTCTCAGTTCTCGCACCCGCCATGGAGCCCTCGCCGGAGCCTTCGCCGCCGACCGCCACCACCGACACCGCCTTCGGCGGTGGTGGAGGAGACGAGCCGTGCCCTCCCACGAACTCCTCTTCTCTCTTCCCTCTCTTCCCACTCTCCGCCCCCACGGGGGAGCCCCAGTGGCTCTCGAACCCCTAGCTTCTCCTTCGACGCTTCCTCCCTCAACATCCCACCCACTACCTCCTCGTCCCTTCCGCCGCCTCTGAGCCCTTCGTCGGACGAGGAGGCGACGCCGAAGCCCACGCCTGCGAAGTACGACCTGCTGCCCTCCTCGCTGTCGCCTCCGGCCTCCGACGAGGAGAGGGGGTCGAGGCGGAAGGACAGGAAGCGGAGGAAGCGGAGGCGGGAGAAGGAGCGGTATGATGGGGCGGCGGCTTCACGGAAGCCGGGGGTTCGCGCCTGGGCTGGGTCGGAGACGCAGCTGGCCAAGGATTACTACTTCGACGCGAAGGGCGACCAGGATAACCTGGCGTTTGGATCCATCTACAGGTCAGGTGTTCGCTTATGAACTGTAGGACGCAGCTATGATGGATGCAATTGCTTGTTCCATAGCGAAGCTGTTGTGTTAAATTAATGGTTATTTCGTGCCGAAATATGCTGAAAATTGACTGTTTATGCGTTCGCATGTGAAGTTATTGGTGTGTAGCTACATTTCATTGGTTTTCTTGTTGCGTTGTTTGGTTCTAGTACGAAATGATTAGAGTTTACGTTCATTTTTGCAATTCGTTGCAGGCGTGTTAGATTACATGCTGAAGGGTGTGTTAGCGGTTGTGCAGGGTTGCTTATGTTTAGCGTCTTATCAAAGTTATCAGCATCAAGTTTGATTTCCTAGATGCAAAAAGTACGTGTTTAAACTTATTTATTTGTGATCTCCCAGAGCACTAACTAAAAGCCGCCTGGGCTAATTGAGTTACATGAAATCGTGAGGCAGAGTTAATGGTAGTGATGGACATGGAGTGATGTTTAAACTTCAAAACCCAGTATAGGTACTCATAGCTTGTCTGCATGTTTAATCCCCTGCTCTGTTAGACGCTGGGTTGGACCAATTTTATCTTAACAAAAGCAGATCATTCTGTTAAATAGAAAAAACTTATATTCTTTTGGATTAGTGATATACCTACGGTCCAACTCTACTTTTGTAGAATATGTACGTAGTACGCAATCTTCTGGGACTCGCTACTTTTGGAACTTACTAAATCATGCTATTTCATAAGGTTGTTATATAAATCTGTGCAGTTACGGTAACAATCTATTTGATCAACTGTAGCTAACTATTTTATGGTGTCTTATAATTACCAATTCAGTATTTCAATTACCTGTATAAATGCGAGCAAATGATTGTTATGATAGCTGGATCATAGGGTAGATGAGACTAGACTTGAGAGAGGAACTAAACTATGAACAATTTCCAAGGCATGGTGCTCCTCTGAGCCGGCAATTTCCAAGGCTTTTCTCACCAAATCTGTACACTTCCTTCAGGTCTATGAGATCTGCTTCTGATCTTTCAGTCCATTTTCACCTTTCACCTGCCACATTCTGAAGAAGCCTTCTCGGAGCTCCAGCAGATCATGCCTTTACTTCAAGATGAGTCTCATTGTCCCAACGACAACGATGTCTGGTCATACGGTTGTGGAAATGGAACCTATTCCTCACAAAAATACTACAAGCTTATCTTCAAAAATGTCCCCAGCATTCGTCATCTGGGGTGGATCTGGAAATCTAATTGTGTCCCTAAGCTCAAACTGTTTGCCTGGCTGTTGCTCCGAGACAGACTAAACACGAAGGATTTGCTGGACAGGTGCTTTGGCACTGGGCCTTCTAACGTCTCCTGTATCCTCTGTCATCAAAGCCTTCGTGAGACTAGAGATCATCTCTTTTTTGCTTGTGCCTTTAGTCAGCGCTGCTGGAATAGGATCGGCTTCCATTGGAATCTAAACTTACCCATTGATGCCAGGCTAGCCAGTGCCAAAGCTCTGATTTCTAATCAGTTCTTTATAGAAACTTTTATTGTTGCTACTTGGAATATCTGGAAGCTGAGAATAAGTTCATTTTTGATGAGGTTGTTCCCTCTTATAGGGTTTGGGTCGACAGCTTCTTTCATGATCTACCTGTCATTAGCTTTAGGCTTAAGGATGTCTCTTAAGAGTGATTTTAGTGTCTGACTCTCCTCCTTGAGTGCCCCCTCATAATTCTTCCTTCCCCCTGCTTTGTACAGTCTCTTGTGCAGTTTTTTGTAATTATTATATCTATATCAGTAAAATTATATACTGTCGGAGCCTCTCCTACAGTTTTCTTTCAAAAAAAAACTATGAACAATAAGATACTCCTAATTAATGGGGTGTTATCCCTCATTAGGGTCGGCTGCCTCCTCATCCTACTCCCTAACAGTGATACACCATACTCTTTCTTAGTTATTTGTTTTCTGTTCTTTTAAAAAGCTATCCATTTCAAGCCTGTTTACAACCAAACTTGAGCGGCTTCATCGAAATCAACCTATCAAATAACCCTTATCTGGGTGTGAACTGTGAAATATGATAGTATTATCCAATTCAAACCAAAGAAGGGAAATGTACAACATAAGTGTTAATATAAGCTTGTACTTCAAGACACTTTGACTGGTATGGTCGATTTAACAATATCAACAATAATATACAATTAGGATATCACATCAAGTTGGAAAAATTTTGTGTAGTCACTTTGGTCAGAATGTCCATGCTTAATATGATGTTGATGTTTTCCAGTTTTTGCTTGGTGCAGAGACTTCATTTTTGTTAGTTGAACTTATTAAGATAGATATTTTGTTCTGTTTACTGAGGTCTAACACCACATGGAAATATGCAGAATGGATATCGCACGCTACAAGCCTCAAAGCACGCTGGAGGCACGTGGTCTGAATCGGCGTGTGTTCTATAATTGTGGACTTGCATCATCACATATGGATCTTGATTCAGATTTGGATGGACTGGATAACAAAGTAAGAGCTGGAGGTCGCTACTACTTGGCAAAATATGCAGTTTTAGAAAGAAATAAGGGTTTCAAACACCTGAAAGTGTTGAAAAGAGATGTCATTGCAATTCTCCCTGAAGATTTTATCCCCGTAGAGACACCATCACTTCCCGCGAAAAGTACAACGGCGCAACAGGAGCGTGAGGAATCTTGGGAAGATGAAATACTTCAGAGGACAAAAGAATTCAATAAGATGACACGAGAATGCCCTCATGACGAAAAAATCTGGCTGGCCTCATGATGAAAAAATCTGGCTGGCCTTCGCTCAATTTCAGGTATCACGATTTTCAGAGAATATTTTTTCACCAGGCTATGCGCGTTGTATGATGTATAGTTAATAGTTTTTTACAGGGCAGGGCACAGTTAGTAGTCATAGACATAATTTTAAGCTATCAAACTTATTACTAGTGTTTTACTTCAGCCAACCTTTCCCTCTTCCGTGCTTGGTAGTTAATAAATCTACTGAAGAAATTTCCTTTGCTTCTGAATCACAGGACAAAGTTGCCAGCACTCAGCCACAAAAAGCAGCTCGTTTGCAAACAACTGAAAGAAAAATTAGTATATTGGAGAAGGCTGTAGAGCTCAACCCAGATAACCAGGAATTGTTGCTTTGCCTTCTGAAGTCATATGGTGAGAGGGATAGCGCTGAGAGTCTCTTGGGTAAATGGGAGAAAATTCTTATGGAACACCCGGACAGTTTTAAGTTGTGGAAACAAATCTACTTCTGTGCCAAGGGGAATTCTCCAGATTCAAAGTATCTGATGTACGGAAGTCTTACACATATGCAGTACAGGCTATATCTGCAGCTTGCACCAAGCTATGTAGGCAGGTTTAGTGTTTCTTTGTACATAGTTCAACTTATCTTCTTCCCAACCCCTCTGTCTCCCTCTCTTTGAATGGTGCTGAACCAATAAAATGTTTTCTTTTGAACTTTTCCACAGGATAGTCAAAATGCTGATCTCAAGGCATCATGTTCTTCCTTAATTCAGCTTGAACTTGGTTTAGTGGATATATTTGTGAATCTGTGCCGGTTCGAGTGGCAGACAGGACATCAAGAATTAGCAATGGGGCTATTTCAAGCTCAAATAGAGTTTAGCTTATTCTCCCCTCCCCTTTATCTGACCATAAGCAGTAAGCAAAGGCTCTTTGAGCACTTCTGGAACAGTGGTGGTGCCAGAATCGGCGAAGATGGGGCCCTTGGATGGTCTACATGGTTAGCAAAAGATGAGGAGAGTAGACAAAACATGTTTATGCAAGAAAATCCCCAAGAGCCTGAAGGGGGAGGCTGGAGTGGTTGGTTTGATCCTTCTATAAGAAATGATGAAACAAACGAAGCGTCTAACAAATCAGTAGAACCATCAGCAGCTGATGGCAATGATGCAGAAGACCCTGATGCTGAGGACACACCTGCACAAAATGACATTGAATCTTTGCTAAAAAAGCTTGGCATTGATGTAGATGCTGAGCACAGTAGCGAAGTTAAAGATGCAAAAACTTGGAATAGATGGTCCTCAATGGAGTTGTCGAGGGACAATGAACAGTGGATGCCTCTTCATGAAAAGTCTGGTACTTTATTTTTTCCCGTGTGTTGGTAGATTGACGAGTCACTTTGTTTAACTCAATGCTAACAGTGGATGCTATTTCCAGGACTAGGACCACTTCGTTCTGATGACGCTTCATCTGGAGAAGTCAATGATCAGCTTTCTAGAGTAATCTTGTTTGAGGATGTAACCGAGTTCCTGTTCTCTTTATCTTCAGAAGAGGCTCGTTTTTCTTTGATATGCCAATTCATTGATTTCTATGGTGGCAAAATTTCTAGATGGTAACTTCTCTTAGTTCTATCCTGATAAGCTGTGGTCATCCTCTTCATGCGAACAGAACTAGATAGTTCATTTTATTCCTTATAAGATGGTACATTTTTATTGCTCAGTGTGGCAGTGTGCAAAGTCTAACCTGCTCCTTAAAACTACAGTTATGCCTGACAAACATTTTTTTTGTCACGCTATGAGGCTAAAAAACAATGAAATTAATCTGTAACCATATGATGGAATTACCCAGATGGATATTCATTGGTTTTTCCTCATTATTTGGTCATGTGCTGATCATGTAGTGTGTTAGTCCCAATAGCTTTAATTCATCGCAAACATTTAGCTATCCAGAGTGAAAACAGAGCCGACATCTGGGAGATGCGAAATTTGTCTTTGTGCAGTCTTGAAACCTACATCAGTTAGGAACTGTGTACCGAGTTGCACTATGGATAGTTTATTAGTGTTTTCCTATTTTGATTTCTAATTTTCGTATAATCATCTGACAGAGTTAATCACCCTATATTCTTAAATTCTAGGACATCCACCAACAGTTCTAGTTGGCTTGATAGAATTTTGAGCCTAGAGATGATTCCATATGATATGTCGGAAGATCTTAGCGCCGTATCTGATCTTGTAAACAAGACTCAAAATTCAAGTCATCATAAATTGGAGTCATTATTAGGAAGCATGCACGATCTTTCTCAAAGACCTGGCCTGGTGAAATTTCTGAGGAATGCAGTACTGCTTTCCCTTGGTGTATTCCCTTGTAATCATGTCTTGGAGGAAGCTGTTCTTGTTACCACCCAAATGTGTACCTCTCAAGAAAACACTCTGTCTTCTCCAGCTAATGCATCACTGGCTTTGGCCAAAAATCTACTGAAGAAAGACAGACAGGTATGCTCTCTCTCTCTCTCTCTCTCTGCACCACTGTATTGAGGAGCATAACAGGTTAAAAGCAACTTGCTAGTTGTGCAATGAGCTGGCCACAGAAAAAGTTTTCTCGTTTCTTTTCAGCCAGTTAGTTCATGTGATTCATTTTTTCCAAGTTATATTATTTAGTGTAATCTGCATCAGTTAGTAGAGTAAATGCATCCTGCATCTTGAGAACCAGAATCAAGCCAAGGCAATTGGAAATTGTGACAGAAGTTTCCAATTCAATAGCATCTATTCATATTTTTCATTAAACAGTTTAATACTCCATCATGTATCTTGTTATAAATCTTGCTTTTCTGATAATTCTCTATGTCCGTGTTTCTGTTTTTACGTATGCTGTACATTTTAACTATCTATAGCTTGGAGCATTGCTTTTATTTTTCAGAAGAAAATTGAACCATGACACTTTCTTGCTGGTCAGGATCTTTTGCTTTGTGGAATATATGGTCGAATCGAGGCTATGCATGGGAACATTGACCAAGCAAGGAAGATATTTGACATGGCACTATTATCTACAGAAGGAGCTACAGAGGTACCGTAAGACCATATAATAAATGTATTTTAAAGAAGCAATATATTCAGTTTCAAGCAATGTTCTTTGCTATGTAGTTGTAGTGCACAATGCTGCTGGGCTAGCATCTTTTGTGTATAGATAAACATAGATCTACCTCTCGAATGCATGTTGCTACCTCCATTTTAAAATATATATCTTTAGAAATTGACATGGTCTGTAATATACAACTTTGACCAATAATGTTTCTTATTTTATGTTAGTAAATGATATTAGGAAATAATGATTTAGAAATAGGTTTGATGACAATTATCCTAATGAGATCATTTCCGTATGACAAATCTAAATACTTTTATGAGTATCCATGGTCAAACTTTTAAAGTTTAACTGCATGCATTCAAGGTGACTTCTATTTTGGAACAGATGTAGTAAGAAACAAGGTTTCTGCTGTTAAGGTTTCTCAATTTGTCCTAGCAACAATCTTGTTGTCAAATTCTGACACTATTAAGGTAGTTTAAGTAACTTGATGAAAATGGTATAGTTTCTACTCTTGAATAGTTTATGTTTATAGGAAGGCAATGCCATATTGGCACATGGTCATCTGTGTTATAAACAGGCTTTATTGGTTCATGGGCATATCACGTTTCAATTTTCACTGGATTCAGGGTCAATTCTCTTTATCTTCAGTACGGCAGTGTGCTCTGTATAATCTGTTTACTCTAGCACATTTATGTACGCTGGTCATTGCTTTTGTTGGCAGGATCTCATCAAGAAGGTTCCTATTCTTTATTTTTGGTACGCTGAGATGGAGATAGCAATATCCACTTCAAAAAACAATTCTGACTCAGTGCATCGTGCAATTTACATTCTGTACTGCTTGGGGAGCAATGACAAATATACTTCTTTTGTTAGCCCTATATCGCGGCCTCTGGTCTTAAGGGCTCATCAAGGATTTAAAGAGCAGATTAGAAACTTGCAATCTGCATTTGCATGTGGTGGTTTGAAAGAAGAATCAGTTGCTCTTATTTGCTCAGCATCCTTGTTCGAGAGTATGACTTCTGGTTATTCTTCTGGTCTTGAAGTGATAGAGGAGACCTTTCCACTTTCAGGTCTTTCATCCCTCTTCTTTGTGTTCTGGATATATTTGAATGATATTGTTTCAAGCCATTATATTTTGCTCCTGTGTATGGTTTGTTTATATATAGGAGTGAAGTCGTTTTACTTTCTTATTGTTCGAGATGTCAGTTATTCTTTTCATTCTGTTGCCTGCGATCTTTATTTCAATTACTGGTGGTAGAAACTGCTGACTGAACCAACCACATACTAAGAGCCACCTAGGTTCTATGTCATAAGACTCATGAACACTAATCTCTATTCCTTCGCTGATGTATATTGGCTATCCTCCCTTGCTAACAATTCACAACAAATTATACTGTTTTTTTTTACTGGAAGTAACAACCTCCTTTTGACTGTTCTAAAGAGTTAAGATGGATACACAGGTGGCAGGTATAGCGTTTAGTACCAATATTTTGTATCGATATCAACTATCAAGCTTATTTGGATTAGAAGTCTTCTTCGCTAGATGTGAAACATACCTTGTTATATTTTACTGTGGAACTACCTTTATGTTAACTTCTGCATTGTTGTCTGCTCTCTTTTGAATCAGATAGGTTGTTGATGATTTCTGTGTGTAACTTTGTCTTTTAAGTTTTAACTGTTGTTTCCAATGTTGTATGCTGTATAATTGTTCTTGTTTATCAAATTTGCAATCAATAAAGCATTCTCTTATTATCTGACCATATTTTGTTCAGAGAGCAACCATAGTTTGGAATTTGAAGAATTGTGGATGTATTACATCAAGCTGCTTCAAAAAAATCTGAACCAGTTGAATCTCTCAAGGGTTTGGCCTAGCATATCGCAAGGAGTACAAACATATCCTTACAATCCAAAATCATATGCAGCCATGTTAACTCTGAGCTGTCTTTATAGTGTTCCCAACAATCTGTGTCTCACACTTGACAAATGTAATCAAAGGTAAGGGAGCCTTTTTTTCATGAAAAACTCTGTCGAAGTTCTAACTTCTTTTTGGAATGCATTTTTTTTCTTTTTGCTGAATATATCTTCACTATCATGACATTTATTTTCCTTGCTGAAAACAAAATATTGAATATCTGATACAATGTGATATAAATGTAACTGCTAGTGGAACTGTTGTCTAGTCCGCCTTTAATAATGGGTCCTCTCAATACTCTGTACATATGTACAGTATTTAAATATGGAAATATGTATGTCGCTTGTGAGCTTTCAACACACACATATATAAATAGGTCTTTGTCTTTATGCCACTTTGTTGCATGCATGTATATTTCACTAAACATCTTGAAGTGTAGATGGTCTTGCATACTTTCTATTGACAATTTTTATTTTCAACAGGGACCCTTCCATAATTTTGTTGCTGTTCGCTTTGTCCTTTGAATGGAGTAAAGAAGGATCTAACAATAGAATACATAGCCTATTTGAGAGAGCTCTAGCTGATGATAAGTTACAGAAGTCTGTTCTGTTGTGGCGCTGTTATCTAGCTTATGAGGCGGAGATAGCCTGTAATGCCTCTGCGGCACGGCGTGTGTTCTTCAGAGCTATACATGCCTGCCCATGGTACGTCACTGACATATAATGTTGATATCAGAGGTCAATGATGTCATTTTACTTATTGTTATCCACCCAGGCCCTTTAGATTAATGTGTCAGAACGATGAGCATGCAATCTAAATAAAGTGCATCTAGAGAAGATAGTGCTTTTACAATTAATTGGTGCTGTCACAAATTTGAGTAGTCTATGAAATGTTCGCTAGGAATGTCTAGTAGCTTCTGCTTGCTTTTCTCTGCTTCGCACACTATATCATGGATCCTTTTGAGAACACCTAAGTTGTTTTAATTTCATGGGTATTCTCTCATAATTCTTTTAGCAGTCGATGTTTTCTAATGTTAAACTGTGGATTTTATCGTCTCCAACCTCGAATGATGGTTGGGTACTCAAACAGCGATGTGGGGGTACTCAAACAGCGATGTGGGGGTTTAATTTGATTGCTATTGTCTATGCATTTCTAATCTTGCAATTATACTTTGCAGGTCTAAAAGATTATGGCTTGATGGATTCCAAAAATTGAGCTCAATTCTGACCATGAAAGAGTTATCAGATCTACAGGAAGTAATGCGTGGCAAGGAATTGCACATTCGCACTGACATCTATGAGATACTGTTACAAGATGAAATTGATACATGACGAGACTTTTCTCTGGCTTGTATTCAGAATTCCAGATCTGTTCCGCATGATAATCATTGCAGCTGTTAGTTTCCAAGATTACAACCAAAGTCAGTTCTGTGTTGCTGTCTTTTAGCTCATGAATACTGAGCTCTTCAGGCTGGTTGCTCGGGAACCTGTTATCTTACATCAAATGAGATCTGGATGCAAGTTACAAAATGGCCACGTCTTTGGATTGTCAATCTCTCCAATTATAACTGTGCTTGACTTTTCGTTCCTTCAAGACATTTTTTTGGCAGGTTTGTTGCCATTACAGTTCTCTCATTTTATGCATGGTTATTTCATACACAATGGCTTCACTGGGCTCTTTAACCACAGGACAAAAACAAGTTGAAAGGTCTTACTGCAACTGTTGTGAGGGAAACTATAGGGCAGTGGGCATAAATTTGACATTACATGAGGATTGTTTTGCAAGAATGAAACAAGAGATGTTGGAGCTTCTTGTTAACTAAATGTAAAATTACTGCAACCTCAGGCAAGTGAGTCATGTACTTTGCAGGAAGCATGTTATTCCCTTCTCTCCTTTTTCTTCTACATTTTAAACGGTTCTTCTGGTGAAGCAGGTTAGTGGATCTTTGTGCAGTGTCCCAGGCTTTTAGCTGTTCAAATAAAAGCTTATGCAAGTAGCTTCACCTGGCATTTTGTTGAAGGCTTTGCGAAGGTTTCTCTGCAAATTAGTAAAATTACTTAGTTTGTACTAAATTAAATTGGCCCTTGGTAAAAATCAAAAGGAAGGGCATTGAGTTCTGCACATAATGATATGAAATAGTAGAATACTACTCCATACTACAATTCTTAAAAGTGATAATGCAAATTAGTCTCACTATCAAAAGTCGGCTCGGGAAAAAAGGACAAAAGGTAGAAGAATAAGAAGGCAAGGTAGTGGCTAGACAATGGGTGCCCATTCCCTCAGGATTTATCTTAAGCCGATCTGCTTCAGTAAGTGAATGTTAGTTGTGTGATGTGATCTAATAGGTTATTACATTTCAACTTCCTGAGCTTTTGTTGCATGAGATGAGTTCTATGCACCATGTGTTAACGCTGCTGCTGGAGGCCAGTAGCTCTCTCAGCTGTTCATATACGGTAGCCAGATATAGTGCTATTTGATGGTCCGGATTTACAGTGATATCATTATGCGCATGTGCTTTCCTACTTCAGTTCAGTCCTCTTCATTGGAGCTTGGGTGCTCTGTCTTGTCGTATGCTGCAGAATCTGTATTGTGAACATACGATCCATGTATGGTTGGTACTTGATACAATGGATAGTTAGGGACAGTGATACACTGGCACGGTGATGCAGTCTCCAGGCTGTAAGCTACTGAAGTTGATGTTGAACTCCCGTCGATTCATTACGTAGGCTGCTTCTTTATGTACACATAGGTGGAGGGAATTAAGCTTTTTACAACAGGTAGGAAAAGCCTATGCATTTACAGCTTACAAGGGGAGCTACTCTTCCCTAACCATCCTGACCATAACATGTGGCCTCGTGAGCTAATAGACTCCCTTTCAGCCTCTTGTTCTGATGATGGTTATGGTGCCCTTTCCTCCAGTTCTGATCCTTGTAAGGCTAACAACTGCCTTGCCGGACAGACCTATCCCATGAGCCGACACGGCGGGGCTGCACGCGAACGGTCCAACTGGGTGCCGAACTGGCCTGGCTGGTCGCTTCAGGATCCTCTGGTTGACGTCGTTCAACGTCGTCGAGCCACCGCCCTCCAACCCCAGCGGCTTGACAACTGCAAAGGGGTACAGCACTCCCGTGCCTCTGTTGTCCTTCCCTGCGAGCGATCCAGAAAATTATTGGAACACCTTCAGAACTGGAGTAAAAGGATCTGCAATTTTACGGCAGTAAGAATTTCATAGGAAAATGATTAGGATCTACTAGTTAGAGCATATTCCGTGCTCTCCGCCGTGAACAGTCATTCTCTCAATCCATGCAGGCAATGCCGGGAATCGGTAACACATAGGTAATCCTATTCCAAATTCAAGCTGAAGCCAGTAGGAACTTTGATAGTTTCAATTTGAAGAACTGAGTGGCATTCTCGCTCTTCTAAAACTACTACTTGTATGCTCTTATTGCACCTGTCTAGTTAGCTTAATCTCTGTCATTTTTCTTCAGAAACTCCCAAGAGAAAAGGAGAGCCAAAAGCGGTTGACTCTTGCTTATGGTAATCTGAAGAAGACCAAGAAACTGCTTAGCCAAGCACGTCTATCAAAAAAATTGTTGCAGGTACCGCAGCGCTGCGCTCCTACCAATCTCAGCCAGCTGCAGTGCCAGTGGTTCAGTTCAGTGCACACATGCGCGCGCGGAAGTAATAAATCGCTCGGCGGTAATCCCACCCACCTGCCAGCGAGGAACAGGACGAGGAGGACGCCGCGGATAGGTAGCAGTGGCCGCGACACACTGGTGCGGCTGCTGTTGCCTTTTGCAGTTGCAGCGTCCCGGTGGGAGCTGCTTGCCCGGTGGCGGAGGTGGAGCGAGAGGCGGACGAGGGAGGAGGGGCCCCGCCTGCCTCAGCTTCTCCCCCGTCCTGCGCAGCTGACGCCTGTACTACTGCCGCACTCGCCCCCGCCTGCCCCTGCTCTTGCTCCCTACCCGACGCGTCGTCCTCCTCTGCACAAACATTTCGTTCAAGTAAGTTTTTTGAATGCATACTAGCATGGTGTATCTTTATTAATCCTGAAAACAGAGTATCATAGTGCTTCTAGTGATGTCAGTAACCATTATTGTGTCTTTAAGCTGTTCTTGCTTGCCTCCTCTACAATGTAAACAATTCACAAGGGGCTGTCGATGTGTCAAATCACCTGAGACAAAGCTGCTGGTCTCCGGAATCATGATATTTAAATCATGGAAATCTCCGTCGCCGCTGCTAGAATCCCAGAAGCTCTGCATTTGCATGCCGAGAACAAGCACAACGCTACAAGTTAGAAAAAGGAAGGAAGAAGACAACCATCAATGCTCGCTTTCTCCGAGGAGACATCACTGAACTACTTTCTTTTGCGTCTATGTGCGACCACAAGGTTACACCTTTGTCTGTACGGAGTACTCAAACAAAGAACATCCACCTAAAGCAAGAATTTCACAGGACTCTCACATGAACAATTCATTTCCCGCAGGATCCGGAGTAAATTTCAGTTTTATAAGCACGACCATACTATTCTATCTATGAGACGCTACCAAAGTTAGAATCAGTACTGAAGCAACTCTAGCGCGGAGCTATATATCACTACTCACGCACTACTCATGAGAAGTACTACTACACTATCCACACGGCCGCACCATTTATGCTACGACTTACCTGAAGAAGGCATTGCAGGTCTTCGTTCACCGTTGCCGGACCCCGAGGTGGCGCCGCCGCCGCCGCCATCCTCTGCCGCTTGCCGCTCCAGTGGGCAATGGCGTCTTCCAGGTAGCCACCACCACTCGACGCCTCCGACGACACCGGCGACACCGGCGACACCACACCTACTACAGCACGCACATGGCACACGCTATAAGCTCAAATGTTTCAATGCTATCTGTACGACATGCCCTAACTAGACATAGGCTAGCCATAAGAGGAGCATGTAGTAGGCATGCAGTGATGTGTATGTGTGTGTGTGTAAGCATGCATGAGGTGTAGTACTACAAGTAGTAGGTCTCTTACACATGGCCGGGAAGAAGGCGCCATGAATGCCATCTTGGGCGGCGTCGCCAACTCCAACTCCAAGTGTGCGTAGCTCCCAGTCCAAATCCAGAGGAGGAAATACGCAACAGTCATAGTAGCTGTCCAGCGCCATGGCGTCTTATGTGTTTGGAACGAGTTGAGCTAGCTGACGAGTGATATGGCCTCTCATGGGGGGCTGGGAGTGCGGGTCTTAAATATGCGGCCCTTTCGGTTTCGTAGCATGCAAAGGATAGAACATTCATTAAGGCCATATTCAAATTGACCACGAGACCCCTCCCAACCCACCCACCGCCACTGGCCTCTCCAGAGGCAGCCATCTCGGTACTGTTGTCCACTATTTTTCTCGTCTCCCTTCGGTCCCATCTGCTCCCACCGCCGTTGTCTAGGATCTCAGCGAGTTTCCGCTTGCTCGTTATCCCGCCCTAGCCTCTCCCCTCGCCTATCTCTTTCGATCCAGATCTAGATTCGCCTCTGATGCCGCCTTCGTCACTGCCGGGCCACGTCGACACTGCGCATGAGGAGTTCGTGCCGGAGACCCCTCCGGAGCAGCTAGCGCTAGATGCCTGCGGGAGGGCGCATGTCGGGTTACCTTTGCCATCAATACGGCACCCCTGCCTTCAACTACCTTGCCTATCCCCCCTCCCCCCCCCCAAAATTCATGGCGCGACTCTTGTTCCCTCCTCTGCTCGTCAGCGTCTTGGTTCCCCTGAAGCTCTTAATGTCAAGGGCTGGGGGTGATTGGAGAGGTTGCTTCGCGGCCCCTACTACGTCTTCAATTCCTGACTGCAGGATCTTCGAGGAGCATAAGGCGGATGCACACGACGAATGGGAGAAGCAGAAGTCGCATCGTGCCCCACCTACTACCTATCCAGCTCCCTTCACGTGGCTCAAGGACCACTACTTTCGTTGCCTATCTAAGGGGCACCAGGCTATCGCCTGCAGAGATATTGTGAAGTGCTCTAGGTGCCTCCATTCTAGACATTGCGCCCACAATTGCCGCCAAGTCAATCCGACCCCTATTCGCGCTTCCCCCTACTGCAGCCTCACTCGCGCGTGCCAACCGTGTGGCGCCGCCCCAGGCCCTTCCTTCATCTTCTGTCACGTGCAGGGAGATGCTAGCAATGCCGAGGCTCGGTGACGCTAAGACAAGGCCGATCGAGGACTACGTGGTCATCGCGACATCCATAAAGATTCAGTAGGAGGCCGCCGTGCTCGCATAGAACGCAACCATGGTGTGGCTCACACACACAGGAGTGTCCACGGCCATCATCACCGAGGCTTTTGCCTCAACCTTCGGGGTGTGTGCCGTTGATATCAATGTTGTACGACATTATCTGGAGCAGTTCCTTGTTCGATTCATTCACCAGCACCACTGCACCACCGCCGTCGACTGGCACGACTTTCCGTTTGATGACCTCCACTTTCAGGTCCATCCCTGGCATCTTGAGGCCCATGCCGAGAACGTCACCATGAAGCATCATGTTGACCTATGCCTGGAGGGAATCCCCCTCCATGCTTGGAATGAGCAGGTTGCAGCCTAGGTGATCGGCGACCCCTGCTCCCTGGATTAGATCAAAGGCAGCACATGTCACAAGGACGACGCAGAAACTCTTGGCATTTGGGCCTAGATGACAATCCTAGCGCCATCTTGAAGGTAGAGTGGGTCACTCTTCCCGCCCGTAACACCCTTGCTGCAGGTTCATAGGAGGTGGGTAGGCGCGGCCTCCAGCACCATGTGCTGATCCACCTAGCACTCTATGAAGATTTCTTGATGGCGATGGACAACGGCAACCCGCCACGGGCCAAAGTTCATGATTTTTGCTAGAAGCTCGGAGTAATCGATGGTGAAGTTGCCATGCGCAACCGCCACGACCAGCTGCGGAACCGCGATGCGTGTCGCAGCAGGTATGATGACGGTGACCACGACGGCCGTCGTAGCAAGGACGAAGACCACAGCCACAATGGTTGGCACGATCGCTTTGCAGGAGCTTGTCACGCGCACTGCAAGACCAGACACGGGAACACGAGGGGGAACACGTTGACCGTGACTGCTCATGCAACCGCGATGATCGCTACCACAGCGACAGTGACGACATCCACGATGGTACAACGGTGGGAACGACTCCACCAATACCTCTAACACCCATCACCGCTGATGGCACCTTGGATCTACCTGGGGACGCTGATGTCATTGTTGTCAACACTGCACCGGTCAACCTCACGGGCATCACGTGCTTTGGAGCGAGCCCTACACTGGCCGCTTTCAACATGCCGGCCTACCTCGTGGGTGCAGAGGGAAGACGAAGGATCCCAACACGTCACCATGCGCCAAGGACCAGCAGACACCACTCTTAGGAGGACCAGATACCACCCACAACACCCACTTCTGTGCTCTTGACATCGACTAGGGCTCGGAAGGGGAGCAATGCCACGACGACGCTGATCATCGCCACACCAGGACGCACGGGAGCTGCCACTGACCCATCTGTGCAGGTCCAGGTGCGGGAGTGGACGCCTGTGCGTGTGCCAGCACCAAGATGCCATGCTCAGACTGTGCTCCATCTCCTAATGCCACCGAGGTTCATGCTGCCTCTGCCGAGCGTGCTCGGTGAAGGCGCCATTGCCAGCCATGCTGCCTGGCTTTGAGGATGCAACACATGGCCTCACCCTCCCCCCCATTTGCCACTACCGGAACACCCATACGCACCCCTCCATGTGGGAACTGTGACTAGGCTACCTGCGGGTCCCCCATCGGCACGCTGACACCAACGTCGGCAGACCACGTCTGGCTCTTCTTACCGCTATAGCCAACCTTGCTTCCTCTATCGGAGTGATCGCCACCTCCGCCACCAACGAACCGTCTCAAAACCTTGTGCGGGATTCTCCAGTAGTACGTGCATCAAGGCCAAGCACAGGGGGACACAGATGAGTTTTTTTGAGATATTATTTTTTCTCTTTTATTGCAAAAATAATAGCCGAATCATTTTTGCAAAATTGACCCTAGTAACCACACAGGATGATGATTAGTCTAATATCGCCAGCAGAGATGTTGATTCACTATGGAATCGGATGTCGATTCACTATGGAATCGCCACAGCTGGCGGTAGCGATGAACTAATCGCCACCAGGGATGGCGATGCCAGCAGCACTATCTGATCATTTCCGTCCGCCCCAATTGCAGTAAGTAGTGTCCCCTTCATCTGGCCTGTCATAAAAGTCCCATCAACACAAATAATTGGACAATAATGTTTGAAAGCTTCATGCATGCACAAAAGCACCAAAAAGCACCATTCAACATCATTTTTTTCCAGGCATGTCTGGAGATGGCCATTTGAGATGACAAACAAATATCTCATCGTCCCTTTTTCCAAGTGTGTCCAACAAATACGGCAGATTATGATATGAATCAATGAATGTCCCAAATCGCCGCTCCAATGCAAGCTGCTTTGCCCTCCATGCCATGGCATAAGTTATATTGTACGGGTACTTGCTTTCTATATATGCATGTATGAACTGTGCCGGAATGCAAATATTTTTCACTATCTCGTGATACATCAACCCAGCAGCAAGCTCTGCACTAATGTTCCGATGCGGCACCACTCTTCACATGACCTACTGCACTTCATATTTCCTCGCGGAAGCATGCACATAGCCCTCATACCTTGCAGACTTACACTTCACAAAAATACTAACCTCTGCAAATTTTTTGCACTCTAAATGTCCTTTGTGTCGACATCGCACAGAGCCTCACTGCCTCTTTGACCTCCTTTTTCATACCATATGATGCACCATGTACAATCTCGTACGACTTGTAAGGAAAACTTCATCACTTGGACCCTCTACATTCATTACGGTGAACATGTCTGCGTTCCACATACTAGGAATCAGATCATGCCCTCCTTCATCATTCTCAGCTTCATCCTCTTCGCTGCTATCATCTTCGACACTCATATGTTCCTCTAGCAACAACATCATCATTCTCCATGATCTGCACTAGCTCATGACGTATCTCCCTCTCGACCACCGAACCGATCAGGTATTCAATACCTAAAGGAGCGGAGGGTTTTGCACCTTCCACTGCAGTGTCTTCTTCAACAATAACCTCTTCTCCTGCCGCTGTGTTGTTCTGTCCAACTACATTGCCTCCCGCTTCTTGAGATGACACAGCCTTTGGTACTGCCTGGACGAACAGATAATGGGAACCCTTGCTCGCCTTACTTACTCTCAACCAAGCCTGCCAATCTTTGGACAGATTTAGCGGGAACAAGTCCCATCGGAAATCCTTACAAGACTTGCTGAAATATGTCTGTAAGGTTACACTTGCGACCTCCGGATCAAGACCAAAGGCACGTGTGAACCATTCTTGAGTGGTATTGATAGGATATTTGTCTAGATCTTGCATAGTTAATTTAGTTTGTTGAAAGCTACTAAGATTGACAGAACCAGACTCATATGTGCAGATCTCACCAACACCATAGTAAACTACAAATTCAACTAGTTCGAACATTCCTGTCATCCAAAACATAATATTTTAGACTATACAATCTAAAATTCTCCAATGCGCAAATTAATATTCTACTCTGTTTTTAAATATAGTACAATTCAGTACATCTAAAATTAAATATACTAATTTTTGAACACAAATATTTTAATCTATTATTGAACTACATAGAAAATGTAATGATCTACATCTAAGTCAATGTTGAAGTGCACAAAGTACCCTATTAATGTCATGTACATATTTTTACCATATCTAATCTACCATATATTTACGACTAATCATTTATCTAGTCTATTTGAACATCTACATATTTTACCATTGTTCTCTATTTGTAATACTGTTGTACTTCTACATCTAATGAGATCTAAATACTACTACTAAATCTACCCTAAATTTAAACTTAATTCTAGATCTACTACTAAACATACCGCTACAAGTATAAACTAGCTATAATAAACAGACAAAGATTGAAAAAATTACCTCCACATCACTGCAGAAACACCCCACACTTTCTCCCTTCTACCTCCTCTTCTTTACCTTCTCCTCTCCCTCTCTTCCTCTCTACCCGAGACCCTCTTCTCTCTTCCTCTACAAACCCGAAACCCGGCCTTTATATAGCCAGGGGGCTATCGCCACCCCCTGTGGCGATTACGCCACATGGCGTGGCCGTTGCAAGCGTGGCGGGTGGATTGGGCCGGAGTAATTGCCTATTGCCACCCGGTGTGACGATTGGGGGCTATCGCCACCGGGCCTGGTGATAGCTATAAATATTGTCGGTGCTGGTGGCGATAGACCCTAATTGCCACACGGGATGGCTATTGCGTGCATTTAAAAAAATTAATTTGGCTATTATTTTTTAAAAACAGAATAAAAAATAATATTTAAGAAAAAACTCGCCACCAGTCGCGAAGATGGCCGAGAAAGTTCTCTGTCGCTGACTCGGCATCGTCATTGATGGTGAATTGGTAACCTAGCAGGCCATCAGCGAGTTTGTCCGCCGCCGGGTCAACTCCTTTCCACCACCATCGCGGCCCTCCGCACCCTGTTCCGCCTCGACCGTGACCACGCCACGACCATTGGAGATGCGCTAATCAGCCACGGTGGGGCCGACGGCCTTGATCACGAATTCTTGAATGATGTGGTGGGGCGGCACAAGCATGCAAAGCCGTGTCAAATTGGGTGGATGAAGACGCATGTCTGCTGGCTCGATCTGTAGAAGTAGATTTTGATGGAAAGAAACAAGCAACTGGTCAATAGAAAAAGAACGAATAAACAAGAAAACAAAAGAGCAAAAGGGGGGAAAAAAGTTGCGCTTGCTATCTATCTGCATGTGGCCTTTTCTCGTGATTCGTTATGTTTGATAGCCCTCTCCCCTTTCTATCATCTTTGGATGATGTTACAACTTACAAGTCCATTAAATACAAAAAAAAATGAATTCACTGAAAACAAGTTTGAAAATGCAGTGCAAAGAGTGCATGATCGTGTGATAAGTTATTTGAGATGAATCTGTTTCTAAATGGAGTGATAATGTTTTTGTCCAGGTTGATGCTTCTGAGTTCTGATCAAGAGGTAGCTCACTTCATTTGGTAAATTATTTCATATGCTTGGCATGCAATATCCAAAGTACAAGATTAATTGCTGTGGAATGTGACTCTGTGAGTTAAACTTGTTGGGAAGGGGTAAAAAGAAGGGAAAGTTGCTAGCACTCTCCTGTTGATGTTTTGTATCCTTGTGCTGCGGCAGACGGGGACAGCGACAGTAGCTTTAGCAGCCTTTCATGAAAATCGTTGGACGATGCCAAGAATTTCTGTTTCCTGTTTTCTCTTCTTTTTTTTCACTCTAGGATAAGTTTTGCGCTCTGCCATTACTGCCATCCGTGTAGAACTGCGAGCTTATCGTAGCTCCATGTACTTGGTAGTACAGGGGCTTGTTGCCAATGTGGGCCTTCACATAGCACCAATAATAGTGTCCACAGGGACCACTCACCAGCATCACTATATGAGAGAAGAAAAGATGACTATCTTGGATGATGAAACGTTGTGATACTATCAAACTACAAGATTTTTCTGAACCTAGAAAAACAGACCAGGATCTTTTTTTCGTAGTATGTTGGTGACAAAAGAGTTCATATTTAAGAGTTTTTACTGTTTAAGGATTTAACTAACCAAAAGATCGGCTTTCAAGAGTTTGCCACTTCAAAGACCGATGGATGTTCATGATCTGTCAATCTATAGAAACAAGGACATGGCAAAAAAAAATCATTGTGATACTACTCTGTAACTTGAATCACATTGTGATAGTTCAGATTTGATGGAGTCTAAGGAAGATTTTGCCACCCAAAAGTTTGGCGTTCCAGAGTCGCCACTTTAAAGGTCAATCTATCGAAACAAGGAAAATGATATGAAAAACTATTCTGAACTACTCCTCAGCGTGACTTGTATCGAGAGAATCAGGTTGATCGACAAAGCACGGTTCAAAAGGGAGATCAAGCTATCCTGGAACAGAACGAGCTCCCTAAAGGAGGTCAAGAATGGGGACCAAAGAGTACTTACCCCTGACATGCATCCATGATCCATAAGCTGATACGACTTTTGTTTGTGTGTAAACCCGTGAGTTCACAGAGAAATCAAACAGTAAACTTAACCATGACCTCTTTTCCACTACTACTACTCGTCGTCTTTACTTTGCTCGTTCTTTCCGCGAGCGGTCAATGCAAACGCAAAGGTATTCCATTCCATTCCTTTCCTTTCCTTGGGAGTAGCTTCCACTACTCACCAGTCATCTCAATGGCCAAGTCATTGCCACATTGGAGAACGTAGCTGTCGCAGTTGCCACTCGCAGCTCTCCATATCTACTCGCCTTTGTGCATGCTGCAAGAATAGCTAGCTCGGCTGCTGTGACTGTGAATGACTCCTCTTCTGCAAAGGTGCCCATGCTATATCTATGTGCATCTCGAGGAAAACGTTGCCTCGTCGTTGTTTTTTTATCTGTCCTTTTGGACTTTGGCGATGTGTTTTACCGTGGCTTTTATCTGCTCAGTTCATGATTGGGTGACACACCATCACCATGTATGTAGCAGCTGGGAGGAGGCGAGGCCGTCCTATTGTGTAGTGTGCTAGCAGTGTCCTAGTCACTATGTGAAGGGGTAGCAGTAGCGCGGCTGGGAAAGGTGTTCTTGCGCCCTGTGTTGCTTGATGTTTCATGTACTTGTGTTGCAATTACATTGTCCCCCATGTGCTTTGCTTGGTTGGTGACCCAATTATCATGCAATTTAAATAGCTAAAAAAGATTGCCTAAACTATAAATGTACCTTTTTTTGTTGATGTAAAGAGAGCCACTAACAGTTGATGTAGGAATCACAATTTAAAGGATGTCGGCGCAGGTGACTTGGTGAGGTAATTAAATAGGATACTTTACGAATTACAGGGGTTAACAGCCATGAGAAAAGTACTCGTTGATGACATAGGACACCACTAGAGTAGAGCATTTTTAGTATTTTACAGCTTGCTGAGATATTTGTAGATTCTGTTATGAAATTACTGGCAACTTTCACCTCCAAATGCTTTTGCCACATTGATGCCGAAAGAATCTTCGGAACCAGTGGAGAGCCTATTCTGATAGAAGGCTAGACAAATAACATGACTGAGGAATGTAAATCAAACCTGTGAAATAGCTATTTAATATTAGACAGATATAGAATACCAAAAGCCTGATAATTGGTTTAAAGAGAAGCAAAATAAGATTTTTTTTTGCTTTATTTTTATTTTGTATGTGCTTTTCGCCTGCCTTCCCGACCATGGATAGGCTACGGGGCTTTGCACTTTGGCCCCTGTGAATACCACGTTAAGGTGACAGGATTCGAACCTATGGCCTCCTGTACCCAAAACAGATGCTGACCAGACTGCGCTACACCTCGTCTCCCCCCAGAACATAAGGATCTATCCGATCGACAAAGACTCGAACCGCAGTCGCCCACTCCGCTTTGGGCACAGGGGGGCACTAGCCGAAAGAACAGTGGCGCCCTAAGTCTCTAGTTCTCACCATCTCCACTGACGGCCACTAATGTTGTACTATTAAACAGTGATGAACTCGTACTCTGTGTTACCTTGTTTTTAAAAGATAAACAAATTGCATTGGCATGATCCCTCTGGTCTTTAACGTGTATTGCAACTGACAAGAACTTGAAATTTCAGCTCCACACGTCTGAGAATTAGAACTACAATGTGTTTGAATTCGACTATTTCACCTCAGCAGCAGTAAATTGCATCCAAGTCAACTGTTCGCTGGAGTTAGAACATGAAACTGCAGCAAGAGTTTATAGGGACACTCACCCTATTCAACCCATCTAAAGCTGACGACTTGACGAGTACTGTTCTTCACCATCGGCATCCTTACAATCATTGGCCAATCTACGTCCTCCCCACACTCCACGGTTTCACTGGATCAGAGGAGGCCGCACGGCTAGCTGTTGTTCTTTACAGGCAGGAGCAGCAGGACTGCAGGAGCGACACATGAGCACCATCTCCGGTTTCCTTTTCGGTGTTGATCTTCACTGCAGCAGCTCGATCGCCCCAAGCTGTCCCAACTGCAGATCGGTAAACTGCAATGCATACGCGTGCCGGCGGCGGCCGGCACCGCATTGAAGCCAAAGGCAATCCACAGCACAGGTGCTGTACCGCGTACCTTGCCACGGCGGTTGCTGGCGCTGGTGGTCGACAGCGCAGTTCACAAGGTAAAATGTGCGAGATCCCCATGCATGTCAGTTCTTCTGTTGGAAGTGGTGAGTATCCCCTTGGATTTGTTCACTGGAGCTCGCGGTGAAAACCGAAAACTGAACCTGCAGCAAACGCTTGTGCTGTTGTGCAGACTGAGCATGAGATATATCCAATGAAAGCCGGCACGTGCCAATCTAGGACAGGCATTGCTCAAAGTCACATAAGGACGAAACGTCGCTGCCATGTTGAGTACAAACCTGTTTGATGCAAATATTCAAACTTGAGTACACGATCGAAGTATCCAAGCTCAACTTTGGAGTTTGGACCCGGCTCTTTGCTCCTGCCGTTTCAATCACCCCCCCCACAAAAACAGACATGCCATGGCATGGCAACTTCTTTTTGTAAAGGAGGATGAATCATGAACGTTGTAGATCCCTAGAAATTATTGGGCAAAGACTAGTAAAGACGAGCAAAGCGACCGGCTTCGTGAGGAAGTCTCCAACCCGTTGTGATGGGCTCCCGAGAGCTTCTTTTGGATCTGCGCTGCACCTTAATCTCGAGTCGCAGAAATCAGAGGATAACGGAACGTGTCAACCTCCCTGTGACTTGAGTTGTTACGCGCAGCAAGGTCTGTGTCGGTGCAAGTGCAAGTGCATGGCGGCCCAACTTCCCGTGTGCCGCACCACCGCCCCTGGCCCCGAGCCCCAGCCCCCGGCTCGGTCCGGTGATTCGATCAACCACCACTCGGGTGTGCCGAGACCGTGGAAAAGCTCCACGCTAGGGAGAGAATGGAGAATGGACTAGGATAACCAATAATAATAAATAGGGGCACGGCCGCTACGGCGCTACGCGCATCTCTTAGCCCCAAATGATGAAGCATTTCACGCCTGATTCGGCATACAATCAACAAGATGCGTAAATCAAAGGAATATTTTACGCATTCAGGATCCTTTTGGAACTAGGAAATGCCCACCCAGTCGTGTGGAGGGTCAAGGAATATTTCACTGGCTCACGTTCACATACACACGCACTCTTTTCGTGGGAGCTAAAATAGGATCGAATCGGGTGGCTCTGAACAAGCTTAAGGCGTCAAAGACACCATACATTCAGTTTAAGCACAGTTTACATGGAGGATTACAAAACTCTGAGAGTTTATATTTGTAAACATTTGTAAGAAAGGGCAATGCATCCTGTCATGAGCAGAACTATTACAGCTAAAAGTAGGAGAAACTGCATAGTTCTGGTTGATCGCCTTTTGTGCACAAGCATGCGCGTCTTCATTGTTATTCCTGGGAATATGAAATACCTGGGTTGATGATGTCTCTGTTAGGGCACAGAAATCTGCAACTAATGCTCTAATTTCCCAATGACCTGGATCAGTTCTTGGTGTTCTTGCTGCTGCAGCCTTTGCAAGAGTAATGTTATCAGTGAGAAAAACTACTTCCTGTAGATGGAAGAGCCGAACCAAAAGAGCAGCAAGTTTCATAGCTTGAGCTTCCGCCTGTATTGGGGATGTTGCCTTGTGACATGTCGCTGAGATTTTTGTCTTCATGTTCAGTTGTCCCTGATTAATCTGGATTAGAATTCCAAGCCCAATTCTGTAAATTTGGTTTGTATCAGAGAAGGCCTGTTCTCTCCATGCTGCATCTGTAAATATCTTAATTCTTGCTGATAACCTGCTGATGTCTATGGTAATTCCCTGAACTTGGCATGGTATGGCCTGTATTTTGTGCTTTTCTGTATTTCTCTGGTTTTCATCCCTGTCTCCTGCAAGGAGCTCCAGAGAAAGGCAATTTGAAATTGCCTGAGCTGCATAGAACACCTGCAAAGGGGTACTTTTCTTTCTCTGAAACAGGCTGTCATTTCTGGACTTCCATAAACACCACATAGAGGTTAGAATGTTATTAAGTGATGCATGTGGGTGTCCTGAGGTAGCGAGATTATGGATTATATCAGTGATAGAGGCGCAATTTTGAATTAAATTTTTAGTTCTAATATACCAAAGATGAGCAAACCATGCCGCCCTAGCAAAGTGACATAAAAAGAATATATGTATCTCATCCTCTTCAACTCCACATCTAGAGCAAAGCTTGCTAATGTGCGTAGTATATGCTCCTACTCTTTTACCTGTGGGAAGAGCCTTTCTGATTAATCTCCACGCAAATGTCTGAACTCTGGGTGCAAAATCCTTAGCTTTCCACACCTGCATTAATAGATTGCTGGAATTTGTTGGGACTGTTCTTGGTTGTGGTTCACCCTCCTGCTGAAGTACCTGCAAACATAGTATATATGCACTTTTTGAATTGAATTTTCCAGAGGGGGTTAGCTTCCAGCAAAGGAGGTCGTCACCATTAGACTGAATAATAGGGGTTTGCTTCATAACTGAGGCTGCTTCATTATCAAAAATAGTATCAATAAGATCATTATTCCATTCCTTTTGACTTGGAAGCCACATATCTTTGACTAGAGCGGGATAGTTGAAGCCTCTTTCTTGGATAATGAGATGATCATAGATGGATTCCCAAGAATGGTACCAGGGGGTGCTCCAGACAGAAATGTTGCCACTGGTAAGCTGATAGAACGAATTGGTAAGCAACATGGGCTTCACTTTAAGAATTGTCCAGAAGGCTGATTTAGGAATATTAGCTTTAGTTCTCCAAAAAGAAGAATCAGGGAAATATTTGGATTCAAGAATTTTGGATATGTGGCTGTTTGGATTCTCTGCTATTCTCCAAGCAGCTGAAAGAATCAAGCTTCTATTGGTTGCCTGCATATTCCTAATGCCTAGTCCTCCTTGATTCTTCGGGGTACAAATACCTTTCCAGGCTCTGAGACACAGGGATCTAGACTTGGATTCCTCCCTGACTCCTGTCCACCAAAAGTTTCTAATAATAGCAGTGAGCTTAGCCAAGAACTTTTTGGAAAAGAGAATATTAGACATGTAATAGACAGGGATAGAGGCAAAAACAGAATTGATAAGAGTGAGTCTAGCAGCATGAGAAAGCTTGTCAGCCTTATAACTTGGGAGTTTTGCTTTGAATTTATCTATGACAAAGTTATAAGCAGGCGATCTATCTTTGGCAGGAAGGATAAGAGGGTGACCTAGATGGATAGAGTTCTCATGAATATCAGAAACAGGGAAAATAGTCTTGATTGCCTCCTGGACATTTGGTTGAACACCTTTACTGAAAATTATAGCAGATTTTCCCCAATTTGGAGTTTGCCCCGAGTTATTACAGAAAATTTGAATGAGATGACTAATATGGGCTGCCTCTTGAATGGAAGCTTGCCCACAGACAAGAAGATCATCCGCAAACATGAGCGAGTGAATAGGAGGGCAATTTGGCCCAAGAGATATACCAGTTAGGTGATTGGAGGCCATGGCTTCCTGAAGCATGATTGTGAGTTCATTTATGGCAAGGACAAATAAATATGGAGAGAGGGGACGCCTTGCCTTATACCCCTGCTATTCCTGAATCTAGCATATGGTTGGCCATTAATAATAACAGAAAAAGAGGGAGTTGATATGCATGTATGAATCAGATTGATGAAATGACCATGCAGTCCTTTACGAGTAAGAGCCAAAATGATAAAATTCCACTCTAAGCGATCAAAGGCTTTAGCAAGATCAATTTTAATCATAAAAGCAGGAGTATTCCAAGAACTGAGGGTGAAAGAATGGGTTATTTCTTGAGCAATAATGATATTGTCACTAATCCTTCTACCCTCAATAAAAGCCTGCTGAGAAGGATGAATGTAGTCTGGGAGAAGAGGTTTAAGTCTATTAGCCAAAGATTTTGCTATTATTTTGTACAGAACATTACAAAGGCTAATAGGTCTAAAATCAGCAGGAGTAATGCATACAAGTTTTTTGGGTATCAAAGCAATGTTTGTATTGTTAATATGTTGAGGCATGATACCTGTTTCGTAAAATTTTGTTACCAGAGCCAGAACATCATCTCCTATCCAGTCCCAAGATGCCAAGAAGAACTCGACATTCAAACCATCTGGACCTGGTGAGGCATTCCTCTTCATCTCCTTCAAAGTCTGCCATATCTCCTGTTTGTCTAGGATATTATAAGTGAAATCAGTTTGATCTGTAAGGGACTCTGTATTTATAAAAGGCCTGCCATAATCTATGTCAGTTGAAGCAAAGATTTCCTTTAAATAATTGACAAAAGTAAATGCTATTTTATCAGGATCAAAGTGAGTGATATTATTGTTATCTCTGATCGACACAATTTGGTTTTTCCTTCTGCGCTTTAGGACAGCATGATGGAAATAACTGGTATTCCTGTCTCCTTTTGTGGCCCAATGCTTAATGATACCTTTACAGTTGTTTGTCCAAGATCTGGACTTTGGGATTCTCTGTGTAGTCGGCTTAATGGTACCTGGTGTTGTTTCACTTTGCTGAACCTTGTAGCACTTCAAGCTTCAGAAACTAAAGGGGTACACCTCTTTATCACCCAAAAATAAATAAATAAGTGCATGAATATATATGTTCTATGAAGGAATGTTGTCTTGCCGGCCGGTTTGACCCACCGTATCGTGACCGCTTTGTCTTAGTCTCTCACACGCATGTGCAGCGGTTAGCGCCGGCTAATCATTTTGTGGTCAGTTCACTTCAAGTACCGACAGCGATCAAGTCATGCCGTAAGTGAAACACAAAAGATCATTTGCTTGCATGAATGGAAACACCCTGAAACAGGGCTCAATTGCAAGAAAACTCGCCAATCTGCGTCTGCGGCTCGTTCACGTGTTTTTAACCGATCGACGTGCTTACAGTACAATCACGCTTACAGTTTACTACTAATAGTTTTCACTAGACCTGGGAATTCACGCTCAGTAAACAATCTTTATTTTGCTTCAGCTTCTTCTGGAACCAGCTGGAGCCGAAGTAGAATGAGTGTGAATTGCGAAATGATGACTGAACGACTCATACATTACCAATGATGTTAACGACAACTCACCCTTGGTAAGACTACTACTTAATTTACATTTCTCAATAGCAATGCACAAGCACACTTCGAGAAGACAAGAACCGCTACACACCAACATCATGCATGCATACATAGGCAACCACCAACAGCATGCATGCATACATAGGCAACCGGTGATACAACTCTGAGCAACACAGCGTGTTTCGGCGGTCCATGCAAAATTGCACAGAGCCGTCGACCACCGAGAGGTACTAACCTTCTACTTCTGCAGAAGCACCGCAAAAGCAGAGGATTTTAACGATGCTCTTCATAACCTCGCCCCGCCGCTCATGGAATAATCAAAACTTGTTCGAGTCCTAATTAGATTAGAAGAGAGATTAAGAGTAGAATTAGGATTTCTAGTTCTAGTTAGTTTGTATGAGATTTTGTACCTATATAAAAGAGGCAGGTTGTAAGGGTCAAATACAACGAAAGTGAGATTTGTGAGAAGAAATAAAGAGAAACAAGAGCGCGTGAGGTGCCTTGGACAAAGTATTCGTGATTATATGTTTTACGATTTATTTTATGTGATCGATCCTTGGGCTAAAACCCAACAGCCGTGGCAACGGCTTTCTTGGTTTCTCCTTCCCGTCGCCGGGGCCGCGTCCGTTCTCCATGAAGAGCCGGATATCACCGAACCAGAGTGCTACGTCGAGGAGGACTAGCGCAAGCAATAAGCACTTAGATCACTACACGAACGCTCAACAGCTTACCTTCCAAGTAGTCTATATATATAGACTCTTACCTACAAATGGCGAGACATTTCACGCCTGTTTCCTGGGGTGCAATAAGGAAGTGCATAGTAAAAAGGGTGATGAACTTGATGGGCGGTGTAGGATGGGAGTATCGATCAAGGAATTTGTGACGAAGCAGCGCGACAGATCAACTTTTCACCGCACTCTCCTGGTTCTAGAAACAAGGAAAAATCTGCCGACTGTTTCTATTGCTCGATCTCCCTTCGTCGTATGGTTAGCAACAAAAATTATATGGGATCGAATCTGTGCATGGGCTTGTACGGTGAGGTGTAACATACTTCCTTCCAGGAAGCGTGTGTATTTTTTTTTGTATATTCGTACGGCTCCTAAGCTTTGTAGAATCAGTACGACGTAATTTACACGTCGACCTGTGCCTGCCGGCTTGCCCCACCGAATCTTTGACCGATTGTCTTGTCTCCTCCACGCAAGCGCCGGCTAATCGTTCGTGATCAGTTCACGTCTCAAGTGACACCAGCGACCGGGTTACGTAGGTGTACGGAATGATCTACGAGGATTCATGTCATGCCGAAAGTGAAACGCCAAGTCATTTTCTTGCAGAGAGAATTTCAAATATACCACTACAAATTTGATCAGTTCTAAATATGTCATTAAAAAATTAAAGTTTCAAATATGCCATTGAAATTTTGTACCGCTTACATATATACCATTACCGTCAGTTGACCAGCCGTTGACCGTTAAGTGGCAGTTAAAAGGATGATTTTACTCTTTGAACGGTAAAATAATTTAACAGTAAAATAATTTCCAGTGCTATGGCTGACTTGATGGCATGGCACCATGATACATAATGGCAGAGAATTAGAGTCCCTTTAGGTGCAAAGTGGAAATAAATTATTTTACTGTTAAATTATTTTACTGTTCAAAGGGTAAAATCGTCTTTTTAACTGCCATTTAGCGGTCAACTTGCTGGTCAGCTGACGATAATGGCATATATGGAATCGGTGTAAAATTTCAGTGGCATATTTAGAACTTCAATTTTTCAGTGGCATATTTAAAACCGATCAAATTTGGAGTGGTATATTTGGAATTCTCTCTTTCTTTCATGGCTGGATTTGCAAAGAAGATCACCAAACGGTACAATCTGCTACCTGCGTCTATTAGTCTATAGGCCTACGGACCGAGGTTATTTGCCTTCAGCTTCTTCTGGAACCCGCTGAAGCCGAAGTTCAGCCAAACACAGCCATATATGATTAGTGTTTCGGGACATAATCGTTCCCTCGCAAAAGTATTCAGACATTCATGGAGCAAGTAGTAAAACAAGGAGATATAAGCTGGTAGCTAGTGTTTTATCACTCGCAATCATGCAAGTACATGCATGTAACACTTACTACAACGAGACTTTACGACACGAACAGAGAGACAGCATGACACCAACGGAACAGATCAAACAGAAGATTACCCTAAGCAATATGCCTATCTATCTAAAGTCAAGCACGTCTACTGTCTGCATGCTTTATTACATAGTACTACATGTGCAGACCGATACAACGACGCATGGATCACATCGATATATATAAACTTAAGAATAATTAATACTTCCACCTACAAGGACTAATGGAGTTTATCGATCTCAATCTTTGGTCCCGGATGAGTAGAAGCAGCAGCAGATGAGCTCCCACATGCTCTTCTTCACTTTGTTGTGGTCTACCTCCATCCTTCCGATCCTGACCGGGCGATGAACTTCACAGTCACAGCTGAAACTGTTAAGATGGCAATGTTTGCAACTGCTAGAACTAAGCAAGGAGAAGAATTGGATGTTCGTTTGGTGCCTCGACAAGCCTCTCAAGTGACCTATTTATACTGCTTCGTGATGTCTATAATGCTTGGTGTCGCACAACAGGGAGGAGACTTGCTTAATCTGCAAGTAGTACGTAGAGAAGACGCATCAAAGACCACAGAAAGGGAGTGAACTGACAGCGTAGAACAGGTCCTAGCTGGTAACAGTTGAACCTAGGCGATGATTTGGAAGAGTAAAAAATGACTTGAGACTTGAGAGTGTGAAATGATGCTTAGTGGTCTTTGTGACTGTGGCAGTGTGAGAACTGTGAAGTATGGACGTTGAATGGGTTTCGACTTCTTCCGAGCTTAATTAGATGCCCTTCCATCGTGCGCGACAAGCTATATTAGATGGAATCTGGTATAGAAAGTAGCATGGTAATACATTGGTACGGACGCGTATAACTTGGCCGGACTCGATTCTGTGGTCAAATCACTGGTGATCGACTAGTGTGCGCGCAGTACCCGGCTTGAAGGAAACACCGTCCACTACCTGTGAACAAATCGGGCCTGTTATTACCAGAAGAATTCACGTTTTGATCGACCTCAATTAATTGGCAAGCACCAATCCATGGCCGCTGACCTGTTCGTGCTTCGTTCTTGTCACTACCTCAGGAAACACCTCCACTAACGGGCGCAAAACAGTATTCTCTGACGGATTTTGAGCCCGTCAGTAAACTCCTATCAGTGGAAGTTATACTTTCACTGACGGGCGGAGGGCCCGTCAGCAGAGATATATTTTCACTGACGGGTGGACCAGACTTCCAGTGCTGTCCGGGCGGCATTCTGAGAGGACGTTCACTAACGGGCGTGCAACATGCGCCCGTCAGCGGTAACTATTTCCTCTGACGGGTACATGGCCTGTGCCCGTCAGTGGAAGTATTATCATACATTTTTTAAGCATTTCTGAATAGACAATATTTAATATTACAAATATTAAGCATATAGCATTTAAGCACATATATTAAGCACAAATATTAAGCATATAGCATTTAATATCACAAATATTAAGCACCTATAGTAATTAATATCACAAATATTAAGTACGTAAAAGCTAGTTTACAACAAATTAAAACGACAAACAAATTAATTTAACACTGTTTATTCCCACTAGCCCTACTCTAAGCCTATGATGCTTGGCTAGTACTTGCAGGGCGGTGATAAGCGGGTAATTGGACTCCCGCGTAGAAATCACCACTTGACCGAATGACTTTGTTGTTGATAATGTACGCGAAGGTCTTCTGGATGCGGGCAAAGTCCTTTCTCTAGTCGTACTTATCGTCGGCCAGGTTGTGTATAAAATTATTGAATTGATCCTGCCTTCATTGCGGGTTGTGGGATATGTCTTTTCTTTTCTTTTCTGAATCGAGAGATTTATAGATAACTTAACCAGAATTACAATCGAACCGTAAACATTGCAGCAGGAAGTTTGGTGTTTGTTGATCGATTTAACCAAGTGCATTGCTTGTTTGGCGCATAGGTGAAGGGAAAAATGTACACGTCACCCCTGACATGGCACCACCCATGGAAACATATGTCTCACACTTCAAAAAAATCGAAAAAATTATATTTGTACGTTGAGCCAAAAATATGTCCATATATGCAACGCCCGTACGCGCACACACAAGAATGAAAAACTGCTGCGGTTCTTTTCATGCAAAGCAACACCTTATGGAATGCTTATATATTATACATATTGGATAGTTCGCATGACGCGTAAGAAGCAATCACCGGTCCACGACGATTCCGATGAATCAAAATGATGAGGGTCAGGAGTGTTCGGACCTGAAACCTCAGGAATATTTGTGGTCATGTGACAGATGAGGTTATGGATGATGGGTTAGATCATGTTTTTGGTGATCTGTTTGTTATTTCCCATCGACACAAATCCAAATTTTCTATGAGAAAAACACGTAAAATCACTGCCTCAGAAAACACTTCTGCTACATGATCATCACTGACGGACACAAGGAGGTCCGTCGCTGATTAGAGAAAATGCTGACGGGCGAGAACGTGCCTGTCAGTAGTAGTGATGCACAAGGCGAGGCAGCCAACTTACACTGACGGGCACAGTATCCGCACGTCAGTAAAAGTGGAACGAGAGATGCCGGTTGGCATCTCCACTGACGGTAAGCTTCACTGACGGGCACACCTCTAGGGGCACACTTCTAGGGCACGTCAGTGAAGATCGGATCTCCACTGACGGGTTCATTATCGCCCGTCAGTCGAATGTTGCTCCAGGACTGCCTTCGAGAGCAGTCTTATCACTGACGGGCGTCCTTGGTTGCCCGTCAGTGATAATTCTGCATAAAACAGTAGGTCGCCCACAGCTGGCCGGTGAGCTCGCGCGTCTCACACGACTAGCTGCGCCTCCCACGACTCAGGCGCTGTCATGCTGCTCCTCTCCTTCATTCTCCCCCTCCTCCCTCCCTCCTCCTTCTAGATATACTACAATCTTGATCTAGATCTCTTTCAATCATCTCCCTCCTCCTCTCCACCCCTTTTTCCCTCCCCTCCTCCCTCCCTCCTCCTCCTAGATATACAATCTAGATCTAGATTTCTTTTAACCCTCCCTACTCCTCTCCACCCATTTTCTCCTCTCTTTTCTCCCCTCCTCTCTCTCCTTACCCTATTCGGAAGGCTCTCGAGTCCGCTTCTTAATACGATGTAATACATGAAAGAAGAGAATTAATTTTATGTTTATTTTGTTAATTTGGACTATAATCAATTAGTTTGTTGTTGTAGGGATCAATGGATCGAAGTTGGATGTACGGCGAAAGGGCAACACGGAGTTTCATCGATACTTTGAATGAGTTTCTAGATGTGGCCGAAGAAGATAGGGAGAAAAAGGGTGCGAACAAGATGTGTTGTCCGTGTTGTGTATGCAAAAATACGATAATATTCAGGGAGAGAGGCATGTTGCAGCTACACTTGTTGACTCGAGGTTTCATGAAAGGTTATACATGTTGGACAAGTCACGGTGAGGAGGCGGAAATTCTAGCTACTCCTGAATGTTTAGAAGAAGAGGACATACATGAAGACGCAGAAGAAGATGAAGTCCATATTTCTGAATGTAGGGATGACTTGACGGAAAAGGCGGGGAACAATTTGACTAAAATGTTGAGGGACAGGCACATGACGGACCAGGTGGTCGAAGACCCCGAGGATGAAAGAGAGGTTGCAAAGTTTGCGAAACTGATGGAAGACTCGACAAAACCACTATATCGCAGTTGCGATCCTGAGCACACGCGTCTATCAGTCACGCTAGAACTTGTAAGGACCAAGGCAGCCCACAACTGTCCGGACGCAAGTTTCGATGAGACATTGGCTTACCTTGCGACGGTTTTTCCAAAGGAGAACGTGTTGCCTACGAGCACCGAGGAAGCCAAGAAGGTGGTCTGCCCCTTGGATTGGATGTAGAGAGACTCCATGCTTGTCGGAATGACTGCATTATTTATCGCAAAGAGTATAAAGAGCTGCACAAATGTCCGGTGTGTAACACATCTCGATATAAGCGGGGCAGAAATCAAGACGATGATGAGGAAGAAGTGACGAGTGGTGCCCCTGCAAAGGTTGTATGGTACCTTCCAGTCCTCCCCCGTTTGAAGCGTTTTTTCGGTAACAAGAAAGAGGCAAAGCTGATGCGTTGGCACGAAGAGGAGCGAAGAAAGGATGGGGTGTTGAGACACCCAGCTGATGCTTGTCAGTGGAGGGCAATCGATGCTGAATACCCAAATTTCGGTAGTGATCCGAGGAATATCAGGTTTGGTATGAGTATGGACGGAATAAATTCATTCGGCAACATAAGCAGCAGACACAGCACATGGCACGTGGTTCTCTGGATCTATCACCTCCCTCCATGGTTGTGCATGAAGTGGAAGTACATGCACCTATCTATTCTCATTCAAGGGCCAAAACAACCTGGAATGGATTTTAACGTGTATCAACAACTACTGAAGGAAGAACTAGCTACGCTATGGGAAGAAGGGGCTCAGGTCTGGGACGCGGACAAAGAAGAGTTCTTCACTCTGAAAGGTCTATTGTTCACAAAGGTGCAAGATTATCCCGCGTACGGGAACAACGCGTGTCAGTGTACCAAAAGATACAAAGCATGTGTTAAATGCACGAAAGAAACCACAAGTGTTTTCTTAGAGGGCTCTAGAAAAATCGTGTTCATGGGCCATCGAAGGTGGCTGACCATGAATGACCCATGGAGAGAGGACATGGAAAGGTTCGACGGAACAAAAGAAATTTATCCAAAGCCTTGCGAGAAGACCGGACAAGAAATCTATGATCTCTTGAATGAAATGGACGAAGTTGAGTCAGGAAAAGGAAAGAAACAACCGCCGGTAAAGGACGTCTGGAAAAGGAAATTTGTTTTTTGAGAATTGCCTTACTGGCCTCACCTAGACACACGTCACAGCATAGATGTAATGAATGTTGAAAAAAATGTCTGTGACAGCTTGCTTGGTCTCTTGCTCAACATTCCGGACAAGACAAAAGATGGACCGAAGGCACGAGCAGACATGCAATATATGAATATAAGACATGAGCTGTGGGCAACCAGAGAAACGACCAAGACGGGGAAGAATGGTATCAGAGTCAAGACCAGCTGTCCTGCTGCTTGCTACACTTTGAGTAGAGACGAGTTCCATAGCTTTTGCGAATGCCTCTACGGTGTCAAAGTTTCTTCGGGTTACTCGGCAAACATCCGAAAACTTATTGACATGAAGACTCACCGACTGATTGGCATGAAGTCTTATAACTGCCATGTGATGATCACACAGATACTGCATGTTGCAATTAGAGGTATCATGGAGCCCGGTGTCCGCAAGACTATCACAGATCTTTGTAACTTCTTCAACACTATCTGTCAGAAGTCAATCACGGTGTAACGCTGCCTGAAACTGAAGGCTGAGATCACTGTCATACTATGCGAACTTGAGATGTATTTCCCTCCAGCACTTTTCGATGTCATGGTACATCTCATGATCCATATCGTCCTGGAGATACTGGACATTGGTCCCGTATTTTTACACAACATGTACCCGTTTGAAAGGTACAATGGGGTTATCAAGCGCTACGTTCGTAACAGAGCGCATCCGGAAGGTAGCATCATCCAAGGCTATGCTACCGAAGAGGGTGTCGAGTTCTGCACGGATTACATGCGTGATCAAAAACCTAGGTGTTCTAGTTTCGCGGCACACAGGCAGGCTCGACGGTAAAGGTCCGATCGGGCATAAAAATTTACATGTGTATCGATCGGAAAGATCAGATGACTACAACAGAGCACATTTCGTGGTGTTGCAACACTTGGTTGTGGTACGGCCTTATATTCAGATCCACATCAGACAGCTGCGCGAAGCGAATCCAAAAAGGGCACAGTTGCGCTCACGAAAGAGCATAACGCAAAGTTCTCCGGGTGGCTAAAGGACTATTGGTATGAAAGGGAGCCGACAAATGGAGAAGAAGAAACTGTCCGAATGTTGTCACAAGAAACCGATAGCAAAGTCGTGACGTGGCAATCGTATGATATCAACAGATACACATTCTATACGAAGACTCAAGACCGGCGCAGTACGTACCAGAACTGCGGTGTAAGAAGGAGTCTAGAACTGGTCATCGGGGCAAGAAGTGTACGTACTACGGTGTGATCGAAGAGATCTGGGAACTTGACTACACCGTGACCAAGATCTCCATGTTTCGTGTCAGATGGGCGAAAGACGTTAGAATCGAAGATATCAACACCAGTACCATGGTCATACCTCCACCGATCCTTATGGAGTACGACAAGTCAAATCAATCAGTCCTAAAGATGAGCCATGGGTATTAGCCAAACAACTCGCCCAAGTCTTCTACATAACCGACCCAAAGAATAAGAAGCGCGTTGTCGTGAGGAAAGGGAAAATGAGTATTGTTGGAGTAAATGGTGTAGTTGATGAAGAGGGCTACGACCAATTCGACGATCCGGACACAGAAGAAGAAGATGTTGATGATCGAACGAGCAAAAGGCGCAAAGGTACTCAGGATGCGTGTCCCTACATAAGACACAGTCACACTGAAGGACTGACGTATACCAGCAAGAAGATCAAAACTACTGTCGAGAAGCGTGTCGAAGACGACGAAACCTAGCTTTTCGATCAATTCAGAACAAACCTTAATGTGTAATAATATCATTTTGATGAATTGAATGGTTAATTATGTTCGGGACTTGGTGAAATTTACATCTGTTGCATGTATGCTCTAAGTCCGCTCTGCGAACCCTAAAATCAGCCCCTAAATCCACTCCGCAAACCCTAAAATCAGCCTCTAACTCATCTTGCTAAGTCCGAGAGAAAAGAAAATCAGCCAACTATGTCAAACCCTAAAAAACTTTCACTGACGGGCCATGACATCGGGACCGTCAGTGGTACCTTCTTTCACTGACAGGCGATGACACGGTGCCCATCAGTGGTACTATACTTTCACTGACGGGCGCCTTGTTGTCGCTCGTCAGTGATTTACGAAGGACTTCCATTGACGGGCGCATACTAAGGGCCCGTCAGTGGTACTAATCTAAAGCAATCTTTCTTAGAGCTCCATGCAAGATATAAACCCTAACTCTCCAATTTCAAACAATTCACTTCATCTCCAAATCGTGCTTTGCTTCTTCCGTTTCTGGCTCGGCGTCGGCATCGGCGGCAACTACCCGTGGCAAGGTCAGAGAGAGAGAGAGAGAGAGAGAGAGAGAAGGAGGGATGAGAGCCTCCCTCTTGTAGGATAATTGTAAATGATAGAAAATGTGTATGTAAAGTTTAGAAAAAGTTCATGTAAAGTTCTTAATTTAGAAAAAGTTCATGTAAAGTTCTTAATTTACACTTCTGCATTACTTTCCTTTTCATTAGAACATGGAGCCAAAAGAAAAAAGAAATCACCAAGTGCAACCCTAAAGCTTTTATACCGGGTTCCATGTGCATGCATGCTTAACCAACAACCGTTTGGATACTTTCGGACGGTTGGTCTGGCCTTTCCTTTGTATATGGCACCACAAGCTTTATTTATGCAGTCACAAACCAAGGGTTTAAAGTTTCTAGAGCAGGTTGGTGATGCTCCACCGGTACCACATGGAACCCTTGACGATATGATGATCGCCACATGGTACCATTAATGCTTTATTTACATAACTAACTTTGGCATGATTGGGCCAAAGCATTGTCGAAAGCTACAACTACATATATATTTCTATTGTTTTGGAGGAACATAGTCTGGTCCAAGCTTAGCTAGCCTCCGTGTATAGAACAGATATATATGAACAAGTAACAAAAAGATTATCGTATCTGACTTGAAACGAACATGAGACCATCTAGGACAAATGTAATGATCGTAGTGTTCATATAGTGTCACACTATCATTTGGTACTTATGTGGCACTTTGTATCTCTTTTGGTGATAACATATATATACACGCTTTGTGATAGATAGTTAGGTTGTAGTAATCCCGCCAGCGGTTCTCTTAGCTTTTGCACTTCCAAGCTTAGAGATAGGCAAGAAGCTAATTGTTGTACCGTCCTTGCTCCAGGATGGACCCTATTGTCGCACTCCTTCCAATCCTCCCAACCAGTACTAGCACCAATCCAATCCCAAACAAAAAAGAAGAATGAAGTGATCCTCGGCCTCAGGCTTTCCCTTCTTACTCCATAGATGGTTGTTTGATGTAGGAGAGGAAGGAGATGTCATTCCGTCGCTGGTTACTTTATAGAAAAATCTGACATAGTCAATTTTTGGTTAAATTAATTCTGAATTTGAGCTTTTCATACATTTGATATTTCTAGTTACTTGTTCTGATACATGGTTTACATTTTTCAAGTTTCTTAATCAGAAATGGACTCATCACCAACCCGGGACCTAGCCCGCGTAGATGATGACAGGGCAGCGCCCCTAGCCGTGGCGGCCCAGATTGACGCCCCACCCCGAACCAATCAAACAGCCCCCGAGCCGGCCAGTGAACCTGCCGTCGAGCCGGCCAATGTACCTTCAGCACCTGCACCTCCCGTGAAAGGCGCTCCAAGCATCACCATGACCCGAAGGCAGCAGGAAAGAAGATCTTATCTCCAAACACACTCAATGCCGCAATGGGCAAAGCATTGACGGGAGGCAAGAGGGCCTCCTCTCCAGAGTCAAAGAGGAAAAGAAAAAGAACACACAAACGGGGCAGCACCGTTGCGAACTAGGCAAGCAAGGAAAGCAAGAAAAAAGCCTTATCCTTCCAGACATCTACCAAAACTATCAAGAAGCCTCGACGAATAGTGTACGATGCAGGTGAGCCCTTGCTCCTAGATGATGAGGTGGAGAGGTTGCCCGTACAGATGAAACTGCTGCATGACACAATCATGATGATGTCACGGAATCGGGATGAATATAAAATACATTTTAAGGTCCAGGTGCCAAAAGATTACGGTTTCTTCTTGGACAGACAGCATGACACCTTTGACATCAATTTTGAAGATATCTTTATGTTGTTCAACCTCTTCCGGCTCGACACCATGCTCGTCAGGCTGTGGGCGCTTCACCAAGCCCAAGAGTGTAGGCGTCTGCCCAACTGCATTTTTAGAATAATGGATCCGGTCATTATGAACAACTACTATGTACGAGAAGCGACGTCAGTCCTAATAAATTACGTCCTGGAGTCCTTGATATACCATAAAGATAAGGACTACATACTCCTGCTCTACAACCCCCCGTAAGTTACTTACTACCGTGTCTAGTTTGCTTTTCTTAAGCACGTATCCCCATCTGTTTATATTCGTTCGTTACCTTTTACGCAGCGACCACTGGATCCTCATTGTCATCCACAAGCCTTCAAGAATGATATACTATTTTGATTTCCAAAGAAGTGCCAAGCGGGACTACTCAGGAATTAAGGCAGTTTTGGAAGCCACCTTTTAGGAATACAACTTGCGAGGGGGAGGAGCAGAATGCAAGAGCAAAAAGCTGATCCGCAAATTCAACTTCCCTTGCAGGCAACAGCCGGAAGGTAGAGTGACATGTGGGTACTACGTCTGTGCTCACATAGACGTGTTCTTTATATCCCATAACCTGCAATGGAGCCAGGATCAATTCAATAATTTCATACACGATCTGGCCAACGAGAAGTACGACTGGAGGAAGGACTTTGCCCGCATCCAAAAGACCTTCGCGTACATTATCAACAACGAAGTCATTCGGCCAAGCGGTGATTTCTACGCGGGAGTCCAATTACCCGCTTACTGCCACCATGCAAATACTAGCCAAGCATCATAGACCTAGAGTAGGGCTAGTGAAAATAAACATTGATAAATTCATGTCTTTGTCATTTTAATTCGTTGTAAACTAGATTGTATGTACTTAATATTTATGATATTAATTGCTATATATGCTTAATATTTATGATATTAATTGATATATATGCTTAATATTTATGATATTAGTTGATATATATGCTTAATATTGTCTATTCAGATATGTTTAAAAATGTCTGAATAATACTTCCACTGACGGGCACAGGCTATGTACCTGTCAGAGGAAACTACTTCCGCTAACGGGCGGAAGTTTCCCGCCCGTCAGTGAAAGTCTTCTCAGGATGCCACGCAGGCACCGCTAGAAGGCTTTTCACCGACGGGCCGGTTCCACCCGTTAGTGAAAATATGTCTCTACTAACGGGCTCTCCGCCTGTCAGTGGAAGTATCAGTGCTGGTTAGTGGAAGTATCAGTGGAGCTTACTGACGGGCGCAGAACCCATCAGTGACTGCCGTTTTTTCGCCCGTCAATGCTGGTGTTTCTTGAGGGAGTGAGTGAGCTCTAGAAAACACAAATGTTCCAAATGAGGGGTATTTTTTGAAATAGCAGGGGTATTGATGACTTGGCTAAATTTTAACATGTTACCGATTTAGTCCAGGAACAATTTAGATTTCATCACCCTACTTGAGATTCGGAAAAATGCTTTCAATGCATCTGATCTTGACCAATTCTCTGGCGGGAGGGATTTCCTTTGGCATTGCTTGCCGCCAACAGATCGGTCTAGTGGAATCCTCCTTAGTGTAAACCTTGTTGTCTTTGATATTGCCCAAATTACAGAGGGGGGCTTTTTTGTTAAGTTTCATCTTCGGAACAAAGCTGATGAGTTTCAATGGGTGTTAATTGTTGTCTATGGTGCAGCTCAGCCTTAGCTTAAGGAGTTATACTTAACTGAGCTCGTGAATGATTGTCGCATGGAATCACACCCTATTCTAGTGGGTGGCGATTTTAAATTATCCGATGAAGCGAAAAGAAAAATAATCCAAAATTTGATGCTTGAGGCCTTTCTTATTTAATGTTGTCATTGACGGTTTAGACCTAAGGGAAATAGCCCTATTGGGTCAGAAGTTAAACTCCGCCGATAATTCGACCTTCGAAAAACTTGATAGAATGCTTTTATGCACTGAGTGGGAATAAAAGTATCCCCTCGTTCCCGTTATAGCATCAGAACAATTCCTCTCGGACCACACCCCATTATTGCTTAAAACGGAGGAGGTTTTTCATAGTGGCAACCAGCCTCCTTTCAAATTTGAATTAGGCTGGTTGACGAGATGGTTTCTTTGATATGGTGAGGCAGTGCTGGACACAAGAACATGGGGGAGGTACTTTGTTGAAAAATGGCAAGCTAAAATTAGACGCCTAAGACAACACCTACGGGATTGGGCAAGAAATACAAGGTGGGCATAAAGAAAGAGAAAGAATCTCCGTTGGCCATTATTGATAGCTTAGATAAAAAAAATCCAAAGACATTAGACTATCCAATGTGGATATATCTTTAAAGCAATATCTAATGATCACTTGGCCCGCCTTTTATAGGAAGAAAAATTAAAATGGTACGAATGAGCCAAGGTGAAACATCTGCTTGAGGGCAACGATAATACGATGTACTTCCATCTGGTTGCCAACGGTAAACACTCAGGCTTGAGCAAGAGGAAAGGATTATTATGGGTGATGAACATATTTAAAAAATACATCACGTCATATTACAAAGGATTGTTTGGGCCTTCGGAGGGGAATGACCTTTCTATGGTTAAATCCTGGCAGGACAAGATCCTGGAGATCTCTCAGTCTGAAAACACCTCCCTCATGGCTCCTTTTTCATAAAAAAAGGTGAAGGATGTGATCTTTTAAATAGAACATAATAAAACGTCAAGTCTAGATGGGTTTCCAACTGAATTTTGTCAAGTGTTTTGGGACGTAATTAAAACCGTCCTGCTTGCTATGTTTCACGACCTTCAGGTGGGGACACTTCCTATTTTTAGCCTAAACTTGGTTTCATTAATCTATTACCAAAGATAAAAGATGCAAATTATATACAGCAATATAGGTCCATATGCCTCATCAATGTCAGCTTTAGTGTTTTCACCAAAGTGGGTATGAATAGATTAACCACAGTAGCTGGTAGTGTTGTGCAATCCACCCAATCAGTTTTCATGTTGGCTAGAAATATTCTTGATGGAGTCGTCATCCTTCATGAGATGATCCATGAAATGCACAAAAAGAAGCTAGATTGCATGATTTTTAAAATAAATTTTAAAAAAGCATATGATAATATGAATTAGAAGTTCCTACAACAAACTAAGAATGAAAGGCTTTTCACCTAAATGGTGTTCTTGGATTGAGAGCTTTGTTACTAGTGGAAGTGTAGCTATCGAAATAAATGATGATATTAGGCTATTATTCTAGCCTAGAAAAGGCCTACGTCAAGGTGACCCACTGTCTCCCACGATGTTTAAACAACAAACATCTCTAAAAAACAGCAACCACTTAAACTAGGCAAGACAGGACTGTTGCAATGGTGCTTAGGTGAACGCAAACGAGCAGCACCCCTAAGTTCTATAATTTATAGGGGTCACACATGAAATTTCCCTATATGTTGGAGAGTTTACTGGGAAAATAGCATGAGAAACCACAAGAAAATTCAGTGAAGAACGACGAGTTCTGTCTTGTAAATACCTGTCACTCTGCTTATAGTACATCAAGTCACACAACTCGGGAAACTTGGTTTGCACGTACCTGGAATAGTACATGAATAATTAATCACAAAAAGGAGAAATCAATATAGACCAGGTCATCGGTCATAGTTAAACGCTGGACTTGGGCTTAACTAATTTGCACTTGTCACTGAATTTTCAGTGAAAGATACTTGCAGAATCTTGCCAAGTAAAAAAAGAAAAAGAATAGTTGCTTGCAATGCAAGCTATACGCTCGTAGCTAGCTCGTTCTCTGCACTTTGACCAGCCTTTATTAGAAGTGAGAACAGACTGAAAATGACAATGGCTGTACCGGTACATCATGACCTGACCTGACGTTTTTGTGTGATTGTGTCACTCTTGTCTGTCAGTGTGAGCGTCTGACTTGACTGCGAGCTTAGCTCAATTTTAACAAGCCCTAAGGTTTGATTTGATGATGCCTTCAATGGTTTTGTCGGCATGCGTGCAACACGATGGACTTTTACACATGGTACGCGTAACCGGAGACTGATCTCGTTCGCTAGCTGTCCGTTGAAAGCTAGCTAATTAAGCTCCCTTGACTGAAGCATGAATGGGACCGTTTACCTCTGCCTGGAACAGTTCAAATGCTGCTAGTGCTGTACGTAACGGAAATGTTTAACGCAAACTGCTTTGCGCGTATTTACGTACGTCGTCTTGTCGTCGACGCGAGACTGCTCACGTACGCCGTTGATTTGTGCGTGTGCGGTGTGCATAAGTACATATATACGTGATACGCGTGAAACGGCAGCGTTGCACTATGGAAGAACAAAAGAAAACAGAGTACCACTTTTCTGTCACGTACATTAATGCGTGATGAGAGGAATTTTTTTGAACCTAGGACACTACTGCACAAATTAATGTGATATAAAAAATAATTGGCTGTCATTATGGGTACTTACACACATTTGAGAGTCGTCATTTGTCCTTTACGGGGCCCATGGAGGTCAAACATGACAGTAACGTTAAGTGTTATAACGGACAGAAAGGTACTCCTTTATCTAGAAATATAAGTTGTACGTGTCATTCAATATTTATTTTAATCAAAAATTTATTTAATGATATATAGATTACGTGATATAAAATTGATATCATTAAATTTGTATTAAGAAGTACTTTCCAATAATATCAATTTTATTTTAGATAATACATGTATATCTAGACTAACGGTAGGTTAAAGTTAAATTTTAGAAAATACCTGTACCTTACATTTCTGAAGAAAAAGAGTATATAGTTAGCCTAGAAAAAGCAAGTTGCATTCTACATCTAAGGGGTCTCACACTAGGCATGGGAGAGGTCTTTTTTTTGAGGGGGCTGCACATGGAAGAGTAGTGGGCCAAGCTAGGGGCATCTTTGGAGGTAATGAAATTTCTCTATAAATACGACATATCAAGAAAATTTTGAAGGATACAAGCTGCATGAGCTAAATTTGTTCAAAACTTAGGATAAAACTCGTCTGAAACTTAGAAGTAAGTGATACTTGTCTAAAATCTAAAACTACGAGAAACATGTGTGATATTTGTCTAAAACTGCGAAAAACATATGCGAAACTTGATTGTCACCAGTGAGACTTGTCTAAAACATAATTACACCCGGAGTGAACTTCATTAAATTTGTATACAATTATTGCATGGTGTATAAAGTAAAAAGGTCCTGGTTAAAGACCATCACGCGGAAACTAGTTTACCAAGCATAAAAATCAAGGTAGAAATTATCGTAGTAGGTGAAAAAAAGACATCTCATATAAATAATATAAATGATGCTCTTGGCAGAAGATTTCACTGCCAAAAGGCTACTACCTGCAGAGTTTCGTAAAGTGGGGCCCACACAAAAGCAAAATACGTAACAGACCAAACATCATACAACAATGTACGAGCGCATTTCGGTCAAACAACCTACTAGGGCCATGTACGAATCTTATCACCCATCCAACGACTGAGACGCCGTGGGCGAATCGTATTGAATTCACTTTTCTTACATTGAAAACACCTGGCATTCACAGGTTTTGAATGACGAGAAGATCGAGAGAACTGATTGGTACTCCCTCTGTCTATCTAGCGTGTTCCCGTATTCTCTAATACCAATGCGTAGGGTAGAAAGACTAATTTAGTCCCATTAACTCCGTTGATTCCTGTTTAGAAAGTGAATCGGCCGCGGCGGGTTGCGTACTCGCTCGCCCGACGCAGTCTCCGCGCCAACGGCCCGTCCTCAATTCTCGCTCACAACGCTGGTGCATGGTGCATGCAAGATCCATCAGATTTGCATGCATGATTTGCTCGAAATTTTGTCTTCAAATATACTGATCGCAGCGGCAAAAATTTCGGTAACAAAATTAGAAATTGCAGTGCCAGTAATTTCAATATAGCACGGCAGGAACTCCATTGAAACTCTGAAATCGATTTCGAGCTCTTGCACTTCCGAACCTATATATAGAGGCATATAGTCTCTTCTTCTTCCACGCGTGTCCGTACAAACCTTCTCATTATGTCCAATCCAAACAGCGATGTTTACAGCACCTAAGGCATGCACTTCGTCACCATCTTCCTCTATTTGCAGCAGTGAATCCGGGACAAATGTATTGTCCGTGGCAAGCAAGTCCGGCACCGCAGCCGGCGACGATGCTCGCAACCTTGCCGTGGCTGCACCCAGCGACGATGCTCGTGTCCTCGCCGTGGCCGCGCCTGGCGACAATGCTCGCGTCCTCGCCGTGGCCGCGCCTGGCGACAATGCTCGCGTCCTCGCCGTGGCCACGCTCGCCGACGTTGCCATCGACCTCGCCGAGGCCGCGCTCGTCAACGGTGTCCGCGATCTCACCGACTTCGTGACCGGCGACGATGCCAACAACCTCGCCGTCTCCGCACCCTGAGACGTTCTGTTTCATCTCCACGTCTGCTCAATCCTGAGCTGTTGTGCCATTTGCATTCGCTGTACTAGCACGAGAGTTATGACGGGAATTGTGAAGGTTTGATTCTTGTGCCGAGCTCGAGGGTAGAACAGGAAGAAAACGAGCAAACTTGCTTCGGGAGATGTTATACGCCTTACAAAACTGGACTAATCTCAATCCAAAATGCGCCTAACAAAAATAGACGGAGGGAGTATATTAGATTACTTGCACGCTCGAATCTTACAGATGTGTGTACGGTAAGATTTTTTGGTCGAACCTAGATTTAGTAAAACATGTCTCTACCTTACGATAATTGGTCGATTTCCGAACTCTTGGTTGTGAACTTTATTAAATTGTATGTACCGATCAGTTTACCAAAATACTCGAGTTGTTGGAAAAGATTTCACTCACGTCTAGACTTCTCCAGACGTTATATGTGAGATCGACATAGGCATAAATATATTTTTAATATTATGTTGTTTGGGTCTTGAACTTGAGACCTCTTAACTTTTATGTCATGTTGAATTGTATGCACTAATCAGTTCGTCAAAAAACTTAAGCTGTTGTAATAGGTAGACAATATATTTCGATAAGCCCTCCTTTCCGGACTTAAAATATTCTTGTAAATCAAAAGTTTCATGAACGCATAAAGCCAAAATACTGCGTAACTTTTAGCAAGAAACCGAACATTCTCGCAAATATAGAGCAACTATTAGTTATCTTTCTTCGTCAACATACCAATCTCTTGATCAGTAACACAGTATACTCGAACGACACATGCAACATATCCTGGTTCATACTCATTTATTTTTATGGAACACCGATATTTCATTAACCAGAGGACACGGTAAAATCATCGGCCACAGAACGAGTTAGAATCTTGTGGAAGTTCGTCAACCACATAGCATGGTTTTCGTGAACTCGACCGCACTCAACAACGCCAGCACAAAACTCAATAAACTCATGAAACGCAAGAAAATATTTTTAGAAACGGAGGCAAAAGATTTACCTCATCTTATTAATTAAGAAGAGTTTACAAATATAAAATATAAATTAGTCGACAAACGGCCATGTCACTTAAATCTACTCTCAAGGCATTATTGCACTCAAATATTTTGCGCCGGCCATGCCCCACAACGCTCTCTCTTCCTTAATCTTTCTTGTAACAATAGTAGGCATTGTGGAGACGTTCCTAAAGACTCTAGCGTTCCTCTCGTTCCAAATTTCCCACGACACAAACATGACAAGCGATGCAATCCCTTTTCTCGGGTTACGGTTAGCGTTGACGAGGGAGTGCCACCACTCTTGAACCGAGTTGAAGTTATTCCAATCATCGGTGTGCAACTCCGTCATCCCAAGCCATCCCTTAATCTCATTCCAAATTCGCCTCGTGTATCTACACATGAAAAGAATATGCGTCGCCGTTTCCGGTTCCCTCTTGCATAATTGACACAGGCCACAGTTTGGCCATCCTCTACGTTGTAGTCTGTCGGCAGTCCACACACAGTCTTGAAAGATGAGCCAATCAAAGAATTTGTGCTTCGGCGGTGCCCAATTTTTCCAGATCATCTTCTTCATTAAGGAGTTTCCCATGGGACCTAGCTGCGCGTGGTACGTCGAAGATGTTGAATATTCGCCCGAGGCAGTTGGGTTCCACACTATGGAATCATTTGTCTCCTCATGAAGTTGCACCTCCTGTATAGGGACCCAAAACTCATAGAAATCAAGGATATGATGCACTGTGATGCCCGTGTGTAGGTTGATGTTGGCTATCCAATGGTCCTGGTCCAAGGCTTTTTGCACGTTTATGTTTTTTTCGATTTGATATTGCAAAGATGTTCGGAGCTATGTCCTTCGGCTTGCGTCCCCCAAGCCATGGCGAGTGCCAAAAAGAAGCAGTTTTCCCATTGCCGATGGTGATGGTGGTCAAGTCATAGAAAAGGTCCATATACTTCGCATCGCATGGTTGTCCCATACGGACCCAAACTCTCTCCGGGTCCCTCCAAGCAAGCCACGGCCACCGAAGATGTAAGGCACGTGCAAATTTGTCCATGTTTAGGATGCCAAGGCCCCCCATATCCGTCGGCCGACAAACATCATCCCACTTAATTTTGCATTTTCCTCCCGACACCTTATCGGATCTGGCCCATACGAAAGCACGCTGCAACTTGGTGATAGAGTTGGAGGTTCCCTTGGGAAGAATGAGCGATGTGAGGTGGTAGATGGTCTGGGAAGTAATAACTGATCTAATCCAAGTGTTCCTTCCTGCCATAGTGATGAATCTCCCCTGCCCACCCAAGACCTTGCCTGCAATCTTGTCCACAAGGCTTTGAAAGTCCACCGAGCGCAAGCGATGTATGGAGAGCGATAGCCCAAGGTAATGAATTGGAACTGGGTGCGCACTGCCTAGAAGTTACGAAGAATGCCATCCAAATTCAAATCTGAGCATCTGATTGGGGTGACCGAGCTCTTCTGCACATTAGTTACCAGGCCAGTGACGTCCCCAAAATTATGGAGAATGGAGGCAAACATACTGATATCCTCAGCAATAGGCGCCATAAAGATTGCCGCATCGTCAGTGTAGAGAGAGGTGCGGATGCTCGCTCCCCGACCTCGCAATCTGTGGAGATCCCCATTGGCCCGTGGCCAGATCTAGGACCTGATGAAGTGGGTCGATCGCGAGGACGAACAGCAGAGGCGATAAGGGATCGCCCTGTCTCAAACCTCTACCATGCTGAATTGGGCTTCCGGGGACCCCGTTTAACAGAATACGGGAAGATGAAGTGCTCAACAGGGCCGCCACCCAATTTCTAAACCTCGACGGGAACCCTCTTCTTTGCATCAAATCTAGCAGAAACTCCCATCTAACAGAATCGAAGGCTTTTTTGATGTCCAATTTGATAAGGAGGGAAGGAGTGTTAGTTTCTCTGCAACCGCGTTGCATAGTTCTGGACGTACAGAAAGTTGTCGTGAATACTCCTCGTCTTGGTGAAGGCATTCTGGGCACGGGATATGAGAGTGTTCATGAACGGTGCAAGCCTAATTGCCATCACCTTTGCAATAATCTTGGCTACGATATGAATAAGGCTAATAGGCCTAAAGTCAGAGATGGCTTCTGCCTCATCCTTCTTCGGTAAAAGAGTCACGTTACGCAAGGAAATATGAGTTTTATTTCAGAATGTGGTTACATGACCCTTGATTTCCCTTACCGCAGGAGAAGCTAGCACGACGCAATCACAAAACTGCAAACCAATAACTGAACCAAACAATTAAGCATCACCCAACATCTAATCACACACAGTCCTTGCATTCAACATTAAACAACTTCTGGTGATCGACCTGTACGGAAGAATTTCACCTACGGGGGAAACCACTAGACCCTTGACCTCTCGCTGTCTCTCGTGAATTCAGGTATTAATTAATCGCTGGTCTGAGGTGATGAACAGCCGCAAAGGAGCTGCCAGATGCTCCTCTTGACGTTGTTACGGTTGGATTTTCCCATTGTTCTTCCAGAGATCTCTGAGCTCCACAAGTTGAAATGCTCCAAGAAGATGATCCTGAAAATAATAGAGTTACATGGTATGAGTCATCATTGGCCAAAAGCTCAGATAAGTGTGTTCTCCCAATTTAAACCAGGTACTAGCAAAATAACTACCACTAACTACCAAACATGAAACTGGAAAGAGCGTACAAAGCTTATTCTTACCGCTATATCAGGGAAACGAGATACCTGAAAATAAGAGCTCTGAAACTAAGCTAGGCAAGCTTGGTGCCTTTGGCGCAAACAAGTTACGTATATTTATAGCTTTTTCGAGCAGAAAATTCGTCATGAGTACTAGGAAACATGCTTTGGAATAACATCAGACACTACTAAGAAAAGTTCGTGAGAATCCACGCGAACATTCAGTGAAGAACGACTGAAAGAGTCCAGGACTTGAACTTGAAATGTGGTCCACTTGCAGAAACTTCAGTGATACTTGCTAGCGATTAGCCTAATCAACCCATGTCATATATTGTATAGTGTACCCTGCATAGAACGAGTCCTGGACGTCCAAGCATGCTATTTCGTCGAATTCATAAACAGTTAAACAAACGAGTCCTGGACGTCCAAACTAAATGTATTCTGAAATTTTTGTAAGCTAAATGTGAGTCGTTATTTCCTTTGTTTAACTGTTTATTTACTAGAAGGTGTATATATAATCGGCTCAAGTGAATGGTTAGGACGTTGATCGATCTTTGCATGCAGACGCTTAAAAAAAGGAAGAAGACCATGGCGTACACCCGGGGTTGCGTCTGTTGAAGCGAAAAAGTGGATCCACGAGAAGATTCAGTGAAAAGAACGAGTCCTGCTGAATGTTGGTTGAACCGTTCAACTTAGAGGAGATTTGCACTGTTCTTTTTTTTTAAAGATGGGCAACAGATTTGCGGCGTTTCATTAGTTAAGCAAGAGTGAAATTAAAGGTTTACAACCCAGACATGTCCGATAAAAAAAAAGAGAGAGGAAGAGAGCCTACTCTCCCGGTATGATGCCTCTTAAGTATTTTTCCTGCTATAACCCAATCGACCATTTTATTTTTCATTTATAAACAATGATATTCCATAAAGTGTGTTCATTCTTAAAACACGTGCTTTTTTTTCATTTCAGATCTCCCACGAAACAAGCATGACGAGGGAGACATGTGCTTTTTTGAGGTTCAAGCCCCAAACAAACTCGGATCACCATTCCTTGATTGAGCCGTTGAAGTTTCACTCATTTGAATTTACTTCATGAAGGCCTAACCAAGCCACAACCGTTGTCCAGATGCGGACCATGAAACAGCATTTGAAAAGGATGTGCGCTGCCATTTTTGGTTCTTGCTTGCATAGTTGGCATAGACCACAATTGGGCCAACCCCGCCTCTCAAGGCGATCTGGAGTCCAGACTCGATTTTGGATGATGAGTCAGGCAAAGAGCTTACATTTTGGAGGTGCCCAATTTTTTCAAATATTGGGATTCATCATTATGGATGTTACACCTAGGAATTGTCCTTGTAAGCGGTGGACGCCGAGTAAATTCCATAGCCATGAATTTCCATGTGATTGCGTCCTTGATGCCTTGATTGAGATGAAAATGGGCAAGCTCAGTCCATAGAGCTAGCCACTCAGAGATTTGATTTATTGAAATTCCTCCCTTCATATCAAGATGGTTAATCCAAGCATTTTGGTTGAGAGCTTTGTGAATAGACCAATTTTCTTCTTAGAGACAGCGTAGATTGATGGTGCCAAATCCCTTGGCCTTTCCCCCTTAGCCAGGCCAAGTCCCAAAACCTCGCCTTTGATCCATCTCCAATGGTGACCGTCATTGCCGCATGTAAGAGGTCCATGTCGATGGCATTGCATGGATTGCCTATCCTGTTCCAAGTGCGCTCTGTGTTCGCCCATTCTAGCCATGGCCAACGGATTATGAAGATGTAGTTCCATACGACGGGTAGTCCCATCTAACAGAACGGAAGGCCTTCTTGATGTCAAGCTTGAAAATGAGGGTTGGTGTGCGAGAGCAATGCAATCTACGCACCAAGTTTCTAACATACATGAAGTTATCATGAATACTTCTTGTTTTTTATGAAGGCCCTTTGATTGTGAGAGATGATCGAGTTCATATGTGACGATAGGTGGGTGGCCATCATCTTTGCAACAATCTGTGCAATCTCCTCGGCCCTGTCCTTCTTTGCAAGGAGAACGATGTTTGCATAATTTAGCCGGTGGAAATTGTTGACATGAAGGTTGGAGAACGTGTGTATTACTTGCATAACCTCCTCTTTTATTGTTCCCCAGCATGATTTGAAAAAAAAGCTACTGTAAACCCATTAGGACATGGCGCCTTGTCGCCCAGCATAGAGTTGATACCATTGAGGGCCTCACTGTCGCAGAAGGCATCATCCAGGCTGTTAAGGTTGTGTTGTAGGATATTCATGGCCGACTAATTATAATCGAAGGTCCTCTCTAGCCTCTTATGCATGGTAGAGGAGTAATGCTGGTGGATTATGTTTTCCTTTTGCTCATGAGCTGTGACCCAACCTTTGTTGTGCTTGAGGCGATGGATTAGATTTTCCTATGATGAGCATTGGCGAGAATGTGAAAAAACTTTGTGTTGGCGTCTCCTTCTTTTAATGTCACAATTTTTGAACATTATTTTTTTCCTTGATCGTTCCAGCATTGCCAGCCTAATCATCTTCGCTTCAGTCTGGCCCTAATGTCATTTTCCTCAAGGGAGAGCGCCCTATGGTCCTGAGCAACGTCGAGTTGTAAAATGACCTGGAGCACCATGTGGAACTGAATCTTGTCATGCGAGAAGATTGATTGACTCCAAGCCCTTAGACTCTGGCTCATGTTCTGTAGCTTATTGAAAAGCACCTAGCTAGGCTCGGAATGAGGGACGTTCTCCATCCAAATGTTGTGAAAAGTCTGATGGAATCCCATGATATTTATCCAGAAATTTTTGAATTTGAAAGGTCAAGGACTGGGAGGGCCCGACTCATTGCCAACAACAATGGGCAATGTTTGAAGAGGGAGGACAAGAGCGCGTGTAACACATGGTTTCTAAAAGCAAGGTCCCACTAATCGTTACAGGAAAAGCTAGACAACTTGCACAAAGTCGGGTTCTCCCGCTCGTTGCTCCAAGTAAACCTCCTATTCTGGAGGTGGATCTCCTTTAGCTCGCATGATTGTAGGGTGTTCTGAAAGCTGGTTATGTGATTCCTATTCACATTTGGCTTGTTCATGTCACGCGCTCTATAAATTTGGCTTGCGTGCGAGGAGCTCTGCGAAGAATTCACCCTTATGCCTATGATCCATTGGTCCGTATATCGAGGTTATCTTGAAGGTGGTGTTAGACTAGAGAACCAGCATTGTCGCAAAGAGGCAAAATGAGCTAGATTGGATGTTCTAGACATGCACATGTTATCATCCCACAGCGTGGCGATACCACCTCTTGTTCGATCAGCCGATCTCTGAAAAAATAATTCAATCTTCATCCGCGGAGGTAGGAAGCAGTGAACTGGTCAATGGCCTCAAGCTTCATTTCTTGGATGCAAACAACATGACATGGGATTGCTGCAATTGTCGCATGAACCGTTGTTCTTCCGTCCAAACAATATAAGATGCGGATGTTCCAACTAATGATGTCAAGCTTAATGTCCTGCATCTAAAACCAAATCAACTATGGATTCATGATCCTTGCAAAGGGCTCGGGTGCATGTTCGTACGACATAAGTAGGACAAACAACAGGCTAGTAGTAAAACGGTACATACATGATGCATTGCATGGCTGAAGCAAAAGGTTCAGGATCATCAAGTTCTCAGGGACTCGGTGAACAACAGGCCGAGCACAAGGTATCATGACAAGTACCACAACATAAACATCAGTTTGTGGATACATGAAACTAAAAACAGCTGCGGAACTGGGTGGCCCCTGACTAGGTTGCGGCATTGACCAAACATGTGTTGCATCCGTCATCATCATTGTCCACTGTCTTCCCTGCCATGCTCAACCAAAGCATCCTCAACCACGGTCGTGAAGTCACGCAAAGGGCAGTGATGGCAATGGACAGCAACCTTCCTTGGAATAGTTCAACAAACCTTCAGATTGCAGCTTTAGTCATTCTTCCCCCTCCTCGATGATCCTGAGCCTACGACACAATAGCTTCTCCGCCAGTTTTGCAATTGGCGTGCCCATATTCTTGCTGGCAAGACGCTTGCTAGAACAGTAGACCAGGAATCCACCGGTGAGATTCTTGCACCTGTTCGTGGGTGGGGGCGGCAGGGAGTATGCTGGTAGTAGTAGGAGCGATGCTTGCATAGGAAGGAATAACGGGGTTGTGCGCCCAGCGTTAGTGATTGCGTCGATGGTCCCAACGTTTGAGTCGTAGTTGCCGACGAGCATAACCTGCGCAACCGGTGGGATTGGCATCGATGTTGTCAGGTCGAGAAATGGTCTAGGGTGGTGTGGCGCATGGTCATCGGCGTGGTGATCTGCTTTGAGCCTGGCTAGTTGACTACGTGCTAAGAGGTGGGAGGAGTGGTGAACAGCAGGTTGTTGGGCTCGTCGAGGTCTAGTAATGCATGATGTAGAGGTTCAACTTGCGTGGTGGCAAAGGGCACCACCTTAATTTTCCATGTGCCGTGATCGACAGTAATGGCGTCGAAGCCTGGTGGCCGCTCTGGGGTCACCGAATTTCCCTAATGGTCCTGGCCCAGGTCCTAGTTTAAGGACCCCTCCTGAGCCCATGTTGGTTCATGCTGGGTCTGGCCATGGGTGCTTGTAGTGGAGGTCCAGCCCCCCTGCAGCTTCTGGTGGCGCCTGGATTAACTCGCGGCCACCCTGGCTGTGGCCCAGTGGGTCTCGACACACAGCGGGTCCTTGCCGTGTTGCCCTACAGCAGCCGCACCGCGACGGCTCAAGCTGTTATTGTCGCTATCGCTGAGCTCCCTTCCACTCTTAGGGCAAGGGCTGGCCGCACACTGGCGACCTCCAATGTCAGCATTGTAGAGGCCGCTTTGGCGGCAATGGCCATCGTGCTGGTTATCGCGACATTCATCACAGCAGTCATCACGGTGAAGCGAGTGCTCCCTCGGCACTCTAGAGCGGCTCCGGAAAAGGAGGTTGTCCTGCCAGGATGTCCTTTTCTCCCGTATTTCCCAGTGCTCGTCATCGTCGCCATGCCAGTCCTTGTCATCATGCCTTTCACACTCATGAGTTCGGTCATGCTTGTCCTGCATCTCTGTTTTCGTCGTTAATGAAGCCGAGTTTCCACTTGAACTCATTGACCTTTGAGCATGGCGGCACACCTTCCCCATTTACCGTGCCAACTCTTCATGGATGCTTAGGTGGATAAGCACCCGATACGTGAGACCCCACTGCCCCGTCTCGACAATGCTGTTGTCAGCGGACCTGGCTAGAAGGGTTAGCCACTTTACCATCAGGGAATAGGGAAAAGCTCTAACAATCGACTAGAATGAGTTCTCGAGGCATATCCCCCACACTCGAACCGGTCCACCTCCCTCTCCCGACGGTGGCCACCTTCACCATGTTGTCCAGCTCCCAGGCCCTCTCTCTATGCCTGTTCCAGCTACCCTACTGCCACCAACCCTCCCTCGAGGTTTCCAGCCACACGTCATCACCAATCCCCCCCCCCAGAGCCTGAGTCCTAACCCAGATCTAGATCTAGATCGCCAGCTGTAACATCCCTAGTTTTGTAATACAAGTAAAATAAAAGTTTGTGCATTCTTAGCATTTCATGTCATCATTTTCCTTAATCTAAAATTGAGGAGAATTTAGAACCTCGAAAAATGATGAAAATGTCACATGAAACTATGAAAATCATGACATACCCTAAGTTCAATTAACTATCAGATTGGGATAAACTTTTAGCATACTTGTAGCTGAAACCCAAATTTGGGTCAAAACTGAAATTAATTATTAACTACAGAAAATAGTTAATAAAGTAGCCCTGAAAATATTTTTACATGGTTCTAAATATTCCCGTGAGCCTTTATAAAGATTTCCAAAACTTTTAAAGTCAATCTGGTTTTAATTAAAAATCAAACACAAAGTCAAAAAGGAAAAGTATAAAAGGAAAAGAAAAAAGGAAAACCTATCTAAACTTCGAAGTGGGCCGAACCCAGCCCAGGTATCCAGCCTAGTGCGGTGGAGACGTGCTCGCAAGCGTCCGCCCGCGCCCACTAGCGACAAGACACTAACAGGCGAGACCCACTTGTCAGGTCCGTCATCTTCCTCTTGCACACCAGCACCTGTGTGGCGAGCACACTGACACCGCGTGCCACCTCCTAGTCGCTAGCATGACAAGCCAACTCCTGCCCCTCGGTGCCAAGATTGGTACACCGAGGATGATGGATCGCCCCTCGGGACCAAACCCTGTCGTCCGCCCCTTTCACCACCGTCGCCGCCATGGTTATCCGTTCCATGATTTAACCACGTGGATGGATAATTCTGTCCTACCTTCTCGTGCAAGTTTCTCCCTCTCCCATTTTCTCTATCAACCGGAACACATGCGACACCCAAGGCATCACCGAGCACCGTTGGGCTGCGCCACCGTGGCCAGAGACTTCCTCTCGGTGCACCACCTCCCCGCTGAAGGAATCGAGCCGAAGCACCAAAATTGTCGGATCTCTTCTCTTCTTCCTCAACTCAGGCTGCCATCTGCCTTCACCGTTGATCTGTGCTACTCCGGCCTCCTCCGCCGTCGTTGAGGCCTCCGCTGAGTTTGCAGTGAACCCCTAAACCGTTTGCAAGCTTTATTTCCACCGTTGATCTTCTACTGCCCTTTCCACGTTGCACCGCCATCGTCCACTGCCTCAGGTCGCCGTCAGCGAAGCTCTGATGACCTTTGGGGCTCCACATCACTGTGCTTGGACACAATACAGTCCCCAGAATCGAACGTGATCACGAGTTCGTCCTATAACCCTCGGTAGCGTGATCGCGTACCTCGCTGACATGCGCGCTTGAACTCGTTGGCGGTGAGCCATCGGATGAGTCAATGACCGGTGGGACCCCTCGGTCAGAACAATTTAACCGTTAACTGTTAGGGTTTAAACTATAATCAGTCACTGACATGTGGGTCAGACCTGTTTAATAAAATGAACCAGTAACTTAACTCCTAAAGCTGCTGACATGTGGACCCAATCTTTTAAATATGTGTGTAATTAACTTAAGTGACTTTAAGTCACTGACACATGGGTCCAGTGACCATTTTGACCGGTCAAAGTCGACCTAGTCTCCTTTGACCTTTGGCCCAACCTGTCATTGACTGTGCCTAGTATTCCACTAAGTAATAGAAGTATTCAATTTATTTCAATAGAAATCATTTATCTAGAATTATAGAAAACTTTTTAAATGGTTTAATCTGAGATAATTCATAACTATTCATATTAAGTTAGAAAAATCTGAATAATATATCAAAAATTACAGAAAAATGAATCAGATGTCATGTGAGAGTTACATATGGTGTTGTTCATATGCTATCGAAAAGTAATTAAGTAACATGACTAATAACTATTGGACTTAGATGAGAGACTGTAGTTTGGAAGATGGTGGGTTATCTTGTCTTCTCGCAAGACCACTTTCTGATGTACACTGACCCAAAATTTACATATTTCTACACGGGTGGTATAGTGAAACCACTCACAGGTAGTATATGAGTTGTTTTAGTTTGATGTTTCCATTTGCAATATCGTTGAAAAATGGTATGGTGTAGTGTCGACGATCAGTAAACCGCTGATCTTATGTAATACGTGGAGGAGAGAGAAAAGAGAGAAAAGAGATGAGGGATCGTTCCGAGTAAGCTGACCCACAGATCAGGCCACCGGTGAAAGACTTTATACAGGTTCAGGTCTCCCTGAGGATAATAGCCCTACGTCCTGTTGGTATATATTGATCTCGAGACAAAGTACAAGAAAGGGTGTCTAGTCCTAAATGAGATCTACAACTAGTCAGAGGTGATTATCGAGGCAGATCTTCTCTTCTACTTGCTTGGAAGTCGATTGATCTTCTAAGATTTCGTTTTCCTTCTAAAAAGTTTGTCTTCTCCGAAAGCCCTCGGGATCCTTATATAGAGGGTGTACAATATCGTAAGGGATATGGACTTGTCCCCGAGCAAGATTTCACTTTCCTTAAACGTCGGGATTGACTGCCTAGCTTAAGGAGTTCCGGATACCCACGGGTGGTTTTCTTATCGACGTAGAGTCTTTCTCCGGGATACATTCCTTCCCGGGTAAGCAGGATACTCTTTAGTCGTGTTGTATTCGTATACAGATACGGTCGTCGTATACAGTAGCTATCTACTACTCATCATCATGTAGCATCTCAATATAAGGGTGGCATGAACACATAGTCTTAAAGAGGCAACGATGTACCTCGATTCACAGAAGCAATAGATTAGTTTGGAAGAACACTTACTTGCACTTTTATAACTTGATCTAGTAGTCGCTTTTCCATCTATCCAGAGTAATGTAAAGTAAAAACTTGGCTTTACACAAACTAGTCGACAAATAACCATTATTGATACGTGATGCATCTATTACTGCTTCCATATAAATCTTGCAGAGTACTATTATACTCATCTTGCATCGTAGATATTTTTGTGCAGAGGAGATCATCCATTCTGAGGATGGTTTCTTTATAGAGATCGATGCCAACGATGAGTAGTCGCTGGGGATCCCAGCACTAGTCTGACCCAGGGCTTGGCTACTCACATTTGCTTTGTTTTGCTACCACTTTTGGCTTCACTGCCTTGTGGCTTCCTAAGTCATTGATAAATTTCTGTTTTGTGTTTTATATTTGGTCATGTGACCATTTGAGTGAATAAGTTATTAAATTTACTCATTTAAGAGTTATATGTATTACTGTAGTTTCTGTTGTATAGTTACTGTTGTAATACATGTTTGTTTCAACATACCCCATATGCTTTACATGTATGATTATAAAGCATATGGAGCATGCAAGGTTTAAGGATTCATATGTAGAATTGTCAAGCGTGATTATCACCATAAATGACTCTTTCTTTGTGAGCTTGGAAACTCTTATCACCTTACTTCAACCGTGTGTCAGAACGAGTTCGAGACTAATGTTCCTACTCAGTTAGCAAAAGGGAAGACTATCATCTACTCAAACTGATGCATTCAATAACTGATTTTAAGGTTGTGATTGATATCTCAATTTACTTGATGTCATATCACTCTATTTCTACCAAGATATCTATATCTCAATAATTAAGATCAAGGTTGATGGCTAACTTGTATGGTGATTCTATTTAAAATCTTATATTGTGAATTACCATCGCCTCTGCGGCCATCGCTCTCGTCGCTGCGCCGACAATACCGCGCCACCCCAAGGTACTGCATCTGCCACTAGCAACCCGTCTTTTCACCGCTTCTTCTGGCTCCGAACGCAGAGACACCGCCCGAGCTACTACGGCCAACCTCTTCGGTGCCTGCCATCACTGCAGCAGTCACGACCGAGGCATGGGCGGGCCGCTCCGTCTCCTTCGCAAATACAACGGGGAACAGGGAAATTATCTCGTCTTAGCTTCTTGTGGTCTGGTTCGATCGATTAGTTGTGTATGAAACTAATCATGCTCAACGGACTCCGAAGTCTGAAATTGACCATCTTTCCTCCCTGCTTTCCATGTAGGCCAACACGCAACCACCTGTTTGAGTGCTGGAGTTGAATTAACCCCTATTCGTTCTCAAAGGAATTAACCCCTATTCTGTTAGTAGGCAGCCCATTATGCAAATGAGTAGAAAAGGGCCCATAGTCCAAAATTTCAGTTTTGTGTTCGAATGGTTCGCTCGGTCCTCGGGCGAGAAGCCGTCAAAGAGGAGAGAGACGTCCAATTTACGATTGCTGACCTATAAAAATTTTAGTAAGATTTTTCTGTTACATCTAAAAAATTAGTGATTTTAACTAATAATTATAGAAATATTCACTAGTTTTAGTAAGATTTTTCTGTTGCATCTAAATAATTGATTCTAAAGAGCCACCCACCGTGATGCCACACAGAGGCAAGGAGTACATGCCCGTACTTGGGAAATGGCAGTGCATAGAAGACACAATTCGCGTTTGTCTACATTGAACCGAATCACCAAACCAAGTATTTGCACCCGTAAATTCGTTCAAATCTCTCAAGCCACTCCATGCCGAGGCGCACGAAAGCAAAATGCGGCTCGTGGTCGCGGACTAGGACTCCGAAGCCAGCCACAACCTCACGCTCGAAGGCGGCGTTTTGAGTTACATGAGCAGTTGAGCGCCTTGAGTGCCGGCCGTTTGCCACACGAAGCGCATCGCTCTCGTCCCATGGATGCGGCCCTGCACAGGGGCCGCGGCCCGGCTGATAAGTTCCGCCACACTGGGCCGCCGAAGTACTCCGGCACGCCAGAAACCGTTGATTTCGCCTGTTTTGCGGAGGATTTCACCAGATACACGCAGGTGGTAAATCTACTAGTATTAGCAACCATTATCACCCCAATGACGCACACTGATATTTCCAAGCAAATTTTGTTTTGCCTTCTTCATTTATTGGCTATCGTCCTTTCCACTCGACCGAAGCATATATGCACGCACTTTCAAAGGGGTGATTGAGCTAGTGAGCTTTCCCATGTAGGTACTAGCTAGATAGAGTTTAAAAAAAAACAGAGCACACGATTTCCTGTTCCCAGTTTGCAAAACCGTCCACAAGCCCATAGGTTTGCAAACTAATCAAATTTATGTGTCTGGAACCCCTAACCTCCGCGAGAACTGAGAACTCATGCACCACGCCACCACGTACAATTAAAACTACAACTGGAAACACTACTTGTTCCAGCCTGACTTTACCAAACTTTAACGAACTATTCCTGACCTTTCCAGATAGGTAGAGAGCCTTCTGGAGATTAGTCTACCATCATAGCTGCCCATCTGGCAGTGACCTATCGGCCATGGAAAAGGAAAGAATTAAAGATAGGTTTGTTCCAGGAATAAAGCCTGCCTAGTCTACAACTTCGCAATCAACAGAGGATATTTTGTCGCAGTCCAACAACCTTAAATACCGAGTGCTTGGGGCACAAGCCCAACCCAGAAGAAATAACACTACACATACCTATCTGCGTCTCTTCCTTCCTTCCAGTTTCACCATCTTCCTCTAGCTTTCCTTCAAACTCACAGGGAAGGGGCTTAGACAGAGAGATATGGCGGCTGAGAAGCGTAGCATTGGCCTCGCCATGGACTACTCGCCGTCCAGCAAGGCCGCGGTGAAGTGGGCAGTCGACAACCTGGTGAAGGCCGGCGATAGGATCATCCTGATCCATGTCCTTCCCAAAGGAGCAGATGCCAGCCACAAGGAGCTCTGGAAGAGCACCGGCTCACGTATGTAAAGACATGGAATTTTCAGTTCTAATCTCTACCTCAATCTCTTCTGGCTCACAAAGTTTGCAACTGACACCACTGTTTGTGATTCCTTTATTCCCTGTACTGAAGCTCTGATCCCTCTACTGGAGTTCATGGAGATGAACGTGCAGGCGAGGTATGGGGTCAACCCCAATAAGGAGGTGCTGGAGATCCTGCAAGCTGAATCCAAGTCCAAGCAGGTAATAGATCTACAACAATGACGATGGAACTGTAACTCGAATTATCTGTGATGCAATCGTGCGAATGTGGTTGGAGTGCAGTCATTCAGTCTTTAGGCTCCTAATTTAGCAAATATTCAGGGCCCTGCTGGACTCTAGGTTGGAAAAGCGTAATTGTACAATATGATGCATTGTGCTAAACTGCTACTATCCTTGTGGTTAATTAAATTAAGAAACAACAAGTTCAGAACAGGAAAACACAAGGTATTTTCACACTTCAAATCTACAGAACTGAATCGTATAACATGAATCTTACATGAATTTTCATCTGAATTCAAATCATTGTATAGGAAAATTTGTGGGCCTAATACCTCCTGAATAAAAACAACCGGCAGATTTAGATTTTAAAAATATGCAGGTCATATAACCAAAATTTACCTCTGCTTTCCATCACATTTCCTGAGGTTATATTATATCCGTGACATTGTTCATGGTCCCTTTTTATATATTTACAAGGCTAAGTTCAAGCAACCAGCAAACCTAAAAGAGAAGTCTACCAGTGTAGTTACTTTTGAAGGTTGCCTGCTTGCATAGCTCCAGCTTTCTAGAAAGAAACAATGTTCAAAATGTGCTGCTAATCAAAAACCGATTCCATGTTGGCTAGATCAGGTGGAAGTACTGGCAAAAATATACTGGGGTGATGCAAGGGAGAAACTATGTGAGGCAGTAGATGATCTCAAGGTGGACTCAGTTGTGCTTGGTTGCAGGGGATTAGGACCCTTAAAAAGGTTACCATCTGAACCTCCTCTCGATTAAACTATGAGTAGCTAGTCCCTGGCTAATCCAGTTTCATTGGACCTCAATGCAGGGCCCTCCTTGGAAGCGTCAGCAATTATGTAGTCAACAATGCAACCTGCCCAGTCACGGTTGTGCGTGGACCAACTGGATCAAATGCCTAGAGATGGGACTTTTGAAATGCGCGGCTCATCTGTGGTCATTGGTCTGTTAGCGTTGTTGCACTATCTGAGTTGATACTATTCAAAAGGATAGTGATACCTCCCTCTGGCGCCTAGATTTTCAGATTATTGGTAATTGTCGTCAAGTTGCAATTTCAGTGTGTTTTCCTTTCCTCTGTTATCTCCTACTATTCAATTTCTGCTGTTTGTTACATACTATGGTGCATGACTAGGCACCCCTAAGGCTGAATGGTCAACAAGTTTCTGAAGAGCATCCAAAAGTGGAAAGTTTTCTTTTATGTACAAAATTATTTTGGTTGCTTGTCAATGAAGCCCAGCATAAGAGGGGCCCTTATTAGTTGGCAGATTCTGTATCAAATGAATGGCAACAAACAGCTACAGATGGGCAGGTCTTTGTAACAAGATTGCATAGCAAAAAAAAAGGCATCTAAACATCAACATATAAAACTTCATTTCCAAACAGCAGAAAGATGCTCTTTATTCTCAAATTGTATCAATACTATACTCCATGCTAGCCATCTATTCTGCATTTTCTTGTACAAATGTAAGAGCAAATGCTCTTAAGACAAATAAAATGTCTAGAACTCCAAGCCATAACGGAAGCAATTTCTGGAGGATATCAATCAGAACATCTTACCAGTGCCATCTTTGCGTGGGACAGATTCTTCAAGGTCCATTTTGCGCCAGCTCCCAACCAAAGATGACAACTGATCAACCTTATCATACAACCCAAGAAGACCACCTGTATGGATAAAGAGGACTTTTCGCCCTTTCCACTTGACTGGATTGTCGGCCATGTCTTTCAGCATTCCATATGCTCCCTTCCCACTGCAGAAAAAGAAAGTATACATGTCCTCATTAAGCAAGAGAAATGTTAATACTTCATGAATTTGTGAGAAGGGTCTTTCGTATTAACTTAACTTGACAGAGAAAATCATTGTATACTATTTATTTACAACCAGAAAGATTAACATGCAGGATATCAAATTAGATGTCACATACAAACGGCAAGTATTGCACCTGTAGACTGGATCAAGCACAATGCCTGTTGCTGCAGCTATATCTTAACAAACTTAAGCTCCTCAGCGGTGTTCATGGCATAACCTAAGCCCTTAGCCTGCCAAGAGAAAGTTGCAGCTGAGCAACCTTATTCATAAATTCGACCAACTTACATGAATAGGATGGATTCATTAATTAGACTGCCATAACAAAGGTGGAACAGTGAAATGAACAAACAGGCTGCACAAAAACCATGTCAAGTAGACATAAACATGGTCATAATTAGAGGATGTGGTGCATCAACGCACTGCAGATGTAACTTTTGGAGTCTATATTCCAAAATATTTTTATATAGTTTACAAAAAAATCTTTTTAATATTAAATAACAAATATTACAAAGTATACTCACATTTTCAATGCTGGACTATATCATGTGAACCCAAACCAGATTGAAGTCCATCAATCAGGCCTTGAACATAGTCATAGAAGTATCGAGGGTCATCACAAACAGAGTATGCATGGACCTATCCTACAAGTGGATGATTAGTATGGAAAAATTCAGCAGGATAAGAAAACAGCCAAACAAAGCACATACTTCTGCCTTTAAGCTACTCAGTTTTGATCCTAAAGCAAGACCAGCAATGGTTCCACCACTGCACAAAGTTCAATATCATCAAGCCATGAAGTGACAATATCACAACTTCCAGGATCTAGGCATGACACAATAGATAGCGAGCGCATACACAGAATTAACCAAAAAGGGTAAGAAACGGTGGATACCAATGAAATACCTGCCGCATGCAACAACAATGTCATCAAAGTGAACATCACCAGAGAGCTGAATTTGCTGCTCAATCTCCCTTACTGCTTCAATATATCCCCTATAATAGCAAGACAATATATGTTACGAACATAAGATTCAAATTTAATAATTTTTGATAAATTGAATATCATTTGCATAAATTTCTGAGACCTATTTGAACTCCAACCCTTCTCTTTACAGCACGTGATCTTATATTCTTAACCATTCTCTTCGCCACTGTGGATATTGAACACAGTAAGTCACTTTCCTACGGTCCACTGCTTAGCTGTACCGTATGAGATATTATCCAGACATTCTTGCTTACATGATATCCGCTAGTTCAGTGTCTAGATAACTCCCAACGCTCCAGCATAGTAGAGACCAACAGATCTTTATAACAGAATAGGACAGTAATGTCTATTTCAAACATACCAATAATCACTAATGTTCTGATGGACTTAGCCAGATGCCAATCCATAAATACTATTCCTTGTGGTAACCTCAAACCATGCTATAAACACAAAAAATAAGAGAATGAAATTGTAGTTTAACACTTAGCATCGGATATGTCATAATACCAAGTTCCCAGTGAGTTGGATCCACCAACAGGAATCACATATGGCTTCCGTCCTTCTTCCAAAAGCCTCTTTTTCAGCAAGTCAGCTAAAGCCTACGATATAAACACATGCTGTGATTAGGAATAATTCCGGGAAGAAGAAAAAAAAGGATCACTGCGGATGTGTTAATGGGCAGTAGCACAAAGCATTTTATCTGCATGTATCCAAAGAATAGGCAGTAAAATCAATAATTTCAAATGAAGGGAAAAAATGACACTACTAAACATTATGATCTGAAAAAACATCGCACCACATGCTACTTGATGGGATGATCTTTCAACAAAAAATTATTTGATCAAGCATGGATAATGAGTAACATTCATGTATGAAAAAGGCTTTTGCTACACATAGCCTGACAGAACTATGAAAAGCTCAAAACAGTAACAGAGTACATCATGGAGAAGACCATACCACACTGCCAATGTTCCCATATTCTTCTTTGAGACAAGATCAATGTGCGCTCCCAACAGTCTCTCGACAAGAAGATTGCCTACCAAACCGGGGTCCTCATCCACAAGAAGCTGAAAATGTCTCACCAAAACCAGGTCAAACGAAATACATTAATTTCACATGGCATTCTGTCAATTTCACCTCACAAGACACAAATCACCTTGGAGGTACGCAGTATCAGATAGCAATCAAGATTGAGATACTTGGCAGCCACTGCCGTCGCACGGCAATGGTTGCTCTGAATACCACCGACAGTGATAACGCAGTCCGCGCCCTGCGCGACGGCATCTGCCATCAGGAACTCGAGCTTCCGGACCTTGTTCCCGCTCAGCTGCATGCCGGACAGATCGTCCCGCTACAATTTCCCCATTACACCCCGTGTCAGAATCCAAATGGCACCAATAAACCACCACGAACCACCTTACATTGTACGCTTATATAGCAACGGGAATTGAACAAAATAGTGGTTCTCGTGTTGCACCTTGATCCATACTTCCGTGCCTTCCGGTAAATTGGGCAGATTCCACTTGTGAATCGGGGTTGGGAACTGTTTCGATTATTTAAAAAAAAAGCTATGAATTACACGGGAATTTAAACTACTTCAAAGCCACCGACTAAACAATCTAAGCTGCTTTGAAGGTCACCAATTAGAAAAAGCAAGTAGGGGTCCAGTGATAGAGAGAGGGAAGCTTACGTGGCCGAGGGAGAAGGTGTGGGAAGGGGCGAGGGAGAGGTGCGAGGCCCAGGACGGCGGCGCGTAGGGCTTCTTGGAGAGGAAGCCGCCGATCTGCGCTGCGGCGGAAGAGAAGGCGGAGACTCCTGCCATGCTGGTGGCGGCGATCGAGCTCCGACGGCGGGCGGCGGAGAGGGGGAAGAAGAGTGTGAGGATTGAAGTGGCGGGGAGTGCCGGCCTGAGGAACCTGACGAGGAGCATGGGGAATTGACCAATCCACGAGACACGGGGAGTGCCGGCCTGGGCCGGCGAAAGGCGGCCGCAGCAGACCAGTATCGTGAGTATTGTATGCCTGGGCCCAGTCGTCAGTGAGACCCATAAGAGTTTGTCTGGTCCTCCCAATTGAACCGGGTGATCCAATTCAGGCCTTCTTTGACTTGCAGATAAATTTTCAGAGGATTTTATTTTTGTGTTGAAATGAGGGATAGCTTATGATTTGGAGAACAGAGAATGAGTGTTAGCCTTTGGAGATGGGAACGTCCATGATGATGATAGCCATAGTCCTCATGTGGTAGATACAGTTAAGATACCTTCAGATCTTCTTTTTCAGCCCGATGGTGATGGCATGTTTTCTATTATCAATGCAGTATATACTGACCTTCCTGCTAAGTATTCTGATGAAAAGTATTCGGAAACTGGGCTATTGTTTGCCCCAAAATTAACTTGCCTGTGCTCGACATGACACCAGGCGGATTCATTTGAGCACTTAAGCTGCGATTCTATTTCAGAGATGAATGATAAACTGGTGATTTTGATAAATTGTATCTTACAGAATTTCTGAATTCCATTGTTATTAGCAATTTCCCACGACATAGGCTAGTCCTTAATGTTGGGTGTCCTATCATGCTCCTTAGAAACACCGATCAAAGCATCGGCTTATGTAACAGGACTAGATTGGTGATAACCAGATTGGCAAACCGAATTGTCGAAGGCATTATAATGACTGGATCCAATGTTAGTGAAACTATTTATATTCCTAGGATAATCTTGATGTCTAAGAAATCAAAGTTGCCAATTGTGCTTGAAAGGCGTTAATATTCTATGCAATGACAATTAACAAAAGCTAAGGTCAGATCTTAGATTATGTTGGTATCTATCTGAAAAGACCTGTTTTCACATATGGCCAGCTCTGTGTTGCGGTTTCAAGAGTGACATTAAGGGCTGGGCTTAAATTTATTATTGATCATGGTGATAATGACTGTGATGGCAAAACCTCCAATATTGTCTATTGGGAGACTCGGGCAGAAGTTCAGCACATAAAACAGGTTGTTACTGCCACAAAACCAGGCATACACGATGAACAAGATGTTTGTGACTGCCAACAAAAGGATGGTAAACCTCATCAAATAGATCTTAGATGCCATCCAAAATTATTGTATCTAAAGCCTATATTTTCTATTTTACTTACAGTACTTTTCGGTGCACTTTACAGACAAATACCTCAAGGAATTCCTCCAAGAAACAATTGACAGTCTGCCGAGGTGCATATCATCTTGTAAAGATGAGGTACGGCTCATGATGGAAAAAGATAAGCCCACCACTATAACAACTAACTGGGTATAATTTACACATGCCACCGGTATCACAAAAGGCAGCATCTGTGCTTTCAAATTTGCTACTAAGAGCGATCATCTATCGCTCACTGTCCATGTTCTTTAGCAACATCATATGTACTTTCCTCCTTTTTGACAAGGTACATTTATTGCAACTTATTTCCCCTCAATATGGCAGGCAATATGCTTAATTTACAGGTCCCTTCTTTGCATCAATTTAGGTCCGTGTCAACCCAGAGGCGTTATATGCTGCAGACAGGACCTCTAAACTAGATCTTCAATGGCTTCTTTGTACCATATCCTATAGACTCTCGTGCTTAGAACATTGATCAACATGCCATAGAACCTATATGCTCACTAGTACTATCACTTTGTGCTAGCCTAAATGATCTGGATCTTTTTAGTTCCTGATTTTCTTTTGCTAAACATTATGTAATATATACGTATTGCTTTCAAAATAGCTCATACTTTTTCATTCGAGATTGACGGAAGCAGCAAACGCCCGTATCTCCGTTCTTTTTTTTGAAAAAAACATCCGAAGGCATTTTTATATCTGATAATAGTCAAGGAAAACATACATAACAGACCCTAACAAAAGAGAAAATAACAACGAAGCCCCTAGGGCCAACAACATGGGCTCTGCATCGGCCGCCGTCGGAATCGCCGCTGAGCTACTGCCGGAGAACTGAATGGAGGCGAAAACACGCCACCCAAAAGCTTTGATAGGACCGAAGTCCGGATGGAGGCCACAGTAGAAACCCGCCGCGAGAGGCGGGGCTTGAAAATCCCTGAAGAAGCATCGGCCGGAACGGCGCCGCCGCACGGAGGCGAAGAGGATGGCCCGCCACGCCTTGGCAGAGGACGCCTGCATAGATCCAGCAAGAGAACGGCCCGCCGGAGGAAACTTCAGAACGGCACCAGCAGAACACCCATGGGGACCACAAGGCCAACCAAAACTCCACGCGTTTCCCGACGGAGAATCGCCAGAGCGGGGACGAAACGGGGAGGACAAAACCCCAAAACAAAGAAGACGCCACCGCCTCGCCATCTTCGACAGGGGAGAAAACCCTAGGCTAAGGGACCCAAACTCCCCCCCCGCCGACGAGCGAAAGCCGTCCGCCCCATCTCGGAGAACCCGGAGGGTCCTCAGATCTGAGGTGAAACGGCGAGGCCGCCGGCGGGAGGAGAAAGCTCGAAATCGCCGCCAAGACGCCTCCAAGCACTGTAGCTAGGGGAAAAGAAGGGGAAAGGAGTCCTCGTGCTGCCCGTATCTCCGTTCTGGTTGGCAGAAAGGGGCAGCGAACGAAATTCTCACCGTCAGTGAATTTGCCCGCTTAAGCCAGAGTCCACTCCACACGAGGACTCTTATCTCACCAGGCGGCGCCGTGGTCGAGATGGGGAAGTGACACACCCATCGCCCCACCTAGCACCTCTACTGAACCATGGGGCCCACCGTGTCACGGACCCACGCACCCCGCGTGTCAGTGAGAGATGGTTCACGACCCCTTTTTTCCCTAGAACACAAGGCGTCTTCTTGATTCCTTGCCCCGGGTCTCCCCTCTCTCCTGTCGCTGTTCCTCTGCTTAGCGGCGAAGCCACATAAAAAATGACTTTAAAAACGGGGGAAAATGGGGGGAAAAGCTCGCCCTCTTCCGCTGTCTGAAATCTGAAAGCGAGCGTTGCTGCTGCGGGCTGCGGCGGTGCTTCCGCTGCTGATCGGGAGCACTCCCTCTGGCCTCTCGAAGAACAGTTCCTCGGATTAGTTCGTTTTCTCTTCCCCTTTTACCTGCGTTTCGTAGAAGTTGATGAGTTACGAGTTGGTGCTTCTAGTGGAGTAAGGCAGGCGAATTTTTTGGGGGAGTTAGTTTTGCGTGATATCTGGTGTTTTTGCGGGGATTTGCAATGCGCGCTGCGGGGACTGGAAACGCGCGGTGCATGGGATTATTTTTGGAATGATTTGTAGCATTTGCGTCGCGGGATTGATTCGATTGTTGGGCGGATTTCCTGTCCATTTTTAGCAGTTTGTTCCCAAGTATCGATACGGGAGATTAAGATTTTGGGCTTTAGGAAGCCGATTATGTAGGGGTTGTTTGATTGGTATGGTATTTCTGTGCTGCTGTGATTTGTCCACTAATTTCCCGTGTTCTTCTCTTCTGGGGTTTATGGGGGGATTGGGGATGCTCTAGTAGCTGCTTTAGTAGCCGTCAAACGCGTCGTCAGATCTCGTAGGTTTTGATAGGCTCTAGGTATACGCGAGTTGTGCAAAGGCTTATCTTAAGGACGACGAATTGTTCCCAGTTCCTGCTCTTTGATTTTCTATAGAATGTATAACAAGTAACCTTCATTAGGTGCTAAAACTACTCTTGGTTGATCGATAATCTGATGCACTACACACAACTCGCCGTAAAGTTATTTGTAGCGGTATGTGCTGTACCTTGATGTTGCGTCCGCTTGTTTGTAATTTATATTTTAGTCGTTTCATTGAACGTGATGTGCTAATGCCTAACGCAATGGATGATATTTGCAGGTTTAAAAAATGTCTGATCAGGAGAGGGATGATATTCCTATGCTGCTACGAAATGTTGAGCTACCAAGATTTCCTCGAAGTACATCGATGTGTATACCAGTCAGGGATGATGAATACGAAGAAGACACATTTGTAACCCATACTGGTCCTCTATTCAGTCAGCCACCAACTCAGACTGCAGCAGGGGGGATTTCCTTGACAAGCCGACACACACCAGATAGGCTGCCACGGCATTGGCAGGGCAAACAAGTCAGCAAGCCACAAGCAGTCATGCCAGAAGAAGCTGGAGGAAACATGAGATCTTACAGTGGAGACATTCCAAAGAATGAAAATTTGCTGATGTCTGGACCTTTGGGACAATGTGATAATCCTGACTGTGTCAACTGCCCTCCTGCGTTCAAAAACAAGAGGCATTTCCAAAGAGGTTCAAATCCTTTTGACAATAAGGTGGTTTTACTTCCTGTGCTATGTAAATGGGTCTTCTAAATTACATGATTTGCTTTAAACTTGATAATTATGGTTATATCGTACAACAGTTTTTTTAGTAAAACAGCCTAGTAATATAAGTGTACCTACTTCTCATGTCCTATAAGTGATCGGGATTCTAGAAGTCTAATACCTCTGGAGTATTACCAATTGAGTTACAGTTCTAAAGCTTGTTTGTCTAGCTAGATTTTCTTGATACAATGAACAGTTCTTAAAAACTCTATTACAGCTGTTGACTCTGGTATTAATGTGCTTTCCTTTGCTCTCTTGAAGCTTCATAATATTCTCTACGGTCACCAACGTGGGTGGAAGAAGAGAATTGAGTGTTTCCTTTCGTACATTCCGATTATGAATCCGCATGCGAAGGTTGTTCAACAGTGGAATCAATTCTTTGTGATATCATGCCTGGTTGCCATTTTCATCGATCCCTTGTTTTTCTTCCTGTTGTCAGTAGAGAAGGTAAGATTGTACAAGTTTGCGAACTACCGTCTCCATATACTTGCCTTCTTGGATGATGACATGGTCTCCAATATGCAAATCTTTGTTTTGAGAAAATGGCAGGGAGTACTGCCTTTGCATTAAGTAGAATGAAAGTTATTTACAAGCGCCGCACAAAGAGTTCGGCTCGCGAATATACACATTTGACCATTAATTTTTCTACTTGCATGGTAGTTAACATTATTGAAATATAAGGTTAGTAATAACATCTGTACACTGCTAATCAAAGGTTGATTGCATGCATTATACAACAACATCTAAAGAAGAACGGAGGAGTACTAATGAAAATAACTAATGCATTAGATATGTTGCTTAGATGCTTACATCTATCCGTGGCGCTTTTTATAAAGCTCAGTTGTGGTGCCTTGTTACTTTTCTTGGCCTTGTTACTTTTCTTGACTTGTCATTATTTTGCTGATATCGGGTGATCTCGTGACGTTCTAGAGTACATGTCCTGTTGCAGCATGGTATTGCTCCATACTTTCACCTAGAGTCGATATCTATTGTGGTGATAGAGGTAGGAGTAACAAGGTTTACAACATTTTTCCTGAAGCGCTCACCCTCAAAATTCATGATTATAAAGACAATAATTCAGTTTTTTTTTAGGAATTTGCAGTATGATTATGAGTTGGGATTAGTTAATATTAGTCGTTCTTGCAGTAATTTGGATCAAAACAGACCACACATGTCATTTTTTGGGGGGTTCAATGCAGGATAACAAATGCATAGTGTTAAACTGGAAGTTTGCTACAGGACTTGCTGTTGTGAGAAGTGTTTCTGATGCTATCTATTTTCTGCACATGCTTCTTCAGGTAAGTGGTTTATCAGTTGTGATCTTCTATAATCTAGATAGGGCTTCACATTTTATACAAAATTTATCAATCATGAATGAAGTAGCTACAAGATGTAATGATGTGAATGACATAATGTTAACTTGGTATGCATAGTGAATGTACTATTAATCTTAATGACTTACTGATTATACTTCTTTGATGGAATGGATTTTATTGTCTTGTTAATCGGTTTGGCATGCTACTGCTCCATATTCAATTTTAAGTAAACAGTTGACCACCTTATTTTTTCTGTTGGTCTTGTACAAGGCAATATTCATGAACATAATAAACTTCTCTTTCAGTTCAGACTGGCTTATGTAGCTCCAGAGTCACGAGTAGTTGGAGCTGGAGATTTGGTTGATGAGCCAAAGAAAATTGCTGTTCATTATCTTCGTGGATATTTTTTACTTGATTTCTTCGTTGTGCTTCCACTCCCTCAGGTAACTTATGCCTTGTCTTTCTGCATTGATGCCACTGGTTTTAGATATTAAGCTTCCTTATCTCACTGCTAACAAGGATGGCTTATTATTTGTGCCAAAATATTATGTTCTCTGTGTTGGCATTGAAAATATACGTATTGAACATTTTGACTTGCTTTTGTTGCGCATGTTAGTCTATGGGAGTTGTTTCCAATATATTTAGGAGAACCAATAGGCAAGAACAAGTTGCTGTTTAGCATTGCAAACATCATAGATATTTCGGCACGTTAGCGACTATACACTATTCCTGAACGTGTGACTTGTGAGCAATTATTTAGGGCATAGTGTAGTGATTATAGGAAAGGCAGAAAAAGATAAAAGATCACGCTTACATAGGGCCAACACATTTTAGCTAAGCTGACAATACCTTACTGCTTCCTGATCTATTTGCATGCATGCAAATGTTCTGTCTGTGCAGCATTTGATCTGATTCTACTTGCATGGATGCTTTTAATCTGATTACTGCTCCAGTTGCTTATCTAAACTGGGAAGGCTTGTTCTCTTACTCAAGTTCATTACCAATATACATCCATTGAAACAGTTTGACTTTCTATGAAACTTTCTTGTTATGTTTATGACTTGCGCTAAGTTTTTTCTTCATTGCATCAAGGTGATGATATTGGTAGTCATCCCTAAATATGTTGGGTTATCAACAGCAGACATTGCTAAGAATTATTTGCGTGTCACTGTTCTCCTTCAATATGTCCCCCGCATCATCAGATTTGTACCATTGCTCGGTGGTCGTCAGTCTGCCACAGGATTCATATTTGAGTCAGCTTGGGCTAATTTTGTGATTAACCTTCTAATGTTCATTTTGGCGGGACATGTCGTTGGTTCATGTTGGTACCTCTTTGGATTACAGGTCAGTTAATTTTTATTGCAATTTGTACGCACATTTATCACATGTGTTGATGCAGAAGCAAATGCTTAAATTTAGAGAACCATACCAATTGACTTAGGGCCTGTTTGTTTGGCAGGCTCTTGGCTTTTTGGACTTTGGCTTCGAAGCCAGAAAAACACCTATTTAAAGCCAAAAGCAGGTAAATAGGTGCTTTTCTGGCTTCGAAGCCAAAGTCCAGAAGCCAAAAAAAGCCTAAACAAACAGGGCCTTATTCTATTGTATTTTACTAGTGCGAAAATATGCCCTCTGTCCCCATTGTTAATAGAGAATTGTTCTGAAGGCACATCCAGTTGCATTCAATTGTATATGCTCTGATTTTATTGCATTTACAGATGAAAAATGTGATAGAAATAGCTGTACTATGTTCAGTGTTACATAGACTTCATTAGTTATCCTTGATCATAAGTTGTTCAATTTGCACAGGAAATACTTAATTTTACATCTGATGCCTATAATAAATACTATTAGAGATCCATTATATCCTTTTGTTCCATATTTTGTCACAGAGGGTTAACCAATACCTGCAAAATGCTTGTTCTGCATCAAACATTCCATCTTGTGAAGTTTTTCGAGACTGTGGACGTGATATTGATATTTCGCGGCAGAATGAGCAAAATAGGCAGCAATGGTTCAATGACTCAGACTCAACAGCTTGTTTTAACACTGGAGATAATGCTACTTTCCAATATGGGATTTATGAGCAAGCTGTTTTGCTGGCTACAAAACGCAGTGCTGTTAAACGTTATATATATTCATTATTTTGGGGGTTTCAGGTATTTGACATCTTTTGCTCATGTTCTTCCATTTCAGTTAGTATTCCATTTGTTGCGTTTGACATGTGTGGTGAACAGACTGTTCCACAATATTTTTCTGAATCGTTACCTTTTCTTATCTCTGTACTGAATCTACTGATTAGTGATGTTTCATTCTATTTGCATATATGCTAATATGGAGAATTTTAGTTCATCCCTGACTGAAGTTTATGCTTCTACTTAAATGGTTTAATTTCAGCAAATAAGCACTTTAGCTGGAAATCTTGTCCCAAGTTACTTTGAAGGGGAAGTCCTCTTCACTATGGCTATTGTTGGTTTGGGACTGTTGCTTTTCGCATTACTTATCGGGAACATGCAAAATTTTCTCCAAGCTCTTGGAAGCCGGTATGTGGTTATACTGCTGGCTTATTTATCAGTTTATCGTGCAATATTATCCACCTCACTAGCAATGTGCTCGCTCTACCTTCCATGGGAAATTCTTGCTAATTATTGCATTAGCATGCATCAAATGACGCCTTACATATTATGCATGCCTTATATACCTCAAATGGATCAGTTCAATCGATTATTTGTAGTAATATTAAACCTTGGTTATGAAGTTCTGTTTGTCTTTTCGTAGGAAACTAGAAATGCAACTTAGACGGCGTGATGTTGAGCAGTGGATGAGCCATAGACGACTGCCTGAAGATCTGAGAAGGTTCCTCTTTTTAACTTTTAAACGAATAGTCAAATATTATCATTTTGCATATTTCATGTTCTTGTACCACAAACAGCAGCCCTTTCCTATTCTATTCTATCTTTTTGATATGTTGCTAATCTATTTCATTGCTTGCCATGCTACATGTTATCTTTCTTTATTGCTTTATGTGGCAATGCACTAGAACTTGATTTCCCTTATTTTTGTTGTTTCTACAATTCGAACAAAAATAACAATTTGTCAAATACCATTCTTGTCAATTGTCATGTTTCGTGAAAAACTATCTTAAGACTACAACTTCATGAAAAGCTATCTTTGTTTTGTGGGGGAGAAGAAATGCGTATTGTATTTCGTGAACAAGCTTTAACAGAAATAGAAAATTATGTTTAATTCGTTCAAAGTTGGCACATAAGTAGTTAAGCCTCCATATGTAGAACATGTGCCATCTCATGTTAAGCCTCCATATGTAGAACATGTGCCATCTCATGGCAACGTCACTGAGAACCATGAAATATGGTTTTGAACTTTTTCGTAGTATTATAATCACTAGGTATTTTATTTCTGTACTTAAAAGATTGTAACCCTTGGAGCTTTCTAAATGTACAGGAGAGTTAGGCACGCAGAAAGGTTCACCTGGGCAGCTACGCAAGGAGTAAATGAAGAGGAGCTTTTAAGTAATTTACCAGAAGATATCCAAAGGGACATACGTCGGCATTTCTTTAGATTCCTTAATAAGGTTTATTCTAAGTTGGCTGCAGTTTTATTTACTCTTATGGGGGTAAATCTCAAACAGTACGGTGGGGTGGGGTGGGGGGTTCAATATCTCAAGAGAAAAAGAGACTGAAAATTGATGTGTCCACCAAATGGGTGATCCCAATATGAACAACTAGAAACCTCAGAAACTATTTCTTCTTTCTAGAAAAAACAGGTATACATTTAATCCGTTCAGTTTGTAGGCTCACCTTAGTTAGACTGACAGGATCCATGCCTCTAAAATGGAGTCTGGCAATGATCTCCCCTAACACTAGAAATCTCTGACTGTAATTATTATGTAGGTTCGATTGTTCACCTTGATGGATTGGCCTATCTTGGATGCTATCTGTGACAAATTAAGACAAATTTTGTATATTAGCGGAAGTGACATTCTTTATCAAGGTGGTCCTGTTGACAAAATGGTCTTCATAGTGAGAGGTAAGCTAGAAAGCATCAGTGCGGATGGAAGCAAGGCTCCATTACATGACGGAGATGTATGTGGAGAGGAGCTCCTCACATGGTACTTGGAACACACTTCAGTGAATAGAGGTCTGCAATTTCTGCCCTGGCTGCCTGTTGTTGTTTCTCCATAGTTCATAATTGTAACATCGTGTGGACTGCTACTGTTTCAGATGGTGGGAAAATCAGATTTCACGGTATGCGCTTGGTTGCTATACGTACTGTGAGATGTTTAACAAATGTTGAAGCTTTTGTACTTAGAGCAAGTGATCTTGAAGAAGTTACTTCACAATTTGCACGATTCTTGCGCAATCCACGAGTCCAGGGGGCAATCAGGTAGCCATTTGTGTGTTTAATTTATTTATTATGATTTTTTTTATCTCTTATCATATAGTTCTGTTCAACTGGAATTGTTGGATGTTGAGGCTATTAATTTGATTAATTCTACCGGTGGCAAAATATGAGTAACTTTTTCATGTATTGGGATGATTAAGATTATCAGATGGAATTTTGGGATAATAAGAATTACTACTTTAGTTCAGAAATAAGTGACGTTTTAGAAAGCACGCAGTCAAACTTTTCTACCTTTGACTACTAATAGGTTAAAAGAATAAAATAAGTTAGTTCAAAATAGTATCATTAGATTTTTCATAAAAAATATTTTTGAAATATAAATTTTCATAATTTTTTGTTAACATATACACATACAAAGTAACGGTCAAAGATGCATATTGGAGACCGCATCAATGTCTAAAATGACAACTATTTACGAATGGAAGGAATATTATGTATGGTACTCTGTCGTATCTGTTTCCTGGCTGATGTTTGAACCTCACTGCTGCAACTGCATTCAACAGGTATGAATCGCCCTACTGGAGGACCATTGCTGCCACGCGCATTCAAGTTGCATGGAGGTATCGGAAAAGGCGACTGAAGCGAGCTGAGATGTCAAGGTTGAGCGAAGAATCCAATCGTATTCCGACGTGGTCTGACTATGCTTTTCAGCATGGACAGTTCTACATCTAGGGGCTGATGGTCTACCTAAGTAGGTACTAACTGTTGGTTACAGTTCTACATCTAGAGCTGCTAGAAATCCTGAAATCCTTGTCTATGCACTTGGAGTACAATTTTTCGGCTTTCCAGTTGGCTGATCTCGTTGGTCTGAAGTTGTGGAATTAAGCTCCACTGTGTAACGAGATGCCAGTTTTTCCATGCGTAGTTGTTTCGATTTTAGCATGAACATTTCCTGTGTATCCGCGTGGAGCAAATATGACCACCTAGAGGTATCATTGCCTTGCCAAACTTGTGGCTTGTCTCCAGTTCCCTATCGGTCTGGCCACGGAGCCGTTGCTCTGGAGCTGACATCTGATACTGGATTCTCTGCATGCGTATTCAACTTGTCAGATAATGGAATGTTCTTTTCTCGAAAGAAGATAATGGAATGTTCTGAGGTGCAGTTCACTCAATTGTTTCCTGTTGGGCTGGTTACCGCCGGAAGCAAGATACCGGCCAGTAGTACCGAGTAGGGTTGAAAACGGTACGGAAACGGTCGGAAAAATGTCTTACCATTTCCATTTTTGCACTCTTTTATCGGAACGGAAACGAATACGGAAACTCCGGAATCGAAACGAAAACGGAAAGTACCGGAAACGAATACGAGATGAATTCGGTCGAAAACGAAAACGATAACGAATATTTGTCGGAACACAAGAACCCCTTGAACCGTGCACAAAAATATAATAAAAACAACATGACATAAATAATATATATTACATAACTAATTATATTTATACGAGAGTAGGAAGGGTTAGCCTATTAGGGATAGGGAATCTAGATGGACTGGATGGGGTGGATAACTAGATGGGCCAAAACTTTTACGCGGGCTTATTCGAAAATATTTTTTTTATATGGAATTTCCGTTTCCGAATGAAATCGCCGTACCGTTTCCGTATAAAATTTCTGTTTCCGTTTCCGTATCGAAAAATTCCGTTTTCGTTTCCATGTAAGAGCTCCATTCCCTTTTTTTTCGGAAACGAACGGAAAATTTCCGTTCCGTTTTCAACCCTAGTACCGAGATGGTACTAAGCCATTAGTTTTTGTTAATTCAAATTCATATTTTCTTGAAAATTCTGGATATAAACAAGGCCTTGCAGCAGAGAGAAGCTTAACAAAGTGACGAGACAGTTGCATAAATATACGCGTCTTGTTGTCATTACCAGTTACTTTGAATTTTGAATAACTTTGGAGATCCGAAAGTGTCCGAAATTTTACAAGTTCTCGCCTGCAACCAGCGGCAACCAGAACGGAAACGGGAACGCCCGGCATCTGCGCGACTCGCCGAGTAAACACTAGTACCTACCACTAAACCGTCGCACTGAGGCAAAATCACCGTGCGTGTCATTCCATCTACTTGTAACGGCGGTCATGGCCATCACCGCTGGCACGGAGCACGACGTCGCGGGTGTTCTTGACGAACTCGTCCCACCTGAGCCACGACCCCTCCACCGCCGGATCGAAGCTCGCCGAGAACACCCCGTACGGCACGCCCAGGAGGAGGCCGAACAGCAGGAACGCCACCCAGACCGGCGGCTGCAGGTCGTCGATACCGGTCACCGCGGCGGCCGCGCGCAGCGCCGCCTCGCCGGCTGCGGACGCCACGAGCGCCGCCGCGGGAACCCGCCGCGCCGTCCGCCGCAGCACCTCCTCAGACTCGAGGAACGCGAGCCCGCCCTCGCGCTCCCGCCGCCCGACCCACTCCTCCCACTCCTCGTCGCTGACCGACGCGTCCGCGACCAGCAGCGACCCGACGAGGAACAACGCGAGGGAGTAGACGAGCGGCATCCACGCAGGCACGCGCTCGCCCGCGGCCTCGCCGAGGTAGCCGAGCAGCGCGGGCACGCCGGCGAAGGAGGCCGCCGCGACGGCCGGGAGCTTCCACAGGACGCCGAGGTCGGGGCTCCTGCCCGGGAGGTCGGCGTCGATCAGGGCCCGGAGGAGCTCGTCGTCCTCCCCGCCGAAGACATCCGATTCCTCGGCGAGACCGGCGTCGACGAGGTTCTGGAGGAAGGTCCGCAGGTCATTATTGCTGTTCCGGTAGGCATCGAGGACCTTCCCGAGCAGCGTCCTGAGGTCTTCGTTCTTGATCTTGTTGGCCTCGTCCTCCCCGCCGTCGGTGGCGTCGGAGCCGCCAAGGCTCGAGCAAAGGCGGACGTGGCGGTGGCGGAGACGAGGGGGGAACCGGAGAGAGGAGCGAAGGTGGAGAGGGGAGAAGAGGGGAGAGGAGGTGGGTGCGGGGGTGGGGGTGGATCGGGAGATGAGAAGAGACTCCATTGTTGTGGGAGTGGAGAAGACGACGAGCTCGGTTATGTTTTGGGGAGGAAGCCCACTCTTACCCCACGGCCGCGTGGGATTATCTAGACCGGGAAATTGTGGCTCGGCCGTTTGTCCCATTTTCGCTTTATTTTCCTTTTTTTTAAAAGTATAAGGTCACACGTCCTTTTCCTTCATATAGATGAGAGAAAGTGAGAAAAAAAATTTAAACTAACTCTTCTTAAAGAATTAAACTCTATGAAGAATGAAAGATATATAGTGATTTTGCTAAATTTAATTTAACTCTTCTTATAATTTAAGAGACAAATCTACTATATGCTAACCTTAATATTGACTCTATAATATGAAAGGGTTCAAGAGTCAACGGCTGACTCGACTTTTATACATGCGACAACTCAACCGCACACGATTAGAACATATTACATATGTGTGCATCTTCTACACGCGTTAGAAAAATATTAGAGACTTCACATTTCCACACTTCAACGCAGCCATGCTTTGCTCCACTCATATGAATATTTTGAATCAATATAGCACACCATGTCAATCGTGTGTGGCACCGAGTTTAGTGCAAATGTACAAACTCACTCCCACCCGTAGGCCATACTTATAAATTGTCTACATAGTGGGTCATCTAATTTTAGATGTATTGGTAGGATGCTATATTATGGAGGGATGTTATCCATGAGTTTTTGACCCAGCATGGATGGTGGTCTTTTAGACGGATTGTTGCGACTTGATGTTTCTATTTTAGTTCTGCATTGTTCCTTTCAGTGTTGCATTGTAATTTGTTTTCCTTTCTTTGAACTCTTACAAATTTATAATAATAGATCGTGTACATTTTAGTGTAAAAGCTGAAAAAGTATTTTTTTATTATCTAAAAAGATTTAGATGTGTGTGAAAAGCATCCACATTGTGAATCAACGTCGATTTAATTTAGTAGTACTAAGCAAGGTCTTGCCGCTTCAAACCTCGTAATAAATTAGTGTCTTGTGTATATAACAATGCGTGGAGCAAAAGATACTGTTTTGGTCGGCATGCGGTGGCGGAGAGCCGTAAAATTCTCTCTATCTATAGCTGACTGCACCAACGTGTCCGTGTTGCTAAACCGTCGTAATGAAGAGGAAATTGCTACCAGTGTTGACAGAACAACAGACATGCTACTGGCTCGGCCAATAAAGAAATTGAAAAGAAGAAATGCCAGTGTTTGACATTACTTCTTTGCATAGTTTGTATAGGTGTTTGTGACACTCTAATGGCCGAAGTTGAAGCTGCTGCGTCGTGGAGGGTAACAAGAATGGCAACGATGACTTGCACCAGTGGTGTTCCGGTGGGCGGCACGCTACAGTTTCGACGAAGGTCTTGGCCGACGAAAGGTTTGTGGGGTGTGGAGGCGCCGCGGGCGGGGGCATCCTCAGTGGAATTTTGGCCACGCGTCGATGTTGTAGGTGTGTGCGGCGCGCTGCGCTCCAGTCACCTCGGTGGTGGGCAATGGGAGGCCGACCTTTCCAGGGGAGCAAGGCGGTTGGCGGCTCTGGCGAAAGCTTCGATGACGACGTCTGCGGGTGCCGTTCACCCTCTTGGGGGCGTCGTGTGTTGGGTTGCAGCTCCTTCCCTTCACGGGTAGGTGTTCTCCGGGGAGAAACCCCTGATCTAGGTCTCCTGGATTGGACGATGGCGACGCTTTCCGCGTCGTTTCTCTTCTTGAAGGCATCGTCTTGGAGGATCCTCCCTGCGCCAGTTGGCCGTCTATTGTTTGGGGTCCAGTGGTCGCGGGTGGAAACCAGGATGGCATCCTCGGGTCTTGGTGGATGTTGGCATTGTGACTTATGCGGCAACGACGGTGGTGCCGAGCGGAGCTTGGGCGTTGCGCGGATTTGACCACGGATGGCCTTCTGACGTCGACGGTCCGGTGTGCCGGTAGGGTTTATGTGCACTGTCCTCCTTTGACGGTGAAGTTGGAGCTGTATGTTGCGGGGGTCGACACGGCGGCGACGATGACACGTGAAGGGCGGCTTCGGTGGGCGATACTTTGCTACCGCAGTGGGCTTTGTCGGGGTGAGGCTTGCAATCTCCCTCTACGAGGCTTGTCCCCAATTGGAGCTGCCTTGTCCTCGACGCGAGGGCCGGCTGTTTGGCATGGGCTGGCTTGATCTTCGCGTGGCTGTGATGGTGCTTCGAGGCTTCGACGCCCTCGGTGGCGAAGTCGGAGTCGTGGTTGGCTTCGTTGTTTTATTTCTTTATAGTGGTGTGCGGCGTGTTGAGCTGGTGGCCAGGTTGATGAGGTGCCTTGAGCCATGTGTGGCTATGGGCGTGTAGCGGTTTTTGCCTGGTTTTCCTTAATTAACTGGGCAACTTTGGTTTTCACCCAGTTTTTCGCTAATTAACTGAGCAACTCTTTTTTGACTTAATTAATCAATGCATAATTGCGTTTAAAAAAACTCTAATGACCAAGTTAACATTACCAGCATTTTCCTCACGGAAAACACCCAATTGCTAAATGTGAAAAGAGACACGCACGACTAATATGAACTTGGTTAAAGAACGGAACCGTGCCATGTACTCCACCACAGAGAAGAAAACAGTAATCGTTGTAAAAAAAGAGAGAACAAAACAGTAATCGATTTCGTCAGCACGCCTCAACATCATCAAGGTGAAGAATCTACAGTACAAACAAATCGTAAAACGTGTATGGTCTCCACTTGGGTTACCCGAATTTTCCTGCGCCGAGATTGAATTGTTTCATATGCTCATTGCGTTTCCCAATCTTAATACAAACACTCATAAGCTCTAAGCCTACAGTTCCACTATTTACTGCATGGTTTAACCAAACCGAGTACGGTTCCGTCTTAGATGGTTTAATCAAACCAAGTACTGTTACCATTGTATCTACTTGATATTAATCGTCTATTTCTTCCTCTTCCTCGTACTCATACTCGTACTCGTACTCCTCGTCTTCGTCCTCGTACTCCTCCCCGTCTTCGTCGTCGTCGTCGTCCTCCTCCTTCATGGACGAATCCTTGGCCATGGACAGGGCGTTCCAGTGCTGGACGGCGAGCTCCCACCCCACCACGGAGCCCGTCTCCGCGGCGTTCCACCTCGACGACAAGAACCCGTAGTGGGACCCGAGCAATCCCGCCGCAAACAGCAGAGCCGAGCCCGCTTTGCCGGCCCACAGGGGCGCGTCCCCCCGCCGCCGCGCCGTCGAGCACCCTCAGGAACACGGCCTCCGCCGCTACCGCCGCTGCTGGGAGCGCCAGCATCCGCCACATCATCCCGCGCCTCATCTCCTCGGACAGGTCTAGGCCGAGCCCGAACGGCGCCTGGCCGCCCGCCGCGCGCCATTCTTGGCGGTTCTTGGCGACGCCGCCGCCGGATGCCGTCGCCGTCGCCGTGGTGTCGGTGACCTCGACGTTGCTGGAGCTGGAAGCCGCCAGCCGGAAGGTGTTTGCGCCGGCGCTGCGGAGTGGGCTAGCTGGGAGAAGCGGGTGGGAAGCGGCAGCTCGAGAAGGGAGAAGTAGCAGCTCCATGGCCATGGCCAGCTGCTCAGTCTGGGTGTTGTGAGCTGTGACCGCTCGTAGGTATGTGAACTGTGAAGACGAGAAAAGAGAGAAGGCCGTGCATTCGATCGGCCGCTTATGCGTTATCCTGGAAAAGCCTTCCTGGTGTTGCAACGTGAGATATTTTTGCTCGGTCTTATAGAACAAACGGATTTTAGAGAAAAGTTGGAGGACTTCGATCCATACAAAAAAATTATATAACCGTCATTTTGATTGTAGGACTTTTCTAAGGAATATCCTAAGATAGTGAAATTTTCTACCGTTTAAGGAATTATAACATGAGGTCTGGTCTAACATCATTTTAGAAAATTCCTTTGAGAGATCGAATGCGCTCTCTATCTTTTTGTTCCCTATTTTCTTTTTGGAGAATACTTTCTCTTCTTGTTCGTCCTTTACTAACAAACATTTCCATCTAATGATCTTGTATCTTTCCCGTCAAGGGTCTCAAAAAGCTTTGTTTCTATGTTTATGTTTTTTCCTGTGGAATCAACGAGCTATAACATTTCAATCATGTGGGTTTTAGTTATCCAAGCATTTATGTGCTTTCGGACTCATGCGTCCAAAGACACAAACCTTAAGGATGATTCACCAACGAGGCGAGCAGGTCCGGACTCCGGAGCAACGACAATGATGAAGTGAGACCTTGGGCACCCCCTAGCACTGTGCCACCGACATCTATCTACAGAAGATAGATTGCATCTTCAAATTATGTCCTGTTTGGTTGAACTTTTCAGCAGTTTTTTACTAGAAATGCTGTAGCCTAATCAAACGGTCAGTTTTTAAATAGCTTTTATCAATAGTGGCTATGGGCTTTGCGTGTAAATTTAGCTGTTTGAAAAAGCTGATTTTTCCTAACTTTTTACAATATGTTGATACTTCCATGCTCATTTTTTAAAATGTTGTAGATGATTTAGATCAACCAAAAACTATATATTCACTTTCTTACAGCCACAATATTTTTCTAGATAGTCAGTTAATAACAGTTTTGTCAACAGTCACAGTCCAACCAAACATACCCTTAGGTTGATCTCATGTTAGGTTTATTCATGAGCATCGTTCCTAAATTTTGCCATGCATACGCCACTAAGGATGATTACAATAACGTAGTGCACACACCCAGAAAAAAGAGCCTTGCGGCTGTGAACGACATAATTGTTCAGACGGTGATGGCTTGTGTCCCGTGAAAGGTTTGCCACCCATGAAATTAAGAACCCGTAAATAGACAGTATATATTTCTTTCATTTTCTTTAGATAATGATATATTTCTTTCATAAAAGATAAAGCATCTCGGAAGGATCACACGAGGTCTGGTTTGGTTTCCCTCCACTCTGAGGGCCTCTTGCATTCGCGCGAATTTTCTCTCTTATCAAAATCAAACCGTTTAATGTAAAATTGCTGCAACATTCCTCTAAAATTCATGTGAATCAAAAGAGAAAAGAGCGCCTAGTACTTTTTTATGCGCACCCACGGTCTCATTGGGTACAACATACTAGTTTTTCCATTTCTTCCCTCCAGCTAGAAGCCATGCAAGAGGATGTTAACTATGTGATGAGCTATGCTACAGTGACTCCACATGCAGGTAGCTTTGAGATCTGCTAGCTCATCCGGATCTCTCTACGTGCTAGCATCCAAAAGCATCTGACAGACGCATCCTTTTTTACCTAAAATCATTTCATTTTTTCCCTAGCTGATCTCACGGATCCTATGCTGATGCCCGCTTTAATGAGCCTAGAAACATTGTTGGAACATCTCGTTTGGAAAAGCTTGCTAATCAATGTACTCCTTGCACTTAAGTACTGCCTTCACACTGACACGTTTCTCTGTCTGTTTGTCCCAGGCAGCCTCGTGTCACCTCAGGCTTTGTGTCCGGATTGCTGCTTCCGCTTTTATGCGCTAATTTGAAGCACGTACTAGTAATTGCTCGGTCGATAATCCACGGATGCGTCGTCCATGAACACCAACAAAAACTTCCGCGACTATGGTTGGAATGCCGGAAGTGACATTGGGGATCCCCTCCGTCTCGACAGGAAGCGCTGTCGTCGTAGTCGAACCAGCTGTTTAAAAGGGGTGTTGAAAGCTCAATAGTAAAATCATAAAATTAATTGATACTTAATAAATTAGAGCACAACTATGTTTTTTAATACATTCGGTCATCTCGTGGAGCATGGTCTAGTCTTATATCGAGAGATAGGTCTTGTATGGGACTCGATCAGCGACTTGGACTATTGTAGACTTTCCAAGATTGTCCTTAGAGCTTCTTGTGCGGGACTTAGAGTTCTAAACTTCTCCTTTTTATGAGATGATTTTACAAACCCCCCTTATAAGAGAGTTTATATAGGTTAGAGTCCCATGACAAAAGATTATGGGCATCCTTGGGAGATGAAAAGATAGGTTATTAGGTAAGATTTGGTTCATGAGTCCACGGTGAACTAGAAAGGTGGGAGGATGCTTGGTTCATGGTGGACTAAATCACTCATACATCTTTTAATCCATTTGACTTGTCTTGACTTGTTTTGACCCGTTAATTGCTTGTTGACTTGTTAACTTTTGTGCCACGTAGGAGGTCTTGGGACGACCCATATAGGAATATCATTTTCACAACAAGAGCCCTTTTGACTTATAATCATGGTAGTGGCCGCAAGTCAAATACTAGGTTATGAGTGGAAAATTTTCATCTTCTTCTCCTAGGTTCTAGGTTGAATATTGGTCCCTTGATTCTTGAAGAAATTCTTACTTAGATTCTAGTTGTCCTGGTTGACAAATTTTTTCTTGTGCATGGGAAACCGGGGCAAAGTTGGAGCCCCAGGACCTTATTTTTCCTTCTTCTAGGATTTTCTCCATTTTTCCTCATACTTTTTGATTTTCCCCTTCATTGTCCTTAAGAATTTTTTAAAACATGAAAATGGGGCCAGTGTGGTGATTAGGCCAGACATGTTCTTCTTTCAACCCGTGGAGGCGCTATGCTGCCCATGGTAGGTTAGCACGAGCCGAGCCAAAAAGGGGCCACTTGGTTCTCAAGCGGGCGCCAAGCCTGGAGGCCACTCTCCCTTTGTGGGCCCTGCACCAAGGTGGCCCGAGTCGCTGCGCGGACGTCCACTCGGGCTAGCGAGACGAGTGCCTAAGCTTGGTTGGTGGACCTATGCCTCGCGCGTGATGCTGGGCTAGGCGTCGGCCTGCTTCAGGGGCTGTTTGGTTGGAACGGCAGAAGCAGGTAAGGTTTCCTTCAAGTGCATCCCACGACCACAGCTTTTGATGCCGGTCTCGTGTAGCGAAAAAGCTGAAGTTCCCTGATGCGCCGCGTACAATCATGTGGCCTCCATCCTTCGTCTCGGCATGGAAATTGAGTGTACCACCGGCACCTATAAGCGGGAGGAGCCCTCCGGAGGAGCTCGTGCCATCCTTGCCTCTCCCTCGATTGTCGAAGACCCGCTCAATGGCAACGAGTGGCAGTGGCAAGGTTAGACACCAAACAGGAGCGGTGAGTGAGGCGGCCCACCGACGTGATGGTTTCGCCTAGGGGGTATGGGTGATAGGGAGTGACACAGGGTTCCCCTACGCGTGGTGGAGACATGGTTGGGCTATAGGACATCGGTTGGTCGGCGCTCAGGAACAAGGTGCCCGAGGTGTCTACAGCTTCATTCGAGTGACCCCGATAGTGCAAGAGGTCGTCGTCTTCATGCTCGTGCTCCGGCAAGACTCGTTTCCATCATCTTTTTCTCTGCGCTCGGTGACTCATGTTGGCTAGGTTTCTCACAGATGGCACCACCGTTGTTATCGTTGAAACAATACTAGAGAGGAGGTATCGATAGCTTGATGGCTAGATCACAAAGTCAATATACCGTGTATGACGGTTTTTATCAAAAGGTCATCGTATCCAAGGTCGTTTTTAGAGCTCCCCATATGAGACTTGGAACTCTAAGTCTCTCTTGAAATTTTTTATTTATGAGATGATTTTATAAACCCTCATAAAAAGAGGTTTATATAGGTTAGAATCACATGTTAAAATGTCATGTATATCCTTGAGTGGAGAAGAAAAGAGAGTAGCTATGAGTATATGATAGACTAGAGAGATGGAAGGACGCTTGGTTCAATATGGACTAATCACTCATGCACCACTTGCTTCAACCGGTTAATCACTTGTTGACTTATTCGTTTTTGTGTCACGTAGGATGTCTTAGGTCGGTCCACGTAGGAATATTATGTCTTCTTCTTGGTTGGTCTTAATCTGCTTCGGTCCTCCATCAAAGCGTCCATCGGCAATGGCGCCTCCACAGCCTTCTGGTTCGATCTTTGGTTCGGCTAGTCTAGCCTCTCTTTTTCCTGCCCTTCTGTCTCACTACCTCCGACCTAATGCCTCTGTTGCTTTCGTCCTCTCTTCTTCCCCGCTGTTGAACCTCAGCCTGCAGCCCCGTATCTCCATCGCGGCGACACATGAGCTTATTCCTTGCGCACGTTATTTGCTTCTGTTAACTTGAACTTGCAGGAACCTGATCTTCGCATCAGCCGTCACGACGGCAAGGCCATCAGCATTAGGTCTGCATATGCTTCCGTTATAGGCGATCGGGTTGAGGATCCTTTCGTTCCTGTGATATGGAGGAACTACGCCCCCAACCGGTGTAGAATCTTTCTTTGGCTTGTTCACCGGCAGAGAATTTACAACAATTAACGATCGCCATTTCCGTCGAGGGCTGTCGCAATCGGATGCTTGCCCCTTCTGTGCATGCTCGGAAACATCTGTCCACTTGCTTTTCCGCTGCTTAGCGCTGCGCCCGCTATGGGAGGCTCTGACTTCTCTGGTCGCGATGTTCAAAGCTGCATGACGGTCGACGATTTTTGGAGCCAGAATCGAAGCTGTCGTGTTCGCTCCTCCGTGATGATTTCCGTCCTTTGGAATATCTAGAAGAGGAGAAATGCAAAGGTTTTCCGGCATGAGGATGAGCCCATCTCTCTGGTATTGCGCCGATGTGCCGATGATCTGGTCTTGTGGTCTCATCGGGGCACTAATGGTGAACGCAAGTCGCTTCTTCACGACTGGGATGTGATGTTCCTTCTTCTGAGTAACTCCATGTAGCATTATGTCTCTTCCGTTTCCTCCTTGTAAATAATCTGTTATAAATACTCGGTTTTTACATGAAAATTGGTTCAGGCTGGCTTTTGCACGCCGTTGCACCGTCACAATATTTACGTGTGCCGATGTGTGTTGCAAACGCAGTTGCACCACGCGGGATGAAGCTGCCACTGGCAAGACGAGTGCACCTTCTTGGACCTCTTTGGACTCTTGGTTCGTTGGGTGGTGCAATTAATGGCGGTTGCGGTGGTTCTGGATTCCTGAAGTGGAGGAGCTCGAGATCGATAGAATGTAGCTATCGATTTACCGCAAAAATTTTGGTCACGGGATCTGCTATGCTAACTACCACGACGGCACCACAAACACTCGCATAATCACAGAAACGCAACAGGAATTCACCATGCACATGCACAAGGTATGCACCCTCTCCACAAAATCAAAAAATCTTACGGTCCATGGATCCATCGGTCTCCGCCTAGAAGTGCCGCACGCTCGGCAGGTCGTTGGCCTTGGGCGCCGCCGCGATCGTGGCGACGCTCTTCCTGCTGGGCTCGGTGCGACCGAGCTGAGCGGCGCCGCTGCGCCCGCCGGCGGTCGCGCTGCTCCGCATCCGGCCCTTGCCGAGGTGGTGCTCGCAGAGGGAGTAGCCGACCAGCGTCGGCTGGCTGCAGCGCCACCCGCGCCCGTTCACGCGGCTGCACCGTGACCCTTCCATCAGCACCGCCGGGCCGCCGCGCCGCTTCTTAGCGCCGCCACCGCCGCCGTCGTTCTTGATCTCTTCCTTCACGTTCACGGTCACTGTTGCTACTGGCATTGCCGGGACGCCGTTGACAAGGCGTTCACCGGCATTAGTCACCGGCTCAGACTTGTCGTGATGCCCATTCTCGAGGCTGCAGTGCAAAACAAAGCATTTTGTGCATGTCTTAAACTGATTAGACTAAAATTGCGATGAAATAAACATCTAGGTGCTAATGTCAAACCGGTTACGCATTGCATCATGATGGCATGAACAGGTCAAGGCTAAGCTAGATCACAACATTAATTGCGACGCACTAGATCAGTTCCACGGTAATGACTGCTCTTGTTTCCCTTAACAACCTGAATGGATTAATGATGCAACAAGGAGTCCAGTCCCTAGTACCATGTGATGCAAGCTAATGCCTAGTTTAACACTGAGTCTACATGTGCAAGAAAATACTTAGAATAGTTCATAATATGCACACACACATACACATGGTCCATGTCTCCCAAAACATGGCTTTGCACCCATACAGATTGCAGCAATGTGGACATGGAAGAGGACAAGCGAACAGGCTGTAAGGGTGCATGATCGACTGATCGATCGTCGTCGACATACAAGACGACCAAAACAAATCCCTGAAAGTGGCTGAAAGAGGGTGCACCAGTACTACTTGTACTGCATGCCTACACGAGGAGGGGTTTGTCTGACAAGGAGGGTACTATTAAATTCGTTGGACTGACGTGTGTCATGTGTCGAGCTGGCATTGCCCACAATAAAACAGTAAGACAAAGCCCAGCAAATGGAAAGAGGCCTTGGATGCTTTCCATTCTTATATTTATTACGTATCACTGGCTAAATACTAGTGTATTGCTATGGAAAAAAAAATTCTTAGCAGCTTAAGAATTAGTCCCGATGGAAATAAACGGACTAATGAACGAACGACCAACTCAAATATCTATATCGCCACCACCATTTCTACCGTCACTCACTCTCTTACACCCACACCAATGACACGAGACACTTTCTTGTTCTGTTCCTGTTGCTGTTTTAGCTCATACCTCCTGTGGCCATCTGCCGCTCCTTGACGTTGTGCACCACCACCACCACCGGGGCTCTCGCTGCATCGCACCACGTTGTCCTACCAAAGTAGCAATCCAAGAACATGTGGTGAGCTAGATCTGGACACACACCTTAACGCGGGTGCAACGAAATCAACCAACCTCTAATAAAAGCCTAACAAATCCTGTCTTCTCGGAGCAGATTAATTGTTGAACCAAAATTCAAGAGGCGTGTAGTGCATAACTGCATACACACATATACATACCTGCGGCAGCAATGGCAATGCCACCGAGGGGTCGTCCCCGAGATCCACATTTGGGTGCAATTGCAACTCCTCCACCCTCTTCTTCCCCTCCTCCTCCAACTTCTTGTCTCCCGAGACCGAGAGCAGCCAATGTTGTTGGTTTCTCGGCGCGTTTGGCGGTGGCTGGGGTGCAGTGGATGGATCTGAGGAGGGCTGCAGCAGGGAGGGGAGAGCCTTGGCCTGAGGCCTCCTCCTGATCCTCATGGCCGAACAAGAGAGAGAGAGAGAGGAACCGAGAGAGAGAGATGGAGATTTGGGGAGGGTGCAAATTAAAGGAGGGGGGTTCGGAGTGTTGGTTGTTCCTCCTTGGTTTTTGGTTGTGGCCTCACCTCATGGATGCATTTATTTATGGGATCGAGCCAGTGAGCAGAATGGGGAGGAGGAAGAGGAGGGCAACTAGTGCGGTAGATTGGTGCAGTTTTTCACTTGAGCACTTGGCATTTGGGTTGGTTTTGGCATCGAGATCGGCTACGGGTGCACATATCTAGAGGTCAGGGGAGGGAGGAGGCGAGACCCGGAGCGGATGGCGTGAGGCTCGGTTGGGTTTGTTTCCGCATGCAATACGCCATGTGCATTAGAACTGTTTGTATAGGGGGCTGGGATGATGACGAGGCAGGTGAGATTTGTCTGCTGGAGGGGACAGTATTGCTAGGTGTACAAATGATGTGTACGATTTGAGCAATGGAGTTGTGTCTCAGCTGACTGGTGAGTTCATGGGCTTCTTCTAGGTGGAGAGGTTATCAGATGAGATGTACTGTCAGAAATGTAGCATCCGTAGTGCCATTGTATCTTATATGTTCAAGAATCTTATTAAGTTCCATGCACCAACTAATGCTAAGCTAGTGAATAAAGACAGATGATATGATTGAATAGCTTTCCATTCATAATTTAGCATACGTGCACGAATAACTCTACAGGTTAAATAACATTTTCTAGTAATTGTACTGAAACAGTTACTATCGCGTAAGGCTGCGTTCTTTTCGACTTCTCCAGGGGCTTCTCCCAGAAGCTGTCCCCTCCTAGCTTCTCCCAGAAGCCGCCCCCTCAAATTCGTCGGGACTTCTAAACTGTCAGACCGGCGGTTTCTGGGAGAAGCTGGAAGGGTGCTGCTTCTGAGAGAAACCCCCGAGAAGCTAAAAAGAATTGAGTCTAAAACGAAAGCATGATTACAAGGAACAGCTGATGTGCATCAAGCTTTTACCCCTCATGGGCGACCTATATGGCAACCAATGAATAATCCATGCCAGTAAGTCAATATCTAGCGGTTACCATTATGCTTAGGCCAGGGCTGTCACACGTACAAAAGTCGGAGTACAAGTTAAAACGTATGTTTAAGAATTTCCACCGATCAGGGGGGGCTTTTTAGCCCACAGACCCGGGGGAGTGTACAACTCTGCAAGGTAGCGCGTATGAAGACGTATCAGTAACAGATTTGTTTCTTAGAGGTGAAATTTCTTCCGTTACAAGCAGTAATCATGATCCCTAATGCGCACGTTACTAATCATCAACACGTTCACGGCGCTTCTCGGGCTTGCACAGTGACAATTGTTCATAATGGGCCAGGCCTTCCTTGGGCCTTTTCATATACTTTACTATTCCATTTTTATTTTGAGAAAACTGGCAGGAGCTCTGTCTATTCCATTAATTTCTTTTTCAGGTTTGAAGTTTACCTTATTTTTCCGTAAAGCACAAGAAGGATAAAAAGTATCTTCGTGAACAGAAACAAACTTTGTCGTCTACAGCTACAAATCCGTTGATCTGTTATAAATGGTGTGGCTCGGTCGATTGCATTGGTACGACGAGGCTTGTTCCTATGTTTTTCAAGACTCAGCTGGGAGTTTGTTTCCTAACCAGAAATTCTAGGATGACACGGGTAACTAGTCTGCTGTGTGGGGTAACATGTCATTTTGCCATGATTCATGGGGCCGGGGCTTCATGTAGTCCACATGATGTGCTGTACAACTCGCATAAGAAAATCCAGAAAGGCAAACAGAACAGGCGAATGGAACGGAAGATACAGGCAGAACAGAGACACGGTGGCATGGCCGTCACACAGATGGACCATCAGATGGTTCAGTGATGGGCATTGAAACATCTAGATTCTGGACGCATCTTATGTCGGCATGCATGTACAGGCTAGAGGCCAGTACACCACGTCGATCACATGCGTTCGAAGCTATAACATGTTCTTCGTTTGAACTCCAGCACAGCCATAACAAAACTTCAGTAAGTTCTCAAAAAAGAAGGAAAGCTGCGTGTGATCCATATATAAATCTCAGACTACAAGCGTCCTCACTCCTTAGTACGATCTATTTAAAGGACAACTAATTAGGCGGATGCCGTGCGACAAGGGAAAGGACCATATTGCCTAAAAAACACAAGGACCGGGCAATCAAAGGGTTGAGGTAAACGACACTAGTGGACAGCAACCTACTTTCTGCTAAATGTTTCCAATAAAAACCTGTTGAATAGTTAGGGCCCATTAGTTCTGGCCCATGTGGCCCATCTCAAACCCTAGCAACGTGAATAGTAACAGGGGGAGCTCCTCTACAGTGTCTCTTCTCAATCTTGCTCAACCTCACGGCGCCTCGGTACACCAGCAGGTCAGCTCCTCCTCCTCCATCTCCGTTGCTACATGGTATCAGAGCAAGGTTCGGGGTGGCGGCGCTGACCGGCGGCGGGAGGTGAGGCGCGGGGCGGCGCCGCGAGGCGCTGCGTGAGGCGGAGGTGGCTCGGCTCGGGCGGGCGTTGCGGGAGGCGGCGCGGCGAGGCGCTGCGAGAGGCGCTCGGGCTCGGCCGGGCCGTGCGGGAGGCAGGCGGCGCGGCTGGAGGAGCTCGCGGGCGGCCGGGCTGTGTGGGAGGCAGAGGCAGCAGGGGCCGGGCGCAGCTGGCGGCCGGGTAGTGTGGGAGCAACCGCGGCGGGAGGCGGTGGCGCTGGGAGGCGGCGGCGCGGGAGTGGCGCGGGAGGCCGAGCGGCCAGGGCGGCGCTGAGCAGCACAGTGGCAGAAAGGCAGCAGCACGCGGAGGAGTGAGGCAGTGGGCTGAAGGAGTGAGGGAAAGAAGAGGAAGGGAAAGAAAAGGGAGAAGCCAAGGCTGAGTTAGAAGAATTGAAGGTGCTGGGATTCAAGAAGTTGGAGATGGATGAGAGGGTGGCATCTTTGGAGACAGAGCTTGCAACAGCTGTGGCTAAGAGAGGGGATTTAGAGGCTGAGGTGATGGTGAAGAAGAGGGAGTTTGATTCGGTGAAGGGTGAAAGCGATAAGCTCAGGTCGGAGGTCATGGTAGCAGAGAAGAAACACAGCATTTCTGCAGCAGAGGTTGAGAGGCTCAGGATGGAATTGGGTGTGTTGGTGAAGGCAAATGAGGTTGCTGCCAAAGCATTTCACGCCGAGAAGACTGAAATCGTGAAGGAATTGCAGAGCCTCAAGTTGGAGGTGGAGGCGAGCAAGGCAGAGTTAGCTGCTGCGAGGAGAGATGTGGGCAAGCTCCTAGTTGAGGTTTCAGAGGCCAATAAGAAGCATGGCATGGTGGTGGCTGGAGCTGATAGGCTTCGGGTTGAGATTGACAAGATGATGACGGTGAAGGAGGCAGCTATGTCTGCACTTGCGGCTGAGAAGAATAAGTTGGAAAAGGAACTGGATGTACTGAAGAAGAAGGTTGACTTGATTCAAGCCAATAAGGGTGCTGCAGTAGGCATTGTCCATGAGGAAGATGCTGAGGCTACAAAGCTGAGAGCTGAATTGGAGAAGCTTGAGAGCTATAACGGTGAGAAGGACCGTGACATTGGGGTCCTGAAGGCTGAAGTGAAGAACAAGGGGGAGCGGATCAATGGCAGAACAAGTACAAGTGCAGCAGCAAGTCCTGCTGAACAGGGGGCTGAGAACTTTGGACATCTAGCCCACTATGTCTACACTGATGAAGGTGACCTTGCAGCTATATCTGTTGTAACACAAAAGGCAGATTCAGAATGGGTACTAGATTCAGGGGCCTCGAAGCATGTTGCTGGAAATATGAGGGAGTTTAAATCATATACTCAATATCCCCTCACATATCAGGAAACTATTTGTACAGCTGATGGCACTGCACAGCCTATTAAAGGAGTTGGGACAGTAAACTGTACATCCACAATTGAGCTGTCCTCTGTCTTACATGTTCCTGCATTTCCTGTGAATTTAGTCTCTCTAAGTGCTCTAATTGATCGGCAAGACTGCCGGGTTATTCTTGACAAGGGTATGTGTTTGATTCAGGAGAGGCAGACTGGCAGGAGGATTGGGACGGGGACCAGGCGTAGGGGACTGTGGTATATGGACCGTGGTGTACCTGTCTCGGCGGAGAACACTGTGCTCGTAGCCAGTTCTGGAGACAAGGAGGCCATGGCGATGATCCATCACTGTAGGATGGGGCATGTGTCATTCGATAAGATGTATCGTATATTTCCTGATGTAATGGACGGTGCAGACCGAAGTAAGCTGAAGTGTGATGCTTGTGAGTATGCCAAGCACACTAGAACCTCCTATGTGAGTAAGGGGCTCAAAAGTATAGCACCATTTATGCTAGTGCACTCTGATGTATGGACATGTCCAGTTGTGTCAGTAAGTGGTATGAAGTACTTTGTGACCTTTATCGATTGCTATTCCCGTATGACTTGGATCTATCTCATGCGTCACAAAGATGAAGTGTTTCAATGTTTTAAGAAGTTTTCTGCTATTGTGAAGAATCAGTTCAATATCCAAATCAAGATTATTCGGTCTGATAATGGTACCGAGTATGTTAACAAAGTGTTTGATGATTTCTTGTCTGAAGAGGGAATTCTTCATCAAACTTCATGTCCGGACACACCCCCCCAGAATGGTGTAGCTGAGAGGAAGAATCGGCATATACTGGAGGTTGCTCGATCTATGATGTTCACTATGAATGTGCCCAAATTTCTGTGGAGCGAGGCTGTGTTGACTGCCACCTATCTCATCAATCGCACACCATCCAGAATCACAGGTATGAAATCTCCGTGTGAGTTGCTCCTAGGTGAAAACAAATTTGTCGTGCCTCCAAAATTATTTGGCTGCACAGCTTTTGTTCGTGATCACAGGCCGTCAGTGAACAAGTTGGACCCACGTGCCGTCAAATGTGTATTCATTGGATATCCCTCGGGTCAACAAGGGTATAAGTGTTGGAGTCCTGTGAAACGTAGGACCTTTGTGAGCATGGACGTTACATTTCGGGAGTCCGACCCGTATTATGGAGAGAAGACTGATCTGAGTCTGCTGTTCAAGGATCTGGACCATCCTGCCGTTGGTCCAGAGGGGGAGAATGCCTGTGGTGGTTGTGATATTGGCACTGATGTACAAGGGCAGCAGCATCAACAGCCTCTGATGGGTGTTATTCCAGTGGTGGTGCAGAATACTGACACAGTAAGAGAACAACACAGTACTGCAGGAGCAGGAGAGCAACAGCAGGAAAGGTGGTGTGATCCTCCACGTGTTTATGGCAGAAGGAAGGAGGTTAATGAACAGCAGGATGAGGGACAGCAGAATCCAGTTCAGGGGGAGCAGGGGGAGCAACAGGAAGATGATTCTGAAAGTCAGGCTGAAGGTGGATCAGTTAGTTCAGAGGGAACGGTGGATTTGCCGATTGCACTTAGAAAAGGGACCAGAGCAACTGCGGGTAGACCACGACAGAGGTATGGGTTTGACACTCATGACATTAGCAATTATGTGTCCTATGAGGCTCTGTCACCCTCCTACCGTGCGTTTGTTGCCTCTCTTCAGCTAGTGTCTATTCCAACTGATTGGATAGTAGCACGGCAAGACCCCAAGTGGTGCGCTGCGATGAGAGAGGAACTTGAGGCGCTGAGGAAAAATAAAACTTGGGAATTGACAGCTCTTCCAGCCGGAAAGAAGGCAGTGGGTTGTAAATGGGTCTACACAGTTAAGCAGAATCCAGATGGGAGAATTGAAAAATACAAGGCGAGGCTTGTAGCTAGGGGATACAGTCAGACGTATGGCATTGACTATGATGAAACCTTTGCGCCTGTAGCGAAAATGAACACAGTAAGGATTTTGGTGTCCTGTGCCGCCAACTTTGCATGGCCACTACACCAACTGGATGTCAAGAATGCATTCCTGCATGGGGACTTACAGGAGGAGGTGTATATGGAAGTCCCACCGGGACTCATTGAGTCAGAGGTCAGAGGCAAGGTATGCAAGCTGAAGAAGTCACTTTACGGCCTGAAACAGTCACCTAGAGCTTGGTTTGACAGATTCAGACGTGCTGTGTGTGACATGGGTTATGGACAGTGCAATGGTGATCACACTGTGTTCTATAGACACTCTGAGCAGAAGATTACAGTTCTTGCAGTCTATGTGGATGATATAATAATCACTGGTGATGATGAGGTGGAGATAGCTAGACTGAAGAAGAAATTGGGTGAGGCATTTGAAGTCAAGGACCTTGGCCGACTCAAGTACTTCCTAGGTATAGAGGTGGCTAGATCCAAAAGGGGAATAGCTCTATCACAGAGGAAGTACACCTTAGATCTTCTAAGTGATATGGGTATGATGGGATGCAGGACAGCCTCAACTCCCATCGATCAGAATCATAAAGTTGAAGCTCAGTGTGGTAAACCAGTAGACAAGGAGACATATCAGAAATTGGTTGGGAGGCTGTTGTATCTATGTCATACCAGGCCTGATATAGCTTATTCAGTAAGTGTTGTGAGCAGATACATGCATGATCCCAGAAGTGGACATATGGAGGCTGTACACAGGATCTTGAGATACTTGAAGGGAACACCAGGAAAAGGACTCATGTTTAAGAGCAACGGGCACCTTGACATAGATGGTTATAGTGATGCAGACTGGGCAAACTGTCTAGATGACCGGAGATCGACATCAGGCTATTGTGTCTTTGTTGGTGGAAATTTAGTGTCATGGAGAAGCAAGAAGCAATCAGTAGTGTCCAGATCAACTGCAGAAGCTGAATATAGAGCTATGTCACAAGGGCTGAGCGAAATGTTGTGGGTGAGGAACCTGTTGAGTGAATTGAAGATTCAGAAGAATGAGCGCTTGAATGTGTGGTGCGATAACAAGTCAGCTATTAGCATTGCAAATAATCCGGTTCAGCATGACAGAACCAAGCACATCGAAATTGATAGATTCTTCATCAAGGAGAAATTAGATGCTGGAATCATCAAGTTGGAACATGTGAGTTCAGGACAACAACTTGCAGATTGTCTTACTAAAGGGTTGGGAACCAAAGAGTGCAATCTTGCATGTGACAAGATGTGAATGATTGATATTTATCACCCATCTTGAGGGGGAGTGTTGAATAGTTAGGGCCCATTAGTTCTGGCCCATGTGGCCCATCTCAAACCCTAGCAACGTGAATAGTAACAGGGGGAGCTCCTCTACAGTGTCTCTTCTCAATCTTGCTCAACCTCACGGCGCCTCGGTACACCAGCAGGTCAGCTCCTCCTCCTCCATCTCCGTTGCTACAAAACCAGTTGCAACCAGACTGCTGAAGACTACAGCGCTGCGTATCATCTGCAAAATTCCCCTCGAAAAGGCAAAAGCAGACGGCAGTGGTGTTCACAATCACAGCAGAACTGCTTCGGACGTGTGCCTAATTTGGAAACTTGTGTAGCAGCAGGCTAGCAATTAATGTACAGAAGTTCATATCACCATTTATCAACTGTTTTTAAGTTTAACAGTAGGTATTTCTAAGTATCCCGAGAGGTGTCACCTGAGTTGAAACTACACACAAATCATGCAAATCGAACAGGACCAAGCAATAAACAGTCTATATCCCAGGGAGATCTCAGCAGAGCTGGAGCCAGGAAGGCAGGAGCTGCTACAATGCTAAAGTATATTGAGGTGCCGTATCTTTATTGAGCCGTATACATCCCTTCGATGCAGACCCTTAGAGACAATAAAACTCTTTCTTTATCTAGAAAATAACTAGTCATACCGGTACGTGCACCTGAACTTCCATAGGACGATAAAATCAGGATGCATGGCACCAAGCACTAAAAATTCAGGAGATTCAAGACATTGGGACAGTTTTCATATTAGCATTCACAATACCCAATATCAACTCAATTACTATGTATCATCATGACGAAATGTAGCATTCAGTGAACAGAAATACAGGGATCCATGAAAGACAAAGAGCCTCCTAATCTATACCATTACCATCTGATGCAGTATATACTATTCTTTGTTTCTGATTATTGCTAACTAGACATGGACTTTAAATCACAAACTCCTAGGAGCCTATACAGATTTCGTGTTGGCATTGGGATTCAGATATCTAACTTCCTACTTTACTCTATGCAAGGATTCCAAAATCCTTGGCCTATCACTTTTATCAACTTTGCCTTGACCACTTCGGTTGGCTATTAGCCTAGACAAATTGACGTTTCATAACAAACAAAAGTTCATGTACAGGAACAGGTAATTCGACACTTGCCTTTATTGGTGTAGCATCTGATGCTGTTTGACCAGAATCTGTGCGTAGAGGAGCTCGTTCCAGGAGTCCGGTACTCCAGGAAGGCACCAGTGGCTGCAGTCCTGGTATATGTCGGGCGACTTCCGCTCCTTCTCGGTCAACTTCTGCTTGCGATAGACCGAAGGGTGTGCCTCCTTCCTGTAGTCAGTCATCCTTGTTATGTTGAGGTAAACGACAGGTGTTTTCATCCCATGGAGCACCTCCTCCAGAATGCTCATCTTCTGTGGATATGGTGCGAGGTACTGGTCGTTTATTATCGGCTCAGTCTCCTTATCGCAGCTGCCGCCTGAATTCCATTGCCCCCCGCTGCATAACAGGAGCGCATACACTTCCAAACATCAGTTACTCAGATACCTATATGACCAAAACTTGCAAGAATTCACAGAAGGCTCTACGAACCTGAAATGGGATGCTGAGTAGCCTCTGAAAAACAGAGTTGTTTTCTTGGGATTTACATTGGAATCAACCCACTTGGCCCAGGTGTTTAGTGCTCTCCGATAGGCATCATGGACATTCAGCTCACTGTATACACGATTGCCCTCTTGGTAGTAATCTTTCCTGTAGCACATGTAACATACTCAGAATAGTAAGCAACACTTGAAATGCAGAACACATGACATGCACATTTTTGATGAATCAGACGGTGCCATTATTAGCTTTACCCTCGAGAAGTCTTCTTATGCGTCCACCAATGCCCAGTATTGAAGATAATGATATCTGCATCCTTGTACCACGGGGATGAGCGATTGATTGTGTCAAGCCTAAGAGTTTCCTTGTTCTTTCCATGTCTGACTGGCATCTTCCATTCCTGAACAAGGAAAGGGGAGCGGAAGAACTCCACACTGCAATTGTAGTCCTAGACAACAGGAGGTTTGCACATAAGCGTTCATTCTAACTGCCGAAACAAGCACAAATAGCAAAACATTTCCTGCTGCATTTTTTAGAACAAGCAAAAACAGAACGTGGAATATGAAAAGCATTGCATATCTACCTGAAACAAGAAAGAGTAAGAGCCCTCAGCCCTGAATCTGTGCTTCCCGGATACCTCAAAGACCTTCATCTTGTCTTTGATAGAATTCCTCAAGATACAAACAAGGGACTCCCACATGTTCCTGTTGAGCGAATCACCGACAAACACCAGCCTCTTTCCCCTCAGCCTCTCCAACATATCGGTTGGGTTCAACCTAATTATAAGCATGATATAACTGAACTTGAAACAAACCAAGAACTAACTGAATTCACAAGAATTGCATGAGGGTTCAAGCTTTGCTCACCTTGGGATACTGCATCCACTGGGTTGCCACCGGAGCCTTTGGTAAGCTTTATCAGGGCGGCCGTTGAGGTAGCAGTTGAAGGACTTATCAATGTGAGGACATGATCCCTCAGGATAGAGAGGGTACGAGTCATCTCGAACCCAATTCCCATAGAACATATCGCATCTGGCCATCGCCTCAATCCAATGAACCTTCTTCTCACCACCGGCATAAGAAGCCTCTTCCGCCGGCTGTCCATTCCCCATTACCGGCACCACGCTGCTGTTACTGGATTTTGGGGTGACTGCTTGTGCTGTGTGGTCTTTCACCAAGCTAGCGCTCCCCTGAGTAGCAGTTGCATCCTTCTGCTTATTCATCGTACTAGTGCTTCCACTCTGGTTCTGATTATTGGCTGCCCGCGAGCTTTGAACAGTGTGGTTATTGCCTGGAGCTCCTCTTCTCTGAGACGCAGCGCCATTGACGCCCATCACCGCTGCAACTGCACTCCCAGTCTGATTGATGAAAGCAGTTCCATTACTTGAAGTTACAATTCCACTCCCTAACTGGTGAGTAGACCCAGCCGTGTTCCTTGCATTGGCTTTCATTGCACTGACATCACCGGCTTCCGCTGAACTTGCATTCACCTCGGGGCCATTGATCTGAATAGGCACACCTCCTTTCGCCATGGTGCCATTATGGGCTGAACCGCCGGTCGTGACTCCAACCCCAGCCTTCGCCTCAGCACCCGCGATCCCGGTGGAATTATTGGCTGCGGCCCCGCCTCCCACGTGATCACTGGGCGGCGCGTTGCTCTGCGCCGCCGCAGTAGCATTACCGGGTCCGGAGTTGCCGTTGGGAACTCCTTCCGCATTGCTGCTTGGTACTCTGCCTCCGCTTCCCGATCGCTCACCGGGCCGAACTGCACTGGAGCCATCGGTTCCCGCTTGCCCACCGCTCACCGCGAACCCGCCACCGCTGGGTCCACTCCGCCTCGTCGCGACGCCGCCAGGTGGCCCCGGGGAGGAGGAGTTGGCGGGGAACTGGGCGGAGAATAGGTCCGAGACCTGCGCGTGGTAGGGCGACGCGGAGGCGAGGAAGCCGTCGAGCCACGCGGCGGCGGGCGACGAGGGCGGCGGCGCGGGGAGCGAGGGCGCGAAGGCGAGGAAGGCGGCGAAGGCGGCGAAGGCGAGCGCGAAGCCGTAGAGGCAGAGCCTGGCCCGCCGCACGACGCCGCCGCCGAGGCCTCCGTACCCGGCGAGGCCCCTGCCGCCGCCGAGGTGGTCGGCCACGGCCGCGGCCACGCTGCTCTGCCGCCATGCGCCCTTCATCCGATCGCCTGCGTCCGCTCGCGAGGGGCGCGCGGCCGCGGCGGAAGGAGCGGGAGGCGGTTAGGGTTTAGAGGCGGGGGGAGGAAGCGGAGGCGGTGGGGGTGAGTTTGGGATGATCTGCTGCAGCGGGTGGTTTTGTAGGGAGTAGGAGGAGGTGGAGGTGGTGGTGGTGGCGGTGACGGCGAGCGCGTGGTGGCGTACTGGCGTGGGTGCGGGTTGGGAGGGAAACCAACTAACTTCGTGATCTTTTGGGACTTTTGAAACTCTGGCGTCTTGGGTTTTGTGGGGACGGGGAGCCCGCACCGCAGGAGAATCGCTCCGGAATTTCGAGTTTGTGCTGGGCTCTCAACAGAAAGCAAATTTGTTGGGTTTCTTGGGGCGTAATTTCGGTAATACAGGTGAAATTTTGTTATTACTGTTTTTTTGAAAACTAAATTTGGCCACCACTTACTTGTTCATATCAGATTGTGCTAACAAATGTGCTAAAGTTGTGGCTCTTATTCGTCCCAGCTTGCATTAATTTCTTTACAGAAAAAACAAATTTCGTTTATACTCATAACTCAAGTTGACTGAAGATTTCAATGACAAAATCCTCCAGACTAGCAAAAGAAAAACCATGCCACAGTTTTGTTAGTGCCTCGGTTTTGGTCATGGCCCATGGTGAGGTCTGTTGGGGGCCTCAACACAAAATTCTCTGACAGAGAGTTTTGCATATTAGCGCACAGGACCAGAGTTTTGCATTTAGCATTACGGTAAATTATAATAATTATGTATAGTTCAGTTGCTTTTACATGTTTTACTGCTATACATTAGGTACAAAAGAAGTTCAAGACCACATCCGAACTAATAGAAAAGGAGTATACAACCGTACGACAAGTGGTGTTTTTATTTATGTGTACTTTGGCTGTAAGTTGAATCAAAATCCAATTTTCAAATAACACGCTAATTTTTTCACAGCTACAGTACATGTGAGCTTATAAAAAAAATTTAGCACAACAAAATTCAGCAACTCTAGACTGATCCGTTGTTATTGTAGAAACAACATAAAGAGAAGGTGTCAATAGCTCGACGGGTAGGACACAACAATAATGGGTGTACATGGTATTATGAGAAGGTCGTCATATACTCGACAATATGCGACACTTCGATGTTTTTTGAATAGGTTTGGCCGTCTCATGGAGCACGGGCTACTGCTATGTCGAGTGAGGCGTCTCGTGCAAGACTCGACTAGCGACTTGGACCATTCGGGACTTCTCAAAATCGTTTATTGAGCTCCCCATGTGGGACTTGGAGCTCTAGACCTCCATTCATGTAATTTTTCATTTATGAGATGATTTTACAAACTCATGAGGGGTTTATATAGGCTAGAGTCTCATAAAAATGATCATGGGTACCCTTGAGGGATAAGTGAGAGAGAGGTAAATAGGTAAAGTTGGACCACGAGTCCATGGTGGACCAGAAGAGGGGGATGTGCTTGGTCCATGGTGGACTAAATCACTCATAGACCTCATAATCTTGTTGACTTTGCTTTGACATTGTTGGCCCATTCCTTATTAAAGGTGGGACTCGGGCCGGGTAATTCCGGGCTTGTCCGAGGCCCGGCCGGCACGGCTCAGAGCTCAAAACCACCCGGCACGGGTCCTCAGCGGGTCGGGCCGGCACGGCACGAATGTTCGGGCCGGGCCGTGCTGAAGATTTGCGCCCAATGGGTAGCACGGCCCGGCCCGACCTGTCGGGTCGTGCTCGGGCCGGCACGGCCCGACGACCTCTTCCCCTGCCCCGCCAGTGGCTAGCCCCCTCCCCCGCAGGCCGCACGGCCCACGGCTCGCAACCCCTATCCCCGGCTCCCCGCCCTCCCCCGCTAAATGCTCCCCCGGTCCCCCCGTCCCCGCCCCCACCCCCAAATCCACCCCCGCCTGCGCGCCCTCCCTCCCGCCGCCACCGTGCGCCGCGCCCGCCTGCGCACCCTCCCTCCTGTTGTCACCAGTGCGCCGCGCCGCCAGCCCGCCACTGCGAGCTGCGCCTCCGCCCGGCCCTCCTCACTCCGCGGTTCCGGACTCCCCGCGCTCCCGGTGGCCCGGCTCGCCCTCCTCCTCCCACTCCTCCCGCGTCGGCGCAGCGGTTGCCCGTGGCGGGCTCGTGCCGGTACGGCACGGCGGCGGCACAGCGGGCCACCGTGTCGTGCTTGAGCCTCGGCCGCGGCTCCCCGTGCCAGCACGGCACGGCACAACGGCGCCGGCGGGCAGTGCCGGCACGGCCAACCTTAAGCACGAAGCACGGCGGGTTCGTGCCGGGCCGGCACGGCACGGCCCGAGTCCCGGCTCTGTTCCTTATCTTGACTTTCGTGCCACGTAGGCACCACATAGGATTATATGGCTTGACCCATTTAATGATTATAACCCAACATGACCTTCTTGAGTTGTAGTCATGAGAGTAGTTGTAGATCAATTTTCAGATATTGGAAGCATCCTTTGTCTTCTGGCTTTTGATTTGAGCATCGTCGTCTCGTACAAGCGTTGACTACTAAAATCTTCAGGAAATTCTCAACCTGATCTTGATTACCGGAGGCAGAGGTGCATTTCCTGCCATTGAGAAACCAAGGAGAAACCTTTTCCTTGCTCTTCAAGGATGGAGATGTCTCGTTTTCCCTTCCGTGAAGGAATACGCTTCTTTGGGATTTTTATCCGAAAGTCAACATCTTGCTTGATCTTTGAAGGAATACTTGCTCAGATTCTGGCCATTCGGGGCAGCAAAATGTTTTGCGGATGAAAAGCCCAGGGAAAGTTGGTTCCATGAGGATACTATTTTTCTTTCTCCAGGATTTTTTTTTCTCCCCCCTCCTTTTTCTTTGCCTTTTCTTTGATTTTATGGGAGAAATATGTAAGAAAAAATATACAAAAAGGGGCTGAGACAGCTGCTAGGCCTACTTTGGCCTGTTGGGAGCACTGACGCTCGGCTTAGGCTTGACCCTACTGATGATTAATGAAAAAATGATTAAGAGATTAATGTGTGCATCACGTATGATCAGGTGTTTAATACAAAGCAGCGTTAAAATCAATATTGACAACCCTAAAAAGTTATAAGAAAAAATAGCTCAAAAAAATAAAGATTTAAGATAATTTTCTATCTTTTTTAGAAGTTCAATGAATCATATTGAGTTTAAGATAAGACATACTTTTAAGAGGAGTTAAAATCAAGAAACTGATGAGAATATTATTTCAGAGCATATTAACGGTGAGATTAGACACAACTGTATCAGAAAAGGTACAGCACCACCACGTTAGCAGCAGTTAGCACCATTGACTTCCTCTAAAAGGAAAATAAGAAACAGAGACCAGCAGAAGAGATTACTACATACATTGGCGAGTGGATCTAGCTCTCAGTGGCGCATATAAAAGTGCTTCTTTCTTCGACTGTTCGGTCGTGGCACACCCATGTAATGTAATCCCCTCGCTCCCATAAGCTGCCGCATCAGTACGCCCCTGTCCGTACATCCGGCCGTCTCGGCGATCCGGTCCAAATCAAATCATTGCGGCGCATGAGCATTTGCCATTCTGAGTTTCGGACGCCGAAGCACTTGTTTACTGCCACGCATTCGTTAATTTCCTGAAGTGTGATAATCACCCACACTTCGATCCTGGCCGTCCATATGGAATCTGACGTGTTTGGGGATATCTGACGGGAATTTGCCTCGGAGAGGACAGCCAGGCCAATGTGTCAGATCGGATCACGCTAATGTACCGGTTAGATTTAGGGGAAACTGAGCTCCAGATGATTTGACCTACTTGCATTGTACAGTCAGTGCCACGCCTAGTTGCTATGGTTAGTGATGTTTATGAAGTTTGACCATCTGCGCACGCCGAAAGAAGGTGAAACTACAACAGGTTGCAGGTTTTGATAGGAGGGACGGCTCTGTATTACTACCTAACTAGATGTAAAACTGGGCGATGAGCAATCGAGTTAGCAAGTTTAATTTCTCTTTGCAATATTCAATTCTGAAACATTTTTCATCACTTTTCAGGTTAGTGTTTTGTCCAAAGAAACTGGGGAACGGCCTAATTAAGCAACCTGATGTAGTGAAGGTGAGCCTAACACTACAAGAAAACAGAACAGCGAGAAAATGCACTATGGTTGTCTGATGTTCAAGAAGCTAAGAGGAGAGGAGACCTGATCTTAATGGCGGTGAGGAAGATATGAAGAGGGCTTAGCCGGTTAGGTATTAGCTCACTCGAAGGCTCAACAGGACTTGGCCGTGTTAGTGTAGTGCGCATTAATTTGCGATTCTCTCGTTGTTGCGTTGGTAATCACGCAGTTTTTCTGCTTCCTTTTGACTAAGAGTTTTTTTATGGTACCCTAGTACTCTCTGAATAGGTATGGGAGTACCAAACAAATCTAACCATTCATTCACAGGGTTAATTTAGAATTTTTAGCTTGCTGCTGGAGGGTAATTTGGACTTTATCTCCTCCCGATTGAGCACCCTCGCCAGCTCTTCTCCAACCGCGCGCCGCCGCCGTCGCCGCCTCTACTCCTCTTCCATTGCATTCCACCGCGCGTCGCCGCCCTCTCCCGATTGACCACACGCCGCCGTCCCGAGCAACGCCGCGGCGCCGCCACCTATCCTCCCGATCCAGCGCGTCGCCCCTTCCTCTCCCACCGCGCGCCATCTCCTCTTTCACCGCGCGCTGCCGCCTTTCCTCCTCTTCCACCGCGCGCCGCCTTTCCTCCTCTTCCACCTCTGCTTCGCCACGCGCGTCTCGCCGGAAACTGCATTGTCGGCGTCCAGGAGGGTGCTGTAGAGGCTGAGGCGGCGAGCAGGGGTGGTGGGGAGTATGGCGCCGATGGGGGAGAAGACGGAGTACTGGGACGGTCCCCTGGAATGGGCGTTCATGGGGCTGTTCGTGCGCAAGATAAGGAAGTTCGCCGGCGGGAAGAAGAAGCAGCGGCGGACGACGAGGAGAAGAAGAAGGCGGTGTGGGAGTGGGACTATGAGAGCTTCGTGGATGTGTCGCGGCACGTGATGGTGGGGTCGGTCGAGGGCGCAACAACAAGAGGCTGTCCGCGAGGTGCTGCTCCCCATGCTGCCCCCGGCGCCCTGAGCAGTTCAGGAAGCTCTCCCCGCCGACACGCTGGGCGTGCGAGTTCAACGCCGCCCTCGCCATCCCCTTCTTCCACTGGCTCGTCAGCTCGTCAGAGGTTCAAGCAATACACATGCCTCGCGATACATTTTCTTTTAGATATCCAGTTTTGAGGTAAACTCAAGAACTCACCATTTTGTCGTGTGTTGTTAAGTTGTGGAGATTGAAGTGAATGGGGTGAGGCAAAGGAATGGAGTGCTTATAAAGAAATGCAGGTATGAGCTCAAAGCCAGTTGATGGACTACAGAAAAATTCTTAGAAATGTGAGGAAAGCTGAGATGCTTCAATCTCCGGCCATGGAATGCAGGTGCTTGGAGAACAACGGGTGCGTCGGCATGTGCGTCAACATGTGTAAGATCCCCACGCAGAGCTTCTTCACCGACGAGTTTAGCCTTCCCTTCACCATGAATCCAAGTGAGTCATGCTCTCGGCGTTGATGCTTCATTAATTCAGGCTAATGGGAACAGCAAAAATGTTGTTCTCTGAAATTCAGTTAGCTCTATCTGATGATTATCATGCACACTGACATTACACAGGACGACATGAGCTGTGAAATGATATACGGTCAAGTGCCATCCCCCTTGAAGAAGATCCAATGTCTAAGCAACCCTGCTATCCAAATCTCTGTGAGTGCCCCCAAATTCGCCAGCATCATTCAAGTACTGAACCAGTCTAGCATTGCACTTGCACTGACCGCTGTCTTGTCACGAATTTCCTTGCTGCTGTTTCTTTTCCAAGTTCCATTTTGACGCCCTCTGCCCTGGTCTGTCCCAAACTTCAGAACTAGAGACCGTAACGACATTGCTGAGTCCAGATCTTGGTCACTTTCAGTGTCTTGTGCAAGCGCTCACACAAAATGTGATAATGGCATGTTTGTAGCATGGAAGGTTACAACGCCTGCTTGAGACCAGCTGCTTGTTCAATGCATTGATAAGCTGGTTAATCTGATTTTTATCAGCTGAGAGAACAAATCACTGTCAAAGCTACTTGTATTTGTAGGCTGCACTTGTTAATATACTTCTGAGTGTTATCGTGGAATTGTTTCTTGCTAAGATTCTGTAATCCATCTGGTATGCAACAATTTTGTGTTCATCTGAGAATAGGCTCGTGTTGTTCAGTCTTCTCTAAGATGCACTCTCTCGATTTAGTTACTTAATGCCTCTGGCTGGCATACTAGACAGGAAGCCTGCCTAGCTCACTTGGTCGAGCGCAAGGCTATTAACCTTCTGATCGTGGGTTGGAACCCTATGGATTGCTTACTCTGTACTTCGTTGCGTGTCCATGGTGCTCTGCTGGCTCACCACAACGAAGCTCACGCCGCCATCCCGAAATGTCTCAGTGCTAACCGGTTGCATTGGGGATTTAAATTGAAGATTAGGGTTAGGGTTTTAAAGAGGTGAGAACACATATTTATAGAATATCCACTTGAAAAATAGTCCGTCGCTCTTATGATTCCAATTTAAGGTACTTTTTTAAAAATTTAAAGTCTCGGGATATCGGCGTTGGGCGGAGGCAGGAGACCTTGGGGGACCCAGAGAGATGTGGAAGGAGCAACTGCATATCTGCTATTCCCACGATTCTGAACATTGGACTGCATTTGAGCTGGGCAAGCCGCTGCGGCGAAAATGCCTCCAGTGCAAGCATCTTTGTTTTCATCAGCTGTGGCAGTATGGTGCAACCTATATGGTTTGTCCCCCATATGTTCTCTTTGTGTCTGTGATGGTTGATGATATTGATGCATGATGAGCATGGCTATTATTGCTTGCTGGAGCAACTTCTCCCGTAAGAATGTTTGACTCCCCGTAGGCGTCGATCAGCAAAGATTGGAAATATCGATATGCAAAATTATGTAACTGTCTGCAGCATTACTCGGAGGTTTAACTGGAGTATGGTACTTTGTACTCAATTTCTTGCCTCGCGGTTCAGAATTCACGGCAATGTTGTTTATCTCTGAGACAGCTCTATGCTTGCTGCTTGCGCCCTGTTTGTGTGCCTCAAGCACTGATCTGATTACTGGAACTGTTAATGTCAGTGAGCTACACATAGCTGATTTTGAATCTTGATTTTGGGTGTTGCAGCAGGTTTGATTTGGTCTTTCATTCATGTGCTTTCCTTTTGAACATCCCAATTCTGATTTCTCTGAATTTCGCCAATTCTGAAATCAGTCTCCAAAGACTCCATCTGTTTATGAATTCTTTTTATTGTAAATTTGTAATATCTCTGCATTTTGCATAATACTTTTAAGTTAGGTTCTGGGAGTTGCACAATTGCTTACAGTGACAGTGCTTGAATCAAATTTGAAGCAGGAAATAACCTAGTAAAAGCTTGTCAATAGTGCATGCCAAGTAGCGCGTATTAGATGTGAGCAAATCAAAAGTTTATTTTCTCCTTGTGCATATATAACTTATCTTAGTTCTGTTTACATTACTCACTTCTATCAGGTTCTGATTCAATCATGTGTGCTGTCGCTACAATGTGCAGTGTTAATACTGAACAAAGCTAGAACGAGACAATCGCAGCAGCAACTTGACGTGCAAATTCTGAAGAGCTCTGCACCAGCTAGTTGTTAAGATTATGCAACTTAGATCTATTGCACAGCCCAATGGGCATATATATAGTACAAGGTGACTTGGAGTACAAGGAAATATAGACTCCTATACCAATACGAATACAACATACTATATCTCTAACACCCCCCCTCAAACTCATGGTGGATCAACAACACTGAGTTTGGAGAGGTAGAAGCTGTGCTGAGCTCGAGTCTGTGCCTTCGTGAAGAAATCAGCCAACTGAAGCTCAGAAGGCACATACTGAAGAGCAACAACCTGATCCTGAACCTGAGACCTCATATAAGAAGCATCAACACCAATATGCTTGGTGAGCTCGTGCTTCACTGGGTCTCTAGCAATACTGATAGCACCAGTACTGTCAGACAACAGAGGGGTCGGTGTAGTGATAGAAACACCAAAATCCTCAAGTAGCCACCGTAACCAAGTAACCTCCGCTGTCAAAAAGGCCATAGCACGTAACTCAGCCTCGGCACTCGAACGAGAAACTGCAGTCTGTTTCTTCGTCTTCCAAGCAATGAGAGAACCACCAAGGAAAACACAGTAAGCAGAAAGAGAGCGACGATCAGAGGGATCGCTAGCCCAAGTAGCATCCAAATATGCCTGAAACTGTAAGGAAGTGGAGCGCGGAAAGAAAAGGCGACGGGAGATAGTTCCACGAAGATAACGTAGAACCCGAAGAAGGTGACTGTAGTGAGCCTGAGTAGGAGAAGAGACGAACTGACTCAGAATGTGAACTGGATAGGATATATCCGGACGAGTGACAGCAAGATACACAAGACTCCCTACAAGGTGACGATAGCGAGTCGGATCAGAAAGAGGCTCACCATCAGAGGCACGAAGATGAACATTGAGCTCCATCGGAGTCTCAATGGTACGCTGATCAGTAAGGGAAGCCCTATCAAGAAGATCGTGAATATATTTCTCTTGGGATATATAGAAACCATCAGAAGTAGAGGTAACCTCAATCCCAAGGAAATAGCGAAGAGGACCAAGATCAGACATAAGAAACTGATCACTAAGACGAGCCTTGACAAATGCAATATACTCAGAATCATCTCCGGTGATGACCATATCATCTACATACAAAAGAAGAAGAGTCCGACCACGGGACGAGGTGTGGACAAAAAGCGCAGGATCATGAGCACTAGCTAAAAAATCAGCAGCAGTGACCACAGAGGTGAAGCGCTCAAACCAAGCACGAGGGGCTTGCTTAAGGCCATAAAGAGAGCGACGAAGGCGACAAATCATCCCATCGGGAACAGAATACCCAGGCGGGGGTGCATGTAGACCTCCTCACGCAACTCACCATTAAGAAAGGCATTCTTGACATCAAGCTGAGAGATAGACCAGTGGCGAGCAGATGCCACGGCAAGAAGAGTGCGAACAGTGGTCATATGCGCGACAGGAGCAAATGTCTCATCATAGTCACGGCCATGCTCCTGCTGAAAGCCACGCGCCACAAGACGAGCCTTGTAGCGCTCAAGAGAACCATCGGAGCGGGTCTTAACTTTATAGATCCACTTACAGGTGATGGGACGAACACATGGAGGAAGAGAGACAAGATCCCACGTGCCGGTGTGCTCAAGAGCAGCAAGCTCCTCGGCCATCGCATGCTGCCATTCGGGATGAATAACAGCATCGCGGTAAGAAGTATGCTCAGCAAGAGTAGTACCAATAAATCCAAAGCGAGCTGGAGGCCAAAGCGGACGAGCGCGGAGGCCATACCTAGGAGGGGGTGGCGAATCCAGAGAAGATGAGGCACCCAGAGAAGGTGACTCATCAGACGGAGATGGCCCAGAAGAAGGAGAAGGCACATCAGAAGGAGGCTCAACACGAGGTCGACGTGTGTAGATGAAAGGATAGGACGAAAGAGGAGAAGGTGCAGGTGGAGCTGTAGGAGATGATAGTGGAGAAGAGTCGACAACAGGAGTAGGTGGAGACTCAGGGGGAGGTGGAGACTCGATAGGACGAGTGGAAGAGGGCACAACAGTGATCGGTGTATCAGGAAAGGTCAGAAAAGACAGAGGCTCAATAGGGGAAGGCGAAGGAGAAGCTGGACGCGGAAAGAAAGGACGAGACTCATCGAAGGTCACATCCCGAGAAACCCGCATACGACGAGCAGTGGGATCCCAACAGCGATAGCCCTTATGCTCCGGACTATAGCCTAGAAAGATACACTCAACAGACTGAGCAGTCAGTTTGGTGCGTTCACGGGGAGCTAAAATAACATAGCAAACGCAACCAAACAGACGAAGAGTAGAGTAGTCAGGAAGAGAACCAGAAAGGCGCTCAACAGGAATCCCACCCTGAAGGGCAGAAGAGGGATGAATATTAACAAGATATGTGGCAGTAGAGACAACCTCAGCCCAAAAGTGAAGTGGAATAGAAGCGGCGATCATGAGCGCACGAGCAGTCTCAAGAAGGTGACGATGCTTACGCTCAGCAACACCATTCTGAGCATGAGCACCATGACAAGAGAACTGAGCAAGAGTGCCCTGCTCAGCAAGAAAACCACGAAGATGACAAGAAAGATACTCGCCAGCAGAATCAGCACGAAAGACACGATGGGAGTGGAGAACTGGGTACGAACCATGGTGGCAAACTGTCTATAGATGGAGAGAACCTCGCTACGAGCAGACATAAAATATATCCAAGTGTGGCGAGAAAAATCATCTATAAAGATAATATAGTAGCGATGACCCCCTTTCGAAATGAAGGGGGCCGGACCCCACACATCCTAGTGAACAAGATCAAAAGGACGCTGAGACACAGACTCACTATGAGGATAAGGTAACTGAATTTGCTTACCCAGTTTACAACCCTGACAATCTAAAGACACGTCTCTTGAGACAGACCCCAGAAGACCACGACGAACTCACGACGATAGACGAGATCCACACAGATGACCAAGATGGTGATGCCACTGCTGGAAGGAGCCGGTGGACGAGCTGACAGAAGCGGAGAGACTGGCAGCGGCGGCAGCGGAGGGAAGGTGAAGCCAGTCAAGCTCCCAGAGACGCTGAGAATCAAGGCAGCGAGGGCCAGAACCAACCAGAGTGCCCGTCTGACGGTCCTGAACACAACAAGAGTCAGAGTCGAGAATAACCCGACAACCAAGATCAGTAATCTGTCCAGCAGAAAGAGCTGCATGGTAAGGCGAGGCACATGAGCAACAGAAGGAACATGAAACAAAGAAGTGCTAAGAGTGCCTCGACTAGCAACAGGAAGAGGAGTACCATCAGCAGTGAGAACATGAACAGAAGAATCTAGAGGTCTAAGAGAGGATAGAGCGGAAGAGTTAGAAGTCATGTGGAAAAGATGCTCCAGAATCAAGAATCCATGGGGAAGTACCTGACTGTGTAGAGGGTGGTTTCTCATTGCTGGAAGAGGGAGTAGCAGAACCTGCAGAACCTGTCGCAGCGAGTAGACGTCGAAGGCGTGCGATCTCCTGCTCAGTGAACGAGGTGGCGGAAGTAGTCGAAGCAGCTGAGGAGTCGAGGAAGTAGTCGAGGAAGAAGGTCCAGTGCCCGGTGAAGAGCGACGTGCAAGGTGACGCTTCTTCCGAAAGCAAGTAGACTCAATGTGCCATCCTTATCACAGTAGGTGCAATGAGGACGGCCACCACCCGACGAGGAACGACCACCACCACCTGTGGAGGCCGCTGGGAGAAACGAGCCGCTGAGGCGGGGAGCAGTAGTCGATGTAGCCGGTGGACGAACAGCAAGCACGGAGGGAAGTGGCAGTAGACCAGAGCCACGCAGGCGAGTCTCCTCCGCACGGATCTCTGTAAGCACCTCCAGAAGAGAGACGCGAGGCTGATGAGCAAGGAGCTGGGCACGACGCGACTCGAACTCAGGACAAAGCCGCGTTAAGAACTCGTACACGCGCAAGAACTCGCGGTCAGTACGAGCATCCTGACAACACTGACAAGAGCCACAACCAGGACGGCGAAGGGAATCCAGCTGGCGCCAGACAGCAGAACTCTGAGCATAGAACTCATCAACCGTGGCATCACCCTGCTGAAGAGAGTGCTCCTGGCGAACCACGGACAGGAACAAAGCGTCGCCAGAGGGCTCATAACGCTGACGAAGGTGAGTCCACATCTGGGAGGCCGTAGAGAATCCCACAACCTCAGAAGAAAACTGAGGCTGAAGACTGGCGACAAGAACAGCAGCAGCACGAGCATCATCATCACACCACTGAGTGTACTCAGTCAGCAGAGCACCGTAGGAATCCAGAGTCGCCTGATAAGCGGTGACAGCAGCATCATAGGCAGCGCGGTCAGCATCGGTAGGTCGAGCACCAAGCTTAGGCTCAATCGGCGCCACAGGACAGGCCGGACACGGAACATCGCCGGAGAGGACGCCCCAGAGACGAAGACCACGCATGTGGATGTGCATATGAGAGATGAAGTCGGTGAAATTGACCCCATCAAAAATCACCGGGCAGCGGGGGAGAGAAACGGTGCCCGAAGACGAAGACATTGTACCTTTTTTTTACACTCTTTTTTTTCTCTGGTTTATAAACCGGGACGCGTTACTCTGTTCTATACCAGAACAGAGCACGCGGGGGCAGCGGGCGCTCGGGAGCACCGGGCGGCGGGAGCGGCAGCTGGCGGGGGAGCCGGCGGCCGGCGGAGGGCGGCGAGGCCCGGCGGCACAGGCGAGAGGCCGGCGGAGGGCGGATGGCGTAGCCGGCGGCGGGCTCGGGCAGCGCGCCGGGGAGGCACGGCGGCGGGCGGGGAGCCAGCGGCCGGGGAGGAGCGGGCCGGGGAGGGGCCGGGGAGGAGCGGCGGCGGTCGGGGGAGCCGGCGGCCGGGGAGGAGCGGGCCGGGGAGGAGCGGCGGCTGGCGGGGGAGCCGCCGGCCGGCGGAGGGCGGCGACTGGACACCGGGGAGGCCGGCGGGCGCAGCGGAGGCCGGAGGCCAGCGGGGCCGAAGCCGGCGGACGATCTAGGCCGGCGATGAGCGGGGGCGGCGGCGGACAGGGCACGGCCGGTGGGCGGCCTGGATCGGGGCGGCCGCCGACGGCGCGGGCAAGATCGGAGGGCGCGGCTGGGCAGCCGGCGGACCGGCTACGTGCGGAGGCGGACGCCGGGGAGGACAGCACCAGGGAAGAAGAAGATGGGAGGTGAGCGTGAGTTGCAGCACGCGGTGGAGAAAAAAAACCCTAGGGCTCTGATACCATGTTAAGATTATGCAACTTGGATCTATTGCACAGCCCAATGGGCATATATATAGTACAAGGTGACTTGGAGTACAAGGAAATATAGACTCCTATACCAATACGAATACAACATACTATATCTCTAACACTAGTAACCCAAGCCTTTTTACAGAGAGCAAACATGGGATTTATTCTACCATGAAGGAAAAGCTTATTGAAAGTACAGGCCTGATAGCTACTAGTTATTGCTACTGTCTTTGGCATTGGCCATGTCAATGGCGGGCCTCTCGACGTCCTCCATGTCCTCCCGGACGAACACCGTCTGCTCCAGCACCGACGACGACAACGAGCCGCCGGTGGCGGCGCCAGGCGGGTGCGGTGGAGCGGGAGGTGCGCCGTCGTGGATAGTAGTGTCGGCTTCGGCGGGCACAAAGACGCCCGTCTCCTGGTTAGGGACCCACGACGCGTCCTCGCCGCCGCCGTCCAGCGCGCCGCTGATGGACTCGTCCGGCAGCACCGTCCCGACGTGCTCCTCGCCCTGGAGCACCTCGACGTTCTTGCAGTTCAGCGTGGCCTCCACCTGCGCCCCGGTCGTTGCCGCTCCCTTCCCGACGGTGTCCCTGTGCCCCTCCTCCGGCTGGGCGCTGGTCGAGTGATTCATTGCTCCGCTCCTGGAAAACACAGGATGTTGTTGCACCAACAATATAAGCAAAGATTGTTCTTTTCCTCGCGAACTCTACTAAACTAATCTTACTGTGAAATAAAAACAGTTTATATTCTAGGAAAGGAAAAGGTTACTTGGAAGAGGCAAGAAGAGGTTGCCTGGCCTGTCCAGCCATCCAATGGCCGGCACCGGCGCCCGCGGCGGTCAGTGCTCGTGCGGCCATGAAACAGCAGTCGGAGGCGCTGGCGGAAGGAGCCGCGGGCCGCCGGAGGTGAGGACGCTGGCGATGGGGAGTATGAAAGCAGCGGCCGGCGGGTTTAAACAGAGATGGAATTGGAATTAGGTTTAGAGTCCGACTGAAAATATATTGCTAAATTTGTTTTTAGAAAAATTATTTCTATAATACCAGTTTTATCCCTGATACTAAGGTACTCCTCAATTTATTTAAAACTTTTAGAGGTGGTACTCCTTAAATCTAGTTTGAAGTACCAAATAAGATTAGCCATCAGATCAGAATAAATGAATGGCTCGTATTTGTTCAGGGCTACTGGAAAAGAACTCTTTGACTAAACAGGTGGTATACATGCATATCGTGAGGCCACATGCAAAAAGGTCCACTGAGTACATAGATCGGTTGATCGCTACGGTCTATTAGTTTATCTGAAGATCCAGTTAAAAGCAACGAGCATACTAAGCTCCAACACTCATATTTCTGCAAGTGATGAAGTGAACCCAATGACCAGAGCCAAGTGTACTTTTCTCCAAAGTTCAGTTCAGATGAAGCACGAAAGTTGCGGATCGATCGGAAAGATCCATGGAGTACGAATCAAGCAAGGAAGCAACGGTGTGTAGCTTTGTTGCTGTTAGTACTTTGGTCACTGTGGGGCCGGAAAAGCGAAACATGCCGGTAAAGCTATGCACGCAGCAGCCGTGCATGCAAGGACATCGGTTCAGATCGTACACAGTACAGGGCTAGAAGCTTAGCTAGGCCGGCCCTGAGCACATGATAACGGTTTAAAAGTAGCAGCACCTCACCGGCTCACCGACGTTGCCACAAACCGCCGTGGAACAAAGGAGTGAAGAACCGGAAACATTGATAGAATTGTGAAGGAGTACATAATGTTGGCGCTCGATAAAATTCTGGGATAAACGATCGACTGAATATCTGTGCTTTTTGGGTCCGGATCCAGATGTTAGTGAGGCAATGAGTGGTGTACGAGGAATGTTTCTGATGCTTTTTTTAATCTGAACTGTGGCCTTTGGGATTTGGACGTGGGCGTCAGATCTGTTGACTCGTGTGACTGTTCTACCCTTTCTTATCATGATTTTCGTTCTGCCTCGCCGATTTCCTTCCTCGATTGGGAATCGTCAGATTAGCCAGAGTCCAATGGATCAGAAGGTCAGGCCATATGCCACTTGTTGCAGAATGGGATGTGAAGAGTTCATCAGTTCACGCTTCAGACTTCCTTATTCTGGCACCGATTCAGACTCCTGACGACGTTTTCTGTTCGTCCAAAAAGGAGCAGAAATTAGCTCAACGCCCATTTGCCTCATGAAGTTCGACAGCACTTGAGGCCCAGTTCAACCTGGGCCGGATACACCAGTGGAATGCTAAAACTGAAAACGAGAGCTCGACCGGCACATCCCACGCGAAAATCTCGAGATATTTCACAACCCAGTAGGCCCCAGAAGCCGACGCTTTTGTCTCGAAATTCCGATAAGCTTCCGCTTCTTACCATTCAGAGCAGCAACTCTCCTCTGCTCTGCTCCGATTCCACGCATCACACACCACACCACCCGCTCGAACGCCACGGCCCCATCTCCGAAGCAAACAACACGGCAACACCCCAGAGCGGCAGCATCCGGGAGCTATTGCAGGTCAATGGCGCTGCTCGCGCCGAGCCCGAGCCCCCGCATGCTCTGCCGGGACCTCTGCGTCGCGCGGGAGTCCGCGGCCTCCGCCTGCTCGACCTTCGGCGGGGCGGCCGGGACACGGCCCCTGTGGCTGTCGAGAGGCGGCGTACGTGCGATTGGGCGAGGGCGAGGGGAGCGGGTCAGGGCGGAGGCGGCCTACTTCTGGGACGCGTCGTGGCCGGTAGAGATGGAGGAGATCGACAGCGTGGAGAAGCTCGACGCCGCGCTCGGCTGGTCCGTCGAGAACAAGCAGCCCGTCATCATTGACTGGTACGGCCACCACCTCACCTGACCTAACCTACCAGTGCAAGTGCAGCTTCATACTTGCATGGACATTGGATTTGTGAGGAGAGTGACCAATGATTGGCATGTTAATGGCTTGTGTCATGCTAGCAGAAGTGATATGTTTGCTTGTTATCAGCATGCTGCTCTTCAACCATTCACTAAATAAATGTTTCCTGGGATGATGAAGTTTGAGTGTATTCTTGCCAGGATGGCTAGTTGGTGTCGGAAATGCATTTATCTGAAGCCCAAGCTGGAGAAGGTAGCAGGACAATATCCAGGGTTGGTTTGAATTCCATGAAATATTGGATTTATACAATTTCATGATTCTTGGTATTGAAATCGTGTATAGTGTCCAATCATGATATTCCACTGTTTCATGTTTTAAGAACATGCCATTCACATTATGAAATGTGCAAGAACTATATATCTCTTGATTCGAATTAAACAACGCTTTTCTTTTCTTTTGTAGCGTTAGGTTTTACTTTGAGGATGTCAATAAAGTTCCACAAACCGTGGTAAAAAGAGGGAATATAAGTGGAAGTCAGCGAATTTGAGCTCGTCTCTCTCTCCCTTTTTTTTCTGAAGAGGGAACTTGTCTTTGTAATGTAGTGGTTTATTCAGAACGACTCTGCTAATATATGATTCCAGTCTTAATTCTACCTTCCCCCCATTTGGCTGTACTTCGACCCTCAGAAAATGCCCACTATTCAGGTAATATCAGATTTTCTGCCGAAATTTTATTTGCATTCTTTTATTACTGAAGACATGAAATTTTGATGTGAAAGTTCTTATTCATTTCCAGTTATGGAAGGATGGAGAATGGAAAGAAGAAGTGATAGGAGGCCATAAAGCATGGCTTGTGATGGATGAGGTTAGAGAAATGATCCAGAAGTACAATTGACTAATTACCTATGCGGTGCAATTGATCTTATAGTGTAAAGATATTTGAGATGATCTCTTCAGATATTAAGTTGTATGTAACCCAATCAATAAAGCTATATTTCAGCTCCTTGATGTAGCAGAGCTGGTTAGTACTGTTGCAAACTTTTCAGTTGATGGTGTCTTGGTCATAACTCATAAGCTAAAAATTCACAAATGAAGCAACAATCCCAGAACCATAATCACAACAAAGAGCAGACATATTGTAAAGAATCAAATAATCCATCCTTCCAATACAATACAATTCAATTAACATATCTACAAGATCCCACCCAATCTACTTACATGAGAGTTCAAATACCATTCTCAAATCTCAACCATGACAATACAGAATGACCAAACTACCCATCTAGCCAGAACTAAGCACCCGCTTCACTCCTCACGGTTACCCCAGCGGCGCGATGACCATGACGGCGATGGCGAAGGCGAGGGCTCATCGGTGCCGACGGGAACGTCGGAGAGCGGCGCCAGCACGCGCCTCACGCTCATGGACCGCATCGGCCGGAAGCTCAGGGACCTGAGCTTCTTGTCCTTGGAGAAGACGTTCGACGACTTGCTGAGGATCAGGTACACCAGCCCCTGCACGAGCAGGAACACGGCCACCTTGGCCAGCGCGTCGCGGAGCTCCGGCGAGATGAAGGTCGCCTCCATGGCAATCGAGGTGTGTATGTGTGCGTATGACTTGTTAAAGACCAGGTTGTGTATCGGTGGTAGTCTTGCCTACTCTTGCAGTCTTGCTGGGTTTATATAGAGCTACGTGTGTTTGGTTCGTGGGTTGTAGCATGTGCGCTTGCGAGTTGTGATTATTTTTCTTGGTCGTGTACGCAAGCGGTGAAGTGTTGTAGGTTTCGTAGGCATCTTCGGCTCTGATTGGTTTGGTTTGCTTTGCAAGGAAGGGGGTGCAGCTGTGGAAGAAGTCTTTAGTCTTCACGTTTTCATTTTGCTAATCTGGACCTTGATGCGGTGTCGCTAGCTGTGTCACACCTTGGATCGTTGGATTGATTTGACTTGGAGACATGTGTCGTGTCTGAAGGCTGCTAAGAGTACTTGGACGGCTTGGTTAAGTTGCCATTTAAAGATGTATAGTGAAGGTGACATGGCGAACTGATTCCCCAGCTAGATAATGACTTATCTCATCTACCCATTACCAAGCAATCACTGTCTTGGAAGCACTGTTTTTTTAATACACGGACGTCATTAACAACCTTTCTTTACGGGAACGTCATTAACAACTTGATCGAGAACGTTTCTTTGGCCGCGGCTTGGTTGATTAATTAATTTTTGAAAAGCAGATTAGTCACAAGTTGTACTCGTAAATAAGGCTCGGCTGACCTTGTGCGACACCTGATCTTCGTCACAGATCGAAGACCCAGTGAGTTTTTGTGATCGAAGTGTAAACCGTTGGGTTTGACCAACAAAAGTACTTCTTGCGCGCGTTGAAATAATATATGTTTTTCTAGAACTTTGACTGCACCGATCGATGCATCTCCACAGTAAACAAGTTCGCTTCGCGGATCCCCAGATGTCAAAAATCTTACTATTCGTGCGAACCTTCCTGGACTCAACATTCCATGTCCCGTTTTGATTTGCTTGGATTCTTTCAGCACGAAGTAATGTAGCAATAACGTGGCCTTGTTTCCTTGCCTGCACAAGCAAAGCAGCACCGGCACCGACTAGACTGCTAAGATAAGGCCAGCTCAAGCTAGTGCGCCAGCTTAGGTTCTTCCTGACGCGGTTTGCAAGCCAAGCAAACGTGCGCCGGCGCAAAAACGGTTAAGAACCCACGTACATCCCAACCTGTTTGATTGCTTGACTTCTCGTAAGAGATGCCTGAAATGCTAAAAAGAAGCGAAAGCATTCGGTGTGGTCACGAACTGACTCGTGTCCCGCTACCGCCTATGGATCGCAGGAACTTTGACGGGATAGCGTTCTAAGCTGTTTGGAACATTTGGAAGGAAAAGAACAATCGCATTTTCGACCACGTGTATGGCACGGTTGCTTCATTGATCGTTAGGTCTCTGGACGATTTCCGTCTGAGAGCTCTCGCTTTTGTTCGTGTTGTAAACCATGACAATGGCTAATGGCCGTTGACAGGGTGCCTTATATAGAGTGGTCGCTTCGACCAGTGGTGTATGTACATACACTTTTGTGGCACTTTTATTTTTTTTCTTCTATTAATAGAAATGAGCAGTGCTCCTGTCGCACATTCAAAAAAAAAGGCTTGTCAGCCACTACGAGATACAAATAGATACCACGATGTTAATCACGTTGAGGTGCTTACCATGTGCCAGATGATAATCTATATATCTTACAAAGTTAATACTCACTACAAGTCATTAAATAGCTATTTTCCTGCTCTCACAATGAGCAACGTCACCAACAAAATTGTGTCCATTAGATTGCTGCATAGATTTTCGTCTGCCCGTTCTTCTTCCATCCCAACTGAGATCGCATTTAATTCACCTCCGTTACAAGTCTCCTATAACAACCCTATTTTGCCAATATATGTAATATATGTTCATATACATCATTAACATTTCATGCCATCATTTATGTTAAATCTGAAATTGAAAAGAATTAAAAACCTCAGAAAATTATAAAAATCAAGAAAAACCCTAAGTACGAATAATTGGTAGATGAAAGATCTATTAAGCAGAAATATTTTCCAATATTCGAATCTCTTCAAAATTTATATACAAGCGTAATATAATATTTATGAGCCTCTGAAATTTTCTCATATTTTTTTGATAAATTTATGACATACTTGTAGTCCAAACCCAAAAAGGGCCAAAACCAAAATTTAATAATAAATAAATAAAATATTTAACAAAGTGGTCTTGTAAATATTTTTACATGGTTCTAAATATTTTAGAAGCCCCTATAAAAATTTACATAATATTTGAGCCAAGTTTGGTTTGAATTCAAAAATTAAACCTAAATTCAAAAGGAAAAAAATAAATAAAAAGAAAAATATAAAAAGAGAAACAAACATCAGACTGGTCCAAATACAGCCCAGGCATCCGGTCCAGCCTAGGGGAGACTCGCTCATTTTACAAGTTGATATTTTTTGTGCAAAGGAGATCATCCTTCTGAGAATGGTTTCTTTATAAAGACTGACGTCAATGACGAGTAGTCATCTAAGGCAGTGATTTAGCTCAGGGTTTGACAGTCTCGTTTGCTTTGTTCTAGTGCCACTTTGGCTTTACTACTTTGTGGCTTCTGAGCTATTTATAACTTTTTCGCTATGTGTTTGATATTTGTTCATATGATCACTTTTGTGAATGAGTTGATAAACTTACTCGTGCAACAGTTACATGTATTATTGCAGTTTATGTTATAGAGTTATTGTTTGACACTTGTTTATTCTAATATGCGTTATCTACCTTGAGTATATAGTTATAAAGCATATGGAGTAGGTAAGGTTTCAGAATTCATGACATAACATTGTTAAGTGTGATTGCCATTGTGAAGCAACTCTTTCTTGAGAGATTGTGAGCTATATCACTATATTCCAGCCATGCATTAATATGCCAGGACAAATTCGGAACTAATGTTCTAATTCAGTAAGAAAAGTATGAGGAGACTATATCATTCTACTCAATCTGATGCATTCAATTGCTGGCTTTGAGGTTGGAATTGATATCTCAAGCTATTCTATTCTAAGTCATATCATTCTATTTTTATTGAGATATTTGTAATTGAGACCGGGATTAATGTGTCGAATTAGTTTTATTTAAAATTTTATATTACAAATTTTGGGCCCGACATCTCCCATCACAATGCCATTTCTATTTGTCGGCTCCCTCAATTTCAAGGCATCGCTATTGCTCCATGGCTTTTAGCTTCCTCATATGGCATCTTCTACTGCCGTTCCCAATTGGTTTGCCCGGCCCAAGGATCCAGTCACTACTCCACGTCCACTACTGCTAATTTGGCGGTGCCCAGCCGGCCCACGGATCAGTCATCACTCTGTTTCTCTCTCCGTTCATATGCACGTTGCTTTCTTTGTTGTTACCTGTCGTTATTGGCTTATTGGTTGGGTATACCGTATACGTGTTCTACATGTAACCGCATAGGTCCTAGTATAGAGATCCTGGTATATTATCTTTCCTTCAATTACTATGTACATAAATCAATGGTCGGTTCCTTTTGATATAACTTGATTGTCGTTTGTCAATTTCATCTAATTCTTTGGAGGATCAATTCATTTTGTTTAGGGTTCTTCCAACATTTCACAGTATCTTGGTATCGTGGTATGTCCCTCTCGAGACTCTTCCATCCATTTTGTTGTGTTTATGAGTTCACACTGTACTTTAGATTTATACAATGTTGTACAGTACATAGGACAGGTATTCTTAATCATTGGCTCATTCTGCTGTGAGTATGATTACAAGCCAATTGTTTTTTCAATTTTTGTATCAAGATAATTGTGGCCATCTTATATATATGATAGAGTGACCCGCGTAATTTGCGCGACTAATGTTGTTGTTCTTATTCCACAAAACATAATGGTGCATATCTTTTATTTTTTTCTATAACTAATCCATACTATTGTAATCTAATCTCACCATAATAAACAGGCAAATCTTTTTTATTTAAAATTAATTTCATCTGGCTCACCAAAATAAGTGGTACATATGTTTTCGAATTTTCCTTCTTTCTCAATCATGTAAGAAAATTTAGAATTTTTTATTTAATGTGGGAACTATTATCCTTAAAAACTTATCTGATACCATGAATCTCACATGTGGCTTGAATAAGATGATCCATCGAGCAAGCGTTGAAATGAAACAAATCCATAGTACGAAAATTACCTAGATAGTAAATTGACCCTTTTTGGCTTAAGTATAGGAAGCCTGGTTTATTTTAGCAATTTTAGTATACCTTTCTCTAGCACCAAAGGAAAAAAGGAAAGAAGCTAATACCATTGGTTTTTGTAGCTATTTAATTTATTTCCTTTTAACACACAGGAATTCCTTCTCATATATGACATATACAAAGGGCTCTCGATCTTTAGGTTGGAACGATAACTAGCGTAGCCTACTCAAGAATGAAACCCAACAACACACTCTAACGAGATAGCATTTGGAAACTTAAAACTCAAATCAACTAATACTCTTGATGAACTCCTAGTCTCCACTCAACCAGAATCGTTTATTCTTACAAATTCACAAGGGAAAATAGGTAAAAACAAGATGGACAAACTCTCAATCCTAGAATGCTTAGGAGCAAAACCTTAGGAAAGAGCAAAGCTCTACTTTAATCCAAACTCAAGTATATCCTAATTAGAGAAAGGGAAGAGGTGTTATAGTCCTATCCATAATTCTAAGTTTGGTTGGGTCGACACCCACTTATAAGAACTATGGGCCTAAGTAACCCATACGGCAAGCGAATTCTCTGAGCCTCCGAGTTGAAACTCAAAGTTTCTGAAAGGACCTTAATGACTAAGATGTCGCCTAGAGGGGGGTGAATAGAATTTTTAAATTCACTTATGGATTTAATTTAATCATAATGCAGAATTATACTAATTGGATTTTCACAAGCTCAAATCCTAATATGCTAGTTTTTCATATGAGCATAACCACCCTATGTTAATATATCAAGGTTTGCAATCCTAGGGTGACAAGCAAGCAATTCAATTTCTATAAGAGATATACAAGTAATGTATTGCAAGTATGAAATGTGATAAGTAAAGGAAACAAGAGACAAACGATGTATGACACGGAGTTCGGATATTCATTGATATCCCACTTCTCCGTTTGAGGACCCGATCACGCTTGATCAAAGGTGTGCTCTCTCTCAAGCCACTTCCTCTCGAGGACTCTCCGGAGTCTCCCCGATCACTATGGTTAACTCTTTCCTCCACTCCCAGAGATGGCGAGCTCCACAACCACTTCACAATCTCCCGGACCTCCTCACAAGCTTCTTGAGGAAATCACCGAGCCACAACCACCAAGCCGTCTAGGAGTCAGTGGCCTCCAAGAGTAATAGACTCTCGGATTCTCACTCGAACACAATCGACGCCGAGTGCTCAACAATGCAACTTATGTACACACCTTGTGCAACTTATGCACAAAGATTTCTCTCACTCCTCACAAATGGCAATACATGCACTTGAGGCTTTGGAGAGGGAGGAGAGCACTAGAGATGCTCACAAATGAAGTATGGAGGCAGCCACTCATCCTCCAAGCCAACCCAAGGTGGAGTCTATATATAGCCAATTTTGAAAACTAGCCGTTGGAAAGGAACCTGGGCAAATCCGGACTGTCCGAATTTGACCTGGACCCTCCGGGTTCACACCAACGGTCAGAAAAGTGACCGTTAAAAAATCCAGACCCTTGACCCGGACCATTTGGGTTGAGGTCTGGATTGTCCAGTACAGATTCGGACCCTCACCCGGACACTCCGGTGACACTCCAGAAACCTTCTGTACAACCCGGACCCTGGCCCGGACCCTCCGGATTTAACCCGGACCCTCTGGATTCAACCCGGACCCTAGCCCAGAGGGTCTGGATTTTCCAGAACAGCAACTCCTAGGGAGCACTCGATGAGCTCGGATTACTTCCGAACAAACCCGGAACACCTTGGTTCAACCCGAAACATCTTGGGGGCTTGCTTTAGGTCATATACTCTGGAAATGGACCTCCCGGAGTCCATGAACCTAGCCGATCAACCAAACCACTTAGGTTGGTAGGATCATGCATGCCTACACACCAAGTCTAGGGACAACACAAGCAACACCAAACTACACCCGAAGCTTCCGAACACTCGCACCTCGAAACCTCCGGACACACTAGAACATGAGTTCTAGCACCTCCACCACAAAGAAAACACAACGGCATACAACATATGCAAAGACTTGAGCACTCGACACATAACATGAACAAGTTAATCATCCGATAGCCCCTCTTTATAGTACGGCTATCTAACCTATAATCCGGTCTCTCTCCAAACTCCTTGAGACCGGTCAAACTAGGAAAACATAGTCTAGACATATCTTTGCTTTGCGTATTCCATTTGAGCTCGATGATGTCCATCTTCCTTGCTCTAAGTGGAATCACCTTGATCATCGTCACCTCATGGGAAAACTTTCTCTTGGAATCATCTTCACTTGATGGATCTACGAGCCTCAAGCATATGTCTTCGCATGATGCCAATTTTGAGCTTGTCATGATAACCATCAACTTATGATGTCGTCCTCTCATGAGCACATACGACCAACCTCTCGATGCTTGCCCATGAGTGGTACCTAACCCTCAATATACACATAGCACATAACACATAGGGTTAGTTCATATAATGCAATACACAATCTCTTATCTTCACTTGATCACATGAAGCCACCGCTAGTGTTCTTCTCTTGAACTCCTAGCTTCATGTCTTGATCACCATGGCTCAACACATGAGCCCACTCTTGACCATCTTGGGTTCAACATGTGAACTTTTTCATCTTGGTTAACTTCACTCTTGCATTATGACTTTATCTTGATCCAATGCGGTTCACTCCTTGAACCCATATCTTAATCTTTGAAGTTTACTTCTTGATTAGTTGATGCTTCACATGACTCGATGGACTTCAATACATGAATCCATCTCCCGATCATCACATGCATCATTGATCTTGGGCTCCACGGGCTTGTAGGTTCATCCTGTTGATGTAACCCTACAAAGTGGTATCTAACCCATACACATTCCAACACTCAAGGAAATGGTTAGTCCACAAAACCCGTTTGTCATTAATCACCAAAACCACACCTAGATTAGATTAATTCTCAATCCACCCTAAACCACACTGAGGGCTAGGTGGACTTTTAGATTCTGAGATTGGCTTGTGAACTCAGCTTCATTGTACATCTAGAGGATTCTCGGAGGCTCCAACATTGGTCCCGGAGATTTTTGACATCGATCCTGCAGGTTCCGATATTGATCCGAGAGGTTCTAAGATTAGCTTCTGGACTTTCTTGTCGGCAAACTCGAAGGTTCCGAGATTTGCTTCTGGACAACCCTTTCAGCAATCTCAGAGGCTCCCATATTGGAGTCAGAGGTTTCGAGACTTGACTGTAGCTTCTCAACTTGTCACTTTGAGCCTCTTCCAACCCCTTGCCTTCAAACCTAAGAGTGTATATGACCAAGACGTTAGGTAGCATACAAAGCCCAAATTAAGTGGATGGTCATCAAGGAATATATTTACCTCGTATTGGATGGCTTTAACTCGAGCTCTTATCATGGGTTTAATATGTGTTGGTAGTTCACTTGAACTTATGGGACTTGTTGGAGAGCTTGGAGACTTTTTTACTTTTTTCTGAATTATTGGGTTTTTCCACTATAGAGCGGACTAGTTAAATAAACCTATTTAGGATAACAATTGGATAAGAGAGCCTCTACCCTATCAACGGACAGGAATACTGGTAAAAAGATACAAATTAAAATAAAGTTCCCGTGGTCTAGAATCCACAGAATTTATGTTTGGAACATGAAATAGCTTGTATATGTCGAACATGTAGCGTAACAAAGATAATAAATAAATAGAAGTTAATATCATTCCAATTGCCTAGTATTGTTCATGATGATGCGGCATCATGTGCAATCTACATAGAAGTTAATATCATTCCAATTGCCTAGTATTGTTCATGGTTATGCCGCATCATGTGCAATCTACACGTTTATTTTTCAACGGTATGATCTATATGTGTTTATACTACGTGATAGACTTCTCTTAATACATATTGTGTTGATCCCTCTATTTGACTCTTATTGGGGAACTAATAATTCTGCATGGGCCGGACCATTAAAGTCCTATGTGGCGCCTATGTTGCACTAAAGAAGGTCAAAAGGTTAACAAGCAATTAACAAGTCAAAGGAAGCATTAAGAGGTGTATGTGAAGACTAGTCCACCATGCACTACGAGTCACCTCCTCTTCCCTTGTCCATCGTGGACTTATGGATCATTTTACCTAAATTACTCATCTCTTACTTCCCTCTCAAAGATACCCATAGTCATTTGTCATGGACGTCTTGACTATATAAACCTCTATGGGAGATGTAAAATACATCACGTAAATGAAAATTTTCAGAAAGAAAGGCCTAGACTTTTTAAGTCCCACACCAGGAGCTCTCGAGGTGACCTTGAGAATTTTACGACGGTACAAGTCGCTAGTTGAGTCACATACAAGTCTCTTCCCTCGACATAGCACTAGACCGTCCGCCACGAAACGGCAACCTATTCAAAAAACTTCGACGTGCGGTCCATCAATTTCGTGACCTACTATTGATTTATCGACGGCCCGTTTCGAATGTTGTTTCCGCAGCAAGTCTTATTTTCCTTCGACTCCCTTGTATGTGGTCATCCCACCCTTTTTTTTAAGTACATGGACATCGGATCTCTGCTGGTTAGGTCTCGTGAAAGCCTTCTCTAAAAAGATATCTATAATCCAATCTCTTCAAAATACAATATTATGGGGTTTTTTTCAATTAATGTGAGATTTTCTATCCTCAAAATGAATGTGGCATCTCAATCTCACGTATCGTAGATACTTGCTATCGTAGATACCGCAAGTACTCATGTCAATGCTGCTGCGACATTCAGTGTATGTAAACGCTGCTGAAAGATAGCTCTGCATGTTCACAACAACACTAATTGCTCGTGGTTGATGAGCACAGAACCAAACTGATAAACATCATTAAACTGACATGCCACCTAGGCGTCACTCCAAACAGGAACTATAAAGAACCACAAGATGAGGTCTGGTTTGCCTTGATGTACCTCAAGCAAAGGATCTAATCCAACCAAGTCATACAATACAGCAGTACTACGCGCTAAGAACTTTTAACATGTTTCATATGCCTTAGTTGAACAAAATTTTATTACAGCGAACAAGATCCTAGTATCCCAATTTCTTCAAAATTAGTCGCTGTCTTTAAAGGCAGGGTAACTGTCAGCTCGTGCAATTTCACTTCTTGACCTCCTCGTACTCAGCCTCTGGAGCCTGGTCGCCTCCGCCCTGTGATCCTTCCTGCGGACCGCCAGACGCGCCACCACCAGATGCGCCACCAGACATGTGTTGCCCAATCTTCGAGACGGCCTTGTTGGCCACTTCCATCTTGTTCTTTATCTTCTCAATGTCATCCGAGGCCATCTCTGAGCGGAGATCAGCAACTGCTGTCTCAATCTCAGAGGCAACCTCAGCGGGAATCTTGTCCCTGTACTCTCCCAAACTTTTCTCGATACTGTAAATGGTAGTGTCTGCAGTGTTTCTGATGTCAATGAGGGATTTACGTTCCTGATCCTTCTGTGAATGCAGCTCAGCTTCCTGCACCATCTTCTGGATCTCGGCCTCAGAAAGCCCACCAGAGGATCGGATGGTGATCTGCTGCTCCTTTGCAGTGGCCTTATCCTTTGCAGAGACTGTCACGATTCCATTGGCATCGATGTCAAATGTGACCTCAATCTGTGGCAATCCCCTTGGTGCTGGTGGGATACCAACAAGATCAAACTCGCCAAGAAGTTTGTTGTCTGTCGCCATCTCACGCTCACCTTGCAAGACACGAATACCCACTTGTGTCTGGTTGTCAGCGGCAGTTGAGAACACCTGCGCAGAACAGAACAGAATTAGGTATGCCAAAACTATAAAAAGAACCCCCAAGAAGAATGGGACATGAACAAGCAGAGCAAAATCATCTCAGAGACCTCGAAAAAAGCACACACATTTAAGGTTCTATGGTTGATGAAAATCATTACTATAACGGATAACTCAGTAGCATGCAGGCATGCCATGCACAATACCAGACTATTCACAGGATGCCACAATGAAAACATCTAAGGAAGATAAAGTACTTAACGAAGCTATGTAATGGTACGGTCTGACAAAATGAATCTGAACACATAACCGAAGCACATGCTATTGAAACAATTGTTGGGTCAAAACACATTGGGACAGTTTTCTACAGTAAGGCCATACTCACTAACCTGACTTTTCTTTGTGGGGATTGTAGTGTTCCTGGTTATAAGTCTGGTGAAGATACCGCCAAGAGTCTCAATACCAAGTGAAAGAGGGGTAACATCAAGGAGAAGAAGCTCCTTAACATCTCCACGTAGAATGCCACCCTGAAGAGCCGCACCCATGGCCACAGCTTCATCTGGGTTGACTCCTTTGCTAGGGGCCTTGCCAAAAATTTCTGAAACCACTTCCTGCACTTTGGGAACCCGTGTCATTCCACCAACAAGAAGAACCTCATCAACATCCTTGGTGGTTATACCAGCATCCTTCAGGCAATTCTTGCATGGGTCTCTAGTCCTCGAAATCAGATTATTCACCAAACTTTCAAACTTCGATCTTGTCAATGTAATATTCAAATGTTTTGCTCCAGAGGCATCAGCTGTGATAAATGGAAGGTTAATCTCAGTTTGTGCAGTTGACGAGAGTTCAATTTTTGCCTTCTCAGCTGCTTCACGCAACCTTTGTAGAGCTAATCTGTCCTTTGACAGATCAATAGCATCAGTTCTTTTGAATTCACTTACTAAGAACTCCAAAAGAGTATTATCGAAGTCTTCTCCACCCAGAAAAGTGTCACCATTTGTTGCTTTTACCTGACAGCAACATAATCATCAGATCAGGAAAAATAATGGAATATTATCTAAACATTTCTAGCTACAGAAATTTATTAAGAGGTTAGGACTTCAAACCGACCTCAAAAACTCCATTGGAGATTTCTAGAATGGAGACATCAAAGGTCCCACCTCCAAGGTCAAATACAGCTATCAAACCCTCCTTGTTGTTTGTTCCATAAGACAGAGCAGCAGCAGTTGGCTCGTTGATGATCCTTTGGACATCAAGTCCAGCAATTCGACCAGCATCCTTCGTTGCCTGACGCTGAGCATCATTAAAATAAGCTGGAACTGTGATTACAGCCTTGGAAATAGATTTGCCAAGGTAAGATTCTGCAGTCTCCTTCATCTTGGTCAAGACAAATGCACCAATCTGGCTCGGTGAGTACTGCTTGCCATCTGTTGTTTCAACCCAAGCGTCACCATTTGGAGCCTTCACAATTTTATACGGCACCATTTTCATCTCTTTCTGTGTCTGCGGGTCGTCAAAGCGCCGCCCTATCATACGCTTTGTACCAAAGAAAGTGTTTTGTGGGTTGGTCACTGCTTGACGTTTGGCTGGAGTTCCAACAAGCCGCTCTCCCTTTTGACTAAAGGCGACAACTGATGGTGTTGTCCTAGTGCCTTCTGAATTCTCTATCACTTTTGCATTCTGCATCATTTACTGTTTAGTTAAAACATAATTCAAAAGGAAGCTGTAAAGATGGATGAAGAATATACAGGGCCAGTCACCTTTCCCTCCATAACAGAAACGCAGGAATTAGTTGTTCCCAAATCAATTCCAATAACCTCATTTCCAATCGGTTTTGCACTGAAATAAAAGATAACATGGAGAAGTTAGATGCATGCTGCAAACATCTCCACCAAATTGTGTGAACAAAGACGAGATCATTACCTGAAAGTTCTTGCAAAACTTCCCCATCTTGAACAATTATTTGCAGCAAATGTGGATTGAACATTGGTGGTCAACTGAAACACGAATAAGTTCAATGAATAGTCAGAAGGTAACATGGAACAAGCTATATGTTGCTTTATGATTTAATTAGAGTTAATGTTGGCAGATCTATGCAGAGTCAGAAACAAGTGAAAGGGAATACTTTTGAAATGTTAAAAAAGAAAGCTCATGATTTGCATAAGAGTACAACAGAAAATGGGAAATCTTGAAACAAGGAAAGGAACATCTCTTAACTTGCATGAGAATGCAGCAAAAAAGGAGGGCCGCAGCATTTAGATTTCCACATTGGGTAGCTCAGGCAGTATAGCAATATATAACTAGTATAACTGTACTTAATTCACACTCAGAGCGGTAGTTCAGGAAATTTCCATGTGATCATGAAGAGATACATTGATTGATGCCTTGACAGAGATAGGGTGTCACATCCTTCAGTTGGACTGTGTGGAACCAACTAAATTGACAGGAGACAATCGTAGAACGTTCTGTTTATAAGATGCAGAACATCCTATTGATGCATGGAGATAAGAGAAACATTTTTTGGTTATAAGATGCAGGCAGACAGAGCTCCAACTGAGTTCTTCTATTAATGCTATTTGAAGTCTTAGGTAAGTATGGACGAAATGCTCTAATCTCGCCCTGGACATACTGAGCGTTTAATACGTTATGGCTGCTACCTAGAACAGCATGTTAGGCCTAAATACACTTCTTGAGGAACAACCAATAAACGCAATGAAACCACTCTGTTAACAACACTCCACATCTTTTTGTTTTCTTTGCTACGCACAACCATACACAAGAATACAAAGCAACACACTAAGCTGTCTAAGGCTAAGCAACAAAGCAACACAGCAACGCATCTAAGGCTAACAAAATATACTCTTCTAGAACCCTGCTCTACTATCCTTGTGAGTTACCATTCCAAATTTCCAATAGGATAACGCCACGCAGATCCAAAGAGCATGCATTCTCAACTAAAACAAATCGTATGATCACAGCGCAACCACAATCGTATGATCACAATTTCGCCTCGCACCTATTAAACACATCCACCGCCTCCGCTACAACAATGGAGACATGAAACTGAAAGGCGAAGCCGTACCACCTATCAGATAAGGAACCACGAGAGCCAAAACGGCGTTGGCCACACAAATATATGAATCTGGGGTGTAGCGAATGCCAGATACGGCCGCATACTACGCAATCGAACGATTAGCCACCGCTGGCTCGATCCGACCAAATCCACGCGAAATCTATACAAACTGAACCACGCCAGTACAGATCGGAGGACCAAACCAGAATACGAGCGGATTGCTGTGAAAAAAAGAAGCGGGTAAGGAGGGGGGAAGGAGGGGAGCCGTACGTTTCCGAGAGGCGAGTAGAGCTCTCGCCGGCGCGCGGCCCGGAGAAGTAGCGACGCCGCCATGGCTGGCTGGGACGGGGAGGAAGGGAGGCGAGGGTTTAGGGTTTTTTGGGGGATTTGTGCGCGGAGGGGGCCGAGGGGAGAGCAGTTTTTTGCGCTTGTGCGGCGCCGCGGCTGTTGGGACTTGGGACCTGGAATGAGGCGGTGGTATGTAGTACTCCTATGACTGAACGGTGGGGCGCCACGTCGTTCGTTGCGATGCGGCTGGGCGTGGAAGGCTCTGGAACCTGGAACGGTGTTACGTGCGCACGGCACGGGCACGGGCACGGGCACGGGCACGGGCACGGGCACGGGCACGGCACGGCGGTGTGTATCTGGGCCGGGTGGGTTACGCGTAATTTGCTGGTTTTTGGCCTGGGCTACGCAGTGGCCGGGCCTCGCTGGCACGAAACGCACCTTGGTCTTGTTGGGTTCCTTGTGCGGGCGTTCCCTCGGTGCATGGGTACCCAACGTCTGCTACCTCTGCGATCAGGTTCTGTCCCTTCGGAGCCCGGCCGCGGTTGCCGGTTGGCGCGTCCGGCCGCCACCTTGGGGACCATGGATCAGACCAGATCCTGATCGATTCGCGTCAAATAACACGATTCTTAACCAGCTGGGTTTTCCTTTAGATATAGTGCGACATGAACATGAGTACCCATACCGTCCTCTTAGTAATGCCCATATACCAACTCCTTAAAATTAATCACTCACCATGGCTAAATAAGCAGCTTGATAGCTATCGTCATGCCTTCTTTTAGTCTGCATCAGATAAAACAAATGATGGTGAGTATCTAGTCAAATGATCCATTGTGTGCAAACCTACTGAGTATGGGGGATTGGTGTCATAAACACTCATATGCACGACATAGCTCTAAAGATTAGGTGGCTTTGGCAACAATGGACGCAACCAAGCAAAGCATGGCAAGGAATTCCTTTTCCAGTCGATGATGATACTGTCGCCCTATTTCAAGCTGCCACCATATTATAAATTGGTGATGGAACAAGGATCTCGCTATGGCATGATCATTGGCATCAGGGCACTCCACTGCATATCATGCTGCCAAATCTCTATGGACACTGCAGAAGACACAAAATGACTCTTTTTACAGCCTGCTAGAATAGCACTTGGATCAACTCTGTCAAGCCAAACCCCAATTTTCAGGTCTTGTCCGAATTCCTTCCAACGTGGAACATTATGCAACACATCCAACTAAACCTCGAGAGGAGAGATTCGGTGATTTGGAAGTGGACGCCTAACCAACAACATTATGCTAGTACTGCTTACATGGCTCAATTTGAAGGGCAAATAAGGACCAACTACCATAAGATTATACGGCAAACCAAGGTACCCTTAAAATGTAAAATCCATGCTTGACTAGTGATACAAGGTAGATGTCTAATTGCTGATAACCTTGCCATCCAACACTACCCTCATAATCCAATATGCAGTCTATGCCGAATCCACCCAGAGGATGCTACACACCTCTTTGTCAAGTGCAGTTTTATCTCATATGTCTGGAAAGCCATCCTGGCGTTACTACACTTACCTCTGAATCTGGCGCCAGACAATAACACCCAAGACCTTGTGACATGGTGGAACTCTAAATTGCTCTAGGTCACCAACAAGAAGTGGAACAGCTTGACGATCACGGTCTGGTAGATCATATGGAAGGAAAGAAACAATAGAATTTTCAACAGATTACATTCAGATGAGCAAACAGTTGCGTACAAAATCCAGGAGAAATTAAACTCTTGGATTAACGCAGGACTTCGGATTCTTATTTGAATAGTTCTCTTCCCATTTGTTGTGATTATTTTATTTTATTTTTCTTTTTACAAAGTTATATTGCATGTATAGAACTACCCTTCTTATGAAAGCAGCTCTGCTGCATTTCGTAAAAAAAATGAGTACCTGTCGCCAAAAAAAAACATGAGTACGATGTGCTTTATTGAAAAGTACGACTTGCCTGTACATCTCTTTGCAACAGAATCGAAATGTAATCCTCCTAGGCCGGAAGGGGCTTAATTTGTTAGGACGCGGCTTGCCTGCTCCGCATCAGTGCTCGCCTTTGTGCTTCCCAATTTACTGACCGTTTGTCCAGGTGGTGGTGCCCATCGTCCTTAACAAGGAGGTAGAGAAAACACAAGCACGACGGCAATGATGCCATGGGCTGATGGACACCGATGCCGCCACTTTCATCGCGGCTCCTCTGGGAAATCGATGAACAGGACGCTGGCCGCCGGTGTGGCCGTTCTGCCTATCTGCGTCGTTGCTCCAGTCAGAGGGGCACTCCACGACGGCTGCTACCCCCTTCTTCTGGAACACGACGTGAAACACTCACAAGACAAGATGCAAAACTCGAACACATCCCATTTCCGCGTCGCAGCAGTGGCGGGGCTGCTGACCTTCTTTAAGCACGTAGGCAACAATCTAGACCACTGAAAGATAGTACGTGGTGTTATTCTAGATCAAATGCAAAAGCAACTAGGAATACCAAATCGTCAGTGCGCCACAACTATAGCCGCGAGTGGTAGCGCCTCCCCACACCATCTCGAGGAACAACGGTGGAAGGCCTACGTTGCACCTGGTAACGACGCTGGAGGACCTCTAATGGCTGAGATCGAGGAGACACGCATGTTGCTCGGATAAATCTAGCGACTTTCGTAGTTGGCACGAGCTTAGCCACCACGATGGAAGGATGAGACAAAGGGACAGGTAGACAGCAAACTTCACTCGTGTCTTCTACTAAAAAAAAGGAACTTCACTCGTGTCATGGATGCTTTCCCAATTAGTCAATAGAAGAGAGCTCCAAGAAACAAGACAATGTACAAATTCGTCTTGCACAAGTTGGGATCTAGCAGAAATTAGTCGAGAAGTAGAACATTGAAGGAATCCTCAACAGCATGACGTACTAATTTTTTGAAACGGAGGCAAAAGCTTTGCCTCATCTCATTAATTAAGAAGAGTTTTACAAAAATTACAAAGTAGTCGTCATACCGGCCATGAATCTCTAGTCTACTCCTGCGGCATTAGAGCACTCAAATGTTTTGCGCCCGCCAATTCCCAAAGCACTGCCTCGTCTCTAATCTTCCTCGAAATGGAGTTAGGCAAAGAGGATACATTCCTGAAAACCCTCGCATTCCTCTCGTTCCAAATTTCCCACGACGTGAGCATGAGTAGTGAAGCAATCCCCTTCATTGAGGTACCGTTGACATTGATGAGGGAGTGCCACCAATCTTGAACTGAGTTGAAGTTTGTCCAATCATCGGTGCACCACTCAACGAGCCCTAGCCACACCTTAATCTCGTTCCAAATGCGTCTCGAGTATCTACACTTGAAGAGAAAATGCACCGCCGTTTCTGGCTCCCTTTTGCATAATTGGCACAAGCCACAGTTAGGCCATCCTCTACGTTGGAGCCTATCGGCCGTCCACACCCGGTCTTGCAAGATGAGCCATGCGAAGAATTTGTGCTTTGAGGGCGCCCAATTCCTCCAAACAGCCGGCTTCATTAGGGGTTGCCCGTGGTGCCAAGCTGTGCGTGGTATGCCGAAGATGCGGAGTATTCACCCGAGGTGGTAAGCTTCCACACAATGGCATCATCGGCCTCGTCATTGAGGTGGATTTCCTGGATAGGGATCCAAAGTTCAAAAAATTCAATGATATGATGCATCGTGAGGCCAAGGTTTAGGTTGATGTTGGTAATCCATTGCTCGTGGTCCAAAGCTTTATGCACTGTTACGTTTTTGCAGTTGGATATTGCAAAGATGGTCGGAGCTATATCTTTCAGTTTGCGGCCCCCAAGCCACGGCGAGTGCCAGAATGGAGCGGTTTTTCCGTTGCCAATGGTGATCGTGGTCAAGTCATAAAATAGATCCATGTCTTTTCCGTCACAAGGGTGACCTGGACCGACCCAAGCTCTACCCGGATCCCTCCAAGCAAGCCACGGCCATTATAGCCGCAATGCTCGCGTAAATTTTTCCATGTCCAGGATGCCGAGGCCGCCCATAGCCGTCAGCCGGCAGACATAGTCCCACTTGATTTTACATTTTCCTCCTGACACCTTATCGGATCCAGCCCACAGGAAAGCTCGCAGCAGCTTGGTGATAGACTTGCAGGTTCCTTTAGGCAGCACAAGCGATGTGAGGTGGTGGATGGCCTGAGCAGTCATTATCGATTTAATCAAAGTGTTTCTCCTTGCCATGGTGATGAACTTTCCTTGCCCACCCATAACTTTGCCTACGATCTTGTCAACCAAGGGTTGGAAGTCCACCGAACGCAAATGGTGCACAGATAGGGGGAGACCAAGGTATTGGATCGGAAACTGGGTGCGAACCGCCGAGAAATCGCGAAGAATGTCATCAAGGTCAAAGCTCGAACATCTGATAGGAGCCACAGCACTCTTCTGCACATTTGTAACCAGGCCGGTGACATCGCCAAAACTCTGGAGGATGTTGGCAAGCATGGTGATGTCCTCTTTGATCGGCGCCATGAAGATTGCTGCATCGTCAGCATATAGCGAGGTACGAATGCATGGCCCTCATCCACGCAGTCTATGAAGGTCACCATTGGCCGTCGCCAAATCTAAAATTTGCTGCAGGGGGTCGATGGCGAGGACGAACAAGAGCGGCGATAAAGGGTCCCCCTGACAGAGCCCTCTCCCGTGCTGGATAGGCTTACCGGGCACCCCATTAAGGAGGATACAGGATGATGATGTGCACAAAAGAGCTACCAACCAGTCCCTAAATCTTGATGGGAAACCTCTTCTCTGCAGAAGGTCCAGCAAGTACTCCCATCTAATAGAATCGAATGCTTTCTTAATGTCAAGTTTGAGTAACAGAGAGGGCATGTTTGTTCTTTGTAAACGTCTCGCATAGTTCTTGACGTACATGAAGTTGTCATGTATACTCCTAGTCTTGATAAAAGCGCTTTGAGCCAATGGAAGTTTCCAGCATGCAAGTTGGAGAACATGGAAATAACCGCCATAAGGTCAGATTTGATGATGGGCCAACAAGCTTTAAAGAAAGCACCCGTGAAGCCATCTGGCCCCGGGGCCTTATCACTAGGCATGGACTTGATGGCGGCAAGCACCTCCTCCTCAAAAAGAGCTTCACCGAGGCAAGAAAGGTCACATGGGTTGAAATTCATAAATTGCCAGTTGAAGTCTTGAGTTCTTCACAGACCTTTTTCCATGGCATTACTAAAATGCTGATTTATGGTGTGCTCTTTATCCTCATGACTTGTAATCCATCCAGTCTGAAAGGACCGAAGGTGCCGACTAGAGGTGGGTAAATAGGAGGCTAAGTAAATTTACTTCTTTTAAATTAGTTTATCAAATTAAGTCTTAGCTAGTTGCAAGGATAAGCTAGCTGTGTGACAGGTGAACAGCACAGGCAATATATGATGTGTAAATTAACACGTAGCTGTCACACAGGTAGCTAACACAGGTGAGCTAAAGACTTAAAAACAGGTGAGCAAACTAAATGGTTGTGTAACAGGTAGCTGACACAGGTAAGAGATATGATCTACAGCAACTGAGACACAGCTATGCTAACATAGGTGAAAAAGATGATCTATCACAAATAAACAATATATATCTAAGAACACACAAGCATGCAGATATGATGAGTAACTAGAAGCAATATAACAAGTACTCAGAGAGACAAGATGTTTTTCACCGAAGTTCCCTACTCTTTTCAGAGAGGTACGTCTCCGTTGGAGAGGCTACTCCGAAGAGATCGCCAGCACTGAATCGTGCTTGTTCTCCGAGTACCTGAGTGAACAAGTTTCTTGCTTTGCTTGTGAAAGTCCTTTAGCTTTGCAGTAGGTAGACTTCGGATCACCTTCACAAACTACTGATTCAGCCCACACAAGTTTGGGTGATACCAGCAACTCCTACGCCCGTCTAGGAGTAGACACTCCAAGAGTAACAAATTCGGCAGCAACGACTCTTAGAGGAACCAATGCTCTTTGCTCAAAGGCTCTAACTCTCTTATGAAGTTTGGCTTTTGTTCAGAGGGTGAGAGGCTTGCAACGGTCGAATATGATTCACTGGTTTGAGCAAGGTTGAGGTCGAAGACCTCCCCTGGTCCCCTATTTATAGAGTTCACAGGCACCTGACCGTTACACTGTTGTCACGTAGGATTGAGTGAGTCACCGGTGACAGACACCGGTGACACAGCCAGTCACAACGCACAACTATAACCGGCTCAGGCAGATCGACACCTGTGTCACCGGATGCACACACAGGTGAACCCTTAACTGACGTAGCCTAACTACTCAGCCCGATCTTGGCACATCACATGCCCTCAGCGCACAACTAACTCTGATCCCTAATAAGGAGAGAACCTCCAACAGTCTTCTGACTCAGCAGACAGACTATTGCAGTGCAAGTCCCTTAGCATTTACAAGCTCTCCTCTGGTACAGAGATGTACCTGAGTCATAGAGCGCTAGACCACCTGTGACACAGCTGTGTCACACAGGTGACTCTAACCTCTAGGGTTTTTCTACTGCTAGCACTGCAGAGTGCTAGCACAAGCCAGTTTTACGCTTATGTAAAACTGTTGGTACAGGGCCACTGACCTCAAAGCATCAGTGCCACTGTCCAACACTCTGAGCATTGAGCAAAAGAATCTCCATAGATTATTACTACTTCATCCCTCTTGATAGTACGGGTGTTTCTTATGGACTCAAGGAAACTAGCAAATCTAGGTTTTACCTGCCACCAACTGCAGTCACGGCTCTTGACGCATCAAGCCACCATCACCTTACTTGCAACTCCTTGCACAGCACCGGCTTCCTCACATCTGTGACACAGCTGCCTAGCACAGCCATTCCCTTGTCCTGGAAACCACCTTTATACTTTTTGGGTGGTCATCCTTTCCTTGATGACCCTTCTTCCTGGAACCTCTTAAATCTACTTACACTCATTGTAAACATTAGATCCCAGTTTAAGTTGCCATTAACCATCAAAACCAATTAGGGGCCTAGATGATCTTTCAATCTCCCCCTTTTTGGTGGTTAGTGGCAACCCATTCAACAATTTCACATAAAGATTTGAATGAGTGATACATGCGCAGGTTGTTAGAATATACTCCCACTGAAGCTGTGCACAAAGGATTTGCTTTTATCATGCAAATGCACAGATTTTAATTTTTGGGTATGAGCAGTATTTTCTTACAACTTACACTTTTATCAGTTTAGAGAATTAGATAGATCATAGGACCATGATTTAACTGAACTGACATATTTTTTATTTTGATGCAGTTATAATGACCAAAGCATAAAGTTCATAAGATTTCATGGTCAGAGTATATGTACCAGAGCAAAGATTCAGAGAAAACATATGTATCAAAGCAAAGATCAAAGATATGTGAGGAAAAATTATATCAGAGAGAACATCATCCACACATATCAAGAACATTACTGCATCAGAACATAAACTCAGATTAATTGTAATCAAGACAGAAGAATCAGAGTTAAAATAAGTCTTCATACACCAAAATATATAACACATATCACTCCCCCTATATCCAATATACTCTCCATCTTATATCTCGCTCTTATATTTCTTCCCCTTTAACACTAAAACACCAGAAAGGGGTGAGGAGAAGAAACATTCAGGAAAGCTTGGTCTTCAACAGCTGGAGAACCTCTGAGAGCTGAGCCTACAAATGATCAACCTTGGAGTGCAGACTGTTGACTTCTGTTCTGAGCTGAAGATTCTCTCGGCGCAGAGCTGCAAACTGGGTTAGCATGACCTTGTTCTGGTAGGCTCTGGCTGCTGTTTGAGACATAAGGGAGGAGGACAGAGTGTCATCTTCAGCCACCTGTGTCACTGATACGAGTTTAGCTGGGTCAACTGCAGGAGGATCAGCGGTGACACCGGTAGACACTTAGACTTGAGGAGCTGACACTGGTGGAGCTGGCACTTGAGGTCCGAAGGTGACCGCGAACGCCTCAGCCACCTCGTCAATGGAGATGTCGGAGCGTGAGCCGTTGAGCCAGGCGACTGTGGCGTTGGTGGAGAGCAGCGTCGCCTCCTGCTGCATCTCCGGAGTGGCCGAGATGACGACATGGTCTTCGGATGGCCTGGAGGCGGCGTCGCCCAGACGCGGCATGGCGGCCAGAGCAGCTAGGGCGTAGCGCGGCAGAGGAGGCACGGCCCGGCGCGGGGGAGCCGGTTGAGGTGGTCGTGGCGGCGGCGGGCGGCGAGTGAGGGGGTGGTTTGGAGCTAGCGGGTTGGTGCAGCCTTTAGCGCGGTGACCCAACAAGAAGCACTTGGAGCATTTAAATGGCCCGCGGCAGTCGGCAACACGGTGCCCCTCTTCCAGGCAGCGGAAGCAGAGTCCAGCAAGCCACGCGGGAGGCAGGGGCTTGAATGCAGACTGTGGCAAAGCCGCGCGGCGCGGTCGGCTGCGTGCCTGGACACGCACCCATCCCTCTCCCTCAGGCGCCTCGCCACAGCTGTCCGCGACGGGACGGGGACTTGGAGGCGCATCCGGGGCGGCGAAGCAGCTGAGCTAGCCTCGTCTTGCCTGTGATGTGATGATGCTGGTGGGACGGCCACGCGTGAAGGATGTTTGCGGAACCTATCGAGGTGGCTGCGTAGCAGGTGCCAAACTAACGCTTGTCTTTGTGGCTATGGCTGTAGTCGTCTTCCTCCAGCTGGATCTTCTCGTCGGTGGATCCAGCCGGTCACATCCTTTCCCATGCCCGCCCTCCTGATGCAGCTATTTCAGCAGCCTCTGCATTGCTAGGCCGCAGGTACGCAGTACGGCGGCAACTTCCATGGCGGCCACCTTGCCAGAGACCTCGGTCTTGTGCAGTTGCGCATGTACTTGCAAGTAGGTGTCGACGGAGGCAGCTGAGAGCTCGAGATAGAGGCCATTGGGACTGTCGTCGGAGAATTTTTGGAGGTAATAGGTAGCGAGGTCTGGACTCTATAGTAAATCGGTAAACCGGTGGATGATCGCCATGTGGATGGGACACGGATATGTAGAGCTATACAGATTAAATTATTATTATACCAATTACAGGTTCAACAAAGTCTAGTCAAGGCACGAGAGACAGGCCCATGTTTGTTTTGTTCCAACTAGCACAGTGTCCCACGCAATTGCGCTGAAAATATTTTTAATTATCTTTATGTTTTTTACATGTACGTGTAATATTCTATCAGTATGGAAAATAAAATTTTAAATCGCAAGCTGACCTGTTAGTCATTGTATTGAGCCGTCTATTTAAGTACAGTCATGATGATCTATCGGATATAATTTGTTTAATTATCTTTATTGTTTTACTTGTACGCGTGATATTAGATCGGTACTGATTGCATGGAAAACGTTTTGGTTATCTTTATTTTTTTACCTACATGTGTGATATTAGATCAGTACTAATTGCGCAGCAAACATTTTTAATTATCTTTATTTTTTTACCCGTACGTGTGATATTAGATCAGTACAGAAATAAAAGTTCAAATCGCGAGTCGACCTGTACTGAGCTGTCTATTTAGGTACATTTATGAGCCGGCCTGCTAGTCGTTATATCGAGCCGTCTATTTAGGTACAATTATGATGATCTATCGGATGTGATCTGTTTAGGTGCAGTTATAAAGATCTATCGGCTGTGATCTGTTTAGGTGCAGTTATGAAGATCTATCGGCTATGATCTGCTTAGGTGCAGTTATGAAGATCTATCGGTTGTGATCTACTAATAATAAAAGGATCCACCAAATTAACATCAGATGTTTTACTTTTTTGTGAGAATTTCTAAACTTTTTTTATTTTTTCTAGTATATAATAATAGATTTGTCGACACTCGTAGCACTGCGTGGCACAGAAAGGGATATTGCGCGCTCTTAGTCTCAGAATACCCTGACCATATTTCGTCCTTCGGTTTGATTCAACGTGATAACGTGTCAATCTGCCAATGTAGTCCATGCATGCCACTAATCAATCGTACAATACCGGTTTGTAAAATATAGTAGCAACAGCAGCAGCGGCATCAATGGCGTAACAAAATGGGAAAAATCCCTATCTCTTTCCTTTCCGCGGTAATGCAGTGTATGTAATGCGTGCATGCCACTAATAAATGAATCTCCTGGTGGAAGAACATTCCTTGTAAATGGACGTTGATGTGGTCAGGGTTCAATGGGATTCTTCTCAGCGCGGTTGCACAAGATGACTTTTGGGCCTGTCACTTCGAGTGGATGGGCGTGTTCACTATGGGCCTGTCAATATGCCCACAAGTTTCCAGATTCTCACTCTGCAGCGAGGACGTAGAAAACCGAAAACGTCATCACGCTATCAATAGTAAGTCTGTTTCTTTACTACAGTATGTACGAAATACTCGTTCCAGCCGGTCCAGATCACGACATACAGATGACAATTGTTTCAGTGCGCGCTCTTTTACCTCTGACACCAGCACAACATTTTGGCAAGGGGCGTGCACGCTAGTGCTGAGTACATGGAGCTTCCCTGCGCCGCCACGGTGTTGCCGGTGTCAGGTACTCGAGCACCGGAGCGGCAGAGACTCGAGAGCGACGGGACTGGATCACTGCTCTTCTCTACACATCCAGCTCTTCACCATGGCCTGAGAGTGTTCTTTGGAGCACCGATCCATGGAGTGCCAGCAATGGCGAACCCCCACGGCGCTGCGATATGCTCAGGCGATGCGTACTCGATGCCGACACGGGGGCCAACCAAAATGTTCTCTGCCTCCGGGCCATCCAGGACTTCTAACCCACCTGAGATGGAAAATGAGTTGGTCAATATGCGTCGACACAATCTGGCAATTTCAGTTTCGGATAGTATCGGAGATGGATCGATCTTACCAGGTGTGTATAGAGCATGGTTTGACCAGTCAGTAGAAAGCCCAAGAGCTTGCCCAGCCTGAATAAGAAGGCGAGAACAGTTGTGATACAGCTCTATGAACAATCGGAATTCAGAGAACAAAAACTTTGCTATCGAGAGGCGTATACCTTTCCTGGTCCTGTAAGTAGGATTGGTTTCTCGGTTTGCTGATGTCGACGCTGCTGGATAATTTCCAGTCCTACAGTAATTTCAAGACAAAACGATGATGTCCAACTCAAACTAGATGTTAAGCAGGAGCATTGACAGGAGATAAGAATGCCATTTTTACACATCGAAAGACAATGTATTAACAGTTTGCTATAAAAAGGCTCCTTTATGGTACAAGCATGCCTTTCCATTTGTAGATTGGAATTTGGTATATGGTGTTGAACTCCAGTTGTCCACTTGTCCAACGAAAGAAACTGATTTTACTTCTTTTCTCAAGTTGGGCGCAACAAGAGGGAGGAAATTATCTATACTACTTTATAAAAGGGGGAGTTTTTATTTCCTAACTCCACCCTACAAATTGTACACAGGTTATTCAGCACCCTCAGATCTTATACATCTAATGGCTCTAATTGTTTTGATGGTCTGCCGATCCAACGGTTGAAGTGGATCCCGTGGTCTGCCAAACCTTCCCGATCAGCCGTCCTCCTCCATTTGCCCTAAGCACCTCCAGCATCTCAATGTCTACAAGCCCTCCATCCCCCTTCCGCCGCTCCGCCTCCACCATCTTCTCCGCCACCGCCTCCTCCACACCGCCCCCTACCTGGACTATGCTTGGCTGCCACGCGCCCCTGTTCCACGCTCGGCCCCCGCCTCGATGCTCCGCCTCCCCCTCGCAGCTCTGCCGCACCACTTTTCCCCACCCGGGCCTCCGCGCCGCACACCTCGCCCACCTCCGCCCCTATGCGTCGCTCCCGCAGGTCCGCCCGCACGCCTCCGCCGCCGCTTGCCCCCTGACCCGGCCGCCACGCTCACCTGCTCACCCCCCACCCGCCACGCCTCGGCCCTCCAGCACCGCACGGGCCGCCAAGCCACCCCGACCACCACGCCCGCGGCCCTCCTCCTCCTACGAGCCGCGGGGGGCGCGACGACGCCGCCGCTAGGTACCTCCTCCTCCTCGCGCGCCTGCCCCTCACGAGCTGCCCCCGAGCCGCCGGCGGCTTCCCTCGCCCCCGAGCCTCCCTGCACCGTCGGCTCAGGCTCTCTCCGCCGCCCCCGAGCATCATGAGCCACCGCCGACCGGCCCTCCCTCCGCCTCCCTCGAGCAACCCACGAGCCGCCACCAGCCTCCCATGCCCCCCTAGCTCCACCCACTAACCAAGCCAATTTTGAAAGGGGTCAATTCCTTGCTTACCATCCTCCGTTCTATTTTATACAAATCTTGTGCAGCTTCAGTTTATGGGTGGATGTGAAATTGGAACATAAGTTTCCATCTTGAAGTTTGTCGGCTGCTCCACGGATATAAATCGGCTGGAATTCCTGCTATAATGTTAGGAAATTTCTTCATTCAATCTTTGCTGCAGCGATGAATGTATTTCTTGCAAATGATCAATTATATGCTAACATATTTGCAGATAGGTGTTGGGGGTCCTCTGATGGATTTTGATGGAAATATCATCGGAATGAACTTCTATGACAAGAAAGAAACCCCTTTCCTTCCAGGTTTCATTGTGTTGAAGTGTTTGCAGCATTTCAAGTATGTATTTTGTTATTTCTGTTTCATTAAAAGGAAATATCAAGTAGGTTTGCTTTTCTAGCCCATACTTAGAATTAGAATATATATAATATATAGTATTATGCGTAATACTGAAGCAACTAAGCTGATCTTGGATTTGTAGCTGATCTTGGATTTGTAGTTTGAAAGTTAGTGTTCCTTATTTCTTTGGTAAATCTCCTTGTGGAGATTTCTTTGATTTTTCAGACATGATCAACAGTTGTGTAAAAACTATTGCTTCTGAATCATTAGTCGATTGAGGCACCAACTGAGCATAATGCAGCAATAGAACTTTGTTTCTTCATTAGAGTAGACAATATTTGTAGACATAGCATGACTGTCTGACCTCCTTGACAACTTTATATTTTCAAGTCCATAATTTGAGTTTTCAAAGGAATTTCGTTGCCCTTTAATGGTCAATCTGGGCAAATTATCTGAAAAGATTTATCTGCAGTATAAACACCCTTCTCATGATATACTAACTTTGATTGGAACATGTCAGTATTGTTATTTTGTGTGTAGTATCTTTGATGCGCTTCTTGCTTAACTGTTATTTATCCAATTATTTAGCTACTTCATTTTCCCACCTTCTCATTACTCCAGTTAAGCTACAGCCTTTCAGTGAAATATTGTAGGTGAGTTAGTAAGAAATGTGGTTTATTAGTGCTGCGCTTTCTAGCATTGATTAGTAAAATGAACTATCTGATGACGCAGGACGGTCATATGACCGTTGCATGGACTGAGAGTTAAACTCTTCACGAAGCACAGCTTAGTGTACTTGAGAAGATACATCATGTCTTCCCTGAGGTCTGTGGTGTGATAGTGGAGAAGGTATACATTTTCTCTGTTGCGCTTCTTACTTGCATTGATCCGTAAAATTGGGAATTTTGTATTATGCGCTTATACATGGCTGCATACATAATCTGTTACCCATACCATTTACTATTTACTAATTGATCGTAGGTGAACCTCTTTGTTTACAGTTGATGTTGGATTGGGTCATTGTTGGACCTGGTTTTTTGGTATTGGAAGAGGATGCTTTTCATATGTACGCTATCTGTTCTCTAAAAGAGTACGGCTCATGTTTTATTCTTTTTGTATCATCCTTATATATGAATGTTGTATTGCATTCGTAGCTTTACTTTTAACCTACAAGCTAATGTTAGAATCTGCTCATATTTTAGAATCTGCTAATGTTAGAATCTGCTATCTTGGTTTGTTTATATATGAAAGTTGTATTTCATTCGTGCTTTACTTTATCCCTCTGCTGATTAAGAATGTGACATTTTTTGGCTACCATAAATCTTTATTTGTTTTAGCTTCTGCTTCAGTCAAGAAGGTATCAGGGATGTCAAAGCCCATTAGCGATGTAGTCCCTGAGCAAGTCTATGCAGCCAAGGCAACTGGACTTTCCTTTTTGTCTTCCCTGAATCAGACTGAAATCCTGAATCCTGCCCCAATCCCAATATATCTGCATTTTATTTATGTGTATGTGATCTTTGTGGTGGCTGCTACACCCACAATTTATTGCTTCCTGTTCCATCTAAAACATATTGGCACGAGAAGGGGTCAACCAGTAAACTAAAGGCTTCAGAAATCAATGTTGTTTTCTCCGTTTATTATCTTCAATACTAATTTTTACTTGCTCCCTATGCAGATTGGGCAGCTGAATATCTGTAAGTAATAGAAGCAACAAAGGTTACTTTGTCAAATAGTTTGGTTTTCCCATCTCTTCAGTTTTTCCTGTTTTATGCAAAATCACTAACGCAACCAATTTCATGCCTTTAACTGGTGGTAACATAGCAAGTTTCGGAGGTTGCTTATTTCACAATTGCTGCTGCATGTGGTTCACCCTAAGATTCGATGTTGATGTGTACATCCATATAGCTGATTAGACTTTCTATTTGCACTTGCACATACGCTGGGCCTTGGTTGGTGCTAATATAGGAGGTTACTCGCTTTTGTGGTTCACCCATCCCTTGAGGTATTATTTTGCTGGACCCATTATTTAAGCTTTCGAATTAGTCTCTGAATGGGAGGGAGAGGGAGAGGGAGGGAGAAATCAACTAAGTGGTGAACTAAGTTTTGATTCAATTTTGGATTGAGTATTGACGGTTGTAGAGATAATCATTAATTCTACAATGCAACCCTATAGCATTATCTATTGTTCGACATTGTTGTGCACGTTACAGAGTTTCATAGCGATGAGCTTATCAGTTTATATTTAGTGAAGCATGCACTGGATTATGATCTGATTTGTTTAGAGCGGAAATTCCCTGCTTGTACGCTCTATGTGTCTACCTACAGGTTATTTGAGGTGGCCATGTGACTATAGTTTCACTGAAATTTGTGTATACTGGAATCCCACAGCGTGCAGACTACCGGTTTTAGTAATTTCTTGTGTTAGAAATTTATTACCGAAGGTGAGAAACCATATAAATGATCTTGGAATGCATATCTATCAAAGCGCTGTCATGCCTAGCTATAAGATCTTCTGGATTGTGGTCACTGCTCAGTAAATGTTATCCTTTTAAACTGGCTAACAAATTTACTGCATATATAGTGGAAAATAGAAAAATAAGTGCAAGTCTGGACAAGCAAGTCTTGGGATTATAGCTAGAAATCAAGGTGGCGATGCTTTAGTTTTAGAAAATTGACTGCCTTCACAGTAGTGCTGTGATGGAGCTCATGAGAGGACTGAGAAATCAGCTCACTGAGCTTATATCTGGGTTGCTCAAGTGATCATGGGTATTCGATTAGGGGGAATATAGTTTCCATTCCCTAATTTTCATGCCATAATAGACTCTGTTTGACATACTTGTTTGAAAATATTATTGCATTTATGTTTCTGTAAAGTGTAGTCCCATAAGGAACTAGGAATCATAAGCTGATTTTCATTTTCCATTGCAGATTTATGTAGTGCTTACTGTGATAACTTTTGTACTTGCAGGTCCCTACCAAGCAGTTCTTCATGTCTTTCCTTGCAAAAAAGGAAGCGCTTCTTCTTCATTTCTTGTCATGTATGTGCATGACCTGACAAGTAGTTCTTCATGTGGCTCTGAGAGGTAATATTCTCTAGCCATAACATTTCATCCTCTTCTAGATAATTTAAGAAATATGAATGCTTACATGCTAAGCCATGATTTTTGTTCCCCTTTTCTCTACATTGGTAGTGATGTAGATCTTTTATGGGACCATCCAGTGTGCTGGCAAGCCATGCTAAAGAAAAGTTTCTATTTTTATTTATGCTGGGAGAAAGAGGGGTGGTGGAGGGTTGGATGAGCTTCTTAATTATGCATCTTATGTTGTATGCTCTATAGAATTTTCTGAGCTAGGTATTCTGTTGCAAAAAAGTATAATTGGAAAACCCTGCTATGCTCAACAGAACACCTCCACTTTAATGTAAACTAACTTCTTCATGTCAGTTTCATTTTATTTCGAATGCACAATTGCATTTATCTTTGTTTTACTGTTGTCTATTCTATATGCCATGTAACTACTGCCATTCCAATTTACAATGTGATGTAGCTATGTATTGCTTTTTACTATAAGGCTCTACCATCACCTTAGATAACGAGTTGATATTTTGGGAAGCTGTGTGTGGACATGTATTGTTGGATGGTTCCTATAGGTCATGTGAAAACAAAATTCAACGTAATATGAGTTTTGAGGCACGTATAGGTGCCTCATCAATACCAGTTGCTTTAGTCTCTATGCGAGGGAGAACAAGGGCGCTTCATGCTTCAAAGAAGCATTACAGGTGAGTTTACTATAGTTTTACATGTCAATTTAGGAAATCATTTTAGGCAACACATGGATATATAGTATCTGTATTTACTTGCAGAAGATCAGTGACAACTCTTAAAAGAACCTATAGCGTACGCTCAACATGTAGATGCTTCTCAGGAAGAGTAAATTGGCAAGAGATTATGCGGAGAGTGGCTTATGCAGAGAGCAAGAGATATAATTATGCGGAGGGCAAGAGATTAATTATTATTTTTCTTGTCTGATATTTTAATTGATGGAAATCTTGTGAGCAGACTGATTCAGAAAAGCGTTTCAAGGCAATTACATCCAGTGGTGATAATGGCAGTTCTAGAATAGATGCTGATGCTAATTCAAGAAAGGCTAGCAAGGTTGTTGATCAAAGTCCTCCACCACCAGAGCCACCAAAGCAAGATTACATCCATGTGAGGCCAAGAAGGGGTCAAACCACTGACAGCCATAGCCTTGCTAAAAGGGTCAGTTGAATTTATTGTTTTCAGTTTACGTTCCATACATTTCTCTCTTAGTCTCTTTTTATTCAGTGCAGTCTTAACAACAGTACTTGAGCTATTTGAACGGTTTTCGAGGCTTAGATGTCTGAGCATGCATTTGTGGAGTATGAAATTGTTGAAGGTGCTGAAAAGGTGGTATGTCAGCTTGACTTTGCTATCCAGTTGTGCTTTGGCACTTGTCTACCACATAAAGAACACTCCTTTTCATGTATAGGTTGCCCGAGTTCACTGGTGGGAGAAACTGGAGAGATGGGCCTAGAATTCGCTCGCTGCTTGGTTGCCTGGTACCTTAATGAATCCTCGCCAATGCAGTGTGTTTTTCATTGTTCATTCTATGTTCTATGCAAAAATTTGAAGTAGTAACGGACTGATGGTGAGCAAATGCATGTACAACTATGGGCTTAATGCAGAAAGTAAACAACAATAAGTCTCATCTGAATTTAGAAAGGAGTTTATATTTGGTGTGGTATATATTGAGCAATTTGATTGCATTGTGTGTACTTGATTACTATTTTACACAAAATTTGGTGAAATTGCACTATGATCAATGTAGTTTATAGTTTTTTATAGTTGTAATGTGTATTAGTTGAGACGTGCGTTGCACGTGCACGCTTACTAGTTGTGGAAATACACGAGGAAAGATGACGGTATGTCCTACCTTCCTCTTGCTGACATAACTATGTCTTGCTAAACTCCCACTTTTCATTTTGGCAGGTAGGCAACAAGAGTAAACGTAATCATATTCTCTAGCTCAGATTAGTAAAGCTACTCAAATAAATATGTAATTCAGAAATGAAGAACAAAGCAAGACCATAAGCCCAGAGGTAAATAACGAACAAACTAATGTAATCATGATGTCTCTTCTGATCCGAACAAAATAAGTACCTCGCGAAATTTCCAGTGAAGGTTTAGACCAAGTCACCCCTAAATTCTTAGCTATTTTACTTGCTGTAAGTACATGTAAAAAAACTTAGCAGATCAGATATAGTTGTGAAATAAGTGAGCAATGCATACCACTAACTGGAGCACATGACCGGATCAAAACAGCAGATCCTCCTTGTCCGCAACAACATTGAGCATCATGGGGAGCCCATAGCATAGGTAAACATATGCATGCCCTCCTGGTCCAAACTACAGCCAATGGGGAAAACTTCAGCCCATCTAAAAGTTCAAACTACTCCCCAATTGCCAAGCTCATCAAAGGATAAGGCAATGAAGCGCCGGCATTACCACAGGAACAGTTCTCGCTGTGATGCCGAACCGGCCATGACACGCGGAATCATTTGGCCTGTAAGCCTCCACCTGAATCCAATATACACGCTAAATCCGAAATCATCACAACTTGGTAGTTTGCTAAGTTTAAGAAGGATGAACGTAGGCCAAAGCTACCACACTAGAATTGCACAACTAGTGCTATATTTCAATCAAAATGTTCGGGACAAAATTTTAACCCAGTACTATCGCAACAGAGTATAATTGTGATCAAGAAAGATTAGGCATTTTTCTAGTACAAGCACCTCGGTGAAGCGGAGGACGACTTCGTCGCGGCGCAGGAGCTTGCCGAGGAGGCGACGAAGTCAACAGCGAGGCGGCCGCCGGCGGCGTTTGGGTTTGAGTTCGAGTCTCTGGGGAAGGGGGTGTTGGGGATGCACGGTGCGGATGGAACGGAGGGATCTCATCGATGTCAGCTGCGAAGCGGCACAGCCCATGCCCTTGCCTGGCGGTTTGAGATGGTCAAAAAGAAGATTCGAGTCTCTTTTTTTTTCAAGTTTGCGTCTTGGTACTGATTGGTTCGTTTACACTCTATAAACCAATTGTCAACTCACAAAAGGACACCAAATGTCAACTCACAAAAGTCTCTCTTTTTTGGAAGGACTATGGATCGGATATCTGATTCTAGTATTAGATTGGACTTCTGTAGAAATATTTGTGCTATATGATGGAAACATTTCTATTATCTAATATAAATAAAAAATTTAAACCTATACAATATGGTATTTTTTGTAACAAATTTTATTTAATGGAAACATTTTTCTATGTAATAGAAATTCGTCTTATAAAAAGCAAAAGTTAGACTACACATTTATAGCGTTTTTTCATATTTTTTAACGATATAGATAATCTTGATGTTAGTGGGGACCAGGGAGGAAGGTTGCACTTTAATATATGGTTTTTAGGTTCACTCTACCTCATTATAGTTAATATATCTTAGATATGTGTTTGTTTCGCAGATTAGAGGATACACTTAATTTTAGTTTTAGTCGCATGTCAATCTTTTAGGTATGCCTTGCTCATCGTTTCTAGAACACTTGCAGAATTTAACCTTTGAAACGGGTAGTTGGTTCTGTCATTGTACCTGCTTTTGATGGAAATAGGATAACGACATTGGAGTATGAAAAAGGGAAGATAAAAGCATAGCCATCAGTTCTTTCACACACAAGAGGACACACTGCATCGCTTGTCCATTGTTAGTTGAAAACAAACACACAAGGTACATTTACCGTAGGCGTAATTTCGAATGACCCAACCCTCGACATAAGCAATGTAAAATGAAGATTTGTCGAGCGATGAAGGGAGTTTGAGAAACGGAAATAACACTTATGAGTTAAAAAAGCGCGCGCGCGCACACACACATATATATATATGGAATCATACATGCATGTACATTATTTTGTGAAAATATGTGTCCATATATGTGCTGGTAGAAAAACAAGAATAAGGAGCTAATATAGAACCGCATGTATAGAATTATTATTTTGTTGCGGCACAAAAATGAACATATCTTGCATCTGCACATATTATACAATTAAGCCCGAAGTCCCAGACCGAATGGTTAGATCGTGAGCGTTTTAGTTATTTCCAGTGACGAAAGGGCTTAAGAGGATAAAAATATGCAGAATAATGTTTGGATAGGATTTTAACTATCGACACACCGACATATAAGACATATAGAAAGTAGGAATATGACAATTACACTTCAATTTGTTATTTTCTCTTTAAACGAACAGAAAGTTAGTAAACAATATGGCGTCTCCTAAACTCCTAGCAAAATAGCCGTGTCCGATCATTATGTTTCTTCCACCATCACCACCGTCTCTGTTGTCTGTTCGGTCCTTCTATTATCGTTGTACAATATGCCAACGCCTCACTGACTTGCTAGATACAAAGGAGGGAGGGGAGTCACCGCCTCCTCTTTCCCCTCCTCCTCCTCTCTCACCGTCATCTTCTTCGTTGCAGAGCAGCAAAGCTGAAGGGAGAAAGAGCAGAGAAGTAGCGCCATAGGTCTGAAGACAAAATCTGAGCCGTACATCAGGAAGATCCAAGGGTAGAGAGAGCTATTCCGTTGTTTTAGGCCCAAGGGGGACCTTTGGTAGCTTTTCCCCCCTGATTTAAACTGGAGTATAAAACCAACTTGAAAATATCTAAAACCTGCTGAAAAGGTGAAGAGTGAAGACGCTCGAACACAACCCAAAGCCTGACAAGCCGTACCCGGCCGAGTCAAAACCGTACCGACGCCGATGGAGGCCAACGACCGGAGCGCCCCGTTGCTGAGCGGCGGCACCGGCCGGAGAACCCGTCCGCCGTCGCTGCGGCGCCGGGACTCGGCGCGGTCTCTGCGCAGCAACTTCCTATCGCGCCTGCCTGACAAGATGCGCACGGAACTGGACCCCGAGCGCGCCGCCGACGTCGACGTCGCTCGCGTCAAAGACCTCTCCCAAGGTAACCAAACCAACACCCCGTCCTCAGTTCACCGCTTAATCCATGGAGGAACGTCGCGAACTTCGCTCCGCTTCCTCCCCTTCTGAGCAGGTGAGAGAGAATACTACAGGAAGCAGCTCGCCACTCTGAGGGCCTTCGAGGAGGTGGAGGCCCTGTGCATGCCCGACGAATTCGGCTCGGACGCCGAGGTCTCCGACGACAAGGAGCAGAAGCAGAGTGAGTTCGCCATGAAGATATCGAACTACGCGAATATTGTCCTCCTGGCTTTCAAGGTGAATTACTGAATTTCTTGCGGGCAGGGTTCAGTAACTTCAGTTGCACGAGGGAGCAAGCAAAAGTGTTGCTCTGATTCATTTGGATTGCCGAATGGCAGGTGTATGCTACGATCAGGACGGGTTCCATGGCGATTGCTGCGTCCACGCTTGACTCGTTGCTGGATTTGATGGCCGGCGGCATCCTTTGGTTCACGCATCTTTCGATGAAGAAGGTGAACATTTACAAGTACCCGATCGGGAAATTACGTGTCCAACCGGTCGGGATCATCATCTTCGCTGCGATCATGGCCACTCTAGGTGTGATTTAAGCCCCAAATCTTTCAAGAGATTCATAATTGTTGCTGTTTGTCAACTGCAATTGTGAGTTGTTCAAGTGAAACTTGTTCCTCTTTGTCCCAAATTGTTAGGTTTCCAGGTCTTGGTCCAAGCAATTGAGCAACTGGTGGAGAACAAGCCCGGTGACAGAATGACATCGGAGCAGTTGATATGGTTGTACTCGATCATGCTTTCGGCAACTGCTGTGAAGCTTGCCCTCTGGCTGTACTGCAAGAGCTCAGGGAATAGCATTGTCCGGGCATACGCGAAGGTATATCTGCCTTGGCGATACATGAACTAATTTTGGGCGCAGTGATGAAATGATTAGGCATGGCGATTGCTCCATTCAAATTCTCAATAATTGCCTTGTTGAGCTCATGCAGAATTGGTCCTTCAAAAAAGTGATGCAACATTTTGCTGTTCTAAAAGTGAGTTGACCTTGTGCCATTCAGGACCATTATTTTGATGTGATAACCAATGTTGTTGGTCTGGTGGCTGCTGTTCTCGGCGACAAGTTCTTCTGGTGGATTGACCCTGCAGGGGCTGTGCTTCTTGCGGTGTATACCATAGTGAATTGGTCCGGAACTGTACTTGAACATGCAGGTTTCTTCCCAAATCTCCTTACACCCCAGTCTCCTGAACATTTACCAGTGCTTTAGTTCTTCTTTTCGGTAGTTTTCAGATTGAAATGGCTGATTAAACAATGCAAACCACTTATCAAGAAAAGCATGTTTACAAGCTGATGACAGATTAACTATCCTCCTCACTGGTGCCAATTGTCATAATTATGATTTTATGATTCTACAAATTAGCACAGGACGGTGCACGTGTTACAAATTAGCACACTACTATTTGTGTTTTCTAGTCCCAATCTGAATTCTTGATCAGCTTGTGGTTGTAACTCTCGGTACAGTTACACTGGTGGGTCGGTGTGCTCCTCCAGAGATGCTGCAGATGCTGACGTACCTCGCCATGAAGCACGACGCTCGCGTGCAGCGGGTCGACACGGTTCGCGCTTACAGCTTTGGTGCTCTCTACTTTGTCGAGGTCAGTTCATAGCCATTCATATTAGGCTTTATGCCTTTTACTAGTAGTGTGATACCTGATCTTATGGTAAACTCTGCTCCTGATCCGGCACAGGTTGACATCGAACTCTCTGAGGATATGCGGTTAAGAGAGGCTCACGCCATCGGCGAATCGCTGCAGGATAGGATAGAGAAGCTGCCGGAAGTTGAGCGGGCATTTGTTCATGTGGATTTTGAGAGCACCCATAAGCCGGAGCACAATGTCCGGAGCAGGCTGCCGTCGACTGATCCTTGATACCTCCAACATGTTATGTTCCATGCTTTTCCTGTTTTTGACAGTGTATACTTGTATTATCGAAAGGTGTTTTACCTTTTACGGTGTTTTTAAGGCACTTTTTGAAGTTTTTGTTGACGCTGATGCGCAGCAACAGAATAACACGATAGCTACCTTTGGATATATAAGAGCCGTATGGAATATGGATGCCTCAGTGGAATAATACAGGATTCGCCATTTTGGGGAGCTGATGCCAATTCTTATCCCTTTTTTCTTCTCCTTTCTGGATGATTTGACTTCTGTTTCCTTGCTTTGCAACAGCATATCTTTGGTTCATAGGCTAACCCAGGAGTGGTGTGTAGTATATACTTGGTCAAATAGTTGTGGGAATTGTTAAGCGTTGAGTTTGAATACTCTCCTACCGCATAAAGTGTTGCATGCATCATACATCACCTACACCTGACAACATTCAGTTACAGTTCAGTTATATCTCAGACCCAAGGTCTCAAGAACCTAACACGCCGCGCAAAACAGACGGATCTACCAGAAAATTATCCTCGCTACGCTTTACGCTTAATGCTAAATACAGACGAGATAAAATAGCTGCAGCATCATTTCCAGATCCGAGTGGACAGCCAAAGGGCGACAAAAAGAACATCACGTTGCTGAAATTAGTCCGCAGCAGCAACCATAGCCGTGCGAGCACTCGTAAAAGTTGAGATCAGTGCCCCAAGCTGCAGTTTGTCGTTGCAAGCTAAGCTTAGCCGGTACCTGCACAGGAAAGAACAGAGATGTCGTGAATAACGTTGCTAACTGTTCAGAGAGGAAATGCCAAAATAAAAAAAGGCTGTCCTACTTTTCCCAGCAGAATCATGGCTCCAATACTTGGGGAATATTTCAGAGGATTATATCAACTTACTATCCAGTACAGTACAATCTCAAATATTCTAGACATGCAGAGGTTGTCTATAAGGAATTGCTTCATCAAAACAACCACAATTTTCACTTTCTCAAAATCCACAAGTTCCACACCTAGAAAACTCACATGCGATGATGCCCAAAGAAAAGTAATGTTTTCAGTGTGGCACTGTTTCAACAACGTGATTTAGTTAACTAGGCCCAAAGGAAACGAGCATACCCAAGCAAGTCAGTCCGGTCATATGTTGCTAGCCTTGAATCCATTAAAGTACTCACGGAGCTAGGGTATCTTTGTTTTTTGTGTGAACACGTTACAAGAATTACTATCCTGAACAACATAACATGCATACACCAGCAAACACACATGGCAATTTTGACTTCTGAGAACACAGAATTACAATTAAAGTTAGATGTTAGTCTCGGCAGAATCATCAGCAAAACATAATTAACTAACGATGCAGTAAAATCTAATGGTAAGGCAGCAAGCATGCATAATTCTATATCAATTAGAAAGATGGCATATTAATTATTAGAATTCAACTTAAAAAGTATGAATAAGACATACTCGATATCTGCCAAATCATTAATCAGCTTTACTCGTACATCGGATGGCATTTTTATCTTGAACACAAACCTACAAAAAATTCATCCAAAGAATTAGAAGGTTTAGGGGATTTGAAGAACAAGGAGTTTTAGTCTTTTAGAAAGAATGAAGGGCGGGCAAGCAGGAGGGAGCGCGTACATAGTGACCTCCCGTATGATATCAACCAAGGCCAAACCTTTTCTCATCTTCATATCAGATATGTCTAAGAAGATAAGGACACAAATTGCATAAGACACCTATTTAAACCATAAATTATAAATTGCTAGGAGGATAGTACAAATAATTAAGGATACATTTGATGCTGGCCGAAAACGATTCATTTAGTAACCAAAATGCTATCTGTTCAATGTCTTTTGGCATGGGGTTTCCCGTGCAAAGGTGGACAGCTTCTTCTGTTATTTGCTGGGATGCCATGTGCGTTGACTGCACATAAAAAGGCAATGAAAGTCAGTGCCAAACCAAGGGCACATCAGCTCATGGAACAAAACCACGGAATCAATAAACAAACTATGTCATGTGGTTAGGCTGAATGTTGAACTTAAGACCTATATGTGTCTCACAAGTATTTGATGGTATATGACATTGCAAGAATGACATTGGTTGAACCTAACGTCATATTCTCTTGTTATGCAAATCACAAATAACTATGCTTCATCCAGACTTAACATGCAATATTTCTTGTCTTTTTCAACTCACGCATGCATGGGAACCTTTTTAATTTTTCATTAACTTAAGAGAAAAGTGCACTTTACATCCCTGAACTATTGCCCTAGTTTAATTCTCAACCCCCAACTCCAAAACCGGTTACTTCACCCCCTTCATCTCTCAAAACCATTTACTTTACCCCCCCCCCTCTCGACCCAAACCAGGGTGGTTTTACCTGACGTGTCGTCCACATGGATGAAAACTTGGCAGTAAAGCTGAGTTGGCTTGCCACATCACCGCCTCTATTTTCTTCTTCCTCCTCCTCTCTATTCCTCCCTCTCTCTCTATCTCTCCAATTTTTTTCTCTACTTCTCGATGGCAAGCCCTGCCCCTCCCCCAAAACTTCCCGGTGGATAAGCCTCCCCTTCCTCTCCCCACCAGCCACACCCGTCCCCTTCCTCCTCCCCTCCGATCACCTGCCAGATCTCGACTCTCTCCCCCACCTCCTCATCTCCTCCATGAGACCTAGCGCCACGTCGACGCATATCTAGCCTTGGTGGGTGCTGACGCTCGGGTAGAAGAGAGGGGAAGTGGAGGAGTTGGCCGTGGCAGTGGTGGGTGAGCTCCCGAAGGTGGAGGAGGGGAAGCACGTGGCGATGGAGCTAGACGAGCTCGCGGCGATGGAGAAGTGCGAGCTCGCGGGGACAGAGGTAGGTGAACTGCGCCGGTGTTGCAGGAGTGCTCGCTGGAGGGAGGCTGATGGCACCGGAGCTCAACAAGAAGGACAGGGATGTGGCGGATCGACCGATGGGGACGGCGAGATCAAGTTGTGGAGGCGTCGGAGCTTGAGAGGAAGCACGGGGACAACAGATCGAGCGAAGGAGGAGGGGAGCTCACAATGGCGATGGGCATGGCCTCGTCCTCTTCGACGAGGGGCTAGAGCATGAGGAGGCAATGGGCTAGAGGAGGAGGAAACGGAGGAGCAGTTGGGGGTCGGGACATAGCCGAGGGAGGAGGAGGAGGCAAGCTTGCAGTGGCGATGGTGGAAGGCGAGCACAGGAGAGGGAGACAGAGGAGAGACGGCGAGGATCTAGCTGCTTGGACACAAATGAGAGAGGGGAGGGGGATCAAGAGAGGAGGAAGAAGAGGGGTTAGTGTGACATGTGGAACCGACTAGGACCACCACTACTATTTTCTCTTTGTTTATTTGATTATGCTAACTAGAGATGCCACATCAACATAGATTTGCCTACTAGGATGCCACATCAAAGCAAAACCACCTTCTAATAGACTCAAGGGGGTAAAGTAAACGGTTTTAAGAGTTGTGAAGTAACCGGTTTTGGAGTTGAGGGTTAAAAATTAAACTAGGGCAATAGTTCAAGGATGTAAAGTGCACTTTTCTCTTAACTTAAATATCATGAACTCACGGTAATAGGCAGTAGCTTTAGAATGCTCAAAAAGCCAAAAATATTTGAGATTATTCAGGCTTAACCTGCAATATATTCAAAGCCTTCCTCATGTCACCATTGCTTAACCGCACCAGGGCTGTCAAGCCACCATCATCTACATCAAGCCTGCAAGAAAATGCAGAAATCAAGCATTATCACGTAAACACTAAAAAAACAAACTGATTTCTCAAGTTCCAATGCAGGTAGTAAAGAAATTGAAGCACCGAAACTGAGAAACATAATGACAGTTCGGGATTCTAATGAAAATAAGTGCTTACCCCTCGGATTTTATTATATGTCTAAGACGCTCTTGAACATGAGTGCCATCAAGCGGAGCAAATCTAAATCTAGTGCACCTTGATTGTAGTGCTGGGATGATTTTGTTCACATGGTTGCATATGAGTGCAAACCTTGTGCTCCTTGTATGCTTCTCAATGACTGTAAGGAGGGACGGAGTGAATAGATTGTAAAAGAATAGCAATATTACAGTGGTCAAAAGAAAATTACTGAACAACAGACAAACCTCTTCGCAATGCAAACTGTGCATCCTTGGTCATGGCATCTGCTTCATCCAAGAGGACTAACTTAACAGCAGGCCTTGCTCTGCGGAAGTTAAGAGCATTATGAAGAAGAACAATATAATTGCTTGATTATATATTAAATATTCAATAGTTCATCCAATTATACCAGCACCCCATATGCAACTAAGAAATCAAGCACCGGTATCATGAGACACATGCAAGTATTTAGTTCAGATGGCAATTATGTAATAGAAGTTATTTACAACAATATACGACCTTGCATGTTTCAAACCAACGGATCTCTTTCATAGCATGCAACTCCAATTCCCCCTTTGAACAAGGATAACTGGATAAGGCCTTGGACAATTAAAGATTTAATCTGTTACTATGCTAGGAGATGCCCCCCCCCCTTTTTTGGAAACAAAAAAAAATCTTCAGAAAGTTATTAATTTCACAAAATGGTAAGCTACATTTCAAGACTTGTAATGTATACCCAAAAGAGAGGCTGCGGGCACTAGCGAAGTCCTGGATCTGCTGCCTTACAACACCAATCCCACGTTCATCTGATGCATTCAGTTCCAGAATCATGTTGCTATACTGTGACCCATATATCTTCCTCGCAACAGCCAGTATCGTTGATGTTTTCCCAGTGCCAGGTGGACCATAGAGCAACAAATGTGGAAGCCTATTCTCATCTGTAAGTCTGTCAACTACAATAAATGAAATGACATAAAATCATTAGATTACCTGAAAGAGTCCAGAGTAGAGATTACACAACCATGTATTACAGGTTGAAACAGAAAATGGTCTAAGTTACTAGGTAATATGTTACAACTTACGAATCTCAAAATGTGTGACAGCTCACATAGAACTAGATTTTGGGGCGAAATAATGACAACCGATACACAGAAAATCACTTGAGAAAAGCAGTTCTCACCCAAAAATTGCAGGCAACATTAAACAAGTAAATACCCCTGAGATCACTCACAATACCCGAAGTTCCAAATTAATCAATAGGATCGACACTGACGTGGCACTAAACAACCATCAAGGCATCAGATCGACCACAAACGGTAAATTAGCAGTTACTAAAACAAATCGTATCAAACCTATCCTGAAAGCATCAAACAAATCTTAAATGAGTAACTGCTATATTAGAAAATCCCAATTAACCATATGGAATCACTAAATATCATCAGATCACTAGTAAAGCTATAATATATGACATGGTCACAGAGCCTCGAATTCCCATTTAGTAGAAGCAACTCACCCACAAAACCCCTATTCTATAACACCAGAGCAAAACCGGAATCTTGATCCTTCCCAGGAACACTAAAACGCCGCACCCAACCACCAAATGAAGCACCGGTTCAATAATCATACAGGCGGCGCCCGGAACCAACGGGACAGCATGCGGCCACTTACTGGTGTCGACGATGTCGCGGTGGGCGGCGACGTCGGCGAGGGACTGGGGCCGGTACTTCTCGACCCAGGGAGAGGACTTGACGGCCGCGGCGGCGGACAGCGGCGCCTTGCCCTTGGCAGCCGGCCCCGCCAGCGGCGAGGGAGGCGCGTCGGTGGCGGCGTCGATGTCCATCGGGGCGGCTCCCGCCATGGCGGAGCACGAGGCGGAAACCCTAGCTAGAGTTGGAGGAGGGAATCGGGGGGAATGGTTGGCGCCAATTCCAAACCCCTCTCGCCTTTGGCCAGATCTCGCGGTCAGTGGTGGTGCACCAGTGCGGGCATCGCTCGAAGAGGGTTGTTAGGTTTGGGCTCGAGTCTGATTGAGGCCTGAACTAAAGCCCATGTATACACAACATCCTAATGGCCCCTAATGGGCCGAAGCAGTTGAGCCTGTGCCACTCGGCTATGATGGGCCTTGTTGAGTTTGTATTACATAACTACTTTTAGTACAGCGATTTCATACAAAACAGTTCAATTTCTGCAGAAACTAGACAAAAATTCCGCGAATCAAAGAGTACTCGGAACAACTAGACACAGAAGGAGAAGTTACAGGTGCAGAGGTGATAGGAATCTGGAATACTTGGGGTCTTTTCCTTTTAGGTAGTATGTGTACTGGGTACAAGGCTACTAGCCCCTTTGGCCCCAGTCCCCCACACGGTCATTAGCGCAGAAAGCTGTTTTAGTCGGTCCATCAACGGCCGAAAGAAAGGAAAGACAACGCCAGGTTCTATCTTGGCGAAAAGTCAGGAATAGATTCCCCCTTAATCTCATGTCTTTATTCTTTCAGCATTTCCACGTTCTTCACGACGTTTGATTACATCTCAAAATGTAAGGCATATTTTATTTTGTTAAGACAAGGCTTTGATCAATAATTACTCTATTAATATGTAGTTTATGTGATACAGAGTCACAATCATAAGTAAGTACTTTTGAATACGAATCTATTGATATTAATTTTATGTCATATAAACTATATATTAATGGAGTAATTGTTGGTCAAAGTCTTGTCTTAACCAAACAAAATACGTCTTACATTTTGGGACGGAGGGAGTAGTTAACTGGTTGCAAATAAAAAGCTAAGCCTGATCAGTGTTAACATATGGTACTTTGGTAATTGGCTCTTTTCTCCTTTCCACTTTGATTAATTTGAAGCTAGGCAAGGATTAGTCGCTTATTGTTTCAGGGATATTTCCTGGTCCCTACAAGAATTGAGCTGTTTACTGTGAATTCATGTGTTCCAAAAGGCCTTAAGGCACATATGGTCTGAACTTTAAACTGTTACTAAGCAGAAGGTACATGTCTCGTATAGTCAATTTAGGAGGTGCTCCGAAGAGAGGTATTTCTTTGTAAAGTTTGGTTACTAAGTTCAATTTTGAACTAAATGCCAAAATTTTATCAAGGAATACCTCTTCCAAATAGGGCCTTAATATGCGTGCGATCGGATTTGAGAAGTTAGAGAACAAGGTGGAATACTTAACACCAATGGCTGCAAATGCAAGTGTAATGTTCGCTTTATTTATACATGCCACAACTGATTACTGCAGTTACATCCAGTATTTGCTGACACCTAAGACATCTGGCAGTCCGGAGTCCAGACAACAAAATCCTGCTCTGCAAATAATTGAGTCTCCTCTAGTAGCAAAGCCCGTGATCAATACAGTGTTTTGCTTGTGCCTAGCTGCAACGATCCGAGGCGAGCTCACCGCCGGCGGCTGACGAGCGGGAACCACCAGTCCTGGAAGCACGACTGGTAGGAGATGAGCAGCAGCACGAGCGCCAGCGCCAGAGCCACGCCCCACGGAGACGACGCCGGTGCCCCGGCGCCGCCGTCCCGCTGCTGGTCGTACCACCAGGGCCGCTGCTCCCCCGACACCAGCGGCGCCACGAGCAGCGACGAGAGCCCCCCTCCCGCGCCCCGCGACGACGACCGACTCCGCCCGCTCGCCGCGGCCGCCGACCAGTACTGCGCCGCGAGCAGGAGCAGCAGCGGGGACAGGACGACGACGAGCCGGAGCTGGTCGAAGAGGCTTTCCATCGCCGACTCGCACCGCGAGTAGAGCGACGCGGCCCCGAGGAGGGACGCGGTGGCCAGGAACAGGCACATGTGGAAGGACGTCGCCGTCGAAGACGACGGCTGCGCCCGCGAGTTGCCGTAGCCGTAACCGTAGCGGTAGGCAGACATGCTCTGGTCGTCGTAGTAGCTGGCGCCGCCGCTCGCCATGCTAGCGCGCGTACGTGCGTGCCGGTGCAGTTCGTGCCCGCGTCACATGAAATCCCAAGAACCCGCGCGGCACTGGCGTATGTTTCGCACGTGTGATCGTCTCGGCTGTCTGCAGCAAGGGGAGGCGAGGAGGAAGGAGTTTATATAGCGGGAGAAAGGAATAACGAAACGGGAAAGGGAGGGAGAGGGATGCTTGTGCACCGAGCTTTGGATTGCTTTACTTGGGGCGAGGGGATTCCGCGATTCCTTCACGAGGGGGTGAACGCGAAGGCGGGCCAAACGTCGCCGCCGACTGGGGTTGGGCCGTGGACGGAGGCGTCGGGGTGGCACGGAAAGCGTAGCGCACACGTCGGCGTTGATAAGATGGGCGTGTCCCTTTTCGAGGTCTTTATGCAAATAGGCGGTAGAGGGTGAATGGGAATCTTTGCCATGCATATTACACTAGACTAGATATTTGTTCCGGGGTACTGGAGAATGCTGTGCGTGAGAAGGCTGATGATTTGGCTGTTTGAATCGAGAGCACGAGGCCACGTATAAAAGTAGAGTTAGTCATTAATTTTATCGTATATATGGAGTTGACAATTAGATAACTTATATAATATTTTTTAAACTGACGCTATATAAAAAATCAGCATTAAATATAGTGTATAAATACGAAGTGGTTGACTCTAAATACTCCATTATATTTTGGACTCTGACTCTTCATGAAGAATCAGTTTAGTTTTCTCTTTTCCTTCTACCTCCTCTACAACAACAATTACTCTACGTGGTATAATAAAAGAGTCAACTAATATTATACCTTGATAGATGCCCCGATGATATACATCCGGTCAAAAGAAGACCAAAGTTACCTATTAGTCTTTTGTCCAATTCAAATAAAAAGGGAGCATCTGCCAGCATCAGGCCATCTGCATCATGCAGGTCTGTTTATCTTGAGGAGGAGGCCGCATGCCATTTTGCCCAAAAGCCCAGCCTCTCTGCTCATTTCTTCTTCACACACCATCCTTGCACAGTAGCACCCCTCTCTGGTTTAGTACCACACCGCTTATTTAGACAGGAGAACTGCAGCTTAAATAGCTTGTTCCCACAACCTACCTCACCGAGCTAAGTAGCGCTGGCTTGTAACCCAAGTGGGGGTATGAAGGTGTTGTGGATGCCTAGTATTGGCTCGTATGCCTGGGCCTGTTGGTGTATTCTTACGGCCCGCCCGTTCCAAGTTGGTAGTTAGCAGTGGGGCTCAGGCGAAAGCCTTTGGGCCTCTCTGCAATTAAAGCGGCGGGGACAGCGTGAGGCTGGCTTCACAGAGCAGCGATCACCGCCCGCTTCCAACGGTGGAAGGATAACGGACCGTTGCGCCCCAGGCCCGTTTCAGGCTCATGTGCCTACTGTGGCAAACCGCCATCCTTTTTTGTTCCTCCTTCCAAAAGCTTATTTTTGGGGTCTCATGATGCAGAAGTCCAACCAATATACTGAACGAGCTCGTTTCCCTCAAAAAGAAAGGAAAAACCTAATAGCGCTCGTGTCCATGCTATCCTCTTTCCTTGTAAATCATATCTTTTCCCTCGTGATTGGTGGCCGGTTGTGCTAATGTATAAGCGTCAGACGATAGCAGTGACGCCGACATAAGGACTAGACATATTGTCCGTCCAACAGCAGAAGCAGAGAAAAGGGAACACCAAATTGTCTCCGGTATGCACGGAAGGAAGAACCGTAGTGTCAACGCTCGTGTTTACGCACATCAGAATTCACAAAATAGTATATTGACATTCCAGTTCGAGGTTATTCCAACACCAAGAGAAAAGCGTAATCAAGGGAATGCACCAACTCTGTAATATATTCACATTCCAGTTCGACGTTATTCCACGTGCCCGATGAGCAATACACGTCACTGCGTTAGATATTTGGTACGGGCACCAGGAACCTTTGGCATTCAGGCATTTGTTCGTTGTCTTCATTTCTGCGACCATGTGTTAGGAGGATCCAAAATCTCATTATAGCAATGATAGGAAGCTCTCATTATAGCAATTATAGCACACCACTCTCAACTAGGCACACTACTCCCATCTTTGATCAGCCCGAGAATATACAGGACGAAACACTAATTCACAATGAGCACCGACACAAACCACTTATCTTGCATACATACAGAAAACCCACACCCAAGCCAAACACACCTTTGATGATTGATTAGCCTTCGTTATGTGGTCAGGACTTGGGAGCCATTATATATGGCCTCCAAATCCTCATGGTTATCCCCACGAGACTTCTTCAATTTTGCCACGAGAACCCACATGTTTGCAAGCTCACTTTCCAGGAAGGCTTCCTTTTGCTTTGATTCCTCAACTTTCTTTTGGAGTTCTGCTTCCTTTTGTTCCTTCTCCATAAGGATAGTTTCTAAAACTCTCTCCCTCTCGTGGCTTGCATTGCCATCTCTTCTGCTAGCTGGTTCATGCCGTCTACTGATGCTATCCCTCCTCGTAGTACCTCTTGGTCCATTGCTTACTCTGCGAGGAGTTGGGCTTCTCAGTGATGCCAACTCAGAAGCAAGCTTTTCATTTTGGTTCATGAGTTTTGGTGACTTCTTCTGACAATGCTTTCAATTCCACTCCTGCAGCTGAAGCCAAGCCTTTCGCATAGGTACTTTCCTCGAGTAGCTTCTGACTGCGAGCCTCAAGTTGAGCTTTGACTTCGGTGAGTTCACACACCCTTTGCTTTAGCTCATCAATCTCAACTGACTGAAGAACAAATAAAGAACAGTACAATAAATAAACAATTAGTTAGTAAAACCTCAAACAGTACAGCTAAAAGCCTAAAACTAAGTTAGAATAATTGTGGTGATACTTAGGTAAGACTAGATGTAAATGATGTTTTTGAAATATACTGTTTGGGAACATTACGAGATAGCAGAAAACTTTTGCCTAGTTCAACAAGTCAGTTTAATGCAAATCTTATCCACACCATAGAACATGGGGTCCAGAGAGATTTCCACACTGAAAGAATATCTGTTTCTGATATCTACATGAGCCACTCAGTATCAAAAAGTTCTTTATGAGTGCATCCACTACAACAGATTTGCTTATCAAGAAAATGAAGTGCGAAGACTTGTGATAAATGCTGAGAAAATTAAATGTCAATAAGCACCTAAGGGCATGTACAAGGTGTGATGTCAGCTATCTCTTCTCGTGCCACATAGGGAGAGATGGCTCAGGCACTGGACTCGAGGGACAAAGACAGCAACTATCTTTGTCTTTAGAGTTGTCTCTTCATGACATGGATGAGGGCAGGAGATGGCAATTATCTCAATCTATGTAATTAACTTGAATGCTTAAATTTTCGAGTTTGCTGAACACAACAAAGTTCCTTTTCATAGGACCAGTAAAACCCTTATAGGTCAAATGAAGAAGTTTCTATGTGATCATCTAGGCTCATATCTCCTGGGTCCAATCATGAAGAAAGTGCAAACAAGAGCACAACAATGCAAACCTGCTGCTCGTTTTGCAGTGGTTCAGTAGAGATCTCTCTGGAAACAGAATTTTCTTGATCAGCATGATGTTGAATTTCATGGTTTGCTCCTGCAGTCTTCTGCATTATAATGCTATTTGACAGTGAGTCCTTAGCTTGAAGTGCTTGGGAAAGATGTTCTTTCAGACGAGCAACTGCGTCTTGTAATTCCATGCATTCACTTGTCTGGTAACACAAAGAAATTCAAATAAGTGGTATGAACTGATCATTACTGTTTCACAGTTCAACTTACAAGAAAAAAAAATCAATTTTCTAGCACATCTAACCTTATCCTTTAGCTGGTCTTGTATTACTCTGTTATCTGCTGCCTTCACCTGCAATAAGAAACAGCAAATGATGCTTAGCAGCCAAGACTTGGTCCGGCACACTCACACCATAACAATGTACTGTTTCGTAAAACCAGGAAAATTTTATCTGCACAAAGATGTACTTATATGTGTGACACCCCAACAACCCCTTCCGTTTCTTTCTTCAAATTATTAGTTAGTCCCACTTCATTTGATTTTCAAAGTTTATCAACAAAGCTTCCAAAACTATATGCCTTACATTATTTAATGGAGGAATATATTATACTCGTCATTCCTAGCTCATCTTTACAATCATATATCTCTTCGATGTTTCTTTTAGTTTTCTTCTTACTCTCGTGACCTTTCAACTTCATGCACCAATTCATCTTAGTGCAGAACTGCAGACATTCTTTTTCCCAAAAAAGAAAAAAAATCCATCACCTCATGTTCTAGTATGTTCTTCATTTCTTTCATGCCTCAGCCTTACCACAACTCCACGATATTAGTCTACTCAAACAATTGATATGATAACTAGGGTAGAAAAATTCGAGCAGCAGGACATGTGGTTTAATACTAGTATGAAACAACAGCAAAGAGCACAAACTATTTCAGTACCTCAAGTTCGAAGGATTTCTCATTGAGTTGCTCAAGTAGTTCAGCGTAAGACTGCAAAACCGATAATAAAACCATCTGATTGGTAAACAGGATGCTCAGAAAGGTATAATATGAGATCAAACAGATGACAGAATGTTACCGGTGAAAGTTCTAAATTGTCAACCTTCACTTGACTATTTGACATGGAATGAGGTATCTGTTTTTCTAAAGATGCTATCTGCTGCTGCTTCCCCTTAATTTCGTCACTGATCTTCTTCATTTTCATCTTGAAATGCCAAAAGGTAGAGCTTCACGTGGTGAAAAGCATGTAACAATACACTAAACTATATATCAAGTAAGAGAGTACCTGAATTTTCTCGTTATTTGAGTTTCTTCCAGCTTCCTCTGTGAGGTGCTTTAGAACACTTGTATGGAGTGCGACCTCCCCTGATAAAATCTTCATTTGCTCTCTTAATAAGTCAACATGGTCTATTGTTTTTGTGCTCACCTGTAACCATACCACGCATCAAAACATGTCATCAAAAGCACTATGTCAAACTGAAAATATAGAAGCAGAGAACTCTAATCCCAAGTGATCCAAAACAGGTAACTGTATCATTGTTTAAGTGTTCAACCAATAATCCATTTAATTATGCATTTGCTAGCCACTAAGATTAGGATCTGCAACTATATTAATCCTCTGTATATAAAGAAGTCTCACAGAGGCTGCTATGTAGTAAAAAATTCCCGTCAAATTTGTTCTCACAATATAAACATTGTGTTCACTTCAATTTTTCTCAAATATGATTCTACATCAGGAAAAAATGTCTTAGTTATTATCAAGCAACATTAATTTAACCAAATATGAACTTCAGCTGTCAGTCATGGATCCAAAACAAATGGTACTTCAACCATGAGTCCATAACTCCATGTCAGATCTTTCCCAAAGTGGTTTACGTTGATTTAAAACATTAACTGAGTACTAATCAGTTATCACAATTGACCTTTTCAAAGTGGAACTATACGTCTGTACATTGCATATATCAACTTTCATTCAGTATGCAACTGATATTTCCCATCTGATAAAATCTGGTCTTCACTTATTAAAGCTATTTCTCATCTGATAAAATTTGGTCCTTTAAAAAAACAAGTTTCTTACCAGAGGGGTTTCTTCTCCAGGAAGGCCATCAGAAGGAAACTCCACATGGCCAATGCTCAACATATCAGCTGATACACTCTCAGCAACCAAAGAATTTGATATTCTTGGTTCTGCAGGAAAATTCAGACTTCCCCCAATAGGTGTTGAAGGTGCGGTTGATTTAGTCAAACTGGACTTGTCACCTTCTGAACTTGTCAGGGTGGAAGCTCCACCATCACGTTTCTGGAAGATAGAATCATAAAAAAATGTACCACATGAATTGATTATTTTCTTTATTTTGATACCAGAATCAACATGTGAGTTTGAATATTCTATATAAGTCCCTGAGGATTCCACTTGCGTCTACATAAAAGAACTGCTGAAAAAAGTTGAATCTATGAAGGATGAATACCCGAAGTTTGAACCAGTTAAGAAGTCCTTTCCGATTCTTTTTTTCCTCCTTCGAAGAGTCTTCATGTGTTACACCAAATCCTTCACCGGGAACGAGTAATTCATTGCTTTCATTATCCAACACAATATCCCGTCTTCTGTACGGGAGGTATGCCAGCTGCAGTTTTAGCAAGCAAACTTTAAGACATAGGAAGTCACAACTCATTATAAGGAAGGCTTACTAGCAACTCCATGTTTCTACAGAAACACTGAAACAGGGCTTTGTCCATTTATTCTCAAAAGTATGACATATCACTATACCAGCAACAAAAGCAAATGGATATCAAAGTTTAACTGAGTGTCTGACATCATAAATAGCTATAAACAGACCTCCTCTTCCCCAAAAGAGTGTCTTCTTCTTGGTCCAGAATGTGGAGAAAATCTAGAAGTTTGGGTTGCCTTAGTTGAAACCAGGATAAGTTTTGTGAGGCGCTGTATCCTTGCAAGCAAAGCAGATTTAGCTTCTTCCTCTTGTTCCAGTCTAGATTGCAGCTTGACGTTACCATCTTCTAGCTTTTCATATGATGAACAAACTATAGTTAGGAGGATACACCAACAAAGGCAACATGCAGCATTATATAATTAAAATTTATACTGATTCAACACAGTGCTTCAAGGCACAAGAGTAGCTGATGACAAATCACTCTCAATTAATGGTGTATATAAATGTTTCCAGTAACAGTATATAGAAAGTCAAGAACAAAGTCAGCAGTAAAGATGCAAGTGCAATAAAAAAATATTCCACCTTCTGTTTCCAAAGGATGATATTATCTTCTTCGGCATCTTTTAAGGGAGTCCCAGTAATAATACCCATTTTCAGCTGTTCTAGCTCTTCCTTTAATCTGCGTATCTCATTCTGGTATTTCTTTATTAAAGATTTTTCATCAATAATCTGTAGTACATAAAGACAGATGCAGGAGAATATGTAAGAATACCTCAGATAATATAACTGGGGACAAAACACAAGCTTTAGAATTACCGTTATGTAAGTAATCATGACTTACTTTGTTTTGTGATGCTTGGACCTCAATGCGCTTTGCACGGTGGGCAAATTTTAGTGTATTGTGAGTCTCTTCAGAGTTGCTTGATGCTGGGGTCACTGTGCAAATTAGCTGCAAAGAAGACAAAATATAGTTAGTATATTACAAATCCAAATCACATTAGATTGCAAAATAAAATCATAATCACATTAATTTCAACCAGTGTCCTAGTGGGCAAGAATCAACTTACTGAAACGCGTCCTTGCCCACTCAAGGATGACTGAAGTAGCCGTGTTAGTTTTGAATCTCGAAATGGAATATGTGTAGCTTTTCCATCAGTCAGTTTTGATATCACCTGAAAAAGAAAATGAAAAAGAAAAAGAAAGAACCTGCTTGTTCATTTCCAGTCCACAGCAGATTATATCGGGCAGCAAATACTTACATATTGAGATAATAAGCAAAATAGAAGCACAATGCTTGAACAGATTATTCAAAGTAAAAGATAAAAGGTAAATGACAAATTATTTCCTTGGTGAAACTCAAAACAACAAAGTGTCCGGCCATAAATTACTAAGTAAATATGTGTTCACCTAAATCGAACAAGATGGAGACAAACCAAGCCATACACAGAAGATGCCAGCAAAGAATGATACAAATTTGTAATCAAGTAATAAACAATGTCATATTCCACGGGAACATAAAGTCAAGGAGCACGGCAGATCACATTGGGAATGTTTGGTAGAATGAATAGAACATGAGTAAGGTAATGCAAAGATGTATAACCAGCTACCAAGTAGCATTACTGAGTCTTACTGTTCCAAGAGTTAGCAAGCTTTTATTGATATAAGATCCTTCCTTCCGGCGTACTCCAGTTGTTTCAGCCCTTGAGCTCTCTGAACCTGCCAGATCGATGAGGTTCTGCAAATGAGCGAGACAATTGAAGAATCAATATGTGTTCTGACTGTATGGATCAAGAGATCTCAAATGCAAAAATATTTCTTTTGCACAAATATATATCTATTTGTATAATTAGATATAGAACTAAGGTGAAGTAAAAAAAAATGGGTAAATTTTAAAATAGGAAAATAGCAGGATCCACCAACCAGCTGTGAGAAGGTGACGGCTTCCCCTTCATTAGACTCGCCATAAGAGCTGCTCTCTATTGTCTGTCAGATAACAAGGAAAAGCATAAGGAATATCTCCTAAATCAAGTGAAGCTCTTTCACTAATGAAACTATGAGCTGCCGGTTTTTTCAAACGATGGCCTTGCAATATACCAGTGCAAAGCAAATTATCAGTCCATAGCTCTTTAAATAGCAACCATACATACAAGTTTACTCTACAAACATAGAAATATTCACGCTTCATTACCAGTGTAAAAATTGTATGACTTCTGCTACTTAGTAGATTGAAGTTAGTGGACCCAACATGTCTATGCTCTGCAATCAGAATGAACAAACTAATTAGGGAACAAGCTCAATATGCTGAATAGCAATTGTGAAAATAAACTTCACAAAAAACAATAGTAGAAAAATAGCAAATTCAGAACTATGGGCACATATATAACAAGCACATTTGCACCACAAATCGACTTGGATAAATTGTTGAAAGGGGGGAATAGACACACTGCAGCAGAAGAGTGCATTCAGAGGAATGCAACTTCAGCATAATCTCTTAGTTATATATCACTGCAGAAGACGTTCATTTGGTAAAATGACACTAGCATTTTAATTTTTTTAATATCTAAACAGCCTTTCTGCATTGTCTTATTACTCTTATCCTAAGGTTGCAAGGTCCCCGTCTCCATCATCCACCATGCATGGCATGTTGTGGAAGAGTGACATGCTATGGATGTTCTGGGCAGCATAAATTACAAGGGTACCTGCAGCCGCTAATAAGTTCACATGTGGACATGTGGTGAGCACGAGTGCGCGACCAGGCACAGGTGCGTGCATTTGCCACCAGCGGCGAGTGTGGAGGAGCCAGTGTATTGGTCATCTGCAGTAGTTTTGGCAACTTGGATGGTGTTTCTATAATTACACCCTTCTGCACTGACATGTAACTAACTCCCCCTTTTTGAAATAATTATGAAGTTAGTTAATCAATTTCAGAGCATTAAGGGACTTGTCTAGTTTTCAACGTTTTTATCATCGATTTTCAAACTTTGTAAGGTAACATTTGATGAGATAAGAGTATCCTTAATAAGTTATAACTTGTCATCCTCATTGCTACTCCCAGACAGCAAAATGTTAACCATGGCACCAAAATAATAAGTCCACAAGTAGATTAAAACAAGCAGAAGGTTATATCATTAGAAAAATTACCTTCTCCAGCTGCAATAAGGGACAGAGCATGTGCAGGAGATAATACTACTTCTTCTTTGATACCCTCAACAAATGTTCCCTGAGAAACGCAATGTGGATCAAGGAAATATAAGTTAATTGTACAAAATGACACATTGCCTTCATCCTAAGAGCTAACAAGGACCTAGGAGTGAACTTATATACATGCTACCATAAAATTATGAACTTCTCCACAAATAAATGCATCTGAATGATCCAGTTTCTACACAGGGAAAACTGTACGAGGCTACTCCATTGATTAGTAGCATACGGGACATAACTTTATAGTGAATAATCTTTTTGACCATACAAACTGCAAATCATTTGCAACCTTTGAAGGACACGATATAACTTTGCCTGAGAACATGAATATTATGAACCTTTGTAGGATAGTTTATCTGGGAGGAAATTCTAGAATAGAAATGTCGGCAATCATCCTCCAGAATAATCATAAGTTTGTTGTTTGTTGGTACCAAAACGCCGAAAGTGCTTTAACATTTACAGGAAGGAGATCTTAATTAAGAATGGAGATATTAGTACCTGAGGATCCTCTCTAATTCGTAACTCTGCCCTGCGGGATTGAGTAGATCATTGACAACCTAAAATCAATGAGCCCTCCATCAGAACAGCATAACCAAGTACAACAAAGAATATGAAAGTCACACGATGATCAATTGGTAATGCAGTTAGTGCATTGAAAATCGTGAATGCAACTAAGAAAATTATGTGACTCCCGACATCTGGGGAAAATTGCAAGAAATAAAACAAAGCAAGAAAAAAACAAAGATGTGTGCTAGGTTGTACCAACATGGCGCTCTGATATGACATGATGCACATTTTGAGGTTTGGCATACGCCTTTCAGTAGACAACCACCAGGTTACACGCTAAATATATAATGCTCAAGGAGTTAAAAGTAGCCTCATGACAAACCATCAATGCTGTACACAAGAAACTTTATGTCTTCCAAGTTTCTACTGAAAGACTGACACTTATCCAACAGTTCTAAAAACATAGGCACCAATATGTTGACTGCCTTCTAGAAAAGGATATATGAAACCAAATTCTAGGATCTGAACGATCATTTCAGCACTTTAGCAAAAGCACGCGGAACTTGGTGGTTGGCCACAACGGACTATTCAAACATTTTATTATTTGATTGAGATCCAAAGTCCAAAATCCAAATGAATGGTTTTACTGCCTAACTCGCTTGCTTATGAGTTTTTTTTTATATTGATTGTCTGGACTTGGAATGAGAATCATACGGATGAGTTTTAAGTTGAACCGATACTTGTCAAGGTTGAGGTTGGATCCACAATCTTTCAACCTAAAGCTCACCTGGCACACAAAGCAACTAGCATGAACCACTAGAATAAGACCTAGCAACCTGAGGATGAGATGATTATCAACAGAATTTGTCATCAGAGATGAACTATGTGGTTGGTATGTATTGATACTGTCTCTTCATTATAGTAGCCAACCTAGTATTATCGTGCTAATTGGCACCAGTGTCTTAAAGTTCCAAGAAAAGAAATTTTTCTGTGGACTCATATCAAATACTTGATACGATGGTCCTTGCAAGGCTCTTGATGAAACTGTCATTCTAACTTTCAATTGGTCGTGGCAAATTGCCCATCATTACAAACAACACTGAAATTGTTACGATTTATTTTGGAACAGAACTCTGGTTACATGTGTGCATAACATAAGCAAGTAAAAGTAACAAACTAGTCCAAGCAAAAGTAGCTGTAGCTCAAATACAACTACTATGATGATGAAAATATGATTGCAGTGACAAACCTCGTTATAAATTTCCAAGTATGACACGCGAAGGAGAAACTCGCGATTTGGCGTCTACAAAGAACCAAGCAGTGATATAGGTTAAAATGCAATGACACAACATTTGCAAGAACGTTTCAGCATATCATGATACATGATGGCTCCATGCCTCCATATCTAAAGCATACCTCTTGTATAATGCTAAAAGCATCTTTGACAGCCAAAGGTATTATCCCTGGGGATCTTTGATCTCCCTGACTCAAAAGAACAAGTATATCAAGATACTGAGGAACATTTCAAAATATAATTAACTGGTGATTTGTAAAATATTAGCCTAGTCAGATATATAAATCAAAAAGAAAATTTATCATGAATCAGTAAGTTGCAAATTGTACGCTTCAAAAGAGAAATAAAACTGGCCTACCTCCATGGATGATTACCAGTTTATCACACAAAATAAAAATAATAATTAGATGATACCAGGAGCATTTAACATGTTATGGATTACACTCCAATGAGCATAGATTATGAAATAACACAACCAATATCTAAGATAAACAAATAATAAAAGCTTGATGCAATATAAGTGTTCTCACATGCATCGTATGTGTCTTCCCACTGCTTGTAACACCATAAGCAAATATTGTTCCTGCGATAATTAAAAAATGCATTATATTTTGCTTTGAAGAACAAACAAAAAATCTATGTATCTAGTGAGATACAGAATCCATCATTGCATTCAGCCAGTGTCATTTAGAAGATAACTCATTAATGTGACATTCTGACCGTAGATTCAATGAACTTGTGCAATGATTAAAAAGAATTGCAACCCGACTGTAGATATCACTATGACATTTAGAACATATCTCATACTCGTAGTAACGTGACATTCTGTGAACAGAAACCAGTCTCTTTCATCTTGAAGTATACTCAAAAAGGAAACTGTTGTCATGACCCCAAATTATAATAGAAAACTGAAGAAGTGAAGAGAGAGTATGTAAGCAAGAGAAGAAAAGATCATTTACCATATATTCCCTCCATGGCACCACTGACAACATGTTGAGCTGCAACATCATATACTTGGCGGGTTGTAGTAGTCGGTGCAAAAACCCGATCTGGGCAACAATACAATATTAGTTTCTGATCAGTTTAATTTGAAAGTGAAGAGAATCGTAGAATGACAGTCTTGGAATATACCAACTTCCCCAAATAATAATTTATAATTGTTCCATGCAATGACACAGCATACTTCACTTGAATAACTCATTATGTAGGAGATACTGAAAGAGTTTTATTTGTTCACAGAAATGGATCTGTAAACAAAAATACAAGGATTTTTTTCAAACCAATAATATTGGTATGCTGCTATCTATGTAAGCACCTCTTACAGAGGATAACCATATAGCAGCCCCGGCACCTAGGGGTGAACTGATGAAGTATGAACTCCATAATTTAATATGGATGAAGCATGTTGGACTGCCATGTGAGCACTTGTTTTTACAGTAGCCTATATAGATCAGCATATGGATTGTGCATTAGCACAGAGCAGCAAGCCTGGACAGTGCACACATAATTTAATCCCCAGTGCATCTGTAAGCAAAACTACCGTTTTGAATTATGTATCCCTCATGAATTGATGGACTGAGTTCGAGAAGATTAGTAATTCTCCTATTGGTCCGACTCCCTATAAGCAAATTGAACACTGGAGTGCAGTTTGATTTTAGGCCCTTGCTCCCAGTTCGCCAATAAACTGTCATAAAACCCCACAGTTCCGATGCGGATTTTGGGAGCATTTCTGGGAAACAATTTTGAGCTCTAGAAGTAAACTATGTAAGTGTGGCATGAGATAATTCCAAACATTTGCAATCAGAACTTTCGCCTAGTTCAGCCCCTACCTTATGCGAGGATTGACCATTTCGACATAAAGCAGCAAATTTCGTGTGTGCCAAACTTGATGCTAGTCAGAAAGCAGTGTGCCAATGTCACAACTACCAAGCAATCAACCCAGAAATGACACCCAAAGCAGGCACGTACCATAAGCATATCCGACACTGGGGTTCTGCTCGCTCCGCACGACCGTGTCGCCATCTGCATACCACGCGACCTCCTCCCCCTGCCGAATCTCCCGCGGGCTTCACACGGGAACCAAGACCCAAATCAAACCACATTCCGCAAATCCAACCCAACCAAAACCCGATGCACCGCACGACAAGCGAGCGCGACGAACCTGAGCGGCCGAAAGCGGACGGTGACGGTGACATTCTCCTTCGGCACCATCGGGTCCTCGTCCAGCCCAACGAACAGCGGGGACGCGGGCCCGTCGAGCGACATCTCCGGCGTGAGCCGCGACGACGACGTGGTCGTTGTCGTGGTCGACGTCGGCGAGCCCGACTGCGGCTGCTGCTGCTGCGACGAACTCCTCGCCGCCGGGGACGCCTTCCGTTGCCGCGAAGCCGGCCGCGTCGCCATTGCCGCTACAGCGCGAGATCTAGCAGCACGTGGCACCCGCCATCGGATTCATCCACCAGGCTAGCGCCCTCTCGCTTTATGCGGGTTTTCTCTAGGGTTTTTTTCCACTCCCCTTTCCGGTTCGGGCCACTCGTGGTGTGCTTTCGGATGGCTTTCGCCTTCGCCCCTTTTTGCTTCCGTCGGAAGCGATGCGGGGGAGAGGACGCGATGCCGCTGCGAAACGTAGAAGAGAGAGAAGAAATCCCCCGTCTCCAACTGGCTCCTGTTAGGCAGCGGAGAGGTGCGGGACGCAGGTGGGTGGAGACTGCACGCTGACTGGTGGGGACTGACGCTGATAGGTCTACATGTTGGTGAGGAGATGTTGACTCGTGGGTCACACTGAGTTCTGCGATTGGTTGCGGCGTTGAGATGGTACCGTCGAGGCCTCATCTAACTGTTCTGTGAGGCAGTTTTCCATAAATGTCGATTTTGGGGAGATTTTGAAATGTTTGTTACAGTATTAAGTTGTTAGTCTTGAAAATGATATAGTTAGGTGGCCGTGATCTGTCAACGCTTGTATACTTAAGAAGTAGCAAGTTAGTCACTCCACTAGAATATGTGCTTGAATCGAACATTGCACCATATTTCATTATGATGGAATAAGAATTTTAGTCAGCTGGACAAAATATCTTCATTGAATTCAGTATCAAAGTGGCTCTATAAAACCATCTATATGGCCCGTTTTATTAGAAGGATGTTAAAAGGAAACAATGACATTCACTCCGACGGGTTACCAACACCTACATTAAATCGAAGGGAAAAAAAGGAGGGAATTATTAGCGGTGTTTATTTTGGTCGGTGGGTGCGGAATATCACATGTCTATTGAAACGCAACATATATAGTTTCAACAAAAACACAACTGTATTTAAAATCACGAGTATTTCATGTATGTGAGTACGAGACAATTTTAAATATAAGCGTATAAATGTAGTATTTTGACACATTCACGTGGGGAATCTAGCTATTTTTTTATTATTTCGTTGATGTTTTAACTGTCGTGAAACAGGTAGGCTACACGAGCGTAAATTAAAATTCTCTACCGTATTAAATGAGGATTTTAGATCACGGGATTACCACTAGGCGCACGGAGAAGTGGAAGCAATAGTTATTGGAGTGTGTCATCGTGGTCATACTGGCTCGCCGTGGTTCCTCCTGGAAGTAGTGGATTGTTTTAGCGTCGCAACTCGTAGCAACACCTTCAAGGTATCCACACATATGGGGAAGAAACACTGAGCGTCGGAGTGCTAGCTCTGGGCAGCACAGCTTGGGCGTGGGATAAATCCTATCTTCATCGACAATGCCTCGTAACATGCTTTATGATAAACTCGAAAGTCATATTTATAATTACCCAGTTATGGAGTAACGTTTGGCAACCCTAAGTAAATAGCTCCACATCTCGAATATATACTACAATCTCAAGTCTAATGATATATCATACACATTGTATATGAGATCAACAGATGATAGGTAAAAATATAACGTTCTCGCTGCGTCTTGCTGTGGATCGATCTAGCCCCGTGTTTTTTAACACGTGACCATATTATTAGTTTGATATCTCCGTAACTATGATCCACAAAACATGGTCATCAACTAATGCATATGCTACTCTACACATACGTATCCTCATATGTTTTGTCAACTAGGAATCAGTTTAGAATAATCATTACACATATTAATATAGAGTTTTATAAGCAAATCACGTACTTAATTGTCAATATTAAAGATATTATTCAATAAATCATGAATACAAAGAAATATGATCATCTCTGTAATTGCTCATGTGGCATATTTCCAACATTAACTACTCGACAATCTTCGTTTCTACCCGGAGATGAGTAAATGGAATAATGTTCAATAGTCAAATACCCGGTGAATGTTTTTTAACACGTGACCATATTATTAGTTTGATCTCCATAACTATGATCCACAAAACATGGTCATCAACAAATACATATGCTACTCTACACATATGTATCCTCATATGTTTTGTCGACTAGGAATCAGTTTAGAATAATCATTACACATATTAATATAGAGTTTTATAAGCAAATCACGTACTTAATTGTCAATGTTAAAGATATTATTCAATAAATCATAAATACAAAGAAATATGATCATCTCTGTAATTGCTCATGTGGCATGTTTCCAACATTAACTACTCGACAATCTTCTTTTGGAGATAAGTAGCGGACCAAGGGGGTGTTTGGTTGGGCTTTTCAGCAGCTTTTGTCAACGGTGGCTGTGGGCTTTGTAGTGTAAATTCAGCTGTTTGGAAAAGCTGCCTTCTGTCAGCTTTTTGCAATGTGCTGAAGTTTTAGTACTCATTTTTTAAAATACTGTAGATGGTTTAGATCAACCAAAAGCTATATGGTCACTTTCCCACAGCCATAGCAGCTTTGTCAACAGCCACAACCCAACCAAACAGGCCTCAAATTTGGTGATTAAACGTAACGTACCATCGCCAACGTGCCATGTCTTGGCTACACCGGGATTTCGGCCTTGCTCACGGGGGCATGTAGCAAACAGGCAAATCCATTCTTGATGCGTCACATCGCAAACTCCTTTCGTGGCTACAGCATCTGTTCCTCGCGGGGCCGCATTGTTCCACACCTTACCAACCGCCATCCGCCACAACCACCTTCTCGACCCTCTCCGGCCTTCGGCTCGCGCGCCTAGGATAGCTAGAACGAGTGGAGCATGCATCGTCTCTGCTTCTTTAAGCTGGCACGCATCGTCTCTGTTGCCACGGTGCCACGGCAAGGCAGAATTGGCGACTTGCCGTTTTATCAACCAAACCAAAGAACGCCCGGCCACCAAACCAAAGAACGCCCGGCCACCAAACCAAAGATCGAGTTTAGCTCTTGTTGCTTAGCCGCCCACAACCGCTGATCTCCTGTAGCCATCAGTGTTCTGAAGCGCGCACCGGGCGGCGTACGTAAGTAGAGCGAGCCGGGGACGCCGGCGGAACCGGCCAAGGCGAACGAATCCAGCCGTGTCCACCGGTCGTTTGCCAACAGCGGGGAGGCTCTCGGACGCATCCCCGTACGCGGTACGTCCCCACCTCGCGGGACCGCGCGCACGTCCGCCGCCAGGCGCCAAACGCACCGCTCCACGCGCGTAAACCACGGCGGGTTCACGTATGCTCTCGTGATGCCGGGACCGGCGCGCGCGTACAGACAATTCCCAGAAGAGACACCACCGGAACTCTGGAACCTGTGAATTAAATGCACTGTAGCGAACACAAGTTTTATGTTGTCTTCGCGTGGTTTCACAAGTGCGTGGCACTGTGGGATACCCTGTGCGCTCGATCTAGTGCTAGGTTTTCCTTTCAGATAAGTTGGTGCAGAGGGTAGGCCAGGTGCGATGGAGTGGCCAGGGGTTGCAGCAAATGCATTAGGCCATTTGGGCTACTGGACAAAGTGATGCCTCCAGTGGCCTTAAATAGCACAACTATCTGAGCACATTCCTCAGCGTGACAAGGCAAATGGCTACCTGCAGTTACAGTCACTATCACTTGCAGATCATGTGCTCCATGTAAAAAAATGGTTGTGAAATCAAAGCTGCTCTGCTTTAGGGCATGAGCAATGTTTGAGGGGTTTAGGAAAATCAACTAGTCTAGTGCCCTAGCTACCCTCTCCCCGTGCAATGGTTTAGACATCTTGTGGGACCCATTAAGCAGATAACAGGAAAAAAATGTTTTACTTTTCCCACCCGCGGCTCTTCCTTTCGGCAACGGTTACATAAAAATATAATTTTCTATTGATGTAGAACCGAGTCTTGTATAGGAGCCAACTCTAGTATTTTTTCCTTAGACTCCCCCTTATGTAGTGGTTAGACCCGGGTCTAAGAGCCAAAAGGTGCTCTTAGCCTCTCCCATTGCACATGCCCTTAGTGGCTGGCTTTCATAGCTTGTTGGACTCTCAATGATGGTGTAGCTCGGAGCCTCGGATAATAGTATGACATGACTGTATCACGCACTTGGCATCATACTAAAAGATGACTGTCTGGGTTCTAATGTTATCATTAGGTCCTATATTAATTCTCTTCCTTTTTTGACGACTGGGAGATGCTCTGCACCTTGGACAATTTTGTGAAACGTCCAGTGCTTCAGACATCTGAAGTATTTTTATTGTCAAAATTTGAAGCAGATGTGTGGAGCAGGCAATTTGTAAGCTACATTTGGAAGAAAGAGAGTAAATTTTAACTGAGCAGTATAAGGAGCTTTCTTTTCAAGATTTATTGTTTCTAAGTCGGCTGAGAAATTATTATTTCTCAATCAACCGAGTTACACACTATTAAGCCTATAGTTATACAAAAAAAATTATACAACTTTAGGTCTAGAATGTACAACTGCTCAATTAACCGTTAGATGAAAAATCTATATCTAAAATTATCGATTCAAAAATAACAATTTCAATTGACCGAGGAATAGACATTCCTTATCTTTTTAGCACAACTTAATGGTCAGAGCCTCGCACCTCTTTTGCAACATCTGCAGAGGATGCATCCATCTCTGACAAAAAGAAGAAGGTGACGAATTTGTAGCCATCTAATGACACCTATATGCCTATTTTAGAAGATCATGCAACAACCGAAATCTGCTTGATCGTGACACTTAATGGAGTGCAACGCCAAGAAAGTTAATGGGAAAACAGTAAAGTAGTTGAACCGGTGACTCGTCTTGGTATGCTTCGGTGTCGTTCCACACCAAAAGATCGAGTATGCTATCAGTCTATCAACCATCGGGATTAAACAAGGGGCTCATTGTGCTCTTACTGAATAATAATTGCCCAGGCGTGCGCCTTCTTTGCCGGAATAAAACTAGTACTATGAATCATCATTCATCAGCCATGAATTGAAAAGCTCTTGGCAAGCCAAAATGTCATCAACAGACTGTACATTATAATCATCACACCATTATGAGGTCCCAAGCAAGAAGCGGCCTAATCCACTCAGCAGCTCAGACGTTCTCGTGGGGGAACAGAAAATGATTCAGCACCAGTTTTTAGAGCTGCGAGTAACGTGCAATTGCTGCATCCTGCAGCAGACGGAGAGTTGAGCAGATAACGATCAGACACCGAGCAATAGACGGCCTAGACTGATTCGAGGTTACATTGTTGGTCTACTACACCGACACAAACGCCTTGTTTCTTTTTGTTCTCGAAGCCTGAATTGTAACGTGCCGCCGACAGGACCCAGGATTTGGTACTGGTCACGATCTGATAACCTGATGGACACACGAGACCAATTGAGAACGTGATCGCAGCACACACAGACACACAGAAGCTGTTCTTTCTCTTTCTCTACATAAATAATTAAACCAGGTCGCTGTCGAGCGAGACTTGCACTGCGTCGTAGCCAACTACGTACTACTGCTACGAGCCCACGGTCGACCACGACGCGACCTGGCGAGACGTGCACTGTATCGATCTCGCAGTCGCAGGGCAAAGCTATAGCGGGAGGTGACTCCTCTCAGAGGAGACTGAAGTGCAGTGCAGTGGAAGCAAAACACACGGGTAGTAGCCAGGAGTCAGGACGCTGTCATGCATGAGCTGTGGGAAACAGAAACCGAAGGCTACCCTGCCTTTGGTGTCAATCACAAGCTTGCATATCGTCCAAGGACTGCATCAGTTTCAAACTTCCAACAAGCGACGACACGACACTTCCATGAGTCGCATCGAGACAAGATCGAGGGGATTCCCCAAAAAAATCAGACCAGGAAGCGGGGTTCGTACACTGGGCCTGACCCAACAGAAGTCCGAACATATACTGGGCCGAAACAGAAAATACGCCATGGCGCTGCGTGTTTCGCTTTGGAGCAACGAGTGGGACGAAGCAACCTGAACAGGCTAGTTACACAGTCTCTTTGTGCCGAGACCCGGAATCGTACCTGGCTTAACATACGATACGCCGTCAAAGACCAAGCAACCGCTTAACGTGGGTACACGTTACCTCGCGTGCATACACCGCTAAGGGTCCGATACCGAACCAGCACTGTATACGAACACCACCTGACCACCTGGTCGTATGTCTCACTGCTGGTCCAGCCGGCCAGAAACGGATACCATGCCGTAAGCCATGATTCCGAAACCCTATAGTGGGTTAATATTCAGCTTCCGCGACGAAAATCGCAATCACAAGAGGAGCCCGACGTCCGTGTCCACACCCTAACTCAATCGGTCGTAGCGCAGATCGGTGGGTCGCCCGAAGACCCGACACTGACGTCCACACCTTGCCCAGCCGGCAGTCGCATCGCAGCTGGCGGGTCACTCGACTCGAGATCACGAACCTCGTACAGAAGACTCGTACCAACTCACTGCCGTCTCTTCGCACACTTCAACCATACACGCATTGTGTACGAAGAGCTGTGTTAAATAACTTCGTATATCATTGCACAAACTCTACAGGGAGGATTACCAGATAAATAGCACACATCCCTTACTTTTGGGCAATTACTTAATTTACAAACAATTGGCTCGAAGGCCTTAAGTACGAGAGATAACCAGCGAAAACATGCAGTTTTACCCTGAGATACAAGCTAGTATCTCAAAAGACCCAAAATACCCAACATCGGTCCACAAGTTCGTAAAGCTGAAGAGATAACTGATCCAAGCGTCTTCGGGGAAATAGTCATCGAGGGAGGGTTTACCTATTCCTAAGCATGCAATAACAACTATCAATGAGTACAAACATACTCGCAAGTCTTTGTAGTGCTTGGACATGAGGTTAACATGGCATTAACAGGAATAAAAGCGTCGGTCCTACCATGCTAGTAACATCATCATTTAACAAGAATGCATGAGATGAACGAGGGGATTAACATTAATTAATCAACAAGGGCTCATGAGAAGACCGAGTAGGTCAACACCATGCAGTTCAATTTCACTCAAGAGATTTTGGTTGACAGATGACCCCACAGAGATTCCTCGGTCACCTCTCATGAGGATAGCTAGTCCATCATGAGCCGGTACCAACACAGATATGTCTGTGGTCCCCTGCACAACCAACTATCTCGCGGCTTATCAGGGAGCATCAAGTGAGGGTTACTGCTGTACCACCAATAAACTCCATATTAGGCTCGAGCAACCACTACATTGCACAGCCGCCCTCCACTTATCAAGGTTTCAAATTGATACAATGTCAGGTTAGACCTTAGCACGATGGTATCAACGTAAAGTATTCAACAAAGACAAGTAATGCATAAGCATGGCATACGATAATAACAGTAGTAGCAATAAAGTAGCATGGCAATGTCACAAGCTCAGCTTGCCTGGACTGGGGAATTCTTTAGATTCCTAGGAATCGAATTGTTGAGGCTACACTCCCTCGTCGCCGGTTTCTAGGGTTTTGCAAATATGACGACGAAAAGAACGGAAATAAATAAATAAGGATTCAATATGACATTACATGAATTTTGTATGAAATGCACAGCAATATCTAATCATTATAGTTGGAAAACATTTGAAAATAAGTTCTGGTCTTTGAGGCGAGAGTCAGAAACTAGGGTTTTTAGCAGTTTCTGTCGGCTGATTAGTGATCAATTGGCTATTCTTCTTAATTAATTGATTCCTGGACTTCAAAATCTTATGGGGTTATTTTGAGTGATAGGTACTGCTATACTAGTCATGTTGATAAATTTTTATAATTTTTTAGCAATAAATGAATTTATAGGAATTTATTCAAGTTTTAATGCATTTTAATTAATTCTAGGAATTTTCAGCACCATTATATAGTCAAAATTATTTTTAGTGGATACTTCATGTTGCACTGATTCCAAATATAAAATTTTCATAATTTTCTGAATTAATATGAATTTATAGTGAATTTTCTAAGTTTTCAGTCATTTTAAATGATTTTCTGCATTTTCTAAATACAAAAGATAATCTAAAAAAATTTTATACCTAGACTAACCTAGCCCTAGCCATTGACCAGTGGGCCCTAGGTCTTAGTTTTTATTTTCTTTATTTTTATTATATATATATTTTTTGGTTTGGGTCTGACCCGGAGGGTCCGGTCAGACCGGCCCTGACCCGGAGGCTCCGGCCCTGATCCGGAGGCTCCGGACCACCGGGGCGAGCAGCGGGCCGTGGGCTCCTAGGCCGCGGTGAGAGGAGCGGAGCGGGGGAGGCCCGCGGGGAGAGGGGAGGAGCGGGGCGGTGGCTCACCGGGCGCGGCAGCGGGGTAGGCAGCGGCGGCGGCGAGGGCGGTAGCGACGGGAGAAGGTGGCGGGGCCGGAGAGGCGAGGCGGCGGCGGCGGCGTGTGGCCGGAGATGGGGAAGACGGCGGCGGCGACGACGACCGGAGGCGGGAACGAAGGGCGACGGCGGTGCCAGAGGCGGGACGGAGGAGGCGGCGATGTCGGAGGTAGCGAGGCGCGACGGAGATGAGGAAGATGGAGGGCGGGCGGCGTCGGCGTGGAGCCCCAACGGCGAGGGCACGCCGCGGCGGCGGCGGCGGCGAGCGGCGAGGCGGGCACGGAGAGGAGGAGCGCGCGGGGAAGAGAGGAGAAGAGAGAGGGGAGAGAGGAGAAGGCCGGGCGCGGCGGGGAAAAGGGGAGGGGGACGGCGGCGGCTGGCCGACATGGGCGCCGGCGCGCGTCGGCGGCGCCGGGCGCGAGGGAGAGGGGGCCCCGTGGCGGGCGCACGCGGGAGGCGGTGGCCGGGCGACGTGTGGCTCGCGCTGCGGGGCTGGCAGCGTGGCACGCGGAGCGGGCGGGAGGCGAGGCGCCGGGAGAGCGGGGCCACGCCGCGTAGCGCGCGAGTGGCGGGCGGGAACGTTGGCGTCAGCGGGTGGGCCCCGCTGATGTCAGCAAAGAAAAAGATTTTTTTATATACACGGGTTGTTACACTTCGTCCATAAATATAAAGTGTATTTTGATTGTTAAGATAAAATTTTGACTAATAATTACTCTATTAATATATAGTTTATGTGATAAAAAAATCATAATCATAAGTATTTTGAATACGAATCTAATGATATTAATTTTATGTCACATAAATCATATATTAATGGAGTAATTGTTAGTCAAAGCGTTGTTTTAACCAATCAAAATATGTCTTACATTCCTAGACGGAGGGAGTATTAGTCTTGGCCCACGCTCGGTCCGTCTTCCAAATGTATAGGTTGTCAGTTTAGAAACCCTAGTTGTCGATGGAGAAAAAGAAGAAGAGAGTAGCCATCATTTTTTCGAAGGTGTTTCCGCAGGTTCCTTTTGCCCCTAGTGGCATGATTAGGCCTTAGGAGATGAGAGGAACCTCAGATCAACGTTTGGCGTGTATCTTAGGTTTCTACTATATTAGGTTTGTGTGTCCTTGGCGGGGCATCTTGACCAAGGAGGCAGCAACGTCGTACAAAATAAAGGTCTCCTGACTCTATCCTCATCCTGGTGTGGTTATCATGGCTGACGCCAAGGAGCCAGTGGTATTTTGTTCTTAGATCGACAACCCCCAATCCGATGAATTGTCGTTCAACTCCTCAGTCTAACTTGGTGATGGTGACGGCGACGGTGGTGTTTTCATCCTTCCATGCTCTTGGTCTTCTTTCATGATGATCCGGTAATAAAGCAACAGTTTGGCATCCTTTCTAGCAAGGGGTGTGTCCTTAGCAATAATGCATTAACGGTTTTTGGTTTCCACCTCTTGCGGTGGACGGCTTATACGGCTCTTCAAAACCTTTGAGATTAGTTAGATTTGTAAAGGTTTAGTCTTTTACAATTTTTTTATTGGAGATATAGAAGAATGCGGAGATGCAATGGAGGAGCTGGAGATGATAATTTTGGAAAATCTTGATATAACTTTTGTTTTTGTTGAGAGACTTTATTGTTTTTATTTTGGTATCTTTCGTACTTTCTTTACTGTGCAAAATAATCCTGACCCCAGTAACAGTACGAACAAAAGGAACGAGCATTCAGTAGCTGTCAGCAGAACCGAGGCTAGCTTCGTGGACCGTGAAAGAACTATGCTTGCAGCAAGGGTCTTTGCCTCTTTCCAGTATGAAGCAGTGAACGACCAATACATGATTTAGAGGCAAGACCGCAAGAACAACAGAAAACTGTTTTACTCTGTCTGTGTTCAATCTTCCCCAGTTCTTTACTCTGTTTTTTGTCATCTTCCCAGAGCATCGAATTGATCCGCAAACCTGATGGTTGCTTGCCGATGGAATAGTGGCCCACGGTACGTACTCGCTGTACTACACACTATACTTGCCGCTTGCAATCATGCAGAGTACAGTCGCGTCCTCGCCACCTCCAGAACTCACAGCTCTACTCGTGTCACCACCGCATGAGACGCTAACTAGTAACCGCGGCATGGATGCATGCTCCAATGATTCGATGGATCCGCGCCGAAAATCTCTGCGACTGTGGCTCGATCGACATTACCTGCGCTTGCCGCGTGTGCGGCAGTGAGGCGTCGCTCAGCCCCTTGTGCAGAACTGTTTCTCGTGTCAGTTTGATTGTACTCGTATATTTACGTGCTGAGCTCGGCCCTTTCTTGGCAACATCAAGGACAGCCAAAACTGCTTGTGAATAGATGCTCTTCTTGTCACTCGTTCATCTCACTCATGAAACAACGAAACCCTTAGACCTACCTGCCTAGCTAGGCTCCGCCTTAGCCTCTGAGATATAGATCGATCCTATCATGTGCTGGATTAATGCATTGCACCTAACCCTTCTAGCTTTTTTTTAAAAAAAATCCACCCCTCTAGCTATTACTCTATTTATGTGCATGTAATCTTTCTGTGTCTTTCGCGGCATCTGGTAACTGTTCATAAAGATTGCGCTATAAATATCTCACTAGAAAGCTTGCATGCTGATGTCAAAGGGATGAGAGAATCTTTCAGTAGCCACCACCACCATACGGAGCTAGTGCTACAGTGCCACTCCTAAGAAAGATCGATGATGAAACCGTATGTACCTGCCCCAATCATTCCCTGCATAGCCCACTTCTACCAACTTACAATTCCTGGACGCTGTGTGGATTGCGTGTGCCCATGATCTCCTTAAAAACAGTGCCATGATCAGCATGCATGCAAAAAGAGATCAGATCTATCATTCACGGTGGATATCTACGCAAAGCGGCGTTCGGCATGCATGCATGCGAGATCGACGGTCGATCGATCTGTTGCTGCTCCGTGGATCTGACCATGCAGCTATGCATTGCTGAGCACGAGCAGCCTGATCCAATCCCACAGGAGGCAGTCGGCAGCTGTAGCAGCCGATCGGTGCCTCGCTCTCTCTTGATCGACGTCCTGCCGCAGGCCGGCCGGCCCATGTCGGCCTTGGCGCTGTCGGGAGCAACCGAAACACGTCTTTACCTCACTGATAGGACGAGCAACAAAGTTATAGCACTGTACTGATCGACCAAACTCCGCGCCCATCTGTGTTCTGAGCGCGATTAAGGCCGGCACATGCATGCTACATGGACGGATCCATGGAGCGACAGACACGGTGATGCTTACATATACAAACAGCGGAAAAAAGAAAGATCAGCTAGCACACTCGTATGTCGTCCCTGCACACATGCACATGCACGCCGCGCTGAACAGCCAGCCAGCCTGATCTGGAGATGATGAGTGGATGGTAGCAGCTTAACTACTGATCTCTGTCGATATGTCGTATGGCTTCGCACTGTCCAAGTACAGCAGCATGCGTTCTTCTGGCGCTGGTCCTGCTGGCCGGGTCGGCAACAACTGCATGCAGCACGGTGGTGGTGGTGGTGGTACTGCATGCATGCCTGCTGCAGAGCTGGACTCGTATGTGAGCATGCAGTGCAAACCAATCGGCATGACGCAGTGCATGCCTCCTATTTAGATCTGTCGAGAGCATGGTACGTACTTGCTGCACCTGCATCATGCACCGGGCAGGTCAGCCGTCAGCGCAGCAGTGACCTGTAGCTTTCTTGGTGTATGCCACCATCATGGCGCATATAGCAGTAGCTAGTAGCAGTTAGATAGCTATGCAGGCAGTGCAGGTCTCTCTCAGTTTGCTTGTCCCATGGAACCTGCATCGCGGAGCAGCTTGCTGATCTCAACTGCTTCGGCGAATTCAGACGCATTGCACTGTCTCTTGATAGCTGGTAGCATGTATGTTGTCGATATATGATGACACCATACATGTCTGCTAGTAGTAGTATGCTAGACACCATGCTGGATTGGCTTTGCTGCTGCACAAAGTTCAGGAAGATCATGAGAATATATTCTTCTCTTTTCTTCATGTGCAATGATAATTAAGGTGTTTTTCGTTGGAGAAATCGATTGCGCATGGTTCAATTCATCTTGTCCGTAAGACCGAGCTTTATCGCCAAAGAACGGCTTTACGTACACCGATCAGTTGTCTGTCTGCATGTTTCTTAATTTATGCTTGTCGCTACGCATCGATCAGTAAGCTAGCACCCAAAAGCTGCATATGCAATTGGCATTTAGTTGAGCAGAATTGATGGCAATATATGACTTTCACGAGTATCCCGCTAGAGAGGAGGCTTTATGCAGCCAAAATGCAATTTCACTGCGGCGTGAACGTCCACTTGCTATCTACAATACAAATCATTTTAAGATCCATTTTGATGTTTAAAAAAAAATCCCTAATCTCATTCATTTTTAATTTTGTAGTCCCTCCTATTTTGTATAGCACCCTGTTAACTCCATACATTTCTCAACCAACAGTCCTCCCTCACCTCTCTCCTCTTGATTTATTTTACGACATAACATCATGCATAAGAACTCACCTCTCTCCTCTTGATTTATTTTACGACATAATATCATGCATAAGAACTGGAGCATGAACAAAAATTTCACCGGCAACATAATTACAACTGGTTCATGTTTGGATGGAAGTGTATCATAAATTCATCAACAGCAAAAAAATCATGAACTCTTCTCTCTCTCTCTCTCTCTCTCTCTCTCTCTTCATGTACCATAAATCATTAAAAAAATCGGATCTGAGAACATATCTAACAACCGTGAACTCATGGATCATTTGGGACTTCTTTGATGAGCAATTTTCTGAAACAAATTTTTTCATGAACCAAAAACTTCATGTATGTACACATGCTTTATAATTCCTGCTCAATGATACTTTAAAACCATTTCGGATCATGATGTTTTATAATCTTAATCAGCACGAGCAAGCATTAAAGGACGAATTCCACCAATCGAACAAACACCATACTCCTTTATGCAGCAGCATCTCGAGCAGAAGCTAGAAGCATAGTACTAGGCCTTGCGTTTGAGCATGGTTAGTTAATGCATACGGAGAAAACTGATTACATCTTTTTACGGAAAAAAAATTCGGATCGAGTAAACTGATGACAAGGCACTCCAGAATATGTCAGGATGCTGTGCCCTTGCTGGAACAGTGAGACACCAAATAAGGACAAGAATATGGACCGAAATTGAATTCTGGAAATTAATTAAGTACTGTGGACCTGTGGTCGCACAATATCAATGATCTTTAGCTGTTCTATATATACAAAACGGATTTTCTATACAAAATGCTTGTGGTAAATGTGTCCTTGGAGAGGTTAATTCAGCTAATTTAACTCCGCGACATCACTGGGTCAAACCATGATTTTGGTAAGGACCAATTATGTACATCGACCAGTACATGTAGTAAATGCCTGCAGCGCGTGCGTTAACTGTTAAATTGCTTAGTAGTACTACTAGTATGGAGTTAATAATTCACCTATGAGGTCTTTCAAGTTGTTGGCCTGAATCGCCCCGAGAGGTTCATCTAGTACAGAATTAGTGCTATTCTTGACCTTTTAGTGCATTGTCAATTGTCATGGTTGCATGATTAAGCTCCCCGGAAGTATATATGAGTTGAATAATTTTATAAACTTCATCAAGAAAAATGTATAGCTTTCGATCCCTACATAATACGCAAAAGAAAAAAAAAGGATTCCTCACGTGCCAATCTGCCATTACTAAATTACTCTTCTACTCGTATAAGAGGAAGCCCAGAAAGTACATGAAATACCTGGCTTGGGCAGAGCACATGCTTAAAAGAGCCATTTCTGTACAAAGCAATTCAGACTGACGTATCATTGCCTCATTGGGTCAGGCGGAGAAAAAGAAATGCCATGTACTAGTACACATTATACATACGGTCCCATGCATGTACGGCAGTTTTGGATCCACACATTTCAAATCTACCATGGTGCGCATGAACCTTCGTTCTACATTTTTGTTGGTAAATTTTGCCTTGCATGCAAATTAACAGGCCAGGTAATTTCTCAACCTTAACAAGATTTTTTTTCGAGGGTAGGCATGTCAAGAATTTAACAACCCTAACGAGTGCATGTTTTTGCGATTGAATATTTCTCCTTGCAAATTAAAGTAGGTTATTTTTCTTCACTTGGAAAAAAGGGGCAACCAAGTGCTGCTAATCTTGGATTTCAAGACGGCAAAAAGGATCCATAGAGATTATTTAAGCTATTTGATTTAACATGCACTTGCATCAGCTAACTCACAAGAAGAAACCTAAAAAGGGGGAGTTACAAATGGAGGTCCAAGCTAACACCCTCCTGCCCCAATTCACACCTACCTAGCTTCTCCGGCGACGTGGACGAGCACGAAGATAACGACGGCGACGACGACAACAAGCTCATCACCACCTTCTCGTCCTTGCATGTAACCTCCCCTGCCGGCCCCACCACCATCGCTGCCTCAGCGCCGTGCGGGCCGGCCGCCGTGCCAAAATTCTCCATGGGCGCCGGCGGCACACTCCAAAGGCCTTGCACCGGGCTGCCGTTGATGGGCTGCGACATGGAGCCTAGCCCGGCGACGCCGTAGGCTCCCGGCCTAGCGCTCGTCCACGCCGGGTAGTGCGCCGGCGGCGGAGGCGGCTGGTCGAATCGGCCGATGTGGTGGTACTTGAGGAGGGCGCCGTACATGTGGCCCGGCACGTAGCGATGCATGGCGAGGGAGGCCTGGAGGTGCGCCCGCTTGGCGTGCTGGCGCTCGCGCTTGTGCGCGTTCTGGTGCCCGCCCAGCGCCTGTGACGTCGGGAAGTTGCGGCAACAGTAGTGGCACTGGAACTTGCGCTCTTCCGTCGCCGCGGCGCCGCCGCCGTTGCCGTTGCCCTCGGACGTGACCGTGCTCCCGTTGGCCGCGTCCGGGGATCCCGCGCCCGCAGCCTCCTTGCTGCTGTGCTGCTGCTGCTGCTGCTGGTGGTCGTTGGAGAACTCGCAGCCGAACAGCCGGATGGTGTCCCGCGGCTGCTGCTGCGGCGCCGCCGCCGGCCTGATAAACGGCAGCTGCGAGAACGAGTCCACGCTGCGAACCTCCTGCGGCTTCGCCATGCCTGCTGCTAGGTTCTAACTAGCTGCTACCTGAATCAAAGAATTCCACGTGCCTAGCTACGTCGAAGCAGCTAGCTCGGATTCAACTCCGGCCGGCCTGCGTGCGTGTGCCTTGGTAGCTTTGCTGCTGCTGTGTGTGTGCTGAAGAATTTGGCTACGAGTTGGTGCGGTTTTAAGGGGATGGGCGTTGTAAGGTCGGAGCGGAGGGGGGCGAGGCCAGGAGCCGGGAGGGGACCATGCATGTAAGAGCTTAGCCGAGGGGACTGAACTTAAACCTCTCGCTCTCTCACCACCAAGTACAAACGCAGCTGCAGTGGCAGTCGCAGTTGCTGCTCGTGCCCTGGCTTGGCTAGCTTCCTGCTGGTGCTAGCTAGCTAGGCCAGGCTGCTAGTGCTGGCTAGGCTATAAGGCCACCTCATCACATCACATCACATCTCTTCTTGGCAAATATGGGAGTAATACATATATGTTCACACACGCTCAGCTAGCTACAGATTACAGAAGAGAAATTTTGTTTCGTCTTTTCATGCATCTGTAGCTATCAGTGGGCATCAAGTGGGGGGAGATGGGTAGTGTGACTCCATCGATCTATACATACATCGCTCTCCTCCTCCTCTGTGGCTCCGTGCCCTCTGGATTGGCCGTAGGGTTCTTTATGGGAGGTTGGCTTATTTAGGACATGCATGAGAGCCGAGACCACCAGGTGGTCCTCCTGGCTGGGGACGGCGACGTGCTTTGCTCTACGCCAAGGCGCTGCTCCTTCTCCTGCTCCCTGCTGCATGATTACTGCATGCCGGTGCAGTGCAGGGGATGGATGCTGGCATGCAAGTTTTTTTTATCTCTTTATGGTAGCTTAGCATTGCGGGTGGTACCTCATGCATGCATCCATGGTAGATCGAATAGCTTCGTTTTTTTCTCTCTTCTTTCTTTGACGCTGCGGTTATAATAATTGTAGCCACGTACGTGTTAGATCGATGGCCTGGCGCTTTGCACTGGGATCCACATGTTTAATTGTTGCTAGCTGTTGCAGTCTTGATCATCATATGTGCATACTCCATGCTCTTGCTTCTCTTTTTCCTCTCGCTCTCTTTTGTGCAGGCCTTTGCAAATTAACTTTATTTTACGGAATTCCATGCTGCGATCTTTTGCCTAATAATGGGCTGGAAAAGGGTTTTAATTGGAGTTATTTGACATATGTGAAAAGCTGTCGTACTCAGTCATTCCTGGAGCAAGTGCAGCCTTATATATAGGATTGTTATTATTTGGTTTTATGCTCCGGACTTCTGATCGTAATTGGCCCTGTCCGTGACAACTTAAAAGTGGAATTGTTGGAAATAAATATCTCTGTCGCTGTTGTTCATCTAGCTGTTCCAATAGAAACCAGAAGTACCAGGTACAGTAGTCCATCTAGTTTCTTCAACTTGTGATGAGCATTAATATTTCGATCGGACAGCAGCATTTTCAAGTGTGAAGGGCGCGTAAAGCCGTGAATGACCGTGTTTGCATGCTAACCGCGATGTTTATCTGAACCTGTTTAATCTTTAAGAGCTAGGTCCGTCTGGATAAGTACACCACCAACATCAACCAGTACATGCATGTGTCTCACGACAAGTACATAATGATGACACCAATGAAATCTCCATCTTGATTTCATTGCTGGCACGTACAAGCCTCGTGTGTGTGTCCTCTCTCTGCACAACATGTTTTTCCCGTATCCGTACCGCTGTTAAAAGCAAGGGATGCACTGGATCTCAAAGCAGATCCAAGGTACAGAGAAACGACTGATAAGTGATAACAGAAATAAAATTTGTCGAGAGACGTATAGGAATTTTGCAGAAAAAAGAAGACCTGCGCTGCCAGCGATAGCAGAACGAACAATTAAAAATGCAGACTAGGAGAGTACAACAAAACCGGTTGAGGCAATGACGCGACACACAAAGGTAGCAACATTTATGTAGATCGACGTGCAAGTGTCGAACTGAGCATGCGCTGCCTTGCCTTGGCTTACCTTACCTTGTACCTGTTCTAGTACGAGCTAGTAGGCTACAGTTGTAGCTACAGCGCCCTGACGGCGACCTCACCCGACCCCTGCAGGTGAATGCCCGCCGCTATCACGGCGACGTCGCGGCCTCGCTTGCTAGCCGCTCGTGCCCCGGGCCACCCCCGAGATTTTGCAGGCGTCGCCAAATATTCTCGACTGGGATGTGCCGACATGGACAGGGACTTCCATTTCTACTCACGCGTTTCCATTCCTTCTCCCCCTCGCTTTTCACAAAGTAGTAAATAAAACGGTCGCACGTACCGGACGGTGATAGCTCAACACCCTGACCAAACATTAGCCTCCTTGCTTAGCTATATAGCTAGTACTGCATCTGCATGCCGTCCCGTATGTACGAGCAACAGCTCAGCAGAGTGCCGTCGAACGATAGAAATGCATGTCTGGCTGGAAAGAATTGCCCACAAAGTTTGTACGGGTACTCCGGCCATGCCAGTTACTGTGCGCAAGTTTCAAACCTACTACGTTGATCCGTCCCTTTTGTGTGTGCGAGTTGCGTGGAATTTTTGCAGCGATAGTAGTCGTCGCAGCGGGTAGGAGCAGCATCGGCAACGTAATGGTCATAACTCCCGGAAAAAGACATGGCATGCATGTCATGTTCGGTAGGAAGCGAGCCAGCGATGAAGAGAGAGTGAGAGAAAGGACGGCGTCTGCTTCTGTGGTTCTGCGCAACCATCATGTCGATCGCTGTCTCTCTCGCGCTCCTTTTCTTTGGCTTTCGCTGCTTCCAGAGAGGGCAAAGGACGCATGTATGTGCATGCATGATCTGCAATGCTGTGCATGTATGCATGCTCGCGTATGCGCGCTTTTCACTGCGCAGGACAGGCTTGTTTTCTTCACATTTTAGGTACTACGGTAGTGTGCTCTGGGTTTTTCGTTGGGGAATTCAGGGTTGCAGATTCTGGTACACCTTCTCACAAATTTTAATAACGTTTCGGGTAGCTAGTTTATGTGTCATTTTCTACTGCTTGTGAAAGATTTGCCGTTTTCTGGAATTTCAGAAGTCGCTGTGCTGCTAGTAGTCTTGGACATGTCACTTGAAAGTGTATCGGTCCAACTGAGAGTCGAAATTGCCCCCACACGATGGTTCATTCTTGGGGATAGCTAGCTCTGTTCTGGTTATCTAATCGGTGACTCTGTGACAGAGTTTTTCAGGCTGAAATCTTCTTGGCTGGGTCATGTGTTGCCTGATTAATGAGATGCTAGCTTTTTTGAGCACTTGTCTGCATCACATCATATGCTAAAGTAAGCTAGACGCAGCACTCCAAAACAATCATCACATTCCAGCTCTATTGATGGAGCTCCCTGCCCCCTTTGGCTTTTAGCTAGATGAGACTTTGGATGCTGCTGCTTGGGACCAAACATGCAGCCAGCCCAATTGCCAATTAGTCCTTGGACGCAGTAATCAGAGTGTGTCTCTTTCCTTCTTTTCGTGTGCTCCCAGTCCCCAACTGCTCATAAATATAGCTACCCATCTTTTTCTTAAAAAGAGATAGGCACATATATAACAATGACTTGGTGAAATTGCTTGTCACAGCGCATATAATACTATAAAATCATTGTGTATCAACCAATTCCAATGGAAATATTGTGGTTCTCTCTGTTCTGTCCCTCTCTACCACAGCGTGGTGACTATAGTTGACTGAAAGCTTTTGGCACAGAGGATCTGGAGGTGTACATATGCTGACAACTCCAGGGCAGTGTCAAGCTGTTAATGCAGATAGGGAGGGTAGGCTTTGCCAGAGGCTTTTTGGTGGTGTTCGTCTCAAAGCATAAATATGGGTCTGATCCTGCTGTCGGGAGGGAGATCTCCACTACTCTCCTACCTAGGACCACCTAAGCTTGTCAGGCTCAGCTCAGAGGCTGCTTGCACATCAGGCGAGATTCAACTGGAAAGAGGTGGTGGGTGTGGACTGCGGACTCGTACTGCTCACATGATCCATGGAGCAAAGAGTAGGTGATATTTGATTAGTTGGGAAGAGCCACAGATTCCAGAGGGTGGGGCTGAAAGCAGTATGTTTTTGTTGTTGGAAGTGCATGCCTAATTATATCAAGGCAGACATGTCCAAAATAAGATGAATTACTTCTGGTAGCAGAACACAAGTGACGCTAAGAGTCTAGAGATTAAGGGCCTCTCTGGGTCGGATTATTTTCATTTGATTTATGGAGGATTTCATAGTAACTGTTCCTATAGGGCTCTTTGATCCAAGAAATGAAATGACTTGACTTAACGAGGCTACGCAGGTCCTATGGTTTACTTTCTTTTGCACCTAATTCTATAAGATTTTTAGAATGAGATTATACTTCTTGAAAATTCCTCCGTGTCTTTGACAACTATATCAAACATGCATGTATTTCCTAAAAAATGTATTTTCTATATAATGTAACCAGACAGTTTATATTATTTATTTATATGTCTGTCAGTTCGTATATGATTAACAAGTGAGGACCTTCAATTTCTGTGTATTTCTATTTATGTGATTGTCAGTACCTACGTTCCAAAGACGCCCTAAAATAGAGATACAACTTATCTACTTGAAAATTAGAATTAATCAAAAGTATCTTTATTATCTTTTAAAAGAGAGTTGAGACGGTGGTACGTTTCTCTTCTCATCCACCTTCTCATCTCCACACAGGAAAAGATTAGCGCCCACATGTGGCCCCGTCCATGCCATATCACAACAAACCCTTGAAAATGCTAACAGATGTGATCACCCATCTAAAGAAAACAAAAGCACCTGATCACAACCATCTCCTTCCAAATATCGTGCTACACCTGGCAACCGAATTGCAATGCCACCTTCTCTTTCCACCACCAAGTTCGTCGGACTAATTTAGTAAGGGCAGTCCCAATGCTCTAACTTAGCTGTCTCTTAAGCCATGCCACCTAGGCAGAAAACTTATGTGGCAAGGTAGTTATGGAGAAAAGAGAAGGAAACTGACTCTTAATTTGAAACTGGCTCTTAGCGCTGTAATCGATGTAAATTAATTATTTAGTGATCATATGTGGCTTATACATGTACTACTATGTACTAGAACTATGCCACAAACAGGTTACGAGATTAAAAATGGTAGTATAGATCATAAAATATAATAAATAAAATGTTTTAGATACAACACTAAGATACAAGCCATTGTGAAGGTTGTATCTAAACAATTATTTAATGCAATAAGATACAACTTAAGATACAATGCATTGGGAGTGTCCTGAGGCACAGTGATGAAAAGTTTAGTCTACTTAATTACATGTACTAAATTAAGTATTATTAGGTGTTAGTCTCGCACAATATCCCTTACTATCCCACCCGGAACCAATGACCACTTGTGGCCGTCCCCGCCGTTCCAGTCGCCACGTCACAAAGGTCGACGGCCTTGGCTTGTTCTTGGAGCCCGCTGGCCGGTCGCGTGGGCGCCGGTTAATTGCTTGTTGGTTCCGTTCTCGCGGTCGTCATTGGACCCCGGCCGTGGGGGCACCAGTTGCTTGTCGGTCCCATTCTCACTGTCGTCGTTGGGCCCGTCACTCCAGCCGCTTGGCTCTAGGCCGTCGTTGGACGGCATGCCTAGGACGGTCGAGTTCATGCTAAGGCCAGGTGAGCCGAGGGGATGACTCGGCGATCACCGGCAGGCCATGCCGTTTTGGCTCGCCGCTGCTCTGGCCTCTGGTGCACCTCCTGTTTGCCTCCTTTTCGACGCATTCAGTAAATTAGGTATAGGGTTTTGAATGCTAGAGGAATGGTGATTGAATCGGATAAAATTTTTATTGTTCTCTATTTTCTTCTTATCACAAATGACACAGTAACACATTTCACGTGTCATACATTCGTATGTGAATTTCAAGATACAAAGAGTTTCAGATGCGCCGGATCCTTGACGGCATGACGAAGATCTGTCATCACATGTCCAACCCTGACGCGCGCTCCAGAATTACTAAACAGGTTAGTGATCGAAGCAAATTCACCGCAGGCGCCGCCACGTTATTGCCACCAGAGACAAAAATCTATCTGTACAGACGAGCACGAAATCAAAGCGCTCTTCCATAAAAATAGACTGCATAGGCTAGTTAAGGGATGGCTTGGCGGTCACCGGCAGGTCATGCCGTTTTGGGTCGCCGCTGCTCCGCTGCGCCCCCACTCCGATGCATTCATGAAATTAGGGATAGGGTTTTAAATGCTAGAGGAACGTGGATTGAATCGGATAAAAAGAATACTTTTTCTCTTTTTTCTTCTTACCACAAATGACACAATATGAAAAATTACTAAAATGCACCTACAGATAAGAAGTAAACTGACATCGTAATTACAATTTTATAACTAAACTCATAGTACTGCCTAGTTTTTAGAGGTGGTGCCCTCTCGTACTTGTGTTGGAGAATCAATTAACTTTACCTAATAGATTGAACTTGCGTTGGAGAATCAATTAAGTTTACCGAATAGATTGATTCGGTACGTAAAATAACTCGAATCTAAACCTCCAACTCCTCGTATTGTCATATGGCATCTCTACGACAGTCAATAACTTCCTCTACCGTTAGTTCTTTCGTCATGCTAATAAAGCCTTTATACTTCATTATATAAACCAAGACCGTATGAAGAAAACTGCTAAATTACTAATAATTATATAGAAAACACTGACAACACCATAACATTTATTATACAAAGCAATTTTCACCGAGAGGTAAGAGTCGTGATACTAGTAATCGTGAAGTTGGTTACCATTCCTAATGCCAATTATTTATTTAGGGTTTTAAACAAAAAATCAACTAATGCATCAAATACAACCTTTTTTTAATAGATGAAATCCTACTTTGGTAAGTGCACCTTATCTAACTTTAACTTGCAATATATATAAAAACTATTTAGATTTGTTTGGTAAAAATAGTATTATTAGACTTTTCATAAAAAATATTTTCATACGTTATAACTTTATATTATTTGAGTAACATATTTATATAAAATGTAGTATGTTGATGATCGTATTTCTATTTAAGACATCATCTATTTATGAACGAAGTGAGTATTAAGAAGCACGTGTATTAACTAGTGAGACAATAACTCTTACACTTAGAATTATAACAACTACATTTATATTTTTTTTATTACAACACGTAAGTGAGTACTCTGGTTGCTGGCATTAGTCTCTCAAGTAAATCCATTATATACTAAATATACAATACAATAGAAAAAAGAGATGTAGACTAGAAATTCTCCCAAAAGAATAAAAATCTAGCCATTAGTTTGGTGGACCCTCTTATTATTAGTGGATCACAACCGTTAGATCTTCATAACTATATCTAAACAGATCACAACCGATAGATGTTCATAAGTGTAAGATCACAGTCAATACGTCCTAACTAAATAGATCATTACTGATATATCATCATAATTGTATCTAGATAGATCACAGCTGATAGATCTTCATAATTTTATCTAAATATTCCACAGTCGATAGATCTTCATAAGTGTATGTAAACATACCAAATATAATATATTTTCATAAATGTACCAAAAAGATCACAACTGATCAATTCTCATAACTGCACCAAGACGTTATGACAGTCATTGATCTGGTATCCCGTTATTAGAAATAGACCACGACTGATGGATTATTAAAATTGTACATAAATATTATCTAGCATTGATTATGATCTGAACTTTTATTTTTCATATTGATCTAATATCACGTATAAATTCAAAAATTAAAGATGATTAAAGAAGTTTCCCATACAATTATATGGGACACCGTGCTAATTCCTATTAAAAGTACTAACATAATACTATCTTACAGCTACTATGGTGACACAAGGCACGTTACGATATTTGCATAGTGCGATAAGTTGGTCTATTCATGGCTTAAATTAAACATCGAATGCTTATCACATGTCAAAAAATTTGCGGATAATATCTATTACGTACCATAAAGGTCATGTTCAATACAAAAGTATCTTAACTCTAGAGTTCATATACCTAGACAAAACATACCATCTTTACAAAATCTATATAAATTAAGCTTGACATAACTACAGAGATAACTGGGGTTGTCTTACAATTAACATTTGTTCACGATAGTTTCATTAAAAAAAAAGAATTTGTTCACGATGGTGTTTCCGGTCATCCGTTTTAAACTATTTTGGACCTAACGGAACTCTTTACAATCCAAGCCAATCGTGCACAGCTTGAGTACGTATCTAGGACTCAAGCAGACAAGACGAATCAAACCTAACATAAACTAATCTTACAAACGAATTTTGGTGTTTATTTCGATGCCATGGTGGTACGACGGCATGATTCCATCTGAACATATCAATTATGAGAATTGAGGAGGAGATCTATTATCTATATGTCTACAAGCAACATCTGAGATTTAACTAACATCATTCGTTCGAGGAATAGAAATTCTGACGTTAATCTATTTTATTCTAAAAGTATAATAAAAAATAGATAGGCTAGAAATTCTAAAAAAACATTCGGTCATTAATTTGATGGACCATCTTACAATTAGGGGGACCACAACCAAATATATCTTAATAATTGTGTCTAAACATATCGCAATAGGTAGATTTTCATAACTGTACTTAAACATCTCAAAGTTGATATGTCATCATAATTGTACCTAAACAGATAGAAACTGATAGATTTTCATAACTGTACTTAAACGTACCACAACCAATATATCTTCATAATTGTACATAGACATATCACAACCGGTAAATTTTCATAACTACACTTAAACGTCATCCGGCCGTTGATCTGGTGGTCTCTTCTTATTAATAAATAGACCACAATCAATAGATTGTCATACTTATAGCTAAATATTATCCGGCATCAATTTGGTGTATTCTAATTATAGTATACCACAACGCAAATATATTTATAATTTCACATCACACAAAAATGCTATGTACCTAAGCTTTAAATTTGTGTGCTGATCTAATATCAATGACCAGTGATATGAACCTTCATTTCACGTACTGATCTAATATCCCCTACAAGTCCAAAAAAAATTAAAGATGACGAAAGTCGTTTCCCGCGTAATTGCATGGAACACTATGCTAGCTGAAAGAACATAACTTTTTCTTAAATGATGGACGAGAATACTTCCATGCATCAGAAGAGACATAAAACCGACATCTTACTATAAAGTTATAACAAAAGACTAAAATAAATTATTCAACATGCCACATAATGGTTGAAAATAAAAACTCTCAAGCTAGCATCATGAATCATGTTGCTATGCCTATCCCCCTGATTGATGATGAGTGCCCTGACCACGGCCTCCAAAGCTTTGTTCGAAACGCTTTTTATCGCCGAAGCGAGAACCACGATCATAGCTAACTGGTACACATATATATAACCTGCATGATGCAAGGAGCGCGATCCACTTTAACAGCTTTTTTAGGCCTGACAATAACAGTGTAGACTAATTCTAAATAAAAAGAATAATCTATATTATTTATTTTGATGTGACCAGCTGACCAGATTTCAATAGTGTAGATTAGTCGTGGAAAAAGAAAAGATCTAATTTTGTGACGGAAGTGGGTGGGCTTTGCTTCTGCAGCATGTTTAGAGATATGGCAAGTTATCGTTTTAATCACACCTTAGTTAGTATAAGATCCGCGTCCGTGTTTTTCCACTCGCTCCGGCACGGGAGAGTTGCTCACGTAAATTCTCTATGCCAGCCTCCCAGGCACATCCAATTGCACGTACATACCAGTGCACACTCGACACAAAATACTACTCATCCACAGCTCGCAACCAACTCAAACAAATAGATCGGGTACCTGCATCGCAGTCCAACACCATCATTTTTCTCACGAATCCATGACCGGACGTTCCTTCGTTCGTTCGTTTGTCCTACCGTGTGTCGCGCCTCGTTGGCCCGTTGGACCCGCCGGCACGTACGCACCGTGGACAACGTATAAAACCTCGCTCGGCTGATATGCGCGTACACTCGGCTGTTAGAGCAAGTCCAGCACAGCCGCTATCCGAGCCTCCATACCAAAAATAGCGGTTCAGGAGCAAAAATCGATCCCAGTAGAGACGCCATCCGAGCCTCCATATTTGGAGCATCCATTCCGGCCGGTCGAGACGCCATATATGGCATGAGCTCAGACACGCCATTTGGGCAACGGCTATCTTCCGGACGCTTCCCTCCCGCCAGGTCTCCTTCTGCGCCTCCGCCCCGACCAGGTGAGCCTCTCCAGCGCCGGTGATTAGAGGGGAGGAGACGGAGCTGGGTCCGTGAGGGGAGGGGAGAGAGGTAGGTGCGACCGGGGAGGGGAGGGGAGGGGAGTGGAGGGAGCCACTGTTGGCACACCTGAAGGCAGCCGCCGGCCCGTTGCCGCGCTCCTCCCGCAGGCCGCCGCCCGCACGCCTCCCGCAGCCCACCGTCGCAAGCCCCCGGCAGTCCGCCCGCTCGGCTCGACCTCCCGCCGCCCGCCCGCTCCAGATCTGGGAGCAGCGACGCAGCCAGAGCCGCTCCAGATCTGGGAGCGGCGGCGCATGGCAAGCCTGGTCCTTCCCTTCCCATCCGGCCCACGAGTCTGGCCGCGCCGGTGATGAGAGGGGAGGAGACAGAGCTGGATCCGTGGGGGGAGGGCAGGGAGGTAGGTGCCGACCGGGGAGGGGAGGGGAGGGGAGGGGAGGGGAGGGAGATGGCGCCAGTGGGGAGGGAGAGATGGCGTCGGCGAGGGGAGGGAGAGATGGCGCCGGTGGGGCGGGTGGATGGAGTCTGTGGACCGGGTTCGGTTGGATAAAAGGAGAGAAATGATCAAAACAAAAAAAAGAGGAGAGAAATTAGGGGTGAGGGATTAGGGTATGAGGTAGATGGGTGATTTGGGGATTTTGAGGGAGATTTGTAGTTTTATTTTCCAATGCAAATTAGATGGATATATTAACAATGTTAATTTGTTAGTATTTTTGGAAATACTAATATGTTTGTCTGTGCTATTGTAATGTTATAGATCGAGCTAATTGCACTATACGTCATTCGAACTATTGGATTTTGGAGAAGAAATTAAGGTGAGTTTCAAGAACTTTCTATATGTTCTAAGCACAAACATGTTGATGTATATGATGTTAAAATTGCATTATGTTCCTAGTATTAAGATTGCTAGTAGATTAGTATTTTAAAGAACAAATGCAGCTCTAAATTTATATAAGCATTTAATTATGTGTTATATTACTACAATGCAATCTAAATTAGTAGTAGCATGCTCATATTATTTTTTGCTAGGGTAGTGATGGACAAGGATCCGCGAAAAATTAGTGAAGGTTGGGCATGGACTATTAAAGAACTAGATGTGATCTCAAATGACTGTAAGAAAATTGTCAAAGATTTCTTCTCTCCCATGTCGAATACCATCAACAATGAACTGAACTATGTCCTAGTTCGAATTGAGCAACTAGCACGGACAAGCTCTCCATAGAATCAACTGCTATGATTCCAAAAGATGGACTAGTTCCTGATGAAGACGACATTGACCCCGTTGATCTTATCCCTAGTGATTACTTGAGTGACGATAGTGGTAAACGGGATTATTGGGATTACTGCGAGGAGGAAGGTATCAATCCATCTCCTCATGATTACGGGTACGACAGTGTTTTGTGTGATTCTGATGAGTGATGGATAGTTCTAGCTATTTGTATGCTATGGACTTTATATACCGATCAATTTATTAGCTATCTGTATGTTGTATGGGGTATGGACTTTATGTAGTAAATAATGTACTAGAATTGAATGTTGTAGACTATATGTGCTTCGAACTCAAGTATTAGATTGTGTTGTGATGGACCACGTTCGTTCTATCAAGTTCTATATGATTGTGTCGTGATGGATCACGTTCACTCTATTAAGTTCGATATGATTGTGTTGTGACTTAATATGCATATTAAGTTACTCATGTTAAAACAGGGTGGTCCAATGGATGATGGTTTTTATTCTAACTTGTTGAGTGGTGGATTGGATGGCGCAAGTTGGGAAGAAAGTCAAAATTTTAGCCCAATTGGAGAGCAACCTTTGCAAGTTGGAGAACCTCTCATCTCCATTAGACCCAACAACAAGAGATCCAAGAATTTCACCGAGAAAGAAGATGATTTGCTGGTGCAAGCATGGCTTACTACTAGTTTGGATGCAGCTACCGGCAACGAACAATCTCGGGATTCCTACTGGGTAAGGATTCATCACTACTACCATGAGAACAGGCAATTCGAGTCCGTTCGCAACCAGAACTCTCTGTCGAACCGTTGGGCAGCTATTCAAGAACAAGTTAACAAGTTTTGTGGATGTTATGACCGGATTCAGAATAAAAGGCAAAGCGGGATAACAGCGCAAGACAGGGTATACAACTTTCTCTTTACTTTGTTTGTAGCTTCTTATACGTTGTGGGTAATATAGTAACTCATATTCACTTGCAGATTGTCCAGGCATGTATTTTGTTCTAGGCAGAAGATAGCAAAAGGAGATCATTTGGATTGCTGCATTGTTGGAGAGTCCTAGAGCACCATCCAAAGTGGACTTCACGGTTATCTCAGAAAAAACAGAAGACAGCTTCCAACTCAAGTCCAGGTTCTTCTCCGGGTGGAACCTCCAATGACGAAGAAGTTGAGGCTTCTACTCCTGAACATGATCCCTTGCGTAGACCAACTGGTAAGAAGGTCGAGAAAGAGCAAGTCCGACGAGGTAATAGTTCTTCCACTACAAATACTAGTATGCCACGCCCCGAATTTCCGAAACCTGAAAATTAGGGCCAACAAAAACTTTTTCATTAATCATGTCAGCTGAAAATACATTTAATTAAAACTTTAGTTCAAATCATGTTGAAGCTAAATACCAAACACGAAAACCCTTGTCTTTATCTCTATCGATCTCCGTTTTGCCAAAACCCTAATTCCTCGAAACTTCGTCCGACAATGCAGACAATTCCGTTCAACACCTGACTCCAGAAGTGGTTACTTACTCTTGCATTCCCGCCACAACTGCACCTACGGCATCCATCCCCTTTCCCCCCTAGTCGGAATAACCTAGACCTCAACTACGGCTAATTACCACACGATACCTTGCTAAATTCAAGCATATACATGCCCTAAACTTGCTCCGAACGGCGTGATCTTTTGCCACCCACCTCGCCAGGCCATATCGTGAATATATGCACAAATATACTGCATCCGGATTAAGCACCAAAACCATAACGCAAGGATATCCTAGCTTAACGCCTACGCGGTAAACGCTGGTATGTCCGCAGCACCTTACAACTGGTTAACCCCGAATCTAGAGGAGAGAACCCTCGAGAGTTCCCATAACCCTCCACTCCTTGCCGCGCCTGAAACCCTAAATTCTGCGGCCCGATTCCGTGTTCCCTATTAACCCTAATACCAACCGAAACCCTAACTCCTTCTTTCCGAGCTACGGATCAAAGCCTTAACTCTTCGGGTGCCCTCACCGTCAACCCTAAGCATATATACGTGCGTACCAGCAAGCGTTCTCGAACCCTAACTCCCTATGAGTTCCTATGATGATTCTACCGCTATCGCACCCCCATATACGCTCGAGATTCCAAGTGCATGTGTGCACATACACTTTTGGAATTGAAACGTATATGCGGCATGAATTAACCCTGGATACCATGACCCTCTACCAACCCTTTCGCCATGTCCAGTCATAAGCAATTACACCCATATACTACTTTTGCATATATACGCATATACGCAAACCCAGAACTCCTTCTCTCCGAACCACATGTTCCGATTGTCGTGTATATGCATACACACGCGCACCCATGATCCCACCTCCACCTTAGTCTCGGGTATATTCATACCATTGACCTCCAGCTACTTGTGCTACCCCGTGTCACCAGTAGGGTGCATTAGACCGGATTCTCCTCCGGGCACGACAGTTTAATGAAGGCCTTAACCTCTGAACTCCAGGAGATATATCCCAAAAAATTATAGAAGATGGTGCTCAATACGCACAGCTCACCTACATGTTTGGCCAACAAATCCATTACCAGAGACTCCAGACATGTTGAAATGCTGACCACCTTGAACTGGTCTAATTTTAATTAGCTCAAGCATTCTAAAGACCACAAACTTCTGGTGTAGTTTTACACTTAAAATTCTTAAACTATTCCCATGATAAGACTTGATAGCTTTTGGCCGCACTGCTTAGAACTTCAATCGAAATATTTGCGCTGCACTGTTTCAGTCCCTGTTGAACCTCCCTCCATTCTCTTCTAAGGCCACCCCAAGTGTCCCAACCGACTTGCTCATGTCTCCCTACTAATGGACCCTGGTCCCACCCGCCATGTTCCTCTCCCCATCCTTTCTTCCTCCTCCCTCCACTCCCTTCCTCTCTCACCTGACACCGAACACTGCTCACCATGGACACGGGAGCACCAGGCACAGCAAGCGTGGCCGAGTTGCAGCAAGATTCTCGCCGCGGCAAGCGTCGCCACGGCAGCTCCAACCCTGCGCCGGCCATGTGCCCCTCCCCCTTTTCTTCCCTGAGCTTCCCCCGCTCCTCGAGTTCAAGCCCTTCCAAGTTCGGCCGAGCCCATCCTCCTTTTCCCCGTTGCTCCTTTCCCCGACTAGCACCCAAACCGCTTCCGCACTCAAAAATCCGAGCAAAACCAAATTCCCTTCCTCGATTAACCTACCGCAGCTTGATTCCCCAAGCTCTCCCATCCCAAGGCCGCTTCCATTTTCTCCTAGCTCCCCTCGCCGGCGAACTCCCTCTTTCAACCAGAAGCTACACTCCTCCCTCCTTGTAACCTTCCCCAAGCCTTGGTGTGGAGCGCCCGCCGCCACAGAGCCCGCGCCGAGCGCACTCACCGCCGGTCTGGACGCATCCGGCACCAGCGCCACTGCCCCACCCGCATCGGCTCCAGTGCCGACCTCTCCGTCCGGCGCGCGCCGCCAACCACCGCTCCCTTGCCGCTGGCCAAGACCTCCTCGCCGTCGCAAGTCCACGTCGCGCAGCCGCCGCCAAGTGCGCCAGGTCGCCCAAGCGCCGCCGTGGCTGGCCGGACCTGCTGCTCCCGGCCCCGCCCGACGAAGCCGCCAGCAACCAGCACGCCGCCCGGGCCCCAAGCTCCCAGCTCCGTCGCCGCCGCCCCAACAAGACTGCCCCGAGCTCCCGCCGCATCAGGAGACCAGCCCCTCTTTTCCCGCCTTTGACTCGCTAGCAAAGGAACCAGAGCTCCCTGCTGCCCTTCGAGTCGAACTCCGCCGCCGGGTTTGCAGAGCTCACCGAGCGCCGCCGCCTGTAGACCGCCACTGGAGCCGCTCCTGCGCAGTCCCTTTTTCCCTGGTGAGCTGCCGGCGCCTGCCCTTTTTCTCCTATTCTCTTTTTCCTTCGGCAATACCTCTCACTGCGCAGCACACTCAGTGACAGTTAACCGAGCTCAATAAAGAAGCAAGGACCGGTTAGGGTAGCCCCACGTATCAATAAACTAATTAAACACTAACTAGGCAGTTAGCGATGGGTAGGTTATTTAGTTAGTTGCAGTGATAAAAACTAGCGTAGCCTTGAGTTTTAAAACTTTTTTTAGAACCTTTCTGTCCAGATAGATTTTCACAATAAAAACTTATTTATATGGGAACAGCAAGGAATGAAGAGTTACACGAAATACTTAGTAGTTCCAACAATAGGACTACTCAAAAACAGCTAATTCTTCAGGAAATCTCCACCAGAACTTTATGAATGCATTGTTAAAATATGCCCACTGCTCACGCCCCCGACTATTATGCTAAGAAATTTACCTTTCCTGAATTGCATGAAGAGGATGATATAAGATATAGTCATAATCGTCAGAGTAAGATCCAGATATCTCGCATAGAATTTCTAAATGCCCCTATATGACATAAGAGGTTTCCTTTCTGAAAATACTTTAGACCTACTAAACACCTAAACGGACCAAATGTCAAAATAGTTGAATGAAGACCTAATAGACATAAACCCCTTTCTAAACCCGAAGTATCAGCTCACACGATTTAAAGTCTAGTCAATAACCTAACTAATGCCCCCGAACCTCATGAGTATAATTTTGGCACTCCTAGCAAGGCCTAATGCCCTCCGCACATTAGCCGCGAGATAAGTCAATACGCCGGAAACCCAGAAAACAAGTGTATGTATATGTCCTCCGAAAGCCCTAAAATCTGCTAAACCATGATTGGGGAAAGAGCAAAGCCCCGGAAACACTAACGGGAAGTGAGAGCATATAACCTCCGAAAAACAAAACCCTAACTTCTAATACCTAACAAGGGACCCAGCGTAGCGACGTCATTTCATGGGCTTGTCATTGTTTCTTGGATTTTATTAGCTCTTCCGAGCACGATCGTTTATTCGACGTCTTTAACCGTGTAGTGGACGGAGTGACGAGAATTCGCGAGAAGGATCTGGAGACCCCACCATCTCAGGAACGGAACCAGGACTCGCTAGGCAAGCATTCCCACTTTGATCATATTGAACCCTATAGTTGCAAAGGTTATTTATATTGTTTGCGAAAGTGCATGCTATGTTTTATCACCGATATTTTATGTAGGAATAGTTAACCAAGTAGTTGCAATGGCTTAGGTCCGTTAACCCTATCCTTGTAGCCCTAGTATTAACTGTTGATCATGGTACGATCGGCAAATTAATTAGGTTTATAGGCGTTAGCCCTGCTTAGCCCTACTTAGCATTAAAACCCGTTTTGGATCAGTTACTACACATTCCTTCGGAATTCGGGAATAAAACCCTCGGTCCGGCAATGCCGTCCGAGGTGAAGATTTGAAATTGATGCTTTCGAAACCCTAAGTGGAAATGGAGATTGATTTTGTTTCGAGCGAGAAATGTAAGGATGTTATGGGGTGATGATGGAGTAGCCGGAAGCTACATGAATGCTGTGTGATGGAATGGAGTCTCGCTCGAATCGCTTAAGGACCGAATCTAAGTGCCGCTAAACCGGTTCCTTACCGTACGTCCACATGACCTTTATGGGAAGGTCTTGGTGTAGTAGCCCGGCAAGTATTAGAGTCTGGACCCGTGGGAAGTATGGGAACGTGCTAGATGGATGAGTCTCTCTAGAGGATCTCTACACGGTATGGGGGTAGAAATCCGACACAGAGATGAGTCCGCTCCGGGTTGTGGTGTCAGGCTGCCTGGACACAAACGGAGTTGGGTAGATCTTGTCTAGCGGGGCCAGCTTTAATATGGAAGCGGGTGAAAGCCTCGTTGTAACAGTCCTGCCAATACACCTCGTGAAAGTGTATCAGTAAGCGCTCGGCAACAAGGGTGACTTACATCTTGTGGGTAAAGCTGTACAACCTCTGCAGAGGGTTAAAACTATTCGAATAGCCGCGTCCTCGGTCATGGACATGAACTGGTAAGGCCACACATTGGTTAGACCAAGTTTTGTTTGCGAAAGCTGGGAAAAGGGATTAAGGACGTGGGCATGAATGTCCTGTCTTCTGGTTAGGCTTTGTAGTCAGGAATGCTCCAATGATGTCAGCTGCTTTGTGGTCAGAAATATTTGTTCGAAAATTCCAAGTTATTTTTATGTTTGAATATGAAAATTCTTATCAATCTCTATAACAATCCCTGTAATTCAAATCTAATTCAAACAAAATCTATAGTTGTGGAGATTGAGTGATGGGAGAGATTTAGCATGTGTTTGGTTGGAGGGCGAGGGGGGATGGGATGAACCCATCTAATTTTTTGTGGTTGGGATGATCCATTTTCTTGTTTGGTTCAATGGTTTGGGTGGATCAAAATTTTGTTTGGCTAAAACTAGATGGGTTCTATTGGATGAGTCACTGACATGAGGACCTACATGTCAGTGACTCACTCCTGCCCTTTCTCTCACTTCTCCCTAATCCCATCTCTCTCCATCCTCTGTGTATGACCAGCGGCGGAGCGAGCTCCGGCGTGGGGCGGCGGGCTCGGCTGGGGGCAGCGGAGCAAGGCCGGGCAGAGCTCAGGCCGGCGGCGGAGCTCTGCCGGGGGCATCGGAGCGAGGCCGGGCGGAGCGAGCTCGGGAGGGCGGCGGAGGGCGCGCGGGAGCGGCGGAGCTCGCGCGGCGGCCGGCGGGGCGGAGGTCGCGCGGGAGGGCGGCGGAGGTCGTGTGGGAGGGCCGGCGGGGAGCGGTGGAGCTCACGCGGCAGCCGAGGTCGTGCGGGAGGGCGGCGGAGGTCGCACGGGAGGGCCGGCGGGGGGATCCGGGCAAGATTAGAAAAAATAAGCGCGATTAGAAAAAAAACTACAATTAACAACGTTAAACGTGATTAGCAAAAATTAGACTCACTCCATCGGTGGATTTGGCCGGATCTCTCCATCCAGCATATTGAGGGAATATTCCTCTGAGGTAGATATCCGGGATATCTACCCCCGTCCACCCAACCAAACACCGGATATCCCTCAAAAAATTAGATGGGATTATCCCATCCCACCCCATCCCTCCAATCAAACGCATGCTTAACCCCAAGGAGGATTGGGTAGAGTCAGAAGGGTCAACCTAATCCACTAAGATATTGGTTCTCTCTGGGGATTGGTTCCGGGAACCAAAAAAGGCCTGAAGTGGTTCTTGATACCTAGACGATGCCGTGTCGATGAACCAATGCAAGAAAAGAAAAGAAAATATCCCTAGTTAATTGTCTGACATGTCAGTGAGTACTACATCCTCTCCTTCCCTCTAACTTTCCCCTTTCCCTTCTGCTCTTCCATACATTGCAGCAGCCACCTAGTTCGTTCCTTTTCTTTGCGAGGAACCTAATTCATTGATTCAGGCGCCTAATGCTGGGAAGGAACTAGCGCGGCACAATCTCGGCCAGCGATGCGCGTAAAGGTTTGGATCCCATCTAGACACATGTTGACCGATTTCGAGTGCTCTCCTGTCAAATTTACTGCCTCGGTAGGTGGAATTCCTTGGCCACCATGGTGGGAAGCTCGAGACCAGACTTCGCCGGGAGCTTCCACAAGGGCTGGGTGGCTAGCATAGTACCTCTAGCATGAAGGCGGAGCAGAAGTTCTGAGCTGGTGCAGACCAAGCCATTCCCATCCACTGACTCTGAGGAGCTCAGGCGCAACTGTGGATGAGATGAGGCGGCCGCGTATAAGAGCAAAGACGCGGACAGGGCGGCCCGTGGACGGCTGCACGGCTGTGTAAATCGATTGACGAACGTGCAACGCGCGAATTCGCGCTGGCCGACGACTCACTGGCGTGCGCCGCGCGAAGATGAGGTCGGGCGTGGGGAGTCAAGGTCGTGTCGCCATGTCTAGGAAAAGAGTTTGAGCTGGCGGAGGAAGATAATCTGACGTGTGGGTCCTACACGACAGTGAGTGAAGAGTGATAACAGTTTGTTTTATATTCTATGTCATCGTCTAGGTGTCAGAAGCAACTTTTGAAACCACTTTAGGTTATTAATTTGCACTGATTTTAGGAATTCACGGGGTAGGATACTCGATTTTATACTTTGAAGGGTTAACTAGCCAGAGCACCGAAGTTCATGGAGTAAAGTGGACCTTTTCCAATAGAAAAAATACCTTCTCGTCCCGAGCTAGATGATCCGTAAAGTATGGTACCAACTGGCTTCTTGTAACAGTTCGATCTCAACACAGTACAACAGAGTCTCTCCATTCACCGATCTCAACGCAGTATAATTCACGAAATTTGTGAGGACGACAGCGTGGACGTGTACAGCTCCAATTAGTTATGCAGCGTCCTTGGTGTCAGTACACAAGGCAATTCAATTCCTTCGCCGGATCCATAGGTGGTAGGAAAGGCCGTGCATGCCGGCATGTTGATCAGGCCGTTCTGTTGAGCGAGACCATGCGACGTCCGGTGCTACTTGCAGTTATAGCTTTTTTATGAAGCAGACAGACAGGGCACTCTGTCAACATTTCACTTAGACGTGGTTCAATAGTACGTAATGCCCTTCCCCGACTTCCTCTGTTTCATTATGCTGCATGGTACCCAAGGGGCAATCAGACATGCATAACAAACACAAAAAGGCAAGGCCACAGGGCGAGCTAGTAGGTCTTTTGTACAATTGTAGTACCAAATGTAGGAACATTCTTATGTATCATGCATTGAGATGTCAACTAGATCATTATTTCTCCTACAGTATCAATGTTGTTGTTCTCTTCTTTTTGAGGTGGATTTGTGCTCTTTCTAATGTATTTCTATTACTTATTTTGTACATTCTTATGGAACACTTGCTCTTATCTCTTTTCTTAAAAAAGAAGAACTTTCTCTTAGCTCGTAGGATCGGATAGTCAAGGTGGACATGTGAACGTGCAGAGACAGGACCTGTAATGCTACATTGAAGGAAGAAAACACCTGTATTTTTTTCGCTACTCCATGACCACACTTTTAGCGAGGAGCCCGTCCTTTATCGTCTACCTCCTACTTGTTCCTGCTCCAGATCAGTAGGATCTGACATAAAAACCAGCTGATCAAAATTCTGCGTTTGGTGACCGTAAGATGGGAAAGGTTAAACGCAGCCAATGCGGATCAGCGGATACCGTACTAAACCATGCACGCATACGCAATTACGCATACACATCCGTCCTTAACCTGTCCTGAAGTATTGATTCAATGTAAGACCTTGGCATCTTGAATTGCCAATGCCAACCCTACGTTTTGTTGCATGAGAGCGACAACTTGGCTGATACACACGAGCTTCCTCTTGAGAGAACATGGCCGGACCAATAATAATCCACAAGTTATGCAGCGATCGATGCATTGCATGGTTAGGTACGTGTAGCTTGATGTGCCTCCTGTCTTGGCTAAGCCTAATTAATTAATACTCAGCTAACATTGAACGATCTGATCACTTTGACAGTTTGATTGGATGCCACTGCATGATCGATGCCACTGCCGGTGAGATGGCTCTACCCCAACCACACCACTTATGGACCCGATGCTGATATGACAGTCCAGGAACACACAAACCCCGGTCGTTTTCAGGAGCAGTAGCACAGACTTGTCGCGCCAGCTTTTGCTGAAGTTTGGGGAAAAGAAATTAAAATCAAAAGGAACAGCTCCATCCGTCCGTCCATCCATCCACCAATCAAACTGATGATCTACGTGTGGGTACCATAAATATTCCAGGGTTATCTTTCTCGGATCTGTTTAGGTGCAAGCCGACGTCGACCCGCCATGATGTCGCCGTGGTACGCGCCACCGTGGTGGCGCCGTCGATCGCGCGCAACGCCGGAAAGTTACAGACAATGAAGCTATTGCGCTCGTCGTGGCCTGCTGCACGGCACACGTTGAGTTTGCTTGACAGATACAGGTCTTTGCAGGGCGTTTCGAGGAATCGCGTCTGCAGCAGAGAACGAACGGACATCGCTGTGCGCCAAGTCCACACAGATGCGGCGAGAGCAAAAGGTGCGGGCCGGGTAATGGCAGATCGCTGTCGATTCCTTCAGAAAAATATGACAGATCGCTGTCCCGATCGAGAAGGGAAAATACATCGAGATTGCAGCAGGTGAAGGGAACCAGCATGGAGCCTTTCAGGGTTCAGACATGCATGTATGTGTGTGTGTGCGCTTATTTGTGACAAAGCCTGTGTTGTTCACATTGGTAATCTCATTGGAGACAGATCAATCTCGTTTTTACTTTATTTCGCCAAGACGAAAATTGCAGTCGACAATAGGCTAGCATGCAGTTAGGATTTGATCTGGACCTAACCTGCCAAATAGTCCTACCTGTTAGTGACACAGCACGTGCATGCAAACGTTGTACACAACACAAGTCTTTCTGTCTGTAATCCGAAGCATGCCATTAGAGCCCCTTGCTGGAATTCTGAGGATGTGGTTGTTGATGCCACGCAGTACTTAGTTCAATGCTGGGACCATTGCTTCCTGCAGTAAGAAGCACTGCAACAAAGTATCCCTTCCATGTGTTGGTGTTGTTTTTTTTTGAAACGAGTGTTGGTGTTGTTTTAGCCTTACATGAGGTGAAGAATCGGTGGTTTCACATGGTATGAGACCGTGACCTGTGAACTGCAAGCGACAAAAAGAGGCAGCAGCTCCGCTGAGTTTAGCCCAGGATATGCTGCCTCTAGGGGAGCCCCTATGGCCCAGTTCTTTTTAGCTTCTCGGGCGGCTTCTCCCAGAAGCTGTCCTCTCCCAGCTTTTTCCAGAAGTTGCCCCCTCAAATTCATCGGGGTTTCTAAACTAATTAGGGTATGACTAGTTTAGAAACCCCGACGAATTTGAGGGGGCGGCTTCTAGGAAAAGCCTCTAGAGAAGCCGAAAAGAACGCAGCCTATACACCGTATGTAGCGATGTATAGGGAAGCATGCACCACCAGAGGGCTGACATAAGCCCAGGATAGGCTGCCTCTAGGAGAGCCCCTATACACCTTGTAGCATTGTATAGAGAAGCATCGCCTACGTGGATCCACTGGTGGGCCGACCCAGAGTAGGCTCCATGCTCGCTACTTCGTGCCAGTGTTTCATCCGAGGCACGTGGAATCCATGGATTGATTGATATGCTATACTTCCTCTCTTTTTTAAAGATTGATATGTTATACTAGTAAACTCATATCTGAACGTAAACATCATTTTTCAATTTTTGATTTAATTATCCATAATTTTTAAATCAACCATCCAAATCACAAATCACAATCTGTTTGGAACATCGTGCTGTTTACAATGAGGTCTTTAAAACAAGAACATATTTATACGTGGAACAAATGTAAAAAATTGAGGGAGCAAACTAAAAATGTTAATGAAACATTTCTACACTCTTCGTGGAACAAAAATAAAATAACTTTTTACCATGTGAGATAAGGTAACACTATTTTTCAAACAAATGCTCGTGTAGCTCACAAGAATCGTTCATATAGCTCACAAAAAAGAAGTTCTGCATGAAATAATATCTTTTAAGTGTACCGCCTTTCATGAAAAATGTTCTATCTATCCCAACAAAAATATTCACCTATTTTGTGGAAAAAAGTTATTCCACTTTTTCGAGGAAAAAAAATGTTATAGTTCATGAAAAATATTCTACTAGCTTCAAAGCAATGTGTCACTAGATGAAAAATAATAATTCTGAACTCTAAAGATAAATGTGGCGAACTTGTCTCGATCTCATATTTTCGTTAGAACAATACAAAGTCACACATGGAATAGAAAAACTATTAACAGAACATTTGTACAAAAATGTCGCCAAAAAAAATATCATGGAGATATATTCGAGTGCAGCCTGTTTTGAACCTCTTGTCACGTGGAACACAAGAGATCACAAATCGGAAAGAAACAACAGAGGGAAAAAATGTGACGCTTGAACCTCTCATCGAGAGGAGCACGTAAGGTGAAAATAGACGACTAATCAGATAAAAAGGTGTAAAGCTTGAGTCCTAGAACAATCAAAAGTGCTCGTGAAACAACCTATAACTATCAGTACAAAGGAAAACATCGTGCTCATGGGACAATTAAATAAGTAGTGGAAAACTAAAAGGCTTCAACAAGTGAAAAAATAACACACACAAAATGCTAATGGGACAATTAAAAAACTAGTGGAGCACACGGAAGAGTTCAAGAAATGAAAAAGTTAAACGAGCGAAAGAAAAAGCTAACAGAATATGGCCCGGTGTGTTGGTAATCAAGATAAAAAGACAGCGAATTCGCTGGTCCGCTCGCAGTGGGCCGAGTTGGAAAATATGCAATATAACGTAGGGCCAAGCCTATTAGAAGACCTTAGGATGAGACAGGACATATATAACTCTCCCAATAAGTCTCTGCCAACTCGTAGAATTGAGACTGTAAATTTATTCGAAGTACACACGTAAACGCGTTAAGTAGGACAGTTGTGCCCGCGTAAAATGAGGCTGGTAGAACTGTTAGAACTAATGGGCTTGGCCCATGTGCAGTTTCTGAAATTCCTAATAAATCTCAAAGGCCCATGAATAAATGGCAAGAGGTGGGGCAAGAGTTTAGTCCCATATTGCTAGTGGAGGAGGTGGGAGACCACTTTATATAGTGAGTTCTCCCCACCACACTTAGTGATTGGTATGAGGAGAGAAAGGAAGCACCACACACGCGCGCGCTCGCCTCGCCTCGCCTGGCCTGGCCGGGCTCGGGGCGAAGGGCGCGGGCGTGCGACATACGCGTGAATGGTCCGCCGAAATCCGGTCCGTGACCTTGCAGGAGCGCGGCTTCCTTTTGCCGTTTTAATTTTTGGTTTCTTGGCAGACAAGTTTGTTGTTTGCTTGACCAGGAAACCTAATCGGTTTAGATAAGTCTTACGTGTTGGAAACCTAATCGGTTTAGATCGTGATCGCGACACGAGACCGCGTGGGCTCTCCTATATATATGACTTACCGGCCGCAGCCAAAGATAGATTAAAAACGAGTTAGGGTTTTGCCTCCTCTTGTTACTTGCGCCGCCACAGTAATCTACTCCATCCCGAACGCCGGCGTGCACCAGCGAGAGGGAGAGCAGGTCTCCGGAACCTCTCGTCCTTGTGATCCTGCACCGGGAGAGGACGAATTAGGTTTTTGGGAAGCGCTACGCGCGACTGCTCACGTCCGTCACCACGGGTCGTCTTCCATCCAAGTCAGGCGGTGCCGCATACCGTCGTCTCCGCCGCCGTCTGCTTCGACCCGTCTTCACCAACGTCGTCGTCAACAACATCGCTTCTGCAACAGTCACGGCTACTTCATCTACAAACGATCAGTACGTGCGTCGTGATCTGATCCTGTTTTTAAGTATGCTTGCTGTTGCATGTGCGATGCTGCTGTTCTGTTCACCTAGTATGCTAGAGTTATGCATGCTAATATTTGTTTTAGTCATGAATTGTTTACTGGAATTAATCACGAAATTGTCTAATTTTCCAACAATCCAAAAACCTAATTGTAGGCAATTTCCTGAGTTAACCATGACTGGATTCACTGATGCACTGAGGCCGGATAAATTTACCGGTGTGCACTTTAAGAGGTGGCAAGTGAAGGCCACGCTCTGGCTTACTGCTCTGAAAGTTTTCCATGTTAGTACTGGCATGCCAGAGGAAATCTCTGATGAAGATCAGAGGAAGTTTCAGGAAGCCAATACTATATTTGTGGGATGCGTTCTGAGTGTTCTTGCTGACCGTCTGTGTGATGTGTACATGCACATACAAGATGGAAAGCAGCTGTGGGATGCACTGAATGCTAAATTCGGTGCAACAGATGCAGGCAGTGAACTGTACATCATGGAGAGCTTCCATGACTATAAGATGGTGAACAACCGTTCTGTAGTTGAACAAGCTCATGAGATACAGTGCATTGTAAAGGAACTCGAACTCCTAAAATGTGTCTTACCCGACAAGTTTGTGGCTGGGTGCATGATTGCAAAGCTGCCTCCTTCATGGAGGAGTTTCGCCACTACTCTGAAACATAAGAGACAGGAGATATCAGTTGAAAATCTGATAGCGTCTCTTGATGTTGAAGAAAAAGCTCGGGCTAAAGATACTAATGAGAAAGGAGGCGAGGGCCAGTCTAGCGCCAATATGGTGCAGAGATACCCACAGAACAAGAACAAAGGCAAGAACAAGCCTATTCTCAATAAGCCTGCAAAGACTACTACCTTCAAGAAGAAGAAGATGAACAAAGCTGAGCTAGAGTGCTTTACATGTGGGAAGCCCGGCCACTTTTCTAAGGAATGCCCAGATCGTGCAGACCGCAGAGGGAAAACGGGTTCCAAGAATGTCAACATGGTGACCGCTAGCAATACTGATGGGTATGGTAATTTACCTATTGTCCTTTCAGTATTTCAGTCTTCAAGTTGGTGGATTGATACGGGTGCTAACGTTCACGTGTGTGCTGACATCTCTATGTTCACTTCTTATCAGGTCGCACGGGATTCTTCCGTCCTAATGGGGAATGGGTCACATGCTTCTGTTCGTGGCATTGGCACGGTGGATCTGAAGTTTACTTCGGGAAAGATCGTGCAACTAAGGAACGTGCAGCATGTCCCTACTATGAACAAGAATCTTGTTAGTGGCTCCCTTCTATGCAGAGATGGGTTTAAGGTAGTCTTAGAGTCGAATAAAGTAGTTATGTCAAAGCATGGACAATTTATAGGCAAAGGCTATGAGTGCGGAGGCTTGTTCCGCTTTTCTCTTTCGGATTTTTGCAATAAGTCAGTAAACCAAAATTGTGCTGCTGCTAATGATGATGTGAGTGTTTGGCACTCTCGTTTATGTCACGTTAATTTTGGTTTAATGTCTCGTCTTTCCAGTATGAGTTTAATTCCGAATTTCACTATTGCCAAAGGTTCTAAGTGCCATAGTTGTGTGCAATCAAAACAACCTCGGAAGCCTCACACGGCAGCCGAGGAGAGAAACTTGGCACCTCTAGAACTCATACATTCTGATCTATGTGAGATGAATGGTGTGTTGACAAAAGGTGGAAAGAGATATTTCATGACGTTGATTGATGATGCGACTAGATTTTGCTATGTTTATTTGTTGCAAACTAAAGATGAGGCTTTAGACTACTTTAAAATCTATAAGGCTGAAGTTGAAAATCAATTAGAGAGAAAGATCAAGCGTCTTAGGTCGGATCGTGGTGGCGAGTATTTTCCTAAAATATTTGATGATTTCTGTAAGGAACACGGTATTATTCATGAGAGGACGCCTCCCTATTCGCCCCAATCGAACGGGGTTGCCGAGAGGAAAAATCGCACGTTGACTGACTTGGTGAATGCCATGTTAGACACTGCTGGTTTATCTAAGGCATGGTGGGGGGAGGCTTTGTTGACTTCATGTCATGTCCTGAATAGAGTTCCAAACAAGAATAAAGAGAAAACCCCTTATGAGGAGTGGGTTGGGAGAAAACCATCACTTTCTTATTTGCGCACTTGGGGATGCTTGGCGAAAGTCAACGTTCCAATCTCTAAGAAACGCAAACTCGGGCCGAAGACAGTGGATTGTGTCTTTCTAGGTTATGCTCATCAGAGCATTGCCTATAGATTTTTAGTGGTCAAGTCTGAGGTACCTGATATGCATGTTGATACTATAATGGAATCTCGTGATGCAACATTTTTTGAGAATATGTTTCCTATGAAAGATATGCTTAGCACTGCTAAAATTTCTTCTGAGATAATTCCCAAATCTAGTACATCTGATGAGTATTTTGAACAACCACATGAGGAAGTCCTTGAGGAGGATAGCAATGAAACTCCTACGAGGAGTAAGAGACAGAGGATTGCAAAATCCTTTGGTAATGATTTCATTGTATACCTTGTGGACGATACTCCCACGTCTATAGCAGAGGCATATGCATCTCCAGATGCAGATGACTGGAAAGAAGCTGTCCATAATGAGATGGACTCGATTCTTTCCAATGGAACTTGGGAACTAACTGAACGACCCTATGGTTGTAAACCTGTGGGCTGTAAGTGGGTGTTCAAAAAGAAGCTTAGACCTGATGGTACTATTGATAAGTACAAGGCACGGCTTGTGGCCAAGGGCTACACTCAGAGAGAAGGCGAAGATTACTTTGACACCTATTCACCCGTCGCTAGACTGACCACCATTCGAGTACTACTTTCCCTGGCTGCCTCCTATGGTCTTATCGTTCATCAAATGGACGTAAAGACAGCTTTCCTAAATGGAGAGTTGGAAGAGGAAATCTATATGGATCAGCCTGATGGGTTTGTGGTAAAGGGTGAAGAGAGAAAGGTGTGCAAGTTGTTAAAATCTGTGTATGGGCTGAAACAGGCACCTAAGCAATGGCATGAGAAGTTTGACAGAACTATAACTTCTGCAGGCTTTGTTATTAATGAGGCTGATAGGTGTGTTTACTATCGCCATGGTGGGGGCGAAGGTGTCATATTATGCTTGTATGTGGATGACATACTGATCTTTGGTACAAACATTGATGTGATCAATGAAGTCAAGTCTTTTCTATCAAAAAGCTTTGATATGAAAGATCTGGGAGAAGCTGATGTGATTCTAAACATCAAGCTTATTAAGGATGAGAGTGGGATTACTTTAACGCAATCTCACTATGTTGAAAAGGTCTTGAGCCGGTTTGGCTTTATAGACAGCAAGCCTTCTCCAACACCTTATGATCCCAGTGTGACACTCCGAAAGAACAAGAAAGAAACGAGGGATCAATTAAGATACTCTCAAATTATCGGTTCACTCATGTACTTAGCTAGTGCAACAAGGCCAGACATCTCTTTTGCTGTGAGCAAGCTGAGCAGGTTCATGTCAAACCCGGGTGATGATCATTGGCTTGCACTTGAAAGGGTCTTGCGCTATCTGAGAGGTACAATGAGTTATGGAATTCACTATTCAGGGCACCCTGCTGTGCTTGAAGGGTATAGTGATTCGAACTGGATATCGGATGTTGACGTGCTCTATGCCACGAGTGGGTATGTTTTTACTCATGGAGGTGGCGCAGTGTCATGGAGGTCGTGTAAACAGACCATATTGACGAGGTCAACCATGGAAGCAGAACTTACTGCTTTAGACACAGCCACTGTTGAGGCAGAATGGCTGCGTGAGCTCTTGTTGGACTTGCCTGTGGTTGAAAAACCTGTGCCGGCTATTCTTATGAATTGTGACAACCAAACGGTCATTGCTAAAGTGAACAGTTCTAAGGATAATGCGAAGTCCTCAAGACACGTGAAGAGACGTTTGAAGTCTGTCAGGAATTGAGAAACTCCGGAGTAATAACTGTTACGTATATTCAAACAGACAAAAACCTGGCAGACCCCTTTACAAAGGGACTATCACGGAATGTGATAGATAATGCATCGAGGGAGATGGGTATGAGACCCATATGTGTTACACCATAGTAGTAACCCAACCTTTGTGATCGGAGATCCCGTGAATTAGGACCTGGGAAAACAAGCTATTGGTTAACTGAGGAGAGTAACTTGTAACCCTCTCTAGGTGAAGATGCAAAACTCTCAGAGCTTTAAGGCTCAGAGCTGTATGGCAGGTTGGCAAGATGCCTTAATGTGTTTCTATTGGCTATGTCTAGCAAAGATGCTGTCCTACAGAGCATTCCTGAAAGAACACACCTACATGAGCCCGACTGTTAAACGTCGCAGTCTATGAGACTTGGGTGGTCTCTAGCAAGCTCACGAGGAGACCAGGGAGTACGACGTATATGCTCCACCCGCGGGGTAGGCTACTGGCAGCCAGGTACTGGTTGTGACTTTAAGTGAAACCTGTTTGCACAAAACTTGCAATTCAAGGCATAGTCCATTGTTCAAGTTGTGAATGGATGTAGCTCAAAGTTCTAGGCAGAAGTTCAACTTAACAGTCTCTGCTGAAACACTAGTATATTAAACAAGTAACGAGATCAGGCAAATCTTTAAATGGACGTTTGAGATCTGGTGGGGGATTGTTAGAACTAATGGGCTTGGCCCATGTGCAGTTTCTGAAATTCCTAATAAATCTCAAAGGCCCATGAATAAATGGCAAGAGGTGGGGCAAGAGTTTAGTCCCATATTGCTAGTGGAGGAGGTGGGAGACCACTTTATATAGTGAGTTCTCCCCACCACACTTAGTGATTGGTATGAGGAGAGAAAGGAAGCACCACACACGCGCGCGCGCTCGCCTCGCCTCGCCTGGCCTGGCCGGGCTCGGGCACGGGCCGGGGCCGGGGCGAAGGGCGCGGGCGTGCGACATACGCGTGAATGGTCCGCCGAAATCCGGTCCGTGACCTTGCAGGAGCGCGGCTTCCTTTTGCCGTTTTAATTTTTGGTTTCTTGGCAGACAAGTTTGTTGTTTGCTTGACCAGGAAACCTAATCGGTTTAGATAAGTCTTACGTGTTGGAAACCTAATCGGTTTAGATCGTGATCGCGACACGAGACCGCGTGGGCTCTCCTATATATATGACTTACCGGCCGCAGCCAAAGATAGATTAAAAACGAGTTAGGGTTTTGCCTCCTCTTGTTACTTGCGCCGCCACAGTAATCTACTCCATCCCGAACGCCGGCGTGCACCAGCGAGAGGGAGAGCAGGTCTCCGGAACCTCTCGTCCTTGTGATCCTGCACCGGGAGAGGACGAATTAGGTTTTTGGGAAGCGCTACGCGCGACTGCTCACGTCCGTCACCACGGGTCGTCTTCCATCCAAGTCAGGCGGTGCCGCATACCGTCGTCTCCGCCGCCGTCTGCTTCGACCCGTCTTCACCAACGTCGTCGTCAACAACATCGCTTCTGCAACAGTCACGGCTACTTCATCTACAAACGATCAGTACGTGCGTCGTGATCTGATCCTGTTTTTAAGTATGCTTGCTGTTGCATGTGCGATGCTGCTGTTCTGTTCACCTAGTATGCTAGAGTTATGCATGCTAATATTTGTTTTAGTCATGAATTGTTTACTGGAATTAATCACGAAATTGTCTAATTTTCCAACAAGAACCTCCAATACTTTTCTAGTGTGTGTATACGATATAAGTACTCGTGTGCGTATGTGTGAAGGCCTAATATGATGTGCGTATGGTGTACGCGTCTTCCTTATACTCCCGGGGAAAAAACATTACTCAAGATTCAACTATCCAGATCGACATATGAAAAGAGCAATTATTCTCCGTAACAAAGCTAGATCTTGCTGCAGCGAGGATGACATGCAGTAGTTAGATGATACAAGATCTCGACATCATCCTGGCCGTCGATCTATTAGAGCCTCTCAGATGTCAGTAGGAGCAGGAGCAGGAGCAGGAGCAGGAGCTGGAGGCGGGTTGCAGTAGTACCAGCACTTGCAACCCGCGGCGACGCACTGGCCTTCGCCTTTGAGCTGTCTCAAGCAATCGTCGCGGCACGTCTTGAGGTCGCAGGCGCCGGAGCCGATGGCCGTGGAGCACGTGTACTCCGGCGGGAAGGCCTCCGCTGTCGTCACCATCACCGTACTGCACATGCCTGCAAACAACAACAAAAATTACAAGAGATGACACAAGATTGTCCTGCTTTTAACTAGATGCATATGCATGCAGGCATGTTCGTTTCTTCTCCCACACGAGCCGTCCAATCGAGGATGAACGGCCCTGATCATCATAGCCTAGGAACAATATACCTGACGATAGCACGGCGAGAGCTACGGCGAGGAGCAGTACTCCGTGGCTGCTCTTCATGGCTGGTAGAGTACTTGTGCTCTGTATCGGCTGGAGATGGTGCATGAATTCTGATCCAAGAGCTCATGGGTTTAGGGGGCGTTTTGATGGTGGATGATTTTAGTAACTCCTCATTGGCCCTGGAAAGTTGCTTTAATTTGCACCAAATCAAAAGCAACCAATTTGCGAGATTAATGTGCAACAAGCTGTAACGCTCTGGAGCTAATTGAGTACTACTCCAGAATAATATATGGATAAGTTCATCTGACATACCATCCAGAAAGCAACAAATAAATGCTGGAACTATATGATTCAGAAAACATTTCTTTAGCTGCTAGCATGTGACAAGCTGATTAGATCGCGTCTCCTCTTATGAAGTACACTACTTTCACATTGGAAACCACACACTGACCACAGCACATTACTTCATTAGAGTCGCAGTCGCAGAAACACAAGAGTTCTGCAACACATTGCACGGGAACCACAGAGAAGTGCTTACTGTAACACACACCATTACACCAATACCTTGCATATCACATCACCATCCAGCGCTGAGTTATGGGGCTGTAAAGCACAACAGCATAAAATACTATCTCTGAAGTCCTAACACACCAGAAATTAAGCCAAGGATGAATTGCCTGAGACCAGACCACACCGGACACTGCACGAGGACCCATTATGCGTAGCGCCCGCTTGCCTGGCCAAAACGGCTGGACAAGCTGAGATGGTGGCCATGGTGCGGAAAGAAGGCGTCTTCTTTGCGCACTGCGTGAGTCATGGTGAAGGCGGGAGCAGGAGCAGCCACTCTCTTGCTGTTCTCTTGCGAGGCCATTGCTTTGGACGCTGACGCGGTTCGATCTCCAACTGCGCCACCACCTAGCCGCAGATGGGTCGAGCCTGATGAATTTGTGCCATCTCCGGTGGCCTTGGTGGAAGCAGTGCGAGACTGCTGCTGCTGCTGGAGCTGTTTAGAATTGAGGAAACGTCCACCGGAACCTCTTGCCCTCTTCATTGCGTGAAGATGACGAGACTCGTGAAGGTAAGGCTGTACATGGTGATTGCATTCAAATATTAGGCCAAGCTGAAGAGATTACCAATATAGAAAGTTCATGTCATATAAAATGGACAATATGTGAACTTCTTGAGTTGCAAATGGGAAAAAAAAATTAACGAGGGGCAAAGTGAAACAAGGGACCAGTGATGAGAACCTTTCGGTTTTTGACGAGTTTATTCTGGGCCTCTAACTTCGCGCGCAGCTGTCTTCTGCGAATAATCCCATGATATTGTTTGGGATTGACATATATGGGCTCATCCTCCGCTAATTCTAGCGGCAAGGGAACTCTTGTGGTTGTGGATGTACCCCCTCCAGCAATTTGGGAATGGAACTGTTTAAAGTACAACTGGTTAGACAAGATCCATGAAAGTACGGAGAAAAGAAGATGCGCGGATGCACACACCTTATACATGCATAACTAATGCATGCTGGCCAAACATACATTTTTGGTCCCTCAACTGTCAAAGCCATCTAAATTTGGCCTCTTGCTCCACTAAAAGCGGTTTTGACTATGACGTGGTGGCGGTTTTGCACACGTGGCTGAACATTAAAAAAAAGAAAAAAATTGAAAAAGAAATATCAAAAACTAAAATTTAGGAAAAAATATTCCAGAAAAGTTACCGGAACTTCTAGGAATTCTAAAGCTACATAACATTCAAAATTATCCTTTCAATAAAATTCAAAAGGTTTCCTTTTTCATTTTTAAAATTCCCATATTTTTTAGTAACTTTTCTAGAATATTCTTGATTTTCCCTATTTTTTCTTATTTTCCTTCAAATTATATATTTTTCAATCTGTTCCTGATTTTCTTGTAATTTTTTGTTTCAAAAAATCTGGTTTTTTATATAAATGTTTAGTTTCCTAAAAAAAATCAGTATTTCTATATTTGTTTCTAAAATTTATGAAATTTTAAATCTGTTATCCCCAAAATTTCTTAGAATTAGCTGGTTTTCCAAAATAAATCTTCAAAATTTATTTCCCTTTTTGCTGATTTCTCCTATTTTTCCTATTTTTCAATTTTTGTGGGCTGCCACGTGTGTGAAACCACCTCCACATCGTAGTCAAATCCATTTTCAGTGGATCAAAGGACCAAATCTAGATGGTTTGACACTTGAGAGACAAAAAACATCCGGTATAGAGTTGAGGGACCAAACTTAGACTTTGACAATAGTTGAGGGGCCAAAAATAAACTGTTTCCTTGATTTGATGTGCATGCTTGCATATATGAAATAGTGCAAAGAATTACTCCATGAACTAATGTGACCGCCAAAATCAAATAGACATCACGTCTTTTTCGCTGTTCTAGTTGGTGATATATCAACCTACTATGTGCATGTGCAGTTGACTTTTAAAAAACCTAGAAAAAGTCTTCAAAGTATCTCTCTACCATATGAAGAGTAAGACTGCAGAAGTACTATCTGTGTGAGCCTATAATGTTTGGCGGTCTTTTCCTTGCAATAATGTAATTATTCCCAAATTATTGAGAAATCTACCTGCCCAAATATCCCCCCAAAACTACAACTGAGTACTCAAACTGTACATTATTGGATAAAAATCAATTTATAACAGAATGCTAGCAACTATGCCGATCTGGCAGTTCACTCTACAGGACAAGTCAATTACTCAATTTCTGTAATTATAGCTAGTAGCAATTACCTAACAGGACAGGACAAGCGTGTCAGAGAGTTACTCGTACGCTGGTCAAGCCATAAGTAAGAAAAACAGTTTGGTCCCGGAAAGCACCAGTCTTCCAGCATCAGTAATAACCATTGTTGTGAAAACTGTAGTGGACCTGGGAATCACCTACACACGGGTACCACATTACCACTTCCCAGTAAACTCTCTATTGGTTTCCAGTCAAAGGTTTTCAACCCTGACCCTAAAATTACTCCTGCCAATATCCCACTAGTTTAGGCTGGCTTACGACAAACAAACAAAAAAATACTCATAGGACCAATGGATAATTATTCTTTGCATGATCCTGAATAATAACTTAATTTATGAAACCACACATGTGCATGGGAAAGAAAGTGAAATCTGGTCCAAACCAGTGATATAGACCACAACTCGGTATCCCCGTCTCAGCCTACTAGAAAATAGTCATCACTTCAAAATTCAAGAAGATGACGCAACCAACTGGCTACCATTAACCACACATTCTCCCAACCTCCAAATGACTCATACCCATCAAAAAGAAGTTTGTCTCAAACAAGTCAACGTAAATGGCAACTTTTTTTGCATTCCATTGCAATTAGTATCTTGGTTACAAACAAAACCTGTTAAGAGTTCACAGCGATAATTAAAAACTTTTGTAGAGCTTATGTTAACTTGTTAACTCAAGCATGCGTATGTAAAGATCAAACCACGCAGTCTCTACTTGAAATGGAAAATGGCAAACCATTAAGATATTTTAAGCTTCTACATTAAATCGCGGCAAGATGGACTGTTCAAATGTTGATAATGAAATCCACTCAGCATTAATTGAATAAGTCTTCAAATTATCATATGTAGTAGCAATGAAAAAGTGTTACTAGTATAATTTTATAAGGTCCCTCAACACGGAAGCTCATAGATTCTGAGAGTTGAGAGAGCACAGCAACTTGTTAGAAGTACATACCAAAGCTCGTGACCCATAGGCTGCCCAAACTGCTGAATCAGAATCGTTGTATGGGTATGAAATGCAAGCCTGAATGATATGCAGAAAAGTAATATCAGTCGCACAGCTCCGGAAGCAAAAATAGGACTGATTATGTTTATTGGTGTTGTAAAAACTAAAGTTTCTGTTCGTCATGAGATCTTACTATTGGCTGGCCATAGTCGATGTTCTGACTTGCAAATACAGAATTCTTATTTGTCAATGTTGACCTCATATGATCATCAACCGTTTTCCCGAAGGAGTCACCTGATGAAAGAAAAGCAGCACTGTAGAATGTTAAATTACCAGATGAAATCATGACTTAAGAAAGTAAGTAACCTACCCAAACTAGATAAACTGCGGGAAAAAAAGTAGCACCGAACCATCAATCAAACTTCCCTAGGTATTTCTCCACTTCCGTTAGGTACGTCTCATGCTAACCAAGTGAAGATCCAAAATGACCTTACGATTCTGTGTTAACTTCTTGTCCTTTTCACCTAGTGTCAGGAACAGCACACGACTGCTGCTTGAAAGTTGCACTACGGTTAGTGAAATAGCAAGAGCAGAACAATTAGAGGAAATGACGCACGGTGTATGTTCGCCGGCAAGCTTGGTAATGTTTTTTGGACGAACCGGCAAGCTTATTAACTACTACTTCCTCTAGTAAAAAAGGAGGGGAGATCAATCATTTGCCGGCCAAGCGACAACAAAAGTGTAAGATGACGATGATACCACAATTCCCAAGAACATGCATATAGACAAGGAGTTTCAAGGCGAAAAGTCAAGAACTACTCCCAGCTAAGCTATGAGAAGGAAGGCAGGAACCACCATTCCACACACCATCGAGTTAAAAGAACACTAGTATATGAGAGCGAGAGATCCTCCCAGCACAAACCTAAATTAAGACATTCAATGGCAGCGTTGCGAGTCCGCGAGACTAGTCAACTACATCCATACCATCACTTCTTGTGCAAAAAGGACATGCGAACCAAATCCACAAACACACAGCCGCCTCACACATCATGCACGCAAGATCCTCCCAGAAAACCACTACAATCCTAAAGGAAAGATTCATGCTTTCACTACGGAAACATCCAACAAGACGATCTAGGAGACCAAGAACACGCACGAAGAGAAGCAATCTCCAAGAAAGCAAGATTATCAGCGCAGTTGAAGGACCTGTACATGGCGGAGGCCCACACAAGAAGAACTAGTCTAGTGAGTGTAGGGGAGATGGAGATGGAAACCTTTGGAAGCGTAGGAGGAAGACGAAGACGGTTGAAGCATGGCTCCCACGCTCCACCCTCGGTGCGTCCGCCCCGGAAAGCAGCTGCGCACTGCGGCCTCTGCCTCCTCCCCGCCGTCCCTTCTCCCTCTGGCCCCGGCCCCTCGACTGCGTCATTTCCTTCCCACTTGGCCGCTTCTTTTATCCCCTTGTTCCAGGGAATGGAACAGCCACAGCTCTTATTTCATTGCATCTCTGTGTGTGTCTGTATCTGGTGCGCCATTGCATTATGCCAAGTGGGGGCAGGGAGAAGAGAACATTAGCAATAAAAGATTGCAAATGGTTTGGCTTCCCCGGAGTAAATTTCCAAGCTTGCAGTTCAATTCATATATGAGTTGTTTTGTTGTTTTCATAGAGGGCGATGGTTTTTATTGTTTGAGTGAGGGAGGGGACCAATTTGGGCCTAGACTATAGATCTATTAAAGTGCCATTGTTATTTACGGGGGACAGGTGAAGTGATGACGAGACCGGTGTTATTATAACCGTGCGTGATTTGATCTAATAAATAATTATTTTGTCAGGAAGAAAGTGGCTGGTAAATTTGTAACTGCACAACTTGACGTGCGTGACAAGATAGTGGTGTGAAGGTTTTTTACAGTTTGATCAACTTTTCTCCTAAAATACTGTACATGTGATACAGATATAGTCTATGTGATGTCTTTTCACACATAATATACAAAACACTTCCATTCGTCATCATATCTTGTATCTTATAAAGTTAACTCCAACCCTTATTACTAAATACTAAAGTTTCTATCTTTACTCAAATGACTGCTCGAATTGTGTCATACTAGTCGACATAATTATTTTTCGGTTGTACCGAGGAAACCATCAACAACTCTCTTCTTTGGAGAACAGAGAAATTGGTGCGAGTCTATGTACCCGTAGCAAGAAGGGTGATGTGTGAACTTAACAGTTAACACCATGGTTTGCGAAATTTCCCCTGAGGTTACCTTTTGGCTTGTTGGGTTGAGCGTCCAATGCAGCCGGGACCTGGGAAGGTCCTTCGACGAACGGGATCGTAGGCCAGGGTAGGTCCCCATAATTTATAAGCTGGGTGGTTATCTGTAGTAACGCTCATTAAAAAAGTTGTACTATGCACACGCACGGGCTCCACAGTTTGGCTAATCTTCTCCTAAAATGGATGTGACTATTCAAGGTGTCTACCATAGTGGGTATAATATTTTTTTGAGAAAAATAGTGGGTATAATTTGGTAACATGATTTTATTTATACGAATTAGTACCGTATGTGTCCGGTGAACTATTGGTACATAGAGTATTAGGGGGGTGTTTGGTTGGGCTTTTTAGTAGCTTTTCATTAGAAAAGCTACAGCCCAACCAAACGGCCAGCTTTTCAGCAGCTTTTGCTAACGGTAGCTGTGGGCTTTACAGTGCAAATTCAGCTGTTTGGAAAAGCTGCCTTCTGCCAGCTTTTTGTAATGTGCTGAAGCTTCGGTGCTCATTTTCTAAAATACTATAGATGGTTTGGATCAACCAAAAGCCATATGGTCACTTTCCCACAGCCAGTCAATAGCAGTTTTGTCAACAGCCACAGCCCAACCAAGCAGGCCCTAAAGACTAGCAGGACCACTTACTTTAAAAAAGAAAAGAGAGAGCAATAGGACAGGATGACGTGGAATTATGATACCCACTTTCTGCAGCTACATGAGGAACATAATGTTTCGACAAGTCAAAATTCGTACGTGGAAGTAAAGCAGGCTGCAGTTTGATTGTTCCTTACTATTTTCGTGGCGTTAGCTTTTTTCAGTGAATCATGTGAATTCTTAATGGGATCGGACGATTTCATCAGAAAAAAAAAGCTACAACACGCAGTAGTTAAAACCAAAATAGAGCGGCGTCCTTTGGTTTACGAATACAATTAAGTATGAAGCGTAGTGCGGTGTGCCTCGTTTCAGATTCAAAATCGTCACATGTACGTATTACCGCACACTACTTCAACTTAAAATCCCCACCCACGCGCGCCGTCTCTTCATCAATGCAGAAGACGTGGCCAACAATCTCGTAACACCAAGCACTCAGCAGCCCATGGACCATGGCTTAGTACCCAAGCATTACGCATCATCTTTCAGATCTCTGAAGCTGGCGTACATGCTCACGAGATGCACCCGTCCCAAAACACCCAAAAAATGAATGAATCTTCGCAATACCCGCTGCCCACTCGATACAGCTTGTCGAACCCGTGCAATATATAACGCTGGACTGGGCATTCCTGGAAAAAAAAAGGCCATGCATGTTGGAGATCAGATCATACTATCCATCTCTGAGAGATTGAGAGCTCCATGCGTGCTAGGATTCCCAGAGTAGCATTATTCTCCCCAGCACTTGCTATTTTCATCAAAGGGTAGATACCCTTTTGGCTTTCACGATACAGTCCAGTTAGGTATAGGTAGGTTCCATTTCTTTTCCATACCAAAAAAGAACAGTAGCCACGAAGTGAGATGTCGTGGAGGACATCAGGGACATGTACATGGTGACATGTTTCCGTAGGCAATTCCAGGCTTTCAGCTAATAACTGAAGGAAGGGAACAATCACCTGAACCCGCAAGGTGATCCTTGGCTCTCACTACGGCCCAGGCACCACCATCTGAGTAACGACGAGAGAAAGGAACAAGCCGAAAACAAATATGACACTGCTGATTACAGAGTAACAATATTACAGATGTCAGACAAAAAGATGGGTACCTGACAATAGAGCCGCCATCACGCAACAAATATCAACCCGCGAAAAAATTGCCCGAGTTTCTTCTGCGTCTGGATGTGGAGATGTAGACGTCGTTGACTGGACCTCAATACTTATTAATTTCTTCTCTCGAATTGTTCACAGCAGAACCAAAGCGGTAAAAGTTACTTTCTTGGAAAATTACAGCAAGGGAAATACCGATGAGTTCTTTACGGCCTATTGAAAAAGCTAATCATGGATGGTCACCATTGTGGTTGGTCAGTCCCGCTAGGGTTTTCTCTCCTCCCGCAGCGGCGCCCGGGAGTCCTCCTCGGAGTCGGAGTCTTCTAGTACCCTAGTCCAATCTGGCCGCTATAAAAGGCCGGTTTGTGCGCTCCTAGCGAACCAAGGTCCCTGGTTTGCGGTCTCGTCATGGCGTGTTCGTCGGGCGAATCTGCTGTCGGCGGCGGGCGTAGCGGGGCATTGCTGGACGAGATGTTTCAACATCTGGATCTGCGAGGTGAGGAGGAGGAAGCCTTCGAACTTGAAGAAGACTTGGAGGATCTGCATGCCGGGGCTAGATGGATGGCGGTAGCTAGGGTTTTTTCCCCGAAAACCTTCAGCCATTCCGCTCTCTTCAACAACATGCGTTCGGCCTAGCGCTTGGCGAAAGAAGTGAAGTTTCGTGCGATTAACCAAAATCTGTTCGTCATGCAGTTCCAGTGTTTGGGAGATTGGGAGCACGTGATGGAGGATGGCCCATGGTTGTTTCGCGGCAGTGCTGTTCTTATGGAGGCGTATGATGGTTTTCAGGAGGTGTCTGCTGTTGCCTTGGATCGTCTGGTGGTCTGGGCTCGAATCTGTGCTGTCCCTGAGGGTCTGCGCACAGAGAATATCGCGAAGCAATTTGGCCTCAGGCTGGGTGAAGTGGTGCGGGTAGATGACATGGGGCGGCTACAAGGCAGCTACCTTCGTGTGCGTGTAAAACTGGATATTCGCAAGCTGCTGTTCAGGGTGTTGAACGTGGTGCTTAAGAGGGGAGAGCCGCGGCGATCTTTCCCGATTCAATATGAAAAGCTCCCGCACTTCTGCGGCGTTTGTGGATTGATGGATCATGTTACAAAAGAGTGCAGAGATGGGATCCATGATGAGGCCACCTTGCAGTATGGGGACTGGCTCCTCGCAGCCCCGGAGTGGCGTTCGGGCCGAAGCTTTGGCAAAGGAGGAGGGCCGTCAGGCCGGTCTGATGGACGTGGGTCTGAGGGAAGGGAGATGTATGATCGGGAAAGGGATGTGCGGGGTGGGTTTGATGATGAGCTGAAGGATTCAGCTACCAGTCCTCTGAAGAATGCGGATGTGGTTCAGCATGCCCGTCATTCCTCGGTGAAGAAGAGACTGGCGATAGAAGGGGCATCGGACTTAGTTGATGCGTGGGTGCCCCCGGCCCAGGAGAATTTGGCGAGCCTGGCGGTTGTTCTGCATGGCCAGGTTTCTCATAGTAGGACGGATCAGTCTGTTGGCAGTCTGGAGAACAGCAATCAGGAGAAGAAAAGGCAGAAGAAGAGCAGTGGTACTCAGTCAGACTCCTCATTTCATGCGCTATCGGCGGCCTCTGCGGAAGAGGACCGCCGGGCACAATGAGTCTTCTCTGTTGGAACTGCCGGGGGGTGGGGCAACCCCGGACAGTTCGCGAACTTGTCTGCTTAGTGCAGACGTATAGGCCCAGGGTGGTGTTTCTGTCGAAGACTCGACAGGCTGGAACTTTTGTTCGTAAGCTTCGGTTCAGACTGGGGATGCGGCATTGTTTCTCGGTGGACTGATGTGGGAAAGGTGGTGGCATTGCTCTTTTCTGGGAGGAGGGCGTGTCGGTCCGGCTGCTTTCGTTCAATAAACGTCATATTGACGTGGTGTTGATGAAGGTCTGGGCGCGGTGTGGAGGGGGACGTTTGTGTATGGAGAACCGGTGAGCCAAGATAGACACCTCATGTGGACGCTGATGCGACGAATAAAGGATAATCATGCGGCACCTTGGATGATGATCGGGGATTTCAATGAGGCAATGTGGCAAGATGAGCACTTTTCCCAGTCAAGACGGCCGGAACACCAGATGATGGATTTCCGGGAAGCTCTCTCGTTCTGCAATCTTTTTGACATCGGCTATCGGGGAACGGCTTGGACTTATGACAACAAGCGCAGTGGGGACAAGAATATTCGAGTGCGTCTGGATAGAGCTGTCGCGAACCCGGGGTGGTCTGATGCTTTCCCTGCGGCAAACGTGAGTCATTTGGTCTCGTCGAGATCGGATCATTCTCCCTTGTTGCTGAAGCTGTTCCGGGAGACGGGAGGCCGGAGAAAGGCGGGCGTGGCGCGGTATGAAATTTTCTGGGAGAGGGAGGCGACTCTGGTGGATGAAGTTCAGGCGGCCTGGGAAAGACAAGGGCCCATGGGCAGCTTGGGTGATGTGGGTGCGGGGCTGAAGGGGGTTATGAGGTCTTTGCACGCTTGGAGCGAGGAGCACATCGGGCCCATCACAAAGAAGCTGAATGTGCTACGCAGAAGACTTGAAGATCAGCGGCAAGCTCAAAACTCTGCTGAATGGCGCAACCTAGAAGGAGAGATGGATGAGCTTTTGTATAAGGAAGAAATTATGTGGATGCAGAGATCTCGTATCAGCTGGCTGAAGGAGGGGGGATAGGAATACCAGTTTCTTTCATCGTAAAGCTGCGTGGCGATCCAAGAAAAATCACATTGGCAAGCTCCTTCGGCCGGACGGGCGGGCGGTTGAAAATGTGGATGAGATGGAGGCAATGGCATCTGAATTTTTTCAAGTGCTCTATTCGAGGGACGATGGAGTTAATCCTGAAGATATTATTCGGCTTGTTAAGCCAATGGTTACCAACAGTATGAACGTGGACCTTTGTAAGGACTTTTCTGACGACGAAATCGCTGATGCCATGTTTCAGATTGGACCGTCCAAAGCGCCGGGGCCGGACGGTTTCCCCGCTCGGTTTTTCCAACGTAATTGGGATATTCTTAAGGCCGATATCATTAAAGCAGTGAAAGCTTTCTTCTGTGACATGGTGATGCCGAGCGGTGTCAATGATACAGTTATTGTGCTGATTCCGAAAAAGAAGAACCCAGAGCACTTGAAGGACTTCCGGCCCATTAGTCTCTGTAATGTGATCTACAAGGTGGTGGCAAAGTGTCTGGTTAACCGGCTTCGGCCGTTTCTCCAGGATATTATCTCCCCAGTTCAGAGTGCGTTTATTCCCGGGAGGATGATTTCTGACAACGCTTTGATTGCGTTTGAATGCTTCAATTCAATCCAGAAGTGTAATGGGGACAGATCTTCATTTTGTGCTTACAAACTTGATCTAGCTAAGGCGTATGATCAGGTTGATTGGCGGGCCTTAGAAGGAGTCATGCGGAAAATGGGTTTTCATAGTAAGTGGGTGCAGTGGATTATGTCATGTGTTTCATCGGTCAAGTACTCAGTCCGTTTAATGGCTTTTTATCAGAGCCGTTCACTCCTTCGCGTGGGCTGCGACAAGGTGACCCCCTTTCGCCATATTTGTTCCTCTTTATTGCTGATGGTCTGTCATGTCTGTTGAACAAGGCAATTGAGGAAGGTCGACTTCAGGAGCTACAGATTTCTCGTCGGGCCCCGGGTATCTCGCACCTGTTGTTTGCCGATGACAGCCTGCTGTTCTTTAGAGGCAACGAGAGCCAAGCGAGGGAGATTAAGACAATCTTGAACTCTTATGAAAAAGGGACGGGCCAGTTGATTAGTGCCGGCAAGTGTTCTATTCTGTTTGGAGCTAGTTGCTCAGCAGTGGATCAGACTGCAGTCCATCAGGTGCTCGGTGTGGATTGTCTGGAGTTTGAGGATAAGTACCTCGGGCTTCCTACTCTGGAGGGGGGCATGAAGGCAGGACATTTCAAACCGCTAAAGGACAGATTCTCTAAACGGCTCTCTGACTGGACCGAGCGATATCTCTCTAGTGGAGGCAAGGAAATTATGATCAAAGCAGTGCTCCAAGCGCTGCCCACATATGTCATGGGCGTTTTTAAACTGTCAGGCGGGTTATGCAATGAGCTGGAGCGTTTAATACGTGACTTTTGGTGGGGCGACGAGTTAAACCGGAGGAAGGTGCATTGGATGGCCTGGGAGAAGCTGAAATTGCCTAAGGCGTATGGTGGCATGGGATTTCGGGACCTCTTGTTGTTCAACCAAGCTCTGCTGGCCAGACAGGCGTGGCGACTAGTGCAATTTCCGGATAGTTTGTGTGCCCGGCTTTTGAAAGCGCGTTACTACCCAAATGGTGATATCCTGGACACGGTGTTTCCCGTGAACTGTTCACCATCTTGGCAAGGAATTATGCATGGGCTAGATCTGTTGAAGAAGGGCATTATATGGCGGGTGTGCTCGGGACGAAAATCCGGATATGGCGGGATAATTGGCTTCCGAGGGCGTCTAATATGAAGGTATCTCTGACCGGCTCTCGCTCTAGGCTGAAGTGGGTCTGCCAACTCTTAAAATCTGATGGATCTTGGGATGAAAATTTGATTCGGCAAACTTTCCTCCCTCATGACTGTGATGTTATTCTGAGCATCCGGTTGCCGGCTCGTGTAGATGAGGATTTTGTTGCTTGGCAGGGGGAGAGGAATGGGATATTCTCAGTCCGGAGTGCATATAGATTGGCATCTTCTTCCTTCATTCAACACATGTGCCCGAGTGGAGGGAGCTCTGAGTCAAATGGAAGAAGTATCTGGAATGTGATATGGCAGGCTCCTGTGCCTCAAAAGGTGAAGGTTTTTGGCTGGCGGCTGGCTTGTGAGGGGCTGGCCACTCAGAACAACCGGTGGCGTCGCAAGATGGCCTCGGACCCCATGTGTCCTGTGTGTGGTCATGGGGTAGAAGATGGACATCATGCGGTGGCCTGGTGCACTCCGGCGAGGGCGCTGAGATCGGAGTTGAGCTCCTGTTGGGGTCTGCCGCCGGAGGAGAAATGGAAGAACACGGGTCCTGAGTGGCTGCTATCCCTGCTGGCTGGTGTCAGTAAGGACGAGGGGGGCCAAATCCTGCTGCTTTTATGGCGGGCATGGTACCTGCGGAATGACATTGTGCACGGGGAAGGGAAGGCATCGATCAGTGCTTCGGTGAGGTTCTTGACGAATTACTGGCTGTCTCTCTCTGGCCGGTCGCCGGTGGCGGATGTGAAAGGGAAACAGGCGATGGCTGCTGGACCGGTTCGGGTGTCGGCCTTGCAGCGGGCACCAGAGCGGTGGTCCCCTCCGCCGGAGGGTTGGGCCAAGCTGAATGTCGACGCGAGCTTCATTGCGGAAACCGGGCAAGCCAGTGTTGGAGTTATCATTCGTGATTGTCGTGGAGGGGTGCTGCTCTCGGCGTGGCGCTATATCCGCCGCTGTGCTTCTGCGGTGGAGGCTGAGATGGGAGCTTGTCTTGAAGGTTTACGCTTGGCGGTGGAATGGATTAATATGCCTTTGGTCGTCGAGTCCGACTGCACGGATGTGATTTCGGGGCTTCAGTCTTCATCGGAGAATCGGTCGGCGCTGCGGGATCTGCTGCTGGAGGCTCGAGCTCTGTTAACTCTGCTGCCGGAGGTGCGTGTTCACAAGGTGAAAAGGGAGAGCAATCAGGTAGCGCATGAATTAGCTCATCTGGCGAGGAGGAACTTGCATTCTGCGGTTTGGCGGCTATCGGCTCCGCTGTGTATCCAGGAACTGTTAAATTCAGATTGTAACTCGTTACCAAACCCATAATAAAGTTCCTCCTTTACACGCGAAAAAAAAAGAAAAAGCTAATCATGATTTATAGATAGTACAATACTGACAATAAGTGATGGAGTTTGTTAAAATTATTTTTGTTGGAGAGGTCTCCGTGCATTATCCCTAAATTAATTGTGTATAATTAAATACTATGTAAATAGTTTAAACCACCTCCATGAATATTTTATGTCTCGAGAGACAGTATTATAAATTCTTCACCTCTATCCCACCTCCACCTCTATAAATAGAGTCCCAAGGACAATGAGAGTGGGGGGATCCATTTCTTTCCACTTTCTCGTTCACAAACCCTAATTTAGGGAAGCAATACAACATAGGCTCATAAGGCCTAGCTACGCTCGCCACCTTCTCCCTCGGGTTTCTACGCGCACCCTCGTAGGCCTATGTAACCAAATAGGGGTGCCTCTCTCTCATTGTCTAGACTCGTACTTACGATAGTTTGGCGCCGACTGTGGGAACTTAAGCGAAAAGCCATAGCATCTAAGAGGAGGAGCCTGAGCGTGACTAGAACCACCGCCCCGACGCATGACTATGTGTCACCTTCGCGGGAGACTCCATGTGTTCCCCTGCGCGTATCTCCACACCATGCGCACACTCTTGCACACCTTGCAGGACGTTTCGTGAACTCTGCGCATACCCCTGCGGGACGTTGCACGCACCCTTTGCGTACCCCTGCAGGAGGTTTCGTGCGTACCCCTGTGCATACCCCCGCGGGACGTTGCACGCACCCTTTGCGTACCCCTGCGGGACGCTTCGCGCACCCTACACGTACACCTACGGGATGCTCCGCGTGCAACCTGTGCTCATCCTGCGCGCGCCCTGTGGGACGCTCCACACACCCTACGTGCACCTCCATGGGAAGCTCGACATGTACCCACCCCACATGCATCTTGCGTGCATACCTGCGAACAACTTGTAAACCCCCGAGTGAGGCTCAGCGCGCCTAGACTCTGACGGCCTCCACATCCGTCTTCGTGACATCACGCAAGGGGCTCGACATCAACCTCCCCTGCGTGTGCTTGGACTCTGACGTCCACCGCGCCCGTCTTTGATGCCATCACGCAAAGGGCTCGACATCGACCTCCTCCCTGTGTGCGCCCGGACTCTGACAGCCTCTGCGTCCGTCTTCAGTGACATCCACTCTGATGTTCACCGCACCCGCATTTGATGGCACTGTGCAAGGGGCTCGACATCGACCTCCTCCCTGCAAGCGCCCGGACTCTGACGCCCTCTATGTCCGTCTTCGGTGACATCGCGTGAGGGCCCAACATCAACCTCCTCCTTGCGTGCGCTTGGACTCTGACGTCCACCGTATCGGTCTTCGATGACATCGCGCAAGGGGCTCGACATCAACGTCCTCCCTGCGTGAGCTTGGACTATGACGTCCACCACACTCGTCTTCGGTGACATCATGCACAAGGCGAGATATTGACCTCTGTCGTGTACACACCTGGACACCGGCATCGTACTCCCCTTCAACGACATCGTGCAAGGATCTCCATTGAGCAACGAAGTGCTTGCATCCACGCGTGCACGTTCTGGGATAGCTTATAGCTTCCTGTGACGTCGAGTCATCTCCATCTGGGAAAGTGCTACTTCCCTCCGGGACCGTGCGACGATAAGCTCCCCGTGATGTCGAACTGTCTCCATTCGAGATATAGTGTCCCTTCCCTCTGGAGTTGCACGACGATATCTCTCCGCAATGTTGAGCCACCTCCATCGGGGATAGAGTGTCCCTTCCCTCCGGAGTCGCTTGATGATAGCTCTCTGTGACGTCGAGCCATCTCCATTCGGGATAGTGTCACTTCTCTCCGGGGTTACGCGATGATAGCTCACCGCAATGTCGAGCCACCTCCGTCGGGGATAGAGTGTCCCTTCCTTCCGGGGTCACTTGACGATAGCTCTCCGCAATGTCGAGCCATCTCCATTCGGGATAGAGTGTCCATTCCCCAGGGTCATGAGACGATAACTCCCCGCAATGTTGAGCTACCTCCATCTCATATAGAGTGTCCCTTCCCTCTGAGGTTGCACGACAATAGCTCCCCGTAACGTCGAGTAATGCCTATTCTAGACAAAACGCCCTTTCCTCCAGGGTTGGGCCCCCATGCTATGTCAAGCCAAGTAAGCATGTTAGATCACGGCAGAAAGCGTTCTTTAGAGCGCTAAGTGTTCTTTGATGGGAGGCGAGTACCGCACTGCGTACTTAACAAAGAACTCATTTTTTCTATGCATACTTAACAACATCCCCAATTTATTTCAACAACCCATGGCGGGCAATACCCGCAAGAAACACCGCGATGCTCAGAATATGCAAGTCATCTCCCTCACGGTAGAAGCGTCCCTTCCCTCTGGTGTTGCGTGTCTATAAGCTCCCCGTGATGTTTCGCTATCTCCCTCGCGGTAGGAGCACCCCTTCCCTCCAAGGGCAATACCCGCAAGAAACGCCACAACACTCAGAATATGCAAGCCATCTCGAGTGTTATCATCCTCCCCTCCGGGGTCAAGTGCTATCATCCTCTTCTCCGGGGTCATGTGCTATCGGCTTCACCCACTAGGGCGAGTGTTACCATGATTACCGCCATCGTACGCCACACATTTGACGCCAGCATGTGCACTCATTTGACGTCATTATGCGTCCAGTGTTTGTGGTTGTCATGAACTGAGCACTCGTTGCCATCGTGCAATTGGAGGTCACTGCAATCGGGCAACCAAGTGTTTATCGCCATCGCGCGACCGGATGTCACTGCCATCGAGCAATCAAGTGTTTCTCGCCATCGCGCAACTTAATGTTTGACACTACCATACGCTAAGTGGTTATCGTCATCACATGACTAAGTGATTGTTGCCATTATGTGGATACGTGTTTGTCACCGTCACATGTTGAGCAATGACTACCATCGTGCATTGGTGTTTTTATCAGAAGAAGATCCAAAAGCGCTTTCCACAGCATCCTCGTGCACTAGATTTTTCTAATGGGAGACAGGGTACTTCCTGCCCCTCAACATCCTAGAAATTCTCATTCCAACCAAGGAACACTGTCTCCTTTGACCCTATCGCTTCAACAACCCAGGCGGGAAAGTTGTACCAAAATGCGCGAAGTCATGCAAAAAAAATATAACTTCCACATAAGTTGTAGGTAACAAACTCCATGTCACCATGGCAAGGGGCTCCCTTGGAAACGGCGCCGAGCGTCTAGCTTCAACGCACATGGCCGCCCGACATCAACATGCGCCAAGCAGCGTTAGCATGCCACTCAACATTAACATGGTCCACTCGGCGTCGACAAGTTCCACCTAGCGTCAACATGCACCACACGGTGTCAGCGTGTCACTCAGCATCAACATGAACCGCCCGGCGTTGACATGCGCCACACAACATCAACGTGCCACTCAACATCAGCTCACCACCTGGCATTGACATGCGCCACACAACGTCAGTGTGTCGCTCGGCATCAACATGGACCGCCCGACGTTGACATGCGCCCACGAATGGCATGCGCGCTGGGGCCCCGACGTGGAAGACGATGCTCGCAAACACCATGACGAGGACAAGGCTGCCTTCAGGCGTCTTTGCTAAGGAGAAGTGTGAAAGATCGAGGTTTATCGATTAGAGGGGGGGTGAATAGGAGATTATCAAATTTTAACAAATTTGT